>CM059603.1:162569443-163841943 GCA_030412105.1 Cyclura pinguis | reverse complement strand
AACAGACAGCCTGCCAAATATACATGAATGTCCCCTTCACCCCTGAAGCGTGAGCAAAGACAGAGATCACTTCATCTATAAAGCAAGCAAGAAAATGTTTTCTTGACTCTATTCAGTCTTCCTGAGCCTCTAATACAGTGTTAACCCCACTGCACTAGTATCTTAATGGTAGAGAGCCAGTGTGATGTACTGGTTTTAGCACTGACCCTGGAGTGCTTAGCCATGGAAACCCATTGAGTGACCCTGGGCACCTCACACACTCTCAGCCCAAAAAACCCCCATGATAGGTTCATCTTTGGGTTGCCATAAGTCAGAAATGACTTGAAGGCACACAAATACAGGAATCTTAGTGGTATAATGTGGCAAAATAACTTCATATACATTATAATTCAGAATTATTGGACATAGTGTTTTCTTTTGGAGTTCTTCAGTAACAAGCATGGTATGAGACTCACATAACTGTCTGACCAGTGTAAGTTTTCATCTGAGGAATCAAAGCCCAACCCACAGCCTGTGTGCTGTATAGTTCTTGAAAGTACAGCAGTCTTCTTTGATTAGAAGATGCTTTTATCACAATCATGGCTTTGGTCATTTCTGCACTCGAGTGTTATAGCACTGTTATCCCACTTTCAACATCCTATGGAATCCTGGGGTTTCCAGTTTCAGGAGGGGCCGACCAGCCCCTTCCGAAACTGCAAACCCCAGGATTCCATAGGATGTTGAAAGTGGGATAACAGCGCTATAACACTCGAGTGCGGAAATGGCCTTTGAGTTGTGCAAGCAAGGTTTGTCAAGAGTGAGTAGCAATTTGACAGAAAAGTAGTTTTTTTTAAATTGGCATATATATTTAATGATATTATTGAAAAGATAACATAATTTATGCCTGAGACATTTGAGACTCAGTGTAAGAAAATTTTAAAAGGGAACAGGGTTTCCCCCCTTTTCTCTATAGGTAAATATTGTAATTTTTTAATTCAACCCACATCTTTTCTTCTAAGCAGTTTAGGTTACAAATTGTTTCCTGTCATAAACCTCACAATAGTCCTATGATCAGGCAAAGAGAGGGAGAGAGTGGCTGAAAGAGATTCAGTGGTGAATTGAACATCTCTCCTCATGTCTCTCAGTGACGAGTGTTGATGAGGTGAGAAGTAACATTCCTATTCCTATTTAGATGCCTGTCAGTGGCTTGCAGAGCCACTTTTGACCAAATCAATATGAAACAGATGAGAGAAACTCTTTCTAAACAAGGGCTATTTCTACAGTTCACTGTTATAGTGCTATTATTCCACTTTCAGCATCCTGTGCTATTCTGGGTTTTGTTGTTTACTGAGGCCCAGAAGCTCCTGGCTAAGAATTCTAAATGACTCTCTCTAAACTGCAAATCTCAGGATTCCATAGGATGTTGAAAGTGGAATAATAGCACTATAACAGTGTAGTGCGGAAATGCCCAAGGTTGCTACTTGCCAACCATCTGTTCACCAGATAGATACCTTGCAACCTTAAATAGCTTATTGGCAGGCAGCAAACTCAATAGATGTGACTTTCTCCTCTCTTTAGATCTGTGGCTGTATGCTGGAGAAATCCAAAGGACACAGTGTAATACAAACAACCAAGTGCTAGTACCTTTGGCTGAACTGCAGAGCATCAAGGTTCTTACACTAAAGTAAGAACAAAGGTAGCCATACTACACTATGAGGGGGAAGGCACAAAGTCCACAACTGAGTAACACCTTCACTAGGACTAGCCAAAATGTTACAAAAGTGTGCAAGCTTTTGAGCTTTTCAAAACTTCAGGTTCAGTGGTAGAAAAAAGTAGGGGACTAGGGAGGGGACGCCAGACAAGTCCAAAAAGATTTAGTCAGATGTTATGCTCTACAATTCAGTTTAGTCCTCAGATAGATTATAGGCCGAATCAATCACAGATATCATGTTGCAGCTAGCAATGTCTATTGGAATAAGGAATCAAAGTTTGGATCTGCCATTTCTGACAACACAAAGAAACATCACTTAGAAACCAGTCAACTGCCTTGGGAGAAACAAACAGCTGCCTGAGTCAGCAGGCACAGAGAAGAAGCACACAAAACCCTGACAGGCTTTGGAAACACGAAGACTGAATTTTAAGAGACACACTAGGTGAAAAGGTAAATTGTAACATAACTGCAACCTAACGGTTGGAGGTGATAGAATCATTAGTGCAAAGTTCCTCTTCAGACAATAATGAATTCCACCTCTGGTAGCAAACAAAGTATTTCCAAAGCAGACAGAAAATGAAACCAAATGAAGGTGGCCATGGAAGATACGCTCTATATCCCTACTAGTATGATACAACTTTCAATATTAATTAGAGTCAGAGGCTATAGTTGTTTTAGATGGTTCTGCTGTTGTTTGGAATTGATGGTCTGAGAAAGATGATTGATTGCTATTCCCATCCAACTTAGTCAAGCCAGATGTAGTCCACATTGGAAAATGTATTTGCTCATCAACAAGAGCAGCATTATGATCATAGGTTTCATGGAAGATCCATTATCTCTGGTAAGCATAAAATGAAAATATTGTAAATAAAATGAAAGCAAGGCTTGGGAAATATGCTAAGCTTTTATGGGACCCAGAAAAATCACTTGCCCTCACCTTTGTGTTGGTTTATAAGAACCGGGTTTAGTGGCAGCTGTTGACTCTGATGTCAGTGCATGGTGGATCCACCTTGGGTTTTAATCCAGATTTTAAAAGTGCTATCCATCTTGCTGAACCTATTTTAGGTATAAACTTCAGCACCTTGGATAGCTCCCTCAAAGTTTAATTTAAACCTACGACAGATTCATTGCTTAAGTGACACGGAAGCCACCGGGCACTATTACTGGGCTTCTCTGTTTTGTCCAATACTGACAATTTACTCCAGCAACAAGGGAAAAACTAGTTTTGACATTACAATAACGTTTTATCCTAGAGCAAAACATCTCCTACAGAAACTAAACAAGAGGCCAAGTATCCTCCCTGCAAAAAAGAGAAGTATTTTTCCTTCCTTGTATGTCCATATATTTGAAACTCTTCCAGCTAATATAGAAAGAGAGAAATAATCTCATTCCAAATATAAATGTTTGACAAACATTTCAACTAGATTATTTGCTCATAACATACTGGGGGCATCTTTGTGTTAGCTAATGTGCTGTTTTTCAATTGGAAGAATACATATTTATATGCAGTGGTCCCTCCACATTCATGAGGATTCAGGGTGCAGAACCCTTGCAAAAGTGGAAACATTGTGAATAACTCCCCCCCCCCGCCATGATCTCCCTCACATTCCCATCCAGGGCTCTGCCGTGGGAGACTTCCTTCTCTGTGCCTATGCCAGAGGCAAGTGAATGAGAGGTGGGAACTCTGGAGTGGAGAAGGAAGGAGTGTGTGTGCCCCCTCATTGCTATACTTTTTGCCTTGGCCAGAGTTCTCAGTACCATGGCAGAGGCAAAGGAGTGGGGGAGGAGAGCTCCGGAGGGCACAAGGAAAGTGCACGCATGCATCTTCCCCTCTGCCACTGCCTTATCTTTTGCCTTGCATGAGTTCCCAGTGCTGGGGCAGAGGCAAAGGAATGAGAGGGGAGACCTCTGGAGGAGTAAAGGAAAATGCACATGTGCATCTTCCCCACCCCATTGCCTTACCTTTTGGCTCAGCATGAGTTCTCAGCACTGGGGCAGAAGCAAGGGAATGGGAGGGGAGTGCTCTGGTGGGCATAAGGAAAGCACGTGCATCTCACCCCACACTGCCTTATCTTTTGCCTTCTCACACTTTCTTTCTTTCTTTCTCCATGCTGGCAAAACGCTAAGGAATGGCAGGGGGAGGCACGGGCACTTTGCGAATAATCAAATTCTCAAAAGTCAAACCCACAAATATGGACGGAGAACTGTATTGGTATGTATTAGTGCATGAAAACCAATTATTGTTTGTGTACTATGTATGATGTGCATGCATATATACAGTACACACACACTCACACATACTGGATTGATATCATAGAAATCAAACAACAATAAAGTACATGGAGATGCCAAAAATAAAATTAAAACTTTATGTAATACAACATTGCCCTCATTATGAGCAAGCAATCCTGATTACACTTGGCTTTCCTGTTATTTGCCTTCTTGTTAATTGGCTTTGAATTATAGCACCCCCATGAGACCTCCATGTGCCCTGGTCATCAGCAGTTCTGCTAAGGCCTTCAAACTCAGGGCTATAGATTTCTTGATAGAATTAAGCCATATGTAATGTGGTCTTCCTCTTTTCCTGCTGCCTTCTAATTGACTGAAGATTATTGTCTTTTCCAATGAGTCATATTATCTCATGGTATGTTCAAAGTATGTCCAAAGCTTCAGTGTAGTTGGTGTTGTAGGGAAAGTTTGGGTTTGATTTGTTTTCAGACTCACTGATTTGTCTTTCTGGCAGTCCACAGTATTTTCATAAATCCTGAGCTCCTTTAATGCTGCACAATTCTAGCACTATGATTTCACTTTAATTGCCATACTGGTATCCTATGGAATCCTGGGGTTTGTGGTTTAGTGAGGCACTAGATCTGTCTGTCTGAGAACTCTCTATGCTCCTCCCTACATGTCAACTCTTGGGATTCCATAAGATAGTACCATGGCACTTAAAGTGGAATCACAGTGCTATAATTGTTGTACTGTGAAGGGGACCCTGTTGGCATTACTCTCAGCTTCTCTAACCCCCTGTATGTATCTGAAAGAGAGATGCTTGACTGCAGGTAGAACCTACTTGACAGCAAATCATAGTTCAAATCATCAATCAAAATTGTGAATCATAGTTCTAATTGCCAAACACATTTCAGTCTATCTTCATTGCTGGCGGAGATGTCAACAATGGTAAATTAGCTGCTCCAGTGTCTGATGATGCAATTCATTGCTTACATTCATTCGAAGTCAAGTTCTTAGGATGGAACTGTATTACCTTCCATTATTCTGCATGCAAATAAGTTTTCCAATAACCTTATTTGAAAAACAAGAACTAATCATATGTCATTGCATTCTGTTACAAGTCACAGTATCTTACCCTTCCAGGTATACGCTGCTACCTTGACTTCAAATTAATTTGTTTCTTTACCTCTTAAAATTTAGTCACCAATCCTGACTGATCTGCTAAAAGCTGGCACTAAACTAACAGGACTGAAGACTTCCCATTTCTATTTTAGATTCAGCTTAATATCAGCCAGCTGTAGGACCCCATTATGTCCTTGCTTCCATTTTTGCTCGGGTTCCCAGCTAAGTCAGCTGAAGCACCCTTATGCTTAGAAAATGCACCATATTTCCCTGTTTTCCTTCACCCATAATGCATTGGTCTAGAAAGTCCAAAATATGCTAACTAGAAAGGAACCACTGGAATCCGGTTGGGACTTTGTTTTCAAAGGTGGACTTATGTCCGCAGAAATTAGAATTGTGTGGTTGCGTAACGTCTGTATTCAATAGATGGCTGTTGTTATGTTACTACACACTTGAACTGGCAAAGTGCTCAATGCAAATCACTGTGCTATGCACATCAGTGTGTAAGGCACATCAGTGCCCAGTGTGCACTCACGCATGATGAACATGGTGATGTGCATTGCATACCACTTCACATTGCACGTCCCTGCACATCAGTCCTGATGCTGATCAGGTACTCTTTCTGGAGTCCCCATTACACATCTTTGCAATGCAGTAAAGGGATTTCTTAGTGCCTCTGGTACCTAGCTAGGTATATATAAAGTTACATAATCTAACAGGTCAGATTGGATTCCAGTTAAGGTTATCTATAAACACAGATTCAGATTTGCAATATGATTACAAGTTTGTAATATGATTCTGTAACATAGTTACTGCATACAATTCAGACAGCAGCAAAAACCAAAACCTCCTACCCTCTGAAGGAAGGAAGACTAAGGAAAACTAGATAACAAATCTTTGACTTTTTAATGGATGTTCTTGCTAAGACATCCTGCCTGTTTTTCATATTGTATTTTTAATATTTATTTTGCACCTCATGATTTATGTGAGAATAAATAATGTTTATTATTGCCACTAAGTGAGGTTTTTATTTATTATTTAGTTCATCCCATTATTAAAGTCTTTATTTATTATTTAGTGCTGTTTTATAGTGAGTTTTTGTATTAATTTTAGCATTTTTTCATGGACTGATTTTGCATTTACTGTAAATAATTTCTTTTTGATGCTGTTATGGGGATGTTTCTCCAGCTATTAATGTTGCATTAAGATCCATGATGATAACTGTCTACTGAAACACAAACCTGTGCTGTTACATAGCAAGGAAAAGGTGAACTCCTTTTTGAACTGCACAAAATCAATCATTTCCCAATGTACTTTGTTGATGAATTCCTATGGGTAGAACTCTGTCAAATAAAGGCAATTTTTCTCTGGTGTTATGCACTACTTGCTTGATTAACCTTGGCATTACAGGACCGTGAGAGATTTCTTCTCCATCGTTTGTCTTTAGACTTCACAGATTCATGCTAGTGTTTACTGGCAAATGTGCCAGATTTCCCCCTGGATTAAATGGCCCACTTCTGTGCTGCTCTGCATATGTGTCAGTGTGGCTGTTGTTCACACATCCTCAGAGTACTGGATGAAATGAACCTTGCTTGAATTGAAGGCAACAGTATTGTCAGAAACAGAGCTTGGAAAAAATGCTCCGAGGGACTACAACTTCTATGATCCCTCAAGCTGGCAACTTTTTGGAATTATATTCCAAAAGGGAGGAGCAGGAGGAATTCCAAGCTCTAGTCAAAAGTGAGAAATGTTGTCTGAGGCTGCTGAGCAGGGATAGAAAGAAAATAGATTGGGATCTACTGGTAGATCTCTTCGTGATTTACACTAAAAATCAGCAAGGATTTTTGCCTCCCATTTCCAAGGGGAAAATGACTCCTTGTGTTGTTTCTCATGTTGTTGTGTGCCTTTGTTTGTGACTTACGATGACCCTATAGTGAACCTATCATAAGGTTTTCTGGTGGCTGAGAGTAGATGATGCACCCAAGCTCACCCAAAGAGTTTCCATGGCAGAGTGGGGAATCACATCCTGGTTTCCAGGGTCATAGTCCAATGTGCAAACCACTATACTACGCTGTCTTTAGAATGATTCCTAGACCCTCTGTAAATGGTAAGTGTTAAAACAAAGAAAGCATGGGGTAGCTAGGAATGGATTTTTTAAAAAAAGAAATGGAAGAATGCTGAACTCCCTTTAGTTTTGGTTCTCAAAATCAGATTTGGGACCAAGGTTTGGAATACATTTATACGTCCATCCATTCATCCAACTTGCACTAAAATTGGCCTCAGAGGTCCTGATCACAAGACCACTATCAAGATTAGCCCAATCGCAAAGATCTAGAGCTTGAGACTTTTTGCTGATGACTTTATATTCATGGAATTTCTTCCCAAGGGATATCCATCTCATGCCATCCTTATTAACTTTTAAATCAGCTTTGATAACTGATAGCACATTTGCTTGAAGGATTTTTTTAGTCAAGATGTTGGACTAGGTATTCAATGATTTAACAGTTCAAACAGATACTGATTTCCTCATAATTTTTTCAATGAGTGCTGTTCTACACAGTGTTTTAACTTTGTGATTGCAATAAAATCATTGTAATCGTATCTTATGTTTTTTAATTGTATCTTTGAGCTGCCTTAAGAGGGCTGTGCCTTAAAAGACAGTATGAAAATTCTGGAATTAGCTAGCTAATTGAAGGCAGCATAGTTTGTATTCTTTTCTATAATGGTCTGGAAATGGTGTTTCCAGACCATTCTTTTGTGCTATTTTATATTTCTCTTGTCAGCCTCTGAAGCACATATTGCTCCTCCCCTATGTAGAATAGTAACTAACAGGCCACAATTTGTATTATACTGCAGATTTTCCAAACAGATGGATAGTTATAATTATGTCCCCCCCGCCATGTATCTATTAATGTTAAACTCCCAGTGCAAACGTTAATCCTTGCAACACAGTATATGCCTTGAAGCACATTGCTGAGGTTTCATGTCCCATTAATATTTTTGGCATTCTTACATCAGAATGAAAATCCTGCCGTCACATACCTTATTTTATGCTGGTAGAATGGTTATTATATATATTTCACACAAACTAATCCTTAGAAACTGCAAACGACAAGTTAACACCTCTCAGCATGCTGGAACGTTGGAAGATGGTGGCCAGGAATGTATTTGCTTTCCTGCTTTTGGTACAAAGTTCTGTTTGATCTCTATGATGGCTATTAGCACAGAAATCCAAAGTATGTCCACACACTGTACAATTACAGCACTTTGATATCATTTTTAACAGACCATCTTATGCAATTCTGGAATTTGTCATTTGTTATGGTCCTCAGAAGTCTCTGCAAGAATTCTTTGCCAGAATTCCGCATTAACCTTTCTAACAGACGATTTAAAGTGTCTCCCAAACTACAAATTTCATGATTCCATGGGATGGAACCATGAATAGGACCATGACAGCTGAAGTAGATATACCCCTGGTTGAGTTACAATAGTAAAAAAAACAAGAAAGAGTATTGTGGCACCATAAAGATGAAAAAGATTTATCTGGCACAAGTTTTTACTGAAAACAATCAACTTCATCAAATGACTAGGAAAGCTCAGGCCACATAAAATATGTTTGGCTGAGATCCTGAATCAGAAACTACAATGCACAACTTGATGATGATGGAGCTAAATTATAGACATGACACACAACCATCCTAGTGAACTATTACAATGCAAAATGAGGCATCATGCAAGAGCACACTCAGCTAGAGCCTTTCTGCATTACACTGTTATAGTGCTATCATTCCACTTTCAACATCATGTGGAGTTCTGGGGTTTGTAGTTTACTGAGACCAAAGAGCTCTCTGGTTGAGAAATCTAAATGCCCCTCCCTAAACTGCAAACTCCAGGATTCCATAGGATGTTGACAGTGGAATAATAGCATTATAACAGTGTTGTGTGGAATGGCCCCTAATCATATAAAAGCCATCTGCAAACTTTATTGAGCCTAGACATTAATGTGGCTGCTGTTATGAGGAATGCCTTCGCACATATGAGTGAATTCATACATCTTATCAGTACAAATGTCTATCAAGGATCTTGTATCTTTGGCAAGCAAATTGGTGCATCAAGCAAATTGGATTCAAAACCCCACATTTGTACAAAATTCTCTAATAGGGGAATTTTATTGCACATAAAGCAAGCTATAAATACACACACACACACACACACACACACACATACCTACATACATACAGCAGTTGCACTGGAGAATTGCAAATATTATGGTAGAGCTTCACACATGGCAAAAGCACATGAAGAATAGCAAACTTGCAAAGCTGTGAGGATATGAAATTAAAAGTAGTTTGAAGCTGTATGAATTACTAAGGGAAAAGAGAGATGAGAGAAGGAGATCCAAAAGTAAAGGCAGTATAATGCTTTCCTTAATTCACACGCATGAACACCAGAGAAAGAGGGAGCAGTTTTGAAGAGATGCAATGTATAGGAAATTATTCCCCAAAAGGTAGATTGAACAGCCTGAGAGATAACTATTCCTTAGTCCCATTGGGATTTATGAGAAACTAGGTAACCCTCCTGGGTGGAACTGTGCAAGCTAACTAAGGTCCTCTTAAGCCATAGTCAGAACTTTGAGATAGAGAAATAAGTTAAGAAAATTCTCTGGCCAAAATCAGACAGAATGATTTCAGCTAATTTAGGCAGTGATTTTCAGCAACTTTAGAAGGAGTTGGGCAGCAGAGTTCTTTCTTCAACAAACTCAGCTCCAGAACTTTGTCTGAGGATATTCAGTATTTCTATTGTTTAATCAAGAAACTTAAGCAAATTGATGCTGCTAGATAATGGAGTTCAGCGGAAGTGCTGGCTATTGGATTTGACCAGGAGAAGCCTTTCCCAGTTAACCTTTTGGTCTCCCAGCCCAGAGAGTTAAAAGTCGTTCCATTTTTTAGCATAAATATGTATATCTTGGCAGGGTTGTTGTACAGTTACTGCCAAATGCTCACACCGCTAGTCTCTTAAAACTGCATGTGATAAGAACCAAAAACAAAAACAAAATGGATTCTTGGTAGTTTGACTTCGGACTCAGCTGTGTTTGTAAGGATTGTATTGATACCTAGATTAAAGGTTAAGTGAAAATTGACTTAAGTGCCACCAGTTCTGTGAGTTCAACAAAGCTAGACATGTGGAGATAATTTTATGACCATGGAAAATGAAGCAATTTAGCTCAAATATAATGAATATGTTTACAATAAACTATAGCAAATAGTATCTGCCAGCTTGTTTTCATTTTCAATAACAGGAAAGGGAAGATTTCAGATTTGCAGAAGCTACTATATTGTTTTTTACAACAACCTTGAGATACACTAGGAAGAATCAGTTGCAAATGATAAAAATTCTGAGCTATAAATTTCTTTAGAGGACCAGAACAGAGAAGAGTTCAGTCTTCCCACACAAATATTTCTAGTCTGGTGTTCTGCTTTATTTCAGAAATGCAATTTTGTGTGGGCTAATTTTGTGTTGTTGCTGTTGCTAAAGTTAAAATCTGGATTGAGAAATTGTTGGTGGCTTTGAAGAACATCTTGCAAACCACCAGTAGATGCTAGGAGTGCCAGTTCTGCCAGGTGCTTTATCACACAATTGAATTTCCATAAATTCTGATCAAAAATGACTGGAAACTAAATTATCACCCATTGTTCCATGATGAGCAGAGCTGTTGCTTTACTTTCTCCTACATTCAAATTTTGGTAAATCATGATTCTGAGAACCAGTGTGGTGCAGGGGTTTGATTGTTAGATTGAGACTGAGGAAGAACACCATTTTCAGAAGTTTGTCAAGATTTCCCTATGACAGGTTATCCATAAGTCTGAAACAATTCAAAGGCACACAACAGTAGCAACAAAATTATGATTTTTAAAAAAGTGAGCCAAAATGTCCCTCACTGATGCCTCATCCTTCACTTACCTCCGACTAATGTACCATACCTTTTCTCAGAAGCAGGTGTTCTGTGAATTTTTTGCAAGACACAATCCAGTCTTCTTTTGTCCTTTGAGGAGCTATTTGCCTGTCAAAGGCAAGAAATGTGGGTGTGAGAATATGAAAATGTGAATTTTCACGCATTGAGTCGTACTTGTAAAAATCAAACTTTTGAAATTAGATTCAAGCTCTCAGTTTGCAGAAGAGATCAAGATAAAAGCCCTATTCAAGTGTTCAAAAGAGGGTTAAATCAACCCGAGAGGAAAGAACGTTCTAGCTCCACCCTCCACTGTTCCTTTGGTCATGTGATAAATTACGATTCAGATGAAGTGGGTGTCTTCTACATGTCACGAGTCTCCACAAGAGTCAGAAAATCTGAATTATGACCTGTGAGGAGGCCCTTCATGTGTGAAAGAGGGTCTTCTCTTCAGAATCATTTCTCTGATAATACAAGGAGACAGGCTAGCATGTTCCCTTCCACTCACGTTGATTCAATCTCCTGTTTCTGAACACCAGAATAGGCCTTGGGGAAGCTTTTCCTTCCCTTGGGCATCCCCAAAACTTCCCCACACTACACTATTCTAGGGATCCCTCAACAATCCAGTGCAGAATTTTAGAAGTCCAAGTGAACTGCTGGGAAAAGAGTGAATCGTTCACCCTCCCTTCTCTAGCATGAGTATATTGTAAACGAAGTTTCAAACATGGGAATTATGTACCCCTCCAGATGTTGTTGGACTACGACTCCCAGCATGCATCATCATTGATTATGCTGATTGGGACTGCTGGGAGGTGCTGTCAAGTGACATCTGGAATATAATTCCCAGCCCAATTGAACTTGTTGTCATCTTTTGTTATTTTTTAAGACAGCTTGTTTCTTCCAAGCCTAAAATTGTATCTCTTTTTTTTCTGTAATAACAAAATATCCCAGTGTTTTCAAAGTGTCTGTATTATTTTCACTGACATCGATAATTATTATTTTCACCAAAGGACACCTTTTATAGTCAGAAATTTTGATTCCTCTTTGAACCACTCCGCTTCACTCCAGGCATTTCTAACAGGCATTGATTAATATTCTTTCTTGATGGCACACTTTTCCTTCTAGAGCATATGACAAGACGTTCTTGCTTTTTTTAAAGACTGTTATCCATACCCACCTTTCTTCTCTTCTCTTCCACCTATATTCCTTATGTCCTTCCCCTCTTTCTATGTTTTTTTTTTTATTTTTACTCAGAAGATGAAATATATTGTGGATGTTTTGGGGATTTATTACCAGGAAGAATGGGATACTGGCAGGCTAACCCTAGAGGGAAGCTCCAGTTGTTAATTAGAAGAGTTTGAGCTGCTGTAGAAGAATTTGAGTTCCTTCAGGACCCTGAAAACACATTTTCATGTCTTGAGAGACACAAATGGATATAAAAGATGATCTATTTATGTTTTTGAGTCTTTCCGTGACAACAAAGGAAATGCAATATTTTTTTAAAAAAAGTTTTCCTTTAGAAATAAAGTGGCTTTTGAAAAGTAGAAATATTGCAGTGCCGCCTAAATCAATAAGTGGATTAGAGAAGAACTCTTCTTCCATTTTCTTATGCTCTTTATCTGGATTTGATGAAGACGTGTGAGTTGAAATGAGTTTTTCTTTGACTTACATGTGCCACACCATATTTATCCTGTTTTGTAAGAAACTAGAGACATAGCATCTTCAAGGTCATCATTTTGTTTGTTGGCTATATACTCTGTTTCTGAATCTGACCCAGACCTAAGTTCCACTTTATTTGTTCAATGGGGCTCGCCCCCTGAAAAGTGTACAGAGCATTGCAGTCTATGGTGGAAATTGAGTAGGATCACTGCTGACAGCTCCCAAGCACCACTCTGCCTCCTTGGCTACTGATTAGCCTAGAAGAAGCAGCCATCTACCCCAGAGGCAAAGATGGAAGGAAGCTGCTTCTTTATTTCTGCAAAAACAGCTCTTGGGGTCACTGCTGTCAGTATCTGGGGATTGGGATAAGCTTTATTCAGGAGTCTCAGACTTCCCTTGTGCAAATGGTGTTGTCGTTGGCTAGCATTTTACAGTACAGTTATAAATTCACATCCTACAGTTATAAATCCATAACTGCTCCATATTCAGTAAGACTACGTACCTTACTATACAACTATATAAAGCCCCCCCTCCGCCCACCTTAACAGCAGTACGTTGGACAAAGAAAGTCTGTTCAGCTGCTAGTGAGAGCGCAAGGGAGATGAAAATTTCAGTTCGATAATCAGAAGCACTACCTGTTGCAATTCCTTGTTGCAGCCTCCTTTGTGGGAAATGTCATCCTCCTTGTGCCTTGACTGGCAGCTGAAGAGACTTCCTTCAGCTAATGTGGCTGCTGGCTGTTAAGTTGGGCTGAGGAGGTTGTGACACGAGATATTACTTAGTTATGCATATGTAAATAAGTAGCCCATGTAGAATATTGACAATTACCTTTATTCATATCTTGGCTTTTGCCTAAGAATGAGACCTTATAATTCAAATGATTACAATGGAATTAAAAACATACAAAAAGTCAACATTAAAATAGAATTGGCAATATTAAAAACAGTACGAACCATACATTTTAAAAAAGATTTAAAAAATAGTTAAACAGTACAATTTAAAACCATACAGCACCATCTGACAGGCTTTTTCTCAACAGCCTCTTTTCTACAATCTTGTCTGAAGAAATAAATCTTTACCTGCTGACAGAAAGATAGCAAGAAGGGAGAATTCTAGTCTCCCTAGGGAGGGAGTCCCACAGTCTCGGGGCAGCCACTGAGAAGACCCTAGGTCATGTTCCCACCAACTGTACTTGTGAAGGGTCCTCAAGGCTAGGTAGAAACTAGAGAGAGATTGAGAAGATCTGAGAGTTGTACATGTGTGTGCATTTGTTTCCTTAAATCATAGGAAGGCAAAGAATTGTTTCCCCATCCTTCCACCCTGGAGTTGCTTGTGCATGTGTGGTTGTGAGAAATAGTTTAGGATTTTTTTCCTCATGTTTCTTTGGTTTAAAGATAATTTAACCGTTCTGGAACAGCATGGCTCCAATCATTTGTGAGATCAGAGAGGTTTTTTCAATAATAGAATCATTGTTCTTCGTAGAATCACAGAATCAGAGAGTTGGAAGAGACCCCAAGGGCCATCGAGTCCAACCCCCTGCCATGTAGGAACACACACTCAAAGTATTCCCAACAGATGGTCATCCAACCTCTGTTTAAAAACCTCTAAAGATCCTTCTTCCTCTTTATTCAGTTTATTAGTTCATCAATAGTTTATTCAACTATTTAGGTGAAATAAGCTCCTGTTTTGACAGGCAAGGACTGCCAGTACGAAAAGTCCATCTGTCTGTCTATCTGTCTCTCTCTATCTGTGTGGGAGATAGCTAGGGGACATTTTCTTCAGCTTTCACCACACTAACGTGCCAGGCAGTGGCAAGAGGATTAAAAATGCATGAATTAGCAAGACTAAGCAGTCAACAGTTTTCTGAAAGAATATTTTTTTCAGTGAAAACAACCAAACTTTAAAAGTAAGAAAATTGATCTTTAAAGCTGTCTAAAATGAAAAACTCTCAAGGCAACCTGTCTGAAATTTGGCATACTTAATGTTCTCTCTAAGTTCTAGCATGCATTCAAGTTTCACCTAGACAAGTTAAGAAACACAGAATTTGCAGCCATTGAGATTTCCCAATAGAAGTGGATGGGAGGAATGGTAGGGTCAGGTCTGAGAAACATACAGTATGACCGGAACTACTGAAAGGACCCTCAAAGAACACCAGGAGCCTCATGTATAACTTTGCATTTAACTAAAAAATGAACTGCTGTAATCCCAGAGAGACTGAAAAAACAGAACAGTGATATACATTTCCCAAACTCTTCCGTTTTTCATCTTTCCTGTCCTTTGGTAACTTTGACACCAATATCAGGCAAACAGGTATATTTTTATTCAGTTTTTTCACAAGACAGTTATGTATGTATACGTACAGCATCCTGAATTTAACTTTATAATCAGTTGTTACATCAAAAGAATCACAATGAAATAATGAAAGTGAAAATACTTATCTGTGAAGTAAATGAGTAATGCAAAAATATGTAGATATAATAGTGGGAACCACAGCAAAGCTGTAAATTGAAAAATGGAATATGCTTACCAGACTTGGGCATAGGTACTGTGTCCATCAGAGTTACAGACTGAATTAACATGAAGTTTACTTTGAAATGCTTACATGCCTTTAAGAAGGCTGGTTAAATTACCTCTGATTTGTGGTAGAAGACCTGCAGTAATGTGTGAGTTAATGGTCAAATGGATAAAAGGCACATGAAAGAATGGAATTGCCATGGTTTGAGCACTGGACTACAATCCTGCTTGGCCATGGAAACCCACTGGGTGACCTTGGGTATGTCACGCACACTCAACTCTGGAAAACCCCATGGTAGGTTTGCCTTAAGGTTGCCATAAGGTGGAAACAACTTGAAGGTGCACAACAATCACAAATACTGTAGAGAACTGGAGGCAGGAGAAGAGAATTATAGTCTCTGCTGAGAAAAGGGAGGGAAATTGTGCAACTTCCAGATATTCAGCCCTGGCCAGCATAGCCAATGGCAAGGAATGCTGGGAACCACAGTATAACAACATCTGAAGGGCCACATTATTCCTATTCCTACTTAGAGCAAGCATCATTCATCACCATCAAAACTCTACCAAGAATTCACCATTGTATCCTTTCACCTATACCTGTGCTCTTCCTACAGACCATGGTGGGTATATTCTCTAAGGATGGAAAGAATATTCAAATTTTTTTAAAAAAGATCATCAAAAAGAGATGCTTCAAGTCTTGGGAAACCCTGCAAAAAGGAGAATTCTGGATGGATAAGAATCTCTGCTGTCTGAGATTTACTCTGCATGAAAATGCACTTTTCTACACAGACATTTCTACACATTTCTACACAGACAATACAGCTTTTTGCACAGCATACCCTTTTTTGCACAGAACACAGCATTTTCTGGAAAAAAAAGTTATTTTTTTCCCCAGAATAAGTCCTGGACTGTACTACTCTTGAAAAACTATCCAACTTTCAATTACTTTCTCACAGTCTTAATTGTTTTTGCATATGAGAATGAACTTTTGTGAATATTTACATCTGTAGTGTCTTCCCTGTTCCCTAATTACCAGTATTGGGAACATACTAGGGTTGCAAAATATTTGAAAATACTCGGCAGATCAACCACCTGCCTTTTAATCTATTAATCAAATACATTTCAATATGTCTTCATATTCAGAGCTGACCCTACCATGAATCAGCTGCTTCAAGTAGCAGATCCCAGAGAATGTGGAGCGGTAGCAGTTTCACTTTTTCATCCCCAATTATAGCAATGCACCAGAAGCAAATTTAATCAGTCTCAGAAATAATCAAGTCTGCTTTTTACTTTGTGTCTCACCAATAGAAATCTGCTCTTGTTAATGGATCAACCAAAGGCTCAGTTAATTAATCTACCCATTGAGTCAATTAAGACTTGCAGCATAACTTAAAACTTACTCATTATCTCTTTCACTGAAACATACTGGTTCAGGTTCTTGTCCTTAAGAACTTGGAACAAAGGCCCTTTTCGCACAGCATTTTCCATGCAAAAGAGGGCCTGGAGCGTCGCGTGATTGTGAGGAGTGATCTGCACGATGCACTCACAATTGCACGATGCTCCAGGGGCCGTCAGGCGCCGATCGCACACCTTTTCATTTTCAGCTAGAAGCCAAAAATGGTGCATGATTGTGCATTGCTCTCAGGCCCCACGCACACTTACCTGGTGTGTGGAGCCTCCGGAGCTGCGTGGGTCACGCTTCCTGCCCCAGCGTAGCCTGGGAAAGTCCCAGGCTGTGCTGCGGAAGGAAGAGGCGGGGCTCTTGCACGAGCAGGCAGTTTGTGCGGAGCCAAAGGACCCTGGATGCGAGAGCCTCTTGCCGGAGGCTGCTCGCGCGATCCCCGAACCCCAGCACTGGAAAAAGGTGAGGTGCGGAAAGGGCCAAAGAGAAAGCCATCGCTTAGAAAACATTCCATGTTTTCCTTCAAGGAACTTAGTGTCGTACATATACGATTCTTTATCTTTTAACAACTCTGTGAGGTAGTTTAGTCTAAGAGATAATGGAATGCATGGAGATTTGTGGTCAGCACGCTTCCACTTTTTTCTGGAGGAACAGAGCACAGCGGCTAGTTTTTGCCAAGTTCTATGGCTCCCTGCAGTGACCCTCTAAAATATTGCTTTGTACAGAAGGTGGCTGCATGGAATCAGTAGCAATGACTGTCTTTAGAGAAGAGCAAGGATTTATTAAGGAAATTCCACATATGATCAATAGAGAAGGATGGAGTCTATTGGCTATGGCTACATGATTATGAGGGAGAATCAAACTATACTGTAAGGGTAACCCACATTCCCTAGCTTAACTAATCCCCCCCCCACTTAATAGAGTTTTTTAAGATCTACCTACCTCAGCAATGACACTTGCAAATTAAGCCCATTTTAACATTTCACTGCTCAGTCACAAAACGGAACACACTAAATGCAAGATGTTTAAGTGAAAAGAAGCAACTGGTATGACAAACAGATATCTTTCATTACTTGGAAATGGATCTCTTAAAAAAAAAAAGTCCTACGTACAACATCTAGTTGGACCACAAGACGGTGAGAAGAGAAATAAGGGGCCTAAGAATATCACTCTACAGGGAAGGAAGCAATAGATAAGACAGGACAAAGAGGGAACAATTCAAGAACCCTAACTACTGTCTCTTTATGACAACACCTTCTACTGTCTAGATATGGACTATAAATCTCTGAGTGCCTCAGCCACTCTTGCTGTGCTGGAAGTATTAGTCACAGCCTCAGAGAAAATGGAAAAAAAACAAGTTGGATATATAAATGTTTGTTGTACAGTACAAAGTTTAATGAAGTTAGAATTGAGTGGAATAAAGCAATAGTCACTCTCTAGTTCTATTTGCTAATGGAAGGAGGTTCTGTTTGCAAACAGGCATGTTTTGGTGTAACCCATGACAAACCATGGTCAATTTTAATGTCTGAGTGCGAGTTTGAACCTGTGTCTCTCCTCCCCTCCTCTCCTAGGCTAGCATTCCTATAGTACTGTACTATCTCTCAAACTACTCCAATGAGGAAATTTGTACCGGAAATTCAGCAGAGAAGATACTCTGCCTTCTATCCTGAGTTCCCATTACTGTGAGGGTTTGCTAGATTCTCTGTGCCAGTTTAGCCACAGACTCAATATTTCTAGTTTGTTTTCTTTGGGAGAGGAATGAGGGGGAATTGTATTATTTGGTACACAAATTCATTTTAAAATAGTATTTATCTGATTAGATTTTCACCCTGCCCCTCTTCCAAGAAGGTGCACTAAATGTCTTTCCCCCATCCTGCTTTATCATCACAACAACCCAGGGTGGATGACCTAAAATTTAATGCTTAAGGTCCACACAGAAACTTCTCCAAATGTATTATAAAGTAATTTGGGGATGAAGAAAGAACCAATAAGGTTGTTGTGGGGATTGTTTCATACAAATCTAGTTTAGACACCGTCGTAAAATATAACTACAGAAAGGGAGAAACAATTTTACTGTTTCCTATGTACTGCAAGAGTTTAGTAGAGAGAAATACTATTTGTTGCAAGCAATAACATAGTTTGAAATGTTGTTGTGTTGTGCTCCATTAATTTAAAACCCAAAGGGCTAAAACATGTCACTATAAAACACTTCTATTTGTGTCAGGAGTGTTGTTACCATGTTAGTCGTGAGTATGAAGCAAGCTGATACCCTTGATTGTACTATATTTAAATTAGTTTGATGTGTTGTGTTCTACAATCTCTTGAGATTTAGCCAGATCATCAGCCAAACTCTAGAAATGAACACTAAATACAAGAGAACAAATATCTGAGTGTACGTGTGTGATATGTATGTGAGAGAAAGATTGCACCAGATGCTCACACACACTCACTCTCTTTTGAAACTACAGAATGTGTCAAGGGATCTCTGCAGCAAGGATCTGAAAGGGTGCAGTTTCCAGAATCACTATATATATCATTTTAGTCTGAAGCCACTGGTTAATTTGATCCAAATGCTTTTGAATTTAGAGGTAGACTTGTTTTTAAAGAAAGGTATACATGCATTGGGTTGCTCAATGGATATATTAACACCTTACAATCATAATCCTATATCACATTTATTCCATTTATTTATTTAAGATGTTTAGATAGCACCTATTCAGTAAAGGCTCTCAGGAGGGTTACAAATATATAAAAATATTTGTCATTGATAACATATAAAAGTAATCAATACAATCAATACTCAGTGATATAATCAATAATCAAAATGAATTAATAACAAATGACAGATTTTACAACTAAATAATATAATACCAATTAAAATGATATCAAGATATTAAGGAACTAGGCCTATATCCAGTCATTGGTTCAGGGGTGTTTCAACATTTTGAAGTGATAGTCCCAAAGCTAAGAATTCCCTCCACCATGGAATACAATTTTCAAAGTATTGGGAAGGAAAATGGTGTGTGTGTCATTTTTGCAGCTATTTCATAGACTTCCTAGGGACTCATAAATGACTGGTTAGGAGCCCAGTGCTAGATTACTTAAGACCCACTGAATCAATTGTTGAATAGTAAATTAACACTTAGGTAAATTCTGTCGATTTGATGGGTTTATTCTAGTCAGGATTAACTGAATCTAGGCCTTAGAAAGTAACAGCCAGACAATTCCCACATCCCTACTGACTATGCTTCTTAAAGTTAATAGCAGATGTAGCAGGAACTCCTGTGTTAAACACAATGACCAAATGACGTGGCACCAATGTTTTTGTTTCTTCTAAGCATTGCCACGAGGAAGACACCAGTTGTGCCCTTCCAATGCATAGTCATAGCCTCTTGTCTCCCTATATATGAATATAAAAGATATGATATACCTATAGACCATTAATTGGCATTTAATTATTCCTCATGAACAAGCCAGGGTGAGCATACTGGTCAATTTATTATGTAGAACAGAACAGCACGGTGTCTTTCTACCCCTTGTTGGTATTGGATTTCTAGGTTACACTTGTTTCTTCTTTCAGGAGAAGTGAAATAGATTCTCTTCAGTCCAATCCTTGCTTTACAGAGAGGTAAACTGGTCTGTTTGTTTCAACAGCCTTTTGTGTGTGGGTTACTACTGTGCTCTTGGCAGTAGCGATGGTGCGAAAACAAGCCATTGCATCTGGAATTTTCCCCCTTCACATATGGCGTGTGTGGGAGGGTAATTAAATGTGGGTGAGTAGGGAATTTCATGTTCCTTGAGAAAAGGACTTGTGAAAGGTAACTTTAATATGCACGCTGATGGTGAGAAATAGTTTTGAAAGGAGATTATAATGTATTTGCTGGCTGTAGCAGAAATTAGTGAGAGCACAGCTGTTAAGAGGAAAAGTTTTTACACTGTTCCATTAATTTTAAAACAAAGAGAATTCTCCTTGCAGTCCACCATCTCCTTCTGGTCCTTTTACCTCATCCTGTTCTTTCTGTTGAAAGAATAGTTGCTTTTGCCATATGTAGGGCAAATATGTGGAAATCTGACAGCATTGCTTTGTTGTGTTTCATTGGCATTCTAATCTCGTTTCAGTTTCTCATTGTGTGATCAGAGAAACTACATAGAAGATTTTTTTTCTTCCCACTTGGAAGAGCATAAATATTCTTAAGCATATTTTGTTTAAAATGTACACATTTTTATACATGATGGAGGAGAGTCCTATGGATACTAAAACTTCCAGTAAGACAAGTAAATGGGTCCGAGGTAAAATTAAGCCTGACCTCTCGATGGTAACCAAAATAACTGAACTGAGGCTATTGTACTTTGGACATATTATCAGCTGACATGACTCACTGGAAATGACAATAACGGTTGGAAAAGCAGAAAGCACTAGGAACAAAGAAATACCACATTATTGATGGATTGATTCAATGAAGGAACCTACTTTCCTGAGTTTGCAAGACCTGAGCAGGGTTTTCAATGACTGGGGGTCCTGGAGATCTTATTTTCATAGGGTTGCCATAAACTGAAGCTAACTTGATGGCAATAATAACCACAATGCATCTTCTCCACTCATTAAAGGCTTGTTTGCATATATTTCTTAAATATGCACACTTAAATTATATACATTTTTTGTACATCTTTCTGTCCTGAAATACGTTGCAGGCTTCAGAAATGATTGGTGCAAGACTTCATCCCACTGAGAATCTTATATGGTAAGAAATGGATGGGAACCTAGTGAATTCCATCCCATCCCTTTCTTTGGCCAGCATTCTGTTAGCAATTTAAAGGCACATAAGTCACATTTTGGATGGGATGCAGAGTCTATTCACTTGCACTGCACCTGAAAACCTCCCAAAGCCTAGCTGCTGTCAATCCCTGTAAAGGAGCCTATTGTGTCACATACCAGTGAAGAGGGGAAGGAGGTGGGACGAAACGTAGACCATGAAAATTCAGCCACTCTGAACTCCTAGGAGATGGAAAATGTGGGCGCACTCCATTTGAAAGTCCATCCTCATTTCTTGACCCCTTCCTTCCCTATGGTCTGAATCACCCCTTCTCCCCTCCCCTTATAGGCAGGGGGAGGACATGGAATGGCATACTCAGAACTATGTGCCCAGAAAGGATCTCACCCTCTACAGATCTTTCACATTAGTCTGGAGACATCTGTAGTCAATAATCACAAGGTCTTGTGACAGTAAATTTCTACACTAGCACCATCATGTTGACCTTGATGTGTGATTTGTTCATTCACATGCAATAAAATATTTAAGGCTTTTTGTGTTCAGATATCCATCTGAGTATCAACTGTTGCACAAGAATCAATCACCTTTGAGGTACACATTTGTTGGGACCTTAATTTCTCTAGAGCTGCTGCTCCCCTCCCTTCAAATGAACAGCAAATGAATAAATATTTGCTCTAAAACATTTTTGACAGAATACCTTTATTTTCTTCTAACTATTAAAAATACACACACACACACTCAAAAGAAGCCAGCACAAGAACTGTCACTGATAATTACAGCTGAAATCTTTTACTGAAAGAAAACTCTTCATCATTTACTGTCTGCAGAGAAGCAATCAAAATGAAATGAGATGAAATTACTTTGAAGTGTCTGGTTTGGTTTCCATCGAGAGAACTATTTATGGCTGGGGCTAATAGGTTTTGTAAAATCATATATAATCAGCTGTTGTCCAGTTGTATCTCACGCAAAAAGCAGGCCCCTTGAACTGGATACATTCTGATTGGCTACTAATGTTTCCTCCAAATGTCCCAATTTGGATGATGAATCCTTTGCTGTCCCACTTTTCGGCTGCTTTTAAACAGTTCCAGTTTTTCTCTGTTCCACCCACCTTCCCCCTTTGTCCTCGGCTTACTGCAAATGGAGTTCAGAGTGCAAAATTAGTTCGCGCTCAATTAACTCAGCAGGAGAAGAGGACAGGAAAAGACAGAAACTTGTTCTCTGTAGACTCAGACAAAAGCAAATTGTTGCAGCCTCTCCTAGCCTGAGTGCTTTTTCCCATTAATAACTTTTGTCATCGTGACCATACTCTGATGTTCCTCAGCCTGGTTTTCATATCTAAAATGTTGGAGCATATTTTGGTTTCGGTAGATGAGGAAGCTATCAGCCTGGTAGACCCACAGTGTATTCAACCACCCATAAAGCACTGGAAGTATTTTCACAATGCTTTCACTTAAGGGATTCCTTGATTTCACTTGATCTACATTAAGCATGGGTAAGTCTAAATCCAACCCTGTGTATTTTGTTTAAGAAAGGTAGCTGAGATGTTCATTTGCACATTCAGCTTTGGGAAGTGAGTAACGCATCCTTCTCCAACAAGGAAGGCCTTCATGACTCCTGTCATTATTTCAAGGCAAAGTGCTTTTCACATACAAATGCAGTCATACATCACCAGCAGCTTAATTCAGGGATGGGCAAAGTACACTTCATGGCCTTCATGCATCTCCCAAATCTCTTTTTGTAACTATTACTTTTAGTTTTTTTTTTTAAGTTGATGCATCTTACCCACCTAGGAATATACACTGTCCCTTTTATTCCCTGCTCCTCCTTTCTGGTGCCACTGTTGACATTTGAAGATCAAAATCTCTGCATCCTCTAGAAGAGCTCTGAAACTAGATTTGAAAAACACATCTGTGCATTTTCCCCACTGATTAAAGGCTTGTTTGCATATAGGTTCCCGTCCATTTCTTACCATATAAGATTCTCAGTGGGATGAAGTCTTGCACCAATCATTTCTGAAGCCTGCAACGTATTTCAGGACAGAAAGATGTGCAAAAAATGTATATAATTTAAGTGTGCATATTTAAGAAATATTCACAGATGGTATATGACACCAGATAAACTGAAAAAGATTTATAATACAGGTACCGGACAGTGCTGGAAATGTCAGAAGGAGGTCGGTATGATGTATCATATGTGGTGGACATGCTCAAAAGCCAAGAAGTATTGGAATGGAGTACATAATGTAATTTGTACATTAGTGAAAGGCCAGTTTGCTAAGACACCCGAATTGTATTTGTTAAATATGGCTGATATATTAGAGGGTATTGGTATAAAGAAGCATTGGAGAATATTACTGTACATGATAACAACAGCTCGTATTGAATATGCAAAGTTATGAAAACTCAGCAAATACCCACAATAGAACAATGGTGGGCTACACTTATTGAAAATAAAAATGCGGACATGGTCTCCCAGAGATTAAAGGGGAAATCAGACGATAAGATACAGAAAGAATGGCAAATTGTAATGGGTAATTGCTGGGTTTCAACAGCCGGAAATATGAAATTCATGATTTAAGATACATTACGAGGGGGCGACAGGATATATATCATGAAGCGGAAGTATGAAGAATGAAATGTAAGAACTATCAGATAAACTAACAGCAAAATGTTGTACAGTACCTAAAGCTTGTAGAAATCTGGAAAATGAAATCTAGATCAATGTGGAAGATCAGATATATTTCAATTAAGCTGACAAATATGTATAAGAGAATTTTGAATAAAATGATTTTAAAAAAAAAAGAAAAACAAAGGATTTTTTTTGCAGGGAGCGGGGATATTTGGTGTGCTGACTGGAACTTTTTACACATCCTACAGGGAAGAAACCAATAACTGTAAATTTGAATGAAAGACCAGAGAATTACTGGCAGTCAGCAAAGGCCAATGTCTATCTAGGGAATGTTGTGCAAAAATCCTGTACAACTTTGCTCTTTTCATTTCTGTAGATTTGCCTCTGTTCCCAATGACATGGTGAGCAGTACAGAAAGCTACTGTTTCAATGCAGCCTTAGAAGCGCTGTTATATTGTTTTTATGATTTTGTCTTTATGTTTTGTCTATTTTAATTGCTGTAAGACACTTTGAATCTCCTGTTTCTGGAAAAAAAATGTCTAATAGTTGAGTAGGTAGATGCTCAGGATGGGACAGAGGGTTTTAAAAGGTTACTTTTTTCAAGCACAACTGGCCATGCTGGCTGGGGAGTTCTGAGAGGAGTAATCCAAAACTTTTCCAAGCTCTGTTGAGACATTACTATTTTACAGTCCCTAAAAAAAAAAAAAAAAAGGAAATGCATTCTAGTTGGCATCCTGTTGGTTATTCCAAACTAGACTAGGCTCATTCAATCAACTGCTGAATGCTGAGTCAAGACATAGGCCAATCTTGTTGATTCAACAGGTCTACTCTAGTCAGGACTAACAACAGAATTTCAGCCTCTGTGTTTTTCCATGAGGAAATTAGACGCAGTCATTGTCATTATTTGTCATTGTCAGCTTTTCCTGTTCTCTCTGATTGGACTGATCGTGTTGGTAGGTGGAGTTCTACAGAAGGAACACATAACAAGTACTTATTTTGAATGTGTCACTGGTATTAGCAGTTTACTAACAATTTCACATGTCTTGGTTTCAGTGCACTTTCAGTGCACTTTCAGTGCTTTTTGCTACTGTTGATATGGAAATGTGAAAGACAAATGCTGTTTCATATGCAGGTGCACCTGCCCCCATTTTTTTTCCCCAGTTGACTCATAGGCCTAAAGGAAGACTTGCAGTCTCACATCAAGTTTCCTGCATTGATTTTTGTGAGCATTGAACAGATATAGTTCATCTGAAGTGCACCAGATACACCACTGTCACAGTGATTCAAATATTAGGTTCACAGTTGACTTGGAAAGCTTACTACAGTTCCCAGAAACCAGCAGCCTGAATGGTCATGCTGACTTGGGGATTCTGGCAGTTGCAGCCTTTGCAAATAACATTTCTTGCTTGTGACCAAAGGAAAAGATGTTGGGATATTTTATAGCTATCAGTCTTCCATGTTGCTTCTAGTTCAGCCATGAAAAGGGATTAGGCATGCATAAAGCATTCAGTTGAACAAACAATAAAATGATCCTGTCGCTTATACACCATGCTTCTAAACTTCCAGAGCTATCTATCTGTCTACTACTGAACAATGGACACAGAATCAGATGTCTCTCTGTCCAACTCAGTGGGGCCTTTCTTTTTGAGTTCCAATGTAACAACCAATTCTTGTGAACTACATGGGATTTCAAGTGTTATCTCTTCCAAAGCTGCAATCATCTACCTGTTTTCTGGAAGTAAATCCCACTGGGCTCAATTGGACTCACTTTTTAGAAATGGGAGAATTACCCTCAGAAACAGTCTGGGTGCTTTAGAAGCTCCAGAGCAAATGAACTCCATTTTCTTGTTAGCTCTTTGACCCCAGGAGGTCTCTTTGCTGTATTCAGCATACTTTATGTAACTTTATGTACATTGTAACTTACTTCATTCTTGCAAGCATGCATGAATAATTTCAAATACCCCCCTCCCACACATACACTGGATGAAATTCTGAAAGTTTTTACAGTTTGGTACTTTTTTCCCCCTGAAAAATTCATTTGCACCAGGTATGATTTTTTGCAGACAAAGTATGGTTTTCTAAAGGCACCAGATCCCATCTGATCTTTGAAGCTAAGCAGTGTCACACCTGATTAGACCTTGGATGGGAAATCACCAATGAATGCTATGAATACTAACTTAATTTGTATGGGCAAGTGGAATGGAGTTGTTGATCCTGATAAAGATAAATGTTCCAGTAAAGGAATTATGGAAGACAAAGGGAGACTACCCAGTACCTTCTTAAAATATACAGAGTACTTTGAGTTAATAGATGGTTGGAGATATTTGCATCCAAATTCCAGACGATTTTTTAAAAAATCATCATGAATCTTTCTTTACAACAAATTTTGGAGTTCTAAGAATATGGCCAACTTAGTAAATAGAATGGACATTTTGCCAAAAACTTTTTCAGATCATAATCCCAGCACGATCTTTCTGAAAATGGAGCAAATGTAGTTTAGATGGAGATGTAATGAATATC
Organism: Cyclura pinguis; assembly: GCA_030412105.1. Classification (NCBI taxonomy): domain Eukaryota; kingdom Metazoa; phylum Chordata; class Lepidosauria; order Squamata; family Iguanidae; genus Cyclura; species Cyclura pinguis. The sequence goes on along the minus strand of CM059603.1, from coordinate 163,815,457 downwards.
AACTTCTGAAGACAGGAATACTACAAGGACAGTTCTCACTGTTTGCAGTTCAAAAAATGAATCCCAAACTATTACATCTTAAACAAAATACTTTTGAATAAATGCAGGAAGTGGCTCTCTTATAAGCTGAGACAAGAAAGGATAAAGAAAGCTATCACAAAGGTCAGGAAGGGAGATCAATATGTAACAGACAACTTGAAAATATTAGAAGCCAGTGAGGAATATTACAGAGGTTTATATGTGGGGGGTAATGAAAAAATCTCAGACATGGAAGATTATCTAAATAGACCAACTGTTACCCCACCTACATGCTATGTCCTGAGGATCATAATTATTTTATATCAAACATAGTGAGCCATAGAGATCTACTGAAAGGACACATAGGCAGCGGAGCTATGGAGATAGGTCAAAGGGTAGCCCTGTTTTCTGTCACATATCCTAGGTGAATCTTGAAATGGTTCTCACATTCCATTGGAATGGATTATCAGCAAGAATAACACCAACAGGAGGCAAAAGGTCTCTGGAAACAGTGCAAACAGCCTGGAAAGTGACACCTTGTAGGCAAGCATCCCCGGATAAGATAACCATCTTGCAGAGAACTACAAGGATATCTGGCTGTATTTGCTGAGATCCATCTTCATAAAAATGCAGCCATCTGGTCCCAAGGACATATTTTAGTGTTGTTCAGCACCATAACTAGAACCCTGTTTTTCCTCCATTTCGGAGTTCTCCCAGACTCACAAACAATGCCTTTACCAGTGGAAAGCTTCCCTCAACCCTGCCCTTTGAGGCTGAGTTGGGCTTTACACTTGTCTTTTCCCAGCCGGAGACTTCTGGATAGGTACAGTATTACCCCAAAAAAGACTTATGTCTCTCTCTCTCTCTTAATTTTCACCTCTTTCTTGTATGCTTGTGGGAGTGAATGCAGCTGAGTGATTGTATGGATTTTAACATCTATTTCAATAAAATACTTAAATTTGAACAGTTAGCCTGATTCTCTGTGATCCAACTCCATAAAGCTGGGCTCAAGATCCTTAACTACCCTGCCCTCTTTGCATTGCTACAGCAGTGTTCATAGCTAATTTTCCCCACAAGTGATAATTTTGACAGGCGTTGGGAATCCTCCTAAGGGACTCCCAGCAAGCAGGGTAACACAACTGGATAAACTACTTGTGGAACAAAGGCAAGGTTTGAATGGGCTTGTGACAACTACGGAGCTTATCAAAGATATTAAAAAGATTAAAGTTGAGAATGTTCCAGGCCCAGACTACCTGCAGTATATTATAAGAAATATAAAGATGAGTTATTTCAGCCACAAAAGATGGTGTGTGATGAGTTTTTAGGAAAAGGATAGATGCTAGACTCTTGAAGAAATGCATATACAAGATTCATAAAGAAGGTACAGATGAGACATTAACAAAGAATTATACATTTATCTCATAACTAAATAATGACTGTAAGACATTTACTACTATTTTGGCAAGCAGATTGAGGAAACATGCATCTCAGAATATCCATGAGGATCAGAGTGGATTTTTGCCAAACGAGTGACCAAAGAGTAATGTAAGAACTGTTCTTTATATTATCCAATACTTGGAACAACAGAATGACAAAAACGCTGTTTTGATTTTTTTAGATGTAGAGAAAGCATTTGATAATATTTCTTCGAATTACTTAATTTCAAGTATAGGCAGGAATGGACTTTGGTGAAAATATTATTTGGGCAATAAAGACAATATATTCACAGTTCAAAAAGCCTGGATACTGGTAAATGGCAATGCACACCAACTGAGATACAAATGGGAACTAGACAAGGTTTTCCCTTCTCATATTTGCTGTTTATTTTGGTGTTGGAGACTTTACTGAAAGATATCAAACAAGATGACAAAATTTGTGAAGTGAGGGTTGAAAAAACAACAATATAAGCTAAGGGCTTGTGTGGATGATCTTATGACATGCGATCCATTGGATTCAATGAAAGCTCTTTTGGAAAAAAAAATTATGGTGTTTGGGACATGCTCCAGGCTTAAAATAAACTGTGATAAAACAAAACTGTTGACTAAAAAATGCCTTTGGAAGAGAAAAATGAATTAACTACTCTTTCCAATTTTAAAATGGAAAAAAGGCCATTAAATAGCTGGAAGTTACAGTTATGAAGAATAATAGTTTGTTGTTTTAAAACAATTATGAAAATGTCTGAAAAGAAATTCCAGGAGACTTAGACAAATGGAGAAGGTTACATTTTTCCTTTTTTGAGGTGGGGAAGAAATGCAATAATAAAAACAAGCATTTTGCCAAGGCATTTATTCTACTTCCAAATGATCCCTATCATAAAAAATAGAAAACCCTTTGTACAAAGGCAAACAGAAATTTTCGGATTTGTTTGGAGGCAAGGAAACCCAGAATAAAATTTAAAATTTATGATGCTAAAGAAAGGAGTGGTCTGGAAATTCCTAATATTAAATTGTATTCTGAGGCTTGTTGTTTTGTTTGGTTGAAGGAATGGCTATTGCTTAAAGATGATACTCTTGGAATTTGGAGGTCATGGTTTAAGATTTGGGCAATATAGTAGAGTTAAGCGACATGCTAAATTTAAAAATCATTGTATTACAATGGCTCTTGTATGAGTTTGAGATAAATACATGTAGAGGTTTTTTTTGTTTTTTTGCTAAGATAATATTAGCTGTCTCACCACAGGAAGCCTTTTTCAGGAAAGAATGAGTTAAAGGTCAGCGACAGTTGTTTTATGATGATGTTTTGTACTTTGAACAAGATAGTTGGAAGTTTAGATAGGTAGTTTAGGTAGGAAGTTTAGGTAGGAAGAAATCTAGGTAATTTCTTCCTTAGGAAAGGAAAGATCTTAACTGATTTGCTTATATGCAACTCAAGGATAGATTTAATCAAGATAAGAGAAGTCTAGCCATAGAGACTGGAGAAAATGAGTTTTATTTAGAGTTGTGTAAAGATGAAGACAATTTAATTAAAAAGTGTACAAATGCCTTTTGAAACTAAAGACAGACAATGAATCTACAATAGAGTATATGATAATGTGGGTCTCAAATTTTGGGTACATTATTCAAATAAATACATGTAAAAAAAATGTGATCTAAAGATGCAGTATTTACTTTGTGTAGTAATTTAAAAGAAAACATGTATAAGATGTTGTGCAGATGGCACCTAACACCAAATAACCTGTTGACAATGTCTAAGAATGTTTCAAATCAATGCTGGAGATGTTAAGATAAGGAGGGCTTCTTTTTTCATATGTGGTGGACTTGTAAGAAGGTGAAAAGTTATTGATCTAAGATTTCATGTCACTAGAAATGTTTTTGCTGGGTATGATGGATAATGAATTGGACAGTAAATATAGATTACTTCTTTAATATATAACAGCAACAAGAACATTGGTTGCTCTCATGTGAAAACAGAGTGAAGCTCTGACAATGGAAAAATGAATTGTTAAGGTTGCTGAGTTAGCCCAAATCACCAAACTAATCTGGGCTTTAAAGGACAAGACAGCTGAAGATTTTTTTTTGAAAGATTGGAAACCACTTATGGACTTTTTAAACAGTAAGAAATCTAGCGATCCAATAATCTATGGCTGGAACGTCTGACTACAACTGGAGGCCAGGGTTCAATTCCCTGCGCAGCCACTGGGTGATCGTGGGCGTATCACATACTCTCAGCCCCAGAAAACCCCATGATAGGTTCATTTTAGGATTGCTGTAAGTCAGAAATGAATTGAAGGCACACAGCAACAATGTTTACTAGCAATTCTAGTAGGATTGTTTAGTTGTATCTGTAATAATACAACATTTTTTTCCTTTTATTTCTTTCTTTACAGCTTGGCTTGGGGTGATCAGAGCTCTTTTGTGTTTCAGTAAGTTAGTGTTTACTATTCTAGTTGGTGCTCACTGCTTTAGTTTAGGGTTTTAGTATTGTGTTTTAGCTTTAGTTTTAGCTTTTTTTGCTTTTCTTTCTTCTTTTCATTTCTTTTTGAATATATATTACTTTGGTTGTGAATTAGATTGTGTTATAATTAATAAATAAATACCTTAAAATAATATATCCAAATGCATCATCATTTGATTTGCATGAAGACATCTGATTAAAAAAAAACTGTCTAGAAAATATACATTTGTCCCCCCCCCCAAAAAAAACCCTTCCCAAAACAAAACTCACTGCTGCAACATAAAACAGGACTTTTCTTGCAAAGTACAGACTCTTTTTTGCTGAACAACCCAAATACTGCTGGTTTGACCACAGATTATGCAAACATTGCATATGCCTATAAGTGAATTGAATTGATTTTCAACAAGATGCCTAACTCTCATTAAATTGCTGTCCAACCCCCTTAGCATTCTTATTAAGATCCCACAGTGTGAGTTTATCTGCAACGAGATAGAACAGATGAATGCTCATTTTAAAAATGTATGTATTAGCAATTCAATGCAACATAAAATAAAAATGGTCATGCTTTTTAGGCAAAAGAATTAAAGCTGCATACAAAGGCACTTTAACCTTTCTCTCTCTCTCAGTCTCTCTCTCTCTCTCTCTCTTTTATTTCTTTTGGCAGGTCGATTCAATTAAGCCATTGATTTTTCCATAAAGAACAATTTCATTCTGCAGGCCTGATTTGCTAGCAAATGAACAATAATAATCAAGAAGCCTGTTACCACACACATTTAGTTCTTATGCAGCAAAAACATAACAGAGCAAAAGCCAGACTGGTGTAAATGGGCTTACACATATAGATGGAAGGCATAATCATTGGAGCACCATTCAGGAGCCATTTGACTACTCTTGTAAACCCAAATGAATGATGTACAGAGACAATTAAAGGCACATCACTGAAATCTCAGTTCTGAGCGATTCTGTGAGGATACACTTATTTAAACTGGTCACTCCCTAATTCCAAGGAACTCTGGAAGAGTGAGTTCTCTGAAGGCTAAGAATCTTTATCCTAGAATTCACAGCACCTCCACCAACCAATAATTCCTAGGATTCTTTGAATCCTGTTAGTATCATGGCTAAATTCCCCTATGGAAGTGGTTGGACACTTTCTCCTGATGTAAAATGTCCATATTCAGTTGAAGGTTGTAGAAAGAGAGTTTTACAGGTATTTGACTCTGCAATCAGTGGCACATTTGGATGTGCATACAAAGATTTATGCTACAAAGCCCCAACACTGGATCTTAGTCATGAAGTTCTGAATTGATGTAAAACTTATACACATCACTTCTGTATATATGCCTTGATATTCTGCTCCTAAACAGATTTTACAGCATACTCAAGTACTGGGCTCACTTACATCATCATGTTTCACCCTCACAACCTGTTAAATTCCTTTTTCTATTTCCATTTTATATTTCTCAGTCACCTTATGGTGAGTTGGGTTTGGACTATGCTTAGTCATGTGTCACCAGCCACTTCTGGAGTAGAAATAAATTAAAGTGGGTACCATGTAGAGCAAAATAAGAATATAATATATGTTTCTCAAGGCTTACAAAAGCAGCATTGACCTGAAGGAGAAGGTTTTTGGTTGTTGTTGTTTTTTTTTCAAATCACTGCTTGCCTTAAACGGGGAGATTCAGTAACTTAAGGATTTAATCTTATAACTTAACTTAGGGCAATGTCTGTTACTTGTAGAGAGGATATGACCAAATAAAATGAAGTTGGATGATTTGAGTGAGCATATAAAGAACTCAGAAGTATAAAAATGGAAGATGGATGAAAAGTGCTTTGTGCAGAGCAGAAATGCACAAAAGAAAGATATGTTTGATTAAATCTATTTTATAGCAGCAACTAAAGAGCTACAATGGAGGGCAATGTGTCTGAAAACAATATCCTCATTTCTGCAGCTCTTCTGTATGTGGAATTCATAGAAAGTGTAATCCCTCTTCAATCACACAGACAATAAAATCAAGTCTAAGTGAGCTCATAGTTTCCAAAAGGGCTCATTTATGATTGCTGAACTGTATGTCAATTCTCGCTTGAAACTCTTAACTACCTCAGGCTAATTTTACAAACTGCTTGCTCTGATCAATGTATGGAGGAGTACGTAGTGTTGTCTTAATGCACCAGAAGAAGTACATAGCTTTGTTGCTGCTCCAGTCCTCACTTCCCCACTCACAATTGGCCAACAGCTGAAATCCAAAATAGCATCTTCATTCCAGGAGTATCTTCTAAAACTAGGTGTATTATTGGAAAAGATTCTGTCTCAGACTGGATCTGTGTGCACTGCCGTTTACATAACCTCCTGCTGATATTCTGACATCAGATCCAAATGGACTGCTGTGATCTGGTACATTATTTATGCTCTACCCATCCTGCTTTTCTTGTGCAAATTCCCATGCTATGGGCATTTCCACTGGAGATAAAAAGTAGACTATACACCTTATCTAAGCTCAAAAATGTTACTTTTTGGACTGTAACTCCCAGAATCTCCTAGCCAGCATAGCTGTGCTGTTTGGGGAGCTCATTCTGGAAGCTATAGGAATCTTTTCCAGCTCTGAATTTTACTCTAATCTATAAATAAATCACAGGAGGTGTGTATTGCTCATTTACATGGTGTTGCTCCAAACCTTTCCTCCTTCAGTATAAACCTGCCTGCCAGGTTAGCTGTCCATCTGCTTTTCATGGTACTTGAACACCTTTTCATCTAGAAACCTTGTCAATTTTTCCTCAAAAGGCTACAGGTGTTAAGATCACAGAATTCAGTGGCATAACAGTCCAGGAAACACACTACTTTACAAGTCTGTATTTATGAAGGATTCTAACTTTGGTGCTCTTTCTGCAGACACTTTTCTTTAAAGTAGGCCTTTTAACATCACATAAAGAGAAGTCAGTTACCACAGTTTAATCACACTCAATAACAAGCCATCAACAGTTAGCAGAATGATGATTGCTTCTGTGTGGCTTTTGGCAACAACATACAATCACTCATCTCACAAAAGAAGAATAAGAAATCTGAGAAGCAAGTAAGCAAGCAACAACAAAAATGCCGTAGAGTCTGTGTCTTCTCATATTTCAGCTTCTATACAGATTTGAAGGTACAAATCTTCCATAGTGAAATTGTTCTGCCTCATTCAGACAATTTTAGAAGGGGCCCAGGTGACTGGTAAATTGAAGGTTGCAGGTTACATGTGGCCCTATAACTAGGGTTGCCAGATCTCACAGCCAAGCCCCTTTTCTCTTATTCTCAGAGTGATGGGGAAGAATCCCAGGGTAAACCTTGAAAAGCATGTGTGTATATATTTTCCTCATGACTTCGCCTTGCTGAGTTATTTTTATTAAAATGATGTATTCTGTGTAAGAGTTCTTTTGCACTACATAATTGTCTCACTATGATTTCACTTTAACTTCTATGGTTCCATTCTATGGAATCCTGGGATTTGTAGGTTGGTGAGGCAACCAACCTGAGAATCCTAAATGTTCCTTCCCTAAACTGCAGACACCAGGATTCTACAGGACGGAACCATGGCAATTAAAGTGGGATCATAGTAGAATAACTGTAGTGTGAATGGGCTAACCATCACCATGGCCTATGCTTGTAACATCATATTTATAACATCAGCATGACTCATCCTTGTGACATAAAGCTGAGGGGCCTGCTGGATCAAAATGATGTCCAGAAGAAGTTACCATTTTCTCCCACCCTCAAATATCCCTCACTAAATGAAAGAGACACAACTGAAGATACTACGAGACAATGTTTTTTATTGTTAAAATGCCTGCAAGCTTTTTTATGATAAAATATCACTTCATCTTCAGATGTATCTCTTTCATTCCTGATTTCCTCAGATATTCTCCAGTTTCCGCATCCTCAGTATATTCAACAATGCATGGTACACTCAGTAACACAGCACAGTTTACCTTCAATTGGTTTTTTCATTTATGAACCATATGACTTAAAATTAATATGCAACCCTGCAGATCCAGATGCATGTTCCCCTTTACACCTGCTCTGTGCCTACTGAATCCGTGCATCTATTTTCTTCTAGATCATAAGAAAGATCTGGGTTACAGCTGTCCTTGCCATTTTCAGAAATGGGAGTAAGTCATTGCATCTTTATTTTAGAACTGATACACCTATCAGTGACTAATTCATTCAGTTTGCAGTCTCCATCTTGAGACTGCATATATATTTATAGCCATAAAATCCTCACTTTTGGACTTTTTTTTTTTTAGAAAATGCATCTCTCATCTCATTTTTTTTTTACTACCTCATTTGGTAGCACACACTGTGGCTGAGCCTAAGAAAGATATTGCCCCAGTGTAATGCAACATCATCATGATGTAGTAGTAGAATGTAAACTCTTCTCCTGCACACTTTGGTATTAACACAGTAGCCAGAGCAATTGCAGAGCCCATGTGTTTCATTGCCTGTCACAATCTAGTGCCCCATCCTGTTCAGGCACTTAGAAAAAATTGGCTGCAGCTTCAGTATTACCCAAATTTTACCTTCAGTTGAGGAGGCAGCCAATGCAAGTAAAATATGAGTGTTTCTTTATCTCAGTAGGTTCATAAGTAGGTTTAGAAAGCAAAGTGGTAATCACGAGAAGTCAACATGGATTTCTCAAAAATAAGTCATGCCAGACTAATCTTATCTCTTTTTATGATAGAGTTACTAGCTTGATAGATGAAGGGAATGTTGTGAAAGTAGCATATCTCGACTTCAGTAAGGCCTTTGACAAAGTTCCCCATGACATTCTTGCAAAGAAGCTAGTAAAATGTGGGCTGGACAGGGCTACTGTCAGGAGGATCTGTAACTGGTTGACTGATTGTTCCCAAAGGGTGCTCACCAATGGCTGCTTTTCATCCTGGAGAGAAGTGACTAGCGGGGTGCCACAGGGTTCTGTCCTGGGCCCAGTGCTGTTCAATATCTTCATCAACGACTTGGATGAAGGAATAGAGCGCATGCTCATCAAATTTGTAGATGACACCAAATTGGGAGGGGTTGCTAATATGCCAGAGGACAGGATCAAAATTCAAAATGACCTGGACAGATTGGAGAGCTGGGCCAAGGCTAACAAAATGAAATTCAACAGAGAGAAGTGTAAGGTCCTACACTTAGGTAGAAAAAAATGGAATACAGAAATATAGGATAGGGGACACGTGGCTGGATAGCAGTATGTGTGAAAGGGATCTAGGAGTCTTAATAGACCACAAGCTGAACATGAGTCAGCAGTGTGATGTGGCAGCCAAAAAAGCCAATGCAATTCTTGGTTGAATCAATAGGAGTATGGTGTCTAGATCGAGGGAGGTACTGGTACCACTCTACTCTGCTTTGGTTAGACCTCATCTTGAATACTGTGTCCAGTTCTGGGCACCCCAGTTCAAGAAGGACATGGTCAAGCTGGAGCAAGTTCAGAGGAGGGCGACCAAAATGGTGAGGGGCCTGGAAGCCAAGCCCTATGAGGATAGACTTAGAGAGCTGAGTATGTTTAGTCTGCAGAAGAGAAGGTTAAGAGGGGACATGATAGCCATGTTTAAATATTTGAAGGGATGCCATGTAGAGGAGGGAGTGGGCTTGTTTTCTGCTGCTCCAGAGACCAGGACAAGGAGCAATGGATTCAAGCTGCAGGAAAGGAGATTCCAACTGAACCGCAGGAAGAACTTCCTGACAGTCAAGGCTGTTTGGCAGTGGAATATGGTGCCTCGGAGTGTGGTGGAGTCTCCTTCTTTGGAGGTTTTTAAGCAGAGGCTGGATGGCAATCTGTCGGGAGTGCTTTGAGGGTGTTCCTGCATGGCAGAGGGTTGGACTGGATGGCCCCTGTGGTCTCTTCCAACTCTACATTTCTATGATTCTATGATAATAGTACATCCACATATTTAGTTAGGGAGTGCTTATTTTCAAAAGCCATATGAAAGATCAAGTGAATGTGTACTGGTTTGTCTGAAGTAATACATTCTAAATAATTACATGAAGAGTATACTGCCTGACATCCATAAGGGCCAATTAAAAATACACTCTTGTCTTAGCCAAAACTTTGTGAATCATTTGCATTCAAAACAACCTTATTGGTTTGCTTCCTTTGCCGTCTTCAGATTTAGACTGAATGATAAGACAGATGAGGGGGGGAAAGGTACATGTGTCACTGGGAAGGCTTTGTAATTAATCTGGATGCGGTGGGGATGAAGACATTTTGTCCACAAGAAAAGAAAATAATTATGCTATATCACATAAATACCTTAATACAAACAACTCCACTCATTTTTTAAAATTAGAAAGTAATGCTTCTTTATCAAATAATTTTTTTCTGTTATCCAAGTTGACCATAATATGAGGAGCTTATTTATAAGTATGCAAGGCAGTTTTCCCCAACCAAGAGCTCATGATATATTAAACTACAAATACCACAATCCCCAATAGCATGGACAGTACCATGCTTGCCATGGAGGATTAGAATTGTAGTCCAAAACATCTGGAGGGCACCAGCTCAGGGCTGATATAAGGACTTGAATATTCTATTTATTTAATCAGCTTATGTATAGCTTCCCTATATTATTGTTACAAATGCTTTTGCTTTCCCTCCCCTTGCCTTCAGGCAGCAATTCTCTGAAATGCATCAGCAGAGGCCTCTTTAGAAATCCCCTCTAAATTTCCTGGAACTATTTTTGGGGAGGTGGAGGGAATGAATCCAGAAGGAAGTTACGTCTTGGCTTTTTGCTTTGAGGGTCACTGTATGACTGTTTTATTCTCTGGAGCAGCAGTATTTCAAACTTGTTGGATTTACCTATTATTTCCCCTTACTAACTGCAGAGAAATTATCCAGTAGAACATTGGACAGGCACTTGCGAAGGAAGAATCCAGCTTCAAATCTCAAAGCCAAATGACTTTATTTATATATCTGTTTTCTGCAAGTACTGCATTCAAAGTGGGTTCACAACTGATAGAAATGGAACAACATAAATATTATAGCTGCAATTCTGTTCACACTTACCTGGAGGTATGTCCCATTGAACTCTATACCTCTTACTTCTAAGTAGATGTGTATGAGATTGCATTTGAATTCACTGCAAAAAGATGTTCCATCAATGACACTGGGTCAGTCACTGTTCCTCAGTCTAGCCCACTTCACAGAGGTCCTTTTCACATGTGGGGGGTGAAATGGACGAAAACACGCTAAAACGGAGCTTTCCCGCAGCCGGGTAAGTCCGTCGCCACGGGGAGCAGTGCGAGCTCGCTGCTCCACACTCTTCCGGTGTCCCAGACGGCAGCTTCCGGTTGGTGGAGGCTCTCCACCAACCGGAGAAGCTCACCAGCCGGAAGCCCGCCCCCGGCAGATCTGCAGGCACGCACTTGCGCACGCCTGCAAATCCACTTTAGAGCCCGGTGACGGAGCGGCACGGGGCTGCGTGCTCCGTGCTTTTTAAAAACCTCAAAAAAGAGGTTTTTAAAAAACACGCAGCCCAGCTAGTTCCCGCCGCTCCTGAGTGGATTCTGGTGTGGAACTACGAAAAGTAGTCCACACCAGTCCACTCTACGGTGTAGAAGACCTCCGTTAGAGGTCGCTCTACACCGTTTTAGAAGCCCGGTATGGAAATGGTCAGAGTTGTCATAATAAAATGGAGGGAGAAGTATGGACACTGCTTCAACTTCTGTGGAGGAAAAGCAAAATTACAACCTATTCTATCTTCAGCCCTCACCACAATAATCACAATCTCTCAACTTCAGTCAGGTGCAAAAGAATAGCTCAGGCAGGTAGATAAACATGGTGCTTCTGAGCACATGCTCAGCCCAGGAATTTGTTATTATTGCAAAGTACCAGACAACTTTCCTTTCGAGCAAAAACATCCATCCTGATTTTCTTCCCTATGCATGGACCTTCTAAGGAAGTGCTTCTCAGACTCTGGCCTTCTAGAAATTTTGGACTTCAGTCCCCAGAAATCTCAGCTGTGAGGCCAATGCTCAGGAATTTTGGGGCATGAAGTCCCAGAAGTATGGGCAGAGTTTGAGAACCAATGTCCTAGCAGTCCATGGACCAGAGATTAAGAACTCCTGTCTTAAATAAAATTGATGGCTCAAGTCCTACTGGTTAGTGATAACTAGAGTAAACCCATTAAATCAATTGTTTAATACAGAGTTAACACTTACATAAATTCAATTGATTTAGTGGGTCTCATTACCAATAACATTCAGGTCATATAGATGAGAATTGTAACCTGTCAGAAGTCTCAGCTCCTGCCAAGGTAATAAGGAGAATACTTAGCACAGGCAGCAGATGAAAGGGATTAGACTGAGATTGCTAGCACCACAAGGTGTCCATTGCTAGATGCTGTTTGCAACAATGCATCAATTATCAATTGCTGTTTACAGCCTGTATTAGGGTATCAAAGGCTCAAAGACCTCAAGGCACCTATGGAGATGATCTGGCCTGTGGGGCATCCAGCGTTAGAGGAAAGGATCAGAGGAGTGATATGTGAAACCATCAGGAAGGTGTTGTGAAAACAACCAGGACAAACACGGTAAGAACATAGGAACTGTCTTGAGTTCTTAAGATGAAAGTATGGAAACAATGAGAATGCCTGAGAAATTTAGGGGTCTGGTGGGGTGAGGTGACATTTACGACTTTCACCAATCATTGTCATTCATGCCTGAATTTGTACGTCAAGGCATAAAACCTGTTACCATACAACATATGCCAGTCTTAGCAACTTTTGAAAGTTGCTGTGTTGCTTCCAAAATAAACACTGCTGCTAAAGGTCTGAGTGGTTTCTTGTGAAAGCAAGTTAGCCTGTATATGACTCCTCCAATGTCACCTAATTCAGGTCCCAAATCAGTAACATGATGTTGCGACTACAGCATCCCACATTTGACCACCCAGGCTTAGGCTAAATATTTCCAGGAGTGTTTTAGGGGCAAAGCAGTAGATAGGGAAGCAGAGGGTCTGGAGCTGTTGGGTCTGTCAGCCCCTAGCTACACTTTTAAGCCTGCCCAGACATGAGAGAAATTTAGAAATGCCTCTGGGTGGGTTAAACGTAAGGTATTTCCTCTTCTAAAGTGAAAAGCAAGCCCAATATACTTGCCCTGTTGACAACAATCTCCTAGTTTGTAGCCCTCTATACATTGGCCTCATTTCTATTAGAATTTCTCATTAGGGCTGTGGTTCTATAAGAGCTTTCCAGAGACTAAGTCCTGTTCAACTCAGTGGAGATTACTTCTGAGTAAAGCTGACCTAAGGGTCCTGACAGCATCAGATCCCATCTGATCTTGGAAATTAAGCTGGGTCAGCTCTGGCTGGTTCTTGGCTGGGAGATCTCCAGGTGTTTGTGTGGGTCTGTGTGCGTCTGCCTGCGTGCCTTCAATACCTCTGAGTACTCCTTGCCTAAGAAAATCCCATGAAATTCATGGGGTTGCCATAGGGTAACGTGAAGGCACATACACACAGAGACATGTAAAGCAGTGCTTCTCAGGAGATCTGATGTGGTACACCATCAATAATTATTATTATTTTTCTCTCCATTGGGCCAGGGACAAGCACCATATTTATCTCCATTCGCTACAACTGTTTCTTTGTTTCTTGGAATCTTGCCACGGTCTGGTAGCTAATGGCTTAGGAACTGGCAGTGCTCCAGGGACCACCACTTTGAGTAGCAGTGATATAAAGGACGTGTATGTACTGCACTATAAGGGTGCTTCTAGAGGCTTTTCTTCTGTAACTGCACTGCATCAGTCATGGAATTTTACAAGGGACCAACTGTTGTCTTCCATCTTCCATTTTTAATTCTCCTGAGCTTTCCTACTTTCTTTTATCTTATCTCTTACCTGGGGAAAAAATTATCAAGGAGGAAGGAAAGCAGAATAGCTGCATCACATTGCTTGATTAGTAGCTCTGGACACTCTCCACCAGGCATTCCCAAAATGAAAAATGGCATTTGGGGCAAACTGGAAAGGCACTTCAAAATGTGAGCAATTATTCATTCCCACTGTAGTTTGATTTTGGTAATTGGTCTACCTTCATGAGCTAGGACGGGTTTCAAGAATCACTGTGAAATATTGTTAGCATCATTTTTTTTTCTGTGTTATTTTTTCTTTTAAAAATAAAATGTAAAGTTCAAGCAGCTGCACTGATTTGGCAGCTCATGGGCTAATAGAATTACAGTAGTACTCATGGGATATTAACCCACACATATATAAATACAATAATTTAGTAAAGTTTGAAAGGCAGAAACTATGCTGCTTCTTTCATTTTCTTTGACAGCACCCAGTAATGTTATATATTATTTTGGCTGCACTCCACCATCTACTTGCTCTAGTTCAGTTGCATTTCACTTTAATGGTGCTAATCTGAAATGCAACACCACATGGATTTGCAACCTTTGTGAGCCACCATTGCAAAACATCATTAAACTCCTTGTGAAATGCTAGTTCATACATTTACCAGAATGAAGTGATGAAGCATTTTTATTGCTATAAGTTTCCAGACCACAGGTTAATGCTGATGGTGGGTTAGGATGCTACCCCTTAAAGACAAACAAATCTCAAAACTCCCTGTATACAGAAAACAAGCATGTCAAAAACTAGGGTTTCAACAAACACCAACTCCTGACATACTCCTTTTTTATGCATGTGGCATAAGTTTTTGTTGTTGCTGTTCTTAATGGAAAAGGACTCAAAAAGGCATGTTTAAAGTGCAACATAAAGTGGTACAATCTCTGGGCCATGTGTGAGGGAGGAGGTTATCCTCTGATCCCACTTGGTATACAAAACAGACCTGGGATGTATCCGCACTTGCAAAATTATAGGCCTCTGATACCTCTTTAACAGCCATGCTCCATCCTATGGAATCCTTGGGTTTGCGGTGTCATCAGGCATTCAGAATTCTCCCTTAGACATCCCTAGTGCAGTAGTCCAGGGGAATGCAGCAAACTACAAATTCTACAGTTCTGTGGTACTTAAAGTGGCATCAAGCTGCTATAATAGTGCAATGTGGATCTCCCCCTGGGCTTTGCTTTTTTTTTTTTAAGGATGTCCAAAGCACTATCAGTTAGAACCATCCCTACCTTACACAAGGTAAAGAGCATTGTGAGGCTGCAGTTGAGTTGCTGGAGGTTGCCAGTGGTCTCTAGACCAGTGCTACTCAAATCACCTGTACATCCATGCCAATCCATCCATGCCATTGGCTTTCTGTCTTCTGAGGAGAGCATTCAGGAAAGAAAGAAAGACCTGTAGCCACTGGGCACAATATGGTACCTATCCTTGGCTCACGAGAGGGTTAAGAGGCTGGTCCCCCACACGAAAAGCACTGATCTACACCATGGGGCTAAATGTTACGCCTTTCCCCCTAAAAACTCCCTGGAACCCAAAATTAAAGGATGGGAAGCTTGCAAGTCGTCATAGAGATGGCTGAGTTTTACCTTTGCAGGAATGAACCAGGACAAAGCCTGCTTCGATTCCTATGGGACCCACCCTCTGTGTTGTGTGCCTCCATAAGGATTCTCTTATATCCAGCTTCCCACTGACTCCTTGTCCCCGCTTCCTTCACTGCCATGCTGCCGTGGCTTTTTCGCTGAGGCAGTCCGAAGCTGGTTCGGAGTCTGCACTATCCTGCACAGTCCTAACTTAATCCATTTCCACACTAGACTGTTAATAGCACTATGATTCCACTTTCAACATCCTGTGGAATCCTGGGGTTTGCAGCTGGCCCCTCCCGAAACTGCAAACTCCAGGATTCCATAGGATGTTGAAAGTGGAATCATAGCGCTATAACACTCTAATGCGGAAATTATGTGCGAGGTAAGTTTCCCTGTACTCAGGGGTCTTCCTCCCGAGCAGAGATGCCGAAAGGTCGCTCGTTCTGTGGCAAATTCCCTCTCTTTTTTTTTCAGCGCTTAAACTCCCGAAAGAAGAAGAGCGAGGCTGAACTAGCTGCGTTTCCTCATGACACGGGCCAGCCCTGGGGTGGTGGTGGGGGGGAGAAACGCGAAAAGGCACTCTCCACATGTTCAGAGTCGTTCATTTCTTTCGCACAGGGCGGCCTCTCAAAGGAAGCCCCGCCTGCCGCGGGGAGGACAACTCTCCGTGTGCGTAAAAGGGGTCGCCGTGAGGGTGACTCTCCCTTCCCGCGCGCCCCGAAGAGGTCCGTCTCCCCTTCCCGCCTTCGCGTCTTCTCGCCTCGCCTCCCCTTCCTCTTTCCGCACCTCACCCGCACGCTCTCCGGCTCCATCAGTGGCGGGGCCGACCCAGGCAGGTGCGCGCCGCCGCCGCCGCCGCCGCTTTCCCCGCCCGACGGAGATCCTCCTCCTCTTCCTCCCGCCCTACTTGTTAGCCGCCGGCGGGAGACAGAAGAGCCGCGGCTTCAAACTTCGAGCGAGGCAAAGCGGGCGCCGTCGTCGGCGCCGTGGTTGAGCCGGGAAAGCCACGCCGCCGCTCCCTCCTTCGCCAGAAACCGCCCCAGCCCTCAACGTCGCAGTTACCTGGCGAGGTGGGGACGAGGGGAAGAAAGGAAGAGGCCTCGCTGACGAGCTTAGGGGGCAGCTCCGTAAGTCGAGGGACGCTCCCATAAAAGACCCCCCCCCCGGAACTGTGGGGCTCAGAAGGGGCCTAACCCTCCCCATCCCGGCCAGGCAGCGCAGGAGCGGCTACTGGACTACTGTCCTCCCCATTCCCGCACCTTCTCCGGTAGTTCAGCCCTTTTTAACCGGGGGTGGTGGACGGCGGGCCCTCCCAAGACGTTGTCGGACGGCGGCTCCCATAAGCTGGAGGGAGCGTAGCCGACGGTGAGGGATGATGGGAGTTGTAGTCCACCCGCTTCTGGCCAGCCCGCTGACGCGCCGTGTTTCTGGTATAAAACTTGGGCGCCGCTTCTGCTCACTTCTTTCTGTCCTTTTCCTTTATTAGAGAGCCCTTAAGGTGCGGTTGGACGCAGTGGGACACGAAGCTCTGCCATCTGCCTGAGAGAGGGAGAAAAAAGCGCGAGCGAGAGCGCGCGCTCCAGGAGCAGCAAACAAACAGCAGGGATGCGTTTGGATGTTTCTCAGTTTCCTTCTCCTGTGGACCAGTCGTGCGGCCAACGAGAGAGACGGGTCTCCTGGTAAGGGACCATCCCTCTCTCCTTCTTACCTTCCTTGGATTGTCGAAGAAGACTGCCACGCTTTCTGCCCAGGGGTTTCAGAATGGACAGGTGAAAAACTGGAAATGGAAATCCTCTCTCTTATGTTGTTGTGATATCTTCTGATTTTTTTCCCCCTTCCAACAAGTAATCAGCTAGTAAGAATTTCTGGCTCTGGTATGCAAACTAATAACTTTTGAGTTGTGTGTTTTGTTTTGTTTTTCATTCAGGGTGGAGTAAGCTAGTAAGATTGCAGGCAGTTTAAGATTTGCAAGCGCTCCCTGGTTGACATTCAGCAAGCATTTTGCAATAAAGCTTTGCTTTTGAGGTTATGTTTTAACGTGCTGTACCTTTCTGTCCCCTCAATTCCAACCCATTTAAGAAGGATATCAGTTAGTAATAGGTCAGCTGCTCCGGAAGAAAGCTAGAGGGATTTTTTTTTCTTTTTCAGTGACAGCTACAGAGAAAGAGAGAATGTGTTGTATGAATTAAACATATTAAAACCCAGGATAATCTCTGCTAACTCCAGTGGCTTTTCTAAATGGGCTGTATGCTATGAATAATGGATCAGATTGTTTTGAGTGTTGAAAATGAAGCCTTCCTTCTTCTTTTTTTAACCTTTCTCTTTCTCAACAGCTGTCTATGCTTTCCAAACTGATGGCTTCCTTAATTTGCAGAAAGTTAGAAATAACTAGTTGAAAACTAGTGAGAGCATTTAAAATTGCTATAATGATTCATTGAAATGTATTTGAGATGCAGAGGCATTGCTGAACTGGTCAAGCAAAATTTCCACAGAAATCTGCAAAGCTGTGCTGCACACAAATGGTAAGAAGTGTGAAAGACATGCACACTGGTCCAGAAACAAGATCAGTGAAAACGTGGGATGCTTTAAAAAAAAAACAGACACACAGAGATCAGATTTTAGATACAGTACAGTCTGATTCTGTGCAAAAACCCCATCCAGAATGAGATGTTAGGTATAATACAATGGGTTTCTTAGCAAAACCCTTCAATCTGTCCTAATTTCAGCATTTGTTAACCAAATGCAATTTGTCCTCCACTTGTGTTTCTTTGATTCTAAAGCACGTTTCTTTTTCTTTCCAATTTATGCTGCCAAGACCTGCTTCCTCAGATGAAGCTAACTCAGCAGAACACTTTTAACAAGGATATAAAATTTTGATGGCAAGAAAGAATACCTTAGCTAATCACTTTTTAGTGATGGGGGGTTGGAAAACCTGAAGAAATAGAGAAAATCAGAAAGCAATTCATTTTGAATGAAAGAGAAACTTTTAAGTTTGATTTTAGTTTATTGCTTTATTTTAAAAGTCAGTATTGACACTTGTTTCTCTTTTGATTGGGAATGAATGTAGGGTTATTTGAGTAGTAATATTTTACATCCATCCATCAAGGGCAAAACATAGTCTAGATCGTCAGTTGGTCGGTAGCATTTCTAAGTTCAGCCAAAATGCCAGAGGTGTAGTGGTAAATTTTCAAGGAGAGTACAAAAATTAATGCATCAGTAAATGCCAGTAAACCAGGTCTGGCAGTTCCCATCTTTACCAGAAGGTCTTTTGTAAAGTTTACTACTCTTGATTTCTAATTCAAGTCTAACCAAAAGTCTTATAGAGCCTTTCCATTATAAACAGGATACATGGTATTGTAGCTGGAAAAATGAATGTATCCCTCAAGGCTATTGAGTCCTTTACAGCTAAGCTCAGAAGGATAGTGGAATCTTGAGAAGTTTGGAAGACAATCATTGGTTTAAAAAAAAAAAAGAGCCCTTGGCTTTTAAACTCTCTGAATCCTGACTCCAATATAGCATGGGGCTGTGTGTATGTTTTTCATCAGGCTGGATGGTATAAAAAGCAGTGGATGAGTGTCTGAAATACACATACACGCATACACATGATATATAATATACCATGAAAACCCACTGGGTGATCCTGGGCAAGCCTTACTCTTTCAGCCTGAGAGGAGGGCAGTGGCAAACATCCGCTGAATTAATAATCTAGGAAAACATTACGAGAGAGTAGCTGTAATTCAGAGTTGACTTGAAGGCACCTAATAGCAGCGCAGCAGTAGGAGCATTACTGGTATACATTTTAGTTCCATCTTCATTTGACTGCCAATATGTACAAGAGAACAAGGTACATAGAAATCTTGAGCAGTTCCATGTAACTACATTGCACTGAAAAGAACTATTTATTTTAATTGTTTTTGCATTTTTAAAATCCAGCTTTTCTAGGATGGTGCTTTGCCTTGCTTTTCCTTTCAAGCCTTTGAGGTAGGCTATCATGAAAGTAGTGAACATCATAGCTGAACAGAAATTTGAGTCTTTTTGAACAGCAAGTCCAACAGTTTAGTCACTATACCTGAGTGTGTTCTACTTTAATAACACTCTTCTGAATGAGGTGAAGTCCTGAATAAACATGGTTAAGATCAGGATGCAATGCAGGTTTAAGAAATTTCCTTAAAACAAATATTTAGTGTTCATTGTGCTGTCTTTCTTGAGCAAAGATGAATGAATTTAACAACAGGCTGAGAAGTGGTAGGATAGTGCTCTGGCACCCAGAGTATCATCCCACTGCTGCATTATTCTGAAGGGCACCAATACACCATTATATTCATTTGTCTTAAAAGTCACTTTTGAAACTCTGCACATGAAAATAGCCATGATCTGTTTCTAAATGCCTGGGGGGGCAGTCTCTGTCTCAGTTGTGCAGGAAGATAGATTTGCAATTGCATTTCACCTGTCATTTGCTTTCCTCCCTCCCAACTCTAGATGTGAACCACTTCAAAGGCGTTATTAGCCTTGGCATCTCTGTTGTTCTTGCCATAGATCAGCAAACTTTTCAGCACATATCAAGATGTAATGTTTCCAGGTTGAAAAGTCTTGATAAAGGTACTGTAAATCAGCATGGATGGCCTGTGATATTCCTAAGAGAACTTATTTTTAATTATTTATGGCAATACTCATTATGTTTAGATCCTGCCTTCTGATGGAGAAAATTTAAAGCAGCATACATGGTTCTCCTCCTTCCCCCAACAGTCCTGCAAGGTGGGTCAGTCTAAGAGAGAATGAGATTGACTGTACTCAGATCATCCAGTGAATTTCACAGCTCAGTGGAGAACATGGATCTTACAAGTCCCAATTAAAATAGTTTTTGAATCACTTATGAAAACCTTCTTCAGGATTATCTGTGTCCTGTTTGTTTTAGCCTGATAATTCTGTGCCAAAGTGAAATGTGGGGAGAGAGACAAATCAGGTAGCTTAAATCACAGGTGGAGGGTGTATTCTGGAAGGAGGGCAGCATGGCAACTGATAAACATGGTGAATCTACTCTGGATTTTAATCAAAACTTTGAAGCAGCTGTCCAAGGTGCTGAACACTCTCTCAAAGATGTTCAGAACCTTGGGTAGCTCCTTTATAATTTAAACTGAAACCTAGAGCAGATTCACTACATCAGCGACATCAGAGGTAGCAGCCGCACGCTGCTTCTGAGCCTATTGCAGGACAGAATAATAGGTGCCAACAACCCATCCTATAACATTTTGTATCTTACTTGTCTTCCTAAGTTGCCTGGATAGCCTCAGTTGTGGTGGGGGATGCTAGTCTATTGCCAGGACTGAAGTAAGAATCAACTACCATTCTTATTGGAATTATGGATCGTGTGTTGTCCTTTGCCTCAGGCAGCAAAATGTCTTGAGCCAATTTTGTTTTCTGCTACAGGATGCTTTGCAATTCAGTTTTTTGGGGGGTAAAATATCTGTGCTTTGCACATATGGTATCCACAAAGAACAGAACACCTAAATTACAGGGAATGTACTGCACCAAAGCCATGCTGTAGGAAGAAACGATATCAAATTTCAATAAGGCTAGGATGGCTCATTAAGTTCTCATTGACTTGGGCTAGGACTTGTCTTCATTCAGAATAGCGTCTGGAGAAACAATGCCCAAGGCATGTTCATCTCCTACGAAGGATGGATTCCCGTAACACAACACTATGCATGGTATTGACTTGTATTCTCAGGTTATACATTGGCTGGGTGATCTAGACAGCTTCAATGACAGGCCCTGAGATGAAAATGAAACTTGCAGTGCAGGCAAAATTTGGTGCTCTAGATGTTCTGAACTGCGGCACTCACACTCCTAGTTATTTCCTCCTGTGTTGCCTGGGTTTATTGGAATTGGAATCCCAAACTTCTGGAGTGTGCCAAGTTGCCTGCCCTTGAACTATCCCATGTGGCCTGTTGGCTCAGCCAAGTAGCTTAGCAGTAGGAGTTAATAAGTAGTAATAGGTATATTGGGCTGTTCAGGTAGATTTGGGTTCATAGATGTCCTTCTTTTCATGCACATCTTACTTAAATTTATACACAGGTGGAGGTGTTACTTTTTTGGAATATAGTTTCCAGAATCCTTTAGCCAAGCTCTACTTTCTTAACAGTAGTATCAGGAATCAGGTGGTTTTTTCTTTGTTTTGTTTTTTTGGTGGTGGTGGGGAACTCTCCTAATCTAAATGGTGGTTCTAGACTGGTGCCAGTCTGTGACCCATTGGCTGCTGGTCCCTGGTGAGTTTTCAGAAATGAAAGACACATTTGTAGCTAATAAGCATAAATATGGTGGCCATTCAAGGTACATTGGGAAAAAAAATATTGCTGGTCCCCCACATCAGATATATTTAGAAGTACTGCTATAGGATTTTACCAGAAGACACTGAGAAAAAAAACAGTTAACAGTTACACCAGGTGACTACTCTTTTTAAAACAAAAGAGTTCCAGATAAAATGGCTTATGCAGAAGCTGAGATGTTTAACATGAAAGTACAAGCAGCTGTTAACAAAGCCGACCTTTTCTATTATGTACACATTTGTTCTTTCGATGCAACCTAGAACATACAGTTCAGGGCGTGTTCTTAAGCCTATAATAAAGATTGCTGAAACAGCTTGTTCATATAAACAAGATTGTTGGGAACAGTTTAGAGTTGGAATTCTGTATATGCCTACTCAAAAAGTAAGCCCTATTGCATTCAAAGGGACTTGCTTCCCAGGAGATATAGAATATAGTAAATATAGAGTTTCTAAGTGTGCACATTTTTGTGCTTTTGTTGAGAGAATTGTCCCAAGCTTGCATTACCATATTACCCTGCATTCACAGTGAATAGTTGGAGTACTGACAAATTAAATGCATATTAGAAAGAGCTGTCCAGTCCCCACTTTTCCTGATACAATGTAGAAAGTGTGCCCATAGATGCAGTTCTTAGTACTGTTCTGGATATTTCAGCATAGGTAAGTATGGCCTTCTAGACGTTGGCCTGCTAGTCCCAAAATTCTTCACCACTGATTATACTGGCTAGATCACAGTGGCAACTGGTAGTGCCCATGTAAATGGTACAGTGAATACAGTCTGGTTTTCAATCTGGACTGTAAAAGTTGTATCCAAGTTCCTGAGCCCATTTTGGGTCTGGGGTTCACTTCTTTGGAGAGCCCCTTTACAGTTCATATTGAAACATGGAGTAGATTCACTCCTCTACTGACATGGGGCCCACTAGACACTGACACCAGGCTAGAGTTGATGGGAGTTGCAGTCCAATTCTCAGACATTTGGACTGCAGCATAAGTTGCCTACCTCTAGATTATGTGAATGAAGCAGCAGAAGGTGTGATTAAAAGTGTGTAGAAGTAGGAGCTAGGTCTCCTTTTTCTTTGACCATTCCCTAAAAAGTTATGTTGGGTGCAAACAAAATAATAAGTTAGTGGCTCTTCTTATTTTCCTCCATCTTGATCTTCAAATACTAATTCAAGTGTATTCTACCACCAAAGTTCCCTTAGGCTATTTTTAAAATGTATTTTAAATTTATTTTCAAAATTAACGTGTTATAGAATCAACCTACAGCATTAAACATGGATTTTCTTATTTTTTCCCCCACTGCTTATTCAAGGGTACAGTTTGTACTGTTTGAATCAGGCTTCTCTGCTATACTAGCCTTTTGAAGAAAAAAAACTCTGCATATTACATCTGTCCAGATAGTCATAGATGTCACTGTCAAACACTCCTACAGTCAGTTGAAAAGGAATTGACGGTGGGGACTAAAGCAGGACTATTTTCTTGGTTTTCTCTTGCTTGAAACATTGCTTTTAAAATCCTCTTTGATGGACGATATCATTTTCAAATCTTCAATGAGAAGAACGGTATGTTGCTGGCCACAAAGGCCAACTTAATTCCCAGGTGCAGAATGTCTGAGTGATGCTTCAAATGCAGTATTTTTCCTTATGCATGAAGAGTCCTTCTACCAAGGCGATCATTTCTGTGTCATGTGGTAAATCCATATGTAACTGTTTTGCTGTGTTTACATAGTTTGGTGATAGTTTCACAGTGCATGGACATGCAGCAGAATATAGATAAGTGGCTGATGTGTTCATAGTAGCACAATAGGTTTGAGGATAAAATATTGTTATTTTATGAGAACAGCAAGTTACAGTCTCCACTAGTGATAAGATCTGGAGACAGTCGAGATAAACTCTGTTGCTGGAGAGAGGCAGAAGGAGACAGAGTAATTAGAGAGAGGAAAGGCTGGTCTCCAAGAGGGAGACTGTACAAGTTTGAGATGCCAGTGAGGAAGGCAGACTGTTTTGGAAGTATTCCATCAAATCCTGTTGGATAGTGTTTAGAGTCTTGTGGCTTTCCAGGGGCTTTCGGACTGAAATTCCCAATATCACCAAAGTTGGTGATGTTGGGAGTTGCAGTCCAACAACATTTGGGGGGCTGCATGATTCCCATTCCTGACATTGAATAAAAAGTGGGGAAAGCATGAGCTGTGCATGGCCCTGGTGCAGGCAGCAGACTTTGCAGGACTGCCTCTAACCCCACAAGCCCTGAAAAAAAAAGCCTATTTAATTGCAAACCACAGCCCACAGAACCCTTTGGAGGCATGATTTGCCATTGGAATTTGTTTCTCTCATGCCTGATTTTAGGTTAGAAAAGCCATTGTTAAGATGCAGGTGCAACTCTCAGAAGTTGCTTACTACTCATAGCAAAATAACTACGAGAAGCTGAAAGGACAATTACTACAAACCATCTGATGTAACTGTGACAATTGTTTGACTGTATACTTTATCTTACTGGGAAATAAGAATAAATCCATCTTTGCCATTTTCCCCTGAAGAAGACCTTTGTGTTGAAATACAGGGTTTTGCTGTTGAGCTAAACACAGCCTTTCCCATTGACTTCCATGGAAATATTTTGTAAACATCAACTTGGACTTGGCTAAAAATTTGTGGCCCCAATGAATGTCCTTGTTGTTTTTCCTAGTAGTGATGTAGTCTTATTTCATTTATGGGTGGAAGAAGAGAATTTTGACAGACTGCAAACAGAGGAGCCAAAAAAAGGGGGGAGGGGGATAAATTGTATAAGATGAACTACAGGACAAAACAGTGGAGGGAGATGTCAGAGTATTTATGGTTTGATAAACAGTTTGAGGTCAATATTTGCATATTATATGATTCCACATAATTTTTATATGGGGCATCACTGAATATTGGAGGTTGGTAGACTTCAGACTTGTGGAATATACTTGAATGTATTCTTGAAGAGAACCAGTGTGGTGTAGTGATTGAGTGTTAAACTACAGCTCTGCAGAACAGGATTTAAATCCCTGCTTGACCAATGCAAGCCACTGAGTTACTTTGGGCAAATCATACTCTGTCACTCTCAGAGGAAGGCAAAGGCAAGCTCCCTCTGTACAAAGCTGGCCAAGAAAGCCCTGTGATATGTTCATTTTAGGATTGCTATAGGTTGGAAATGACTTGAAGGCACATAACAGCAATAACATTCTGAAAACCTCAGAGGCAGGTTCAGTGTAATGGAAATGGTGGAAAAAGGAGGAACTCAAAAGCTGGTTTAGACAATAGAACCAATTAGCTCTTACATCAAACAACCTTCTTCCAGGCTGGGAACAGAATTCAGTTTAGGAACACAATCCAGTGTTGGTGAAGCTGAAGCCAAAAGGGCACAAAAATACCAGCCTGTGTTAGCTTAAAACTTTTCTTATTAATTAAGCCTTGGAGGAAACATTTCAATCATATAGAATGGGGGAAAGACACATGAAAGATGTGAAATCAACAAACACTGGTGTCATGTAGAAGAGTGTGTAGCCCTATGGGCAAGCCTAAAGAACCAGACTGGGACTCCAAGAGGGTTGGATTCAACTCCAAGGCCTAATGTTCTTCATCCCAGATTTACTTTAACATATGGGCCATAGGCTGGGATAGATTTCAGATACAGATCTACGTGTGTCTTACTCTAAGTCAAAGATCCTGATACAGTTCTAAAGCTGTCCAGCATAGCCAAACAAAAACCTGGCCAAAGGCAATGTCTTTACAAATGAGGAACACAAAAGTGGGGAGATAAGTGATTAACAGGAAGCAAGGCATGGAAGTTTTCTTGTGGCTGGGAGTAGTAGTTGCTATTATTAGAATATTGGGAGTCAGAAATCTTTGAAGATCTATTGCCGCTGATCTACCAGTGGATCTCAATTTACTTCCTGCCTATGTCTGATATATATGGCACTTTACAGAACATGGAAACATAGGGCCTTTCTACCCAATACTGTTATAGTGCCATTATTCCACTTTCAACATTCTGTGGAATTCTGGGGTTTGTAGTTTACTGAGGCCAAAGAGCTCTCTGGCTGAGAATTCTAAAGGCCCTTCCCTAAATTGCAAACCCCAGGATTCCATAGGATGTTGAAAGTGGAATAATAGCACTATAACAGCGTAGTGTGGAAATGACTAAAGATTCCTGCCCTGAGGAATGAATTGAAAGCACACAACAACAACTAGCTAATCCTAACTGCGTGGCTGTTTCTCTTATTATGACTGCTTTTTTTAATCTGTAGTTTTGTGTTTTCTTCTTGCTAATATATCCATTTTCTTGCTTTTCTTCATAGGTGAAACCTTAAGCTAGGTTTTGAATTCACCTCCTGTGCAAAGAACATGGGGCTAACAGGAGGATCAAAAACATCAGGGAACTGGACAAGTGTAACTAAAATGGACCTGTACTCCAGATTGAACTTGCCAGGCCATGCTGGACCATACAGTGACCTACCAGCTGATCCAAAACAAGATCTGAAAGACAGCACAAATTTGGTTGAGGTGCAGATAGTCCTTATCTGTGCCTACTGTGTTATTATTCTGCTAGGGTTAGTGGGCAACTCCTTGGTGATTCATGTGGTGATCAAGTTCAAGAGCATGCGCACTGTGACTAACTTTTTCATTGCCAATTTGGCAGTGGCTGATCTGCTGGTGAACACTCTTTGCCTGCCTTTCACTTTAGTGTATACATTGCTGGGAGAATGGAAGCTTGGCCCAGTACTGTGTCACCTAGTGCCTTATGCCCAAGGCCTTGCAGTGCAGGTATCTATAGTTACTTTGACTGTGATTGCCTTGGACCGGCACCGCTGCATTGTGTATCACTTGGAGAGCAAAATCTCCAAAAGAATCAGCTTCCTAATCATTGGGGTGGCCTGGGTTGGCAGTGCTCTCTTAGCTAGTCCTCTGGCCATCTTTCGGGAATATTTCTCCATTGAGCTGAATCATGACTTCAAGATGGTTGTCTGTGCAGAGGCCTGGCCAAGAGAAGGGGTGATCAATTATGGCACCATCTATAGTGTCTCAATGCTTCTGATCCAGTACGTCTTGCCTCTGGTGATCATCTCATATGCCTACATCCGTATCTGGTGTAAACTAAAGAACCATGTGAGTCCTGGAGCAGGGAATGATCACTACCACCAGAGACGTCGGAAAACTACCAAGATGCTGGTCTGTGTTGTGGTGGTGTTTGCAGTCTGCTGGCTGCCTTTTCATATCTTTCAGCTTGTCAGTGATATTGATAGCAAAGTGTTGGATCTGCAGGAATACAAACTGATCTACACACTCTTTCATGTCATCGCTATGTGCTCAACTTTTGCCAATCCCCTCCTCTATGGTTGGATGAACAACAACTACAGAACAGCTTTCCTGACAGCTTTCCGCTGTGAACAGCGGCTGGATTCCATCCACCCTGAGGTGTCACCCGCGCTCAAAGCCAAGAAGAACCTGGAAGCTAAAGAGAATCACTGCAATGGATCACCATTTTCACAGCCTACAAGTGTCTAAGAATCAAATTGCATATGCTGATGGAGATGCATGAATGCACCTTTTTGTTTCTTTGTAGATAAACTAGATGTGCTGAAGAACATGAATAAATCTTTAAATCTTGGTGAATCCCAGATACTGTGGGCACAGGGGAATCTGTACTGGCACCCTGGGAAGGGGAAATATTTTAACTCTTCTCCAGTGCCTTTTTTTCCTGATGAAACTGTCCCTATCTGGTATTTGGCCCAGCTGGAAAAGCACGTGTATACACTCGCCAGCTTAGGAGGTTGGGAAAGGAGTGATGAAAGAGAAGCTTAAACACTTTCTTCCATGTAGTCCTGATTCAGTCTAGCTTGGATTTGCACAAAGCAGGGAATTCACACCTCTATTGCATGTCCTGTGTGGCTCCCTAAAGAAATAAAACTGGACAAAGGGAGTTAGTGGGAGAACAGCTTGTTGCAGGTGCTCTGTTGATGCATAAGAACTTTCATGAACTAGAGGAAATTTGAGAAGGCTGAAGAATCTTTCCCTGCATTTTCAAAAGACTTGACCATTTCTCATCAAGGATAAGGTCGATTCTAAAGAAATAGGACAGATTGGTCTAAAAAGACATCAGAAGCACACATGGTAGCAGATCAGCAGAGAGGATTTAACAGTGTTTCTATAAATAAAAAAGTAGGGAGGAGACAAGGCATTGGTAGTTGGAGGCTGACAATAAACAGATGAAGGCTGGGAACACATAATGTAGCCTTTTCTGGCTAAAAGATCAAAGTACCCTCTGGTGGTGAAGATGGAAATTGCTGTTGAAGCTCAAGCTTGCTTGTTTTGTTTCAAAGAGAAGAGGTTCCTAGAAATCATGGTGCACAATGTTTTCTGTTGCGTTTTTTAAAAAGCTTAAAAAAAGTATTAAGGCATACTGTTTTCCTGTTGAAATGGGAACCAGAGTTAGCAAAGTGTAAACATCTACCTTCAAGCCATTTGAAATAGAAATCTGGAGGACAAACTACTAATTACAAGTCAGTGTGTATATACTTGACATTTGTACATTTATGATGAAGTCCAGGGTGCTTATTATTTCACAATCTGTTAATGGCAATTCAACAAGGAAGTACTGAACATTCTGTAATCCTCTTTTTTAGCCCTTTTCTGGAAGGAGAAGAAGGAGAGGCTTACATGAAAGGTTCAGAGCTTGGAAAATTCTTTTTAAGATAAATAACTAAAAGGATGGGCTGAAGCCATCCATAAGTAAGTAGGCATGATGTCTTGGGACCCACTGCATCATTCTGGCATTGTTCAGTTACGGACAGCTCCAGTATTTTGTTATATTCCCCAGTCTTAACAGTAACACCCAACCATTTCTGCTTCTGATCTGAGCAGAAGCCTTGTTCCACTTGATTATTATACTACAAATACTTTTCTTCCTCCTGTCTCCTTTTACAGTGATTTTGTGCTATTCACTATAGACACCAGGATTATTTGGCTGGGATTATGCGTGGGTGGAAGGTTTATTTGGTTTATTTGACAAGAACTTTCCAAAATCTGTGGATGTCTTCATAACTGACAGAAAGTGCTTGAGATTTTAGTAACTGTCATGCTGAAGAAAGTGAAATTCACAGATTTGCCCATCCAGACAAAGAGGGCTGAGTGATTAGCTGTTAAAATTCTGGCTTTGCTTCTTTGTGGATACAACTGTGTTTGTGGGTCTGAATTAGTGTTGCCTCCTCTTTTTTCCCTCTGACAGGCTCCTCATCTTTAACACCTCAGTATGGAGGTCAGGTACAACTTGATCCTTTCCATACTGAGAATACCTATACTAATTGAATTTGACCAGTGCAGATGGCTGCAAATTTCATCCTGTGCATTTCGATAAGTTCCAAAATCTGCTATTTTTCTTTAAACATTCAAGAGAAAGACCTCAAAACTCTGAACACTTCAACAGTGAGAGAAAGTAAAACTAAGATGTTTTCATCCCTAGCAGAACACAGGCATTCCTGTATATATCAGAAGTGGCGAATAGTCTACTGCACAGACTACTTATGCCCCCATGCAACCTCTAGCATCCCTGTGCCCCTGACACATTTAATTATTAAAATTTGTCTTCAAAAGGCTGTCTGTACCTTCCAGAGGCTGGGAAAGCCAATTGAGCTATGTCTCAACCCAGTGTTTTTTAGAATAGGTGGGGGCTTTTTCACAAATTTTGCTTCACTTGGGGCCTTTCTGCACTACACTGTTATAGTGCTATTATTCCACTTTCAACGTCCTATGGAATCCTGGGGTTTGCAGTTTAGGGAGGGGCATTTAGAATTCTCAGCCAGAGAGCTCTTTGGCCTCAGTAAACTACAAACCCCAAAATCCCACAGGACGTTGAAAGTAGAATAATAGCACTATAATAGTGTAGTGAGGAAAGCCCATGGCGTCTGGTGTCTTTCATGGTGGGTGAAATGAATCCATACTTGTTTTCATTCCAGACTTAAAAGGAGCTGTCCAGGGTACTAAACCCATTTCCCCAACAATGCTAGAAAATGTAAGGAGTCTCTTAAATTAAAAATGTTTTAAAGTTTGGGCTTTAGGGGGGATGTGCACCTCCTTGAGTTCTAGGAGAAGACACATGTGACCTTCAGGCCTCTGGAAGTTGCCCACCCCAGCTGTATGTGTGCTCAGAATACTGTGAATGCAGTGGGGCTTATTCCCCAGTCACTGGATGTAGGATGGCAGCCTAACCTGTCTTTTTCATGCTCTTAGAGCCTAGCTACTTTATAGCAACAGCTTTGTTCTCCCTGATTTCAGAATAACTTTGAGTACTGTTCATGGGGATGTTCATGAGGGCAATTTCATGACTGAAAAAAGTCTGATTTTAAGCTCATATATATGGAAATACTAGCATCAGGAAAGTGAGAAACAAAATTGAAATGGAAAAAAGCCCCCACAAAACAAAAATATATTGCTGTACACACTGTTTTACTCTCCAGTCAATTTTGGCGTGTGGTTTGTAGTGAGGAAATTGCAAGTGCTTGAACTTTTAGATTGTCTTTACAGCCTGATCCATACTTAAGTGCTTGGAGGAAAGCCACTTGATTCCCAGTGATATTAAATTGACTCAGATCTGAATGTTCAACCTACATGGGTTGCAGATAGAGCTGCTGGCATCGTTGACTCACCAGCTTTGAAACTGTTCCTAGTTTATTGCTATATACCAAAATTGGTACAGGATTTGGTCTTGCAGAAATGCTGCTCAAGGCTGATCATCTGGCTCTGCAGTTATGTGCTTTTTGCCGTCTGTGCTCCCGCGTTGCACATATTGCCTTTGATCTTCACCCACCATCCACTCTCTGTGATTAAAAACATCCAAATGGAATGTAAACAAGACAACACTGTGCTGCTTTGTCATTGTACACTAACAAATGATGTATGCATGCATGTTGTCTCCCTTATGCTCAGGTATAAGAACTGACTCTCTTGTAAATGCACAGCTATAAATGGCAATGCACAGTTCTCCAGTGTCTTTTGCTTGCTTTTTTTTATTTCCCTTTGAGGAGGAATAGTGTCTCATTGAGTCTATGAAGTTCAAGGGGCATTACCATACTCTCTCCACCAATGTTACAGCCTCAAATAGATTCTCAGATTGTCTATCCTTTTAATTGTGGGTTTGTCTCATAAACTGGAAATGTTCCTTTTTATTATTATTATGGCTCCCTGAACAATTATTGTGCCAATTGTGAAATAAGGTGGTTTAAAATGGGATTTCTAGGGGCTGTATTTCCAGAAAGTAAGTTTTTGAATTTCTCGTTTGCCCTACTCACACATACAATTGAGAACAGGGTGTGCAACTGAGCAATATACCGATGCATTATGGGTGTTGAATTATTCCCTACCCATGGCTCACCATCTGGCTCTTAGCCCCACATGTAACTTCATCTGGATTTCAGTACTGGAAGTAAACCTGGCTGGTGAAAAGTGT
Source organism: Cyclura pinguis (assembly GCA_030412105.1). NCBI lineage: Eukaryota > Metazoa > Chordata > Lepidosauria > Squamata > Iguanidae > Cyclura > Cyclura pinguis. The sequence continues at coordinate 163,784,313 of CM059603.1, read as the reverse complement.
CTGAATGCTCTTTCCCAACACATGACCAGGAAACACCTATAATTAGTAATTCACATGGCTCTGGAAGATCTTTGAAAAAAGTTACCTAGGTGCTGAGCATGCAGAAACCCATGATGTTTCTTCTGGTACTTAATATGAAGCCCGCTCACCAACCCCCTCTAACACTGGAGTAGGTCCCTTCGTAATAATGAGTGATGAGGCAACTATGGCTATATGGCCAGAAAATGCTTATGTTACATGAGTGGCTTTAACAAACTACAATAAGCCTTGATGTGGTTTGTTGGAATCTGGCTTGGAGTGGCACAAATCACAGTCTTAACTCATGCTTTGTTATTGGTTACAGATCACAATTTTTCGTGAACGTACAACTGTGCTTTGTGTCCTTATTTGTCTACACTGAAGCAGGAGCTGACAAAAGGGATGAAAGAAAAATACACCAGAAATGGGATGGAGAAACCACAAGCTGCTTGGTACACCTACTGTGAAATCTGTGGCTTACGTAACACTCCATAGTTAATACAAACCATAACTTGTGGGGTTTGATCACAAGCCTTTTTCTGTGGCTGTTCTTGAGCTCCGGAAAGAAGTGCCAAGGCTAATCTGAGTCAGAGCCCCAATTGTTTTGTCAAGCATCCAAATCCTGATATTTCAATGCTTCTGAATGGTTTACTACACAGTTGCAAGAGATAGTCACCTGCAGCATGGCAAAAATCAGTGAGCGTAGACTACACATTTTAAATCAGACATCCAATCCTTGCTTGGGTGGTGACATGATAACATAAGGCATGGACTCAGATAATATTTCTTCATTCTTCTAAAACAACATGTACAAGCTGATACTTTACTGCCTTTCCCAGAAAATGATACTGCTGTTTTCCTATCCCATTACTATTGCTGTGAATACTAAAACTTGGAAATAACATGTTACAAGTAACTGTGTTATTCATAACACATCAGGTTTTGTGATTTACTGTAACTTTTTCTAAAGTTTAATACCACTGCTGGAATGTTTCACTTCTGGCATGATGAATAATACTAGTTTCTTGTGCCACAAACAATTGCCTTTTATTCCAGTCCCAGGACTGAAACCCCCCCCCTTTTTCTTATTTAACCAAAATGAAAGCCAGGTGAGATCAGCACAGCTTCTCTATATGGTTAATAACTGCTTTCAGAAACATCTGAAGTGTATTAGTAGCACCGTAGACAAAGCATGTAGGTCATCTGTTGCCCACGTTCTTACTTCTGGTGGAATTTGAAGCAGAAAGCAAGGAACACTTATGGTAAATAAGCTGTGCATCTTGTTTACATGCCTATTAGTGCTTCTGAGAGGCTTTCTGGGTTACTGTTAGCATTGCAGAAAAGTCATGCCTGCCTCATGTGGTTTCCATTGTAGTTAATGAAAGCCAAATGTGTTCATTTCACTTTTACCACAATAAAAGACTTTGCTGTTGGGCTGGGAGACAGGGAGGCTTAAGGTGGGCCTCTCAAGTGTTTACCAACAAACCAATTGCACTACTGGCATACAGTGAAATGCATTAAAATCATTGCAGCAAAACAGCAGTGAGTGATCAAAAGCGAACCATAGCAGGTAACACAACAAATTACTTTCTTCAAGTAATGTTTTAAGCTCTGGCTATTATTCCCCAAAGCATTTAACTAATTAATTAAACACTTATTTAGCAGTAGTCATGAGCTTCGCACAGAACATGGGAAGTGACAAGGGTTTAAGTTTCTCTTTGATTTATTTTGAAAGGAATTGCAAAGAACTTTTTACACTGAAGAGCGCGGCATGATTGTACGCCAATTCTGAATTTCCATCTCATTGCCACACTGAGTTTATACACCAGGATGGCAAGAACGGCTGGGGAACTCTCATCAATTTATTAAGCCCGCTGAGGACCTTGACAACTCAGTGGTGGTAGAAATGATGCAAGGGTGGAAATGTTTCTAGCAGAACAGATGAGGTAGAATTTCAGACAGCAGAACAGAAAGAATGCAGTTATTTCAGAACTAATTGCTCAGTATTCCACAGCTGTGGCCATACCCAAAGGTCCAAGGAACTATGAGTATAGTCTGCTACGTGTTGTAAGGTGTGGTGAAAGTGTTTAGATCACACATTTGCTGAATTTCAAAGCATCTTTATAGTATTCCCATCTTATTTGGAACGAACACTGTAACTCCCTGCAGCCAAGCAAAATCCAGACATAGCAAGTAAAGAGCAAAGTGAGAAGTTGCTCTAGTTGGCATATGTTGGCTTTTGTAATTGCTGTTCAGAGCCTATGAGTTCTGTATCTTGTATGCTGCACAAATGCACTAAGTAGATCATATGAGGGCATGAGCTCTGTTCATATGCTTGGTACCCATAGGTACAGAATATTTAAAGAGTCTCATTTAGAGACCCATCCCCTAAATGCTGACATGCATGTCGGCCACATGTTCAGTTAACCTGATATCAGCATCAGAAGAAGTGAAAATACACTCTATTGAGCCCTTTCACATGCTTGGTATGGAAAGTGATGCCCTCAGGACAATAAAGCAGAACTCAACACACGCACTTAGAAGCCAAGAAACTGCCTTGTACTGAGTCACACCACTGGACTATCTAGCTCCGTACTGTCTACATGGCCTGGTGCCAGCTCTAACAGCTTTCAGTTCTGTTTGGAAAGGCCAATGATTAAAGCTGAGATCTTCTATGTGCAAATCAAGTCCTTTTCCACAGTTGCATTTGTGTTATCGCCTCAATGTGTGACTTAGCCTTTTAAGTAAAGCTATTCATTCAATCTATACTATGGCAAAAATGGTTTAAATGCCTAAGGGTTGCATATTTTTAGATTTTTTTCCTGATTTTGTGTTTTATACATATGCCAAACAGGCGTTAAACTTGCTGAACTGTTTTCCTACTTTGAACTGGCATAGAAGGAAAGATGTCCTAGGTAGTATTGGCATTTCTATTTTCTATGAATTTTTCCTTAGGTGATACTTAGTGTTTATATGTGAAGCAAAAAATGAAAGATACTGAGGCAACAGGTGCTTAATCTGGCCTTCCAACATGCCCCTGGGAGTTTTTAGTTGAAAAGCAATGTTGAGCAATACAAAGAGAAATGAGAAAGGCCCATCCAACTTAAAGCTCAGGAGAGCTTTGCATGGAAATGAACGCTGCATTTTGAGGAACTGAAGAAATACCGTCATTGCTTGAGGTCTCCCTGCCTCCCAATGTCAATAATAAGCAGTTCTAAAAACCTTAAGAAGTTGTTGTTGTGCATCCTCTGCATCTTTCCCAGAGTGTTCAATGCCAGAAAGCTCTCTGAAATGGAGCATCTGAAGCAACGGATGTGTTATTAATGCCAGCTAGTACAAGGCATGTATAATTCATGCAGCTATGCCTCCCAATGCACAATCTTCAGACAGAAACATGTGAACCAGTTCCTGAGGTTAATGCTTCCTCTTTTAGGCTGCAGCACCAGAAATAGTCTGACTGCTTTGCTTGGTGGAAAGTGACTCATTAGTGGGAGTTGGCACCTTTCGCTCTTTGTGGCTTCAGAAGAATCATAGAATCATAGAAATGTAGAGTTGGAAGAGACCACAGGGGCCATCCAGTCCAACCCCCTGCCATGCAGGAACACCCTCAAAGCACTCCCGACAGATGGCCATCCAGCCTCTGCTTAAAAACTTCCAAAGAAGGAGACTCCACTACACTCCGAGGCAGCATATTCCACTGCCGGACAGCCCTGACGGTCAGGAAGTTCTTCCTGAGGTTCAGGTGGAATCTCCTTTCCTGCAGCTTGAATCCATTGCTCCTTGTCCTGGTCTCTGGAGCAGCAGAAAACAAGCCCTCTCCCTCCTCTACATGGCATCCCTTCAAATATTTAAACATGGCTATCATGTCCCCTATTAACCTTCTCTTCTGCAGAACTCTAAGTCTATCCTCATAGGGCATGGCTTCCAGGCCCTTCACCATTTTGGTCGCCCTCCTCTGGACCTGCTCCAGCTTGACCATGTCCTTCTTGAATTGGGGTGCCCAGAACTGGACACAGTATTCAAGATGAGGTCTAACCAAAGCAGAGTAGAGTGGTACCAGTACCTCCCTCGATCTAGACACCATACTCCTATTGATGCAGCCGAGAATTGCATTGGCTTTCTTGGCTGCCGCATCACACTGCTGACTCATGTTCAGCTTGTGGTCTATTAGGACTCCTAGATCCCTTTCACACGTACTGCCATCCAGCCACGTGTCCCCCATCCAATATTTCTGCATTCCATTTTTTCTACCTAAGTGTAGGACCTTACACTTCTCTCTGTTGAATTTCATTTTGTTAGCCTTGGCCCAGCTCTCCAATCTATCCAGGTCATTTTGAATTTTGATCCTGTCCTCTGGTGTATTAGCAACCCCTCCCAATTTGGTGTCATCTGCAAATTTGATGAGCATGCCCTCTATTCTTTCATCCAAGTCATTGATGAAGATATTGAACAGCACTGGGCCCAGGACAGAACCCTGTGGCACCCCGCTAGTCACTTCTCTCCAGGATGAAAAGCAGCCATTGGTGAGCACCCTTTGGGAACGGTCAGTCAACCAGTTACAGATCCACCTGACAGTAGCCCTGTCCAGCCCACATTTTACTAGCTTCTTTGCAAGAATGTCATGGGGAACTTTGTCAAAGGCCTTACTGAAATCGAGATATGCTACATCCACAGCATTCCCTTCATCTATCAAGCTAGTAACTCTATCATAAAAAGAGATAAGATTAGTCTGGCATGACTTATTTTTGAGAAATCCATGTTGACTTCTCGTGATTACCGCGTTGCTTTCTAAGTGATCAGAAACTGACCGCTTAATGATCTGCTCCAGAATCTTTCCGGGTACCGGAAAGAATGACTATATGGGCCCATGGAATTGTGATAGATGCCGCTGCTGTGATTGAGGAGTAACTGATAGTGCCTGGGACAAAGCCAGTGAGTGGGATAGATGATGCCTCTGAGATCAAGGGGCAACTGACTGTGCCAAGGACTGCGCCAGTGAGTGAGCAAATCAACTTGCAAACATCCTCTGCACTGGAAGGTCAAACAGAGACAGAGTTGCCCCAGCCAGCTCATGACAGAGAGGGAACCAGCAGTGATGCAGAGGAGTTGCAGCCACCTGTGCCCATCAGCCCTCGATCACGAAGAAGGCTGAAACGGGCTGCTCAGAGAGAGGCCGCGTGGACTAGGTTGAGGAAACAATAACAAGCAACACCTGTTCACAGCAGCTATTTAAGTCTGCCAGTGTGGCTGCTCTTTGTTTGCAGCAAATTACTAGCAAGCCCTCACGACCTTCGTGTCTCCTGCTCCTTGAAACCCTCCGGATGGATATCTGCCTCCTGAACCTTTGGACTGGACCTTGATCTGACTTGGCTTGTGTTTTCCTAGTGTTTGATATATTCAGACTCTCTCTGCAAATATTCCTGATCTCCCTCCTCCCTTGCTGGCTGCGGCTTGGCAGGGAGAGATTCCTGACAGGAATGATTTGTAATTATATGGATATCAGAGCCTTCCCCCACCCCAGTAAGTACAGTAATAACTCCTGCCACACCCTGAAGCTTTTCGCCAATCTTGAGGAGTCTGTAATCTTTGCACTTTTTTACAAGACCAATCCTTCAAGTACCTAAGGGCTGCTATCATACCACCACCTTTGAAGGTTGTAAAAAAGAGTCAGTATGGAGGGATACATTGGCCATTTCCACACTAGCGTTTTATAGCGCTATGATTCCACTTTCAACATCCTATGGAATCCTGGGGTTTGCAGTTTTGGGAAGGGCCAGCTGGCCCCTCCCAAAACCGCAAACCCCAGGATTCCATAGGATATTGCAAGTGGAATCATAGCTCTATAACAGGCTAGTGTGGAAATCGCCATTATCAAGGGCTACTTGTCACTGGCTGTTTACTGACCCCAGGGTCAGAAACAATTGTTTCCTGAATAGCAGATGAACATGAATAGGCAATGGCTATTGCCCAACACACAGTTCATCATTGTGGGATCAGAATGGTAGACTGAACAGCCTTTTATTCCTACCGAGCAAATCTCTTCTTGTGCTCTTACATCCCGTTTCACACAAAGAGTATGACTAGAAACATAGGAAATACCTTGCAGGAAATACCTTATTGGCTCAGCTTTGTTTTGTGTACAGTACCCTGGCAGCTGGTCTCTGGGATTTCAGAAAAATAATTTCCAACCTTACCTGGAGATTGGACTGGGGTGCTTTTGAATGCAAAGCAATAGATCACACCATCTGTTTCTCAAGCCAGGTGGCAATGACGTTCAGCTGCTGAACTGAATTTCTTTATTGAACACCTGATTCTTCACTGGGTGGGGTGGGGTGGGCAGAATTAATTGATAGAACAAGACTTGTTCCAAACTTACAGAATAGTTTTTTTTTTTATGTATAGAGAAACATTTCAAAGAGTGGCCAGTTTCCAGTTAGGTGCACTTGTTCCCTTCCTCAGAAACCTTTTAAAACTCTTTTCTCTCCTTCTGTTATCCATCTGTTTCTGGGTCCACCTTGTGTGTAAAAGATAAAGACCTGATTAAGCCAGGTAGCAGGGTAAACTGCTTCAGGAACTCCATGGAGAGGATATGCCAGACTGTGGAAAAGTTACTTTTGCTACTCCTGCAACTCTGAGCCCCTCTGGGGTATTCTGGAAATTTTAGTCCCAAATAGTAACTTTTCCACACTTTGGTGGGGAAATACATGTGTCTAGGAAATACATGGAGACAGGAACTGGTACCTAGTTTTGGACTTTTTTTATGTCTGTCTGTGACCATTCAGGCTCCTTTTAGGGTGGTAAAAATGTCTTAGTCTAATACTCCTTTCTCCTCCGAAAAGTATTTTGGTTTCTTAAGGCTTAAAAAAAAAATATCAATAACAAGAAAATCTCCAGTGAAGCTAAGTTAATAGCTCAAGCAATCCTCAATTTCACAATGTTGAACAAATCTTATTGATCCTTCAATAACACTTGTCAGGATATGATAACCACACAAAGATTGGTAGCAAAATGGCTGTGTGAAACACTTAACGCTGGATCAGTAGTAGAATTGATTTATAACTCAAGCCTCTTTTATTTCTTGGCAGATTCACCTGACAGAGCTTCCTCTTTCCATAATTCTCTGGGCTAGAATGTTCCCAGCAAATGATAGATAATGGGGCACATATTTCAAGGAGATATGGAGTCACAGGTCTCAGGGGCACTGACAGTGTACCCATGAACTACTCAGGAACTGAGCACATACATTAGCACTGACTACATGCATAATGGATCCTCACAGAAAGTACAGAGCCATATGCAGGTATTATATTCCGCCAAGGCAAGAAATACTGGCAGAACACAAATCTTGACACACTGCCTTATACATTTCCCCTGGGACACTGCCTTTCCTCTGCGTCTGATTGAGAATTAAAGTGCTGAACCCAGTTTCTTCAGTCATGCTCATATAGTACATCAAATATATTACTTCATATTCCTGTTGCCAAAGTCAGGGAAAGTTCAAGGCAGCCTTCACAGGATGAAGGTTACAGTGATATCTCTGTAAGAAATATTCGCAGCTCTGTGGTAGGTGCGGGGCTGGGAGGCTTGGGACTTTGGCCAGTATAGAGAGAGGAAGTAGATATCATCCTCTGCAGCAACCAAAAATAAACATACACTGGTGTAGGGTTAAGTTACACCTGTGTATGCCACTGACAGGATGCCAGCTGTTACCTGCCCATTGCCATCTCCCAGTGATCAGTTTGTATTTACATTCATTGCCATTCCCCAGTGATCAGTTTGTATTCACACTGATGCCCTTTCAGAGCTTGCAATGTTCGCTTTAAAAATTAATTGCTTAATATTAAATGTTAAAACTGGAAAATTAATTCTGTAACATAAACAGTAATGATTGAAATCATTTAACTGGGTCAGTTATCATTAATTAACTCACCATCTGGAACATTTGTGTGGGGCCAGCCTAGGGGATTTAAAGAGAGTGACATGGAGGTGTCACTGTTGGCGCTAGGGGCACTATTTATTATTTGCCTCTTTAAAATGTCTCTTTTATTCCTTTCAAGGCAGCTTCTTCTAACTTGGAATTTCCCCCAACATTATGTGATTTTTGCATAGGAATGGAAGAAATCAAACATATCTGGGAACTTTGAGAAAGACTATCTGAAAGCATTGATTCTCATCTTACAATCGCTTTGATTCAGTTTGTCACTCACATGCTTCTCTCTTTAGCTTCAGCCCCCACCAAAATGTACACTTCATTCACTGTTCAAATGCCTTGCTTATTGAAGGCAAATAAGGAGTGATGCATTTCAATTAGAGCAGAGCTTTCCAAACTTTTCACGTTGGTGACACACTTTTAAGACATGCATCATTTTGCAATACAGTAAATTCACTTTTACTGGCAAACCGGAGGTTAAACCGACCCCTTATAAGAGATACAGACACATGCATAAATTGTAATGTATGGGGACACAACATATCTCATGAAAACCTTTCATATATTTTTTAAAATATATGATTTAAAAATAATAACATATATTTCCAAGATTGTAAGCAACATACCTACACACTTCAGGCAACACACTAACATGTTGAGGCACACCATTTGGAAAGCCCTGAATTAGAGGGTACAGATCCACCACCACAAGTACTACAATAAATTGATATCTAAAAAAATCAATTGTGAATCAAGAGTGGAGATCTTGTGTGCTGAAATTTTTGAGACTCCGAGCAGGAGGAGAGCATTTTTCTGGACACCTGAATCACTGCATATTTTCTGTCTCCCTGCTCCTAATCAAGAAGTGTGGTATGTAAAGTGGTAGAGAGCATGTACTGTTTGCAGGAGCCAAGAATCCTAAATTCACTTGATGGCATCTTCAGTTTTAATGCTCAGATATCTAAAAATCTCCCTCTTCTTGTACCCATCTTACCATAATTGTAAGATTAAAAGGAAGTGGGTTGAAAGAAGGAGGGATGGGTAAAAAGCAGAATGGAGAAGGAAGGAGAAATCAAGAGAGAATGAAATGGAAAATGGGTTTGAATAAAACGTTTCACGTAATTGTCCAACCACAAAGCAAGATTACAAAAGAATTCATTGCAGTTCACACCAAACAATGTTATACAAGGTTATACAGAGTACACAGTCAAAACCAGAGTATAAGTGGAGAAGAAGTTAGTGAAGATTGCAATAAGGCATCCTCACATCCTAGTAAGACTCTGAAGAGCAAACTTCCAAACAGGATAGGAGGCACCAGTTTTTTGGGCTAAAAGACTTAACATTCTGAAAGAGCCCTGGATGCTTGAAAGCTCCTAAATAAGGAAATCACTCTTTCCACCCATCTTCCATTCCAAGACTCACTCCCCACCCCCATTTTTTTCCTTTGAGGCAGTAGGCCTTCCTGTTTTCCTGACTGAGACATGGGAAGAAGTACCCACCCTAATAAATTCTAACAGCTTAATTAGTAAAGCATATTTTTAGCTTCAGAATTAATTGGGGGATCAACTAAGAAAAGCACAATAGGTTAAAATATTAACATGTTAATTAGTGAGTTAATTCAAAACACTATGCCCTTTTATTTCAAACAAAGCACAGTGCCATTTCACCCACCGCAGCTGCTATAGGGATTAGTGAAACATTCTGTTTTGGTCCCTGTTTACTTTTGCATGTGTTTCTCCAACTGTCCCTGAAAAATACCAGGAAGAGGTTCAGCTGGGCTGAAAATTGCACCCCCCTCCCGGACCTGTGTTTTCTTTCCCTTAGAAACGGAAGGAAACAAGCCCAGTAGCGTTTTCTTTGTAGTGTTTGACAGAATTCTCCACGAGAATTATATCACATCTTTATATTCATTCAAAACATATAACAAAAAGAAAGCACGTGGATGACACCAAATCAGAAATGCATTACCTTTCACAGTTTAACAGAAATAGGTTGCACCAAGATTTCATAATGGCACTGTCCATATAGAAGACACAGGCCATTTCCACACTAGACTGTTACAGTGCTATTATTCCACTTTCAACATCCTATTGAATCCTGGGGTTTACAGTCTAGGGAGGGGCCTGAGGCCCAAGATTCCATAGGATGTTGAAAGTGGAATAATAGCACTATAACAGATGGAAATAGCCACATGCACACATCATCTTAGCAGATCTTTCTGCAGCTTCCTACAGGCAGAGAGTCTTCATTCTGATTAGCATATATGGCAAATTTAAATCAACTGCTGTTGAATGTGTCTTGCCTTTGAGGAGGATGCATTCTTTTCAGTTGATTTCTCTATATTCCCATCAGTGTGACTGTCCATATTTTTAAAAATTTGTCAAGCATTCTTTGGTAAGAAAGTCCCCCCCGCTGGCCAAAGCATTTCCCACTCTGTATAGCAGATCACTCAGTTACTTCATTTTCAAATATACACTTTAAATGCTGCTGCTCAAGGTCTTCTACCTCTGTCTATTGTCTAGTTCTGGTGTGAAGGAGAAGTCTTAAATTGTTCTTCATCCTAATTCCCTAGCCCATGTACCTATCCCTCTGCAATTCTGCAGGTTTCTTGCTTAGGAACATATGCCATTTTCCATGTCACGTGCCATTTTTGTACAATCAGTGGGAGCGATCTTCCCATCAGACAAATACAGTCACCTTCCTTCTACTTGGAATTGTGCATATACCCTTCTCATTTTTTTTTTCTGGTTTCTTAACCAGGGCTACATCTATTGTATACATTATTTTCCTAAAAGTTGCCCACAAAAAACCCTGGGAGATAAGTGGAAACTTTTTTTTGTGAGCTTCCCCTTCCTAAATATATCTTCCACAAAACTCCTTGCACCACCCTCAAATGATTTGTGAGAGGATAACATGATATCCTGTTGACTTTAAGTCACTCATGATTTCAGTATCATGCCTATGTGGAAAATCAGAAAATGCACAGTATATGGAAGTTTTCCTGAAGCTTGATACCTGGCCAATATCTTGCCATGCAATCTTATATTACCCTATATTGTATGTAAATATTATGATATTGTAGTAAACTCATTTATATCTTGCCTTGCAAACATCCAACCCAGTTCAACGCTAGGAAAGTGTTGGGGAGGAAGGGAGTAAGAATAAGGTCACTGTCTGAAGGGGTTTAACCAGTCAGAAACTTGGAGGGAAGTACAATCTGATGGTGTACCAGAAGGTTATGTGCTTTGTGTTTGGAGGTAGAAGAAAACAAGGAGGAAAGAAGAAAACTGTCTCTTCTCAAGCCAGAACAACCAAAGCTAGCAAGATATAAAGACTTGTTTATGACTTAACTCTATAACCTACCTGATACGACACTTGCTATCGTCTTTATTCAATTCAGTTACCGTGTTCATTCAATTTAATTAACGATCCGAGAAAGAATTGTTTCTGAAACACTCTGTATGGCTTTCAAGACCATATGGTAACTTTTTATGTGCATGTTTAATAAACGGCAGTTCATTTTAAAGCAGTTTTGTCAACAGTGCTTTGGATAAGTACTTCTCAGAAAGAGAAAGTAGAAGGAAACTCTTCAGGTAATTGGAGAGTATCTATTTTTCAACATAGAAAAGCAGAAAGCTAATGATCCCATGACAAAATTGTCCTTTGCCTGTTAATGAATAGATATCAGAAGGGGAGAGGCAGCCAGTTTGAGTTGGAAGGAAGGACCTTAACTGGATACCTTTCCACTTTTCGTCAGGGGGAATGTCAGAGACATTGCATTTACACTGGTTTTTTTTTTTGTGTTGTAGAATTCAGCCTAGGGACTAATTGGTGCCTGTCAAACCAGAATGTAGGGACTGGAGTAAAGAATACTGAAGAAAATATAGATTTGATGCTCCACTTTTAACATCAATCTGACTACCACTTATTGGCATTACAATTCTACCAAACATATCTTCATGCACTCTTTCTGAGACCTCATTGAGCCATCTGTTACCATGAGGTCTTCCTGAGAACAATAGGTTTAATTTAAATGAAGAAATAATCAGTTTGGTATTATGTTACAAGCTGAATGTCAGCAAAGAGCTCTCTGGCCGAGAATCCTAAATGCCCCTTCCTAAACTGCAAACCCCAGGATTCCATAGGATATTGAAAGTGGAATAAAAGCTCTATAATAATCTAGTGCGGAAATAGCCTTAGTTATAGCCAAACAAGGGGAATTATATTCAAGCAAATTGTTGTTTGCAATGAGTCACATCCAAACTCTTGGCTATATAGATTTTTTTTAATCCAATGCAGTAAGGCAATTCTATTGCCCTTATTGATTGTTCAAGTAATATTAATGCCTAATGAACAGGTCTCATCCATCTGCTATCCACTCTGCTGAGACACAGTCTTCAGCCCAAATAGTTTTTACATTAATAAGAATGGAGAATTCAATGAAAGAACAAAAAGTGACATTGAGTAGCACGGTAATTGGTGGTCACAGCATCTAGACATCGCTTATTAAATCCTTATCTTCCAGCCCAGGCTTTGACAAGTACAGAGCACAGCCCTCCTCCCCCGCGCATCATTTTTCTCTTAACGAGATCCTCCTGGGTGATGAATTGATCTTGAATAATAATTGTGATGAAGTCGCTGCTTTGACTGGAGGCTGGTTAGCCCTAGGAAATCTGTTCCATACCTAGCTGTAACTGTTTGTGAAGAGTGAAGTTTGCTGAAAGTGAGTATGCTGTATGCTGACAAAAGGAATGAACTCGTTAAAAAACTTGCTTGTTGAATTTATAGGGACTCAGCCGCAATCCTGTTTGTTCAGCTTTGCTGACAAAACTAAGACAATCCTATCCCTTTAGGTACTTGAAACTGTTTTTATAAAAGAAAATTTTATAAATATCTAGTCCCAAAATTTGCCACTGCTCTCTAGCATCTTTGGGCAAATTGTCCAATATTAGGGAAGAGCAGATTTAAAAGCTGGAAGGTTTCTGTTGTGGGCTGCTAAAGGAGAATGGAAAGCGAGCATTGAACTGGACCTATGATGCAAGGAGCAAGGCAAGGTGTAAATAGTTTATGCTGTCTCCTGAGGGGAACACTCTATGGCCATATCCACACTACACTGTTATAGTGCTATTATTCCACTTTCAACATCCTGTGGAATTCTGGGGTTTGTTGTTTACTGAGGGCACAGAGTTCTCTGGCTGCGAATTCTAAATGCCCCTCCCTAAACTACAAACTCCAGTATTCCATAGGATATTGAAAGTGGAATAACACTACAACAGTATAGTGCAGAAATGGCCTATTATGCCTGATTTGTATATATATCAGGTGTGGGAAGGCCTCCAGAGGTTAAGAAAATACTGTTTCTATTTTCCCTAGGCTGATTAGTCCTGAGGGAACTTGGAATCAAACGACACCTAGAATGCCAGAGGTTTTCCAGCCCTGGTGTAAAGCTTGTAAGAAATAATAATAATAATAATAATAATAATAATAATAATAATAATAATATACACACACAAAATCCCTGCTTACTTAGCTAATTCCTTCTGCAGCTATACTTTCTCATCACATTATACAAACATCATAGATATCTAGATCTCCTAGAGGTATTTTTGCATCAGTGGTACACCACCCAAAATGGTGATTTTATGTCACATCTACTGTTAAGACAACAATATTCTGGTCCAGCAGAACATTTTCTCTTTGTGGATAGCCTCAGAAAGAAAAATGAAGGGGCAGTCAGCAAAGTTTATCCATCCTGAAATTCTGTATCTAGGGGCCTATGCTCCAGATTAAACACATCTGGGAAAAAAAAAAAAAGAACACATCTCCAGTAGGATGTGAATATTAGCTAACCAAAAATGATTATCAAGAGAATCATAACTGACAGTTCCCTTAAACATAATTTGTAGGATCTGGAATTGTCCATGAACTGCAATTTTCAACCAATAATTTACTATAATAAACCTTATTTTATTTAGGTCAGTTTCTAATTAAAGTTGCAGCAGGCTTGCATTAAAAAGAGGATCTAATTAATTTAATTTGAACTATTTTGATTCTCTAACTGCCCAGACCCCAGGCACCATATCACAAATGGGAGATAAGCATGGGGTATAAAAACCCTCCCAACCATTTACTTTCTAGCAGCAAACAAGGACAAATTGACCTCCCCCCCCGGTGTCTTCTACATTCTCTTGGCAAAGACGCTATGCCCACATAGTTAAATACCATGGGTGGCCATCTAGGATCTGGTGCCACTTCATACTAATACTAATTATCTGGCAGCTTAAACTGACCAAGATCCTATTTACTCTTGTAACCATGCCAGTGAAGGAAGAGGCAACAATGGAGGTGCCAGCATGGCAGCAGAGGAAAAGGGGTTATGGGAATTGTAACCGGGAAGGGTGATTACAACAGATAAAGCTGCCTTGCTTCCTCCCAAGCTGCTCAGGAGCTGGAAATTCTCCTTTACATCCTGCTGGGGACAGCTTTCACTACCGTCCTGCTACCATCATTATCCCTTAGTCAACTGTGTGATTTACTCTGGGACATGAGTGCCACTGCAGTGTTGTGGTTAGAGTGTCGGACTACAACCCTGAAGAGCAGAGTTTGATTCCCCACTCAGCCATGGAAAGCCACTAGGAGAGCTTGGGCACATCACACACTCTCCATCCCCAGAAAAAAACCCTGTGATAGGTTTGCTTTAGGGTCTCTAGAAGTTAGAAATGACTTGAAAGTGCACAACAATAATCACCAGCAAGATTCCAGCTGTTATTCCCATGTCATTTCCAGGTAATCATAAAAGGAACATGTTTACAGCTCTTGTAGAAGATGTCTGTCAACTTGTTTTAGTGCTAGCGAGTAGGGCTCACAACTATTGAAATATACCATCCTTCATGTTTATTTTTCTAGGCTGTCACCCTACCCATGGGTTCCTGGAATTAACCCACCTGAACACTATAGGTCTTGCTTCTGTATGGATCCCTGCAGGATTGTCCTGCAAAGCATCTTCCTGCTTTGAAGAGGAAAATGTTGTTTTTAGAGAGACATTTTTCCCCTGGTTTGTACTTTTTAATCATGAGGATTTTACAGCCTGTTTTATTCTTTGGTTTGATATCAGTGACAAAGAGCAACATGAATGCAGTCACAACTTTTCTCCCCCTTCCACCCACACACTCTGACCTGCCTTTCTGTACTGACACCATGAAAGTGTAGGCAGACAGATCTCCTCTAGGGGTCTTGTCAGTGAGTCAAGAGTGGTGCACACGGTGCCACTAATCATGTCTCTCTAATGAATGTCCGAGGCAAGCCGGTCAGAATGGCTCTTGGGCACAAAGCACAATAAATGCGATTCTTGTCTGAGACAGACAGACAGATGTAATTCTGTGTGCCTTCCTTTCATTCTTCCATCTCTAAACCTCTGAAATAATGACATTTATCTTACATGTTAAAAGTCAGTATTCATCAATGCATTAAAAAGGATGGAAGGATACTATAGTTAGCATACTGCTTGTTATAACCAACTCTCATTTAAAGCCAGTTTGGATAGATCTAAAAGGACAGTGGAAGATGGTGCCTTCAGTGGCTACTGGTCAGGATGTCTATAAGTGACCTTCAGTATCAGAGGCTGGCAAATCCCACAGGCATTTGATTAGTCAACATATAAACAGAATGCTGGTCTACACATACCTTTGTGATGATCTGGTGCAACTCTTTTTACAGCCTTATATTTTTATTTACCAAACACAAATAGTAGTTTGGGTAGATCAGTGATTTTCATTGGGACTAAAGTATAGAGAAAGGATTCAGTTCCTCATCTGCTGTGACATCCTGATGCTACTAAACCCGCCGCTTCCAGTTGCTTTTTACAGTTTTTTAATGCATGCATTAATAGCATCCATGCAATTAACATAACATCTGCTCAGTCCTATATATAGATCATAGAATCATAGAATGTATGATTGGAAGGGGCACAAGGACCATCTAGTCCAGCCCCCTGTGATTCATTGGTATACAACTAAAGAACTCCAGAAAGATACCTATCTCTTTAAAGACCTCCAGAAAAGAAGAGCCTTCCAGCCCCTGAGGCAGTCTGTTCAACTGCCAAACATCTCTTATAGTAAAAAGTTCTTCTCAATGTTTAGGTGGAATCCCCCCCTTTTTTTCTATTGTGGCAAATATCCTATGTTTTTAAACCATGCATTTTTCAACCAGTTTGAATTGCTGAACATAAAAATGGAGAGGAAGACCTGCACACAGAACTGATTTGGTTTGTGAATTAAATCCCTTGCAATACATACTCACCATGAGCTGGGTGACACAACAGCAACAGTTTTCTTATCCCACATCAAGTCTCCTTTTCATAGAGCTCTAAAGCCTGTTACCCTGTGTACTTGGGGTCCCAGGAGGGACACCAAAATGTGCTCAACTAAAGGTGGGGAAAATTAGCTTAGAGCACTGCTTAGCATTACGAGAGGCAGGGTAATGTAGCGAGATCTTGAACCCTATGTCTACGGGGTCGGGTTGAGTCAAGGAGAACACAGAAGTTGAAATAATAAATGATGTTTGTTAAAT
The DNA here is from genome assembly GCA_030412105.1 of Cyclura pinguis. NCBI lineage: Eukaryota > Metazoa > Chordata > Lepidosauria > Squamata > Iguanidae > Cyclura > Cyclura pinguis. Next base: position 163,767,797 of record CM059603.1, on the reverse strand, counting down.
ACAAGCAAAACAGTGTATGCGACACACTCATGCAAGATAACTAATGAAAATAAAGGTTGGAGTGGTATAGAGGGATTTTTAGAGGGATTGCTGGTTTGGGTGATACTTCACCTGTCCTGAAGCCCAGAAAAATAGAGAGCGAAGCTGGGGTGCGATGTAGCTCAGCACGTGGAGCTGAGGGGAGGCTCGCCAAGCAAAGCGGCAGCAAGGCGGGATGAAACTCAGGAGCGTTCCGAGGAAGGTCTCGGAATCAAGGGTTTTTATAAGGAGAATTGTGACTGCAGGCTATGCTGTACTTGGGGGAAAACAATAGATTTGGAGTTGGAGACAAAGCCTCCAAAAGGTTGGAATCTGAATGATTGAGTTGTCATAGCGGTTCTCAATAGAATAGCCAGTATGCAAACGCAGAGTACTTGGGTATTGCATAGTTTACCCATCAAGCTGCCATCGCAGGGCAGAGGCTCTTTTGTAAGTGGCGTGCATACTTAATTAGAGTACTTGCCTGGAGGTCTCCTAAAGCAGTGAGTCAGCTATTTCTGGCCTGCCTGTATTGTCCAGGAATCTTACGGTTATTAACGGCCGAGTTTGTTTACGTGCTTGTCCGGTGGCCTTGCAAGCACGTGGAAAGGAATAGAGAAGTGCAGCTGAATTGTGACATCAAGGGATATCTTTTAATATCCCCAAAGCTCGGACTAGCCAGGGCAGTAACAAGCCTCTGGCTTGGTGATGTTTACTACCGAATTGAAATCGAGATGAATTCTAGGGACGTGAGCAACAGAAATCTACATATACTGTAAACCCATACAGAAAGTCTCTTGGGAATTGCATGTTGCTAACAGAATTGTGAATTCCAGTGCAAAAGACGCTAGTTCATTTCATTTTCCTTCATCAGCTTGAGCAAGGAGGTAAAATATATACATGGACCTAAATCTAATTGCTAGTAAGTTAATGCAAGTTTTATCATGACCACTTCACATCTGCTGACAGTAGAGCAGCAGGAAAAAGCTGTGTTGATAACTGAACTGTGACTCCACCCAGCAGGATTTTCCGTGACAGAAGTTCTGAGTAGCAGAGAAAATGAATGCTGATGGAAAGAAAAAGGAGTAATTTGCATAGTCTGACTTTAATGAAATTTGTGTACATTTATACCTTGAAATTGGAAATGACATCTGTTCTTTTCTCAAAATGTTACCTAATTTCACAGTTCACTTAGAAAAGCTGCCAGGTAATAAAGAGGGAATTGGAAAGAAATAATTCTAATTCTGAATATGATGTGTTGTAAGATGCACATTTAAATAGCCAGTGCTACCTTCCCTTCCACTTTCCCTACAGTTTTTATATGTAGTACAGGAAAGATTTTAATGTTTTCCATTATTTAATACATTTAGATATACAAATATTTTGGCAATGGTAAGATACAGGCACTTGGCACTGAAAGACACTAACTCAATACGAATAATCTTTGGTTGGTTGGTGACATACACAGAGATTAAGTAAAATGTATGCTTGTGTATATATTTTTATGGTCCGTGGAAATTGTGGAATTCAGCTCCACCATTTGTGGTGACCTCCTGTGCCACTACTTACTTTTCTGGTGCTCTCCCCACCCCACCTCCTTTCAGTGGACTGCCAGGCAATGGCTGCATGTGCTTCAGCAACTGGGTGCAGGGCAACTATACCATCCTCCCAGATCTCATATACAGTCACATATCTGACCATTATTCTCATGAAAACATAACAGAGACCTCTTTATTCTATGTGCATGTGCATGCATACATGTGCTAAAAGTAAGAATCCCGGGCTTCTGACAGGGGAAGCACAATTGGGAGTGACTGAATAAGCTAATTATTTTTGATGTAGATATCTTGTAAAAACCAGAAATGTACCCCACACCAATGGAAACTAACTGAAAGATGACAATACAAAAGCAGTGAATCACATGGCAAGGTAATATGTTGCAGGTCAGGTGGTTTTGGTTGCCAACTTTGCAGCCTGGGGATGGACCAATTAAGTACAGATTATAATATAGTGTAACCTACAGAATGTAGTGTGTAAGAGATTGTACAGAAAGCTGGGTGTATTAGAGTATGTGGATGCACTAGTGAAAACTTGGCAGTAGTTTAAGTTTGGGAAAATGCCTATTCAAATGTCAGAAAACCATGACTGAGAATAATCTCACACTGTGGATATGAACAGATGTGACCTGTAATACCCTTTAGCAGATGTAATGTGTTCACTTGTAATCAAGATAAGAGGATATCCAGTAGATCTGACCAAGAATAACTCCTCCCAGATGTACTGGTTGAGGCAATTGGGATGGTAGGAAACCAAGGACTTCTAGCCTACCACAGGTGGGATTATAAGTAAAAATCTTTATTTTGACTAGATGCCCTAAAGGTGGCAAGCATCAGCATCTCTGATCTGATTAATGATTTTGAAGAGACGACTGATAGCCTGAGTGAATTAAAGGAGCTAAGATAACAGCCACAGATTAGACTGCCTTTGGCATGTCTCCCACAGTGAAGGCTGCTGGCCCTGATAGCTGGGCTGTTCCTGATAAGCTGATAAACTGCATAAACATATTGAAAGATGATAAACACCTAGGTTATGGATGTAATGGATTGTTCAGATTTAAGATTTAACAATGCTCAGGAAGATTAACTCTTGAATGCCTGTGTGTTCACAGGTGCCTGTTTAGAGATGCGTAATGCTTCAATAGATGAGATTGTAGTCCTTGGTGGATAAATGGTCATGTATATGATACTAGAGGTAGAATTCTGTACATGTGAAAGTCTTTATGAAATGTCTGTATAATGCCTTAACAGACACTATGAAAAATATAAAAGAACCTGATGATGATGAATATATGGCTGAATTATATTGTGCATAACAGCAATATTCATATATGTGTTAACTAGTAGAAAGCCTGTTAAAAAGATGCAGAGACATAAAAGTTTAGTCCTTAGGAAAATGTAACATCTTAATGGCCATATGATGCAATGTAATAAATGTATGATGCCTTATCTGAAATGTGATGCAATGAAGTTAAAGCAAGTGCCCAGACATTGATATATGTGTTTCTCACTCAGTACATGGTATATGTTTGTATATCTATGAGTTACACACTCATAAATATCCTAAAAGATTGCTAAAGAACCTGTTCCTTTTCCCATACTCCCATATATTCCAGTATTTCCCTTTTCCCCATATATGCGATTTTTTAAGAATGTTTAAAGGGAATGTTGATGTTAAATCTGCCTGCCTTGGTTTAACCAATATCAGAAATTGGGCACTTAAGTGTCCAGAAGGTGATAAGGGAATCCCAAAGAGAATCCAGATTAGCTGACGAGTGGCAAGGCCCCTCAGTCCTTCAGTCTTAAGAGATGGTATGAGGAGCCATGGCTGTTTCAATTAGTTGTTTTAATGGTGTTTTTTCTGATGGCATGCCATTAGTTCTCTCCCAGCATACTAATGAATCCTGGATAACTACATAAGTTGCACAGAATTCATGAGAGAGGTGAAGAAGCATAGCTGTTGTGTATGAATCAGAATATCAGAATGAATATCAGAATTGCAGACAGAAAACCATTAATCAAGCAAGAAGATTAAGCCAGGAGTCAGCTTGAACACAACAAAAGTCAGTCTTGAGAAAGGTTGTCCTTGCCAAGACAATGTTGTAGGCTACTCTGTACAGGAAACATTTACAACTCTTCCTTCTGAGTCAAGACAATAGAGTTACTTCACTACCCAGGAATCCTGTATTATTTAAGGGGGTACTCTACCTCGTAGTCTTGGTGGCTCATCAGTCTGCCAGTACATAAACAAAGCTATGGTACTGGCCATACAGAAAGAATGGGTCTGTCCTCAACCCAATATGTATTTTGCCTTTCTCATGCCAATGATGATAACACTGTTGGTTATCACTTTCAAAAGAAAGAGACGGAAATTGTGGTGAGTATTTCACAAGTTATGTCTGCAGTTATGCTATCATTGAGCAGGCTTGTTGATCTTTACAGAAATTCACAGGAATGGAATTAAAAACACTATTCCCAGAATCCCAGCTCCCTCTGATCTGTCAATTACTTGTATTTTTTTCTGGCTTTTGTATTACTCTTGCTCTTTGATGATCAAGGTGGATGCTGTTCAGTTCAACAAGTAATTTTTGCAAGTGAACACATCTGTTGTATTTTCCTCCCCTTGGTCTGGTGAAACTGTTGTCTGCAGAACTAAAAGGCAGAAAATACAGCAGAGGCCATCAACATAACAAAATATTATTTTTGTTCACTAAAGGGTCTCTGTGTGTATGTATACCTCCTGAGATGGCATATCTTCACTGGATATAGTGAACTGCCTTGTCTTTTCTTTTAAATTGTTTTGGTATCATTCATAAAAGTTGCCATGGCTGTAATGGGTTTGAAGCCATGAATGAGGGTGAAAGAAAGGGAAATAAGTGGTCCTAACTACAAAGTGGCTATTATTATTTTTTAAACGATATATGGTTAGAATTCCAACCATATTCAATGACGGATTGTTTAAATTATCTCTAATCTGCAAAATCATTCATGTACAATGTTCCAGTGAATTGCTGACAAGCAGATATTGTGTGTTGTATGGCTAAATATAAATACTTTTGCTAATGCAGGGCTAAGAAGCCAGGCCTCAGGCATTACAAAACAGAAGGTATTAATAATGATAGCAATACACCTCACTTAGGGTTGAGCAGAGGTTCCTAATTTCTTTTTTAAGAAATGGGTTTACCATATCCTGAATTCAGTTTTCCTGAATTTTGCATTAACTGGGAAAACCACTGAAGTTAATACTCCAAAGTGAACATACATGTTTTGTTCAGCTACCTTACACCGCCCCACCCACTCCCACATTACCATTAGTTGACTTCCACAGTAGACTGCTCAAGAGTGAGAAATTGCAGCCCCTGGGCCAAATTTGGCCCAACTAGAGTTTCAGGTCATCCATGCTGAGGTTCCTCATATTGCCACACCTTCCCCTTCACATCACTATGCTGTAGTTTTTCATCTTTGTATGGGTATTTTTCTCATTCTAAAAGGCTGACTTATTTCTTCCAATGCTTAATTACTGGTAATAACTGCTTTGAAGAATCAACGTGGTCTAGTGGTTGAATGCTGGACTAATAGAAGACCATGGCTTGAACCCCCACTAAACTGTGAAAACCCACCGGGTAACCTTGGAAATCAGACCTTCTCAGGCTTTCAAAGAAGACAATGGTAAGCCTCCTCTGGCCAAGAAAACCCCATGATAATTTCACCTTAGGTTGCTATAAATCAAAAAAGAACTTGAAGGAACATAGAAACAACAAATAAGAGCCTTTAGGTAAAGTTTGCCACATTTTTGGTCCCTTTGCCTTTGGCCCTACTCACTCACTGGAGTGCAGCCCTTGAGAAATTCTCTGAAACTGAAGTCGGCCTCCAAGTTGACCCCAAATTTGTTGTCAAATCATGTGGTGGAGAGAGCAGAGACAGTCAGACAGAGAAGATAAAAGTCTGATAGAGGAGAAATTCTGTCCTTCATTCAAGGCAGCAAAATATTTTGGGTCAGCTCTGGCTATCATAGAGAAGAGATAAAGGCTGTAGCTTGAGAGATCCTCTGGGGAAAAATTACGATCAATGTGTACAGAATAGTTCCCCCTTATTTATAATTCTGATAAACTTCTACAATGTGTTCCCACTGGTGTATAAAGAGTGGGATTAGATATAGCCACAGCCCTCAAAACCACTGTGAATGGAAGCAGAGTAAATTCTCCCTCCCTTGTCCAAAAGTTACTCTGCTGCCACTTGCAGTGGTTTTGAGTGTGCATGTTTCAGACAATTGTGGTCCACCTAGAGCCATCACTGGCCTACTGAAAAGAATAAAATCCAAAAGATAATTGCTTCCCCCAAGTAACAAAGTGAATACTAGCCCTGGTGCAGTGATGAACTTTGTTCTCTCAGGTGCGATACACACAGAGGAAGTATGTCTGCTGCACAAAGCAAACTAGGTCATGATGTACATTTAAAATGCATGGCTTACCTCTCAGGAAACTCCCAAATGGATGGGAATGGCCAAGGAATTAGTAAGCTCCAGCACTGGCTGAGGATGAAATGAGACAATTAGACTGGGATAAGGATATTAAAGCCCTGAGATATTTTGTGTAAGAAAGAAAGGTGGGTTATTTCCAGCAATTATATTCTGTTTTTATGAGATAAGAGTGGAACAAAGAGTTGACAATTATACAAAATTAAATAATAAACCCAACAAAGCTGCTGAAATGAGCTATTCATTTCATGTGCCTCCTTTGGACTCACAAAGGATATTACTTGGAAGGAATTTCAGAGTGATGCAGGCCTCAGAAGATGAGGAAAAGAGAACATTAAGGAAATACAGGGGGATTAAATAAGCCTGCATAGGAAGGCAGTACTACAACAATACTGGGTGCTTCAGGATGTTTCAGACTATAGCTTCTATCATCCCCAGCCAGCATGGCCATGTAGTCCAACATATTTGGAGGACACTGTATAGTCCATCATATTTTTTTTGTGTGGGGGGGCAGTCTTTATCTGAGGATAAGAAAAGACAGGAAACATTTATGACTAGTTAAACATAAATGGCATTTCATCTGTGAAACATCCTCAGGGATCTTTGCAGGGCTGCTTCTCACAAGATGTTTTATACTTTGACATTGACATTTAGGATGCTAAATGTAACCAACCATGACCACATGAAACCACAAGTGGCCTGTCAACTATGTCATGTTTTAAAAGAATGATCACTAAGGGCAGAAAAGAATTTTAGAAAAGGGGGGATGAACCAGTGTCAACTGTAACTTACATAGCTTGAAATTCCTGAACCATCACACCTAATAACTTCATCCAAATTTCAATCCAGCATGTAACTAGTGGCACAAGACTTTTTGCCTGTTGGTGTTCCTCCTCTGCCATTTCCTGTACTTTCACAAGTTTGCCATGCCTGAGGGATGAAGAAGGAAAACAGCAGCTGAGAATAAAGCCAAAGGCTGTTTCTAGGCTGTCTATTCCTGTCTGTTCCTGAGCTATTCCTGTCAACCTGAAAAACATCCAACATTTGCTCCAAGAGCCTACCTATTCTTTGCTATTTTCTTTTCTTTTCTTTTCTGCTGGGCAAGTCCCCTGACAGAAACCAGGCATGTGTTGTAACTTAAGTACATCTTGACCTAGCTCTGATTATGTACCAGGCATACTCCTTCATAACATAGGAGTTTTATTAGACCACAAGCTGAACATAAATCAGCAGTGTCATGTAGCAGTCAAGAAAGCCAACACAATTCTTGGTTGCATCAATAGGGCCATGGTGTCCAAACTGAGGAAAGTAATAGTACCACTCTATTCTGCTTTGGTCAGTCCTCATCTGGAATATTGTGTCCATTTCTGGGCACCTCATTTCAAGAAAGATACTGACAAGCTGGAATGTGTCCAGAAGAGGGCGACTAAAAGGGTGAAGGGTGTGGAAGCCATGCCCTATGAGGAACGTATAAGGCTCTGCTTTGGGGGTCCCCAATATCAGTATGGTTTGGATGGGCACCATACCTAATTGGTATCATATATAATTGGCAACACATTTTATTGGCTCTGATATCAAATTCAAGCCTGAGAGGTGACAGAGAGGTCAAACTGAGCGAGGGAAAGAATTTGATTGTAAATGTGAGAAGCACAGGTCAACTCCAAAATTCCTCCAGGTAAGACTGAGTCATTTGTCAGGCAAATACACACCATTCCTGTGGATAATAGGCTTAAATAGAAGCTGGAATTTTCCAGGGAATCCAACTGTGAGGAGCCCACCAGGACACTGATTGACGGATATCCATCCCTTGTACACCTGGATTCTTTCCTCTGTCCTCGCAGCACCCACAATAGACAGCTAATACAAGTTTCATCATCTCTTTGTCAATCAAAGCACTAAGTCCATCAACAGGCGAAAGACTCATTGTCCACAATAGGTTCCCTTTGTCTTGCATCTGGAAACTTCACAGCCACAAGCCATTTTCAGGGTACAAATACCCCTGATTTGAGGAGGCCCAGGGCAGTCTCTTGAAGGTCTACCCGTCACTCTGTCCATCTGGCTCCTGAATGAGAACTGCCCTTAGGTCCTACCTAAGCCAAAATACATTTCTGCTCTTCACTACTCTTCTGGACTGGTAATTATAAATCCCCCCAAATCCCTCAGCCTCTCTATAATTTTTCCTCCCTTTCTCTTTCAACTAGCTCTTGTGTGAATGTGTGATTGTGTATATCTGGTGCACATGCATGATTCCCCTCAATAAAATCATTTTATTAGACAATTTTGCTCGGTTTTTGGCTTGGCCTGACCCCATAAACATTGGGTAAAAAGATCTCGCTAGGTCACCCTGCCTCTTGTAGTGCTACAGCTTGTGCTCTGGCTAATTCCCATTCCCCATTATTTGGAGTACATTGAGGTGTCCCTCACGGGACCCCAGAACCCAGGGTAACAAACGGTTTAGGAAGTTGGGTATGTTTAGTCTGCAGAAGAGAAGATTAAGAGGGGATATGATAGCCATGTTCAAATATTTGAAAGGATGTCATATTGAAGAGGGAATGGGCTTGTTTTCCACTGCTCCACAAACTAGGACAAGGAGCAATGGATTCAAATTACAGGAAAAGAGGAAAAGAACTTCCTGATGGTCAGAGCTGTCTGGCAGTAGAATATGCTGCCTCGGAGTGTGGTGGAGTCTCCTTCTTTGGAAGTTTTTAAACAGAGGCTGGATGGTCATCTGTTGGGAATGTGTGTTCCCGCATGGCAGGGGGTTGGACTTGATGGCCCCTGTGGTCTCTTCCAACTTTACACCTCAACATACACTAGTGTTGAGAAAAGAATCCATATCTACATTTGATCATGTGTTATTTTTTATTCTTCCAGTCTCAGTCAGCAGGATGAATTTGTATTCCATAGAAGCAGGCACTGGTAACCTCCTTCTCTTTCCTCTTTCTTCTTCTCTTCCACCTTCGTCATCTTCTCCCCTCCTCCCCCCACTCCATCATCGTTATTGTGTGCCTTCTGGGCCTTTTTCGCACTTTACCTTTTACCGGTGCTGGGCTGCTCAGCTCGCGCACGAAGGCTTGGGAGGAACGCTGCCACGTCCCTCCTGCTTCGGCTCCGTGGCTCCTTCCTCCTCACTCGAGCCCCCTGCCCCTTCCTTCCACAATGCAGCCTGGGAGTTAGAGGCTGCGCTGGGACAGGAAGTGCAACCTGCGTGGCTCAGGAGGCTTCACACAGCAGGTAAGTGTGTGTGAGGCCCCGGAGCAATGCGTGACCACGCAGCATTTTCGGTTTAGAGCCGAAAATGAAAAGGCACGTGTGTGGTCTGCGTCAGGCCCTTGAGCATCGCGTAAATGTGAGTGCGTCATGCAGGCTGCTCCTCACATTTACGCGACGCTCAAGGGGCCCTTTCGCTTCAAAAACACCATGCGAAAAGGGCCCAAATCATTTTTGATTTATAGCTACCCTTAGAAGAACCTATCAAGGGGACTTCTGGGGCTGAGTGTATGTAATACATTGGAAGTTGTCTGGTGGGTTTCCATAGCCAAGAGGGAAATCAAACCCTGGTCTCCAGGATCATAGTCCAGTGCTCAAACCATCACACCCGGCTAGCTCTCCATGACCATAGTTTATATCTATTCCTTCTTTGGATGCAACAGCTGTAAACAATGATATCATATTTCATTCTCTTTAATACTTTTGCACTGGTTTTCCTTGTGGTCCAGGAAATCCTTAGCATCACTAATTCTTCTGTTTGTTTGCAAAACAACCACCTGTGTTAAAGTCCATAATTCCATGCTGTACATTAAAACCAGGAATGTATAACATACAGTTTATGCTCTTAAAGCTAATTTTAAGCTTTTAATGCACATTAAATTCTTCATCTTAAAAAAGCTACTCTGGGCCATTTCCCCCAAACTTTTATTGTGTGGTTAGGATCTACCGTTCATTCAACCAAATTTCAATATATTCATATTTGTCAACATGCACCACAATTGCATTTAGGTTTTTCAAGCAGTTCATGGACTGCTCACTTTTTAGTAATTGCCAAGGCAACATAATGCCCTCCAGTCATTTGGGACTATAGCTACAGTCCTTAACCATTGGTCATGCTTGCTGGGGCCTCTGGGAATTGTAGTCCAAAATATTTGGAGGGCATTATAGCATTGCATTTATTTATTTGTTTATTTATTTTATCAGTACTTGCTTTTAATCAGTTTCTACTTGTAACTGTTGGAAGCTGCCTTGGGTCTCAGTCTGCGGAGAAAAGTGGGACATGGGTTACATGGGTAGATAAATGTGTTCAGTGCAAAGCAAACAGAGACCTTTGGAAAAATAACATTATTGAAAAGAGTGGAATAAAGGGCAAACTGAATAACCGGTAAGGAATGGTTGTATTCCACATCAAGAAGCTCAGAGAAATTTTAGCCTTACCACATGCCTGTTAAATAGGCTAGAGAGAGATGCTATTAGAGGAAGAAATCTTGCTACACCACTGCCTGGGAACCTGAGTAGAAGGGTTATTGCTTTTATGGCCTATCTGTGGAATTGGAATAAGTACCTGGTTGGCTAGTTGGGAAACAGAATTCTGGATGAGGTAGGCCATTGATCTGATCCAGCATGCAATTTCCAATTTGTTTATGTTCACCAGTGGTAACTGGAGGCTCCTATACCAGCAGAGTGTTGAGTTCACTTTGGAATTTAGTCCAGACTATAAGGTTTTGTGGATAAGATTTCATAGACTGTAGCACCCTTTTAAAATTCAGGTTAAACCACACAGAGCAGATCCATCACTGCACAGACCGGCTGCCATTGATGTGAATTCTGTGCTCTTTGTAGCTTCAATGAGAACTTGCAGCTAAATGAAAATTTGGACCTGAGATATCTACCTCTAAACCTGACATTCAACTCAAACCACTGCATATTTCCCTGAAATGTGTTAGCAGTACTCTGTGCTTTAATGATGTAAAGAATGATTAAAATCTATAGCAACCCAGTTTTTTTTTGTTACATTTTTATCTTGCCTTTCTTCCCATGAGCTCTAAACAATGAACTTAACTCCCTATCCTTTCCACTTAACTTTCACTACAACCCTCATCATGATACATCAAGCAATGAAAATATCTGGAAACCAAGTTTAAATCCCTCCTCAGCCATGGAAATCCCTGAGTGATTCCGGGCAAGTCACACACTTTCAGCCACAGAAGAAGGCAAGGCAACCCTCCCAAAGAAATCTTACCAAGAAAACCCTATGACAAATTCACCTTAGGGTTTCCATAAAATAGAAATGACTTGAAGGCACACAAAAACAACAGCAGTTGCTCAGAATATGCTATTTGAATAAAAAACACCAAGCCCATCAAATGAGGAGAACACACACACTTTTCAAAGAAGCACTCTTATGCTGAAATTCCTCCTTCTCACCTTGAGGACTGGAGAAGAGGGTCTAGGGCCCTAGGCCTTGAGATCAGGGAACTCTATTTGAAGGACAGGTCAAAAGTGGTCACTTTCACTTTCATCTTACTGGAAATTCATTGTGCCCTTGGTTACTAGATCTAAAATCTGGGCATAGAAATAGGGCAAAGTACCTTTATTCAAACACTGAATGAATGACAGTTTTGTCACTGAATGAATAGAAACCCAGTCCATAAAAACTTATGCCCATAATCCGCTTATTACTCGTTAAGATGCTATCAGAGCTTGGTCTTTTCCCCCCACAGGTGAAAGAGACTTCTATTTAATGTACCTGATAAGACTAGAAAGAGTGTTTCAATTCCCCTGGGTCCAGATGTCATGTTCAGTGACAAGTGAAAATGGATTTGATCAAAGCGAGTCCCCAGAGTACATCTGTCTTCTATATAATAAATTCTTTACACAAACAGGCAGAGAGCTTCCTTGCTACTGGCTAGATGAGAAGGAGGTTGTTCCAGGTCAGATCAGGCTTTCTTTAAAACACACAAAAATCCATGACAGAATTAAAGCTATCGCAAGGGCAGAGGAAACAACATCACATGAAATGCAATCACAAACAATGAAGGTTTAAACAATATATTTCAACAATACTCATGTAAAAGTACCTTCTTGCTCCCAACTGCTCTACAGCAGTAGAAGACTTAAATGTACACCAGAATTTCCTCTATATTAATCAAATCTTGGACTACAACTCCCAGAATCCCCCAGTTAGCAAAGTTACTACTTGAGAGGTTCTAGGAACTGTATCTACTGACCAGTTTTTTTGTTCAGGATATGATATTCATGGAGCTGTCCTTAGAAATCTGGATCTTCTGCTTCTCAGTAAACTGAAAAAGGTTCAGAAAGGTCAAGCACTCCTTCATCTGTGCCAATGGAAATATCTGAAATATCATTATGTCTCTTGGGGGATGTCACATTAAAAGTGCACACCTATGCTTTCTTTCACACAGTCTGAGGGCGTGGCACATTAGTGGGTCCATTGCCATAGGAGGGGGCAAAGTCTTCACCAATCCCTCCAAATTTGCACAAGCTTCTCTGCAAGGAATTTCTGTCCCTTGTCTACAGCACTGGGTTGTATAGACCTGGGATGCTTCTGGACAAAGCTTTTATTGTGCAATTACCCTGTTTCCTTCATGAAATTTTTACACAATTTTACACAATCTTGTGCCATCTAGATGTTTTAGACTTCAGCTGCCAGGAGCCCTTCTTACTTCATTTTACTTTGGACTCATGGGAGTGGCAGTCCCAAAAAACCAGGAAGGCACTACATTGGGAAAGGCCACCAGGGACATTCAAGCCATTGTATTAAAAATTCCTGCACCTAGCTTTTTTTCCCTGTGGGTTAAATCTCCTGTATGCATTCGTGGTCCCTCTCTTTCAGGAAGGCAAAGCTTGCACTGCCACGCATGGGCGTAAATCTGTTGATCCTCTAGTCTTGACTAGAGTAGGCACATCTAAGCAATGGGATTTACTCACTAGTCGCTACACTTGATCTTAGTCAAAAGACTGAGAAGCGATTACTTTTTTTACAACTAAAATTCTATCTTTAGGTTTCTCCCCGACCTGCTGCTTAACAAAGGCTATGACCAGGCCAAAATATCTATTAAGCAATGTATTATTGACGTAGGCCACTTCTGTACAACATCACTATAGTGCAACAACAGTGAGTTGTTTCCAGTCCAGGAGCCATACTATTGCACAATATAATTGCTATCTAGCTGCTATCCCACCCCCAAGTATCGTCAAACTGCTGTATTTTATTTCCAGAAAAAAATCCATTAAGAGCCTCCTTTAGCGCTTCAATCCCATCAGCCAGCTCAGTGTGGAATGTAATAGCGCTTAATAGCACTTCCTGTTGTTGTGGATCCAGTAGTGGGTGGGCCTGCTTGTCCCTCCCTTAGCGACTTCTGTGGCATGATAACTTTCTATCACCTCTTCACATTTATTTTAAATTTCTCCTTTGAGTTAAAACTTTTTATTTTTTAAATACATTTTTAAACATTATAGAGCAAAAGTGCAATAGTGTACTGGCATGTCATGCTGTTACAATATTGCTATGCTAGTACAACTTCCAAAACAAGAACAAAAACAAAAAAAACCCTGCTCAATCAGGGGCGGTGGGGCACAGGAGTGGCCAAGGATACTGTAATGCGGAAGAAATACCAGTGGCAATACCTTAAGGAAGAAGGGTGCAAAAAAGAGCATCCCAAACCTGACAGTATCGCTTGAATGGCAATGCCACCATTGTAACGGTATAACACACTAATGGCCTCAAGTGTGGAAATGGCCATAGAGTGTCCAATGGACTTAACTAGGTCCCCTTCCTTTATTGCCAACGAGAACACTAGGTAACTTATAGCTCCTGTGGCATATATAAGCAATCTAGAAGTGCCTAAATATTGCAATGCCTTTACTTGGGCACATTGTTGTGCTCTTCCTTCACCTATTCTTGAAAGATGCTATAGGAAGACTCCATATTTGGAGAGACATTGCCCCTGTGATTCTGATCAAATAGACACAGTGGAACATGTGGTTTTCTAGTGTTTAAACTATAGAGACCGATCTTATTTTGATCTTATTTTGTCAATACTCCACAAATATCAGGACATTCAGAACAGTTATATATTTCTTTGCTGCTTTCAGATACTAATCCTAATATAACCTATAAAGTGGTTAAATTTTGTGCAGCAGCAATTAAAATTCACTGGGTGATGACTTGCACCATGGATTAGTATATTGATTGTCCAGTTGGGCTCTGTTAGGACTAGCTGGGTTCTGCTATCTGACAGATTAATACCTATCTGTATTTATATCTGCATGACTGACCTCTGAGAACGAGGTGGATTTTCTTTGCCTGATTTAAGAACATATTATGTGGTCGCATGCCTGGTATGGGTAAGACCATGGGTACTCCTGAATAATCGTCAACTTTTGGCATTGGAGGGGCACGATCTGCGCTTCGGCTGGCACGCCTACCTATGGTATGGCAAGGCTGAGGTACAGAAAGTGTTCCTCTGACACGTAATTCAGAAATCTCTCTTCAGGATATGGATCAAGTACAAATCCTTTCTATATGCTAAGTTGCCACCTTCCATCTCTCCAGCAGAAACACTTCAGATAAAAGGCTTAAGGAGAGAGGGAGACTGGTTTATTTATAAAGATCTAGTACATTTAGAAGGTGGGGTAATCAAACTGAAAGACCAACAACAGCTTCAACAAGAGGGTATTACTATACAGTGGTTTCCCTACTTCCAGATCAGAGAGAGATTCAAAAAGGATATGGAAAGGGGTGGTATAACTTTGGAACCTCCACCTCTAGAAAAACAGTGACAGGGTGGGGATACCCACCTGCTGTTGAAAATGTACAAATTAATATTGGGGATTGATCTAGAAGAAGAAACCACTAAGGATTTTTTTGCTCTTATGTTGGTCTATGACTGTAATAAACTACCTCTACTCACTAGTCAACAATTGATTGAATAGATCTGCTCTAGTTGGAATTAATCAAGAGGATGGTAGCAGAAATGAAGCAGCAGAAATGTCGACATGGAAAATGGATTTGTCTAATCATATCTTACAGTCTATCACCTCAGAAATTTAATTGTACAGCCCCCAAAGCACAAGGATGTTTTGAAAATGCCACTAAAACCAAGGTCAAGGTACTCTTTAATGAGGATGGAGTACAAAGTTCTTCAGGCAGTCCTGGGTCCCCTTCATACTACCATACCCTTCAGCCATCCCAATTTGTGAAGGACATCCCTGATTAATTCTGTGGTGTCCTACTTTTCAGTTTCCTTTAAAATGTCCCAGTCACTTTCTCCTCATCCCACTTTCCCCCTTCAACTTTAGCTTATTTTCATTAGCGCAAACTGAGTTCAAACTGCAAAAGTAGTTTGTGCTCAGGTAACTCAGTGGATGAGAGGAGAGGGCAGAATCTTGTTCTTCACCAGCAAAACCAACTATGGCAGCCTCTCCTAGCTTGTCTGTTCTTCTTCATTAATAACGTTTGCCACTTTCATCACACTCTGATGTTGTGTGGCCACATGTGTCCCAGTTTTCATCCGTGAATTGTTGGTGGATATGCAATGCAATGTGGTCGTGCTATGATTCCAGTTTAACTGCCATGACTGTGTCCTATGGAATCCTGGGGTTTTTAGTTTGGGAAGGCACTAGAGCTCTCTGGCTGAGAATTCTAAATGCCCCACATTAAACTGCAAATCCCAGGATTCCATAGATGCAGACATGACAGTTAAACTGGAATCATAGTGCCATAACTGTGTAGTATGAAAGGTCCCCTGATGATGAACAACAGGGTTTTTATGTTAAACAGTAGACTGGAGATGCGGTATGTATTAAAAGTAAATTGCCACTTTGGGGGATTTTCAGCATGAATGATTAAAAAAAAATGTCTCAAAAAGGCAATCCTGGGTATCTGGAGAGCTCAAACGCACCAAAAACAGCCTTGGAGGCAATGTGTGGCCAGAGGACCATAAGTTGCCTGCCTTAGGATGTTGCTATGGTGATTAAAGTGGAATATAGTACTATAATTGTGTAGTATGAAAGGACAGTGGCATGGTGGAAGTTTCTAGGAGCCAATCAGAGGCATTATGGGTCGGCGGGGCATGGAGCTGTGCTCAGCGCCATCCAGCTGTCTTTGAACAGCTTGGGGGAGAATGTTTCACAGGAAGGTACTGAATGATGCCTCCTTAAGCCATTTTACCAAAACTGTGTACGCTGCTGTAACACTCAGCCGAAGTGACTCAGTGCTGAAAACACCATTTTAGTCACATGGTAGGAGTAAAACAAAGGATACATCTTGGCTAATTGAATCTGATGAAAAAATCTGGGAGAGGAGAGCTCAGTCTGCTCTTAGATAGTCGGCATATGATCAAAACCAAGTTCAAATAAATAATTTGTTACATATTTTGCTGCTTTCTAGTATATCCTACCATTGCAAGAGAATGCTGAAACATTAACATTTTAGTGCTTCAGTTTTAGTGAAAGCAGCACAGAGGGAACTGACAAAAACATTGTGAACAGATACATTAAAACGTTAAGGAAGTGGGAGAAAGCAATTTCAGGAAACAGTCTAGAAAACAAAATGTTACCGGTGGTTTATATATGAAACATGCTTGCTGCCTTGTACGTGAAGTGCCGCAGAAGGAAAATAGATGGGTCCATGTAAACAAAAGAAGGTGAATGGATGTTTTCTTATTTCAGTCTCAGTGGTGTCTTAACCAGTTGAAGAAAAGCTGCATAGAAAGTGAACATCACTGTTGTGGTCACCATCTTTAAGAGATATACAAGTGCATTATTGTGGGTTTGATTTTCTTTGTTAACAGAAAGTTGTAGCAGGATTTCTCCAGAATCAATTTTTCATGGAACTCTCAAGCTGAGGGACAAATGCATACATATGTTAATTACTGAGCAGGATGACATTACCATATGAAATGCATCCTTAGATTAAATAGTACAAGAAGCTCTCCTCTCACCTCCAATAATGCATTATCCAATGGAGGTCATTCACACAGCTATTTACATGAAATGGCTTCTTTGCTAACTGAGTCCCCTGGGTAAGAGGCCTACCATTTTTCTTGCAATGTTCTTGAAAAATGGCAACTCCTTCCACCTCCTCATTGGAAAGCCCTAATAAATGTTCATATCTGTCTTTGTGATCAAGGTTAGGTGCACCCATTATCACAGTTTGGGTTGTCTAGAGTGATAATTCTCATCTTTCATTTTCCAGATTTTTTGACTTCAACTCTTCAAATCCCTGAAGATGGCCCATGCTGGTTGGGGCTTCTAGGACCTGAAGTGCACCAATCTCTGGAAGAATAAAAGCTAGAAAATTGCTCACTTCAAGGATAGCACCCCTGTCTCACAACCTGCAAGAGCTACATTTTGGAATATGTACCTCAGAATCATCCAGTCAACAAGGATGTTGTAGTTCAAAGAGTAGCTTTTCCAAACTCCTCCTAATAGCGTTAATCTCATCTGCCAATCCACACACATTTACCGGATTTTCTTTGTCTGACTACAAATCACATTCCAGTGTCCTCATGGCCTGCATTTGATTGCCAGCTGTTTTTAATTTTTAAGGAAAAAAAAACCCTGGGTACGTCTTTTTTGCTCATTGTAAGGTTGTGCCTAAACTTAGAAGCTGCTTGTCTTCTCTGGAAAGAAAATTCTGGCTTCCTGAACTTTTGGGTTTGATCACTTTCACCATGATGAACTGGAACAGATCAAGTTACACTCCTAAGCAAGGAATGTATCAGTTGCTTCTCCTCACCTCCAGTTCAAAGAGCCACATATTTAAAGAAGTGATGGATGATTTGCTTTCTTCTTGCTGCCTCATCTGTTCCTACATTGTGAAGAAAAGTCTCCACCATTAAGCTTCAAATGGCAACAAGGTAAATGTGATTTATACTCATTCACCAAGGACTGTACATTAAAAACAGAGGCTACATGGGCTTCCTTCTCCTATCCCCAGCATGTGACAATTTCAAATTATTTGGCTCTATTTTTTCCCAGATATATGCATCTTTTATCTCCAGCCCCTGAAATAACATTTTGATTCTCACTGTGCTTTTGCATGCATGGTCTATGCTTTTCATTTAATGAAGGTAGCAGATCTGTGCATTTGATACAAAGGTGAGCATCTTCCAGGAACTCTGTGTGTGTGCTTGTACATGCATGCACATGGATGCACATGTGTGTATGCAGATACACTAATGGATTGGGTAAGCATTTTTTACATTCTAAATAATGTACACATTGCCCATGGGCCTTGTTTTTAAGGCAGATCATGATTCCTTGAGGTTGCTATGAGCACGAGCAACCTTAAAAGCAAGGTATACCTCCCTCATTTTTCATTAACACTGAAAAAGTATTGATATTGTTGCTGCAACAGCAAATCTGATGATGAGGGTGGTGCAGAAACTGCCAGGATGGGTATACAAAAGTGGTAATGCAATGCATATGGCTTCTGAGGCATGTATTGACCATTCATGGTATAACAGAACACACATGTGGATCTGTTTCTTCCCTTTCAATGAAAATCAACTGCAGTTCTGAACAAACTATGATGTAAGTGAGGTGAAGAAATTGTACATGCAACATTTGAATCAGTACAATGAATTCTATATAGATGTTACTCCTCACACATGCCAAGAATGGCTGGAGCTGGATGAGATGGGATACTCAGGCTAGTCTCACTTCTAATATCCCAGTCCTTCACTAAATTTCTCACTCCAGCCTTGGCACATCAAGTGAAGGGTCTGTAGGAGAAACTGATATGTTTTTGGCTGGATGCGTACAGATTCTTCCATATGTTTGAAAGCTCTTCATGACTGGGGTCCCCAGTTCTATGGAGCAACCTTTCATTGACATACAAAGGCTTCCTTTTCACAGTTTTCTCCAATGCACAGAACTATGGACAGAGAAGGATTTGTTGGGAATGGACCCATAAAACATTGTTTCTCCTTAGTGCTATGATGTTTGATATATGTTTACTCTGATGCCTTGACCAGTCAGATGAAATTCATGATTTTCTGTAAACTACTTTAGAAAACACTCACCTCAAATTAAACTCCTTCTTGTACCTTTTGGTACAAGAAGGGAGATGTAGGCCCCAGCCCTATTATTAGTCCTCACTAGAATAGATTCATTCAATCCACTGGATTTACCTAGGTGCAGACTCACTATTCAACATTTGATTCAGAGGATCTCCTCTAGTTGGGAATAACCAACAAGATTCCTCACATATATAACTGGGTAGGGAAATTGTTCTCAAACTTGGATTCCCAGATGTCACTGGAATGCAAGTCTCATCATCCCTGAACTTTGATCAGATGGTCTGGGGTTAATGGGACCTGTATTCCAATAACATCTGGGAACCAGTGGAGAAGGTTAGGAAGAGATCTAAGAATAAAACCACAGTCATGTTTGTCCTCAAAGGTCAATTGCTAACTTTGAGCAAATCATTGCTTTCTAGCTTAGCATCTATTACAGTGCACTTGTGATGCTAAATATCTTACCAAATATTAAAATGATTAGTACCATAACAACAACTGGAGAAATGAATACCACTTTTGCAAGGCTTCGCGGCACAGAACCCTTGCAAACGTGAGAAAACCGTGAATAACACCCACCTGCAATCCTTCTCCTATTCTCTTCTGGACCTCCCCCCGCCATTCCCTTGCCTTTTGCACGGTGGGGCCAAAGGCAAAGGAATAGGAGAGGGAGCTCTGGAGGGGAGAAGGAAGACACAGGCATGCCTTTTGTTTAGATGCTTGCCTTTCTTCCTGGCACCCAGCAAAACACAAAGGAATAGAAGGAGGAGAAAGTGGGGTGGGGGGAGGCATGAGATGCCTTGCAAATAATCAGATTTTTGAAGGTCTAACTCATAAATGTGGAGGGAGGACTATTACTAAAAATAACTTTAGAACTCTGTATACAAACAGAAGACAAACAAAGCAGAAAACATAAAGGAAAAATAGATTGTTTTGAAACTTCGAAGTTTAGTGGAAAAACTTGTAACTTTTAAAGACCATTAACTTGTCGGGAAACAACTCCCTCGCCATTGTTAGGGTTAATGTTACAAATTTCAAGTGGAGGGTGATTTAAATCAGTGATTCTCAAAATGTTTACCCCTGTGATGCCCTTTACATCTACATACCAATGTCATGCGCCCTGCCAAATGTAGTATATGAATAAAAATATTTTGTTTATTTAGTATTTTTTGGACATTTATGTATGCTCACATGTTAACATTTTTCAAAGAAATAACATTGCTCAAATTAGAATAGTTTTGTTTTAAATGAAATAAATTTTATGCGTAATTCAGTAACTTGTCTAATGTTTGCTGGTACAACTTCTCAAGTAAAGTTTATACTTAATGTGATGGATGTGCTAGCTTCCAAGCACAAAGTTTAATAAAACAAAGAGTAATATTAGAAAGGGCAACTCTCTTTTCTTTGGTGCCATCAAGTCTTGTACAATGTTTTCCATTCATAGCCGCCTGAGCTAAGGATTCCGTTTCCCTGGCGAAGGTGTAGATCAGGAGTCATGGTGGGGACAGAATGGAGAACCACTGAGAGAAAAAAAGAAGACAAAAAATTAAGGCCCAAACAGAACCTATCCGCCCCCTCAAGAAAAAGAAAAGGGGAAAAAAAGATTTTTTTTCCTCTCCTGAACCCAAACATTTCTTCTCGGTTTTTTCTTACTTAACAAATTCTGGGAGTGCATTTTTGTGCACCTTTTACCAGAATGCAAATAAGGGAAGAGACAGAAAGAAGGTTTTAATGCAAGCACCACTTTTCCACTTTGGCACCACTGGCTACCTTTCCTCAGGGCAACATGAGCAGCAAGAACAGGTCAAATGGGTGCCTCTGGCTTGGCACAGCTGTCTGGTAAGAAAAAAAGATGCCATGCTGCACAGATGATACTTGAAAAGTTTTGGGGGGGAGGTACAGTGGGAGGGAAAGGGGAAGGGGGGAAGTAGAAAAAGGCAGACTGGGATGGGGAAAGATGGAAAGCAGGACGGGACAGCAGACAGGCAGGAAGCATAAGTGGTACTGGATGCAGCGGCCAGAGTTGGAAGAGCAGGTTAATTAAATCGTCACTAAATCATCTCTTGGACAAGGTTTGGCTGAGAAATAATCAAGACATTGTTTTAGTTGATACTGTTGCTTGTGGCATTATCCATTTATAAGCAAAGTGCAGTTAACTGGAAAAAATGGTTAAAACGGTTAAAAGTGTTGGGATTATATGAGTCAATGATTGTTTCAAGGCTCATTTGAAATCATCCAAATGGAATAAACGCTAATGTTAGATATCAAGTACATAATCCACAAATATTAACGTTATTGGATTCTCATGTCACGGAGTTCTAAACTTTGTACGATTTACACCATGCTGTTCAGTGTGTGGGTCATGATGACCCACAACTGGGTTGGGTTGCATCTCTGTCTTAGATGTATTTAAAATTATTATTCATTTATGGTGTATGTGTGTCTCCCTATAACAAGGCAGTTCACACAGAAAAGTAGACTGAAAAACAAGAAGATAAAATAGTAGTATTAAGACAAGTTGGAAAGTTCTTCAACTTTAAAAAGCATAAACAGAAATCTAAAATTTTATAGCTGCCTGTTCCTTTTCAAATTCTGTTAAAATCAAGAAGGATAGAGAGAAACAGAATGAAGGGAAAAGGAAGGGAGAATTTTGGTAGGAGACGAGTATGTGTGTGTATGTGTGCGAGAGAGAGAGACATGGACATACCCATCTTTTTTTTTTTCAAAATTAACACAAGGTCTATGCTGAATATGGAAGTTAGAGATGGATATCAGGTCTGAAAAGACAGAGTATTAATAAACCATGATTTTTCTTTTTAAATAGTCTACATCCTAGCTTTGTTTCTCATTCTCCTCATCATGACGTATCTTCTTCCCCGTCTGAACCATTGGTCAATACTGTTAGTCAAATGTGCTGTTGGCATAAGGAAGGGAATAAGTTTGTATGTGTGTCTGGATTCTATCCCTCTGCCTGAAAATGCAGAAGTTCTTTTTGGCAGTAAGAAAAGTTAATTTTTTTGGCTACAGCTCCTAGAATCCCCTAGCTAGCATGACCACAAACAAAACTATGTTGAAGACACAGGGATTTCTGCACACTTATATGGCATTGATTTAGAAAAGCTATCCACCTGCAAAAACCTGCCTCTCTGTGTGGATCATCCTTGGTGGTCTCGAGCACTATTGATTATGTCACTTGAATAACAATCCCATACCCTTCAACATTTGACAGATGAAAACTGCATCAGCATCAGAGTGTGGTCAACCAGCATCAGAGTGTGGTCAAAATGACAAAAATTAATAATGAGAAAGAACAGACAGATGGGAGGGGCTACAGCTGTATGCTTTTGCCCAGGCTTACTAGGAAGGGCAAGACTTCACCCTCCACTGCCCAGATGAGTTAATGGAGTGTAAACTGATTTGCACTTGGATCTCAATTTGCAACTATTGAAGTAAGCTGAAGAAAAAGGGAGAAAGTGGAAGAAGGAGGAGAGGGAAACTGGGACATTTCAAAAGCAGCTGAAAAAGTGGAATGTGGGATTAGTCAGGACTATCTCTGCCAAACTGGGACAGCTGGAGAGTATGCAGTCCCTGGTGAAAATCTTGTTACTTTCTCAGAGTCTTGTGGTGATTGCCATAGCATGCTAGGACGGATGCTTATTGATCCTGACCCAGCATGTCAGCTTCTACATTCTAAAAGAGCTTATCTGTCTTTTTTTGTTCCCAGGGGAAAGCATCATAACAGTATAGTTAAGAAAATCAAAGTACCTTTTAAGAGGTCTGAAAGAGATAGACAAACCAAAAAGGCAAGTTTTCTCTAGCTGGCTTTTCAAAACTTTTCCATTAGCAACATTTCTAAGATCATAAGAGTTAGGCTGAATCAGCCCAAAGGTCTATCTAGTCCAACATGATGTGCTGGCAGTGGCCAACCACGTGCTTATGAGAAGTCCACAAGTCAGACATTGACACAACAGCATTTTCCTGTTCATATTCTCCAGCAAACAGCATTCAGAGGCATGTTGTGTCTGATGCTGGAGTCATTCATAGGCTTATCCTCCATTAATTTGTCTAATTCCCTTCTAAAGTTCATCACTACATTGTGGGATATCAAGTTCTATCACTATTGACTTAAATTCCCCTTTCATCTGTCCTAATTTTTTCACTGTACAGCTCTAGATTCCGGTTTCTAATATTATGACAGAAGGAAACAATATCTCCCATCTCATAAGACATGTCAATATTGCGGCTAGCAAAATCAACAAAGATCTTGTGATATCTTAAAGACTAAGGTTTAAATCCACTGTTAGTTCTACCTAGCATTAACTCATTAAAATCAATGGGACTGTGTTAGTTTTGACTAACCAATCCCATTCATTTCTAAGTAGGACTAGCTTTGGGCTTAGCTTTTAGATACTTAGAGCACCACATAGATCGAACCCTAAAAAATCAGATTCATAACAAGTCTACTAGCCTTAAGGCCCCTCTGAAGAAATCCGGTCAAGAAAACCCTGTGATAGGTTTGCCTTAGGGTTGGCCTAAGTTGGAAATGACTTGAAAGCACACAACAAATGACAAAGATGGCACAAAAGCCTTCATTGTCGTTGTTATTCTCTCTATCCATGTTTTCTACCACATACACAATTTACACAGCTTTATTAAGATCTCCATTACTTGTATTTCTTTCTTAGGCCCTTTCTGCAGCTTATCTCTGTCCTGGCGCATCTGGTGACAATGGTGGCAGCAGCTCTCCTGGGAGAGGAGCATAAGGGAGAGCTCCCCTCCACACTGGCTGCCTCCAGGAACCAGAAATCATGATGGTCATGCCTCTTCCTGCTGCAGTGCAACTGGGTACTGTCCCAGGCTGCGTTGGAGCAAGAAGCACAGCCATTATGCTTCCAGGATCTCAGCAGACAAGGTAAGTGCGGGCACGTGGCTGTAGGGTGGCACGATCGCTGGTCATTGACAAGCAAAACCTCTTAATGATTTGTGGTGCAATTGCACTGCCTGGGGGAATGGGAGAAAGATGCGACTGGGACAATGTCATGCATAAGTGCCATCCCAGCCCTGTTCTTCTCCTGGCCCCATGGCAGGTTGGGTACATTGCACGAAAAGGGCCTTAGCAAATGAGACCAAAATACTGTAATCATTCCTCATCCCCATGATCACAGTGAGTATTCTTTTCTGTTCCTTTCCCACTTCTATAGTATTCTTTTTGAGGACTGGTGACCAGAACCACACACAGTATTCTGTGTGTGGTTGTACCACAGATCTGTATAAAGGCATTATGCTCTTGACAATTACATTTTTGATCCCTTTCCTAAAGATCTCTACAACATGAAATATGCCCATAACACCTCCACACAAGATCATTTTCCTGATGCCATTATATAAAAGATTAGCTCTAGTACATTGTATTATTTGGGCAAATTCCCAAGAATTCACCATTGCAGCAAAGACAAAAGTTCCAGTCTTGGTGTTAACTTTCTACTTGTGAAAAGCTTTTCACCTGGTTTGCATAAGAAAATAATAATTGGCAACAGCTTGAAGTGTTACATTCTTTTCTACAACCTTTCATTTCATTCTTCTGTGCATATATAGCACAGAATGTTGTGTTGGCTTTGAATGGAAGATAGTGCCTGGAATTGTATCAAAGATTGTGTTAAGTAAATTCCAAGACACAATGAGTTTGTTTCACTATGAAATATTATAAAGGAATAATTTACTCCCACTCTGTTCTGCTTGTGTGTATGCAAACAGTGCAAAAGATACTGGCTAATATTTTGTATCAGCTACTTAGTTAAATATACCTAGGGTCATTTCCCCATTACAGTTATAGGGCTATTATTCCACTTTCAACACCCTGTGGAATTCTCAGGTTTGTAGTTTACTGAGACCAAAGAGCTCTCTGGCTGACAATTCTAAAGGCCCCTCCCTAAACTGCAAACCCCAGGATCCCATAGGATATTGATAGTGGAATAATAGCACTATAACAGTGTACTGCAGAAATGACTTAGGTCTATTTAACCAGGTAACCTTTCTTGGTCTGACAACTTCCCCCAACCTGACAGAATTGTCATTTATCTGTGTTCTGGGTGCTGGGAGAATGGACCTCCTTCTCCCCATGCAGTCAATGCCTGGTAAATTAGAAGGGAGTTAAAGTCATGGTACCAGCGTCAGAATTGTGACTAAGTAGCAATCATGAATATGGAACAGTTACCTAGATTTACTCATCTGTAACTGTTCTGTAGGTGCTAACATGGTGTAGTGGTTTGAGCCCTGGACTACATCCCTGGAGACCAGGGTTTGACTTCCTCCTTGGCCATGGAAACCCACTGCGTGACCTTGGGCACATCACACACTCTCAGCCCCAGAAGACGCTGTGATAGTGTTGCCTTAGGGTTGCCACAAGTTGAAAACAACTTGAGAGCACACAACAACAACAACTCTTCTGTATTCACAATCACTACTTAAATCACGATTGTAACACTATTGCCATGATGGTAACTTTCCCCCAACCTACTTTACTGGGCACAGGAAGAAGAAGGTCCATTCTGCCCCCAGTCAGACCATGGATGAATGAAATTTCTGTCAGGTTTGTGGGGAGAGGTCAGGCCAAGAGAGTTTACTTAGTCAAACCTACTTAACTAACTATACTTAACTAAGTAGGTGATGTTGAATACTGGGCAATGTAACTTCTGTTGTTTCTCCATCTTTAAAAAGACAAAATTCTAAAATGTTGCTTCTGGTACTTTTCATGTTCAAGGCCAAGTAAAGCACATCTGCATCTAACCTGGGTTGGTTTTTCTTTCATTGTAGGTCATAGAATATAGAAGTGACTCATTCCCTTGGTTTGGCAAACAGTCACAGGATACCTGCATCTGTTTATGGAAATATACAATAGAGAGTGGCCATCTGCACTTTCTGTAAAAGTTAAGAAGTCCAAAAAGATATTTAATTGACTTTAGCATGCTTTTTTGAAGATTCTGGACCTTTACTTGCCTTTAACAAGCCTTTAACCACCACGCTGCATTTCTTGGGAGCAGCAGCACCTCTTTTCACTCACCTTATTTCACTCCTTTTCTTGCATGAATGCAAATACCTATCAGAGGTCTCCTTGAGACTATATTGAGTTTCTGGAAATGTTTCCACATTCTCCTTTAGGATTTTATGCCTTGTGACACTTGCCTCTGTTCCTGCATTCAGTCATCCCCTAAATATACCAGAGTCTTGACACTGATTTATTGTTGGCTGAAGTGCTACCTATAATATCCATGTTTCTTTTCAATCACTTTTTTTTTCTGCCTTGAGCTGTGGTTGAAGTTTGGTGAATGTGTGTGTGTTTCCTGCCTTTCCCCCATGAACTCAACACCTCCACTGATATACTATTCCCCTGGTATTCATCTTTCCTATCTTACACATTATTTCTATACTCTATTTCTAATTTTCTATTTATATTTTAAAGTTCTCTGTACAGTCATTGTACTAACATGATATAAGAGTATGTCACCATGGCACTATTACTCTTTTAGAAATGTGTTGTGGGGGCAGAAACCTACAATCTGGTAAGCCCCTCTTGCACATTATTTCTATTTTCTGTATCTAGTTTTCTTTTCTTTTTTTATTTTGGGTATTTGTATAGTCATGGCATGAAAGTGATATAAAGTTATACCATTTTGGTACTAAAACTATAGAAAGAAGTGGAGAAGTAGAAACAGTCAATCTAGTAACCAGAAGTGTAAAGGGGGAACAAAAGTAAAAGAGAAACCTCTATGGCAAGTGGGGACTTTATGCATTGCAACAGGAAACAGAAAACACCCATTCTAGATTTCATCAGTGGGACCACTCAAAATGCAGGAGGAGGAGCTGAGACAATGGATACATGTATGAGACATTTACTTGAGTTTTCATCTGAAACTTCTGGGGCAAGAAAAAATGTACTTGCTTTGAAGTAGAAGTAAAAAGTTGTGGTTAGTACCAGAAATTTTGAAAGAAAAAAAAACCAACCCAAACAAATACCATACCAGGAAGAACTTTGTTTGGATATCAGATAAATAGAAGTGTAATGCCCATTCCCAAATCTTTTTGGCAGTTTGAAGGAGCCCTGAAACTGAGCGGTGAATCGGATGTGTTTTGGGCACATTCTACAACAAATTGCTCAATAGGGATGTCATCAAGGGGGCGGAGGTTGGGGCTCCCTCCTAGAAGATGAGTCAGGAGGGTTGGCTCAACACATTAAGGAAAGTAAGTGGATACACATTTTAACATTTACAGTTCCCATTCCCCACTCCCCACTGCAACTCCACAACATTGTAAGACCATTAAGGGAACATCAAACAGCTCCTAGCACTGTCAACATAGTATAAAGATAGTGTGCAGATGTTCTGGCTTTCCCTCCTTAACAGATTTTTTTCTGCTGATAAAAAAAAATGGAAAAATGGGGAAAGATGGGAGGGTTATATATGGAAGATAACAATATAAAGTGCCTTGGAAAATTCAATGCCCAAGGCAAAGAGATTGTACTAGAAAAGTCTCCAGGGTCTAAACTTATTTAACTGCACCACAGTTGCTCAGTGTGTCTCAAAACAGAGCAGAGGTATATATATCTAAAGGAAACTGACTAAAAGCATATGATTCCTCTTCTGTTTAATGTGGTATAATCTAATTTCAACCTTATTAGCCAGCCAAATTTCTTTTATTTATTTTGCAGTTGCTGTTGTAGTGCGAAGGCATGATATTCATCTGGAAAACAGCACCAGTCCTTGGTTGACTCACACAGAGAATATGGTCTATTTATTTCAAAAGCAACCATTATCCAAAGAGAATATTTCTAGCCTGATGAAAATTACGGCAGCTTTATTGGTTCAATCTGAAAAGGGCACATCAACTATCTCTGTACAAGGAGCAGAACATCTTCAAGGCACATAAAAAGACTGCATTCATTTCACAGATGTAATTAAATTCCATGCTTCATCAAAGATAGCAAAAATTTAGGTAATAAGACCTTCGACTGGTATGCAAATGTAAATACATATTTTGTGAAGAGAGGTACATAGCATATTCTGAGCTGTGAAGCGGCTCGGAAAGTACCTTCAATACTTTCTGTTCAAACCTTTAAAAGTTCCTTTTAAAAATCAATATGGAGGTAAATGAATGGATAGATGTATGAATGGTCACACAGAATTTAAAAAATGAAAAATAAGTAGACCCTCTACCTTGGGTGAGAAGCTAAAATGATAATCTACTCAGTGGTTGATTTTTGATGATTGAGAATACAGTCCCCAACTGATCAAGAGCTGAGCTCTTACCACACAAACTGAAGCTGTGTTAAATTCAACCCCCTTCCAGTCTAGGGATGCCAGAAATTACTTAGCAGCAAATGGTTTGAATATGGCATTACTCTTTTCTTTGCTCAGCACACATCTTCTCTGTGCAATTCCCCTTTGTCTCTTCTGCTAGCAGATTTTAGCCAGCAGAGCAGTTCAGCTGGCAGATTCTGCAAGGAGATCTCTGAGATCTCATCGAAACTTCTACTATAACCCACACCAAGCCCCCAAATGGCAAAAATAAATGAAAAATAGGGGAAAACCCACACATCTAGATAGCCAGTTTCTGGCTTAGATTATTGAGTTTTTGATGTGGCTATATATGTGTGTGTTTATCTGGATTGGGAGGTTTAACTTGAAAACCTCAAACCACCAGTCCTGGGTGTCTCCAAGAGTGGCAAGCACACTTTTTGCTTTATTATTTTTTTCCAGGAAAAGGGTATCAAAGAGGTCAAGGAGCACTCAAGCATGTAGAATACCAACATAGTTGGTTCACATCTACAGACTTTTAAAGTAGCATGAATAATAAATAAGCTTATTCATAGGAATTCAGGTCACTTAGTATTCAAAACACAAACACATCTCTTAAAAAGCTCTCTCTTCCATGAACAGAAGATCCATATTTGCATCTTAATACACATACACTCCCATTACAGTAGTTACAACACTGGAGGGAATATTGAGAAGCTGAAAAAGATGCTTTTGGGACTACCTTTCCCAGACTCCCCCACCCAAATTCAGTGGGTTGTGTTCCAAACATCAACTTTTCCAGTCCCTGGTCATAAGTAGCTTCTAGCACCACTCATTTAGGCAGTTCGGTCTCTTCAATACAGAGCTATTCCCAGAAACAACAGAAGGGTCTTCATTTTGATAGTAAATTACATGCATATTAAGTGCAGCTTGTGCATACATAAGTCTCATTTCAGATAGGGCACAAAAGGCAATTCTATTTCACTTGGGCTCCATCCAAAAACCTCCCGCCACTCAGCAACTGTGGAGCCCCATGAGAGGAACCTAATGTCAATGATTAGTGAGCAGGGACAGGAGAGGAAGGCTGGGCAGGATGACAGAGAAAGGGGGGAACAGGGAGACACAGAAAATGGGAGAGAATGAGGTTGTCCCTGAGAGTGTGGGAGATTGGCAGGAAGAGAGGTGCCACCCAATGGCTGTAACCATGACAGGATTCCATTTCAAAAGTTGTATTCAAAAGCCTAGGGGAGAGCTGACCAGCCCCAAAGATCTGATGAGATGAGATGAAGGCAGCAAACACACAGAAAGAAGAGACAGAAAGGGTGGAGATGTACATGTAAGGTCCAAAAGTATAGCAGCCTAGTTATCTTTGCCATTCTAAGAGCAAAACAAGATGCTATTCACCCAAGTCTTTACAGGTATTATGATAAATAGAGAAGCATTCAGTACATAACTCTCCTCAGAACTAAATTCCATCTTGAATTACTCCCAAGGAACTGAATAAGTGGTTACAGCCTGATGTCATATCACACACTGTGGAGTCAGAAGATTCAGACACAAAATCAGAGTGTCAGGAATTCACGGCTCCTAATATTGGTGGTCTTTCCAAGTCCAAGGTGTTGAGGACTGAGGCAGAAAGGGGAACTACTCCTCAACAGGAGGTGGCAGAGGCCCTTTCCGCACGAGGTGAGGGAATTGCTCCATTATCTACTGCTTCTTCTGGGGTCTGAAGCAACGCGGACTGTCCCTGAAGCCCTTCTGCAGGGCTCCTCCTTGGTCCAGGGCGAATCGGAGCAGTGCGAGGTCTGTAGATCCACACTGCTCCGGCTTCCAAACAGCGGCTTCTGGCTTCCAAAATGGTAGCTCCGGCTTCCAAAATGGCGGCTTCCGGTTGGTCATGGGTCCCAACCAACCACTGAAGCTTGCCACGCCTAAAGCCCGCCTTCCACAGATCGCAGGCTCACATTGGTGCAAGCCTGCGAATCTGCACAAAGGAGCAGAAACGCAATGGTGCATTCCAGGAAAATAAAGACCTGTTTTTTGCGGTCTTTAGAAAACACGCTGGAGGACCACTTGGGTTTGTTTTGGAGCGGACTGAGGTGCGGATCTCCGGTAAGTAGTCCGCTCCTAGTCTGCTCCAAGGTGCAGACAACTTCCGTGAGAGGATGCACTGCCCCATTCTAATTGCCTGGTGCGGAAAGGGCCAGAGACTGAAGACATTGTACAATCATTTACTGAACAAAGGAGAGGTAAGGAGAGATTACACCAATCCCAATGGCTATTAAATAGGAGATGCTGACTAATTAAGCACCTGGTACCTTGAGGCAGCTGACTATAAATCTCCCAGCAGTGCACTGCCAGCTTTCTTACTTATAACCATCTATCCTGGTGAATGACAGTACCGTTTTGCATTCATGTTCCCTGGACCTTGAACTGGCTATTATTTATGACTCTATTTTACTCCTTTGTTTATTTGGACTACTGACTTGCCATACAACCTCTGGGCCTGTTGATGACTATCCTTTTGCTTCTGCCTACATCCTGCTGGATAGCCTGTGACTGACCAGGAATGACATAACTACCTGGCAACTTTTCTGTCCCAACTACCTGCTTCCTGGGACACTTGCTGACTGGAGCATAAGACATCTGAATGCATGAATGGCTGCCAGAAAAGATAGGACTGGTCCATGTCCAAAGAACTTGTTGACATCATAAAGGCAGAGAGCCCAAGAAGCCCTGCAGCACTGATCCTCACCTCACCCCCAGGATGCCTGGACATCCAGTTCCATATCACAGTTCCATTAGTTTATTTGTAAAATTATTTTGTAGTTGTGTTTTCCCACCTCACTCGGAAGGATCTTAGTTTAAATAAAAGAGAGATGAAACCTGGCCTAGAAATGAGGGTATAGTTTCATACAATGCACCCATCTTATTATCAAAAGAGAAGATTATTCTTTTAATCTCTTCCATGTGTAAATTTCATTTTGAATTCATGTATTATTTGAGTCACATGCTTAAAGCACCAGTTTTTATTTGAATGTTAATCCAGAGGGCAAAATGGTTGCTGTTTATATTTCACTTTTAATTGGATGTTCAATGAGGCACAGATAATGACCCAATTTGGACATTTGGAAATCAGTAGCCAAACAGACTCCCATTAACAATTAATCAAGCAAATATTGGCCAAGCATCTTGAGATGATTTCTTACAGGCTTAAGATACACACCATTTAAAGAAAACCTTAGCTTGGTCATAGCATGTATGAGGTCCCAGGGTCAGCCTGTGGCACCTCTTGTTAAAATAATCAGCTAGCAGAGACCCTGGAAAGCTGCTCCCAGCTGGAACAGACTGTTGTGAGAGAGATGAGTAAATAAACTGACCTATTTGTACAAGAGTGCTTATATTCCTTAGTCACACTTGCAGATATATAAACCTGGATTGAGCTAACCATTTGCAAAAGTGTCTGAAGAACATTACAATAAACTAGATTAATGTTGATTTAAGCCCCGTTCAGACATTTTAGAGAGTCCAGCCTCTGAATGCAAAGGGAGAGAGTAGGGGAGGGTCTGTCTTTGTACCAAATTACCTTTGGTTTGAAGCTTTGGTTTTCCAGTGTTCTAAATTGTACAGAAAACTTGTACAGATAGAGGCAGCTTTCTGTGGCAGACAGTCACCATCCAAGCGTAGAGGATGCTGAGAATCTCAAGGGAAGGAGAGGCAGAGCTATTAGACTTATCCCTGTCTGTCTCCATTGTTGTGTGTAGAGAAAGACATGACAGAATAGCTTCCTACTGGCAATGGAATGAAAGTTCACTGGATTCAAGAATCTTAGGAGGTGCAAAAATGTGATTTTTATCAAGTCTTGTTAAGGGAAAATAGGCGCTTCAATTTGAATACCCATAGGGGAATAGTTATGGGAGGGCACAATGAGAGCATTGCCTCCTAAATAGGAATTCTGCGCTCCAATGTTGTTGCTTTTTCCTTTCTCTAGTCGTCTAATTTCCAGCATTGCAAGGAGTAAACACGCTGAAAACTGTTCACACTTCAAGGTCCTATATTTACTATATTCTCATTCCCTTGGTCACTTGGCCTTCCCCCTTCTCTTTGGATACCTAAACTGTCTTTCTAAAAGCTCAACAGCAAGTTTTAAATTACTGCAATGCTAGAAATTTGGGGGATGTAGGAAAATTTCATTGGGGGAGCAGAAATCTTAGTTGATTTAGGGAATGCTTTCATTTTGTCCACCACCCCTGTGCACTTAGACATTTGAGAAGTTTATAGGATATTTCCAAGAAACAAAGTGTGCACAAAACAATGTACATATTAAAAGTTGTGAATCGATAAAATGTACACAATTGTTTAAAATATGTAGAATATTTCATAAAAATTGAACAGATGCATGAGCAATATTAGTTAAAACATGTAAAAACTCTATGTAGAAATAAGACAGCTATGTAGAAAAAATACTGCATGGATTTCAGTGTAGGAAGAAAATATAAACCCTTTCAACCATATACAAAACAAGGAGATTTGGAGAAACTCACCAAAATCAGGGCAGAGATTTTCACACCCCAAATGTCTGCTTATATTATTATCCTCAGTGTGTATTAAAGTGAGCCCTAAACGAGCTTGTAAGGGGGAAATATATAGAAAAAAGGTACTGTAAAGAAAACATGTTGAACAAAATGTTGCTTTTTGCCGATGTTCACAACATTTTTCTGTTCCTTGATCAACTGAATGATGTTTAGAGGCTGCAGTCCTTGCTCGTCTGTGGGTGTATGTGCCTTCAAGTTAATTGTCCACTTATGGCAACCCCATGAATTTTCTTAGGCAAAGAATATTCAGAGGTGGTTTTGCTAGTTCCTTCCTCTGAAATGTAGCTTATGACATCTGGGATTTGTTGTGGTTTCTAATCCAAGTACTAACCAGAGCTGACCCTGCTTAGCTTCCAAGATCAGATGAGATCTGGTGCCTTTAGGGTATTCAGGCTGACTTAACTTGCTCTTAGGTCGCATTAAAATAATTGGCAATTACTTCTGGGTAAGCATGGGCAGACTGCACCCTAAGCAGACTGCTTATTAAAGATACTTCTTTGACTTTGTACTTCATTGAGCACTCTATCTCATTGTAGCACTTGGATTGCACTTTAATTGCCATGGTTGCATCCTATGGAATCCTAGGATGTTTAGTTTGAGGAGGCACTAGAACTCTCTGGCAGGAGGTTTTAATTACTCCTCCTTAAACTGCTAATCACAGGATTCCATAGGATGCATCCATGCCTGTTAAAGTGGAATCATAAATAGTATAATTACATAGTGTGAAAGGGCCCTGTTTTGTGCGCATAAATATTTTTGAGCCTTCTTCTCAAATCTCACTGTGGGTAAAATGTTTCCCACTCCCTATTATGTAGCTTTCAGTGCTTTCGGATACTGTGCGTAATCAGTTTATAGTAACAACCACATAAGAGGCACATTAATATATGATTCATTCAGGTTTCACACAATCCAGATAGGAGCATTTAAGAGCTTTCTGGTTATGTGAATACTTCAGACCAGGTGTTTCAGTTGAGATCTATGCCAAGCTCATCCAGCTTGTGTTAATCACTAGTATTCATGCAAAACAAAAACAACCCCCCCTAAAAAAAACCACAAAAAACATCCCTTTTAAAGTCTGTTTGTAATTCTCAGAGTCCCAAAGGCAGACCACAACAAAAGAGAGTGAAAGCTTGAAGGAAAAGAGGGAGAAGAGAGAATAAATAAACTGCAAATAGATTTAGAATACAAAGACAGAAGCTATCCAAAATAATGGTTCAAATGAATGGTTAAACTTGCCATTTTTAAATGAAGTGGCTCAGACCTCCAGATGTTGGTTTGGCTTGCTGTCCAGCCATAATTCATGGTTGCCTCCTCACCAACATCCACCATAATTACTCAGCTGTTGTGCCATGCTCACTGAACAATTATGGAAGTTGTCATTCTCAAAAAAATAACTTTTCCGAGTCCTGACATGCAGTGGTATGCGTGGAGGGGCTTGGAGAGAAGAAGCATAGGGAAAGGTAAGAAACAGTTGAAGTCCCTCTCATTGCCCAGAATGAATCCTGTTTCTTATCTGCTCAAAACATGCAGTAGCAATTAAACTTGCCAAATAAGACTTCGTGGGTTTATATTGAGCTGGCAAGTGGATTTGTGGGTACCTCTTGAGATGTATCATGTATAATAGCTAAAATTTACTTCTGACAAATGTAGCTATCTACCCCTTATAGCATGGGAGGAGCTCAAAAATATCTTTGCTATAATTTGTGTAAATGTCTGAAGGATCTATGGTAAGAGGGAAAGAATTTTGGAATATACTGGCAGTCTGTTGCAGCATAATGGTGGTGGGGAAGCAATCTGTGAAAAACAGTCTTGAAAATAAGCAAAATGTCTATGAAATGGACTCTGCCACTTCCCAAGTCTTACCATTTGGGATCAAGGAGAAGTGTTTCTCAGAATGAACCATGTTTGATCTCAATTTAGGTATGAAATCTGCAATTCTAAGCAGGTTTTCCAGAATGTAAGTAGTGCTTCTATATGTAGCTTTTGGATTATGATGTTAGGCTTACATTTGCTAGTTCAAGCAATTAGTTGAGATGTTTTTAAGAATTCTTTATGGTCTGTGAAATTGAAGTAGCCTGCCATGTTTTTCTTTTCCATATCAGAGTAGAAGGGGTGAAAACCAGCAGATTTACTAAGCACTTGGGAGGGGATATCATTGCACAAGGTTGTTGATTGGCAAGAGTCACAAGTAAGAGTTGCAACTGTACAAGCCTAGCTTACAGGTTGACTAGAAGAAGCAATCTCTTAAAGCATGTGTCCTGGCTTATCCTAACCTTCTCCTACACAGGACTTAAGGCAATGTTTTTCATTTCTGGAAATGTTTGAGCCAGAATACTTCTCATTTTACAAATGAAGCACCATGCACATTTACAAATGGATTGTGTGTATATATGTACCTTCAAGTGACCTGCCAACTTATGGTGACACCACAAATTTTGTAGAGTTTTCTTAGTCAAGGAATACTCAAGAGGTGGTTTGCCAATTCCTTCCTCTAAAATATAGCCTACATTACCTGGTATTCCCTGGTGGTCTCCCATCTAAGTAGTAATAACGGCTGATCCAGTTTAGCTTTTAATATCAGACAGTATCAGTCACCTTTATGGTATTTAGGCAAGCAACAAATGGATTACAGCTCCTCAGACAGCATGACTAGTGTATCCTGGGCTAAAGGAGTGTCTGTCTGCAGGAGCAAATTGTACAGGACCAGCCTTGCTATTGGGCAAAAGGAGGCAACTTTCTCAGGCAACAGATGTTGGAGGTGTCAGTTCCAATCTCCTTCTGCATCTCATAGCAACATAGCCTGTCCTGCACCCCTTAAATTATCCTAGTATCCTCAGGTGTGAGGGAGGACCCTGTCCTACTGTCAAAGTTGAAATAAGATTCAACTGCTTTTTCTGTCCACTTCTGTGCACAGAATCTTGTCCTTTACCTCAAGCATCAACACTGCACTGGATGTGATCAATACCTGCTTACATATCCTAACATGCAAAATGTATTTTATGATGGAGCTAAATCTTGTACTCAGACTGTGCATCATGCACTGTGCATTTTAGTAGTTCAATATACTGTTTTGAAAATCACCAAGGCATGCAGAAACTGGATAAACTGATGAAATACCAGAAATGTTCCTCGTCTAAGGCCGTTTCCACATGGTGTCACAGTCCCGGGTTAGGGACACTTTTGCAAGACGTTGTCATGGTCCTGCTGCTATCCTGCCTCCACCCATTGCAATCATGGGTGGAGGCAGGATAACAGAATAAATCCATTAAACGTCTGCAATTGCATGACATTCCTGTCCTTCTCAGCATGCGGAAGGGCAGGAACATGATGGAGGTACTTCCTTCCCCAGGGCAGCATGGGAAAGAGCGCAGTTGAGCTGTGCTGTGGCAGGCTAGTGCTCCCTTCCACAGAGAGGCTGCCAGCTACGGAGGGGAACATTTCTGTCATGCTCCCTTCCAGGCAAAGATATTACCAGGATTGTGATGGGAGGGCAATAGGATCAGGTATGGTGCAGAAATGGCCTAGGAATGATTTCTTCTAGGATAAACCATGAGCTTAGTCAAGTGACCATTCGGGACTTGGAATCCCCTGGCCATCATGACTACAGTTTGGCTTATCCAAGCTCTGGA
Source organism: Cyclura pinguis (assembly GCA_030412105.1). Lineage (NCBI taxonomy): Eukaryota > Metazoa > Chordata > Lepidosauria > Squamata > Iguanidae > Cyclura > Cyclura pinguis. Next base: position 163,731,195 of record CM059603.1, on the reverse strand, counting down.
GAGCCTGCAGAAAAGCAGAGAATATATGTATATATTATACCTTACTCGGATATGTCAGTTCTTTCACAACAAAGGCAGATCTTCATAATATTCTCAATGATTGGTTAAGTGACCCATTACATACCAAATGGTAGAGAAACTTTTGCAATACATTTTTGCTTAATGTGTAGATTACTAGGAAAATGCTTTTTTTGTCAGGCCTACACTGACAAAGCGCACTTCTTCTGCTCTCTAATAACTTTGCTGAGGTATGTCTCACTTTTGTTAAGTGGGCTGTAATGTCTTGAGAAGTAAATTGCAAGTCAAGCAGGTGTGAAATGCTTTAATAGAGGTACTTTTTGTCTTCAACCTTTTCAAATGTCACATTAGTCTATGACAAGAAACAAAACGAAAATCTCTTTATTCTGGCTGTTTGTGGAATAACATTATTCTAGCATTCTTATAGGTAAAAAGAAAATCATCTCCAAGAAACTATATCCAATGTATTTTTCATGTAAGACATAAGGAGACAAAACAGCATATTTGAAGTGTGCAATCCAAGCCCTTAAAAACAACGTACTTATTTGAGGTAATAAAATCTGCTTAGCTTCTCATGCTCTTATGAAGCTGGAGAGATTCCATCTTGCTTCAGCAATCCTGCGTGCCATTTCAGTTGCCTACATTCTGAAAATATTACCTTTCCAGGAATGGTTGTTTGTAACCTTTAGCTAGGAATGGAAAGAATTTTCCAAAATATTTGAAAAATGGTTAAAAACCCCCCATGTTTTTTCAAGTGTAGAGAGAAACTATGATGAGAATAATTGTGGACTGACAAGGATCTTTGCAGTTTGGGACCTATTGTGTACACATGGCCGTTTTGGGTAGAAATCAGCCTTTTTTTGCACAGTAAACAGCTTTTTCTGCAAGGAAAATAATATTTCTCTGAAGAAATATTAATTCCTGAACAGGAAATGTGGTTCCCCCTGCAAATCAGCCATGTTCAGATTTTATGCAGAAAAATTCCCAATTACAGTATTTTTGATATAGAAAACAGCTTTTTCTATGCAGGAATTAATATTTCTGTGTTGAAATATTATTTTCCACACAGGAAAGGCTGTTTCCTGCTCCAAAAAAATGCTCATTTCTGCATAAAACAAACACATGGGATTTCTCCACAGAATGTTTCAAATTGTAAATCACCTTTGAAAACTGCATGGTTTTTGAAGACTTTCTTGCAGTAGGAAGAAAAGTGTTGGAATTACTTCTTGCTACCTTCAAGAAGAAACTTAGTAAAGAATTACATTCTTAGCCTTGGCACAGGATTTGTCTTTATTTTAGAGGCAGCATATGGATTTGTAACCACCCTGTTTCATCTGGACCTGTATTGCTGTAACCCTAATATTTTTTTTAAAAAAATATTCATTAATCTCATATTCTATGTTTAATATTAATCATGAAGTCCAAAACTGACTGGGAAGCTCAAAGTGGCTGCAAACATCAACAAATCATAAGGAGTAAAGTGCACTCCATCGGCCACATATGGGCCGCGAATGTATTTGCCTACCATGCCCAAACCCCCAAAGTCCCTGGATCAGGATTTTTTTTAAAAAACAGAAAATGTTTTCTTTTCCACTGAAAACAGAGTGCAGTGCCTCTCTCATGCCGTACACAAGAAAACATTGGAGAGAGGGACTGGAACTGGACTGGATTGCCAGGTACTTGTGGTTTTTATGTCTTTACTTTGGATGTTGATGATTGAATTTCTAAGCTGAGTGCATCCCATTGCAAGTTCATGCATGGTGCAAGACAACACCATGTAAGAAAACCTGGACATTTTAAAAATTTGCCTGGACAGAAATTTTAGTTCTGAAAAAGAGAAAATGTCTGGGAAACTGGGGAATGGGAATTTCTCCCTGAACATGTCTTGGCCAAGGAGAACATATGGTGATCCTATCAGCCATAGGAGTATGTCTGGTTCCTGTCTGTACAGCTGGGGAGGAAGGAATAGCCTCTTCCCCAGGGGAGCATCCCTGTAGTCAATCAGTGGTTGAGGTGGAGCTGAATGTGAGAGCCATCTAGCTGCTGTTGCAAAGCAGAGAAAGCAGCAACCTTTACCCTGATACCCATCCGTATAAATATAATGGAGGAGCTGCACACTTCATGATTGGTGCAATAGGATTCTGGTACTGAAAAATAACTCTTCCAAGTTTCGATTATGGCAGATTCACACACATACACTTGAGTTCTGTATCTTGCATACATTTGTAGATACATTCTCTTACATCTGTTCAGATACTGTATTTATTAAGCTGTATCCTCATTTTCTTGTCTGAGAGTAAGCTCACTGAACTCAGTTTTACAGGGTTGCACTGGAAAATCCTGCTTTCCATGCACTCAGAGTTTTAAGGACGACAGTGTCAAAACAAAGACAGGCTTCTCTTTTGAAGAAAACTGTGATTGTCCCACTGTGGCGATTCCCTGTCTACTCACCACTAGTGGAAATCCTACCTCATACTTACCTAGACTTCCCAGGGTATTGCTGTCACTGGATCCGTTTTCACTAAGCTTCTATGTAAGTCTGGAGGGTTTGTTTTGTTTTGCTTTTTTAGCTGTTAACTTTACTTTTCAATAACACTGGTTTGGTGACCACGTAACAAGTGTGGTAATGATGAATAATAATGATGATGAATAATAAATACAGTTTATCAGATACAACTGAAGATGTTATATGGATGTTTTTTGCACTCTTGAGTGTGACAACACAAGCATTTTTAAGTACAGTTTTAACAACACCGTTAACAAACAGGTAACACAATCTTACCTCCTTAAGCATCTATACCAGTTTCCAGTTTGCTTCCAGGCACATTTTAAAGGATTAAAAGATTGTTGATTGCCTTAGATATCCTAAATGGCTTGAGTCCAGGATATTGAAGAGATAACTTCCTCTTATGCCAACATCTTTCCTCCATAAGACCAGAAAGAGCAGCTAGTCTCTGTAGCCCAGTTCATGCATTGCTTTCATTGATAGTAATGAAAGATGGTTCTGGATTACTCAGTAGCTACGTCAGTGCTGTGGAACACCTTGCCTTATGAAGTGTACATGCACTCCTTGTCTTTTTCTGACAGAATAAGACATTTATATTTCAGAAGGCTTAAGTACTAATGTTTTATTTAAGATTGTTTTACCTGAGCTCTTTGCATTTATATTTTACTTTGCTCCTATCTTTTTTTTTTGTTTTTGTTCAATGTAGTATTTCATACAGTATTATAATCTGAAATTGTTGTCAGCCTTTCTGTGTGGTTCAGGGCATGAGGCAGGTGGGCAAGAAATCTCTGCTTCAATGAAATAGGTATGGTTGAGGGGATTAGAGCTTTGGACTTGGGGGCCTTCAGTATGCTGATAATACCCAATTCTACCTCTCCTTTAAACTGATGCTAAGCAGGCTGTGGTAGTACCGAATTATTGTCATCCAGATAGCACCGTGTACTTTTACTTCTACCATTGGTAGAAAGAAATCTCCATAGAGTATTGGTAGTTCATCTTTCCCAATTTAAACAAGAAGCTGCCTTTTAAAATGCACAATTTCTGATGAAAATACAGTGGTTTGTAACATGCCTATGACGGCTGAGCATGAAATTTGCACATGGTGAAGGAACGTATGTATGCTGAGATTAATTTCCTCTCTACTTTTTAAACAAACTCGGTCATATTTTTTGAAAAAAATGGCATTGTAAAACAGGAATTCTGTTTGATTTTCTTACGTGGAACATAAGTGCAAAGATGTGAAAACAGAATGATTTTTAACAAATAGTAGACACTGGCAAATTAATAGTAATTCCTACTTGGTGCAATGCAGATCAGCGTAACCAAGAACAGCCAGATTCTTCCACTTGAAATAACTACTTGACATTTTCATAAAACATCTCAGGAGGGAATGACTTATGGTACCATTTGTGTTTATAACCAGCTAAGGAACTATGTTGATATGGTAAGGTTGCAAGCATTCCTACTCAAGCAAATGCTTCCTTTTCTTTCAGGCCATGTAGCTGGATTATTACAGCGGAAGGCATGTGGTATTGGGTACTGTTTGATTTTATTTGTGTTGTTACAAGTTTGTGAGTAGATGAGAACGGTAGGAACTGTGCAGTTCATCTGATATTCTTGGTCTCACTATTCCTCACTATTGGCTAAGCCTGATGGGAACTGCAATTCAACAACATCCAGAAGGTTACACAGTTCCCACAGCTGGTTTAAAACTGGCCTTATGATATGGTTCTCATGATGTGATATGGTTAGTCATGGACGGCTAAGAAGATACATTACTCAGAAAGCTAAGCAAGAAGCTAAAGAGATGGTAATGACTCTCAACATGAAGATCAGGGGAAATATAAGAACCTCCTTACTTCCACCCAGATACAAATAAGTTGATTGCCACCTACTGATTAAACTATGACATGACACTATCCACACATGAGAAACAGAAATATTTTCACCAAGCATTCTGCTCCACTTCCTCACCTTCAGTGCACAACTGATGTTTGGCAATGTGTGGCAGTAAATCCAAATGTACACTGGTTTCACTTACAAAAGTGACTCCTTACATGAAATTCAGAATGCATGGAAAGCACACACATCACTGAAGACATGTCACACACACAAAACCCATTGGTGATGAAAAGAGAGCAGACATAGGATGGAATCCTGCTAGTGACATAGGTGTGCCTAGGTGTGGCTTAAGCACATGTATGTTTCTTTTGGATAGAATGTAGGGAGCTATTTTCTAGTCCTTTCTGCCACAGCTCAAACCTCCCTCAGCCAGCTATCAAAGCCTAAGAGGACCACTGCTGCTGCTTACCAGTAGAGAGTGGAGGGAGAGACAATTCAGGCAATGAAGATTTGGCTGCCCTGGGCTCCAGAACAGAAAGAAAATGAAGCTACACTCCATCTGTGAGCAGACCTTTGTTTTGTCTTCCTTCAGAGCTGAGACTGAGGCCCTTTCCGCACGAGGCAGTTAAAATGGGCCAAGGCGTCCTGGCATGGAGGCAATCCACACCTTGGATTGGACTAGGTGAGGACTATTTAACTTAGTTCCACACCTCAGTCCGACCCAACCTGCCCCCAAGTGGTCCTCCCCTGCGCTAAGTAAAGACCGGAAAAATCGGGTCTTTACATTTTCTGGAACGCCCCATTGCATTCCTACTTACTTGTGCAGATGTGCAGGCTCACACCAATGTGACCCTGCTATCAGTGGCGGGCGGGCTGTGGGCGTGGCCAGTGTCAGCAGTTGGTCCACTCCCACGAAGACACCAGAAGCCACCATTTTGAGCAGGAAACCACCATTTTGAGCCGGAGCAGTGCAAATCTACAGACCTCACACTGCTCCGGTTCGCCCTGCACTAATGGAGGAGCCCTGCAGAAGGGCTCAAGGGAAAGTCTGCGTTACTTTGGACCCAGGAAGAGCCGGTAAGTAACGGCACGGAGCGATTCACTCGCCTCATGCGGAAAGGGTCTGACCGGTTGTTCATCATCTGAACCACCTCCCCCACTCTTCCTTTCCCACCGGTAAGCAGAAGCAGCTGCCTGTCCGGGGGCTTGACAGCTTTCTGGGGTCAGGGGAGGACATGGAATTCTGTGGCCAGAGTATTATGCTTCCCCTGCTCAGTGTAGTTTCTTGGCCATTGTAAGCCTGTGAAAGTGTAATTTTTTTTCATTTTTCAGAATCTCCCTCATCTTTATGCAAGACATAACCAAATGTTGATTTGTATTCTGCAAGCCTGCTGCCTTTTGATTTCTTATTGTTTTGTTACATTTTTATCCAGTACCCCCCAGTAGTGCTCACGGCAGTTAAAAGACATCATTAAAAACAAATTAAAAACATATTAGGCTAAACTTATCACAGTAATCAAAACCATTAAAATCATCACAATAATCAGCAAACATTCCAAGTCCACATTGAAGAAATGCTCACTCTTCCTAAAGACAGTGAGAATGGGGACTAATAATGAAGTCGGAGGGGAGTGAATTCTACAATCTGGGAGCAATGGTAGAGAAAACCCTCCCATCAAGTGAGTCTCCACAGACGATAGTATTCTCAAAGGATCCTCTTTTGAAGATCATAAGACTTGGGCAAGCTCATACTCTTAGATAACCAAATCCCAAGTTGTTTAATTATAGATCATAACTGTTTGCCAGCCTATTTTCTGTTTGACTGTTTGTACACAAATATAATCTATTGCATAGGCTTTTCATCTTGCACCTGTTTAAGAGAGCCTTCTATTATGGACATGACTTGATAAACACCAATCTGGCTTGGACATCTCATGCACCAAAGGATAGGAAATAGGTTGCCTGTCAAATTGGTTTGAAGTAGTTGAAATAATACTAGAGACGAAAGCAATATTTTTGCTATAATTGCCAGTGTTTTTGTTGCTTGACCAAAGTAATTCAAATATCAAAGGAAATGTTGTTCAAATATTAAGCAAGAAGGCTTCATCTCACCCGTTCAAGCGCATAGTATGTTCAAAATGGTCCATAACAATTTCCCTCAAAGAAACCAAACTCATGTCATGTGGTGACATGTCACCTTGGAAGTGACAGTCAAGATCATTTTTCAAAGAGGTTTCCACCCCTATTTTGTCGCTCTTACATTTTTCTTTGTCACTCTCATGATCATGTACATGTGCTTATTTTTAGTGCATTGATGCAATAGCTTATATTCAAAAAACATTTATCCAGTTTTCTGCAAGCCAGTGCTGACTCCATCAATTTAAAAAACAAAACAAAAAACCTCTCTACTACATTCTATCTAACTAGAATTTGAGATCAAAGCTATTCCAGAGGGCTTGGAGACCTAGAAACCCAGCAGTTCTTAAATACAAAGAATGCCGTCCTAGAAGCAGATGAAATGAAATCAAGTCAAATGGGGTTTCAACCAGCTGTGTTCATAGTTCTACATAATTGTCAAATCAAATCAAAAATGCTGCAGGCAGACTCACCAAACAAAGGGCACACTTTTATAGTTCAATAAATAATGGATTTGCAAAACAACTGAAAAGCTCTTGCCTCATTTTCCTTTCTGCAAGAACACACAGATCTCTACAGTAGCTATGCCTTTGTTAACATTGCCCTCATTTTTCCCAGCCTACCTCAATGAACTGTATCTCAGCTTTCTCCTGAAAGACCCTGCAGAACGTATCAACTATAAAGCAATAGCCACCGAGAGAAGATAACTCATTATATTCAAAACTGTCCAAGAGATTCCAGGTTCCATTCCAATAGCTGTTAGAATAAAATTGCTTATTAAAAAGGGGAAAAAAAGTCACAAGCTATTTCTCATGATACCCCATCCCACAAGCTCTTGAGATTCATAATGGTGGATGCATGCATTTGGATGTTCTTTTTTTTAATTAAGAAAAGAAAGAATAGCAGTACAAAGTAATTTTAGTTATTTGCATTTCTTTTTCCATAAATGTCCTCCATTCTCATTATCTTAAATTATTTTCTGTGAATCTTCTTAACTTACATTTACTAATTTTTCTAATTCTCTACGTCTTTTAAATCAAAATATAATAAAACCCAACATAAATTATATTTCAACTTCCTTTTTTTCCTTTTTAACCCCCCCTCCCCCGTGGAAAAAGATTAGCTGCCTGTACTCTATACTTCCTTTCACTGAGCAGTCCTCTTCTTTGTCTTCTCTGCGCAAATTGATCTTACTTCTCCCTGTTTATTTAACTATTTAGTTGTCAATTTAGTTTTCTACTTACTGATATTCCAAAGTTCTTGTATCCATCCACTACTACATATCACCTAATTTTAACATTTTTAGCAGGAATTTCAGATCATTTAATTTATTCAATAATTGAATGTTCTTTGCAAGTTTTGCAAGTTCTTAAATGTTCTTTACAAGTTAGATAAATTGGTTTCCAGCTCCTCTCTCTGCCAGATCAGAACTATCCCAGGCACTGAGATTTCAAGGCCAAAATGTGAGACCTAGGGATGACCCCTTGTGATGTCAATAATGTTACGAGGGACAGCCCATGGTGATGCCGTGGAGCATGATACATTAAGCATCAACCACAGTGGCACAGAGTATGCCATTCAAATAAAAAAAGAAGCAAATAAGAAAAATACACACCTATGCACACTTTTCAGGGCAGCATTCTTGCCCTGTGATCCCTGTCCTGTTCTTATGGGCAGCAAGTACTAGGAGAGGCAAACTATAGTAGGGAAAAGCAGTTGCAGCTGAGTTTGGGCCAAACAGTGGCACTCAAGGGAATTTACCAAGACTGAAGAGATGTGCACTAACAACATCTCAGATATTCTAGAATTCATCATGAGAAACCAGCGGTCAAGATAACCAAAGCCCCAGGGGAAAGACAAAGTAATGTACATCATAAAATAGTCCAGAAGTCAAGAATCCAAATAAATCCATGAGCAGGAAGCACATGAAAGCCTGAGAAAATCAACAGCTGTGAACAACAAAAACTCTCTGCAGCTCCTATGGGATTTATAGTGCTTGCCTGTTTAGCTTTCCCTATTTAAGAACAGCTGGCTCCACTCCTGCTGTTCCATGTCATCATGGCATTCTACAAGTGATGGGAGTATCTCCTTGGCATCCCTAAATTCCATCTGAGGTAAGGGCCTCTTCAGCTGAAGTTCTTCATCAGCTGCCTTGAATATTAGCTGTTTGGATTTAGAGATGATGAGCCATCATTTGGAGTCAGGGTACTTTCTATATCTAACTCCTCTGTGTCTAATTCCGTGGACTTTATGAGTGAGTTAGAATAATCCCTCTCCCCTACCTTGAGAAGAAAAGCCAGCCTCTGAGATCTGGGAACCCTATGTCTTACAAGCTGGAAATTCCCCAGTGCCTTTACCACCAGTGATATGTGAGGATGAAAAATAGTAATTAAAGCCTAGGTCTTTACAGGAGCTGAGAGTCAACTTGACATCAATCTGCTATAAAGGGTTGGGAGCACATTCTAGCAGTAGCTGTTTGTTTGCCATTTGGCAAATTGTGACATCTGTGGTCCTGCAGCTGTGAAGACAAATTGAGTGAAAGTAAGCTGGAACAGTTTTGTTCTTGTTTGTTGAAACTCTCCATTATAGAAGCTGGAATTCCTTCCTATAGAGAAGAGTCAACCACACATGGTTCACATACAGAAAATCCCTGAATGTATGCTGAAAATTATCTCATCCAAAGTCTTTAGTCATTTCCTTTAAGGATAGCTCTGTGTTAGGCAACTGTGGTGGATCTTGAGACCAATTTCCTGACATTCTTTGGGGTCACATGGAATCCCCAAAATTGCATTCCTCCTTCCAAATAGTGGCCAAAAGTCTACTTCTGGTTTTGAAAATAGTTTTTTTTTTAAATCTTCAACAGCGTAGGGGATGCCTGAACCTATTTAAAAGATGAACGGCCATCACTGCACACTACTGGGAGAGGCAGTTTGGCCTCTCGCTTTGCGTTGAGTTTATTTTTTGGTCAGAAAATGGATATTTCAGGGAATCTGGATAAAATAGGCATTGCGAAAACAGTCTCTTAGGCTGTATTTGAGTGGCTGGTCCCACTTTTGCAACTCCTGCCCTAGCCAAGCGAGGGAAGCACAGGAACCCTTGTTCTGTACCACAAGCACTTTGCAGCAGGAGCAGTTAAAGAGACCATGGAGCTTGCTGGCCTGGTTTCATTACCTTGTCATCCAGACAGAAGGTGTTTTTCTTTTTTTCTCTTCTCTGGTTTGCTTCTTTTCCAACAAACCAGAAAAACTAATCTAAAACAAACCATGAATTCTTTCCCTGGTTAGTTAGGAGAGAAGCCACAGAAGCAAAAGTGCCTTGGTTTAGATAACGTTATAAACATTTGTTTAGCCACGGCTGCAGCAAGTGGAAGTGACTGGGCAGCATGTACCATCTCAAATTCTGTAACCAGTCAGCTAAGCTTCCTGCAGATCCTTGGTTTCTGATGTCATTCAAACTGGTTCACTGCATCAGAGGTTTTTAAGATACGAGGTCTTACTCATGCATCATTGACCTGCATTGTTCCAATGGACTCTAAATATAAGAACCAAGGCCAACTGTTCCTTGTGGCAAGGACTCAACATCACTATCCTGTTACCCCAAAATGTAGGTGCTACAAGGGCACCCCGCAATGACAAATATCTCCTCACAAAAGTTGGGAATGAATTAGCTCAAAGAGGAGGCTTGCCAGAGAGGGGGTAACTTAACAAGACCTTTTCTACCAATGTTTACAGGACACAAACAGTCAAACATTCACACAAGAGCTAACTGAACGAGAAAGGCAGGAAAAATTATGGATAGAGAGGCTGAGGGTTTTTTGGATTTATAATTACCAGTCCAGAAGAGTATGAAGAAGATGAAATGTGGCATGGCTTAGGTAGGACCTACCGACAGTTGTTGTTCAGGAGCCAGACAGTTAGAGTAACAGGTAGACCTTCGAGAGACTGCATTGGGCATCCTGAAATCAGAGGTTTTTGTACCCGAAAAATAACCTGTGGTGGTGGAAAATATGTGCATTTCCAAGCGTGGAACAATGGGAGTTGCAGCACAGACAATGGACTATCAACCCATTAATGTTCACAGTGTTTGGATGACAAAGACATAATGTGTGTTGTAATAGCTGTCTATTGTGAGGCTATGAGGAAAGAGGAAGGAGTCCATGTCCACAGGGGATGGCTGTCAATGTGTCCTGGTGGGCTTCTCACAATTGCACTCCCTAGGAAGACTCCAGCTTCTGCTTAAGCCTGTTATCCACAGGAATGACATTTGCCTGACAAATGATTTAGTCTTACCTGGAGGGTGTTTAGGTTGACCTGCCTCTCTTGTTTACAGTCAGGTTTCTTCCCCCGCTCGGTTTGACCTCTTAGTCACCTCTCAGGTTTGATTTCGATATCAGAGCCAATTACTACAATTGCCAGTTCAATATGGTGCCAATTAGGTATGGTACCCATCCAAACCATACTGATATCAGGGACCCTCAAAGTGGGGCCTTACAATCCACCTGGATCATTTCCCCCCACTGGCTAGCTGGCAACATACAGATAGAGTGGCTTTCACACTATTTTTGCATTGATCAAAAAGAGACACAGCTTTGAGTGGGGACAGTTTATTGAATTGCTGAATAGATACAACCAGGCTATGACAGCAGAGTCTGCTCATCATGTAGCAGTGTTTACACATCACACCAGGAAGCACATCAAGATTCTCTAGAATACTTTCTAAAATACTAGCAGAACTAGACGCCAATGCATTTGCATGACTGCCAGTGGCAGCTTCTAAGCTACTAGCGAGCTGACTCGCAGGGCCATTGAGAACCAGGCAAGATGTTTGCTACATACATTACATGCAACCATGTATCTTGTTTCTTCTTGCTAAATTAGACCCACCAAAGGGGCTTGCTACAAAATAGATCATGTGTGGAGAGATGTGTTTATCTTCCTTTCTCAGTGTGACTGGACCATTGTGCCTCCTCCTCTGTGTCTCAAATGTAATCAGGGAAATATTCTGTTGCTTGCAAGGGGAACCTTTCCTCCAAAGCATTCTAGCTGCACTGGATTTGCATTTTTTGTTTCTAATCCTGTTCCCAGTACCATTCCTCTTCCTGCTATGGATCATCATCATTTCTGCACCTGTAAGGAAAAAAAAGATACTTAGCTAGGAACTATATACCTAATGAAAGATAAGTTTGCTTCTAGTAAGAGGGTGAATTACATCTAAACTTAAAACATGTTACAAATTAAAACACCTTAGAAATTTCCCTATTTGCTTATTCCTGCATGGCAAGGCGGTGGAGTAGGTGACTCTTACAGTATCTTTCAACTCTGTGATTGTTTAGGTTAGCATTAACATCTCAGATTTTACCAGCTAAAAATTGGGTATATAAGAGATAGTTTTGAACCCCCAAAGGTAACACTGTATGTTTGAGAAGAAAAAGGCTGCAGGGCAATGTCCCAAGTTTTCTGTTTAAACAGCAGTTTTCCACATTACACTGCTTCCTTCACTATGTGATTCCCTTCACTTTGTTTCTAACAGAAAGGCAGAGAACATACAGAACCAATCAAACTTTGTAAGTGAAGCATGGAAACCCTTTTGATTTTGAACATGGGCTCCATTTGCCAGTGGCAGTCAGCAGAGATGGACTGTAACAAGCTTGTTTCACTTCAGCTGGATTCTTTACTTGGCTAGCTCAGACAATTAGAACAAGCTGGGCCTGTATCATTAAAAGGTATCCCTCTGTTTAAAACGGGGGGGGGGGGGTAATTTCAAATATTAGTTCTTTGCTAGAAATTTTCTAGCAATAGTGAAAGCTGTAGAACTTTAATGTTCTAGCTACAAATTCCTGATTAGTTTCACTGAAGGCAGACAGCAAGATCAGAAACCACTGCCTCATCTAAATCCAAAAATGATCAGGACTATTGTAAGGTCTGGCATCCCTGTCTAGTGACACAAACGCATAGCTGTCGGAACTGATAGATTAGTAGTTAAAACTACAGTGCACCAGTAGTGTAACAATCCTTTGAAGGCAACAGTTTCAAATTCAATCCCAGGCATCTCAAAAGGGAGCAATGAATGCTTCCTCTGAATGCTGATCCTCTGAAAAGCCACCGCTAATAAGTGTAGAGCAGGGAAAGGGATTATGTGGTCCTTGTTGTATTTCCCAGCATCCCTCATCATTAGCTGTGTTAGCTATGTCAGACAGTACCTGAAGTCCAGCAATATCTGGAGGGCTAAAAGTTACCCTTCTTATCATAGATAGTATTGAACTAGAAAGGCCAATGATATGAGTTCAATGTTAGGAACAAACAGCACAAATTTCAACGTAAGGCCAGTGGCAGCTCGAATTACCAAAAATCCAATGCCAGCTAAGAGAATTCCAAGGAGAAGGGTACTGTAGCAGCATTTGTCAATTGTTTGAAAGTGGATTTAATTCCTTTGAAGTTTTCTTTTGGCAGGAAGTTAAGATGGGAGGAGAAAAATGAGGACACAACTCCAATGGATAAAAAGAACTCAAAATGAAGTCAACATCAAAAGTCTTAGAACGTGTGTTGATTGTTAAGAAGGGATGTGTACCAATTGAGCAGAAAGTGAAAAAGAAAAAGAAATCTGATTGCTGTGGAATAATTAGTGGAAGAGATCTTTTGAGTTAGTTAAATGAGTACTTGGGATGCTGGGACATAAAAGCTAATAAGATGCTGGGAAGTAGAGTTTCTCCTTCCTTCCTTCCTTCCTTCCTTCCTTCCTTCCTTCCTTCCTTCCTTCCTTCCTTCCTTCCTTCCTTCCTTCCTTTCTCTCTTTCTTTCTTTCTCTCTTTCCAGAAATGATTAAATAGGAGAGACTTTGCTGATCTACAAGCTGCATAATAAAGAGAGTTACCAGTTTAAGTATCCTTTCCTTCTAGCGCTTCCCATAATTAGCTTGATTTCTCCCTGCAGAGTTTTCTTAGAGGACTCCAAGAATACCCCCAAGCTTTCTGCAAAAGTTTTCTGGACTGAGTCAATTAAAAAACTGGGTGGGAAGGGATAGCTCATTTTTCACATGCTTAAACCATGGATGATTTTGCCTTATGGCAAATGCAGAATTTTTATTAGTTTTAATAAATATTTTAGGCAATAGGGATTTATATGTATAGCATTTATGAAACAGGGAACACTACAAGTGTTCAAAGCACTTAATGCCAATTATCTCAACACAGTTACTGTAGCCCTATGAAGAAGGACCATTATCTACCAGAATGTAGTTAGAAGGATGAAGTGAAGTAAATTCATGGAACAGTGAAATGCTGAACTAGAGATACCCTAAGTCACAGGCATATCCGTTATGCTACCCCAGTTATATTTGTAAGTTGAAAACACCACAGAAGGAGGGATAGTATTGTTGTTTTCAAATTTCCAAGTCAGGAATTATAGGGAGTGATTTTTTGTTTTGTTTTATTTATTTATTGTTTTGTTTGTTTTATTTTTGTTATAGTTGATGTTTGGATGTTTCACCAAGGTCAAGGTTTTCATAATTAATCTCCATACAAGGAGATAATACAGTAACTATTGTGGAAAGAAGACTGATTTGACTCGCTAATAATAGGAGGTGATTTTGGCAAAAGACTGAAAATTAGTAATTGACGTGAAAGAGGGGGATTAGTTAAAGACATGACATGTTCAATCTGCAGCCCTATCAGATGGGGAAATCTGCTGTAATTTATGTTAATTGCTATGTTCTTATGTAATTTATGTCAATTGAAATGTTTTTATGTAGATAGGAGATTTTTTTTTTGTTTCTGGTTATTGTCCTGTGTTTCTGTTGGTTATGTCTACTGTATTTATTGTCAGTGTGAGTTTTCTTTTTTTCCCTTTTTCTGTTTTTTTCAGAAATTAATAAATATAAATTTTTTTAAAAAAGGAATTATAGGAAGTGATGGCAAATGCAGGAAGACCAACAAATAAAGTTGTATGAACATCCAAAGCTTGTATTAACATAACTACAGAGAAGAAAAACAAAGGGAGGAATTATGGATGTGATCCTTATCTTTGCTTAGTATGCAACAACAACACATCCATCCATGAGAAAAAATAATTCACATCTTATTGTTGTTGTTGTGTACCTTCAAGTAACTGCTGACTTATAACAAACCTAAGATGAGCCTATCCTTTTTTTTTTTGACCAAGATTTGTTCAGGGGGGTTTGCCCTTGCCTTCCTCTGAAGCTGAGAGAGTATGACTTGCCCATGATCACTCAGTGGCTTTTCATGGCCAAGTGGGGATTTGAACCTTGGTTTCCCTGCCTATCTAGGAGCCTCTGTATCTTCTCTACTGTGAAGGACAGTTTTGAGATACATAAGCCCTTCTTGTAGTCCAGTGCTCAAACCACTTCACCACAGTGGCTCTCTCATACCTTCTTAGGACGAACCAAAATGCCTCATCAGTTTATGGAAGCATTCGAACTTTCCAGAAGCATTCACTAAGCTAGTATTGCAAAAAGCAGTGGATGAGTGAAGCAATGCACACATCCAAAATTGAGGCACAGTGTTATGGGTCTGAGGTCTGATGTCATTGTAGACTTGATTTCAAACTGGCAATTGCAGACTAAATAATTTAGTTGCTATCAGCAGGTGTTCCAGGTGTCATATTGTTCTTAGCACTTTGGGAGAAAGAAATAATGGTTGATCCCTTATTTCTGAAAACAAGAAGGGCTTCTGTATCTCAAAACTGCCCTTCACAGTAGAGAAGATACAGAGGCTCCTACATAGGCAGGGAGTACAACTAAAGAGAAAATTACAGCAGAAAATTAATCTGAGGTGGTGCACTTGGTAAAAAAGTAAACTGAAATCAAATTGTGTAGTAACATTACACTAAAATATTAAACATTCTGAAAAAAAAATTAAAACATTCTGAATCCATCTAACAGGCTTTGCACTGGCTGTCATAAAAGGACAGTAAAATTACTTGTTTTATTCTTTTAGTTCATTTAATTTCATTCTGTTATATATATTTCTGTCTCACCATTATGGTATAGTGGTTTGAGAATTGGACTTTGATGGTGGAGATCAGGGTTCAATTCTCCACTCAGCCATGGAAAGCCACTGGATGATCTTGGGCATGTCACACACTCTCAGCCCCAGAAAATCCCACAATAGGTTTGCCTTAGTATTACCATAAGTCAGAAATGAGGTAAAGGTACGCAACACAAACACACACACATTTAAAATTTAGATTTATGAAAAAAGTCCTGGATGGTTTGGCATCTTGATATTTAAAGGAATGCTTCTCCTCAAGAATTGAGATCTGCTACAAGCTCTGTGTTCCAAGCGTGGGAGCAATACTTTGTGTGAGGACATGGAAGAGAACCTTCTCAGCTCTGGCACACTGGGTGTGGATTGTCCACTTCTCAGCACCACGTAAAAACTTGACATTTTATAAAAGTCTTGGGGGACCTAATGACTTCACCCTGTGTATAATATATGCATGGTTTTATATTATTTCAACTTCAACTTTTCAAACTATGCAATTGTTTAATATGTTTTTAGAACGATTTAAATTGTTTTAAATGTCATTGTCTTATTATTCTACATTTTAAATTGTTCAACTGCTTTTACTATAAGCCACCTAGAGATCTTACGATTTGGGGCAAGTTAGAAATCTTGTAAAGAAATAACTAACTAAATATTATTGCATTTTTACCTCCAAGGAGAGAAAGAGAGCTTAAGGCATTTTCTGCCTTGAGTATAATTTGCTCAGGTTTTTTTATACCATGAACCTTGTGTTTTATGTACCTGGAGTAAGACGGGATGGGGAAGAATTACTGTTTTTCTTTAAACAAACAAAAGTATGCATGGTTTTGTGTGGGTGTGGGTGTGTGGTTTTCTTTTTTTTTCAGCTCTGCATTTGAGAAAATAATTGGTTCAAGGTATTGTGAGTTCAAGCTTAGTTTAACTTGGTAGCAATGAGGTGTTTTCTCAGAGGGAGGGCTTTTTCATCGGTGATGCACTGGTTATGAAATTCTTTCCTTGGGGAAATTTATCTGGCACCTATCTTGTTGTTTAGGCTCCAGCTTAGGATATGTTTATTCTTTAGACATTCCAAATGAAACAAGTTTTTTAAAAATAAAAAGATCTGAGGGAAAAGGAAGATCTATTTTTAACAGTGCAATTGAGTTATTCATTCTGCTGTCAGAATTAGAACTTGAAGTTGCAGTGAATTTCAAAAGTGCTTGCATATATTTAGCAGTATTTTAATTGTGTAATTGTATTTCATTCTAATTTCTAACTGCAAACTGCCCTGTGATCAATGAAGGTTGGTATACAGATTAATCAAGTAGAAAAATACAGCTTAATTGGTTAATTATATGACTTCTAGGCCAATTGATCAATTCATTTCAATTAGCATATGTGTAAAACAGAATTTTGGAGCAAGAAGTATACAGACTTTATTCTTTGGTAATACATAGGCATGTAGCCATCTTCCAAGAGAAGGGGAAGCCCTGCCATTAGGCAGTGTGGCAGCAGATCTGGATATCATAAATGGATTTATTGTTATTGTACTTCTGTGTCTAGGGAGGGGGAAGTGCTTTGTGGGATTTTCTGCTTGAAGTTTTCTTTGGATACTATGCATCTTGAGCTGGGGTGGGGTGCAGTGGTGTAGCTGAGGGGCAGTGGGGGCAGTCCACCCTGGGTGGCACTTTTTTTGGGGATGCCACCATGGCATCCCCAAATCAAATGGAACCCACTCCCATAGTCTGCCAACATTCCCCCCACCTGCCTTTCCCTTTTGGTACATGCAAGCCAGCTGCTTCTTCAAGTGGTGCATGGCTCCTGGGGTGAACCAAGTCAGTACACCTGGAGGGCGCACACAGAGGGGATAGAGGAAGGACCCACCCACCATTTTCCCCCTTACTGTTGGTGGCATAGCTGCTGAGGTGAGCCAAGAGGGCTCCTGTTAACATCATGGCCGCCATCCCGGGGCAAAGGACAAAGTGTCCAGCTGCCAGTTCACTTTTTCCCTGCCTCCTCATTAGTATTGATGAGCTGGCTTCTTTCTCCACCCTGTTAGTGCCATTCCCACTATCACATGCTGTCATGTCATTTTTAAAGCCACCTCATTTGTACTGAGAGGAACAACAAAAGCTCTAGTTATGCCACTGGAGGGTTGTCATTTGCTGCACTGCAGCAGGCAGCAAAATGGCTTGGATCAGCTTTGTGAGAGACATTCCTTCTCATGAATGTGAGATGAATGCTTAACTCTCATACAGACCTGGACAAAAATTAACATAAATATTGTGGGGGACTTTTTGTCTATTTGGGACTCCAACTCTCTGAATCTCTTAGCAGCATGATCTGGGAGTTCCCTGGAAAATGGGGTAATAAAATATTTACCATGATATGAACAAGAGTGTGGTTTCAAAGAAAGTTGAACTCCCTGTATCATGTTTCATGGTGATGGTAAGGACAACCACATCAAGAAGTATTCTACTTCAGTTTACTAAAATGGGCTGAGACAGAGAAACAACTCAATGTGACACATGGAAAGTTCTTGGCCTTATGAACGATGAGGAGCACCAGGAGGAGGGAACAGAATGTCCACGAGAAGGAATCCAACTTCAGCAACGGGAACTAGATCAACGCTCCCAGTCTCAACAGAATGCAGTCCTAGAAGAACATGCTCGTCGAGGAGCCCTGGACAAGCCTCAGAGGAGGCGAGTTCTGGTTGTTGGGGGCTCCTTGCTCAGAGGAACTGAAACGGCAATCTGCAAACCGGACAAGCTCAATCGAGAGGTCTGCTGTCTTCCTGGGGCCAAGATCAACCACATAACAGAGAGGCTAACCAGGCTGGTTAAGCCCACTGACCATAAGCCCCTCATTTTGGTTCATGTTGGAACCAATGACACTGCGAGGAGCAGCTTTTACCACATCGCAAAGGACTACCAGCTTATGGGGATGAAGCTTAAGGACCTTGGTGCGCAGGTGGTTATTTCGTCTTTCCTCCCTGTTCAAGGATATGGCGCACGTAGGGAAAAGGCAATAGCAGAGGTCAACAACTGGCTCCGCACATGGTGCCACCAGCAACAGTTTGGGTTTTTGGAACACGGCCTGAATTTCCATGGACGTGGGCTTCTGGCAAGGGATGGGCTGCACCTCACGAAACTTGGCAGGAATGTTTTTGCAAACAATCTCACAAGGAGGATTAAGAGGTCTTTAAACTAAGTTCCGCTGGGGAGGAAGACAATATTATTCAAGGCCAGGACTCGGCGAGTGCAGGGGGAAAAGGCCCAAATGATATTGGACAAGTAGTACAAGCGGCCAGTGGTGGGAGGAGTAGAAACTATAGTACAGGACTTGCAGGAAGGGCCCAGGGACTTAAGTGTCTCTACACTAATGCACGGAGTATGGGAAACAAGCAAGATGAACTTGAACTCCTAGTACAACAAAATAAATACGATTTGATAGGCATCACTGAGACCTAGTGGGATGAGTCTCATGATTGGAATGTAGGAATAGAGGGGTATTGCCTATTTTGTAAAAATAGACCAAACAAGAAAGGAGGAGGAGTAGCCTTGTAGGTCAAGGATGTTTTCACCTGTGAAGAGATCCGTGACTTAAACCCAGAAAGCCAGGTCAAGAGCATCTGGGTAAGAATTAAGGGAGCGAGAAACAATAGGGATATTCTGGTGGGGGTTTACTACAGACCTCCAACCCAGACTGAGGACCTTGATGATGCCTTCCTCAACCAAATGACCGTGCATTCAAAAAGGAGAGATACAGTAATAATAGGAGATTTCAATTACCCGGATATACGTTGGCAGTCAAACTCTGCCAAGACAGCAGGATCCAGCAAGTTTCTTGCTTGTCTTGCAGACAATTTCAAGGTCCAGAAGGTGGAAGAGGCAACAAGGGGATCAAATATTCTAGATCTGATCCTGACCAACAGGGATGACCTTATTAATGAGGTAGAAGTGGTTGGATCTTTAGGGGGGAGTGACCATGCCCTATTGGAATTTGGCATTCAGTGGGAAGGAGAAGATAAGTGTAGCCAGACACTCATCTTAGATTTTAAAAAAGTGGACTTCTGTAAACTTAGGGAGCTGCTGGCTGGAATTCTGTGGTCAAGAATAGTGAAAGCGAAAGGAGTTCAGGAGGCATGGGAGTTCCTTAAAAGGGAGATACTGAAGGCACAGTCTAAAACGGTGCCAATGAGGAGGAAAAACGGAAGGCATCTGAAGAAACCAGATCGTTGACTAAAGAACTCTCGGCTGAGCTAAGTGTTAAGAGAAACATGTACAGGAAATGGAAGAAGGGGGAAACCACCAAAGAAGAAATTAAGCAAGTAGCTAGGAGATGTAAGGAGGAGGTCAGAAAGGCTAAAGCACAGAATGAACTTAGGTTGGCCAGAGACACCAAAAACAATAAAAAGGGCTTTTTTAAATATGTCTGTAGCAAAAGGAAAAAGAAGGAGACGATAGGGTCGCTGCGCAGAGAAGATGGCGAATTACTAACAGGGGGAAGAGAAAAGGCAGAACTACTTAACACCTTCTTTGCCTCAGTTTTTCCCCAGAAGGATACAAGCACTCAACCTGGCGGTTGGGGAGCAGGGGAAGAAGCAGGGGAAATGAGGCATGTAATAGGTAGAGAGGTGGTACAGGAATACCTGGCCACGTTGGATGAATTCAAGTCTCCAGGGCCAGATGAATTGCATCCTAGGATATTAAAAGAACTGGCAGAGGTCATTTCGGAACCGCTTGCTATAATCTTTGAGAAATCTTGGAGGACAGGAGAAGTTCCAGCAGACTGGAAGAGGGCAAATGTTGTCCCCATGTTCAAGAAGGGAAAAAAAGAAGACCCAAATAATTATCGCCCAGTCAGCCTGACGTCAGTACCCAGAAAGATTCTGGAGCAGATCATTAAGCAGTCAGTTTCTAATCACTTAGAAAGCAACGCGGTAATCACAAGAAGTCGACATGGATTTCTCAAAAATAAGCCATGCCAGACTAATCTTATCTCTTTTTATGATAGAGTTACTAGCTTGATAGATGAAGGAAATGCTGTGGATGTAGCATTTCTCGATTTCAGTAAGGCCTTTGACAAAGTTCCCCATGACATTCTTGCAAAGAAGTTAGTAAAATGCGGGCTGGACAGGGCTACTGTTAGTTGGATTTGTAATTGGTTGACCGACCGAACCCAAAGGGTGATCACAAATGGCTGCTTTTCATCCTGGAGAGAAGTGACTAGCGGGGTGCCACAGGGTTCTGTCCTGGACCAGGTGCTGTTCAATATCTTCATCAACGACTTGGATGAAAGAATAGAGGGCATGCTCATCAAATTTGCAGATGACACCAAATTGGGAGGGGTTGCTAATAAGCCAGAGGACAGGATCAAAATTCAAAATGACCTCGATAGATTGGAGAGCTGGGCCAAAGCTAACAAAATGAAATTCAACAGAGAGAAGTATAAGGTCCTACACTTAGGTAGGAAAAATGGAATACAGAAATATAGGATGGGGGACACGTGGCTGGATAGCAGTACGTGTGAAAGGGATCTAGGAGTTTTAATAGACCGCAAGCTGAACATGAGTCAGCAGTGTGATGCAGCAGCCAAGAAAGCCAATGCAATTCTCGGTTGCATCAATAGGAGTATGGTGTCTAGATCGAGGGAGGTGCTGGTACCACTCTACTCTGCTTTGGTTAGACCTCATCTTGAATACTGTGTCCAGTTCTGGGCACCCCAATTCAAGAAGGACATGGTCAGGCTGGAGCAGGTCCAGAGGAGGGCGACCAAAATGGTGAGAGGCCTGGAAGCCATGCCCTATGAGGATAGACTTAGAGAGCTGGGTATGTTTAGTCTGCAGAAGAGAAGGTTAAGAGGGGACATGATAGCCATGTTTAAATATTTGAAGGGATGCCATGTAGAGGAAGGAGAGGGCTTGTTTTCTGCTGCTCCAGAGACCAGAACAAGGAACAATGGATTCAAGCTGCAGGAAAGGAGATTCCACCTGAACCTCAGGAAGAACTTCCTGACAGTCAGGGCTGTTTGGCAGTGGAATATGGTGCCTCGGAGTGTGGTGGAGTCTCCTTCTTTGGAGGTTTTTAAGCAGAGGCTGGATGGCCATCTGTCGGGAATGCTTTGAGGGTGTTCCTGCATGGCAGGGGGTTGGACTGGATGGCCCGTGTGGTCTCTTCCAACTCTACATTTCTATGATTCTATGATAAATATCCATCTATCCCTGCCCAGATTTCCCAGGGAGGTTTTGTTGTCTGGTTGTTGTTTTTTTAACCCTACCACATTTGTTGACATCTTGTTAACAAGCTGCAACAGTTTAAGTCGAAGACTGTGAGTTATTCTGCTGTAAATCTTTTTTTTTTTTGGGAGGGGGAGGTTGTTCGGGGTGGAATTCTGTCCTGACTGTGCAAAAATAACGAAAATCCCCACCTTTCAAATGATGCAGCTTCCCCTGCCCCCATCATGTCATTGGAGAGTTGAGGGGATCAGCAGAGATCCAGCCAGCTTTTTTCCTGTTGTTGGACATATTGCAAAAACATCAATTGCAGTGACCTCCCAGGGACCCCCGGAGGTCTCTGAAGATGCCTGTTGCAGAGACAGCATGTCAGGACTTTCCCGGAACTTTTCTTGGAAAGTCTATATGTAGCTTTCTTTTCCTGCATTGGAGGCCTGATTTAAGCAATCTAATTGTGTGGCTCTAACTTAGCTCTTTTATTCTCCCTTAATACTCCAGCAAAGCATTGCTTATCCAATAAAGTCTAGTGCACACCCCACTTTTAAAGTACATCCTACTGCTTGTTGTCAGGTGTCTCTAATATAGTAACTCACAGGGTAACCTGAGGCCATTCTTTGCATTTTTTTGTTTACCTTCTTTATAGAAACATCTGGCATTCTTCACAGCCTTGAAATCCAAACAAGCATTTCCTTTCTTTTATTACAGGACAGGACAGAAAATGGATAGATATTGCCATTGATCTTAGGCTCTATGTTCTACCATCTGTAGGTTTCTAGCAGGTTGTGTGTCCTTATTTAATGTTATATAAACATTTTAATGGTATATGCACAGGCTGAGGAGCTGCCAAATAAAATTCATCTGACCTGTAACAAAGAGACTAAATATAGTATTGAAGGCCAAGTACTTTAATTTTCTGCTGTATAGTGTAATGCTGCCCATGTCTGCTCAGAAATAAGCACCACTGATCCTAAGTCCGCAATTCTGTACACACATAAAGAATGAGTAAGAGTTTATCTACACTACAAATATAGCAGTTTGATACCACTGTGATTGTACTGGTTCTATTCTACAGAATGCTAGGTCTGTAGTTTGGTGAAATACAGTCAACCTTCTACATTTGCTGATTTCACTTTTACGGATTTGATTATTTACAGATTATTTGCTGTCACCTGTGCTGCCTCCCTATGCCATTTTCAATAGGAACTGCAAGCCTAGTGAGACTGAGAAACTGTAAACGAGGCTTTTAAGTCCCTATTAAAAATGGTGTGGGGCAGCAGGAGAGGTGGCAGTAAGCCCCACCAGCCACCCACTTCTGCCTTGTGAAGGAACCCTGGTGCCTCAAAGAAATCCATGGTGAGTTGAATATGGTGATCATACTTTTTTGTGTGTTAAATGTGGTTTGGGAGGGTCTTAGAGTTATTCATGGTTTTTCCACTTTCATGGGAGTCCTGTGCCCCTAACCCTAGCAAATGTGGGGGGATGACTGTACTTAAAATTACTTGCTAATGAGATCTAGGGTAGTAGTTTGAGGGAGTAGACTAGAGATCTCTAGCAGAGAATTCTAAGTTATTGTTGTGAATTGCTGTGAAGTCAGTTTTGACTTACAGCGTTCCTATGAGAGACCTTCAATATACCTTGTCAGCAACAGCTCTGCTCATGTCCTGCACAATTAGAACTGTGGCTTTCATGCTTGAGTCTATTGTTGTTGTGTGCTTGCAAGTTGTTTCTGGCTTATAGCAACTTTAACGTGAACATATTATATGTTTTCTTGGCAAAATTAATTCAGAGAGGGTTTGCCCTTGCCTCCACTGAGGCCAAGAGAGTGTGACTTGCTCAGTGTCACCCAGTGGGTTTCCATGGGAAAGTGGGAATTCAAACCCTGATCTCCCAGAATCCCAGTCCAACACTCAAACCACTACAGTATGCTGGCTCTCTTGACTGAGGGCCTTTACGCACTACATTATTATAGTGCTATTATTCCACTTTCAGCATCCTGTAGAATTCTGGGGTTTGTAGTTTATTGAGGCCAAACTGCTCTCTGGCTGAGAATTCTAAAGGCCCCTCTCTAAACTGCAAACCCCAGGATTCCACAGAAAGTTGAAAGTGGAATAATAGCACTATAACAGTGTAGTGTGAAAGGCTCTGAGTCTATTCATCTGTCATGTGGTCTTCCACTTTTCTTACTGCTTTCCACTTTACCAAGTATTATCATCTTTTCCAGTGAGTCAGGTCATCTCATGTTATGGTCAAATACAATAGTCTCAGTTTAGTCCTTCTTGCTTCTAGAGAGAGTTCAAGCTCGATTTGCTCTTGGGCCCATTTATTTGTCTTTTTGTTAGCCCGTGGTATCCTCAGAACTCTCCTCCAACACCACATTTCAAATGAGTTGATTCTCTTTTCCCGTCAGTTTTCTTTACAATCCAGACATCAAAACTATATATAGCAATTAGATATACAGTGGCCCTTCCCCTTTTGCAAGGCTTTGGGGTGCAGAACCTTCACGAAAGTGGAAAAACTGCAAATAACTCCCCCAGTCTTCCCCTTACTCCCTTCCAGCATTTCTCCTTCCCATTCCCAAGCAAAATGGAGGGGAATGGCAGGGTGGGAGAAAGTTTACACAGGCCTTCCTTTCCCCTGCCAGAGATGCCCCTCCCATTCCTATGAATTTTGCCACAGCACAGAGGACTTGCATAAGCCTTGCCCTCCATTCCCTCCCATTTTGCCTTGTTGTGTTTCCTTAAGAGCAAAGATGCATAATATCACATTCAATGGAGGCTGGTGTTTCCCAGGTCAGGAGCCAGTGACTTCTACAATGGCAGTCATCATGTAGTCTCTTTGAGTGGTTGTTGGATGTTACTTGGATGATACATTATTATTCAATCTGCAATGAGCAAAATGGTCTTATGAACTGCCAAGACAGAGATGAGAATTTGCAGTGTCTCTCCCCTTTACTATTGGATAGAATGAATGGGAATGAATTCTTGTTTGCCACAGAAATTGTTATAGGGGAAAGCCATGGTGGATAGGCTAAGTATGAGTGTGATGCTTTGTGGCATGATTTTTTCCCCCATTTATTACCTATAACACAATGTTC
Organism: Cyclura pinguis; assembly: GCA_030412105.1. Lineage (NCBI taxonomy): Eukaryota > Metazoa > Chordata > Lepidosauria > Squamata > Iguanidae > Cyclura > Cyclura pinguis. Next base: position 163,706,387 of record CM059603.1, on the reverse strand, counting down.
TTGAAAGCTAGAAATAATAGCATCCCCAGACAGGTTCTTTGAAATCTTGTGCTGTGCTCATTACAAATGGCATGACACACAACATACTTGAATCATTACCAACATAATTTGCAAAATCTCCACGGTCATTACGGTAATGAAATTCAAATTCCAGAGAGTTTGGAATGGAAAAATACAAGTTTGAGGTCATCAGATAATGTAAGTCACTGAGGCATTCTTTGCATCAATTGTTTGAGAGTCCCCCCCCCTCGTTCTTTTCAACATTGCCTTATCTTAAAGTCTACCGGGAAGATATTGATATCATAACTTTTTTCCCTAGGTACAGATCTGAGATTGGGAGTGATCTCAAAAAATAGTAGAAGTTCAATTAAACTCTGTTGAAAGACAGAGGATGTTTGTTAATTAAACGTTCTACGTTTTGACTTTATGGTGACTTCAGTTTTTAGTTTTCTTTACAGTTCAGTTGATTTCAATTTTTTTTCCCTGTTATGTTGCACTGCTAAAGGCTAAAGGAAAAGTTGTGATATAATCTGCAGCATCCAATTTTTGTGTCAGCCAGCCCTTTGCTTTGGGCATAATAGGATATTGAAAACAGCTGTAGAGCCTTGGTAAACATATTTTTACTAATCAAAAGATATGCGAGTGCATCCTTATGAGCATGTATTTCACATCATGTCTTCCACTGCTTTGGATTTCACAGAAAAGCGAACACACAATGACTTGAATTATATGGGTGGGTTTGAAAAGATAGGAACAGATTTTTTATTTTCTTTTTCTAGATGTGTCTTGATTCTGGAGATGTAGCCATATATGAAATAACCAAATAAATAATAATACGTGAAGGCCACAAAACATATTAGCATCCTTCTAAAAAAGTATATTGTGTTTTTCCATTAAAAATGTCTGAGTCAGCTTAAGCACATTGATAAAACAGTGAAAAAGTAACAAAACATGTAACATTTAATCAAAAATAGCCCAAGTGCCAGAGGTCAGGATAAGAAATCCAGCATCTATGTATTACCTAGTTTTCACAGATGACCTTGGATATTCCACTGAAAAACAGTGCATAAATTTTTGAAATAATAATACATAAAACTAAAGGAATATTCTTACCTTCTGTAAATAGCTGGCTGGGGGAGCCATAGGAGGGTGTGTAACAGCTCCTTTGCAAGCAGAGAATGGGGTCTGCTGGCAGGGCCAGAGCTTGGAGAAGTTACTTTTTGGACTGTAACTCTCATAATCCCCCAGCTATTGTGTCCATGGGATTCTGGGAGCTGTAGTACCCTCAAGGTAGCTTTTCCATGTTCTGGGTAGGACAACTTTGGAGCCTCACATTGGGAAGAAGATGGAATATTATTTTTTAACTTATTTTTTAACTGCAGGTCTCTTGATATGCTGGTGGTCAGTTCTGTTGGCACAGATGTTCTGCTGAATGTGTTCATACAAAGAAGGACATAAGAAAAAACTGTGGTGGACAAATTATTATATTTCAGATGGTGGGAAAGTTATGGGCTGGTATCGGCTAGCCATTACTAATGGCTAATTAATAGAGAAGTTGCTACATAGAATAAACAAACTATTGCTTCCAGAGTCAATGTCTTGGAAGATTGAGACTGTTCAGGGAATTGCCTCAGGACATACACTACAATTAGGCAGAGTGAGGCAGTGATCTTAGAAAACAGGTCTTTTAAAAGGGCGGACAATTGCTAGTTATTTAATGGTTTGTTGTGTTTAGAGTGAATCTGGTGTAGTAGTTTGAATGCTGATTTGGGACTCTGGGAGAGCAGGGTTCAAATCCTTGGACAGCCATGGAAATCTACTTGGTGACCTTGTGCAAGACATATTAGACATTTCTGCACTAGACTTTTATAGTGCTATTATTCCACTTTCAACATCCTATGGAATCATGGGGTTTGCAGTTTAGGAAGGAACCTCAACAGTATAGTAACTGTGTAGTGCAATAGGGCCCTAAGTCTTTAAAGACTGAAACCAAATTTTGAACTGAACTAGGAAACTTATACTTGCAGCTACTGGATCTCATCTTGTGTTTTCAATGTGTTGAATTTTGAAAAATTTAAAAGTTTTATGGAGGATTTGAAGAGAGATTCCTCAGTAGAGAAGCTGAAGGATAGAAGGGGTTATCTCACCACAACCATATGGAATGAAGTTCCCATATTCTATCTATAATTGCAAAGAAAGAGTTTATGTTGACAGCATAAAAACTATTTTCCAGGCATTGGGAAAGGTACCACTGAACATTACAGCAGTCATGTGCCTTCAAAGTTCATAAATTGTGATCTAACTAGACAGGCATGAAAATAATGATTGGTTAAGAGTAGAGTTGGCAGATAAAGACTTCCTTGGCATGGCACCATGTGGCTTTGTCTGCTGAATACTGAACAAGGGAAAGAGCTGGTCTGGCACTTGAAAACCAGCTGAAAGTGTCCCATTAGTCCAGATTCCCAATCTGGGTACCGAGGAAACTGAAGATTGGACTCCAGAGGTGAAGAGGGTAGGAGAGGACTGGGGACGCTGTTGTATGCCACCTTGCTGCAGCAGCCATTTCTAGGTATGATCAACATAAGCCATTTATCTTAAGCATTTCTGAAGCAAGCTACAACACTTAAGGAAGCCTCTCAGCTGAAGAGAAGTAATACTTCTGTGTGTACTGAGAATTCTATGAATTGTTTTGAATAAGTGGTGCCAGTATTTTAAACAGTGGACAGCCTGGCTTATTAAAGACTCTTTTAAAAACTTTTTTTTAAAAAAACTTTTTTTCCCCCTCTTCAAGCCTTCACTCTGGCAGGCTTTCAGAAATTGCTCTAACTCAATCTACCATGTCTCTTATAGCTGAATTTCCTTAAAAAATAAGTCCTAATTTTTAAAGCTGAAGTGGACTAACAACAATAACATATTGTGAGAATGAGACTTTATCTTTCTCACTTATAGGGGCTCAAGGTCACCTTAGCTTCTAGGAAATAACAGGAAATAAACCTTGTTTGAATTTTGATTGTTTTGTTGCTTCTTTTAGGCTGGTGATACAAAGAACTTTGCCTACAGAGTAACAGAGAGCTCTAGTGTCCTCCAGTATAAGGGTGGGATAGTTACAGGCGAATTTTAAGAGAACAATTGAGTGAACCCCCAAGTTAACTTTCCAGTTAAAAATGACTTCAGCAACAGTTACAAGACAGATGCAAGCTTCAAATTTATACAGAAGAGCTTTGATGAAGTAATCTAGAGAAGAAGATGCCATACAGATGATTCTGGATGAGGTTAAAAGTATAAAGGAAGATATGAAAGAAGCAAGAGGTGGCATGAATCAGTTGAGGGAAGACATTAAACAAAATCTAAAAACTCAGTTGCAAACTGAACTTAAAGCTATAAGAGGATCTTTAAATCAAATAAGAAGAGAAGTCAAACAGTTTAATGATAAGATGGATGCCATGGAAGATTGAACACAGAAATTGGAAGATGTGACTGAAAAGCTGAGTGTGAACTAGAGACAGAATGTAAATGTGGTGACTCTGCTGGAACCTAAAGAAAGAGAGAGATGTCACAGAATAAGAAGAATTCCAGAAACTCAGGGTAAAAATATTTACCTGAAAGTTTCTGAAGCTCTGGCTGACTTTTTGGAAATAGAAACAATTTTTCTCATGAAATTTACACCATCTATCATTTGGATTTTTGGGTGGTCAGAAACAGAAATCTTCTAAGGGATATTATAATTTATTCTGTCAGAAAACAAATAAGGGATAGTGGATGAACAAGTGAAAGACTGTATGATCAAATGGGCTCAAAATATTGATAATCAGGTTTCAGTTAGAACAGTGGGAAAGAATGGACAAGCGATTTAAAATTTACTTTGAGTTAGTATTTGCAAGAGAATATAAAGTGATGTATACCTGTTATCTAATAACAGAAAAATTGTCCAAAATGTAAAATAGCTCTTCAAATATTTGTTGCTAAAGAAAAAAGAAGGGACATTTTTCCGTATGTGGTGGATGTGTGAAAAAGTAAAGAAATTTTGGACTGTGATACATCAGTTGATGGAAGACATTTGTGAAAATTAAGATAAAATTGAAATTAGAAATGTGTTTATTGGGACTGATGGAGAAGCAGGTAAACAAAACTGATAGAAGAAACCAATCTGGCAGCAGCCAGATTGCTTCTTGTGCAGTGATGGAAAGAAACAGAGATCCCTACAAAAAAAAGATTGGATGGTGAAATTTCTTGATTTGGTTGAAATGGACAAATTAACTGTACTGTTAAAAGATGGGTCTGTGTGTAATTTTTAAAAAAAGATTGGGATAGAGTCATGATATTTCTTACTAAGTATTGTGGGGCGGGGGGGGGGTTGATTTATGTTAGAATTTATGTAGTGATAGTAAGTGGTTTTCCAGAAGTATATTATTAAAATCTTATTACATTTTATCTCTACTATATTTTTTGTTAGTAAATCTTAGTAACTCTGAGGAAGTATACTAATAGTACATGGATGACCGTGATTTCCTATCACCTATTTAGCTATGTAATCACCTTAATTATATAACTCTGTAGTGTCTCCCAGCCTGACTCCACAATCCTCATTAACCAACTGCTGCAAATGATAGGGATCTATTCCTCTGTTGAGTAAGCAGCAGACTGATGTTCCCAATGGAAACATGTGGAATGAACCGTATTTGCTGGCGTATTACACGCATAGACATATAGGATGCACCCCATTTTTCAAGCGGTATTTTTCAGGAATTTTTTTTTTTAGTTCGCTGGTAAGGCAAAATGCACAGGAAAGGAAGGGAACAAAAGGAGTGCTGCACCAGGCTTGCTTCCCCTACCCCCTCCCTTCCTGTTTTGCCTGGGCAAGGAGAACTCCTTTTGTTCCCCCTCGAATCCCTATGCATTTTGCATTACCATATTTGCCAGTGTATAAGACGCACCAGCATATAAGATGCATCCCATTTTCACAGGGTATTTTTTTAGGAAAAAAAGTGTGTCTTATATGCCAAAAAACAAAAACAAAAACCAACAACCCAGTGCTCAAATTGCAAGAAAAGAGATGCCATCTAATCATTAGTAAGAACCTCTTCACTGTTCAGCATGGAACAGAGTTGCTTGGAGGGAGGGAGGTTCTCTTTTTTTTGGTGGTTTTTAAACTGAGGTTGGATGGCCATCTGTCAGGAGTGGTTTAGCTGTGCATCCCTGCATGGCAGGGGATTGGACTAGATGTCCCACTCTATGATTCAAGGTGATACTCTCATCCTGAAAGTAATCTTCTTTTTCACTGAGACATAGAAAACAGGGACCAGGTCCTGAGATCTGGGAACCCTAGTTTAGGTAGAGGTGGGAAGTCACAGAGGGTCCAGGGGCCACACACCTCTATCCCTCCTTGGGCTCCCATAAGTCACATTGCTTATTTTATAAAAACTGGAAATGACTGGAAACTGGAAATGACTGGTTTTAAATAAATGGCTATGAATCACACTCTGAAAAGACAATACTCCAGAAGGCTCCTAGGCTACATGTGGCACAAGGTCTGGACAATCCCCTCATCAGATGTATGTTTATTTATATGTCTTTTTCCAAATAGCTAAGTGATAAATGATACAGTGCTCTTTTATCATATTTGAATTTGAGAACTCATATTCCTGACTCTTAACAAAAGCCAGCTGATCTTTCACTTTAGCCAGATCAGGCAATAAAACATATATTCTATTTCAAGCTTGTAGCAATATAAATAATCACATAGGTTTTACAAAAAGTGCCTGACATTTTTATCCTCTCTTGTTAAGTCTATTCACACTGAGTTTAAATGATTTTACTAATCTGCATATAGCATTAGCACAGCTCAACAAATCACAACATGAGCTTCCAAACCCAGCAACCAGACTTGCCACAGCTTGGTATACGTGCGGAAAAGAAATCTAACTGACTAAGGCAGATAGAAATGAGTTAGTCTCATCCTGAAAGGAACCAAAATAACTAACGTTGTTTTAAAAATTTTATTTATTTGCATATTTTTATGTTCACTCGTCACCTTAAGTTCTCTGGAGGCTTACAAAACCCAGGACATTGTTAAAATACAATGCAAAAAAAAAAAAAAAAAGTGTAAAATAGAGCCAAAAGGTCTTCCCTCTGTAGGAGAAAAAAAAAAAGAGGCTGAAACAGCAATTCTGGCATTTAAAGCTTTCTTTACTGCTACTACTGTTGTGTGTGCTCAAGTAGTTTCTGATTTATGATAACTCTAAGGTCATCCGTTTCACCCACAGTTTCCCCTAACCCTATGGCCATTTCCGCACTAGAGTGTTATAGCGCTGTTATTCCATTTTCAGCATCCTATGGAATCCTGGGGTTTGCAGTTTCGCTGTAACACTCTAGTGTGGAAATGGCTTATTAGGGGAAACTGAGTGAGGATTTGAAACCTGGTCTCCAGAGTCACAGGTCAATGCTTAAACCACTACACCGTGCTGGCTGTACTACTACTGCTACTACTAACCGAGATGTCTTAAAAGGACTTTGGTGAAATAACAAGACCTTCATGTGAAATCAAAAAGGTGCTAAAGAAGGCACCAGAGAAACTTTTCGGTTGTGTGAAGGAAGAAGGCTGTTACCCTGTTATAGTTGGTTGAAGTCACTGAAACAGGCGGCTCATCCTCTTGTACTGTGAATATCTTCATAGGCCAAGGCTGCCATGTTAAGGGGTAAAGCAGCTTGCTTCAGGTTGCATCATTAAAGTCAAGGGCTGGTGAAGGCATACTGTCAGGATGCTTGGCTCCTGCCATGGTAGTATTAGCAAATTCTGCTTAGCTTAGATTACAGGAAGGAGAATTACTGTATTTGATGGCGTATTAGACTCACCGGCATATAGGACGCACCCTATTGTCAGATTGTGTTTTTAGGAAGAAAAATTTTAGTACCCTGTCCCCCATTCCTGTGATTTCTGCCTCTGTGGGGAGACCTCTAATTTAATTTTCAAAGCAGCAATTAGTTAGTTCAGCAATTTCCAGTACTTACTCTGTGTTAAATTCTCACTTTTTGGCACCCAAAACAGCATCTTCTCCACAGAAAATGGTGACCGGGTGCAGAGGGACAGGGGGGAGAGGTGCGGAGGGTGGTGGTGAGTGGACGCGGAGAGGTGTGGGGGTTGGCGGCGAGGGAGTGTGGAGAGGTTCGGGGGGCTGGCAAGCAGGTGCAGGGAAGCAGCAGCCAAGGCAGAGAGAACAGGAAGGGGGCTGAAAGGAGTTCATTTCTCCCCATTCCTGTCGTTTCTGCCTGGGTGGAGAGAACTCCCTGCAGAGGCAAAAAGGAACAGAAAGGTGCCTTTCCTTTCCTTTTTTGCCCCAGCAGGCAGGAGTTACTAGTATGTGCCGGCATATAAGATGCACCCCATTTTCAGAAAGTATTTTTGGGGAAAAAAGTGCATCTTATATCCCAGCAAATACAGTAAGCCATTTCCACACTACCCTGTTATAGTGCCATTATTCCACTTTTGACATCCCTTGGAATTCTGGGGTTTGTAGTTTACTGAGGCCAAAGAGCTCTCTGGCTGAGAATTCTACAGGCCCCTCTCTAAACTGCAAATCCCAGGATTCCATAGGATGTTGAAAGTGGAGTAATAGCACTATAACAGTGTAGTGTGGAAATGGCCTCAGGGTGTGCTGTTTCAACATTGTAATCATGGGAAAATACAATCAACATCAATGTATTGAATATCAATTTCAGTTTGTATGTAGGCATAGGATCAAAGGCTTCAAGGTGTCCAGGAAATATTGGAGGGCATCTGGCATGAGAAGAGGAAAATCAGAGGGATGAAGTGTGATAGCTCAGGAAGACAGCATAAGAACAACCAGACAGGTAGAAATAAAATGTGAAACAAATTTAGGTTTTCAAGATGCAAGTATGTAAACATCTGAGAAGCCTGAGAGCCTGTGATAACTGAAGCCCCTGTCAGAGCTGCTGATGACGAGCAGTAGCTGTTGGTCCCTGTGACTCTGGGTGGAGATGAGTCTTGCAGCTCAAGAGCTCCCCCTGCTGCCATGGACCAAGCAGGCACAGACATTCCTCTGCCTGCTCCTTTAGAGCAACAGGGGTCTGATTCTGTGCCTGCTCCTTTGGAGCAACAGGGATCTGTTTCTGAAGAGGCTCTGGAGCCTGGTTAAATAAGCTCCCAATCAAGGCAGAGACTCAAGAGGGCTGTGCAAAGGGAGGCTTCCTTGGCTAAGTTTAAGAAGTGGTGACTGGACACACCTGTGCTTGGGGCTATATAACTGCCTGCCTGGAAGCTTCCCTTTGCTTGTGGCAAACTTCTTACAAGTCCTCCTCTTGCCTGTACCTTGCTCCCACCATCCGGTTCCTGATACCTTGAATTGATCTCTGGACTCTTGACCCTTGGCTTTGGAACTCTGACTACTGCTTTGCTTGGTGCTCTGGTAAATGAACTACCTTGAGTAAGTGCTTGCTTGTCTCCTCCCGGCTGGACTTTGCTGGCTCTCCCACTCTCTTCTCCGGGCTGGCTTGCCGCGCAGGTCTCTGACCTTGACAGAACCTCAGATTATGCTGGAGTGATGTGACGTTTATGAATCCCAACAGTCAATGTCCTTCATGCCTAAATGTGTATGTTTTAGTATAAAACCATGAAACCAACCAACGTACCTCAGTCTTATCAAGCTGTTATGTTACTCATTTTAGCTCAATAAACGCTGCTGCTAAACATTGAGTGTTTTCTTGGGGAAGCAAGTTAACCAGTGTTGTCCCACTTTTTCAGCTGCTTAAAAAAATGCTTGGTTTTTTTCCCCTTCTTCAACTTTTCTCCCTTTGTCATTGGCTTATTTCAGTTTGCTCCAAAATGAATTCAAAGTGCAAAAGTATTTACCACTTCATTAACTCAGGAGGGGGATGGGGGCTGTTACCAAGAAGCTCAGAGAAAAGCAAACTGCTACAGCCTCTCCTAGCTTGTGTGTTCTTCCTCATTACTAACTTTTGCCATCTTTATCAAACTCTGATGTTTCTTTTCTTTATTTTATATTTTTAATAAAATTTACATACTATACTATATTATAGTAATTTGTTTATGAGAAAAGAAATTTCAATTAGAGAACCCCAGCTAAGAAAAGATTTTTTGGAAAAACAAGAGATTCCTAGAATATCATTTGAAAAACAAAACCTGTTGAATGCCCCAATTACAATGAATTACAATGAATTGAATGCCCCAATTACAGAAGCAATAAATTAGGTGAAATCAGGAAAAGCCCCAGGACCGGATGGCTTCACACCTTTTTATTATAAACGACTTCATGAAGAGTTGATAAAACCACTTCATACAACGATTAGAGGAATAAATGAAAACAGAAGACCTGGAACATGGGGGGAATCCAACATCACCCTTATATTAAAAGAGGGGATAGATTCCAAAGATGTACTCAACTATAGACCAATATCATTGTTGAACATTAACTATAACATTTTTGCTTTGATATTGGCAAGAAGATTAAAGAAGATACTTCAGGACATCATACACAAGGATCAGGCTGGATTTCTCCCAGGCAGAAATACAAGAAACAACGTGAGAGCCATTCTGAATAGTATTGAGTATTATATAAGAAAACCCGGTAAGAAATTTGCTTTGGTGTTTGTCGATGCAGAAAAGACGTTTGATAACATTTCCTGAGAATTTATGAAAGATATGATGGAAGAATACGAGATGGGAAAAAACTTTAAACAATGGATAGAATTAATCTACAAAGAACAAAAAGCTTGACTGATTATAAATGGAGAAAAAACCAACCAATTTGATGTTTCCAAAGGAGTTTGACAAGGCTGCCCTCTTTCACTGCTATTATTCATCATGACACTGGAAGTATTATGCAAGAAAATTAGAGAAGATGAATAACTATGTGGGATGAAAATGAAAAATGAAGAAATCAAACTTAAGGCATTCACAGATGACTTAGTTCTATTCATGGGAGATGCAAACTCTGATGTTTCTTGACCCCATGTGTCCTGGTTTTTATCACTGAAATATAGGAGGCTATGTGAAGACAGGAACTGGTGTCTGAATATTGCAGCAAAAGTTTTCAGTGTTAACCTTAGCAGAGAAAAGAGGACATTTGGACTCTGCTGAGGGCAGCCAAGTGTCTTGGGACGGAATTGAAGACTACTTTTAGAGCCCTTTCACACTACATAATTATAGGTCTGTGAACTCACTTCAATTGCCATGGCAAGATCCTGAGAATTTCCTTAGATCCTCCATTTAGGGAGATTTATTTAGAATTCTCATTCCGAGAACTGCAGTGTTACACCAAACCACAGATTCCAGAATTCCCCAGGATGAAGCCATGACAGTTAAAGTAGAATCAAACTGCCATAACTGTCAGGTGCAAAAGGGCTTCTTGATTACTGCTAAAGATCCATCCTGCACATCTACAAAATTCTTGAAGGCATTTTGCCAGATTCTGAGCACTCCAAAGGAACTATAGCACTCCAGTGAACAGACGGCTGGCAAAATGCCTGTCACAAAGTTTCTTTTTAAGATGCTGGAGCCAAGAGTGTCTCAGCCTCTGTAGGCCTCAAGGCTTCCCATTCTTGCCATGTTCAGAATTGTCCCTATTTCTCATAATTACAGTGCCTGTACAGCTGGTATTCTGTTCTCTATGTATGCTAAAACCTTTCCATTTCCAAGATACGGAATCTTCCTTTGGAACACTAGATAGCCTTCTGCTGCAAATGAGTTTCGGGGGGTGGGGTTGCCGAATGCTCTCCAACTTTTCTCCTTCCAGGGCTTTGGTTCCTCTATTGTCTTGCTCCTCTGTTATCTTACTCCATTGGGCTTCATGCAATAATTCCAGATAACCATCTTATTTTTTCCCACCATACGTTAGAACTGATTTGTTACAGACTGCAGGGACACTGTGGGCACTATTTGCATTGCCATCCCATGAGGCCAACAGGAAAATCTTGATCTAAACTGTTTGCTGCAAGGCACTGAGCAATTTACATTTTGATGTGATGTTTCACGCTACTCCAGGAGGCTAACAGTTATTCCAACTTCCATGTGAGGGAGGGGGGAACATCAGAAAGAGCAAAGAATTAGATTTGTCTTTGAGTCCTGGACCAATGAGAATATTCTCTCCTCCTCCCATGGTGGAAATAAATAAAAAAAATACCTTACCAGAGAAGTCCTTCCCCCTCCCCTAGAATGTGTTCCATTTAATTTTGTCCTTCCTGTGATATAGCTGTGTGATATGATACCACCAGGTAGCAACAACTTTAAAAAAAATAAAAAGTCTCCCTCCTCGATATGCTGAAGCACAGAAAAACGGCAATAAATCTTAAGGATCCCATTTGCAAACCATAACTGAAGGTCAGGGTAAATGAAGACACTGAAGAGTTGCATTAAAATTAAAACTGGGACAGCACCCTGTTCAACATTACAAGATAGTAAGTTGGGCTTATAAGTCTATAACTTTTCATGGGATTCACATTTATGATTGTTAATGACTGAATATAACCAGTTAAACCTACATTTGACTCCAGGCAGCACCCCCAACCAAAGAGTTTCCAGGGTGCTGCAGATCAAGGTGCTGGGAAATGATAACTGCAGAGGTCCCCCAGTCATAGGATGTGTTGAGACAAGCAGCTGTGGCAGGACCTTGAGGGAGTCTCTCCAGCTGCTCATCAAGATGTTCCCTGAAATAGGAAATATGATGTCATTTCCCAACAGCTGAATCTGCAGCCCCTCAGTAAGCCTTTGGTTGAGGGTGCAGCTTGGCTTCAAAGGTAGGGTTTTTTGGAGGTGGTATCAGCCAGAAAAAATTGTAAAGCACCAGATCCTGTCTCCTCTTGAAAGCTAAGCAGGCTCGGTGCTGGTTAGTACTAGGATGAGAGACTGCCAATGAATACCAGGAACTATATTTAGATGAAAGAACTGGCAATAACACCTCTGAGCATTTCTTGCTTAAGAAAACCCTATGGAATTCATGGGGTCAACATATGTTGATAGGTGACATGAAGGCACATACACACACATCAGCAGAAGCGGGTTCAACAGTGGAGCTCTGTCATTGTAGCTACATCTGATAGTGCAGGATCTCACCCAGTGATTCCAAAGATGTACTTTCCCCAAGAGTTATGCATTTGAAAAAAAAAAAAAGATTGACAAGAAATATAATCTCAAATTTACAGGGGTTTTCTTTCCTCTTTCTTTTTCAAAGATAATTCATGCTGCTATGAATGGCAGCAAATTAATTTCTTTCCTTCAATGTTCTCCATACATCTAGATAGACTTACAGAAATTAGAGCTTTTCTTCCTGAGGTGTAAAAATTAGCAATGACAACAATTGGCCCACTTGCATACAAGTTACATAATTAATTGTTTGTACTCACTTTATATTGGCCTTTCATAATTGCTGTGTGTAAAATCTCTCATGAATTATGAAATATTCATAATCAGATATATTTACAGGAAACTTTCCAGAGTTTAGCCATCATCCTTGAAGTTCAACACTAAGAGGAAATCATCAGAAAACCTGCTGATATTATTCCTGTATTTAGGTATTTTCTTTTTAAAAATGAAAAGTGTCTAAATGTTCAGGTCTAAGATATTAGATAATTGCTGAGAAATGATTCCCAGAAATAAGTAGAACATAGTGGTTTGAGCATTACATTACAACCCTGAAGACTAGTGTTCGATTCCTCACTTGGTCATGGGTGACCTTGGGCATGTCACACACTCTCAGCCCCAGAAAAGCTTGTGATAGGATCTCCTTAGAATTGCCATAAGTTGGGATCAACTTGAAGGCACACAAAAACACACACACAACCTTGCTTAGATCTGATCTGATCTGGATAGGAAGCTGAAGGACCTCGATGCACAGGTCTGAAGAAGGGAGAGAAAAACAGTGGAGGTGAACAACTGGCTCTGCAGATAGTGCTGCTGGGAATGGTTGCTCTTATTGGACCATGATCTGCAGTTTCATGAAGATGGACTTCTGGCAAGTGATGAGTTGCACCTCACAGCAATTGGCAGAAATGTTTTTGTTAAAACTCTCACAAACTTAATCAAGAGGGCTTTAAACTGAGTTACATGGGAGAAGGAGACAGTATTCCTGATAGGAGTTAATCAAGTACTGGAGATAAAAACCTAAATGTTATAGGGAGATCTGGGGAAATAGTACAAGAACTCAATAGTGGGAGGAAAATGAACCTTAAATAAGCAGCTAGGAGGAATGATCCATGGTCTTAGATGTCTCTACGCTAATACACAGAGCATGTGAAATAAACAAGATGAACTTGATCCCTTAACAAAGCAAATATAATAGGTATCACTAACACCTGGTGGGATGAGTCTCATGATTAGAATGTAGTAATAGAAGGATATAACCTATTTCAGAGAAATAGACCAAGCAGGAAAGGCAGAAGAGTACCATTACTTGTCAAGAATGTTTACACTTATGAGGAGATCTTCGATTTAAATCCTGGAAGCCAGGTTGAGAGCATCTGGGTAAAAATTAAGGGGGAGAGAAAACAACAGCAATATCATAGGGAGGTCTACTACAGACTCCTAAGCCAAACTGAGGACTTGCGTGATTCCTTCCTGGAACAGATGACCAAACATTCAGAAAGGAGAGATGTGATAGTAATGGGAGATTTCAATTATCTTGATATTTGTTGGAAGTCAAACTCTGCTAAGAGTATCAAGTCCAACAAATTCCTCACTTGCCTTGCAGACGATTTCATTGTCCAGAAGATGTAAGGGGGATCAGTGATTTTAGATTTGATACTAACCAACAATGATGACCTGGTTACTGATGTGGAAGCGGCGGGATCCTTATGCTGGAATGACCATGTTCTCCTGCAGATTGTTATTCAGCAGAAAGGAGAAGCCAGGTGTAGTCAGACACACATTCTAAACTTTAAGAAAGCTGATTTCAGTAAACTTAAAGAAATACTGGGTGTAATCCCATGCTCAGGAACACTAAAAGAGGAAGAAGTTCATGATGGATTAAAGTTTCTTAAAAGTGAGATATTGAAGGCACAATTTCAAACAGTTCCCCTGAGGAGGAAAAATGGGAGGTGACTAAAGAAACAGGGATGGATGTCTAAAGAACTTTCAACTGAGATTAAAAGGGACATGTACAAGAAATGGAAAAGGGGGGAAATTTTAAAAGAGAACTTTAAATGAATGGCCAGCACATGCAGGGAGAAAGTCAGAAAAACTAAAGATGTAGAACGAGCTCAGACCTGCTAGAGAGGTTAAAGGCAATTTTAAAAAGTCTTTTTTGGTTATGTCCCTTGCAAAAGGAAGAACAAGGAAATGGTAAGACCACTACATGTACAAGATGGCAACATGAAGAGTAAAGGCAGAACTACTTAATATTCAAATAGAATTTGTGAGTGTTACCTTGGTACCTTTACAATGTATCTTTTATTTACACCATAACCTTCCATTTATGCTTAGGGTTGTCTAGTAAAAATATAGGACAGGCCTCCTGTAACTTTGGTAGTTGTGCAGAGAATTTCAGCAGGTGGAGCTCATCTGTTTAAACATCAGAGCCAATATTTCAGCCTTAAGATTCTGTATTTTAAATAGCTGTATTGGTGAAGGCATTTAGCTATGTGTGACTTCTGCCATTTATGCAATGCTGGGGTTTGACAGTGAAAAAGTTACAAGCAGGACCTTCAACAAAGTATTGCAGAGTGGAGTTCCAACCAGCCAGCTAGCCCATCAACCGTACCCTTTTCTAGGGCCCTTTCCACACGGCATTTGCCATGCGAAAGAGTGCCTGGAGCATCGTGTGAGTGTGAGGCGCGCTCTGCATGATGCACTCACAATCACGCGACGCTCCAGGGGCTAGCAGGTGCTGATTGTACACCTTTTCATTTTCGGCTGGAAGCCGAAAATAGTGCGCGATTGTCCATTGCTCCCGGGCCCCGCGCGCACTTACCTGGCATGCAAAGCCTCTGGAGCCGCACCGGTCGCGCTTCCTGCCCCAGCGCAGTGCAGCCTGGGAAACTCCAAGGCTGCACTGCGGAAGGAAGAGGCGGTACTCTCGTGTGAGCAGGCAGCTTGTGTGGAGCTGAAGTACCCTGGCCACGAGAGCCTCTCACCAGAGGCTGCTCACGCGATCCCTGCACCCCAGCACTGGAAGAAGGTAAAGTGTGGAAAGGGCCTAGGTTATTCTATCGCATTCGTCCTTCCAACTTATTTTCCGTTTCTGATTCCACTTTAGCAGTCAGCCATTATTTCATGGCTACTCCTTGGCCTGTTTGATATTCCTACTAAAGAATTGTGTTTTCCCCCTAAAGCTCTCCTTTGGGGTGTGAGTGACAAAGGTACTTTCTAAAGGTCCCCCTGAATCCACTGATGCTTTTCTTTGTGGGGTGTGTTTGGTGCTCTTTTTGGCTATAAATGGATCTGCAGAGAAAAAGTAATCTTGCTATTAATGCATAGGATTAAACAGAAGAGCCATAATAGCGGGCATTCAAATTATGTTAGAAACAGCCTACAGATGTGACCCTGTTGAGATTTCCATATCAGAGTCGGCAGGAAGATTAGCAAACACCTTCACCTGTCAGAGTGAAGAGAAAGGTTTCATTACTGTGCATTGAAATTCACGACTTAATTCTGTGAGCGAATTGGAACAGACTAAAAAAGGTACCATTGGCAATAAATATCAGGGCTGGTGAAGGACGTTTTAACATGCCTCACTGAATGTGGCAATTAATATTGTGAAGAGCAAGAGATAAGAATGATAAAAGTTGATGTGCAATTGGGAAAAAGAGAAGTCTCTCCTCAGTGGTTTTCTATTGCTCACAGAATATGATAAAGTGGATTAGGGCTGCCAACTCACCGCACAGAAGATTCTTCAAGCTGAAGGAGAGGATGCCTAACTGTTCAAGGGACAGGAGGATCTTCTGCAGGCGACATGGCAACCTTCAGGTCCTATGTACAAAGACATGGAAAGAGTATTTAAAAGAGTATTCAAAGAGTATTCAAAAATATTCAAAAACTCCAAAAACCCCCCATGTTTTTGGAGTGTCAAGAAACCCTGGCAAGAATAATCCTGGACAGCTGAGAATCTTCACAGTTCAGGACTTATTCTGCATAAAAACTGCACAAAGTTGTTTTATACAGAAGACAGTATTTTCTCTGCAGGAAACAGGATTTTCTGCACAGGATATCTGTGGAAATCTTGTTTCATGTGCAGAAATGCTGTAGCTGGGAACTTAGCCACAATTCACACATGGATAATTTGCAGAGAAAGCAGCATTTTCTGTGCAAGAAACAGCATTTTTCAGTGCTGAAATTTTCATCAGAAAAGCAGTGTAGAACCTTCTTTCTACCTCCACCCATCCCCCAGTAAGGTGCAGACTTTTCTACTCACATCCTGTCTGTCATAAATTTATTTGTGGAGAGGTAAGTGACTACTAGCCTTGGCTGTTAACAATCTAATGTCAAGAAGCTGAGAAACCATTCAGAAGATGGGGGAAACAAACTGGATAGAGGGACAAAGAGAAGAACAGTTGGGGTTTGTTTCCATGTGTCAAAGAAACCAAGGCCAAGTGTCCAAGCTGTCATGTGATCTTCCATGAGAAGTGACGGATATCTAGTGCGTATTTGTGGTTCACCTTTTCTGCAGAGGCTCATGTTGAGTGAGTACAGATGGGGCAGCTCCAACTGAGATGTAGATGTCCCTAGCCTGTCTCTGTGATGGGCCTCTCCCCAAACATGTGCCACCATCTTAGAGGGAGGCACGATACTCTCTTATCAATTCTGATGCATTTCATTCTTTTTTTAATTACTAGCAGTAGAAGAGGATATTGTGTGAAATAGAGGGAAAATTGGCAATGAGTGACAGGGATTTGACCTTGGCAGCAAAAGTAGGAAGGTGATCAAGATACTTGTGAGACACTTGAGGACTTGTGAACTTCATATTGCTGTTGGGCCATGGGTATCATAAGCCCTGATCTGTATGAATCACTCTGTCAGGTAAATACTAAGGGGAACTAGATGAAACAAATGTACTGTGAGAATTGCAATGCTTTGTTTGCATTTCTAAGCAACCCTTAAAAAAACAAACTGCAGAACCACCTGTGAACAAACTAGAGATGTCATGACCAAGTGAATGGGGATGCTCTGACACCACCATTTCATTTTTGGAGTAGGTGGGATAGAGCTAATCGGGCCACTATTTAAAGCATGCCACAAGTAGGATTCCACTGGACATTCTTGGCCCAGTTCTCTGCCATCCACTAGGATGTTCACACACCTGACTTCTTCTTCTGACTTAAGACCCACAAGCCTTAGCTGAGGAACAAAGGCAAAATGGTGAAGATACTCAGAGCATCCTTTCTCTGTGCAGACAAGAGTACTGAGATTTACATGTTGATGTTATCTGCTTCAGTTTTCACTGGGACATATATGAAGGCCCTGGGAACTTTGAGTAACTACAAATGTTTTGTGTATGCTCATTGGGCAAGACCTACAATTATGCAGAATATGATAGTCTCATTCTTCAAAATGCTTCATGCTGTGCTGGATGTTTCAGATGGCATATTCAAGATGAGATCTCATTATCTATTGTTTTTACTGTCAAATGACTCTGAGGTAGTACAGGCAAGGAGAACAGCGATAGGAAGTGTCAGCAAGGTGCTGGAAGACAGAACTGCATGCAGCTGTGATAGCTGATTGTCCCCAGCTGCAGAGCAGAATGTTCCTGTCCCGTCATCAGCATAGAAAAAGCATTTAACTATCGGTGTAATTATCTGTATATGAAACAGAGGTGATCTTGTTCTTCACCTCACATTTGGGTTGGCAGATCTCAGGAAACCAGCTGAAGGCTCAGGGTATTGCTGTGCTTCTCTGAGTCCCTAGATGGGGAGACAAATCTCATGGAGATGAACTTGAGGGAAAGGCTGTTTCTAGATTTTAAAGCAGCTTCTCTTTTCCCTGAGACCAGGGTTCAGTAGTTCAGTCCAATGAGGTGTGCACATGTGTGGTGTTTGTGCAATCTTGGCACTGTAACACTCAAAAAAAGCCAGGAGACAGTGGAGGGGAGGAAACTGGGGAAAGAGAGAATGGAGGCATGTGCTTGGGCCAATTATACCATTTGGAGAAGAGTGAACAGAGCACTTCTTACTTAATCTAGGAGCCTTCTAGTGGTACAGAGCAAAACAAAGACAGAAGTTGGGCAGAAATCCTGACGCAAAGCCCAGAACAGCACAAAACCTGGAAAAACTCTCTATATGTCATGTGCACTGTAGACGGTGCTGACGGAATGTCTCATTAGCCAATGGCTTTTTTATTCTCTACAGACTTTTATCATCTACCTTATAGCTTGTTCATTATATAAATAGTTACTGTAGCCAGCCTGCATTGAACATTCTCTAAGGAATGGCTGTCAATGGACTTTTTAAAGGAAAATAAACAGGGGCAGTTCATGGTCTCATCATGAGGGGCTCAGTGTAATATTTTGAGGTGAAGCATCCCATACTCTGGTCATGGTCCATCCCAGGAAATACATAATTCTAGAAATGTTTAAAGTATCTCAAGAATGTGTGTATAGGATCATATAGGCCAGTACGCATAGCAGCTGAAAATTAACAGGAGAAGAATAAAAGCTGAAATTGTGCCTCAAAAGCATTTGACCGGTGGCAGATGGTGGCTCCCATGTCATTGGGGTGATGAACCCATTCCAGGGTTTGGTTAGCTTTAAATACATCCTCCAGATACGGGGCCTATTTAGGAATAAGGTTGGAAACTTGAATTAAAGGCTGAATTCATTGCTTCGCTGACATGGGAGCCACCAGTGCAATTGACTTGTGCATTGTGGTATAGACTCACAGTACTCTTGACTTTCTTGAAGAGCACTAAGCCTGTTCTAACTCCAGTTTTAGCAGGGATGCTGTTGTTTCGATGATTCCCCCTGCTGTTTGGTTGGTTTTATTTGAACAGAATTTCATTTTTCAAAATGTAATATGATGTGGTGGGGGTTTTCAACTGCACATTCAAAATGAGATCTCATTATCTGCTGTTTTTACTCGAGTGGGCTACAAGTACCCAGTCAATTTGCAGAGAACACTTCTTTGCATAAGAGCTTCAAACATTTCTTCCTCATGGGAGAAGACAGTAAAGCATTAGCTTCCATGGTGGTTACCTTCTCTCACCTTTTTAAGCAGCCCGTAAATAGGGTAGTCTTGTGGATGAAGTCATCCTCTGTTTGGAGAATTGTCTGATCCAAGTCCAGTTTAAAGAACTGTAATGAGGGAAAGCACTGGCCTTGCAAGTTGCCAGTTGGGAATGAGCACCGGTAATTATCCATTAGCACAACAAGGGGAAGCACTGAGCACCTAAGCAGCTGGTCAGTCTTTGCCGCTATGGTAACGCTGATAGTATTTTAAAGCATAGCAATTATTTCCAAATGTGCATGTAATCAAGGAGAATGTGCACATTTCTGAAAATCCATGTCTTCTTTTTTTGTGACACATAAAGCTGCAATCATATGCAGCAAGGCAATACTGAGACCCTGCTGTGGCTTTGATAAAATGCCATTATAAAAACAGTTGTATTTTCTCAGAGGTTCTGCAAAGGTAGCATACTATTGAGAGCAGTTGTCATCCCTGTGACACTGGCAGTTTGTCTGCCCAGGAGATTCTGTAAGTGTGCTCCCCAGCAACATTAGGGGGCTTGGATCAACCACTGAACAATGGGAGAATGTATGGCCATACTGTCCCTTGTGCGACTGCATCCTCCAGAGCGCTATCCACTAACTCCATTGTAGCTACACAGAGGTAATTTTATGCTGTGCAACCAGTGAACAGGATTCATCCATATGTATACTTATTTGGGAGTAAGCACAACTGAATTTAGTGGGACTTCTGAATAACCGTTCATAAGATCAGACTGTTTGTCATTTCATTATCGACATAAATTGGTTAAAAATATAGCCTTCCTTTCAACACCTTGAAAATAGGCTTATAAGCAGAACAGCAACATTTAGAGAAGGGAGAATAATTCAGTGGCAGATCAAACGCATTGCATGAAGAAGGACTTAGGTTCAGTCCTAAGCATCTCCAAACAGACCAGTAGCAGATGATTTGCTAGAGACCTACAGAAGATATTGCCAGTGTGGGCTAGATAGAATCACTGCTGTAATTTGACGGCGGCGACTGCTGCTGCTTGCTGTCCTCCTCCTCCAAGTATAAAACCAGAGAGTGATACCTGAGGGCTTTTCTACACTACACTGTTATAGTGCCATTATCCCACTTTCAACATCCTGTGGAATTCTGGGGTTTGTAGTTTACTGAGGCCAAAGAGCTCTCTGGCTGAGAACTCTAAATGGTCCTCCCTAAACGGCAAACCCCAGGATTCCATAGCATGTTGAAAGTAGAATAATAGCACTATAACAGCATACTGCGGAAAGGCCTTAATTGTAATACTGAACTGAAACAAATTTTGAAGAGCATGTACTAATCACATTAGCCACCACATGGAGGCCACTGAATTCATCCAGTTCTAACAATTTTCATAATCCTCAAGAACAAACAGCTCTTTTGTAAAGCTACTCGGTTTTAATTTCTTTTAAAAGAGAGCCTCAACGTATTTTCCATAAAAAGAGGCAGAGCTCACAATACTGTATTGCTGCTGAGAAAATCCACCCCTTCCAGCTTCAGTGAGGACTGCAATTAAATTCTGAGGAAAAAGGAAAGCCAGTGGGATAGACCTAGGGTGGCAAATGATGTCATTGTTTCTGCTAAAAAACTTGGGGCTCTGTTCTTACAAAACCTGCCTTCACAACGCCACTTTGTTTTCCAAGCAACTTCCTCTCTAACCCAAATCAACCAATCAACCAATCAGCCAGTTGATGAACTTTGTAAAATTTCCTACCCATTGAGTTTCAAAAATTCACTTGATCCGAATAATCAACACTATGTTCAAAACAATGACAGGATTTGCCCTTTCAACTGATGTTCTCCTATGGTTTCTGCATAGACTATCATTTCTGTTAGCTAAAGATTACTTGACAGTAAGGAAAAGATGATACTGATTGGTCATAGGCAAACTCTTCTTGATTGGAAATTGATTTTGACAGACTGAGCTGGAGAAGGAATTACTCCTGTATTTTTCCTGTTCTCCAGTTCAGAAACCATTATGTTTCCTACAATGTAACCAGGAGCACAATAGGCTCTCTGAAAACGCTGCTGGAGGAAACAGTGTGAGATGCTGTCCTTTAGCAACTCTAATTGAGTGCCCTAGAAAATTCTTGAGCTTGGAAAACTGATGAACATGCTGTGGAAGATAGATCCCCCACCTCCACTGGGACTCAAATGCTCCAGGCAGTTGGCATGAGATAGGCCTTTCAAGGCTTTCCACTCTCTTTCTCTCAGTGTTTCTTCTGTTGCTGCCAAAAGCAATCACTGGGCAAGGCAAAAATGCAAAGGGCATGCTGAATCAGTGCCAAGATATTCTTCTGCTGCTCTTTTTATGGTTCAAGAACTCAAGATGCTGGCCCTTTGTGAGTTATAGTCAAGCATTATATGCTCGCCATATTCATATCTGGAATCAGAACGACCACTGAAGTTAAATGGCATCACTGGTATTATTTTCTGCCTTGAAACAATCTATGTTTAAATATGTCAGGATGGTCAGGAATAAATGGCACCCCTCCCCCCAAACAAAAGAAAACAAAGGAGTCTTGCGCAACATTGATGCTTCAAACATGCACTGGATTTTTCCCAGGTGAACTCTCATTCTGAAAGTTCACCTGGGTTTGTGAGATTTGTGAGAATACTGAGTTTTCTGTGGCCCTTTCCACAGCTTACCTGTCTCCAGCATTGTCCCAGTGTTGTCCTGGGAGCAGCTTTGCCAGGATGACTGTGTGGATACAAACCCTCTCCTCCCTGCCAAAGGAAGCATGATGGACATGCCTCTTCCTTCTGCAGCGCAGCCAGGCTCTTTCCCAGGATGCCCTGGGGCAGGAAGCACCTCCATTGCACTTCTGGTGCTTCTGCAGGCCAAGTAAGTGCACGACAGTCACACAATTGCAGGTCATTGATGGGGAAAACCCATCCATGATTTAATCCATGATCATGCCTGCTGGTAACAAGAGAAGGACAGGATTGCAATGACATCATGGAGAAGCATTGTTGCAGTCCTGCTCCTCTCCCGTCCCCATGCTGGGTTGACAGCCTCCTGTGGAAAGGGCCTGTGAGATCCTAATCACTTACCCTCATTTCCCAGGAATGAAATTTCCAAAGGAATAGCATTTGAAGCATGTTTGTGATCTTCTGTATAGGTGCACACACTGAGTCTTGTTTAAGATGAAATCTGGTTGCTGGGCCATTTTTATGCAATATTATGATACTGTATAGACCCTGAGCAAAGGCAAACTGTTGTAAAAATCAAGGATGATGTGACCTAAGGGCAAATTTTGTTGTTACTGCTTTTCTGCCAGATGCCCTACTCCTCAAGCTGCGGGTGGCTGACATACAGCTCTCCATGCTACTTAATATCTGAATGAGGCCACTTCCACACTACACTGCTATAGTGTTGCTACTCTACTTTCAACATCCTGTGGAATTCTGGAGTTTGTAGTTAACTGAGTCCAAAGGGCTCTCTGGCTGAGAATTCTAAATGCCCCTCCCTAAACTGCAAATCCCAGAGTTCTACAGGGTGTTGAAAGTGGAGTAATAGCACTGTAACAGTGTAGTGCAGAAATGGCCTGAGTGTCCATCCGTCAGTGCTTACAGAATATATACCAACACTTTTTAATATATTGTATGCACACATCCAGTGTAATTTTACAGTAATCACTCCTAAACAAGATCAATGGAAGTGATGATTACAAGAACTGGAACTACATTAATTTTTTTTGTTTGTACTGTCAGAAATATGTGTTTGACTTGCTCTATTTAAAGCACCCAGATCATCTAAGAGCAAGACTTCAATGAGTGTTCACACTCTAAGGCCAAAGAAAACCATATTTTCTTATTACAAAATAGAATTTATTTTATAAAAATAATTCTCTGCAAAATACAGCAAGCAATAAATATTATCTACAGCATCTGCTTAAAGATGTTTTGTCCAAAAAATCTTGAACAGTCATTCAAGAAACTTTCCAGTGAACAGTAAGCATACGTAGTCTAATCTGAAGAAACCACCAGTTTTTACTTGCCTGTAATTTTCCCTTGCCAACTTGGAAAATATAAAAATATAGGTGCAGTGCCATATTTCTTCATGTTTTTTAAAATTACTGTCTCCCGGCTAATGAAGAATGGTGTTGCTGAGTTTTTAATGTTAGATTCAGATGTATTTCTTCACCTCTCTGGGTAATCAGCATTGCCGTTCCTGTTGTGTGCCTCCAAGTCCTTTCTGACTTATGGCAACCCTAAGGTAAACCTATCATAAGGTTTTCTTGTCAAGATTTGTTCAGAGGGTGTTTGCCTTTAACATCCCTGAGGCTGGGAGAGGGTTACTTGCCCAAAGCTGAGAGACTGTGACTTGCCACCCACTGGGTTTTTGCGGCCAAGCAGGGATTCGAACCCTAGTCTCCACAGTTCTAGTACAATGCTCAAACCGCTACACTACACTAGCTCTGATCAGCATTACATTTCTGTATAGTGATGTGAACTCTGTATATGCAGAGGTAGAGCCTACCCACATCCAAAGGTACAACTCACAGAAATTGCTATAATATTCATCTGAAGCGTAGAACCATATTGTACACTTACTTATATGTACAGCAAGCAATCCATACACAGATGATATACTGGAGATCAGAAAAGGTTATAACTGCCACAATTAGGAAGAAGGAAAGAACTTCATCAGATCAAGAAAGGTATCCAAGACATATCCACACCATTACAATACTTTGCTACCACTTTATATCTTATGGATTCCTGGGATTTGCATTTTAGTAGCAAGGGGTTCAAAATTCTCTGCCAAAGAGCTCTGCTGCCTCACTAAACCACAAACCCCAGGATTCTGTAGGAAGGAGCCAGGGCAATTAAAGTGGGAACAAACTGTTACAATTGTGCAGTGTGGAAATACCTTAATTACAGACTCCCGCCAAATGTGAATGTATGTGCTATATGCTCAAGGGATTTAGAACTCAGTCTTCTTAGAATGTAGTTTGACCCATTTTGCAGTGAGGTATCGCCTGCTACTAAGTCCAGCTCCAAGGAGGATTAAGTGCAACTGTGATGGAAAGGTGGTTGTATGGACAGGCAGGAAATAGCAGGAAGATCTGCCTTGACTGCTGAACTGGCTGGCTGACTGCATATATCAGTCAGTGGAGAAACACTGCCAAGGCAGCACAGGGCCTTGGTGGTGAGCACCAGCTGTCAGTGACTAGGGGAAGTGTGTCATTAGAGGCAAAAACAGAGCAAGATGGCTTTGACCAGGCATACTCTCTTTTGAGATCTGTCTTTTGTATACCACTTAATCAGCTCATCCCCTATTCTTTGAACAACCTTGTTCTTTGAACAACCTTTATCAAAATTGACATTAAAGCTGACAGCTGTATCCTCCCCCATTCTTCTTAATTAGCAGCCCACTCCCTTGGGCAGAGACCATGTCTGTTCTGAGCTCTGTATCACAAGCCAAGCCTCAAGAAATTCTATGAGGCTGAAGCCTTAGCAACTTAGCAAAATCAGACTTTGCATTTATCTACCAAAAATCACTAGGTAGCAGAGCCAACGGTGACATTTCCTAATTATTCTGTGTTTTCTGGCAGCCCCATCTAGAACCACTTTGTGTGACAAGTATCATGCACAGAAACGTATACTCAGAAATAGCTTTGGTATAAGAGAAAGCATGAAGGTTGCATACAGATGTACAGTTATAAGGGAAGCTCATCTGTTTAAATTCACTGCATGGAAATTTAATGGAAGCGTACTTATCATTGGATACACACGGAACTGTGGAATAGTTCACCTATGATTTCTTACCCTCTTGCAAGTGCTGTGCAAGTGGCAAATTTGTCTTTATCCAAGTTTTTTTTAATTTCAGCTAAAAAACATTTTGCATAACTGATTGTTTATTTTACGCTTCGTGGCCTAGACTGACAGCCTAACAGGGTGAATACAGATGATTCTGTTTTAATGTGCTCGGAAAGCTTTTTTTTTTTTTTTTTGGAAAAATGTGTTAAAAGCAAGAACAAAGAAAGCAAGATGGTAAATCTAACAGTTATACATGACGTGCACTGGCTCTGAGAAGAAGCCTGAGGCTGACATCCTGGTCAGGAGATGTAGTCACAGAGATGTAGCTACGAGGCCAAGTGCTACCCTCCTGACCTTTGAAGTTTCCCACCCTAGCCATTTCCAAGGTGCTAGAAAGTGGGGAGGTGAGCAATGATATGTCCAGCCCTTTTCCAGTTGTGGGGCACAGTGAAACAAACAGTTGCAAACAACCCTGTGGGGTGCTGTCAGGATCTTCTTGCAGCTGCCTGTCTTAGCACACCCAATGACTGGTAGGGGGCTGAATGTGTCATTACTCACCATCCCACCTCCTGAGCCAGTGTGGGGAGCTGTAAGCTTGCTGTGGTCGTGAAATGATCAGAAACTTGAATTGTAACAATTACAATGATGTAAATCAGGCTAACGACTTCTGAACAGGATACCAGCCTATAATTATTATTTTAGTCAGAAACAGAAAAGCCTGCACAACCAACAGCCATAATCTAAAAAGCAGAGAGGCAAAAGTCACAACAATGCAAAACTCTGCTGTTATCTTAAAACACTGCTGTTTTATCGTACAATTGTTTCAATAGCTGAGAGAAATCAAGCAAGAGAAAGAAAGCAGGAGGAATTTTAATAGCCTGGTATTCTCATAAGCTGTCATAAGACTTATGATGAAAGGACTATCACAACATTTCTATTTTGATTCTGCTGAGGCAACCTTAAAATAATCTTTGCACACAATCCCTGAAATAGTCTTCTATGTCCAAAGAAAATGAAGTTCCTCACAGTATTATAACAGCAATGTACCTCTATCTGCCAGGGTCTTTACCAAGATTACAAGTACTACAGTCTAGCATAACAAAGCAAGCTTATGAAGTTCTTGCCTCTCTAAAAAGAAACATTACAAAAAGAATTTTGAAAAAATGAATTACCAATTTATTTTTATGGGTTCCTTTTCCTATCTATTACCATCTTCTTTTAGGCCAATATACACGTAATTATCTTTTTTGTGGGCTTTCTCAGAGATTCACACAACAGAACAAGCAGAACAAGCAGGAATCTGTCAAGAATGTGGAATAGTAGGAGAAGTCAGGGAAAAGGAAGGCAGCAATCTTACCCTCCTTTGTCATTCCCACTTGTTTTCCTCTAAACCTAAGCATTAACAATTAAAATGCAGGTTTAGAAACAGAAGTCCAAATCACAAGACTAATATTATTTAAAGGCTTCAGTGACCAAAAAGATCTTCATCTGATGTAGACAAGTCCACAAAATTGGCATAAGACAATCTTCTCTGAGAAGGCCGTTTCCTAACCAAGATGCCAGTACCACGAAGGCCCTCACCAAACTTTATATGGCAGGGACACTCAGAGAAGGATCACTAAAGATTAAAATATTTTGGGAGGAACATATGGGAGAATGCTGTCTTTCAGATAACTTGGCTCCAACATATTTAGAGATTTAAAGGTAGAAACCAGTGCTTGAATTTAGGTCCAGAAATGGACTGAGAGCCTGGGCACCTGATAAAGCACAGATGAAAAGTTGTCTGATTGACCAGGTGGACTAGACACAAAGATGCAAACCATTCTCTGAGTCTTTCCCTGCTCCAAGGAACATACATATTCTGAACAGGAGCTGGATTGGGAAACAGTAGGTAGGGTTGAATCAACTCACTCCCACTGATAGCTTAAAGAGTGTGCTCCACTTTAACTGACCATATCCAAAACAACTAATTAAACTGGTGGTGTTAAGTTGTGCAATTTTCTTCCTGTTAAAGAAAATGGATATAAGAAACATTAATTGAGAATGCTGCAGCAGATGAGATACTTCTGCATCTGTGAGTCATGGTTCACAGTCATTTCACCATTCCCTTTTGAAGTAAATCTGTGGAGAGCTGAAGTTACTTTAAGGCAATTAAAAGCACTGCGAGACCAGTTCTGAAATAATTTCAGGCACAATGGCATGACTAATTTTTACAGGTACCACAACAGTGTATCAATTAAATACACTTTATAATCAAGACTAAAAGCAATAAGAGCCATGGCTCTTGAAGACTTCTGACAATGATGCAGTGGTTTCTTAAAAAAATGTTGTCAAAAGCCTAACATACATTGTTACTTATTCTGGAAGAAACTGGTAGAGCAGCTATTTACAATGGTATTTGAAAGCAGTCCAAACTGAGGCGCTAAAACTTGAAAATGTTCCAAAAATCCAGTTACTGGATCCCATTAACTTAGTTGTGAAAGAATGTCTTTTACAGCCAAGCATCCTTCTGCTAGCTACTTCTAAAAATGTATTTTCTAAAAAAATTTCTGGCTTTTACATAGAAAAAAACCCCCCTCAGTTGTAGGTGTGGGACATGGTTAGTTCATCTAGTCACTTATTAAATATAAAAAAAAAATGGGGAGCCATTTACTACAGATAACAGCTGAGGGGACTGTTCACACATAGACACAGCTCCATCAGGTGGGTTCCAGGGAGGTGGTTTCCTCCCATATAGGAGAAACAGCCTCATGGAATCATGTGCAGGGATGCCATCACACACTGGGAAAAACAATCTCATGGAGAACTATTTCTGTGGGTGGGTGAAAAATCAAAGAGCCCACTACCATTTCCATGATCACAACCACTGTGAAGAACCTACTGCATGAAAAAAAAATGGCTACCTTAAAGATATTTTTCACAATGATCTTGTTTCAGTCAGAATCAACACCTGCAGTACAAGACTTAATGCTCTAAATTGTACCTGTTGTGGTCTATGCAACAGACTGCAAAAGTCTCCTTCCTTTCCTTCCACATGTGCATATGTTAAACTCATTCCACCCTACTTCAGATGTCATCTCCATAATTCTTGTACTTTAATTGCACGTTGAAAGATGAAAAGAAACCTAACACTACATTCTCCTGTTTCTAAAATGCCAAAATATAATGCCCTGACTTGTTTGAATAGAATTTGATCTCACA
Organism: Cyclura pinguis; assembly: GCA_030412105.1. Taxonomy (NCBI): domain Eukaryota; kingdom Metazoa; phylum Chordata; class Lepidosauria; order Squamata; family Iguanidae; genus Cyclura; species Cyclura pinguis. The sequence continues at coordinate 163,678,256 of CM059603.1, read as the reverse complement.
ATGTATCAGATGACCATACCGTGATGAAAAAAGAATCTGGTAATGCATTAAGAAGCACTTAGAGGTCACCTCACAGATATTTACCCTGCTTCCCTCTAATTGAAAGGTGTACTTAGAACGCAGTCCTTTCAGTATTCTAAATATCCTTTCATCAACAGAGGCTTTGCTACAGCTTGAACTGCTGTACTTGGCACTTTCAGTGTATCAGCTTTGTCAAAATGGATGGGGGAAAAAAGCGATGGGAAATTGAGTGCTACATGCTGAGTACTGCACTTTTAGGACATATGCTATGCCTATACCAAGGAGCCAAATCATCACCTACAAAGAAAGGATATAAGAGCCAGTTTCAATTCATGTTAAAATCAGATGTTGTGGAATTACGATGGTTAGATGATGGCCAAACAGCAAAACTTTCCTCATGGCAATGGCATCTCAGTAGCTTCTTGAGGATATAGCTTTGCCAGGTGGACTCCATGGAGGTGGAATTTCATCTTCAAGGATAACCTGGAGCTTCTTCTGCTTTCTCTGAACCATTTCGTCCACCTCTTTCTTTTCCTGTTGACAGTGAAGTACATTGTGATAATTAGCAGCACACTACTTGAATAAATGACAGTTAATTTTTAATTTATATGCTACTAGACAACCTTAGCTTCCTTTACAGAATTACAGGCATGCTACATATACACCAGAAGAGCTGTATATTGATCTCTGAACTATTATTTCTCGAAAGAGATTTCTATGTTTAATTACCATTATGCTGTGATGAAACTGTATGTCAATAAACTATCAGAAATACTTCAGACAGCTTTGTGTCATGCAAAGAATGCCATAAGGTCCTAGCAGCTTTGTTACAGCTTCAAATACAGCACCAGACAATTAAAATAATGAAGGTTAAGCAGAATACTTGCTGAGGCCTTTTTGCTTTCCAATTAATTAAAATTTTCTGTCGGTGCTTTCATTAAAATAAACTCTTGATGGTTCAAGAAAAATAACTAGATTGTGTTAAGTATTTGAAACCTCACTGTTTGATGGAGAAAAACATACCATTTAAAAATTCTGTGCTAATTAGTACAGCTAATTATATAGTTGCAGAATTATATGTCACAAACCCAAATATTTCAAACACAATCATACAAGGCCACTGCAATGATTTGTTCAATGTGGTTTGTAGAGTTGTTTTTCTCACCATTTCTAGGGTCATTTCAGTGTGTTTGCTATTTGAACTCACCTCTCAACACACATCACTCACATTTTAGGGGAATGACCAGATTAACAACAATCAGCCTCATCAGAAAAATCAGAAATCTTAGAGAAAGGTGCTTGACCTTAACTGAGTTAACCTCTGAAGTTCCAAAGGAATTCTACAAGCTCTTTTTGTCAGCCTTTCTTGGGCTGAGGTCACTCTTCATATCAACCTAGTAACAGATTCTTTGAATGAAGTTACGGAAAGGGTACGTGTCAAGCAGAAGACATCAAACATCCAGAGGTGTTTTTTTCTTTCACTTTTTTTAACCAAAAACTATGGATAACATCAGTTAGTTTTCTCCAATTCTTTCTTTAGAAAGAGAAAATATAGAGATTCACAGGGCTGATACTACTCTGTAATAAAATATGGAGTCTCTTTCTAAGTCAACCAAGATAAAGTGTCAAATTGAAGAAAATATAATTTGACTGAAAAGTTGTCATTTTTTCATGAGGTTGCTAAGCAAGAACCTTTCAGATTACAACACCAATCTTTGCACTTGGAACTTGGCAGCACACACACAGATACCACTTCTCAAGTGGCACTTCTGGGAATGACTTGTACATTAGTTTCTCAATGCAAGTGCTGGGAATAAATTTAAAGGCAAGAAGCAATTGTCTCTAAGCCTTCACAGAGGCTTACTACTGCTAAAGACAGCACAAATCCTTAGTAATTAAACCAATCACCTTCATAAAAGCCATGTTTGATATAGTTGGGAATCCACTCCAGGATTCAAATAATATCCTTCATTCAGTATCTTCGATCAACTGAAGATCAGCCAGAGTGTGAATGTGAACAGAGTTTAGTAGTACAATTCCGTGCCTGTTTTTTAAGTCCCACTGAGCATAATGGGAATTGCTCTAAAGTGAGCATGCAGTGAACTACAACGTCTCTGGGAAACAGTGACATTTACTGAAGTTTAGTTAAAAATGGGACTGCAGTTATAGTTTGTAAAAAGAGATTGTAAATTTGATGGTTCAACGCTCATTTTTTCTTCATGCATGGCAATCTACTGTAGCAGCATTTCATAACTTCATACATGTTGAAGGCAAGAAACATGATTTTTTCTTCATATTGTTTAATCACATCTAGCTAACATTTAAGCCATAGAAAATTCTTGGGTGTTTTGGTAACAGGGTTTTAATTTCAAAGTGAGCTAACACATCTTATCTACTGTATAACATATTAATCATAAACATGAATAGCTTGAAAAGAGTTTGGTGCCCCTTTTTTGACTCTAAAGTTATATAAAATTATAATATCAACAAATATCCATGATAGACAGTACTGAAAAAAAACACTTAACAGATGTTTTGCTGGTCTATTTACCTTAGGGATGTTAATCCTAATATATATATTTTCAGGTCACCAAACACACTGAGTTCACAGTGTGCAGTGTCTATACCCAGGCAGGATCTACACTATACAGAGCAAGTTTTAAATGGCCAGTTGTGCTGTGAACATTAGTAAGTGATGATCCAATGCAGAGTGCTAAAGTTGAAACACAGGGCATGCAAGATTCCCACAGGGCTCAACAGAGATCTATTTCCTCCTTGAGATGCACAAAGGCAAAACAACAGACAATTGCAGAGAAGTGAAAATCTATATGAATGTTTATTATTACTGATTTATTTCTGCCTTCTAAAGGGCTCAGGGTAGTACACTGTCAGTAGATGGCCACAATGTACCATGACATCTATATTTTTTCCTCAATCATCATTTGAAATACTTTAGTCTGAGAAAGATAATGGGACCATGGTCAGCCAGTAGGCTTCAATGCTGAATGGGGATTTAAACTTGAATTTAATTGTAATCTGTTACCCTAAATACTATACCATGCTGGTTTTCATTTGGAGTTGACTGAAATTATTCTGTTCTAACTGGCACCCAGCTAATAGAAGACTAGTTATAGCTGTTTATTTAGACTCATGACTCAGAGTAAGATGCAAAGGTCTCAAGAAATGAAATATATTAGTATAAGTGTACCTATAGAAAACTCAGCATGAAGTTCCTTGACTTAGGGGTCATTGTGGATTTTATTCAGTTTCAACATCTCCAATAAATATGTTGATTGGAATACAGTTATCCTGGAACTCTACACTGTACCAAATTTTGAAATAATATTCTTGATTTAAAAGCATATAAAATGTACATAAAAGTGTATAATTTTTTTCATTTCCTCCCACCTTTTTCCAAGTTCTGGGTTGCAAAGTAGTTGGCAACACAACTAAGATGCCACTCTCCCAGCAGGCAAATAGCTGCCTGAATAGCTGCCTAAATAAAAAGGCCTTTGCCTCCCAGGAGAAGAGAAACAGTATGGTGTAGCCTATGACTCTGGAGGCCAGAATCCAAATCCCTCCTTGGCCATGGAAACCCACTGGGTGACCTTGGGCAAGTCACACTCTTTCAACCACAAAAAAAGCAAAGACAAACCCCCTCTGAACAAATTTTGCCAAGAAAACTCCATGATTGGTTTGCCTTAGATTTGCCATAAGTTGGAAACAACTTGAAGGTACATAACCACAACAACTTCTGGCAGAGGTACAATACAATAGGGCTCAGCCAAGCCTCCCCTGGAAACGAGTGTCACAATCTGTGAGCAGCCACTGGGAAGGCCTTTGCCTGTATCCTCACTGAACAGGCTCATGAAGGCAATTGGGCTGAGGGAGCAATCTGCGTGGAAGATCAGCAAGTCCTCAAGGGAAAATAGAACCATTAAAATTCAGGATAGGAAGCTAACAAAAATGTGTATTTTAGGATAAAATACAAGAATTATGTATTTTGTGGAAACATGTATCCAAAGCATATCTTTAAATGACTTATCAGTGAACACATGCCAAAGAGCCATGGAAACAGAAATAACCCAATCCATCTGTCTCTGTTTTAAATGGGCGTCACAAGTCTAGTTGTTCCTCCACTTTCGCAAGGGTTTATGGTGCAGAACCCTTATGAAAGTGGAAAAACTGCAAGTAATTCCCCCTGCTCCCCTTCCCACTTTCTTCCAAGGTTTCCCCCTTCCCGTTACTATCAAAAGGAAATGGAAGGGGAGGGGAACGCTCAAACCAACCTTCCTTTCCCTTTCCAGAGCTCCCCTTGCCAGTCCTATGCATTTTGTCCCAGCACTGAGAACTTGCACAAGCCCCCCCCCCCCCAATTTCTTTCTACGTTGCCTTGGCACGAGTTCTCTGTGCCAGCACAAAATGCATAGGAATGGCAGAGGGAGCTCTGGAGGGAGGAAAAGAGGGCTTACGCGAGCTTTCCCCCACCCCTCTTTCCAATACGTTTTACGTGGCAAGAGAAAGGAGGGGGCCCCATAGGGAGGAAAGAGAGGCTTATGCAAGCTTTCCCCCACCCTTCATTCCCTTCCGTTTTGCCTCAGTGCAAGTTCTTTTCACTGGGGCAAAATGCATAGGAATGGGAGGAGGAGAATGGGGCAGAGGCATGCACATTTGCAAATAATCAAATTTGTGAACCTCAAACCCACAAATGTGGAGTGATAACTGCATACTCAGCAATTTATAATCTTGCTACGCATTAAAAAAAAGTAAGATGCATCCAGGAAAACAGCTGTCTTCACTCTATACTGTAATCTATACTGTAATGTATCCTTTGGTTTGGAAAAGTTGAATTTTGCATAAGTGGAAAAAAATTTCTTCTAAGCACTTATAAAACGTGTCATTGCTCAGAGGAAGTGTGGGAGAGATGCATAGTTAGAGAGAAGCCACATAAATTGTACCCAACAAATGAAAAAGATGTAAACATGTACTGATTGTCCAATAGGACTGGTATGTTCTTATTAAATCATAATTGTCTCACCTGTACTAATTAGCATGATTTGAGCACTGGATTATGAACATGAAAACCAGATTCAATTCCCTGCTTGGCTTTGGAAACTTACTGGGTAACCTTAGGTACATCATATACTCTCAGCCGCAGAAAACCCCATGATAGGTTCACCTTAGGGGCTCCCATAAGCCAGAAATGACTTAAAGGCACACAACAACAACAATATTGCTTACCCACTTCTGAGAGAAAGCGTTGCACATTTTGGTTCCCAGAGCACTGTGATAGATCTTAGACTAAAGTAGTGTTGCACACTTTCAATGCTAAAATATTTATCTATGTGTGCACACATGTAAAATATACCTAAGAAGTGTAATCTTTTGAGCAATTCTGAGTAAGTCACATTCTTTTTGACAAATTAGTTTCCTTGAATCTATATTCACTCACTTGTGCAGCTGCTGCTGCTGCTGCTGCTATGCATTGCTGGTTCTGGGCTGCGCTGACATGGCCTTGCAGATGCTGCTGTTCCTGACAGTGAACAGGAGAAGAGAACACTCTGCTGTCACTGACTATAGCACTAGGACTAGAAACTATCAGTACGGCAGCGCTACAACCAAAATCTTGGTGAAGCAGCCATTTTGCTCTTTTGTAACAACTGACTTTCCTTTGTACAAAAAAGCAAATCTATCACAACTAGTAAAAAAAAAAAAGGCTTGAAAATATGACCAACAAGGCTGATACAGATGTACCCTTGGGGGTTCAGAAAGAACCAGGGAGAATAGCTTTTAATTCGTTTAGACACCTTTTGTAGGCTTGTTAGGTCCAAACTACACATAAAGTCAAACATGTAGTTTGATGTCACATGTATCCTTTAAAAAACTGCAACCAGCAGCAGCCAAGGCACCCAATGAGGTGCTGTGGCATGCAGAGAAAAGGAGTTAAACTTTCCCTTACAGTATGGGTCTGACATTCTTTCCCCAGCACAATTTAATACATGACAGAGGCTCTCCTTGCCCCTGAAGGAAGCTTTACTCTCCTGCCAAACAGTAACTTCAGAGGAACAATTTTTACTGGGACTAGGTGTCGGGGGGTAGAAAGGGTTAACCCTTGTCTTAGCAGCCCAGACTGTGACTAGGACCTCCTGTTGCTAATTAATTTTTTTAAAGATACATGCAATGTCAAGTTACATAACATGCATAATTTGGCCTCCATGACATTATTACGCATACCTGAATTGTCAGCTGAGACCTAAAATAAATTGTTATACATTCATAACAAAGCATCACTTGTCTGTACTGTGCTGAAAAGGTCCACTTTTAAATTTAGCACCTACCATCTCTTCCACATCCCCCATGACAACATATTGCTAATAAACATGGGTAGATGCACATTTCTGTGTTATTACCCTGCACGAAGTTCTGTAAAATGGGCAAAAATGTAATGTTTGCTCTACAAAACCTAAACAGCATCTTATTTTGGTATGCAAAATTCTAAACTATTGTTTTAGAATGTTAGTTACTGTCTTGATGAACCACCAGTAAAAGGAAAATAATGGGAGATTATACTGCCATCATTTGGCCATCTTCATATACTGGAAGTAGATACAGCAAAACCAGTGAAATTTCTGCACCTTACCTACTTCCAGTGCTGGGGTGCGGGGATTGCGCGAGCAGCCTCCAGGGAGAGGCTCTCGCGTCCGGGGTCCTTCGGCTCCGCATGAGCTGCCTGCTCACGTGAGAGCCCCGCCTCTTCCTTCCGCAGTGCAGCCTGCGAGTTTCCCAGACTGCGCTGGGGCAGGAAGCACGACCAGCGCGGCTCTGGAGGCTCCGCATGCCATGTTAGTGTGTGCGGGGCCTGGGAGCAATGTGCGATCGCGCACCATTTTCGGCTTCTAGCCAAAAATGAAAAGGTGTGCAACTGGCGCCTGCCTTACCCTAGAGCGTTGCGTGATTGTGAGTGCATTGTGCAGATCACTCCTCACAACTGCGCGACATTCCAGGCACCCTTTCGCATGGAAAATGCCATGTGGAAAGGGCCCAGAATACACATTTTTATGTTTGTACATGATCATCAATGCATACACTTACCAACCATTTTTCATATGCTTCTATGGCTCTTTTATCTTTTTCTTGCATCTCAACTCCTTGTTCTACTTCTTTTTTTCTTTCTTGGATTTTTTCTTTCTTCTTTTGCTTCAGGAATTCTTCTTTTTTTTCATTCCTAAAAGGTATTCAGAATATGTTTGAAAACATGAAGCAAATTCATGCCTTCTATTCAAATAACAGACAATTGCAGTAACGTAATACAGAGGTATACCAATTAAACTAATTCATTTTTGTTCTTAAGGTTGGGAGATACAGATATACACATAATAGTATGTAAAATTCAGAATGATTCTGATGTACCATTTTTCAACAGCAGATTTGCTGTCTTTCTTCCTCTCTGCAATAACTTCTTCTTCTTTCTTCTTTTTTAATCTTTCAATTCTTTTCTCTCTTTTTAATTGCTGTTTTAAATATTCTGCCTTTTTTTCTTTCCATTTCTCAAAAGCCTAAAGAAAAGAATTTGTGTTCAAGAGCTTTCATTAGTGTTATTAAGCAACTGCAAGAATTTCTGGTCAGTTCATCAGCTGCTTAATCAGTTGATTGAGCATGCATAGTACAAAACCACTGCTAAGTAATTTACCATTTTACAAACCAACGAAATATTTACTGAGACAAATAAAGGACACCTGGACTTTATTTACTAAAATAACTAATTAATTGCTTTTCACAATGGTTCTGAGAGGGTCTTACAAGATAAAATAATTAAAAAGACATAATACTGCAAAAAGCAATTAAAAATTCAGCATGAAACAGAAATGACATTAAAAAGCCTGAACAAATAAAAAAGGATTTTACCTCATGTCAAATAAGGCACTAAAATATCTCTTTGGGAAGGGATTCCTACAGGTGGGCACCGGCATCGGTAAGACTCTGCTTCTGGTCAGTATTTAATTTATTTCACAGAGCAAAACAGACATGGGCAGGGGGGCACACACAAAATACCAAGTTTCATGTCTGTTCACCTGGGAGGAGACAATCTTTTGGGTATGCAGGTCCTGATCAGTAGCCAAATGAAGTTGTTCCAAAATTGGCATAATTTCCTCCCAGTTGGTAACCAGGCTGCTACATTTTACACTGAGTAGTTCAGTGCAAATAGTAGTTCTCCTACTATTTTATTTTATTTATATCCTGCCTATCTCCCTGCATACGACCCAAGGCAGCTTATATACAATTTAAAACAAGATACAGGTTGTTAAGTTTTTTAAAAAAATTCTACTGGAGTAACACACACAGCCTAAAAACAATCATACCTCTAATTCTCAGTTCATAGACTAAAACTAGTCCTTGCCTTTTAAATCACCAAGCTTTATTGATAAATCTGCAAACTATAGTCTGGAGTCCTGCTTTTTATAGATTTTGACATACTGTTATGCCTCACAAACTGCCAGGTCTACTTGCAAAATTATTTTGCTAACTCTACAGTTAATCTTGCCATACAGAGTGCAGAAAGTTAACTGGAAGGGCTCTATTCACACTTGACTGGTTGACATATGCCGTTCATTTTCAAAATGCTACACTAATTAAGATGAATCACATGGGTATGGAAGTACATTGAACATTTGCTACAAAGTCCACTTTATACAGTACTTCTCTGGATATAATGTTTGCAACAGAGAAATTTCTCACTGCCTTTTGTGCCTCTTCCTTTTTCTTCTCATTTAGTTCTGCTTCTTTCCTTTTCTTTGCTTCTTCCAACCTTTTTTTCTCAGCCAATTTTTTTGCTTCTTTTTCCTTCATAGCCTTCCAGGCTTCAAAGGATGCAACAGCTTCTTCCCTCTTAGCAGCTTCTTTCTAAAGAGACAGAAAATGTGCACTGTAAAAATATTTAGAAATTCCATTATCATTAATTTTGGACTTAGATGGATAAACTGAAGGCCAAACAAGCATAAAGTATTAATTGCGTATGCACTATGAATTATAATTTTTATGCCTCAAAATTTATGAAATCTCCTACTTAGCCTAGTATCTACTAGCTACCTACACATTTTATTTAACTATGAAACACAATAAACACTGGCCAGAATCCTATACCAGCTTATATTTAACTAAGTACTTAACTAAGTAACTTCTCCTGGCCCAGCAACTCCAAATTTGATGGAGAAGCATTCAATCATTCTCTGATCGTCAGCAGATGGGACCTCCATGCAGCTGATACCTGATAAAGTGGGCTGGGAGAAGAGTTATGGTTGTGGAAAGTGTCAAAATTGTGACTAAGTAATAATCGTGAATATGAAACAGCTATAGTTAGGTAACTTGTCATATTCATGATCACTTAGTCACATTTTTAAACTAGTGTTACAGTTGTAAGCCCCCCCTCCATGCCCCCGCAGCCCTATCTTACTGGGCATCAGCTATATGGGGGAAGAGGGTCCATTCTGCCAATGATCAGTGAATGGTTGAATGATGTTTCCATTTGGTTTGATGGGGTTGGGCCAGAAGAAGTTACTGAGTCAAGTACTTAGTTAAGAATAAGCTGATACAGGATTCTGGCCAAATCAGTTTGCTCCAAATGTGCAGGTTTATAGAGATGCGCCTAATAATTCAGGAAACTGTAAGGAAGAGATGAGATCTCCCCCAATGTTACTATCTTCCTTGAAGGAAACCTTCCAATTTCCTGGAAACATTTCGTTGGTCAACCTGACTTACCACATCCTTTGTTGTACCTCTTTGCTTTACCCTTACTGTCCCTTCAGACTGAAAAATAAGTCTTTACGGCAAAACAAAGGGATTTCTCCATTCGTAAATCTCAATTTGTAAATCAGAAAAAAAAAATCTATGTGGAAGAGATTCTATTCAACTATTCTATTCATTCATGCTCACTAAATATAAGCTGTACTTCACTGGTTCTGCTGCTAGAAAGAACAGCACTGGTCATTTAACCAAAGTTTTATGATTTCTGCAGCACTGCTAAGTGAACTGAGAAAGAAGTGGGATTTAATTGGGATAAGGAAGGGCAAAGTTTGATGCATGCCATTTTTCAAACTCCAAGGGTGCCCAGGACCCTCTAAAATATGTTTTTATTAAAAAGATATAATTACATTTCTAAAAATGACTTTATGCTCCATAGAAACCCTTTTTTAAACCAGGAAGTAAACCAGAATTTGTCCTCTCTAACCCCTTGCAGTGTTCACCCCTGATCTAGGAGATCTGGGTTCATATTCTATTTCTAGAAGGCACTTACTGGGTAGACTCAATCTTAATTAGTCATATGTAATCTCAGCTCCAGAAAACCCTCTGATAGGTTCATCCTAGAGTTGCCGTAAGTTAGGAATGACTTGAAGGCACATGACAACAACAAGAATAAATAATAATAATAACAACAATGATCTATAGGATGACTGTTAAATAAAAATCCATGTGATTTTAATGTACTTCATGAACTAAATTTTTTAAAAATAGATGTTAATAGTTAATTTGAAAGTAAAACTCAGAACACTTCTGTGTAACAGCTCATAATATGCTGATGACAGTTTTAGATCAGTGATTTTAAAAATAAAACCTTTTCATTTTTTTCCCGCAAGTTCTCAGCTTTGTTTCTTTTAATTCTTTGTAGTTCCAGCAGGAATATTCTCTTCTTTTCCAACCAGTCCTGAAAAATACCAAATGTAGTACAATATTTATAGGTGAACTTTAGTCATCACTTGATGAAATTACCTACTATAAATGACAAATTTATTGTGATCAGTACCACTAGCATTTGTTTTCTATACTCACAGTATGAGCTATTCCTTTAATTTTGTATGTATGACAACATGATGTTTCGGCTGGAATGAAAAATGCCATATGCATAAGCAAACTTTTATTTGCACATACCAGACAATCCCCTGGTATTTTAAACTTTCCAAATCATCATTCCTCATGTGGTGTTAAAGATTGTTTCTTCAGCTTCTTAGGCTTCAGAAGTGATTAAGGCATAAAATGGGATTATTTTGTAGGCCACAGATATCTCATTCAAATGCATTTGAAATACATTTCTCTTAACTTGCTACTTTTTAACTATAATGAAAAGTTGGTAAGAAAGCAAAACTCAAGGCCTACTTCTAATCATACCCTGGGCTGAATCCCAGGTGCAATGTAAATGCTGAACTGGTTGCTTAAGTTTACCATCCCTCCCTACCCTGTAAATGAATCAATAGAACATAGCATGAAATAATACTTCAAGTTACGTTTTAAAAGGACTCCATTTTAAGATATCCTATCTCTTATTTTTCATCAAGGTGAAGTACTTGTTCTACTCACCTTTTCTGAATTCATGCCACTCTAAGCTAACAAGGAAACAGCCTGCTTTCAAAAATATCTCTATAAGGTAAAGATACCTGCGGTTTCAAAAAGCTTGCATAGAGATTTTTATGCCATTTTTGGTTGACCTAATAAAGGTATTACCAAATGATGGGCACTGGAAATTGTGTCATAGTTAACACATCCACTTTCAAAATTGTATTCTTAATGAAAATGGATGATCTTATAACATTAAATGTTGTTATGTGTTTACCTGATAAACTGCTGCCCGCAAACTGTCTGCTTTATCAAGTTCAGCACTATATTTCTGTAAATGCTTGTTGTCCAAAAACTTTAAGGTTCCTAAGTACTGAGAAGATGTACTTGTTGGGATATGAGAGGGTCTCCCAGTTTTCTTTAAATATGTAGAGCTTAAAGATCTGTAAATAAAAGGATCATATCAAATATTTTACGTTCTCATAAACTTTATAGAGAAAAAAAATATGTATTTTTAGATTTCTTAATTTTCAGAAAGTACTTCCATTCAGGTGAGTCCGGTATGAGTCTACGGCTATTTCCGTACTACACTGCTATAGTGCTATTGTTCTACTTTCAACATCCTATGGAATCCCGGGGTTTACAGTTTAAGGAGGGGCATTTAGAATTCTCAGCCAGAAAACTCTTTGGCTTCAATAAACTACAAACTCCAGAATTCCACAGGATGGGGAAAGTGGAATAATAGCACTATAACAATGTAGTATGGAAATGGCCTAGGACTCAAGCATCAAAAAGATTAGATTCAGAGTATATAATCTGTAGAAAGAAACCTACTCACGGACATCCATGGAAGATAGAACTGGAGTTTCCAAGTTCAAAGACTTGGATTTGGATACTCATGCTAGAGGCTGGCCCATACAGCTGAGGGCAGCTGACAAATTTGTCTAATGTATTGTATAAAGTATTTTCTCAGCTCATTAGTTTTAAGCCAATTTAGCGGGTTTTAGCCTGAAAAAAAAACCTGCCTATTTTTTATACCAATACAGTGTGCTCTCCATATATATTCAGGGCTTTTGTTCCAGGAAACCCTCTCCCCACATAAATAGTGAAATTTGCAAATGCTCGCATCCCATTCCATTCAATGGTGGCGATATGTGCACGGATGCTTGAGTGTGGCTGTGCACACGTTGCCGCCATTTTAAGTATAAGATGCAAGATGGTCATGGACACTCAAGCTCTCACATCTGGACCACAGGTAAGGAGGGCCAACTGTATTAGCATAAACTCCTTTTAAACCCATAAACTGTATTGTAGTTGGATCATCTCCATCAACAATTTGTTTCAACTTTTCTTTAGAAACTCAAAAACTTTAAGCAAATGTGTAAAGTAAAAGAACAAAAATGGCCAAGATTCTGCATTCTAGCTACATAAACATAGCCACAGTTGACCTAAGGAACTGACTCCTGATACTCACCTTATACTCCAGAGAGATTTTCTTAGCAACGGAGCAACAGAGGTCTGTGGCACAGTTGAATGGATGCTTCAGGATACTGTTGTCAGCCCTCTCCCACCTTTGAGCCATGGTTCAACAAAAAGTGTCTCTTGAAACTATGGGGTTGGACGGGGCTGGCTGCAGCATCCTGAAGCACTTCACTCAACCTCAAAGAGTCTCACTGGAGTTTAAGATGGATTTCAGAGAACATTTATCTGAGTATGGAGCAGCTATGGATCCATAATCCTAAGTTATGAATCTGTCATGGGCCAGAGTCAGCTTCTCCAAGTGAACAGTAGCCTCAAAGGAAGACAAGGAAACACAAGTACACTGGGAGCTAGTCAGGCTGGGAGGGCAGCAGGCTGGGATAAGAGTCTGCTGGCTCCAGACTTTTTAAGGAAGGCAAAGTGTGGTGGTCTGACACCAGAAACAACTTGTGTTTTTGCTGGCCCTTGCCTTTGTGTGCTACGGATTCTCTGCTTTGCTGTCTGCCTGGGTTCTCTGACCCTTGGACTTTCCAACCTTGCTGCTTGCTGGATTCCTGAAATCCTGGACCGACTCTTGGACTACACTTCTGCTCAACCCTAAACAAACAAGCTCTGCTGAACTGCTAAGCTGTCTCAGTTTGTCTGCCAAAATAGCCTTCTGCTAGCTCTGCACTCCTTTGCCTGGCAACGGGCAGCTGGAGCCTACAACAGAATCCACAACTGCAGTGCAGGATGCCAGTCATTTTCTGTAGATGCTTCTAAAGGGAATGAGGAAAACTGTGGTAGGAGTCCTCATCTGTTACTGAACTCTGGCATATTGAACTACTTTTCAGAATCAGAACTTCTGTGAAGTTTAAAATATACATTTTTTAACAACAACAACAAAAAATTAAGTAGAAAATGGGTAGAGCAGATATTTCTGACCAAAGAGAAAAGTATTCTAAGAGTATAGTCAAAGTACAGGGCAGTGATACCTGGTTGGACAATGCTAGGGTTCTGGATAGCAAAGAAAGACCTAAACAACAGTGATTAAAACAGAAACTTATCGATCAAACAAAACAAAGTCTTTATGGCCGAGTATGTAAAGAAGGTAGTGATCACCAACAAAAAAGTTACACATACAACATTATGTCTAGGGAATAATCAAACATGATTGTGAGGACAGGATGTACCAAAGCTGAGAATTTTAACCAATGAGATTTTAAGTTTTTAAAATAAACAACAATGATATTGGACTCCAAAAAACAATGGTATATAAGGATGTCATTCCTGTTAGGTGTGATGTTTTCCCTTTCAGAGGTTCCACTGCCAGAAGACTATTGTAATCCAGGCTGATTTAAAAATTGATGCGTCAGATTATGCTAAACCTGCTTCTTAACTCTGTTCTAATGATCTTAATAACCTTTACTCAAACTATTGCTTTGATATAGGTGTTCTGCTGATTGTTAGATGATGAACATACAATCCAGACCTTAAAGCAGGAGTGAGAGAATGCAGCCTGTGGACTGCATATGGCAACAGAGCTGTTTCTGTGAAGTCTGGGACCAAAATTTTTTTTGCCCCAAAATGTCCCCCAGAGTGTATGGGGGACAATTTCTTCATATTCCCACTCCCAGATATTTTAGGTGCAGAGAGGCCTTTTTCTGAAAGGAAATGACCCAGAAACTGACTTCCAGGTCACTTCTTATTGCCAAAAAGACTTCCACTGGCCCTAAAATGGGCCACAGAAGGTCAAAAACATGGAGAAATTGCTCCCATGCCTCCATAGGGGGGACAGCCTTTGGTGTGAAATTAATTTAAATATCTTTTGGGAATGCTGCCTTCTAAGATCACTGGGGAACAATGCAGCCTGATAGTAGCCTACCCCTGCCTTAAAGCATGAGGAATTTGGTAGATGATCCTTTCACATGAACAAACAGCACCAGCCACTATACTTCAGTTCGTTTAAAAATATCAGGGGGCATCCTGTTTAGTTATGAGACTGTAAGCTGGACTCAAGAACTTTTAAATTTTCGGATTCACATTTACAGTCGTTAATGACTTAGAAGGGACACCCCAGACCTACCATTTTTTCCCAGGCAATGCCTTAGTTGAAAAGTTTCTGAGGTGCTTCAGATATACAAACTGGAAAATGATCTCAGAAGTGCTCACCTTGTCATGGGATGCATTGGAAAAGCAGTTGTGGCAGGACCTTGAGAGGTCTCTCTTGCAGCCTGCTGTCAGCTCTGTGAGCTCTGCAGATGTCATTTCCCACCACCGTGATTTGCAGTGCTTGAATACCTTTTGGCTGGGGCACTGCTTGTTTTAAGAGTTAGGTTATTGGGAAGTGTATCATTAGGTGCAGTCACAGACAGACTCTGTTGTCATAGTTATATCTGATAATACAGGATCCTGGCCATCTATTTAAATATTTTTTGTGCTTTCATCAGGGAGAATTTCATAGAACAAGGCTCACAGAGAAATATTCACACCAGAAAAGCCTAAAGATTATTCATTCACATGACTTATTTTTCTTTATATTTTGTTGTCAAACTAGTACGTTGTTATTTTAGGAAACAGATAGATATTCCTCAGTACTCAGGCAAGATGCCAACAAGAATATATCTCTTATGTTCAGCTTCAGACTGATTTCTGTGTCACAGATGGGGGTGAACTTGCATTACTCTGGCAGTACTTCCTTCTCAGTAAGGTTCATGAATCACCTGACTCACAGGTATGCTCACAGAAATATGTTTGCAAAAATGGGTTTTTGTTATTTATGTATCATGATATAGACTTAGTGAACATTAAAACAAACCATATGCCCGTAATCTCAACAATGCATTGGGATGTGGCAATTTAAGAACCAGAATGATCTGATGTAATTCATATTTCTAAATAGCTTACTTCTCAAGTATGAATTTCCTACCTGCTTACTGGAGATTTTACTTTTTGGGAAGCTTTCTGTTTTTCTTCACTCTCCTCCTAATAAAACCAAAGACAAAACTGTCTTAAAACATGGTAAACAACAGAATGATTATACAGAACCTATTCAAAATTTTAGATGTCAAGAATAAAACATCTGTGGAAATTCAGAAGAGCCATGATATAAACCTGTGAAATCCTCTTTTGCACTAAAGTATAGCAAGCATGACCAGTTCCCTCTCCCACATTTACAGCCATGTCTGCAAATCTGAAAAATCATTGTCTTCTTGAACAAACTGAAATGCCTTTCACCTGTCAGTGGTGTATTTGGATCTAAACCCACATCTACTGTACTAACAGCAACAGGTCTTTATCCTGTAGTACTGACTTTCCCTATCAATTATTTGATTTTCGTAAGATTGTTGGAAATGAAGATCATCTCCAACTGAAATGGAAAGGGAGTGTTGAGCTTTCTTGATTAATACTGGCAGAACACAGTTCAAAGGATAAGCTGGTAGTAGCCACCATGCGTATGTTGATTTGTATAAAAAAAGAAAGAAGGGGTTTGTGTGGAAGGTGAGACCTAGTAGCACCTTTGAGACTAGTTAATGCACTTCAGCATAAGCTTTTGTAGACTTCAGTCCATCTCTTATATACAAATGTGTGTGCAAGTGAATGCGCGTGTGAAATGTAACAGAAATGCAAAACATGCTGGCATGTTCATGGTGTGACAAGTAGAGTCTCGATGATCATAAACGGTAGTTAAAAGCACAAAGGTGAATGACAGGCTTTGCATACAAGTGTAGCAGGTAAACACAACTATAGTAGAGAGTCTTTGTCTAGTATATTTGTCATGCAGAAACAGTTTGCTCTGCCACAGGACATTCAACCTTCCTTGGGCATTTAGTCTTTGACCTAAAAGTAGCTGCTCCTGAACCAAAACAAACAAACAACAATAAAACAGGAAGACTGGAAAAAGAAACAGCTGGATTGGTGTCTATTCACAAATTCTAATCCATTAGCAGTGCTTTGAACAAAGACAGCAATTTCTTCACACACCATGTATATCAGAATATGAGCTTTCATTACAGATATCCATGTAGCAAAAGGATTCTTCTCAAAATATTTTCCTGCTTCAAGAGAACTATCTATTGTTTGTGGATTAATCTTCTCCAAGAAAATTAACCTTCTCCAAGAAAAGTCTCTGCCACGTATTCCAGGTCGCATGGCGTGCGTGAGCGGTAGCACGGAGTGAAGCTGCGCAACTCCATGCTGTCTCCAGCCGGCATCCAGCCGCTTTTTCCATCTGATAAGTGGCTAGACACCCCCCCGGTAAAGGGGGTGCGGAAGATGCTCGAAGGGGGTCCCGAAACTAGCGTCGAGCTCTTTCTAACAAGAAAGAGCGAGAGGTGTTAGGGGGACCGAAGGGTTACGACAGAACCAGCAGGGACGCCGTATTAGCGGCACAAGCGCCGCCACCGACTTTTAAATAAGAAGACTCACTTTTTGAGACAGTAAGCAACCTGATCTACTTTTCTTTTTAATTGGAACTGCAACAATTTTGGACTAGCAACGGCAAGCGGGTGCGGGAGTGCGAAGGAACCCGGCAAACAGTGAGTACGTAATGGCTGACAAACTTACAAGACGGTTTTAACATTTTGAAAACAGACTGTATTTTGGTGTAATAGATTTCCCCAGCTGTTGTTTTAAGAAGATATATTAAAGGACATTTGAAGGAGCCCTATATGATAAGCTAGATTTCATTTGGATTTCTGATTCATTGCGTGTTTTTTTTTCTTTCTTGACTGTTGTGAAGAGACTGGACTTTGAACATGAGTATCCCTGCTTAAAAGTGTTTACTGCCTTCCTGTTTCTTTTCAGTTACTCGACTGGAGTTTGGATCTTTGCCATTATGAACTGGGCTGTTTGGGACCTAATACCTGCGTTTTTCTTGCTTTTTTAACATTGACTCTATGACGTGTGGCATGGAATATTGGGAGTACGGTGTTCTTATTTTTTCTTTCCTGAAGAGAAGGGTTTTTAAATCAACATTTCCTTTTTGGATTAAATGGACAGTAAAATTACTGTGTCACTATCGGATTGTGGACCGAGCATTTGAACTGCAAGACTTGCTTCGTAATTAAGACTCTTTTGTCTGGCCTGGAGAATTCTATGTGGATGTAAAAATATTTTCCAGGGAGCTGTGTTGTGCCTGTGCTGGAAGGACAGGAAGATGAGAGACTTTAACCCCCATGCAGCGGAGCGGCTTGGATTCCTGCTATCAATAGTGAAGGAGAAGTTCCCATGCTCAAGGTTTTGGAACTGGAATTAAAGAGGGAGGATTCATAGCTCCGGCTGGGAGGGGGAATAGAGACCTGGGCCTAGGCACAACCTGTGATTTCATTGTATGAACTGAATATAACAAAATAGAATTTAGTATTTGAGTTGTTTTTAGTAATCCTATATATTTACATTTATACATTATATTCACATAGCTCATATATATATATATATATATATATATATAGTTTTTTTAAATAGTGATTTTCCTCCGAAAATTTTAATCCATTGTAAATTAGCATAAGGTGGAGATATACAGTGAATGTGTCTTATATGGAATGAAATCAAATACTAAGTGAAGAGTATTGATATTAAGATTTGAATTTTATAACAATTTGAATTTTATACTGGTGTATATATCTATATCTATCTATCTATCTGTCTATATATATATATCAATATTATATGTGATAAATGAAGTAACTGTATATATACAATGAATTGAACTTTATATTGCAAAGACAGAAGTTAAAAAAAAACAGGAAAAGGGAGGAGAGAAGAAAAAAGAACACTATTCAAAGGTTGGGCATTGGTATTTAGAGTAAGATTACTTACATTATCCCTTACAGACAGTTAACTGAAAGATTTCAGATGGATTTAAAAACGTACGGAATCGAAGTAAAAGAGAAAACTGGAGTAATTAAATGGCTATTTGAAAATCCGCCTCACCTACTAGCTTGTATATACCAAGAAATATTACACCAGGAAAGGCAAGAAGAAATAGTTAAGGCAACAATGATCTCCTGGGCTCACAATATCAGACATTCAATTCAATTAGATTCTTGGGAACAAAGTTGGAAAAAGACTCAAAAGTTTACAGTAGCCCAGAATCTGACAGAGAACTATTATAAGCTGTTTCATAGATGGTATATGACACCAGACAAATTAAAAAAAGATTTATAATACAGGTAATGGGCTTTGTTGGAAATGTCAAAAAGAGGTCGGTACGATATACCATATGTGGTGGACATGTTCTAAGGCAAAGAAATATTGGAATGAGATACATAACAAAATATGTGTATTAATGCAAGTTCAGTTTGCAAAGATACCGGAATTGTATTTATTAAATATGACAGATGTATTAGAAGGTACTGACATAAAGAAGTATTGGAGAATAATACTGTATATGATAACAACAGTTCGTATTGAATATGCGAAGTTGTGGAAAACGCAGCAAATACCCACAATAGAACAATGGTGGGGGACACTTACTGAAAATAGAAATGCAGATATGGTCTCTCAGAGATTAAAAGGGAAATCAGACAAAGAGATTCAAAGAGAATGGCAAAATGTGATGGGTAATTGCTGGGTATTGACAGATGGAAATGGGTAATTCATGGTTTTGATAATTGATGTGGTGGCTACTGGAGATACATCATGAAGCGGGAAGTGGAGAGGGAAATGCAAGAACCAACATGTAATATTAGCAGTAAATTGTGGTACAATAATATAAGCATGTTAACAGATATTGAAAATGAAATCTAGATCAGTGTGGAAGATCATTAATAATTCACGTAAACTACATTTATAAATGATTGATATAAATGAAATGATACTTAAAAAAAAAGAAAAGTCTCTGCCTGATTTATTGCAATACTTTAACTGCTTGTACATGCATGAAAACACTTGTCATACCATCACCATAACTGCATGTTTTGCATTTTTATTTACATTTGACACTCCATTTCCCACACCACCATATTTGTATCTGTGTCTTTTTACAAAGGCTTTACTCCATGCATTTGAAGAAGTGAAATATATCAGTGAGTGTGATGGATCTCCTACCCAGGTTGGTTCCACATATCCAGCCTTTGAGCTCTTGTCACTCACCTTGCCCTTTAACCCTCAAGATCCCTCCCTGGATCTGGTACTCAGGATGCAAAGTGACCACTATACACAATAAGGGGCTGTGTGGTAAAGTGTGGGCTCCTCGTTAATTATCCAGACAGCAACAATCAAAATAAAAAACAGTAAAGATTTATTATATAGCAAAATAAACATATAGGCTTTGACTGCTTCCACCCACAGTACAGAGTAACACCTCAATTTCTGCTAATGTTAACACCTCTCCTTGAACTCTCTTCACATTCTCAGCACTCAGATCTTATCAATTCCTAACAACCTTAACTCTACATCTAACTAACTCAAGCCTCTAGATCATGTACTCCCCCGCTGATAGTGACCCCCAACATTCCATGCATTGTGATGGATCTTCTCAGGTTTGTCCAGCTATTTGCTTCATAATTGGTCTGAAAGGTGCTGCTAGAACGCTTTCCCACTTAGGTTCCCTTTTTATGCTGAAATAGACTAACATGTCTATTTCCTTGAAAACTGCTACAAGGAAAAATTAAGGAACTGGTAAACCACCTTTGAGTATCACTTGCCTAAAAAGAAACCCTTGAAATTCATGAGGTCACCATAAGTTGACAAGTGACTTGCAGACACGTACATACAATATGTGTTTATGTGTATAAGTATACATAAATTATTCAAAATTTCCCTCTGTTATTGGTACAAGTTTATCAAACACACCTTTATCGAATCTGACAAATTCAGTGCAGTCTTTGAAGTACTCAGTTCTACCTTCTGTTCAGCTTTATCATCCTTTGTTGTGGCTTTTGATCCATCCTCAATGGCATTCTGTTCTAATGTCTCCAGCTTTTCTTCTAGATCATTTTCAGTTGATTCCTGCAATTTCTTAGTTTTCTCATAGACTGCTGTCATCATCAGTTCTATCACCGAAGGTGATTTTCTGTCATTCTCCAGAAATTTCATATCATCACTGTTCCCAGTTTCTCTTTCTTCATTACCTAGTATTTAAAAACAAAAAAGAAAGAAAAGAAGAGAAGAGAAGTATTGAAGGATTAATAAACAGATGGTGGAGATGGCAGAAGTCAGGATGATGTATCTGGTTTTCTTTTTGTTAGTTACAGGGGCTTTGTAACTTTCTACAAGATCTAATTTTACATGAAACAGATATACAGTGACTTAAGATAGGTAAAATTAACTATGTTGTGAAACTGTCACTTCAATTTATTCTAAAAAAAAAATTGGCATGTCTGACATATTTCATGGTTTGCCCATTTCAGTATGAAACATACTGTCACATCTCAGTATTTAAATACAGCAACAGCAACAACAACAACAAACCTGTCATATCAGTTCCCCTCTTAGCTGGAACATTTAAACACTACATGATACATTTTTTTAAAAAGAACCTGAACTACAACTTTATTCCTGGCACACTCTTATGAGATTGCTTAAGTGCAAGTTTTCTTACAAATGCAGAGTTCCCCACAGAGTTACGAGAGTTATCATGCTTTCCTTTTCCTTCAGGACATGTATAACAGGATGCTCTGGAACATGGAATCTCTAGAAATCAGGTAAATAGACTTAAATACTGTGGAGGTACCAGATGCTGTCTGATCTTGGATACAAAGCAGGGTCAGGTTAATTAGTACTTGGGTTGGGGATCACCAAGAACAATACATGTTGTAGGCTGTATTTTAGAAGGCAAAGGGAAACCACCTCTTAGTATTCGTTGTCTAAGAAAACTCTACGAAATTGATGGGGTCACCATAAGTTAACAGATGATTTGAATGCATATGCACACATATGCATACACAGAGAGAGAGAAATCAAGTAACAGGTCTGTAGAAATGGGTTAGACACTGCCTGATCATGTGCTAAGCATGGAAAAGAGGGAAATTGTATTTTGCCAGTTAAATGTCATATGATTGCCTCTTGATACAAAACTATTTTCATCCCAATCAGTCCCTACAAGAATTACTCTGTGTGTATACCTTGGAACAGGAAGATCATGCTGAAGATCTACTATCTAGATTTACAACTAATAGCCGTGATTAGAATCTCACTGTGCATGGTTTTAACAAAACATCTCAACCACAGACATGAGAAAGTAGTTTTCACAGCCTGGGCCATTCAGGTGATGCATCTCAATAGGAACTAACTGTCCTATGATTGCCTCCTGATAATAATTATTCTAGTCCCAATCTTGGGAAAAAGGCAGGGCAAAAATGACAAGAGCAACAACTGATCAGAAAGGATAGGGTGCACACCTTTTTCCCACATTCGCTAATTTAAACTAGGTTTTTGTGAGCAAAGGGATAGATGGCTGTTTTCCAGCAGGACACAGAAAGGAGTAAAGGAAAAGCAAGTGTTGGGGGAAGGGGATTCTCAGTCATGTGGACTTGGTTACCTACTGAGAGAGAATTCAGCCAGGTCTTCAGCCTGCATATTTACAACTTAACAAAAAGATGACAAAGACCTTAGAGTTTCAGCAACTTCTTCAAAGGGACAATGAATCAAGGTAAGCCCTGGAACTTCCCACCACTTCAGCCAGGTGTTATAATATTTTCAGTGTTTAGGAATTTCTACATCTTATTAATATCTGATAAATATAGAGACAGTCAAGACATTGTTGATTCATGGCAAGAAAGGTTATTTGCGGGTCCAGCTTAAGAAGGTGAAACAGACACAGGGAGAAAATGGTTGGAATAAAGAAAGCTACAACTTCATTTATTACAGCTAAAGGTTTTGGCCTGGCATGAAGCATGGATCTGACACTGGAGAACCTATTATCCAAAAAAGCCCCAAACCTCCTTAGTCCTCCTTCTGAGGTGCACTACTGAGTGACAGATGTGGAATCCACTTGGGTGCTAGCCACTGAAAGTGAGGTTGGTCTGACAGTGTCCAAGGTGGAATCAATCCAGGTCATCTGCACCCCTAAGGACTTCCAATGGGGCTCACTTGTGCTGAAAACTGTACCCTGTCCTGTGCCATGTTGTCAAAGTTATGGCAGTTGGATAACATTAAAAAAGCATAGTCCTAATGCCTAACAAGTTCTTTAAGAGAAGGAGGGTAGGAGGGCAGCAAGAGCTGAGATCCAAGTGGAGCTAAGGGGTCACTGAATTTATAAGACACAAGCAGATTATAGTGAAGACTGTTCATTTGTTCCATGTAGTCAAAGTCCCACCTCCCTCTATCCTCGCCTGTCACTCTAACTGGCTGAGCAGTGAGAACCCACAAAAAGAATGTGGGATCCCCAATAAAAAGGAAGGCAAGATGATGGTGGAAAATGGCAGCTCCTCGCCATGCTGTGTCACACTGCAACCCACAAAGGGATGCATAGCTAAGTCTGTTGTCCATATGCCTTAAAATTGTTGGAACTGTTTTGTGAAACAGATAAGAGATTATAAATGGAAACTGAAATGGCTAATAAAAGTGCTCATTGGTAGCAGGGTATAAATCAAAAGGATACTAGAACCTATTTCTAAAATAAAACCTAATTAAACTTACATAAACCATGCTCTTTCCCTACAGAAACCCAGTGCTAATAAATTATGAGCAGCAATTGTTCTCAGCTTGTTAGCATAATGTTTCCAAAGCCTAATTATAATGATAGACAATCAAGGGACAGCCAAAGCAGATAATTATTAATTTCAGCTATTTCCCCTATCATTATGGAGTTTGAAATTTTCCTTACCAATGGTCAGAAGTTGCACTCAGACTTTTAAAGGTGGCTTCAACATAAGTAGCTCAGTATTACAAAACTGTAAGATCACAATTACAACCAGCAGTTCCAAAAAGTCATTTTATACAATCATATTCTTTACCTTTTAAAGAAAGTTCTTCCCCAGATATTAAGTTGGAATCACCAGTTCTCTCATCCAAAGAAGAAAAATGAATAGGAAATGGGGATGAGGAGCTTGCAATCCAGGGACCCTAGGATATAAAAAAAAAAATGATGTGGATAAATATACTCACACTGGTAAATTAATACCTGTAGTTTGATTAAACTCCTGTAATTTTGATTTAAGCTGCAGGTGACAGAACACAGTTTGAAAACAGAAGCAATCACATAATTTTCTATTAAAGAAAGTTAAGCATGTGCCTATTTCTCACATGAGAACAACAGATCAAATAACCAAGAAAGGCTACAGGGAGCTGCAGAGTCAGATATTTAGAGTGATCTGGCTGTTTCTCCTCTTGTTTATCAATGCTGTCATCTCCACGATGTAAACTGATACTCACAGATGAAATCCTTCATTGTGAGTCCTCTCCCAGCTATCTCCCTAGTTTTAGATGGTATTCCTATAATAAACATTAAGTTTACCTTTGTCCATTAATTTGCTCATTAACTGGACCTCACAAACATATCTGCACTCCCTCACTCACATTCAAATAGGGATGAACGGATCAGTCTATTTCTGGGGCATGACAGTTTCACCTATTTTCAGCATTTTTTAAAAAAGCAAGAAAGTTACACTGAAATTGTATACATTTGCTGCTAAAATATGACTTTTCAAGCCAAGTGCTTCATTGCAACATTAGAAGAAAAGCACAGTCCAAAGGCTATTATTCCAATCTGCATATTTGTTTGGGGAGTATAAACTAGGCTGGTTCGCTTATAAATGCAGGCTGTACAAAATAATCCAGCATCCCTACTTACAAGGGCCTTGCTTCTCTGTTATGTACTCTCTGTTTTTATTGGACAGCTTTAAATTACTTGCTAACCTCAGGACTAGGGCTTTCAGCAAGTGCTCTTCTTTCAGATTTCATCACTTGATCATTTAACCTTGTTTCAGAAGATGGTGCAGACAAAGAAAAGAATCTGTGGTTCTGAGATGTTCTATCCTCTGCCTTGCTTCCTTCATAGTCTTCCACACGGCTACTTTTTCTCAAAACACTCCTGGGTTGAGGAGATGGCTTTGAATACTCATGTAATGCAGGAATGCTGATATTCTCAGCTGAGAAAAATAACAAAGAATGCAATTTTCAACAGGCATTTAAGAAGGAGACAATTCAGATTAAATGAATCAACCTCTCCCAATTGTCTTTGTATCAAACACTGTCGGGTTGCTTCAAATATCTGTGAGAATAGCATTAAATCCCAGATTTTCAATTAAAATAAAATGATCATTAACAGCTAGGATTGAAAAATGAGAAACATCAATTTAAAACTCTTGCACAAGATTGCTTCTTTCACTCTTTTGTGAAAAACACAGTCAAATAACTGACAGTAATCATTTACTCAAACCCTTTCCTGGGAAACAGGATTCTGTTTTCCAATTCCAGTCTGTTGTCTTTAGGTACAGTTGTTAATTCACACTGAAAAGCTGTCGGACCATATGCAATATGAGGCATGGTTAAGATCTCAACTCTAACAATTAGAATCTACAGAGGTGTAGCATTGTTTACATGTGTAACAGAGACCCTCCTTCTCTGCTATGTGAATTAGACCATACCAATGACATTTCAAAACAGAGTGACATCCAATATACAAAGCTCAACATTCTATTGAGTTTGGACAAGTATACACTCTTGCTAACACAGGCTGGGTCTCTCAAGAGTTGTCTATTGCCTTGATGCCTGGCTTCAAGGAGATCTTCCGAGATGAGACACTATAGGAAATGTGGATTAGGAAATCATCTATGCTTTCTTTACAGGAATTTCAAACTTTCCACTTTCTGAGCATCTTCATGAAGCCCAGCATTGAAATAATAGGCCCTACTGAATACAGCTGGCTTCTGTAAGGGAGCCAGCGCTGGGTACCTCTTTCTTGCTCCTTATTTGTCCTCACTCCATGCTTGTGTAGGGATATCTTGGATGCCTCCTTCCATAATCAATAAAGAGCTGAATCAGAACAGTACGATTATAAAATTCTTGCAGTATACAAGCCTCACCATCCTTGAGTAGGTAAATCACTCCAAATATCCTGCATCTACCTACCAGTGTCACTGAACAAAACAGTACAAATGTATGCATGTTTACTCTGAGATAAAACCAGTTAACAGTTTTTTTTTAAAAAAATGATTACATATAGAACTCCTAGTTTAGGGCAGACAACTAGATTAAAATACAGTCCACATTCACAGGTATGACTCTCGCAAATTTGATTATTTGCGAGGTGCCCACTCCTCCTGCCCATTCTCCTCCTCCTCCCATTCTGTTAAGTTTTGCTGGTGGGGAGAAAGAGTACAAGTGTGCCAATGCAAAAGGTAAGACAATGGGGGAGGGAGATGCATGCATGCACTTTCCTTGTGCCCTCCAGAGCTCTTCTTTCCCATTCCCTTGCCTCTGCCCCAGTGCTGAGAACTCATGCTGAGGCAAAAGGTAAGGCAACAGGGAGAGAAAGACATGTGCGTGCTTTCCTTTACCGCTCCAGAGCTTTCCCCTCCCATTGCTTTGCCTTTGCCCCAGTGTTGAGAACTCACATGGAGGTAAAAGGTAAGACAATGGTGGTGGTGGTGGGGAAATGTGCATGCACTTTCCTTGTGCCCTCCAAAGCTCTTCCATCTCATTCCCTTGCCTTTGTCCCAGAAGGGAATGGGAGGGGGATTGTGGGGTGGGAATTCATTATTTTTCCAATTTCATGAGGGTTCTGCACCCCAAACCCTCACAAATGTGGAGGGGCCACTGTAAATGACGAACAGTCCCAGCCTTTGATGCTCTTCTTGATTCTATAACTGAATCATAACTACATTAAAACAATCTGTTTTGGTTTCTGAGTTGCTTTTGTTTTTTCTAAAGAAGCATCTTAGGATTGGTGCTTTTGAATTCTCCTTCAAAATAATTAAAACCTGGATACTGGAAGAAGTATACAAGATCCAAAAGACAGTTCTTGCATCTTGTGAAATTAACTCCTTGAACTTGTCTAGCATTGGCAACAATGAAGCTATACAATCCTGGAAAGTCATTGTGATAATGAGGTTCCCATTATCCAGGTAACAGAGCTGAAGGAAGATAGTTCTCCCTCCAGGCAAACAAAGGGTTAATGAACTGCTGGGGTTAGGTTACATTTTATTGGGGGTCAGCATCACAAAACATCACAGGTCAGGAGAGACCTGTGGTCAAGAGAGATAGTTCCCAATCAGGGGGAGAAAGGTGAGAAACTTCAAGATGAAAGAGAAATTTAAAAAGCCTCAGGGGACCCTGAGGCAGGAGGAGAATGAAGACATCAACCAGAGGAGGCATATCACCCATTGCAGGTAGGCCTAGCTAGGCCTTGCCTCTCAGCTGTGCTTCTACACACCATCTCAGCACCTCACCAATGATGTGAGTAGCTCAGGATGTTTTTTAGATAATTGTGCTAGGATTTCTGTTCTTTTGAAAGCTCTGGCTGATATGATGTAACTATCTGTAACTTGCAACTTCTAAGCAAGACCTGAGGAAAGGAGCTCTCATGTTGAGTGATACCTGTTTTATATTGCCTGCTCCTAGAATAAATGCTTTCCTTTAAAGACCTCCCTGCTCTATTTCCACGTGCTTGTCGGTGACATGCACAGATAGGATTCCTCTCTCCCAGAGGGGATGGAGGGAGTAAAGGGATCGCTAACTTAGGGATTGTTGGCTCCCTTGTGGCATCCCACTGTGCTACTAAGACAGGGATTTTTAACTCAGTGGGTGGCGGCGGCATTTAATTAATGGAACCCGGGTAGGTTCTATCTCCTATTGAAGGGCAGAAGTCAGCACTGAGTGGGAGAAGGGCCCCAGGTCTATGACATGGTGGCAGTGGTGGTGACAGTCATTCAGTTTAGTTCCCAGTGACACAACTGCCTCAATAAACTTACATTTTAGACTGTCTCTCATAAGCCCTCCTTTAGCCCATGTCACTAAGAGTAGGGCTGCTAGTGTAATGACATATTTGAGGAGGAACAGTTTACACACGTTGGTCAGATCCTGAATTGTCAGACATAATTATGAAGACAGAGCTCTGTGGTTATAGCCACACTGAACAATGGCACCTCCCAAACTGGAACCTCTTTTCAGGCAGGCAACACATCAAACAAGGGGTTTCCAAGGTGCTACAGATTAAGATGCTGGGAAATAACATCTGCAGAACCCACAGTGCACATTAACAACAATAAGCTGGAGAGACTCCTTAGGGTCCTGCTGCAATTGTTTCTTTAAATTCAACCCACAATTGTGAGAGTGCTGCTGATATAATATCCATGCACTCTGATCTACAGCACCTCCAAGATGCTATTGTTGAGGTGCTGGCTGGCTGAAAAAGTAGGGGGGTCATTTTTGGTCGTTAATGAGGGTAAATGTGAATTCCCCAAATTATGCTATCATAAATCTTATGATCTTCTATCTACTGAATAGGATTCCAACTACTATACAAAGCAAGGATTGGGAAAAGGCTGTTTCTGTGGCTCAGACTCCCCTACCAGACTTTCCTGCCCTTTTTCTGGTTTAAATAAAAGGTGACTTGTTTTTGTTAAGAAAGT
Organism: Cyclura pinguis; assembly: GCA_030412105.1. NCBI lineage: Eukaryota > Metazoa > Chordata > Lepidosauria > Squamata > Iguanidae > Cyclura > Cyclura pinguis. The sequence continues at coordinate 163,649,934 of CM059603.1, read as the reverse complement.
CTCTGAGAGTCAATGAGTCATCCTTTAGGCAGGTTGCAGTGCAGAGTGCACTATTTGACATTAAAAATACCAATTTTTCAAAACCATAAGTAGGTTTCTCACCACTTCTTATTTTTGTCATTACTGATTTATTGATCAATTGATTGAGGTCCCAGGGCAGAAAACTGGCCTCTAGATCTACCAAAGTTTCCCATCTTCTCAAGGGGTGCCTTTGGAACTTGATATAAAGCTCTAATTCAGTAAGCACATTCTCCTAATTCAGAGCAGTTCAGGGATTACAAAGTTTCATAGATACTTAACAATTAATGTATGAGAACATTGGTAAACTCTTGTTGGGGCTAAAATTAGTGTTTATGATTTGCATAAAAACGGGTAAACATTTTCAGTGTGAGTGCTGGTTATTTAGCTTTTTATGCATTCTAGAAAAAAATAAGAAATGTTGCTTGGCTCCAAATGTATGGCCTTTTAAAACACAAGCATGTACCATATTTGAAAATCTTGAAAAAATGTTTTAAGATCACTATATTTAAGACTATGCTGCCACTGAGTGGAGAAAAATAGCATAAACTCTTTTAGGAAGACTGTGACTTTAAATCCCCATGAAACACAGAGACATTCTCAGAGCAAAATATTGATGGTTAAAGCATAGTTTCTCCACATACTGTGATCCTAAACATATCCAGGTTTTATATATATGGCCGCTTATTAAGAATTGCAGTTTTATTGGAATGCAGGTACAGTATTTGTTGGAAGCACAACAGCACAAGGAGCGCATATACATGGCTTAGAATGCTCACCTATTACAGATAATCAGGGAAGATCACACACTCAGCTTCAGTAATTATGCAGCAGATGGTATCGGTCCTGAAGGGGTGTGTATCTGCTTATATGTAATACTATGCCAATATGAAAAATTTAATTTCATTCGGAGATTACCAACACTTATACACAGTACAAGATGCTTTAGTATCAATGCTGATTAGCACTGTTTTACGCAAGATGTTCTAGCACCAAGGTTTATCTGTCACAAAACAAGCAAAATTCCAGGCACAAACATTTCCTTCCCACTGAGGAGCTACAGTATGACCCCAAACATCCTGACGGAAGAGCAGGGTTTTCTGAGGATGGAACTGCAAAGAACACTGGTGCCAAAACGTATTGCTTCAGGCATGAAACCACCTGGTAACTTTTATTATGTATGAAATAAGTTCATCACACTATTTGGACTGAAAATAACCTAATTCCTTTTTACAAACAAGACCATCTGATAATTTACACACAAACTCTGTCACAATTCATAGATGGAACACAACAGCGTAGGATTTACCATACTCTACACCCAAGGCAAGATCCTCACACAACCTACTGAAACAGTCTTTCTGCTATGGCCTGGATTCAAAAAACCAACATGAGCTCCAAGTACCTCAGGTAGCCCTTGGATTATGTTTCTTAATTACAGTCAGTGGATAACTCTTTTGAAACTGGGGGGAATTTCAGAATGAACTATGGAATCTGTTTTGGATATGGCACAAGGGTTTGAATACTACTGGTACTTTCTTCTCAAAAATACAATATTTATTACAATATGATCTCATTATCTAAAAGATATAAAATTCCTCTGAAACCAGGTTTCAGATAAAAGTGGTTATCAGTTCTCTGTTGCAATAGCGGATAGTTATAAAACAGTATTTCATATTCCAACACCAATCATCTGAGCTATATTTTCAGTGTACAACCGCAGAAGATTAAAAAAAGAACATATTTGAAAAAAGCACAAAGCTCAATAAAACATAGCTTACATTTATCTTGGAATATAAACACACCATTTTGCAAATAACTTGCAAAACGGAAGGAAAACGCCAACAACCACCATAGTTGTTTTTGTTTTAATTGTACTTAAACATACTTTTTCAAAAGTGCTGAAGCTGACATGAAAATGATAATGGAATTTATGTAAACTACCTTACTCACACATAATTTTAATACAACCTAAGCAGCAGAATGTAAAATGTCTCGTTTTACCTGATACTGATGCTCCCTTGTTCTTGAATTCCCTTGGCTTTGGCACAGGCTTGATTTCAGGCTTCTGTTCAGTCATGTCATCCCTCTCTAACTGCAGCTCAAACATAGATGCTCCATCCTGTTGCTCACCCTGTTCTTCAAAATCAGACTCCTTTTCAGAAACTGAGTCACCTTGTGTCTCTTCGCTCAGATGTTTATCTTCCAACACAGTTGTTTCCTGAGGTCTCTTATCCTCTCCTAGAGCGAAGGCATCAGCAGTCTCTTTTACAAAAGAGTGGCAATCTTGCAGAGGTCCTTCAAATGGCATGGATATTTTTCCTACAGTCTCTTCATCTGACCCGGAACGTTCTGTTAGTGAAAAGGGGACAGCTTCCCTCTCTTCCCTCAAAACCTCTCTCTCCATCTTGGCCACATAGCGAAGTCTCTCATCTACATCTGACAAAGACGAGTCATCTTCACTTTCACTTTTCAAACTGCTCCCGTTGTAACTGCTCTTCTCGGACAACGATATTGCAAAAGCAACAGATTTCTTTGGAGTGTTTTCCAAAGTTTCAGGAAACTCTTCTGAACCTAGAAGCAGATGAGACGGTCAAGTTGTGTATAAAAACAAATGTAGCAAATAAACCTTAATTCAAAACATCATTCTACTGCGTATTTTTGATCCTTATACATTTCTAAAACTTTGCAATGTCAACCACAAAATAGTATGCTGCTTCCTCTATTTCCTGGCTTGCTCCCAGAAGTCATTTCTAGTCTTTTACTGTATGAAAGTCAATTTGTGAATTTATCTGTTTGTCTGTGTCAGGCAGGCGAAGACCTCATACAATTGGCTGTATGAGATGAGAAGACCTCATATGATTGGTTGCCTGTGAAGATTCTATGGAATCCTGGGGATGGTAGTTCAGGGAGGGGCCTTTAGAATACTCAGCCAGAGAGCTCTTGGGCCTCAGGCCAGTTGCTATGGAGACGAGGCCCAGCAGCAAGAAGAAAGGTGGTGTATTCCCTCAGAAACCAAATATCTGTTATGTTAACAACTCTGAGTACAGACTGGACTGGGGACTATGGGGAAAAGTTACAGATACCTGACAAGGCATATTCATACTCATATATATTCAATTCATATACAGTAATAATTCTCTTAGTGCCAATCCTTATGTAGCCAAAGCAAATATATTCCCACATAAGAAAGATTTATCTACAAGGTTGAGGAATCCAAATATTTCCAAGACCATCCCCAAACTATAAACAAAATACTTCCATTTCCAAGCCTTCAAGGAAGACTGAGAATACAAGGAAGATACCATTTATTATGCCTCCTTTTCCCAAGTACGCTGCACAGCATGAGAGCACAAGGAGATGCTATTCCAAGGTATCTTGTTATTCACCATACCTTCATCATCACTTTCAAAATCTTCAGAATATTCAGCCATTTGTTGTCTGGCTGCACGAGCAGAAAGTGCTTCTTGTAACTCTTCCTAAATATAAATACATAGAAATTATCATTTGAATGAGAAAACAAGCTGTCTGCATTCTAATAATAATCTCCCACACAACACAAATATTTTTATAGATTTAATAGACAATGCCAGCATTGTTTACAACATGACTAAAGAAGCATTAATATAGTATATGCTCAGTTATGAAAATGGCTAGGCATATTTTTTTCCTTAAATAAAATGATTGACAGTGGAGAAGTACAATCTAGTGTTGCTAGTTCAAGCCTTCATTTGTGTCCGTCCACCAACAATAAGAAGTCATAGTTAAACATCTTAAGAGCATATACCTCCTTAGGCAGTTGTTTATTTACATGCGTTCTTTGTCTACTGTTACCTGTCTTTTGTGAATATTGATACACAAAAATTCTAGACAAATATGATCTTTTAAGAAAGTGCAGAAATTTATTTCAGTTCATTGTGAAGATCATTCTTCACATCAATTTTGATTTGGAGATCAAAATATTTTACCTGAAAAGCAGTTCTTTTGGAGAATTTTGGACTCTTAGTATAGGCTAAGGTACTGATACTGTCTTCATCAGACATGTTTCTTGAACTAAGAAAAGTAATCTTGTATGTTCAACTTGTGATCCAGTGCAGACAACTCTTCTGGATGAACATAAATCGGAAAGATTTTAGTTGCAAAACAGATGTTCCTTTGAGGAAAGACATTTCCCCTCTCAGAAACAGCAAATATTTTACTAAGAAACATACTTTCCCAGCATATTTGAATTGCAATTACAAGAGGAATGGAGAAGAAATGGCGATGAATCCATTTCATATATATAAAATTATGCCTTCATTTCCTTCAAAAAAGAGGATTTTGTTTTGTTTTTTACATGTTGCTGAGGGCCAAAGGCACATTACACAGACAACTTAATTTTATCAGGTCTTTAATATATTTTGAGTAAAGAGGAGTTAAAGTTGAGACAAAGTAGCCCTACTTGTGAGTAGCTTGTTAATGCTAATATTACCTTCCCAAGAATCCTCAGTTTACCACAGATAAAAAGTGTTCATCCTGTAGAAGGCAGTACAGTGAAAAAGGTTCAAATTCTTAAGCACACTTTGCCCAGAAAATAATAAAGAGTGTACTCTTATGCATAAACAATGTGTATGAATAAAGCCTAAATAATTTTCTTTTTGTTTATGTGACACAGTAGTCAGATACACTTACATCCTACAGCTAGATAAAGATTTTATTATTGATTTTTGTTTCTTTCTCTGTTAAGTCTACGAGGTGAGGTACAATATATCCTTACATTTTCTACACAAACAATCTGCAAGATAAGTTACACTGTGGAGAATTGCCCAAGGAAATCAAAAACAATGGGCTGTTTGTGACTTTGCAAGAATTTGAACTTGGGTCTTCTATGTCTTTCCCCATTGCTGTATCCATAGATTTACAACTGTACATACAGTGCAATTCTATACACCTGTATTCAGGAGCAAGTTCTTCTGAAGTTTACATAGCTCTTATTCAAAGGTAAGTAACCAAGTAGAAGGAGGCTTACTTCCAAATAAGTGCGCGACTGATTTCAGTTTGTTCTCTTTCACACTGCAAAGTAACCAGAAACAAAAGCTGCAATCAGCTCTCAAGACAAGATGGAAAAATAGAACAATCTACTTAAAAGAAATAAGATATACAGTGGCTTGCAAAAGTATTCGTCCTACATCTCTTCGATTTTTCTACATTTTTTGTATTACAACCTGGCATTGAAATGGCTGTAACTGGCATTGTTGTGTTTGAGGTACATAAGGTAAGTTTGAGAAGGTACAAAATAGCTTTATTGTGACAAAAAAAAAAAAAAAAGTCAAGTAAACAAAATCAAACCGTAACTTGTTGGGCACATATTACTGCAAGTTACTGTATCCTCATTTGCTTTTTAAGCATACAGATGTACACCTGTCACTGAAACTGTGCATTTGTCCCAGAATTAAGATCTGCTTTTACAGGAGCAGAGTTTTTCCAGAAGCATCTAATGTGGTCCAATTTCCTTTTCCTGTCCCCTTCAGACTAGACACTTGTACTTTGTTAGACACCTGCTTATGTTAAACAGAAACAGAACCATAGCTCAATGGTACATCACATATTTTGGATATCAAAAATTGCAGATTCAATCAATCCTGGAACCTCCAAGTGAGGCAAAGAAGAACTCCAGTCAGTTATGTTGCAACCTGACGCCAGACAGTGCTGGCCAATTCTCCCCACCCAACTGGGATGCCCTCCAGCTATTTTGGACTGCAGTCCCCATCAGCCCCTGGTAATACTATCCAGGGTAGGAGATTATGGAAATTGCTCTCCAAAACATCTAGGTGATACTAGATTGTAAAAAGTTGCTATAGGCAGTGCTGAACTACGCAGACAGTGGCCTGTCTGATACAGTGTAAAATAACAACATAAAGAACTTAAAGATTCTGTGAGAGAAGAAATTGTAAAAAGTTGTTCTTGTCCTCTATGAACAGGACCACTGTGTTTTTCTCAACAGTAATGATGAGAGCTAGAAACATTTTTTAAAAATGTAATATACTCTCCAGGTTTTATCAAGTGTGGGTATCAGGTGAAGAATGTGGGAGCAGAGAAGATGCAGAAACACCTATACTTCTGTCCTTCAATTTTATTCTGATGTTTAAGAATCCAAAATATTTTTCAGTGCTGGGGCCACATTTTGGCATAAAATCATAATTTCTAGCAATACCCATATTAGCCTCCCCATGTCCAACATGAATACAGTCCGTATACCTTAAACATTTGAAAAACAACAAGGATGTCCTTGCTGTCTGCTGGTTCACAAGACCACTAGCAGCTACTTTATGGAAAAATAAGTCTTATTGAGTTTGTTAGGGCTCATTCCCAAGGAAACAGGCACAGAAGTGCTACCTTAATTTTTATAGGCTAACTCCAGCTCCTTAGATACCAACTGCTCAATGATAAATGAACACATGTAAGTACCTTTTAATCAATGGGTCTCCTCTATCTGGAGAGTAGCAACTGGATTTGGCCCTATCCTGTATATTCTATATGTATACATCATGCTGGCTCTAAGGCCATTTCTGCACTAGATTGTTACAGAGCTATTATTCCACTTTCAACATCCTATGGAATCCTGGGGTTTGAAGTTTAGGGAGGGGCATTTCAAATTCTCAGGCAGAGAGCTCTTTGGTCTCAGTAAACTACAAACCCCAGGATTCCATAAGAGGTTGAAAGTGGAGTGATAGCGCTATGCCAGTCTAGTGCGGAAATGACCTTAGAGCCAGCATGATGTAGTGGTTTGAGTGTAGCACTAGTAATCTGGTGACTTTGGGCAAATCACACTCCCTCGGCCTCAGATGAAGACACTGATAAACTCCCTCTGAATGAACCTTGCCAAAAAAACCCCTCTATGTTAGCTCGCCTTAGGCTCCTATCTGGGCCATGTTACGATTTCCACAAGCCGGCAGCGGCATTTTACATGCCATTCGCTCCCTTTTCGCTTTCATCTCCACACGCTGCCCCTTCCTCGCTGCAGTTCCGAGGCGGAAGCCACAAAGTCAGGCTGCCCTTCCAATCCCCCGCGCCTCTTTCCTCTTCGTCGCCGCCTCCTTTTTGGCGGCGTCGGCCCCTATCAGCGGGGATCATCAAGCTTTCGCTTCCCGCCTCTGCCTCCCGCCCACCTCTGTACCTCGCGTTGCAGGAGGGGTCTTTCTTGTCTCGGGCGAGAGGGCTGAGCAGCGCCCGCTCCGATCTTGTCCCTGCCCCAGCTCCAGGTCTAGTAAGCGCCACGACCGGCCACAGGCCTACTAGGCCTCGCCGCCGGAGGGGTTGCTTAGCAACCACCGCTACGCTAGAGGTGACAGCGCGGAGCAAAGGCAGTGTTGCCGTGGAAACCAAACCACGCCTCCTCCTCCTCCGCTCCTTCATTGGTTTGAAAGACAGGTTGGAGAATGGAGGTGAGAAGCGCGTGTGACGTAATAAAGACCGATTCACTCTCTCCTTCACGTCTGCTTTATAATAATAGGTGGTTATTCCAGACACTGTAAAAGGCTGAGATACAGCTAGATTGAAATGTCATTTTATAAACATTTTCAATTATTCTTTTCTTTCTTTCTTTAAAAAACCCCAAATCTTAGGGGTATGTGTTTCTGTACGTTGGTGTGTCCACCTTCCCACCTGCATGCAAGAATAAATTTTTCACAAGTTTAAATAGATTATTGATAAACTAGAAATGTGAGGTCTCCGTTAAATTTAAATTCAAAGTATTGCTGAGTATTATTTTTGTTTAGGTTTCTGTTTGATCCCATGGGCAGTACAAAGCCAGAACTGTTCAATCTGCAATTTCATATTTCACTTCAAGAAACAAGCTTTTATGCTTAGGCTGTACACATGCTCTAAAGGCTCAACATCCATTAATAAATGCTTGTACATGTCTATTCAGAAAGTCTGTTCAGTAGACTGAATTCATTGGGGCTTACCCCCAGGTAAGAATGCACAGGATTCTAGCTTTATATTTCTACAAAATAATTTAGCCTGGCTAGTAATTTTTAATGATGATGATGATGATAACATATATAAGAATTTGTGTTTGTTACATTATTAAAGAAAAGGGAGATTTCTGTAACATGGTAAAAACTGCTGGTGCGAATGACAGAAATACCTTAAGACACTTTCACTTTCAAAGAAAATTTGGTTCAATTTCTGTTATGAGATTTGTACATCTTAGGGACATTGCTTCTGAAATAATGATCCAAAATACATAGCAATCTAAATTTCTGAAAATGTATTAATATTTTATTTCCCAGCAACATTGATTGATACAAAGCTTTATAATCCCTTTGTCATTTAAGATTATTGCCAGTTTTGGGGAGGGGCAGCTTGGAAAAGTTTGTTGTTGTGCTGTAGCTCCCAAATTATCAACATGGCCAGTGCTCAGACTGGCAAGAAATTCTGAGAATTATAGTCCAAAAAGTAATTTTTTCCAAGCTTTGGGGTGAAGGAGTAATATTTGTCATCTCCAGAGGATGGCAGCAAAAGATTTGCTACAAAAACATAGGCGCATATATTTATGGTTGTTGCTGAATTTAGTATGTCACCATTTATAGTCAAGCTTGGAAAACAGGGCATTTTTAGTAACTTTGCTGCAAATTAAAATGTTCACAGAAAAAAAAAGTGGGTAGACTAAGGGACTGAAAACAAATGATTGTTTGAATCCAAGTTATGATTAGACACTGCAGTTCTACACACATTTTGATGGGAAAAAGAACAAATTGGCTTGTATCTGGCATGGACTGCAGCTCATTTCATCTGATATATGAAGTTTTATAGTCAGTTGGCAGGAAAAAATGTATATATATGGGCATAGAAGAATAACAAACAGTGAGGTCAAATGACAGGAAAATGTTAAAAGGACCAGCCCAATTCTCTTATGAACTGTATTAAAGGAGAATCATGTGATGACCAAGAATTAGGGATATCCCCATCACTGGCCAAGGTGCATGGCCCAGCTCTGCAAGTCCACGCTGGAATTAAATCGGCACATGTACAGCTGCTTTTACATTGTTTTCCATGTGATCAGTACTCTAGGGGCTCTTTCACACTACACAGCTATAGTACTATGATTCTACTTTAATTGCCATGGCAACATTCTGTGACATTACGGTTGCCAGGTCCCTTATTTGAGGACAGCCCCTTACTTGAGGGTTGGAGATCTTTTCCCGTATAGGGTTGGCAGGTATTATAAGCGATGTCCCTCATCCGAGAGCTGAAAAGCTTGTCCTTTGTACTGACTGAATGGGATGCCAAAAAATCAGTCATTTGGGATGTAAGCCCTTTAAGAAAAAGGTGAGGTTGACTTGCAGAAATATGCAGCAAGTATGTCTGAAGCTTCCTGCTGTAACAGATCTTTATTTCTCCCAGATTGGTGTGGCAGTTCCCACTCTGATAAGGCGTTTACCACACAGCTTAGCCCACGCATTACACCACCTTCGTGTAAAAAGATGAGATTTTTCAATGTTTATTTAGAACCAGTTAATACTTTTATGGTAGTGTGTTTTTAGTGTGTTTACTTATCACTGTAGACAACTCAAGCCAAGTCAGTGTTTACAAAGATAAACTGTAATATTTATTAAGACAATAATAAGAATAAAGTAGCTTATTGTAGTTCCTGTGCAGTTCAGTGTTTATACATTAGTTCAGTGTACTCTTCAGACAATATTAACAGCTAATTTACTCTTCAGAAACAGTTCAATTATGTCTTAAGACTTTTACAAAAGGCACGATTATCATACAATGGCCCGTTGTCTAAACTCCCCGTAAGGCTTAACCCTCAACTGAGGTCACACTCTCTGACCAGCACCTACTGGGGTTCAATTATTCTTCTGCTTTCCACTAGGCTTCCACTGAGAACGAAACTTCCCAACACAACCTCATTCTCTGGCAGACTAGCTCCTTGCTAGGCTCTCATTTAAGGAATAAAAATACAGTCATCCCTCCACATTCGCTAGGGATAGGGGCACAGGACCCCCGAGAAAGTGAAAAAAAAAAGTGATTAACTCTAGGCTTTTCCAAACCATATGAAAAAAGTATGATTTCCATATTCAACCCACTGTGGATTCCTTTGGGGCATCAGGTTCCTTCACAAGACAGAAGTGGGTGACTGGTGGGGCTTGCTGCCACCTCCACTGCTGCCCCACACCGTTTTTAATAGGGACTTACTAGCTTTGTTTGCAGTTTTTCAGTCTCACAGGGCTTGCAGTTCCTATTAAGAATGGCCTAGAGAGGCAACAGTGCTGAATAATCAAATCTGCAAAAGTGAAACCCACAAATGTGGAGGGCTGATTGTACCTATGATACTTTGCTTTATATAACTTTTTCTCCCAACTATAAGCCTCTCCCACATACTACTGGATTGGGTTTCTCTCCTGAGATACTTTTCTGGTTGCCTAGCAACCTGTTTTTAGGCTGCAATGGCTCTTCAGACAGCCACGACCCCCAAACTTTGTCACACCTGCCGATACAGACAATGAGATTATTCATGTTCTACTCTTACAGAGTTGGAAGAGATCACAAGGGCCGTCCTTTCTTCCTTCTTAAAGCTAGTGGACGTTTTCCTTTGAGCAACCTCCCGGGCAAAGTACCATGAAGTCTTTCTTTGGCATGTACATAGAGACTTGTTATTGTGTGCATTCAAGACATTTCTGACTGATGGCACTGTAAGGAGAACCTATCATGGTGTTTTATGGGGCCGAGAGTGTGTGACACATCCAAGGTCACGCAGTGAGTTTCCATGGCTGAGCGAGGAACTGAACCTTCGGGTCTCTCTGCACTACACTGTTGTAGTGGTATTATTCCATTTTCAAAATCCTATGGAATCCTGGGGTTTGCAGTTTAAAGAGGGGCATTTAGAGTTCTCAGCTGGAGAGCTCTTTGGCCTCAGTAAACTACAAACCCCAGAATCCCACAGGATGTTGAAAGTGGAATAATAGCACTATAACAGTGTAGTACGGAAATGGCCTTGGTCTCCGGGGTTATAGTCCAACACTCAAACCACTATACCACTTTGACTCTCTGACTATTTTTTTTTGTTGCTCTCTGCAGATGTTAACCAAGTAGCTGATCAGGGTGACACAGCTGAGAATGAAGCAACAAGCTGTAGTTTCTCTTTCAGTCTGTGAGTGGGTGAATGTCTTAGTAAATATAAGTATGTGTGTTTGTGGCCCTTTTCACACAGCATTTGCCATGCGAAAGGGTGCCTGGAGCGTCACGCGATTGTGAGGAGCGATCTGCATGACGCACTCACAATCGTGTGACGCTCCAGGGTCTGGCAGGCACTGCTCACGCACTTTTTCATTTTCGGCTTTTCGAAAATGATGCACGATCGCGCATTGCTCCAGGGCCCCATGCGCACTTGCCGTGCATGTGGAGCCTTCAGAGCCGCAGCGGTCGCGCTTCCTGCCCCGGAGCAGCCTGGGAAACTCCCAGGCTGCGCTGCGGAAAGAAGAGGCAGGGCTCTCGCGCTACCTGCTCGGGAGCAGGCAGCTCGTGCGGAGCTGAAGTAGCGGGGACACGAGAGGCTCTCGCTGGAGGCTGGTCGCGTGATCCCCGCACCCCAGCGGGGAAAAAAGGTCAGGTGTGGAAATGTGTGAGCTGAGAGGGCTATGTGTGTTTTTGTGTATCTCTGTGTGAGATAGAGTCTGCCTCTACAGGGCAGTATTCCATTTTAAAATACAGTGATTCATATCCTATTTGCTGATGTATAAAACTCACTTTTTTTCCTGAAAAATACTATTTGAAAATGGAATGCTAGCATATAAATGGGGTGCACCTTGTTTGCTGGTGCGTCTTATACACTGGCAAATATGGTATATCCAGTCAGAAGTAAATCCCTAGGAGTCCAATGGGACTTCCTCATAGACAAATGTGTATGGAATTCCAATTTAAGTAAGACACCCTAGAAGACTGTTGGAATGCATCAGCTTCTTTATGACAGTCATGTTTTTATCAACTATATGTATTTTAGCTAATTTCATTCCATTTATATTCTGGAGCGTAAAGGTTTTTTCACCAGTTTCCTCCTGCATTTTCATCCTAACAACAATCCTATAAAGTAGGTTTATAAAAGGCTGTGCTGGCTCATGGTGACCACATGAGCTTTGCAGGGAATCTGGAATTTAAATCTGAGAATGCCATAATGTGAAGCTATAGAATCTTAGAACTGTAGAGTTGAAATAGATACCAAGGGCTACATAACCCTTGATTATTTAACCCTCTGCCAGAGCAGGAGTCTACAGTTGTGACATGGCTCATTTTGTGTTCGAGTTTGTCACTACAACTCTTAAAGAATATTGTGGAGCTAAGTTGGAGAGGGTTGAAATACATTCTTTACAAGGGAAAGGAAAAGTGCTTGAGCCTCCCATAATCACCTTGAAATCAGGTTGGATTGTTACTCTGAGTGTGGATTTGAATACAGTTAGCTCTCCACATTTGCTGGGGTTAGGGGTCCCAGCAGAAGTGAAAAAAACCCCCTGCAAATATCAAAATGTGTGTGTGTGTCTGTGGGAAGGAGGCCAAGGCATAGTAGGGAGAGCGGGCACCCAGGTTAGGGAAAGTAGAGGGAAAAGGGGTCGGTCAGCATGGTGTTCCTATCTCTCTCCTACCCATCTCGTTCATCAGGTGTGAGGATCCTCAGGAGAGTATTTGTGGTACTGAGAAATTGGCGTGCGAGCTGTCTTTAGCTGACCAGGCAGTGGCGGGTAGAGGAGGGTCAGAGGCAGGCTTTTAAAGAGGCAGTCTGATTGAGGCCACCTAGAAGGAAGGTTCCCCCAGAAAAGGGGCACTTGGGGTGGGGGGTAGATGTTGGAGAAACTCACAGATAATCAAATCGATGAATGTTAAACTCAGAAATGTGAAGGGCCAACTGTATGACTGCTGTAGGAACTGAGCACCTGTTGTTTTGGAGCATTTCAGGGTCAAATCCTTTCATGTATTTTTTTTTTTTTGAAACAAATAGAATGTCAAGAGGTGTCCTATAAATCTAATCAAATCTGAGATTCAGGTTGCTTTGAATTGTAATAATACTTGTCCAACATTTTTGATATGAATAAAATGCATTCACTATGGATTTTCATAAAGCCAAAGGTTTGTGCATTGTGTAACCTATGTTTGGAGAAAGTGAACAATATCTTAATTTTACAAAAAAGCACAGTTAAGTTAATTGAAATCAATACTTTTAGTTGGTATTTAGGCAGAGCACAAACTTATTAATAGCTACATCTTGACTGTCAAGACCACGTGTCATGAATTTCAATTGCCCCTATTGCTGTTTTGAAAACCTGGCAACCCTATATGGAATCCTTGGATTTGTAGTTTGGTGCTACACTAGAGAAACTGAGAATTCTAAATGCCCCTCCCTAAATTGCAAATCTGAGAATTCCACAGGACTTTGCCATGGCAGTTAAAGTGGAATCATAGAGCTATAACTGAATAGCGTGAAAGGGCCCCAGGTAATATGGACTAAATACTTCTTGGTAAGTTCTAATTCAGCAATTTTATATTGCAGTGTCCCTGTGAAATTTCCTTTGCTGCTAAAATAGCAACTTTCAGACCAGGAGCAGTTGAACATTCCGGGAGACTGAAAAAAATATTTTTGTTCCAGACCAACATGATTACTAGTGTCTGGAAGTACACACTTGTGAGAAAGCATTATCAAAAAGAACAAGGATGTACTTCCGAATAAAAATACATAAAACCAAGCATTTAGACTATAAGATATTTTGTGATGTGCTATAGGAAGAACTTGACTATACAAAAAATGATTGTGGTAGTGCAGGTGGTTGAGGATAATGATTTTCAAAACATCCTTTCAGCGCCAAAGATTTCCTTTGTTGAATACATCAAGTTCACCTAACGGCCAAACTTCATATGATGCTGGATATCAGTTGACTGCATCTTCCAACATTTTTATTTTTATTTTACAGTTGCCATTTTGGATAGGATTGTTCGGTTTCATCAGGGTAACATAAGGCAACAGTGAATTTAACCTTTCCTTGCTTGTTCCACTTCCCACCTAGAACATACTGTAGTATATGCAGGTTAAAATATCTGTAAGTGGAGCTTTATTTTTCCCCTCACAAGGCAAACCACACCCAAAGGACCAATTTTGAACTAGGAAGACTCTAAGGAAGAACCTTACCCAAATACCCCTATCTGTTGTTCTGATGTAGAGGAACACAGTAGGTCCCCGGTGTCCACTAGGCCAGTGTCCACAGTTTCACTTACCCATGATTTACTCCAAGGTCGTGACTGCTACAGCCAGCCAGGGTCCTTGCTCTGTGCAGCCAGGTCCCGTGTTCCTCTCTCAGCCAAGGAAGGAGTCTCCCTCCATCCCTAGCCGAGAGAGGTATGGCAAACTGTGTGAAGCCATGCACCTTTCTCAGCCAAGGATGGTGACAGACACTCCTTGGCCAAGGGAGGAACACAATGCCAAGGAACCAGGCCTCTCACCAGATTTGGCTCCCAAGGACGGGACTGCTTGCCAAGGAAGGCCCACCGGGAAGGAATATAGGAAGAAAGGAAGAGTTGGGTAGTGGAGCTGCTTCCTCCCTCACTGCCTTGTCCAGCCTAGGGGTCAAAATATAGCTTTTGGTATTATCTACATTTTTCTCCATCCGTTTTAAGTCAGGGATCATATCCCCCTCAGATATAGGGGATTTACTGTACAGTTTTGCAGTCACACCTCTCTTCCCACAGTCAGTTATACCCCACCAATCAACTGAGCCCTGTGGGTTGATTGTAGTAGGGAGGGACAGGAGGTGTTACTGCCCTGGCTAGTCTGAGCTTTGGGGATATTAAAAGATATCCTCTTGATATCATAATTCGGCTTCACTTCTCTATTCCTCTCCACGTGCTTGCAAGGCCACCGGACAAGCACATAAACATACCCAGCCGTTAATTGCTGTAATATTCCTACTACAATACAGGCAGGCCAGAAAATAGCTGACTCACTGCTTTGGGAGACCTCCAGGCAAGTACTCTAATTAGGTATGCAAGCAACCTACAAAAGAGCCTCTGCCCCGCGCTGGCAGCTTGATGGGTAAACTATACAATACCCAAGTACTCTGCGTTTGCATACTGGCTACTCTATTGAGAACCGCTACGATAACTCAATCATTCAGATTCTGACCTTTCGGAGGCTTTGTCTCCAACTCCAAATCTATTGTTTTCCTCCAAGTACAGCATAGCCTGCAGTCACAATTCTCCTTATAAAAACCCTTGATTCCGAGACCTTCCTCGGAACGCTCCCGAGTTTCATCCCGCCTTGCTGCTGCTTTGCTTGGCGAGCCTCCCCTCAGCTCCACGTGCTGAGCTACATCGCACCCCAGCTTCGCTGTCTATTTTTCTGGGCTTCAGGAGAGGTGAAGTATCACCCAAACCAGCAATTCCTCTAAAAATCCCTCTATACCATTCAACCTTTATTTCTTTAGTTATCTTGTGTGAATGTGTCGCATACATTGTTTTGCTTGTGCTTAATAAAACATCATTTATTGTTTCAACTTTTGTGTGCTACTTGACTCGACCCGACCCCGTAGACATAGGGTTCAAGATCTCGCTACGTTACCCTGCCTCTCGTAACGCTAAGCAGTGCTCTAAGCTAATTTTCCCCACCTTTAGTTGAGCACATTTTGGTGTCCCTCCCGGGACCCCCAGTACACAGGGTAACAGAGGTCTTCTCTCCAGATCTCTCCTGAGCACCAGAGAAAAGTGGGGAGGGGATGTGAGGAAGGAGTGGGTCCGACAAGAAAGGAACAGCCTCAGGCCACAATTTCCTCTATATGTTCTGTTCTTATTGAAGAACAAACAAAAAAGTTCTTGTTTCTCTTCTTTCTATTAGGACCTCTATGCCTTTCATGATATTAACTTAATGCAGTTTTTTGCCTAAATAAGGACACCAGTAATAGCAAACAAATTAGCAGCATTTTCCAAGTGTAAATGTTTATGCTAAAAAGTGCTTGCTTATTTTCTTAAATTATGGAAGCCTAATGGAAACTTACTTACCACAGAGCTGTATAATATTTTAAAGTAATGTAAATATTCACATTTGTTTCTTTGATGCTAAACCCAGAATAATTAAAGTGACAAGATGGATAGCAGCCAAAAGCCAACAATTTCTGTCACCCTACCAAAATATTGTGTACTCTTTTAATCTGCCCTTGTTCATTTTCTCATAGAGTTCATTAATCAGGTGGTCTTATATTTTTTCCCCAACAAAGTTATCCCAGCAAACCTAAAATAAGCTGCAAGTTAAGTTATGTTGGAATTCAGCTGATGGCTTTTTTAAAAAGTGATACTGTTTCTTCATGTAAAAAAAAAAACTTTAAAAACCCAAACAACTTCATGCATACACCCCCAAAATCATTTAAGGAGGGGGAAAAAAGTACCAAAATAGAAGTTACCAAAGCTCCCAATTGAGTATTCTGGTTTGATTCCCTGAAATACACAGTGTTTAAAAGTGATTTTGCTCTCTCCTTTTACTGTAGTTCTGTTCAGTTGTTGTTTATCCAGATTTATTCAGCACCAGAGGAGAAGAAATGTTCTGGCTTTACTCCTTCCATTCCTAGTTTTGTTTGCCTTCTATGTGAGGCTAGTGACTATCTGAAGCAGGGAACTTCTGCCATCTGTGGAAGATCTCCGCATGAGTTGGAACCTTGATTTTCCTATCTTTCAACTGTGGTTAGAGAGGCTCTCCACTTCAGACTCATTGCCCTCCATCCGTAGATGCTGTGCTTGCTTCCTTTAGTGTTGAATAAACATGCTTAAATAACATTGAGTAGGGTTTGTATTTTCCTATTCCTGTATGTACACAGGACCATCATTTTTACTGACAGTTGGACAGCTGAAGATTGTAGTCTTGTTCATTTCTTGTTTGTGAATAGGACAGTCATATATTAAATAAGGACTTAAGGAATGTGTATGCTTTGCTGGCCCAGTTCCCAACTCTGCATGTCTGGGCCACCCTCTCCCCCTCTGCACATTAAGCACATGTGTTTGGAGCTGAACACATGGGAATGAACAAGTGCTCATGCATAGAATTCACATGGTCAGGATACTAACCCACAAACACGTTTGTTTCCTAGCCACAATATTTTGAGCATGGATGACATTTGCTGATGCTTGTCATCTCTCTAAAGTTGTCAGGGTTTGGACCCTAAATGTTCTGCGCGTATAAGCACATTTATCAAACCACTGCAATTTTGTTTCTGATATGAGACCAGTATGCTTTCAAAGGCATTCTGTGACCAAATGCAGCTGGGAAATAAAAGCATTTTGGCCTCCATTGAAACATTCTTTTCTTGGCAGATCAAGATGAGGTCAGAGGAGCACATTAATGTATTCATGCATCACTTCAGAGTTTAAACGTTTCCTAAAAAGCCTGGTGGCGAAATAGCTGAAGGACTAATTTGCATGTTTCAATAAAATGGCTAAAATGATTACAGTCCTCTTTACACACTTGTAGGTTTGACCTTCATGAATTTGATTATTTGTGAGGCACGCAAGTACTTCCTCCCTGATCCTCTTGTTTTCTTGCTTTTTGCCGGGCATGGAGAAAGCAAGCAAGTGTGCCTGAGCAAGAGGCAAGGGAATTGAGGGGGAGGTACACATGCACCTTTCTTCTCCCCTCCAGAACTCCCCCCTCCTATTCACCTGCTTTTTGCCCCAGTGCAGAGAAGTTTCTCAGTGAATTATTGTGCACAAAAATACAAAGTTTTTCTGCACAAAACCCAATGGCTTTTGCACAGAAATAGACAAAACATACTGTTTCTTGTGCAGGAAACCCATTTTCTGTGCAAGAAAAAAAAGTGGGTCTCTCTCTCTCTCTATATATATATATAAAACTACCAGCATTTCTGTGAATAACTCCCTGGATGGCTCTGCAAAGTGTGAAGAAGCTCACCACTGTGCTATGCTTCTTGGTTTCTTATTCTTCCTCCAAGAGACAAATAGTAGTAAATACTCTCTCCATTCCCGCTATGTGGGGGGGAGGGAAGTGTGTGTGTCTAAATGGTGTTGCTAGGTCCTTCCATGCTCTGCCACTTTTCTTTCTTATGCTGAAAAAGACTAATACAGCTTTCTCCTTGATAAGTCCTAGGATACATATGCCAGAACCAGACCAGATTATTCCAGATAAGCACAAACATCTTGTGCTATGGAAAATAGCTGTCTGCTAACGTGCAATCGTGTCCCACAAATTCCCTCTGTTTCTGTTCAGTCACTAGCTTTATGTTTCTTTAAACCACATCAATGTATTTTTTAAAAAATCCTTATTAGCATAGCTGAAAGGAAGGGGAAGGTGACTGTTTCAAGGTGACTACGCATTTGTGGTACAGCTGAAATACATCACACAGTAGAAAGAGAGACTGACTGTATGGAATTTTGGAGAGACATTCCCTGCTGAAATATCTCTATGAATACTTCTAATGAGAAATGCTTTTTTTTTCTTTTGTTTCTTTCTTATTTACTCTGCCCTGCATTTCACTAATCTTGTACTCTGGTTTAATGGTGATTTTTTAAACATTAGTTCCAAAACTGGAGAATGTACAATTTTACTGCACCTTTCAGTCCACTCCTCACGTTGCTGATACAGAAATATGCAATGTTAAAATACTACAAGAGGACAGTTGACTTTGGCCCTTAACATGTGAAGTTGCCATGCCGCCAGAGTAATGTATTATTCCCAGTCCAGGACCCGTGCTATTGCATGATATTGCTGACCAGCTGCTATCGTCTTGTCATCCATTGGAAATCTGCCCTTCTTCAATGCTGGAAAAAATCTGGTAATGGCCTCTTTTACTGCCACAATCCTGTCAGCTGTGTGAGTGTGATGTCTCAATAGCACTTGTTAGTGCTTCCTGTCATTGCTGATCAAGGAGTGGGCATGGTGTGGGCATTCCCAGGTATCCCCCCCCTCATCTACTCCCATGGATTGGTAAGGTCAGAATCTATCACCTCGCTGTGTTTATTTTAAATTTCACCTTTGAGAGAAAAAGACTTGCCAATGACACTGTAATGCAGTGGGAACACTGATGGCAATAACGCTACTCATCTGCTGAAGTCAAAAGCGTGTGGCAGAAAGCATTTAGAACCCTATACGATCACAGAAATGGCATTGCTGGGACTGAAATGGAACAACGCGCTATTAAGGCATGGTGTAGTAAAGGCCTTTGTGTCTTGATTCTTTTTGTGCAGTGTTTTACTGTTTAGTGTTTATATGCTTCTGTGCCTTAGTGAAACATGCAAAAGCATCTCAGTGCAATTGCAGTTACATCAAGACTGCTTGGAGGGGAGAGGAGATACAAATGAAGGTAAGGAACTAAAAGTGTAGTCCACTAAACTACACATGTACAATATACATTAAAATGGGCATTTTTTTCTTTTCTTTTTTTTACAAAATTCAGGGTAGAGGGAACAATGTAAGGGAGAATTAATCATGCATTAATTTGAAACTCACAAATGTGTTCTTTATTTATTTATTGAAGTATTTCTATCCCACCCTACTTCAAAAGGTCTCCAGGTGCTGTACTAGTAAAATCAAAGAGCACGAGCTAAATAATTCAAAACAATAAAAATAATTTAAGTAGACTCAAACAAATATGATTAACAAGTGAAAACAGGATTTAAAAGTTAAAACAGTTTTAAAACCATGTGTATTAGCATTTTGAGATAAATCAGTGAGGCCAAATGCTTTTGCAGACAACCATACTTTTACTTGGCATCCATATGAAACCAGCACTGGCACTAATAAGGTCTCTAAGGACAGTGCATTTCACCAAGTGGAGTGCCACAGCTGATAAGGCCTTGTCCTAACATAGGCCATTTCCGCACTACACTCTTATAGTGCGATGATTCCACTTTCAACATCCTATGGAATCCTGGAGTTTGCAGTTTAGGGAGGGGCCCCAGGATTCCATAGGATGTTGAAAGTTGAATCATCGCGCTATTAACAGTCCAGTGAGGAAATGGCCACAGTGTATTGACCTCACTGGTGGGACAAAGAGAAGGATTAAAGCATTTTAACCTGTATTATAGTATGTTTAATTACAGCAGTTTTAACCTGCAGTACAGGACAGGCTTTCCCAGGGTGGGGGACAGCACTGTAAACCCACAGAATTCATCACAACCTACCCTACAACCATAGCCTACATTTACACACTTAGGCCATTTCTGCATTATGCTGTTATAGTTCTATTATTCCACTTTCTTTTTTTTATTTTTTTAATTATATATTTTTAATAAAATTTACAACTAAAATATATCAATTTCATCCATTTTATATACAAACTTCCATTCTTTGTTTACTCTTCCTCCCATCATTCCATTTAAAATGCGTTTCCTCAAAGTTACACCTTGTTCCTAATATTTTCATTATCCATTTTCCGAGAATATTCTTTTCTAATCTATTTACTTATTAACTATCATTGCTGAAAGTAATTAAGTTTAACTATATACCAAATATTTTAATTTCTTACATCGTCTTTGGTCTATATCATTGCCTTTTATCTCTTTATCTATCTTTGCTTTTTATCCAGTCTGATATCAGTTTCCATTCTTTTTCAGTTTGCTGAAATCATCTTAACTTTTAACAGACATGAAAGTTTATCTATTTCCATCATATCAATAATTTTGACTTTCCATTCCTCCATGGATGGAGTAATTTCACCTTTCCAGTGTTGTGTGAAGCACAATCTAGTGGCCGTAATCAGATATAACAAGATCTTTTTATGTTTCTTTAGATCTTTAAAATCTCCAATCATATTCAGTAAATATAACTCAGGTGTCATTTCGAATCTTATCTTTAATATGTCTTGAATATAATTGGGTATCTTTTGCCAGAACATATTTGCTTGCTTGCATGTCCACCACATGTGGTAGTATGTTCCTGCTTCACTATTACACTTACACCACTTTCCTCTTCCCATATGTAAGATCTTTTTCATTTTCAATGGTGTCATATGCCATTTATATAGCATTTTAAAATAATTTTCTCTCAGGTGAATTTTATGTCAACCTTCCATGCTTTAATCCATTTCTCAATTTCTATCTGGTGTCCTATGTTCTGAGCCAATTTTATTGTCATCTCTTTGATTGTTTCTTGTTCTAAGTCATGTTCAAGAAGTAATGTATAGATTTTTGAAATTGCTTTAGATTGATTGTCAATTAGAATCTTGTCCAGCTCATTTTTGCTAATTTCAAAGCCTAATAAGTGTTTGTCCATATTGAATCTTTCCCTGATTTGTCTTTATGGAAACCAGTTCATTTCACCCCCCTGTTGTTTTAATTCATCCACTGTTTTCACTTCAGGGATATTTCCTTCCCATTTAATAAGATCTGAATATTTAAGCAATTGACCATTTTTTGTCGCACTTATTTTGAAGGCTTCCCGAGGGGAGGTCCATATTAGTAATTTTGTATAAAATTTGTGGTGAATTTTCTTCCATACTCTTATCAATGGGTTTTGAATGCAATGATTGTTAAAGTATCTATTTACTGAAGTTTTATTATAGTTAAGATAACCATGCCAACCAAACTGGTTATCAAAATCTTCCAATTGTAATAATGGTGAGCTCTCAAGGGAGATCCAATCTTTTATCCATATCAAGGTACATGCTTGAAAGTATTATTTTAAAGAAGGCAGACCAAATCCTCCACGTTCTTTGGAATCTTGCAATATCTTCATTTTGATCCGGGTTTTTTTCCTGGACCAAATAAATTTTGATAATTCTTTTTCCCATTGTCGGAAAGGTTTTTCATTCACTATCACAGGGAGGTTTTGAAACAAATACATTAATTTGGGTAGTACAGAAATTTTTATCGTATTGATTCTGCAAAATAGGGATAAATCAAATTTGTTCCATCTCAGGAGGTCATTTTTTATCTGACTCCATGTCTTTTGGTAATTGTTATCATATAATTCTGAAGGCTTTTTTGTGATGATGATTCCCAAATTTTTCATTTTTTTTGACAATTGGAAGCCTGAGATCTCTCTCAAAATCTCCTCTTCTTTCTTTTGCATATTTATTGTAAGTAGCTTTGTTTATTCTTTATTTTAATTCCAGCTAAATGTCCACATTCCTGTAAAATCGCTAATAATTATGCTAGAGAGTCTTTCGGTTCTTCCATAAATAGGACTAAATCATCTGCGAATGCCTTAAGTTTAATTTCTCCATTTTTCATTTTCATCCCACATATTTGCTCATCTTCTCTGATTTTGTTGCATAATACCTCTAGTGTCATTATAAATAATAGTGGTGATAGAGGACAACCTTGTCAAGCTCTTTTAGAGACCCTGAATAGATTAGTTTTTTCTCCATTTATAATCAATCTTCCTTTCTGTTCTTGCTAAATTATTTCTATTCATTGTTTAAAGTTTCTTCCCACCTCATATTCTTTCATCATTTCTTTCATGAATTCCCAGGAGATGTTGTCAAACGCCTTTTCAGTGTTGAGGAACACCATAGCAAATTTCTTACCAGGCTTTCTTGTGTAGTATTCAATACTATTAAGAACTACTCTAACATTATTTCTTGTATTTTTGCCTGGGAAGAATCCAGCCTGGTCCTCGTGTATGATGTCTTGAAGTATCTTTAATCTCTTAGCCAATATCGCAGGAAAGATTTTGTAACTGATATTGGTCTGTAATTATGTACGTCTTTGGGGTCTTTCGCCTCTTTTGGTATAAGAGTGATGTTGGATTCTCCCCATGTTCCAGGTCTTCCATTTTCGTTTATTCCTCTAATCATACTATGCAGTGATATTATTCCACTTTCAACATCCTATGGGATCCTGGGGTTTGCAGTTTAGGGAGGGGCATTTAGAATTCTCAGCCAGAGAGCTCTTTGGCCTCAGTAGACTACAAACCCCAGAATTCCACAGTATGTTGAAACTGGAATAATAGCACTATTACAGTATAGTGCGGAAATGGCCTCAGGGTGGCATTGTGTTAGTACACAACACTAGTGGTTACGCATTTTCCAGGGTCATACAGTAACAATGTGACGAGTTAGACAAATTTGTTGATTCCCAAGCAGTCTATTTCTCCAGTGGCTTACTTTCTTCATGGAAGTAGCATTTGCGACCACTTATCTCCTGTCAGTGCAGTCTATGCTGGTGTGGTGCAGGATTCATGAGTTTGGCCTAAGTGCAGGATGTTGGCCTAAGAGTGGAATGCTTTGTGTGTGTCCACTCAGAAATAAGCCTTATTGAGTTCAGTGAGAATTACTCCTAGGCAAGTGCGTATAGGACTTCAGCCTTAGACATCCCAAAGTATTAGCCCAGCAGCAGTTTAAAACAGAACAAACACTACATGTAATAAATCCAGAATCTAAAAATAAAACGTTAGAATAACTGCAATATAAATATGCAGCATTAAACATTAATTAAAATAGCTCAGGGAAAGTATTATAGCAATCTGAATGGGAAGTACTTCATAAGGATTTCTAATACTGTTATAATCTGGAACCCATTGCCATTGCTAGGTTGCTCTTCTGGTCTAGAATTTGTACAGAAATATTATCTGAGTGGGAATAAAAATTAAAACAAAACTCAGATGTCTCTCTTGTTGCTGTTGTGATGCTGATGCTGATGATGCTTATTCAATGTTTTATATATTTAATGATCAGATTACTTTTTTGAATTTATTTATAAAATTTTAAAAGTATGTTGTGGTTACCCTCCAACCTTGGCCTCCAGCCCTGTTCACAACATAGTTCAATAAACAGTCACCCTGTACATAGAAAATAAAGCAGAGTTCATAGACTATTTTTCCACAGCTTTAAGTGAGATAATAGTAGTAAGCCTTGGGTAGAAAGTTGAACCATTGTATAGTTGATAAATGGGAGCCAGATTTATGTAAATGTGTCTTTTGATACCTTCCCTCTTTTCAGCTGAGCATGAGAGGTTAATTGTTCTGCTAAGGCGGTCCACCAGAGTCTGTCCAACCACCTCCTAACTGATAGACCCTTCATTTACTTCCATACCCTTGACGTCTCAACTCAGGCAGCTCATTGCACTATAGAATTTAACTGTTAAATCTGTATTGCTCTTGTTGCCTTTTATTGCTTCATTCCTTACTGTAGAAGTGGTTTGATAGTGGAATATATTGCCTTCAAGGGTGATGAACTTTTCATCTCTGGAGGTCTTTCAACAGAGGTTGAATGGACATCTTTCAGGAGTGCATTAGTTGTGTCTTCCTAAACAGCAGGGGCTTGGACCAGCTAAACCCTGTGGTCTCTTCTAGCTCTAAGATATTATGATTCTGTACAGTTGTTAACAATCCACCAAGTAGTTTCCTGTCCTTTTAATTTGCTGATGTTACAGATCTTTTTTGCCAGAAGAAAAGAATCTATATATAAATGTTCTGTGTTGATAGCCGTTCGTATGTTTATTTGAAAAGCAGAAGAGAATTTGTAACAGTATGAAGGCCAAATTCTTGCTTGCATTGTAATATGTGCTGTGTATAGCTTCCATGCCTCCCGTAACATATGAAATCATGCTATCTGTTGAGAGTCAGTATGTCTGCTTCAGAAGCACTTAATTCTTTCTAATTATGACCTTCTCTTTATATGTATCTCATAAAGATTAGCAAAAACAATGTATTTGTAAAGGGTATGGATGTTATAAAACATGAATGTTAAAACTTTCAAAATTCTTCTCCTATTTATAGGGTGCTAAAAAACGTCATAATGTGCTAAAAGAGTTCTGTGGTTAATATACCTGAATGTCATTATAGGAGACTGGAATACAATGTTTATTTGGTCTGATCATTGAAAAGTTATTGCATATGCAGTAGCACATTAGCAGCCAAGACTTTCTTAAAATTAACTTCAGAAGAAATTGTTCCTTTATACCAAGTTTTAACAGTGACTCTGGTCAAAAGATAAGGATAAAAATACTGAAAAGACTAACTTCTTCTTAGATGAGTATATTTCAGATCTAACCAGGTGATTTTGCTCACTATTAGAAACCTGAAGCAGGCTATTTTGATAGCAATTTCACTGATAAGCAACAAGTTTACATTTCGTAAAGGCCCAGGGCCTATTCACACAACACAATTAGAGCATTTTTTCCCCCATTTTAACTGCCATGGTTCCATTCTATGGCATCCTGGGGTCTGATCAAAGGCACTAGAAGAGCTTTGTGAGAGAGTGCTTTGTTACCATGCTGTACACCCCCACTCCATGATATGATTGGCAATGAACATTATTTAATTGGCACTAAATATAAATCATGCACTGTTATGGCTGAAAGGCCATGCTGGCAAAGCAGACTGGCTGCACACATGCAAAAGTAGGTCAGATGGATCTCTGGGCATGGCCACGTTGTATTAGTTGGGAAGCTCTGGTGCTGAGGAACTTTCAGTACTCAGTGACTCAACCTACAAACACAATAGCAGTTGACATTGTCTCAATAGAGCAACCGATGTTCACCAACCTGTTCTGTCTTCCCACCAATTCTCCTTTGTTTCCTCACCTGCTCAGACATTAAGAAGCTATCACAATTCCCATTAATTCTTTGTCACATAATACTAAGGCCATTAGCCTGTTCCACACCCACTATCTGCTCTATTAAAGAGCCATTAACACCTTCCCCCTCAGGGCAGAAACAGGGTATTTAAATCCTGGCTCTGAGCCAGACAACTTGTAATACACTGGACCTAGGCTGGCACTCTGCTGCTCAGATTCCCATTCTTGTGCTACCCTTGGACCCTTTGTCTGAGCCACATTGCTTCATTTCTTCTCTTGAGTAAATTCATTTTTTGTCTTGAGTAAATATTGCCCATTTCATTCGAAACTCTCCATATCCAATTTTTCCTTCCTTTCCTCTGTTCAGCCTTGTATGGTTC
Organism: Cyclura pinguis; assembly: GCA_030412105.1. Taxonomy (NCBI): domain Eukaryota; kingdom Metazoa; phylum Chordata; class Lepidosauria; order Squamata; family Iguanidae; genus Cyclura; species Cyclura pinguis. The sequence continues at coordinate 163,624,052 of CM059603.1, read as the reverse complement.
TGAGATGACTTGAATCTGGTGTGTGCTTGTGTTTTTTCCCAATAAAACATTCTTTGAATCTCCAGCTGGTGCCCCTGCATTAGTACTGCTATACAAAGGCGGAATGATCCTGTAAGGTGACCCGCCTGTTGCAGGCCTCCGTTTTGAGGTGTAAGTCCCCACTGTTCCATGGAGGCACTGGCACTACGGCTGGACCTCTGAGTCACTCACTTTTTGATTGTGCATTCCTGCATAGCCAGGGGTTGGACTGGATGGCTGTTGTGGTCTATACCAACTCTATGATTCTATGATCAGGAAGTCAATTTTTCCTCATGGATGTGGTAGATTTTGTTCTTCATTTGGCTTAAGGTTATATTTCCATTTTTATACTCTCTGTACAGACAGGTAGGTCCATTTGTTATATTTGTTTGTTTGCTCTTTACCAGTGGCTGGCTGGTGGCATCTATGCAAGTTGTGTGGTGAATCCATTCTTGGTTTTAGTCTGAGCTTCAAAGCTGCTCTCCAGGGTCCTGAATCTAGTTTGCAGATAGGGTTCAACACGCGTGCGTGCACACACACACACACACACACACACTAAGGCAGACCATCCTGGAAGAAAGGGAGAGTATAAATTAAATAAAGTTTAATTTATAAACCGCGGTCACCTGCAGCACTTGTGGCATGTTCCTTTTCTTGCCACAAGATGTTGTCGGCTACACCTACAACAGGAACTAGATCAACACTCCCAGCCTCAACAGAATGCCCAGGCAGTCCTAGAAGAACTTCCTCATCGAGGAGCCCTGGACAAGCCTCAGAGGAGGCGAGTTCTGGTTGTTGGGGACTCCTTGCTCAGAGGAACCGAACCAGCAATTTGCAAACCCGACAAGTTCAATCGAGAAGTCTGTTGTCTTCCTGGGGCCAAGATCAACCACATAACGAAGAGGCTAACCAGGCTGGTCAAGCCCACTGACCATAAGCCCCTCATTCTGGTTCATGTCGGAACCAATGACACTGCGAGGCGCAGCTTTTACTACATTGCAAAGGACTACGAGCTTATAGGGGCAAAGCTTAAGGACCTTGGTGCGTAGGTGGTCATTTCGTCTCTCCTCCGTGTTCAAGGATATGGCGAATGAAGGGAAAGGGCAATAGCAGAGGTCAACAACTGGCTCCGCACATGGTGCCGCCAGCAACGGTTTGGGTTTTTGGAAAATGGCCTGAATTTCTATGGACGTGGGCTTCTGGCAACGGATGGGCTGCACCTCACGAAACTTGGCAGGAATGTTTTTGCAAACAGTCTTGCACAGAGGATTAAGAGGTCTTTAAACTAAGTTCCGCTGGGGAGGGAGACAATATTATTCAGGGCAAGGACTTGGCGAGTGCAGGGGGAAAAGGCCCAAATGATATTGGACAAGTAGTACAAGCGTCCAATGGTGGGAGGAGTAGAAACTATAGTACAGGACTTGCAGGAAGGGCCCAGGGATTTAAGTGTCTCTACACTAATGTGCAGAGTATGGGAAACAAGCAAGATGAACTTGAACTCCTAGTACAACAAAATAAATATGATTTGATAGGCATCACTGAGACCTGGTGGGATGAGTCTCAGGATTGGAATGTAGGAATAGAGGGGTATAGCCTATTTTGTAGAAATAGACCAAACAAGAAAGGAGGAGGAGTAGCCTTGTATGTCAAGGATGTTTTGCCTGTGGATGTCTGTGAAGAGATCCGTGACTTAAACCCAGAAAGCCAGGTTGAGAGCATCTGGGTAAGAATTAAGGGAGCGAGAAACAATAGCGATATTCTGGTGCGGGTTTACTACAGACCTCCAACCCAGACTGAGGACCTTGATGATGCCTTCCTCAACCAAATGACCGCGCATTCAAAAAGGAGAGATACAGTAATAATAGGAGATTTCAATTACCCGGATATACATTGGCAGTCAAACTCTGCCAAGACAGCAAGGTCCAGCAAGTTTCTTGCTTGTCTTGCAGACAATTTCATGGTCCAGAAGGTGGAAGAGGCGACAAGGGGATCAAATATTCTAGATCTGATCCTGACCAACAGGGATGACCTTGTTAATGAGGTAGAAGTGGTTGGATCTTTAGGGGGGAGTGACCATGCCCCATTGGAATTTGGCATTCAGTGGGAAGGAGAAGATAAGTGTAGCCAGACACTCATCTTAGATTTTAAAAAAGCGGACTTCTGTAAACTTAAGGAGCTGCTGGCTGAAATTCTGTGGTCAAGAATAGTGAACGGGAAAGTTGTTCAGGAGGCATGGGAGTTCCTTAAAAGGGAGATACTGAAGGCACAGTCTAAAACTGTGCCAATAAGGAGGAAAAATGGAAGGCATCTGAAGAAACCAGAATGGTTGACTAAAGAACTCTCAGCTGAGCTAAGTGTTAAGAGAAACATGTACAGGAAATGGAAGAAGGGGGAAACCACCAAAGAAGAATATAAGCAAGTAGCCAGGAGATGTAGGGAGAAGGTCAGAAAGGCTAAAGCACAGAACGAACTTAGGCTGGCCAGAGACATTAAAAACAATAAAAAGGTTTTTTTAAAATATGTCCGCAGCAAAAGGAAAAAGGAGGAGGAGATAGGGTGGCTGCACAGAGATGATGGCGAATTACTAACAGGGGGAAGAGAAAAGGCAGAACTACTTAACACCTTCTTTGCCTCAGTTTTTTCCCAGAAGGATACAAGCACTCAACCTGGCGGTTGGGGAGCAGGGGAGGAAGCAGGGGAAATGCGGCACATAATAGGTAGAGAGGTGGTACAAGAATACCTGGCCACACTGGATGAATTCAAGTCTCCAGGGCCAGATGAATTGCATCCTAGGATATTAAAAGAACTGGCAGAGGTCGTTTCGGAACCGCTTGCTATAATCTTTGAGAAATCTTGGAGGACAGGAGAAGTTCCAGCAGACTGGAAGAGGGCAAATGTTGTCCCCATCTTCAAGAAGGGAAAAAAAGAGGACCCAAATAATTATCGCCCAGTCAGCCTGATGTCAGTACCCGGAAAGATCCTGGAACAGGTCACTAAGCAGTCAGTTTCTAATCACTTAGAAAGCAACGTGGTAATCACGAGAAGTCAACATGGATTTCTCAAAAATAAGGCATGCCAGACTAATCTTATCTCTTTTTATGACAGAGTTACTAGCTTGATAGATGAAGAGAATGCTGTGGATGTAGCATATCTCGATTTCAGTAAGGCCTTTGACAAAGTTCCCTATGACATTCTTGCAAAGAAGCTAGTAAAATGTGGGCTGGACAGGGCTACTGTCAGGTGGATCTGTAACTGATTGACTGACCATTCCCAAAGGCTGCTCACCAATGGCTGCTTTTCATCCTGGAGAGAAGTGACTAGCGGGGTGCCACAGGGTTCTGTCTCGGGCCAGGTGCTGTTCAGTATCTTCATCAACGACTTGGGTGAAGGAATAAAGGGCATGCTCATCAAATTTGCAGATGACACCAAATTGGGAGGGGTTGCTAATACGCCAGAGGACAGGATCAAAATTCAAAATGACCTGGACAGATTAGAGAGCTGGGCCAAGGCTAACAAAATGAAATTCAACAGAGAGAAGTATAAGGTCTTACACTTAGGTAGGAAAAATGGAATACAGAAATATAGGATGGGGGACACGTGGCTGGATAGCAGTACGTGTGAAAGGGATCTAGGAGTCTTAATAGACCGCAAGCTGAACATGAGTCAGCAGTGTGATGCGGCAGCCAAGAAAGCCAATGCAATTCTTGGTTGAATCAATAGGAGTATGGTGTCTAGATCGAGGGAGGTACCGGTACCACTCTACTCTGCTTTGGTTAGACCTCATCTTGAATACTGTGTCCAGTTCTGGGCACCCCAATTCAAGAAGGACATGGTCAAGCTGGAGCAGGTCCAGAGGAGGGTGACCAAAATGGTGAGGGGCCTGGAAGCCGTGCCCTATGAGGATAGACTTAGAGAGCTGGGTATGTTTAGTCTGCAGAAGAGAAGGTTAAGAGGGGACATGATAGCCATGTTTAAATATTTGAAGGGATGCCATGTAGAGGAGGGAGTGGGCTTGTTTTCTGCTGCTCCAGAGACCAGGACAAGGAGCAATGGATTCAAGCTGCAGGAAAGGAGATTCTACCTGAACCCCAGGAAGAACTTCCTGACAGTCAGGGCTGTCCGGCAGTGGAATCTGCTGCCTCGGAGTGTAGTGGAGTCTCCTTCCTTGGAGGTTTTTAAGCAGAGGCTAGATGGCCGTCTGTCGGGAGTGCTTTGAGGGTGTTCCTGCATGGCAGGGGGTTGGACTGGATGGCCCGTGTGGTCTCTTCCAACTCTACATTTCTATGATTCTATGATTCTATAAAGTTATAACTGTTAAAGCACTGTGCTATATATGTTGACAGTAACTTTAAGGAAGGTGTGCACAGGATTGCAGTGTAACAATCAAATCCTATACTTGCCTTACTCAGAAATGTCAGTTTAAATCAGTGGATACAACACTGCAGCCTTAGTGTAGTAAACATATTACAAAATGGTTATTTAAATATTTATTAGGCCCTTAGGTTTAACATAGTTAAGGCAAATTGTCTGTTCTCGTTGTTGTGTGCCTTCAATTGTGTCTGACTTATGGCCACCCTAAGATGACATTTTTATGGGGTTTTCTTGGAAGATTTGTTCAAAAGTTGTTTGCCTTTGCCTTCTTTTGAGGCTGAGAAAATATGACTTGCCCAGTGTCACCAATGGGTTCCATGGCCAAGCAATGAATTTGAAACTTGGTCTCCAGAGTCATAGTCTAATTCTCATCCTACTACACTATACTTGCTCCGTCTGTTCTAGTACAAGCGGTATTTCAACAACATTATTAAAGGCCTTTATCACCATTTCCCATTCATGTTTAGATTTTCATTCATTGAATTGTGAGTGCTTTAGGGGCAGGAAGACTTACAGTACATTTGGAAACTGAGGAGCTGTTTACATGGCCAAACAAAGAAGTGCAACTGAATTGTACACTCATCATTTTATTCATACCCACTTGTCTCTCTGCCTTTGTCACCACGGAATCTATCTGTAACCTTTGTTTGCCTCTGGAATGCCCTTTCCAAAATGCATACACGTTGTGCCTGTAAGGAAATAAATGTGTCAGCTTTTAATTAAATATTGACAAATAAACTCATATCTTTCATCTGGCTAGGAGAACTGCTTGGGGAATGAACATTTCAATGATGTGGGCTCTTTGGGAACAAAACTGTTTTTCTCTCAGTCATCCAATTTTTTGACAGAATCAGCTTCTATTTTTATCCTGGGCCCTAGAGCATCATTGTACCACTTCTCAGCTTTAGAAGACTGCGGAATGTTGTTATAGTAACTCTTCTTAAAAGTAACTTTCCAAGCTCTATGTGGACAGGAAGTGGCATTTCATGGGCGTCAAAGGGTGGGGACAGGAAAAGAGGTGTGCATCACGGGGCAGGGGGAGAAAAGGTTGTGTGTATGCCTATGTATGAAGGAGTAAACAATATTATGTATGCACATGATGAAATAAATACTAACACAATTCAAACTCAAGCACATATGTATTAAAAAAAGGAAATACACTCCCCCCAAAAAACCCAAACATACTGCTACATGAACTACAAATCTATCTAACAGTAACTTCCAACTATCTTTTCTGTGGTTAAACACATATATCCTACAGTTCCACTTTACTTTGTACGTTACTTCTGTCATCATTTCTGTGTGATTTTTTTTGTCTCTCCCTGTTTTTTAAAGGGGCCAAAAAGTAATACAAAAGTAGTGAGCTTACCCTTGTAACAACCTTGGGACTGTTAAAAAAAAATGACATAAAATTTGAAAAATTCCATTCAAAATGTCTTTGAAAATCTCTAACCCCTACCTTGGAAAAGGAACTTTTTAAAAAATAAAATACTAGAAAACCTTACTCATTACACCCCTGCCCAAACTGGATGTTGCTCACATTTTTGTTACTTTGCAGTCTGACTGTGCACTTCAGAATTTACCACTGCCCCACTGGAGGCTGCAATCCTGTATGGCTGAGCATGGCATAATAGATTTGCATGTACACCTACGTTAAGTTGAGCCATATACCACCACACCCAACTTACCCTCTTCCCTACATATCACCATGCTTTGCTTTGTGGGCAAAAAGCTGGATCACAGAAGTGTCTGGCTACATCCCTATAGCCAGAAACAAGATGATTGCAGCAGCACTGAGGTCCCTGGGGGACTGCAATGGATTTCAGTGCCAACATCATCATTTTGTATCTGGCTATGGTGGCACAACCAGATGCTTTGAAATCTTGCCTGCTCCAGCAAAGCAGAGAATGGTCATGCAGAGGGCTTCAGAGGCTTTCAGCAAGTCAAGAGAGAGAGATTTGAGGCACTGTGGAAGGGAATACCAACCCTTGCAGTGTCCTCCAAAAGGACATTTACATGTGTAAGGGAAACTTACGCATCCAGATGTCCCTAACAGGATGCTAGGCACAGTATGTAAAGGTGTATCTGTGCAGCCTGCTTCTCCATGGCCCTCTCTGTTATTGGCCCTGGCTCAACATGACCCCTGAAGGATTCCTTAGCTACCAGTCATGTTGGGGATGATAGGAGTTTCAGCCCCACGGAAATGCAGCGGAAAAACCAGAGTTCAGCGAGCCAACAGCAGCAGCCTTGTTCCCCAGTAAGGATACTCACACACAGAGGAGTTTCTTCCAAAACAGGAGGCACTTTATCTTGCAGCAAAGTTCCGTTATATACAAAACATACGACAGACGGACAAAAGCTTGCGCCAGGCACCAGGTTTGGTCAACAGACCAATACATACTGGCGTTGCTTTGTTCTATACATATCTACAACCAATCAGGTAGAGGTTTGCGCACCTCCCTCTACCATCTGCACACCACCCCAGTTTCTTATGCAGCCTTGCAATTACCCACAGCTGGGGCATGATGCAACATCTTTGCAGTGGGCTGATCATTTTCCCAGGGTTCCCTGCCTGGAATCCCTGACAAGTCAGCTGTTCACCCCCCAAAAGTCTGCCCACCCCAGGTTGTAGGATGGTTTGTAGCAATCCTGACTTCATCCATCTGATGTCATTGAAACGTGAGATTGTACTGTTAGTGGCACAAGCACATTTCTACTCTATAAATCTTTATTCCTTTTGTATTTTGGAGAATGTTTGCTTTAAAACTGTAGCAGCTGGTAACTTCCATTTCAGTGGGACAGCAAATGCATTCAGGTTTCCTCTGAAGTGTAATGGAGTTATCCGAGAAGCTGAACATAATTTGGATTCAGAACCTTGAACAGCTTCTTTAAAGTTTAGATTGAAAGTCAGAGCAGATTTACTACCTCATGGGCATGGAAGCCACTAACCACTATGACTTTAAAGTATTCCTCTTTAGTGTTTGGAGCTGAAGACAAGTGAGGCAATGAAGGCAAAAAGGAGGTGTGTTATCAGGCAAGGCCAGTGGTTAGCAGTCCTGCATAAGCACATACCAGAGCTCCATTTTTCATTTCTTCTCATTCTAAAAGAACCTTTTTTTGAAGGTCATAGCAAAAGCAAGAAAAGACAAATGTTCCACTATGGGTACCAGTCCTTCTTCACAGTAAAGCTGTATATGAGCATTTCCCCCAAATCTAATATCTACTTTAGCCTTTGGCACATGAATAATTAGCTATAATGGCTAGCATAATTATGGGAAATCGAATGGGATCAACAAACTTGATTTAGCATGGTAGAAACCTCAAAAATAAAGCAGTGACTCTAGACAGGTAAAATGCCCATCGTCTGTTTTCTGGCTGGATGATGAGCCAAAACAACTGTTTAAGCATATGAGATTTCTAAGCTGTTTTGCAGTAACACAGTAAGTCTCTGGCTCATTCCACCAAAATAGCTCCTGAAAATGCGTCCCGTAATGGATAGCAATTCCATAGGTAAATCAGTTTCTGCAGCCTTAGAAAAATTTACATTCTTCTAATCTACATATTATACAAAAAACCAGAGGTGCATAAACTAGTACAGAGAACATAGCAGCATGATCTTTTACTTCTTTCCTTTATCGGAGATGTAAAATCCCATAGAGACAAGAGAGATGTCCATCAAAATGTCTTGTAAAACAAAGACTGAATCCCAGGATGTAAATTTAACAAACCTCTATTTCACAAAATAACCAAACGTGTTTTGGTCGAGAAATATTTATAATTATATGCAACACTTTTTCTGGTTCAATATATTATTTACTATTTTATATAGAAATTAATATGAGGCATCTGTGTTTTGATCCAGAAATAATACAACTGAGTATGTGTGGTTTATTCCCAGGTAAATGGGCATAGGATCACCACATTGTACTGTGTGTATCCTCTCACTGTTAGTGTCCAGGAGATGCTGGATACAACAGGAGATAATGCAGCCAAACATGAATTTAGATACCTTGCAGACCTGCACTATATCCTAGTTTCTGATTAATTCTGCAAACCATCTTTCTCTGAAAATATACGTGAGAAAATTCTTGTGGGCCTGTTATACCAGTTGGTCAGGTCAGAGTCTCTTGTAGCAACCCAAGTCAGGTATGTTCTTTGAGGATTTCAATCTTTTTTCTGCTTTGCAAATAATGTGCCTGAAAACAGTTCATCCAGCTACATATAAAGGAGGGACCCAGAGCCTTCAGAAGCCTTCAGAAGAGGTTATATCTTTATCTTGGTCATTTGCTCATGTTTGCAGGGGGGTTCTAGATGCTGCAGATCACACAGTAACTTTTCCAAGCTCTGGCATCTATTTATATTTCACATCTTCCTCTAGGTTTCTCACAGGAAAAAGTATTCTCAGTTTTGCCTCTGAACCTTGGACCCAGTTCAGGGAACAGAGATGTGGATCATATTTTCCTATGTTATAAGCTGGCCATGGTCAACGTGATACCACGCATTGTTCTTTCATGAAAATAGCAACAACAACCAGAAATTCAAGCATATCTTGGACCCAGTTCCTAACTAGGAATAGGAATGTGAGCCACATTTATCTTTGCTAAGTGGTGACCATTATAGATACGTCATCATAGCCTGAATCCTAATTATAGTTCCAACTAGAGTAGACACCTAGAGTAGGTGTTGATCCATCACTCAATAGTTGATTTTAACTGTACTCCAGTTGGGATTACTACTAAGATTCAGACTTACTTTTCTTTTCCGAAAAATCAGCAACCTTGAAAGTTAAGCACACGTCCAGAAAGCTCTGGCTGAGTAGATTCTGACTGACACTTCTGACAGCAGTGGGCTTCCATGGGACTAACTGTTCAACTTCTTCACTGAACCCTGTGGCTTGTGCCTTCACAAATATATTCCCGCTCCATTCTGCCAAGTAACATTCCAAATAAAAACATGTCGAGAGTAAGGGCGTATGTAGCTCGTGGGACTGTTGCATTTCTGCATTTTCTGTTTGTCATTCTTGCATAGTAGACTGTACTTCTCAGTGGCTTATTCAGAAAAAAAAAACCTCTCTGGTTCTCTGCAATTTATATCTGTTACCCTTCAAGGTGGTACAGGAGTGTACTACAAGGAGGTCTGGCAGAATGAGGGCACTGCCCTACCAAATAAGAATTCTGCCTACCAATAAAAATTTTCCTTCAGTTCCTAAATTTTTACCATTGCAATAAATTAACGCCACAGTCAAACATTTACAAATAGAGTTTAGGCATCCAAAAAGCTGGGCGGGGGGGGGCGGGAGGGGAGGAAAAATTACCAAGGGAATGTGAACATAGTAAATGTAAGAGTTCTAGGGAATGAACGATTTTCAGTGTCTCATTCTCTGCAATGCTAGAAATTTGGGGACCGAAGGAAAAATTTATTTGCAGGGACAAAATTCTTACTGCAGGACAAGGCCTCCTTCTGGCCCTTTCCTTAGGTATACCTCTGTAGGAGTATCTCACTCTTTTTTCAGTGCAATATTTAGTTGCTTTTATTGTTACAGGGATGGAGTCCTTCTGGATGAGGAACACCATTGGTTCAAATGCTCACATGGGCTATGCTCATGCTCTGTTGCTGAGTGTTGATCCATCAAGAAGGCAGCTGAGAGGGGAGCAGGTTTTCTACCTCAGCTGAACAACTTGTACCAATCAGAATATTTTTTTTAGCACCCAGAAGTAACTAGATACTTTTCAGAACTAGAAAGATAGTCATTTTAGGCAAGTAGCTACCTTTTAGATAATGAATTACTTTCAAAGTAACTCACCAAGCTCTGCTCTGGGCATTAATTATTTGAAAAACTTGAGGAAAGCAGGCAAGCCAGCCAAGCACTAGTGTCATTTTCATTACAGGAAACATGACTGAGAAGATAAAAGAGGATCAAGGAGAGCATAAAATGAGTTACAGCAAGCTTAATCTCTTCAGAGGCTAAGGGGCGGATACCTGCAGGTATTTTGTGCCTGAGTAAACAGTCCTCCCTGCTCTCTCTCTCTCAAAGCTCGTATTTTGTTTTGTCTGCAAGAGTTCTACATTTTTTTTCCATATAATGCAAATGTCTTAATTATGTTGTGAAATAAAAGGGTTCATTATAGTTACAGTTGCTGCTTGCTAACTAGGACATTGGCTAACCTAATAAGCAAAACACCTTTTGGAATAAAAACCAGAGGCATTGCTTCAGTATTTATCTATGCGTGTATGCTGTTACATGTGTGTAGTGAGTAGGTGAGAGGGAAATTGATCGAACCCAAAAGAATCATTCCAGATTAAACTGCAAAAGCACAAAGCATTCAAAACCAAAAATATTTGTTGCTGTTGTTGTTGCTACTGTCATTGTTGCTGTTATCATCACAATAGCTACAACCACGTTAAGGACAGAGAGCCTCTCGCTTTTTAAATAAACAATGAGGTTGACTGCCTTTGGCACACATGCACGGGACTTAGCTACTGATTTTCTTTGTGTGTTTTTTTTTCCTAACGTTGATTAATAGGAGCACCTGTTATCTTGCCTTCACTTTCCCTCTGTTTCTGGATCGTAAATAAAAGAAAAGATCACCACCAAACAAACAAACAGACAAACAAACAAACCACCAAACCACTATTAGTTCTACTCCTCTCTTTTTCTGCCTCAGGAACTTCCTTTTGCTTAAAGAGACGGGGAGCGTGTAATAATGTGTTTGCCAATGTGAGGGGGAAAAGCATCTGCATTTGCAGAACATTAACCATCTTCAGCATCCATGGTGGACTTGTCTGTTTATAATTACAGATATGGCAGGAAGAACTGTGAAAGGTAGGGCTTCTTCTATCCAAATGACGCAAAGAAGCATCACTTGTCAAAAGAATTTCTGTAATGGCAGCGTAACAAGTTTTTTCTTCAAAACCAAGAGGACCAGTGTGGTGCAGTGGCTAAGAGAAATCTGTGCAAAATAAAATAACAAGGCAAGTGTTCAGCTTCTATCTATTTCTTCTTTGTGATCAGATGGTACTGGTGGCAGGATGCAAAGAGTGTAGAGTGCTTGTCATGCACTGACAATTCATGTTTTCCACAAGTCACAGATAATGCTGAGTGCAGGGGCTAAAAACTCATTCTGTATGATTAGAGTGGATTAAACAAAACAGAGTAATCAACAAGAATCCTACATTTAGCCTAGGAAAGCACTTTGGGATCAGTCAAGGGATCCCATGCCCTCCTGCTGCTCTGTGTTTACAGAAAATGACGTGTCTTTGCCACCAGCCAACTCTTGTGTTTTTTCTTTCCCCAGCAGCTACAGTTTATGCCCTTGAGCCTAATGCTGAAAGACATCAATAGTTAATTACTCTGACAGAAAATTCCAACTGCCTATCCTCTTTCAGACAAATGTTGCATTCAGTTGGAGAGAAATGCCAACCCAAACAACAAAAAATATGCTTGCTTTTGTTTTGTACTCATTACTGTTTTTAAGGAATGTTTCCTATAGATCAGTGGCAGTTACATATTTTGGGAAGCATGATTTGTTCTATTCAGACAAGGACTTGAATACATATTCACACATTTCAAGCTGGCAGTTTACTTTTGTCTGAGCCTACTGGGAAGGGCAAGGTTCAGCCTTCTCTTCTCCTTCTGCTAAATTAATGGAGGGTAAACTGCTTGTGCGCTTTGAAGTCATTTTGTAGTTGAATTAAGCTGAGAACAAAATGGGATAGTGGGAGGAAGGGAGAGAAAATGGGACACTTAAAAAGCAGCAGGGAAAAAAAAAGGATAATTGGTACTGTTCTTGCCAAATTAGGACAGTAGTAAAGGTATTCAACATGGCCACTATCCATGCTAGCTAAGGATTCTGGGAATTATAGTTCAAATAAGTCACACTTCCCAGCTCTGTTTTCTAGCTCCCAGCTACAGGGGGACAACACAATTAAGGATCGCCTAACTTTGTTGGGGGGTGGGGGAAGAGAGATTTGGATACTTATCACTTGGGCCATGGTTCCTATATGATCCATGCCATCAGGACCAGACTTGAACATTTTGCTCCCCTTGATATAAGAAAGACACAGTGCCCTCCCAGCATTCTATATGCTCCATGTATAGAAGTTGCTCAAACCAGCAGCAGTTTGACGCTAGCAGTAGCAATTGCCCACTTCACCTGATTGTAGGCCAACAGGCCAAACTAACATGGAGACCAAGCTGGATGCGCAATACAACTTTGGCCTTTAATAGAGGAGAAGCAGAATAACGCAGCTGCTGCTGCCACCACCATCCAACATCTGTATGGGTCACTCTGTCTCATAGTAAGGCCACTTCTAAGTCATTCAGCCTTGCTAGTTCACTAAGCCAGAAAAAATGAACTCTTCTTCTATTCACATCCATTTCCAAATCACACCATCAACATGTAAACCAGTGGCAGGCAGCTGTGACCCTCTAGATGTTTTTGGACTGCAACTGCTATGATACTTGATCACTGGCTATGATTGCTAAAGCTGATGAAAGTAGCAATCCAACAACATATGGAGATCCATAGTAAATAGCTCACAGGCATCTTCCTCCACCCAATTCAGATAAACTGTCCACACAAAATTTCTAAATTGAATCAGTTAAAGAAAGTGTATCTATATGAGGATTTCCAAGCCCTTTTTTGACATTCCATTTCTATCTTTCATTCTTTAACTAAATTTAGCACCTAATTTTGTTGAGTTAAAACTCAGGTTTTATCAATAGGATGCAGAATAACACCCATTTCAATGAAAATTGCAGCAAAACTGGATTGGAGTCAGAAGTGCGAATTGACTAACCATTGCTTTATATGTACCAAAGACACAAGCTTAATGCCAGAGGCTACATTGTATTTTTACCCATGCACTAAAAGGAAGCAAAACTCATGTTTTTCTTCCAAGTACATTGGACTCAGGCTGAACAGTGCCTTTATTTTCAACCCATCCATGTTAAATACATCCCACGTTATCGTTTTGGCTTTGAGAGCATGTAACATATACGAGTACAAAGGAGATATTCTAATAGAAAACTTTAAAATAACATAGTAGTTATCTTAATGATAAAAGTACATACCAGACAGATTGCTTCATATTTATTAATTGAGGGTATTGGCTAGGCAAAAACAAAGGGGCATCTATTTGGAGGAAAGAGGCAGGACCATGGAAGGGCTTCTGTCAGCTATTGTGGAAACAGAAATTTCTTTAATCAACAACTCATCTCTCTTGGCACGAAGGCATGAAGGTCTCTTGGTGATGTCAAAAACCATTAGTAAAAAATATCTCAGGCTGAGCTATTTTTGGAAGTTTCATGGAAAAGGAGGGCCATCCACTTTCCCACTGAAAGGAACATATTAACTCAGAAAACAAACAAGCCCCATTTTCATATTAACGAGTGCTGTCCAAGGATATATGACCAGTCTGTGCCAGAAGGTAAAACTCCTACCAATTAGGTGATGTAAACACATTCACACGCATGTCCAGTGCAGTCCCCCAGATGTCTGCTCTGAGGTAAGCCACACGGAGTTCAGTGGGACCGACTTCAAGCTAGGCATAGGATTAAAGCTTTAATTAATTTGTAACTGACAAATGTGGAGTGATGGAAGTGAGGGTGGATGGGGGCAGATGAATGCTGAAGATTTTTTGAGCCTGTCATCCTATGGACGTGTTCCAAAAATATATCAAGAAAATGTTGCAGGCTCCTAAAGCAGAGGGTGGAAAGCAAGTGGGGGATACAACAACACCCCCAAACAGGGGACAGGTAGAGCTGAAATCGTCACTACTATATTGATTACAAAGTTAGACCCACAGAGCAATGGGTCCAGGCACTACATGACCTGTTTGCTGACTGATATAAATCTTTCCCAGCCAACCTCATGGGAGAAGCCAAGGAATGGCAGGAAGCCACACTGGTATAAGTCAACTCTACCAGCTTAAATTGAAGCAGGTCCACCAGCCCCTTAGCTAGGCATGCACCACATGCCATTAGATGCCTTCACCCCAAGGTTACTTAAAGGATTCACCAAAGTGGAAGAAACATGCACATAGATACAATCCTGCCCAAACTTCCAGAAGAGGCAGAAACTGAGCTCCGACACAGGTTACCCCACACCTCCTACAGCTGCAGCCAAGATGGAAGGCCATGTAAGCAATTCTCCTGCCTCCAGCTCTAGAGATGAAACTGTTAGATCAAAAGAGCATTTGCTGCCTGAATGAGAATCCAGTGTTTTGATGCCACCTCAGAATAAAAATAAGAGGAGTCCTAGTGGGTCAGATAAAATGCCTATCTATACAAACATTCTGTTTCCCCATTGCACCTAGCCCAGATGCCTACTGGATATCCATGTAAAGCCATTCTGACTAGTAGATATGGATGAGTACTGGTCTTGCCCAAATGCCTTGTCCCCTAGGCCTATTAACTGCATCTCACATGGTTGCTTTGAGGATAAAACTGGAGGGTGTGGGATGATATACTTCAACTTGACCACCTTTGAGAAAAGGGATAAAACATGTATTCCCTATGTTTTTTTTTTAAATAAAGGCCTGTCAGAGTCACATAAAACTTATATATCTGAATGTTACACTGCATAATAAGGAGACCACAGGAGTATGTACCTGAGAATTATTTGCTTTTTGAGTTGACCTTGTTAATTTTAATGGTTCTGGGTATTTGAAGGTTGTGATATTATCTTCAGACACTAAGTGGCAGACTTCTCTAAACAGCACATAGGTTTGCAATAGACAATGCTGAAAGCTGGGGTGGGGGAAAAGTCCAGAATTACAGGGAAGGCATGTGTTTTCCTATGGACATGAAGTAACCAGCCCCTCCTGTGGAGGGTAATGGACATGCCTAGGTATTCTAAGAGCTCTGGCCTTCTTCAGCTGAGGTGAGTATGATGTGTCCAACTCTGATAGCTACACAACTTTTGTGTATCAGAAGTCAGGAATGTTCTAAGCCATGCAAAACCAGGTACTTCAGCTACTAGATAAATAAATAAAACCATGTGGGGGAGATTTTTGGCCATTGGGTGGCAAAAGGAGCAGTGCACTGCCCAGGAAAAGCAAACCTACCTTGATAACTTTTCAGATTCAGGATAACAAACCCTACAATTTGAGGAAGAACCTTCTCATATGAAGGTGGCATTATAACTACCATAGGAGTTTAGTTTAGAAGTGGCTGAATTTAGTACATAGGCTGACAGAAAAGTAGAGATAGTATGAAATGAGGGCCACACTTTTGTATAAACTAGAAAGACAATCTGGGAAAGGAGCAGTCCTTCAGCTCTTTGTAATTTCATATGTTCTCTTTCTAACATGATTGAAAGAAACATTCCTTGAAGCTAAGGCTAGATCATCCATGGGGCCACTGGAGCCAATGCTTCAAGGGCCCTCTGTGGCTAAGAGGCTTATGATGCTGCTGATCACACACACAAGCTTCTGGTAGGGTAATGCTGTCAAGAGAAAAATCCCCTCGGTGGAGTTGTAGATCTTCCCCCCAAGCAAGGGCTAGTATCAGTAACTGCCAGTGAGGTATTTAAGTCTTTTACTCGAAATCTCAAGTCAAGTCTCAAGTCCTTGAAGGTACTTTCAAGTCAAGTCCCAAGTCAAGTCTCAAGTCTGGAAGTCAACTTTATAGCCCAACCAAAATTCCAGAATTATTGGATAGAGTGAAATAAATTCAGTTTTAACCATTTAAACAGAATCAGGCCTCCACATTTGTGATTTTGCCATCCTTCTTACTCCTCATTACTGAAGCTTCAAAAGCTTTAGAAGGAAGGATCCTTCCTCCTCAAGTCTGCTGCCTAACACATTTGCTGTTCCCCTCTGAGAAATGCACCCTGCACTTTGGGGGCAAGTCTTGTCTTCTGCTCTAAGGTAAAGTTTTAGAAGGCTCCTCCAATATGCAGCAGGGACAGATTGCTGAGGAGACCTCAAGCCCACCTGAAGCCCCTTGCCTAACTGATTTGCTGTTCTCCTCTGAGAAATGCACCCACACTTTGGGCTTGAGACAGATTGCCATGCAACCAGTAGGCAAAAAGAGATGAGGTGTTGTTCAAAGTCATAAGGTTTCTTGATGAATGTGTTCTGTTACTGAACCAAGGGCAGCAAGTCAGTCATTAAAAATATACAAATCTTGAGTCGAGTCGAGTCAGTGCATCATTTATTGCTGAGTCAAGTCCGAGTTGAGTCACTGAAGCGAGTTGAGTCCGACTTGAGTCCGAGTCTATCGATTCAAGTCTACATCACTGTTAACTGCTCATCCCAATTTCATTTTCCAACTGTGCATCTAGAGAAGAGTGGATGGTGCATTGGGGTCATAGCCTCTGAGACTCTGTCTTTAGGTACACTAGCTGGGACACAGGCAGTGTGATTGCCACAACCTCCTCCTCCCTGCAACCTGAAAGAGGCCAAGAAATACCCTGGCCCTTTAGAAAGGACTGCTTTTGGCCTGGCACAATGCCTGTTCCACCACCATGTAAAAATGGCCCTCTAACAGGGGCACCCCCCTCCCCAGCGCAGGACAGGGGCTGTTCTTGAGAGTGGTCCAGGGGTCAAACCATCTTAATCCAGCCTGGGTTAAGCATACAGTTGTGCCTTTTCCATGTCCCTGATAAGAGAAAGACAGAGTTCTTTTAGGATATTCATGAAAAGAAGTTTTATAAGGAATGATACTGAAGTAAGAATATTTATTAATCTATCGAAATAAAAATTATTTTGGGAGTTGCTTCAACTCCTGCATCTCTTCTTTTTCCAAAGTTTTTTTCTGTTTCATTTGAATGAAACAGTTTAAATGTTCTCCATATCTTGTCCATTATAAAACTGTCTATTTAAAATAGTCATATTGTTCCTAACAAGAAAGAGATTTATGAAAAGGGTAGCATGAGCACTGCACCAAAGGATTAATAACTGCCCCACACTGGCATTGCTTATCTTAAAGCTAATATGTCATTATTCTCTGAGAGCATATCCCACCAGCTACCAAATAGAGCTAGCCGACTGCTACTGACCTGTGAAAAAATTAATACAGCAGGGATAGGCAACATGTGGCCTTCTAGATGTTGTTGGATGCTAATTTGCATCAGTCTTAACCAAAATAGCCAATAGTGAGAGATTATGAGAGTTAAAGTCCAACATCTGGTGGGCCAGAAATTGCCCATTTCTGTAGGAGACATTAAAAAAAAGATTTCTACTATTGTTCATATCAGGAACGCCAATTGCTTTCTATGTCTGCTCTGAGTATGGATGGATTTTCAGAAATGAGGAGTGAAAAAAAAGAAGAAAAATGAGGACCAATCATTGTTTTTTCCAGTAGTCCTAAGGCAGTTCCAAGTATAACTTGAAATTATCTCATCACTTGATAGAGCCTTGTTTGAACGGCTACAGCATCCTCCTTCCCTTATAGCTCATCTTCAGAATTTGACCATGCAGATAGTCACGTCTTAAGCAATAAGTCTATGCTACCCGATTTCCTCCTTGGCCATTCCTCCACCTGCTTTTTGCAATATCTGATAAAGTAAATCAGATTGAAGCCATGCTATTATAGCTATTGAGGAAATGCTGTAGGGTGGCAAACAACTCAAGGGGCATTTATTTATTTGTTTGTTTGTTTATTGAATTTATATGCGGCCTTTTGTAAGGTGGCTTACAAAAAAAAAGAACCACATCAAAAGCATAAAAGCATAAAAACAATTAAAATATTAAAAGACATCTAAAATTATAAAACTAACAATAAATGTTTAAAAACAGCTAATAAATAAGTAAAAGGTCTCCAGTTCATCCATTAAAGGCCTGCTTAAAAAGAAATGTCTTTGCCTGCCTACGAAAGGAAAGCAGATAGGAGGCCAGCCTAGCTTCCCATGGAAAGGAGTTCCACAGAGTGGGGGCAGCTACTGAGAAAGCTTTCCTTACCTGGAATGGTGGTAGGACTGAGAGAAAGCCTTCTCCTGCAGACCTTAGGGCTCTCGCAGGTTCATATTACACAATCATAGCAATAACACTGTAAATTGTGGTTTCATCTTATGGAATCCTAGAATCTGCAGTTTAGGGAGGAGAACTAAATATCCTAAAGGCACCAGACCCTGTCTTGGAGGCAAAGCAGGGCCAGCCCTGGTTAGTGCTTGGATGGGAGACCATTAATAAATATCAGGTGCTGTATGCTATATTTCAGAGGAAGAAATTGGAAAACCAACCCTGAGTATTCCTTACCTAAGAAAAGCCTATGAAATTCATCAGACCATCATAAGTCAGAAAGCATCTTGAAAGTGCAAACACACTCACACTTAGAATTCTCAGCCAGAGGGCTCCAGTGTCTCACCAACTGAAAAACCCAAGATTCCATAGGATGTTTCCATGGCAGGTACAGTGGAATCATAGGCCCTTTCCGCAGCTTACCTTTCTGCGGAGCTGGAGTGCGGGGATCGTGCGAGCAGCCTCCAGTGAGAGGCTCTCGCGTCCCGGTTCCTTCAGCTCCGCAGCTGCCGGCTGCTCACACGAGAGGCCCACCTCTTCCTTCTGCAGTGCAGCCTGGGAGTTTCCCAGGCTGCACTGCGGCAGGAAGCGCGAGTGCTGCAGCTCCAGAGCTCTGCACACACAGCGAGTGTGTGCAGGGCCCTGGAGTGATGCGCGATCACGCACCATTTTTGGCTTAAAGCTAAAAATGAAAAAGCCCATGAGCGGCGCCTGCCAGACCCTGGAGCGTCATGCAATTGTGAGTGCGTCGTATGGACTGCTCCTCACATTCGCACGACACTTGGGAGGCCCTTTCGCATGGCAAATGCCATGCAAAAAGGGCCATAGTGTTATAATTGTGTAGTGTGAAAGGGCCCCAATGTTAATTGGCATAGTTGCAAGCACTACGAATTTCTGTGGCCCTCATCTAAGAGTGACTAACTCTGGATCCAATATATTGGGTTAGAAGAAAATAGCTGACAGGATCAGCTAGTTATAAAAACCAAACCAGCCTGTGAACGATAGTGAATATACTTGGTTTTTTTTTTCTTTTAAAACATTTTATATGCAGTACAGAAGAGAACATTCTGAACATTCTGACATAAAGATTATTAAACAAAGTGTGAAAAGGTGCCTTTGCATTTTAAATTTTGCATGCATTTTAAATTAAATAAAAAAATACAGCAAGCTAGAATATAATGGCTTGTGGCTTGTGGGCTGATTAGTTGGCATTCATGATACTAATCCTAACCATGCTTATTCAGAAATAAGTATTCAAAAATTAGAACTGAAATCAGTGCTACTAAGTTTTTTAGGATTGCAACCTCATGCTGTCAAGAAGTTCTTACAGGAGTCCCATCATATCTAAAAGCAGTAAGCTGCATCTTGGATTGGATAGGTACCAGCCAGGATCTCTCTGTAGTCTTTTGTTGTTAAATTACAATGAAAAGAATATGACTTCCAAGAGGTAATTAAAGTGTCCCATTAATATGGCACATGACAAAGGCTGTGGTTTAGTATGAAGTCATTTCAGTCCAAAAGCCTTTGCTAGAAAATAAATTAGCATGGGTTATCTGAAAAGTATAATTTATTTTCTTTATTGAGATAATTATTTAAATTGGAGAAGGGCAATGAAGGAGCGATGTGCATTTCAATACATTGTAAAATAAGCATGTCAAGGGGGAAAAAAAATGCAAATTCTGAAGAACAGAAGATGTGCCTGTAACTTAACTATTACAACAACCTTCTTCCAGTACTTAAGGGAAGGGAGATGAGAGAAGGAATATAGCCTAAAGCACTAACCAAATCCTGGCAAAGTAGAGGTTAGGAAATGCCTGACCCTGGTTACAGGTCCTTCAATTAGTCAATCAATCATTTTATTTATTTATAGCCTTCCTTGTCTCCCATCAAGACTGGGAATCAAGGCAGTCTAAGCTGCCTGTAAAATTAAAACCATTTACAACATTAAGAGCACTGACCAAAACTAATACAGGAGAACTGCTAAAACAGAAAGAAAAACAATTCCAAAACACATGCTGGAACAGAAAGGTCTTCACCTGCCAATGAAAGGACAGCAATGAGGAAACCAACCTGCTGTTACTGCCCTGGCTAGCCTGAGCTGTGGGGATATAAAAAGATATCTTTTGATATCAATAATTCAGCTTCACATACCCATTCCCCTCCACGTGCTTGCGAGGCTCCCGGACAAGCACGCATACAGGCTCGGCCGATAATCGCCGTAATATTCCAAAACAATACAGGCAGGCCAGAAATAGCCGACTCGCAGCTTTAGGAGACCTCAAGGCAAGTACCTCCATTAGGTATGCATGCAACTTTCAAAAGATCCTCTGCCTAGCGCTGGTAGCTTGATGATCGGACTATACAACGCTCAAGTACTCCGCGTTTGCATACCGGCTATCCTATTGACAATTTGGCAATAACTCAATCATTCAAATTCTGACCTTTCGGAGGCTTTGTCTCCAGCCCCAAATCTACTGTTTTCCCCAAGTCCGACCTAGCCTGCAGTCACAATTCTCCTTATAAAAACCCCTGACTTTGAGCGCTTCCTCGGATCACTCCCGAGTTCCAGACCGCCTTGCTGCTGCATCGCTAGGCGAGCTTCCCCTCAGCTCCACGTGCTGAGATACATCGAACCCCAGCCTCGCTCTCCATCTTCTTCCGGGCTTCAGGAACAGGTTTCATATCACCCGAATCAACTATCCCTCTGAAAATCCCACTATCTTACTCACACCTTTATTTTCCTTAGTTATCTGTGTGCGTGTGTTGCCTACATTGTGTGCCTGTCTTTAATAAAGATCATTCATTACTTTCAAACCGGTCTGCTTCTTGACTTGGCCTGACCCCGTAAACACTGGGTTACAAGATTCCGCTGCATTACCCTACCTCTCGTCTTGCCAACTAGTGCTCTTGACTAATTTCTCCAATTTGTGTAATTGTAAGGTTATTTAGGTGTCCCTCCTGTGACCCCCAGAATACAGGGTAACACTGCCCTGCCTTGGAAGGGAGTTCCACAGTCTGTGAGGAGCTCTCCCACATTCCTACCAAATATGGCCGTGAACATGGTGGGGTCAAGAGAGGTACTCCTGCCTGAGATGTTTATAGCTTGGGCGGGCTCGTTATGGGAAGATAATCTGGACCTGAGCCATATAGAGTTGTATAGGTCATGACTAACACTTAGTGTTGTACTCAGAAATAGACTGGCAATCAGTGGAGTTGTTATAACTAGGCAATCAGCAGTCCTGACCATCAGTTGTTGGTGGTGCTTCCGTCCATTTCCAAGTTTGAGCATCTTGCTGTTGTTGTCATGTATCAAAGCAATAATTCATATTTACAATCCAGTCCTTTATCTGTAATACCCATAAAAAACATTTCTAGTAACATCACAAAATCTACTTTTAAACTTTTTGGATTAACATGTAAATCTTAAGCCAGTAACCTTTTGCTTTCTTACAAGTCTACCACATATGAAAAAAGGAGCCCTCCTAATTTTGACATCCCCAACATTGGTTTGAAACAGTCTGAGACATTTTTGACAGCTTGTTTGGGATTAAATACCATCTATATATAATCTTAGACATGTTTTCTTTGAAATTAGCAAATTTTTATGTCTTTGAACAACATTTTTCCCCATATATCCATATGGACATCATGCCCCAAATTTTGGGCCCACCTTATCATGTACCATTTTATAGGTTCATCTTCTGTCTCTCATTTCAAAATCTATTGATATACTTTTTAAATTACATGGTCATTGTCTTTGTACAACTCTGAGTAAAGCTCATTTTCTTTAACCTCTCTGGATGCATTTCTCTTATCTTGGTCAAATCTGTCCTTAAGTTGCATGTAAGCAAACCGATTAAGATCTTTCCTTTCTTTAAAAACCATCTCTCTTGATTTAAACTTCTAGCTGTCTTGTTCAAAGTACAAAAAATTTTCATAATGCAACCACCTCCATTTTAAAACCCATTCTTTCTTTTTTTTAAAAAAGAAGATTTCCTGCAATGATGTGGCTAATATTATTTTACGTAAAAGTCTCTGCTTATATTTCTACCAGATCTGTAGGAGACCCTTTCTAATACAACGATTTTTAAATTCATCATGTCATTTAATTTTATTATAATGCTGGTCCTACTGTTGAGGAGGCAGGGACACTAGAAGCAGGTGCAGCCCTGGGCACTTGTACTTGATGAGCCTGGCAGCAGGTTTCCAGCTGCCCATTGATCCTTAAGCATTGTTGGATCAACTTCTGCAGGGAAGCAAGGAGTGGGACAATCCGGGCCATCTCATCCCAGATGACATCAATCAAACCGTCTTTATAGTGGATCTTCAGTGCCGTATCAAGTTCTGAATGCCAGTTTCTGAATCAACAGCCAGAAGGCAGTAGTACAAGTGGCAACAGACTCTTTCCCCTGGCAGAGGTGACACATGCGTCAGTTGGCAGTTTCAGCTTGCATGGGGTCCTCCCATACTCTTCTCATTTCCCTCAGAAAGTCAGCAAGGTTGCTGAGGAGAGGGCATGACTGGAATAGACAGGGATGGCCTATTTTGCAGCTGGACCAGTAAGAAGGATGATTGTGAATGCCACCTTTACTTGGTCAGTAAGAAAGTCTTCAGGACAGAGCGGCATATATAGCTGACAATGAGCCAAAAATGCCTGGAACTGGCCTGGGGATCCATCAAATATCTCTGGTGGAGACACAGGGCACTTGTTCCAAGGAAGCTGCAGTGGAGGTGTTTCTGCTGCCAGTTAAGCTTTGCCTGCAGATTGGCCATAGCTGTGGTGAGCTGAATTACTAGCTCATCTACAGCCTGGTTCAGTTGGAGCAGTGACTCCAAGAAGATGGTCATCAGCCAATCTAAAAGCCATTACAGCAAGTTAGTAGTCCAACGAAATGAAGCCAGCAAGGAGGAAAACATCTGCCGACTGTAGCCAGTCTAAGGTCAAGAGAAACAGCAGAAATGGAACATATCCACAAACTGTAGTCCATTGGCAGTAGGTTGAACAGAGACAGTGGCTTCCTGGCATACTAATAATATATATAAATTGCATAGTAAACTGGCCAAGAGATCCCTCATGAGGCTGGGCTGTTAACTAGTGTGATAATAACACTAGTGTTATAACAACATTTGTTAACACCCCAGCCTCATGAGGGATCTCTTGGCCAGTTTATCACATTTCCATTCTGGTTCCCAGCCAGCATCACACTTCATTCAATTCCTTCCACCATTCATGTGGTTATCTCCTGTTTTTGTCAAGCATCCTTGAAAATGAATTTGTTACCTCATTACTATATGCACAAGTTTTGCAGTTCTATTGCTATTCACATATAAAACTAGTTCATTCATAGCTATAAAGGTCTGTTCCTAGGCACTTCACTCTATGCATCTGATGAAGTACAGTAGTCTATGAAACCTTATGTCACCAACTTCTTTCTCTCAGTTTTAAAGGTGCCATAAGATCCCTTTGCAGACAAATCCAGACTAAAATGTCTATGTCTTTGAATTTTATTTAATTTTTGATTATTTTATTGATTTTGTCCCATCTTTTCCTCAATAATAGGATTCAAGGCAACTTATGAATTTTTAAAAACAATACAAATAAAAGTCTATACAAAAAAAACAATAAAAAGTGTAAATGTAAAAGTGCATTAAAAACAATTTAAACATTGTAAAGTTAAAACTATTAAAATTCATTAAATGATTATATACTAACTAATGAGAGCCAATGTGGTGCAGTGATTTGAATCTTGGACTAGGATTGTGGGAGATTCGTGTCTAAATTCCTCATTGGATATGGAAAGCTATTGGGTGACTTTGGGCAGGCCATACTCTTTCAGCCCCAGAGGAAGGCCATGGCAAACTTCCTCTGTACAAATCTTGTCAAGAAAGCCTTGTGATATATTCATAAATGGATCACCATAAGTCAGAAATGACTTGAAGGTACACAACAACAATACAGACCAACAAAACAGCACAGCACACCACTGAAAACCCAAAGGAATAAAAATGTTTTTACTCATTGATGGAAAAGAGAGCAAGGAGGGAGCCATCCTAGCCTCCCTAGGGAAAGAGTTTGGACAGTTTGGAAGCAGCCACCAAAAAGGCCCTCTCCCTTGTTCCCATCAAACAAGCCTGAAAAGGTGGTGGGACAGAGAGAAGGGCATCTCCTGAAGACCTTAGAACTCTAATGGGCTCATATATCTAACAGCTTTGCCTATGGTACTGTTGGTCCACTTGATCTGGTTTACCTATCTTCAGCTGAGTAAAGAGTAAGAACTTAGAGTCAGGGTGGAAATGATGATCTAGAAACAATGTTCAGTGCTACCTCTAAATCCATAGCAACAGTTCTTTAGTATTGGCAGTAAAAACAACATCATGCAGTCCTTCATATCCTGCAGTAAATCCAGATTCTGCCTAGACTTGGGCAATTTCTGCACTACACTGTTATTTTGCTATTATTCCACTTTCAACAATCCTATGGAATCCTGGGGTTTGCAGTTTAGGGAGGGACATTTAGAATTCTCAGCCAGAGAGCTCTTTGGCCTCAGGAAACTACAAACCCCAGAATTCCACAGATGTTGAAATAATAGCACTATAACACTATAGTGCAGAAATGGGCTTGGTCCTTGTGTTTCTGCAACGCTTGAAAAAAAATTATGCTATAACACCAGTTGCTGCTGACAATAAAGGTGCAAATCACCTTGACCCAGCAGATTACTTGGTAATTGGCATGTTGACAAGACAACTACAGAGATGCAATATCAATCAAAAAGAAAAGAGGCCAAAGTATAGTGAGGTTTTTTTAAAAATTTTTCTCAAAAGAAAGTGTTAGACTCATTTCTAGGTGTTATGGGATCCACCTTGCTAAACAGTTGTTACCACTGTTCACAGCTTAGATGACTGGAATGTGCCTGTGTGAATGTGCATGTCTGTAGAGTCCAAGCACAGATAGGCATTAAGTATGTGTGAAACCCATTCATTGTCCTCAGTACTTTAGCAGCATATTGCTGCCGATGAACATTTCTACTTCAGTATGGACGGGAAAACATATCTTCATGAATTGTCTGAATCCTCCGTGGTAGTTTCACATCTCTCCAGACATTTTTTGTTACAGGTTGCATGCAACTATTTCTGGAGCTACTTTAGCATAGTTATGTTCTTGTAACTGTACAGATAGTAATAGCCTGAAAAATAATTGGTTCAATCTAGTTGTAGTCAGGCTTAGAGTAAATTCACCAAAATCAATAGGATTAATAAAAGTCCCAGTGATTTCCATGGGTCTTCTTTAAGCGTGACTAAGTCTGGATCCAACTTCATGTGAGGTAGCTTCTCAAAAATAAAATTGCTTTTATAATTAGAAACTGATTAGAACAGTGGAATTCTGTTTCAGATTAGCTATAGCACAATCCCCATTTACTTTCATTTGCATTTTAAAAATATGATTGTTCTAAAAGAGATCTAATTTTCCTCTTGACTCTTCTGCCAAATACTGCATTAAATACATGATTTTTCTATTGTGGCCTGATTTCTCCTCCCTGCCCCCACCAAAAAAAAAAAAAAAAAAAAACTTTAATAAGTGCACTTTTAGGAAAATGTAGACTGACTTTTCTCAGACAGAACTCTGGCTTGATTTGAATGCAAATAAGTTTCTCTTTTTCCCTCCTCCCATTCTCTGCTTGACATGATGGCTTGACATTGAACTCAGAATTAAATGCATTTTCTTGCTTCTTGAAATTCCTCATTGTTAGGTGAGTGGAAGGTTATTATTATCCTGGAAAGTTTTATTTAAAGTAAAATTGATTTGCACTGTTGGCCTATTTAAATATTAAACCCCAAAGGAACCTGAAAGCATAGGTATTTGTCTTTCAACAAAGGGTAGTCAGAGTGAGCCCCCCGCCATGTCATTGGGCTGTGATTCCCGGAAGTCTTAGAATCATAGAATCATAGAAATGTAGAGTTGGAAGAGACCACATGGGCCATCCAGTCCAACCCCCTACCATGCAGGAACACCCTCAAAGCACTCCCGACAGATGGCCATCTAGCCTCTGCTTAAAAACCTCCAAAGAAGGAGACTCCACTACACTCCGAGGCAGCCTATTCCACTGCCGGACAGCCCTGACCGTCAGGAAGTTCTTCCTGAGGTTCAGGTGGAATCTCCTTTCCTGCAGCTTGAATCCATTGCTCCTTGTCCTGGTCTCTGGAGCAGCAGAAAACAAGCCCTCTCCCTCCTCTACATGGCATCCCTTCAAATATTTAAACATAGCTATCATGTCCCCTCTTAACCTTCTCTTCTGCAGACTGAACATACCCAGCTCTCTAAGTCTATCCTCATAGGGCATGGCTTCCAGGGCCTTCACCATTTTGGTCGCCCTCCTCTGGACCTGCTCCAGCTTGACCATGTCCTTCTTGAATTGGGGTGCCCAGAACTGGACACAGTATTCAAGATGAGGTCTAACCAAAGCAGAGTAGAGTGGTACCAGTACCTCTCTCGATCTAGACACCATACTCCTATTGATGCAGCCGAGAATTGCATTGGCTTTCTTGGCTGCCGCATCACACTGCTGACTCATGTTCAGCTTGTGGTCTATTAAGACTCCTAGATCCCTTTCACACATACTGCTATCCAGCCATGTGTCCCCCATCCTATATTTCTGTATTCCGTTTTTTCTACCTAAGTGTAGGACCTTACACTTCTCTCTGTTGAATTTCATTTTGTTAGCCTCGGCCCAGTTCTCCAGTCTGTCCAGGTCATTTTGAATTTTGATCCTGTCCTCTGGCGTATTAACAACCCCTCCCAATTTGGTGTCATCTGCAAATTTGATGAGCATGCCCTCTATTCCTTCATCCAAGTCATTGATGAAAATATTGAACAGCACTGGGCCCAGGACAGAACCTGGCTAGCAGAGCCAGGCTAGCAGAGCCAGGATGTGGAATCCCAACATGTGGAATGTTCCCAACATGTGGAATCTTGGGAACTGCAGTCCTACATTATCTCTGACCATCCCTGCTCTAGGATGAGCAATTTTATGTGACTTGGCCCTATTTCTTTGTTACTGCCCTGGCTAGCCCGAGCTTGTGGGATATAAAGATATCTCTTGATATCAATAATTCAGCTTCACATACCCATTCCCCTCCACGTGCTTGCAAGGCCCCTGGACAAGCACACATACAGGCTCGGCCGATAATCGCCGTAATATTCCAACACAATACAGGCAGGCCAGAAATAGCCGACTCGCAGCTTTAGGAGACCTCAAGGCAAGTACCTCCATTAGGTATGCGAGCAACTCTAAAAAGATCCTCTGCCCCACGCTGGCAGCTTGACGATCGAGCTATACCATGATCAAGTACTCTGTGTTTGCACACCGGCTACCCTATTGACAATTTGGCTATAACTCAATCATTCAAATGCTGACCTTTCAGAGGCTTTGTCTCCAGCCCCAAACTCATTGTTTTCCCGAAGTCCAAACTAGCCTGTGGTCACAATTCTCCTTATAAAAACCCCTGACTTTGAGCACTTCCTTGGATCACTCTTGGCTTCCATCCTGCCTTGCTGTTGCTTTGTCCAGCGAGCCTTCCCCTCAGCTCCACGTGCTGAGATCCACGCTCCCCAGTTTCTCTGCTTCTAACCGGGCTTCAGGACAGGTGAAGTATTACCCAAACCAACAACTCCTCTAAAAATCCCTCTATCCCACTCTAACCTTTATTTCTTTAGTTATCTGTGTGAGTGTGCTGCATACACTGTTTGATTGTATTTTTAATAAAACAACTTTTATTATTTCAACTACTGTGTGCTCCTTGACTCGGCCTGATCCTGTAAACATAGGGTTGAAGATCTCACTACGTTACCCTGGCTCTCGTATTGCTAGGTTGTGCTCTTGGCTAATTTCCCCAACTTATATAATTGAGAGCGCATTTAGGTGTCCCTCTCGGGACCCCCAGGAATCAGGGTAACATCTTCACGACAGTCATTTTTTCAATGTTGTCCAGGTCAGCTGTGTTTGTTCTATGAAGGTAGTAGTGAGCAATACATGGGCACAATTCAGGCATTTTTCTAGACATTTATGATCTTGGGAGTGAGTATTGGGGTCCAGTGCCCCTTTCTCACCCTTACCTTTCCCATCTTTCCTTCTTGGACTAGGTTCTACACTGCACATTATATTAAAACAAAGTATCCCATGACCTCAGATTTCAAATTGAGGAAACTGTAATTGAATGTGTAGTAGCTGCAGATCTTCAGACATTTTCTGAAGTTAAGATCCCTGCCCCCAAGAATATCACCATATGTATGTATCTTAATCTGAGCAATTAAAGTTTGGTTCCAACTGACCTTTGTTATATGGCCCCACCTCATTTGTGGGGGTAATAGAAGAAACCAGGATAACACATCTGGAGAGTGCCAGTTTGGGAAAGGCTGTCCTAGGGTATCAGCATCACAAGTCTTGAAACTGAACAGGAAAACTGTAGGGTGCATGTGCACGCACACACAAATCCTATCAAGCTGCACAAATAGCATTTTCTGCATCCTTAATAGCTTGCCCACTGATGTTGTTTGAAATGTCAACCTTGCAAAGGAAAGAATATGATTTATGCTGCAAATTATCTGAGCTTCAAAATATAGTATAGTGTCTGAATTATAATAAGAAGTTTGCATTGAGGCTGCATTCACAGACGTTAGTGGGTTATGTCTGATCACAGACAAGTTTCATTTCATTTTATTCACTTTACTAATCAATGTATAGTTTTCATAATTAACACAAACGAAAAAATAGAGGAGATAAATGGAAATGTTTTCAGGTCACAGACAATGACGCTCAGGTTCTCAAAAGCAATCTCACCCTCAAAAAGAAAAGTGATTAGGTAGTGTTACCCTGTGTACTGGGGGTCCTGGGAGGGACACCAAAATGTGCTCAACTAAAGGTGGGGAAAATTAGCTCAGAGTACTGCTTAGCATTACGAGAGGCAGGGTTATGTAGCGAGATCTTGAACCCTATGTCTACGGGGTCGGGTCGAGTCAAGGAGAACACAGAAGTTGAAATAATAAATGATGTTTATTAAATACAAGCAAAACAGTGTATGCGACACACTCATACAGGATACTAAAGAAAATAAAGGTTGCAGTGGTGTAGAGGGATTTTTAGAGGAGTTGCTGGTTTGGGTGATACTTCACCTGTCCTGAAGCCCAGAAAAATAGAGAGCGAAGCTGGGGTGCGATGTAGCTCAGCACGTGGAGTTGAGGGGAGGCTCGCCAAGCAAAGCGGCAGCAAGGCGGGATGAAACTCGGGAGCGTTCCGAGGAAGGTCTCGGAATCAAGGGTTTTTATAAGGAGAATTGTGACTGCAGGCTATGCCGTACTTGGGGGAAAACAATAGATTTGGAGTTGGAGACAAAGCCTCCGAAAGGTCAGAATCTGAATGATTGAGTTATCGTAGCGGTTCTCAGTAGAGTAGCCAGTATGCAAACGCAGAGTACTTGGGTATTGCATAGTTTACCCATCAAGCTGCCAGGGCGGGGCAGAGGCTCTTTTGTAAGTGGCGTGCATACTTAATTAGAGTACTTGCCTGGAGGTCTCCTAAAGCAGTGAGTCAGCTATTTCTGGCCTGCCTGTATTGTCCAGGAATCTTATGGCTATTAACGGCCGAGTTTGTTTACGTGCTTGTCCGGTGGCCTTGCAAGCACGTGGAAAGGAATAGAGAAGTGCAGCTGAATTGTGACATCAAGGGATATCTTTTAATATCTCCAAAGCTCGGACTAACCAGGGCAGTAACAATCTAAACAATCTTGCAGCTCAGAAAAGTATGGAGAGCCACAGGTTTCCTTCCCTTGCTTTATGCTTCGGTCAGCTTCATAAAACTTAGTATTCCTTTCCTTACATAATCTTCTTTTAACGTTGATGTGCAGAGACATCTTTCTATATTGCTGAGAAACTAGGTTTCAGACAAGACCTTACAACAAAGAGACCTTGCTAAAAATCATTATTTCTCCTTCTTTCCAACCACACAAGCAATTAAAGCATCCACAATGCCCTTCATCACGTCAGCTCTCTGCAGTGCAGCCCTTTGCAGTGCAAAGGTGCAATATTTTAAATAACAAATATAATTGCTTTCCATGTCATTGTGCCTATTTTCATGCTGCTAAACTGCTTTGACTTCAGCGTATAATGCCTTCAGGAAATGTTTTGATCCCGTAACACACATCATGAGACCTCTCTCTGTTTAAAATACCAAAGTATTTAGGTTTGTTTCTCCACCTTGGAGGAATAATTCAGTTGTATAGAAAGCATACACATATGCATCTCAAGGGTGGTTTGGGCCATTGCAAAGCAATATTCCCTGAAACTGATTTGTTTTTTCATATCAGCTGCCTATTTTGCTTAATTCTGCATGATGACATGAGAAGCAAGGGTGTATTGAATATATTTTCATGCCTTCTTGATAGATCTTTATCAACCTTGACCTGATAGGACAAATTTGAGGCAGGCAGCCATTAGAGCTGAGTAAGAATATTTGCAAAAATGTGGAACCAAAAAAAGAAAACCAGAACTCGTAGTTGAGGGACATTTCCAGATTGTGGTTTCCTCTGGCCCCCACTTTAACCATCATCCCCTACTCTTTTGAGAACCCTGCTGTTATTCTCCATATCCAGAAGTAGTTTCCTTCCATTTGTTCTATATTTAGCCACATTTGCCTTTGTGTACCTTGCCCATAAAATGGAAATCTAGCTGTTGCTCTCCATTATGACCAATGACTTATTGTCCCCTACTGCATTGTAGAGGATCATTGAGAAAGTGCTCAACACTCCTCAAGATATCATGGATTCCAGCTTTCACAAGCCATTACAATGGCTGTGTGTGTGCGGGGGGGGGTATCTTGGAGTTTTAGTCAAAAACATCTGAAGGGCCAAAAATTCCCCATCCGTGTGCTACCTTTCAGGAAAGCAAGTTGAACTCCGCTGTTCAGAGATGTCCTACAAAAAAGAGTCCTGCTAGACTTGATCAAACAGGGCTCTTCTTATGTTCTTTTAGCAGAGTTACAGAAGAAAGGATAAGATTGCCCTAACTTTTCTGTGCAGGAGGAAGGACCAGTTAGGAGAGACAGTGGTGGATCTATCAGAGATGAAATGTAGAAAGTGAGCAGTTCATCAGCCTATCCCACCACACTCACAAGGTCTAGCAGAGAAATAAAGGACACTATGGCCGTTTCTGCATGGGGCAAGGGAATCGCCCCGTGACACTACTCACCGGACTTTTGGGCTTCCCAGTCCGGTCCACGCTGCTCCGGAGCAGTGCGTGGCCGCCACTCCACACTGCTTCGGGGACGAAAATGGTGGCTTCCGGTTGATCGAGGGTCTCGACCAACCACTGAAGCTCACCAGCCTAAAGCCCGCCCCCGGCAGATCGCAGGCTCACATCAATGCGAGCCTGTGAATCTGCGTAAGGGAGCAGGCTCGCACTGGCGCGCTCCATGCTTTTGAAAGACCAGTTTTTAGCGGTCTTTCAAACGCACGCTGGACGACCACTTGGGGGCGTTCCAGAGCCGGCTGGGTTGTGGATCTACGTTAAGTAGGTCTGACCCAGTCCACTCCCAGGTGCAGACGTCCTCCCTGGAGGACGCTCTGCACCGTTTTAAAAACCTCATGTGGAAATGGCCTTAGTCATCTTTATAAGTCATATAAAAGTAGTTTTACTCACAAATACTTGTGCGTAATCAGCACATGTTCCTCTTCTTAAAGAAAGGTTTTAAAAAGGGAAAGCATTTAAATGGTACCTGGAAAATTGGAGCACCTCATGTAAAGAGGGTCTCATCACACAACTTTCATGGAGGAGAGAGAGAAAGGGAAGGCAGATGAAATCCCAGAGAACAAAGAAAAGTCTACATGATGCACAAAGAGAATGGGTGTGTATACAAACATACAAAACAAACAGAGAAGAAATTGCCATAAACATGCTGTGCCTAAACTCCTAGAGAATGACATCAGTCTAACTACCAGTGAGTATGGGCATGCAAAGGTTGCTAACCCCAGCAGGATCCTCACTTCTCACTGTATGGAAA
Organism: Cyclura pinguis; assembly: GCA_030412105.1. Classification (NCBI taxonomy): domain Eukaryota; kingdom Metazoa; phylum Chordata; class Lepidosauria; order Squamata; family Iguanidae; genus Cyclura; species Cyclura pinguis. The sequence continues at coordinate 163,591,650 of CM059603.1, read as the reverse complement.
AGAGAACATCTTGACATCAGTGGATGAGCTCCATTTAAGATTGTACAGACTTTTCTCCTTCAATATATCTCAAGACCATGTGTGTGACTTTAAGTTCTCCCTCTGACTTCCCACTGCCCACTCCTCATAACATTTTGCCTAATGAAAAAATCTGAAGCTTGCACACATTTTGTGCCTATTTTTGGTTGGGCTAAGAAAGGCATTGCCAATTACGGATTTTGGAATGTTCTATGTTGCTTTCAAACATAGAAGCCAGCAGCCCCCTTCCACACACACTTGTGGGCTGCTGCCTCCCATTGATTCCATTAGGCATTATACATTCAAAGTTATTTTTGGTTTCATTTGACTTTTATGCAAGCGATGGAAGCACATCAGTGGAAGAAAATACCTATATATGTGTCTTTAGAATTCCAGTTCTCTAGGTAGGTATAGTCTTGTGATATGTTTCTTTCCAAGTCAAAAGTTGCATAAAGCATATCTGAAGGGAATGCAAAGGGTTATTATAGCTTTTCTCCAGCATAACATAAAATCCAGAGGGGAAGAGAAGATGTCACACTGGTTTCTGTGCATTCTGAAAAGTTAATACATTAGATGCACTCACTGACCATAACCTGCCTCATCTCAGAATATATCACAAGCTTGTAATTTCCCTTTCAGTATCACATTTGGGCCTGGGGCGCACAGAACTCCTGGTGTGTCAAGGCCAATATGTCAAGAGAAAATCTAATGAATTCTCGGCAAGCTTCTGGTGAACACAGTGGCCATGCTATTTGTAAACACAGGCACAACATCTCTACATCATGTGTGGGTCTGGCAAATACAATATGGGGAACAGGAGATTCAAGCTTACCTGGCAGCTTGTCAGAAAACTTTTGCAGTGCAATATTATTCTGTAAGGCTAATCTCTTTTGATTTAGTTTAAGAGAAAATAATAGAGAGTAACAGACCAAATGCAACATGTGTTGGCAGTGTTCATGTGATCATAGACTGGCAATTTTTCATTGAATATCCAGGAAAATGCTTGATGTCTAGTTTAATATCTAATTGTCCATATTTTCTTTTAGTTGTGCTCTTGTAATATGGGAAATTCTGGGAGATTTTTTTAAAAAATTCTATAACACAAAGAAAGTATGGTTACACAGTTCATACGCCTTTAGTCATGAGCAATATGAATTCTCGATCCGTGGCTCTCTTTATCCAACTTTTTAAAATCCTTTTATTCTTTGCATTTTCTGTGCTTGGCTGCTGCACAATGTCAGCATCACTTTGCCAATGTCCACGCTGTCTACAGATTGTGGGAGCTGTAGTCCAAAAGGCAGTTCCTCGAAACTAAACATTTTACACTACAGCTCTCACAGTCCTATGGCTGTGCTGGCTGGGCATTTGGGAGTTTCAGTCTAAAAGGTAACTTTGCCAAGCTTTGGATTCCTTCCTTCCCTTGCACTGCTCTGTCATTTCAGGAATTATCCATTTACCTTAGCGACGAGTAAACTATCTAAACTTAGTCAAAGCTTTAATGGATTTGCCTTGGTCCAAAATTATGGAATCCTCATGCTGGAAACTCAGAATCCTCACACGGACAAATGTCTAAGGGTGCGTTTCGACAACACAGAAAAATGAGTGCATTTCAAGTGCATGCAAACATGCATTTGTCATTGATGGAAACAAGTTTAAGCAATGTGCGCAGTTTAAAACATGGGGACAAACTTGTACACGTTTGGGTAAGAAGCAAATAAAAGCACAAATCTAATGCTGTCAGAAAGCACATAGACATACACAATGGAAACAAACATGAACAAGACATGGATATCTGCTAATGTCGATTTTATAGATGTGCTCAGCCCTATTTCATTCCTTACTTTGGTGAATGATATCTGTTTTGTGCAGAAAATTGAAAAAAGAAAAAAGTAAATGCTGAAGGCCTCATTCATTTAAATAATATGTAAAATTTGAAAGAATTTCAGATAGCATGTCTTTTCTCCTGGTGCTTGGGCCATTTTCATACGGCAAGATTAAACAACACCTTTCCAATGAAGATGGGATATTAGCTCTGAGTGAGAGCTTTCAAGAGTACCATACAAGAATTCAAACATACTCCTTTTATATATGGGGCTGGCTCAAGACAGAGAGCCCTTTCACACTACACAGTTATTATGCTATGATTTCGCTTTAACTGCCATGGTAGCATCCTAGGGAATCTTGGAATTTTCATTTTAGGGAGGGGTATTTAGAAGTTTCTGCCAAAGAGTTCTAGGGCCTCACCAAACTACAAGTCCCAGGATCCCATAAGATGTAGCCATGGTAATTAAAGTAGAATCATAGTGCTATCATTGTGCAGTGTGAAAGGGCTCAAGGAACAAGACCTCTCTCTCTTCAGTTCCATAGTCAAAAGCTGACTGGACTAGAGGTTGATTCCTTCTTTGACACGGGTAGTGGGAGAACATCTTTCATCCCACTCAAAGCTTAGGAGTCTGACATATACCTCTCTCCTCTAAGACATTGCTGCATCACCTGTTTCATTCTGCCTAATAGTAGGCTGAAGAGATTTCATGGATGGAATTGGCATCACCCCAGTAACTCTAGCAATAGCAGCTGCGAAGCAACTCAGCATCCTCTGACTTTATTTAGAATCATTTGCACCTCCTCTGACCAGTTCACACTGAGGCAGCCCTTATACGTCCTTCTTGAGAAACAGAGCAAAAATCTGTGAAATAACAGTTGTCAGAAGGCCAAAGGGAAAAGGCTTCTGTCACATTTCTTTATGATTTTTTTTTTTTGTTACCAGTATTGGTGTTCAATGGGAACCGAATATCTGTACAGGTATCTCAGAGCTGATGTTTGTACCGTTACATGGTTGTGTATTTCTTTTTTCATTTTATTAATTAACAAAAGTGGATGGGGATGCTGCCAGATCCAAAATACGTTGGTAAAATCAAACAAACAAATAAAATGATGGGATGAAATAAAATGATGAAATAAAATAAAAGATTCTGCACCTTCCTTCTTCTGGTGATATTCACAAGAACTCAAGAACCTGCCTCCCTTACTGAATATCAGACAATGCTTTGTCTTGGTGCCTAATCATTTTTATATCCAAACTTCAGCCCCAGAGAGAATGAAGAGGCAAGTAGTCAAGTTTATGCTCACTAAAAATAAACTTGCCGACTGGCTGGATTCTTCCATATGAAAATGTAAACAACTGTCATCTTTTCTGGTTGCCCTGCTTGTGACTTCCCCAAGAGAACTAGACAGAAGGTCCTTCCCCCACTCACACTTTTAATTTCTGTTAGAGATTTGTTTCCATAACTGAGACAGATCACTTATACTTCTGGGAAATGAAATTACTGTTTGTCTCCAGTTTTAAAAATATTCTGATTAGCACTTTAATGTAAAGAAGCCAGCTTGTACTTACCACACTCCAGGTTCAAGCCTAAGTATCTGAAAGTAACACTTGCATTACTTGTGTGTGTGTGTGTGTGTGTGGCGGAAGGCTTTGCATCTGTTTTTAAGCCCCAAGTCCACAAATTCTGGCTGTGTTAAAGTTACACATTCTTAATTAAGCAGCTACTCATATTGCCTGTTTCTGTGGGCCTGGAGGTGGATGGATGAGTGCATAGCTGGCTATGGAAATGGATTATATGGTTTTCCCCCCTGAAATTTCCAGAATGGTAGCTTTATCAAAGCAAAAGCAACAGAAAGTCTGGTGCCACCTTAGTAGCTAACAAGTTTTATTTGGCATAAGCTTTCACGGACTGCAATCTTTTCCATTAGATGCACAAAATATTGCCTCAGTTGTTGTTGCGTGCCTTCAAATTACCTCCATGGGGTTTTCTGAGGCTGAGAGTATGTGATGCACCCAAGGTCACCCAGTGGGTTTCTAGAGCCAAGCTGGAAATCAAACCCTGGTCTCCGGGGTCATAGTCCAATGCTCAAACCACTACACCTTTTTCAGTGGCTGCTGCCAGGCTCTGGAACCCTTCCCAGAGCAGACAGACTGGCATCCTCCCTACCTTCTTTCCATAGACAAGCAAAGATAGTTTTATTTTGGTAGGCATTCAGTATGTGATTAATTTGTGAATGTTTGTGTTTTAATTAAGTTTTTAAAAACATTTGTTATAATTATTATCTGATTGTTTAATTTGTGTTTTAACTTGGATTTCATGATGTTTACCTATTTGTTTTAATTACTTTAAGCTGCTTTGAGTCCTTAGCTGGAAAAAAGCAGGAATAATAATAATAATAATAATAATAATAATAATAATAATAATACACCATGCTGACTCTCATTGCCTCAGTTAGCAGACTGTTATACACATGCTACGGGAGAGGGGTTGTGGGGGAACTCAATTGGAAAAGGTACAACATTGATCACTATCTTAACAGTGATTACTGGCAAACAGTAGTTGGGCAGTGGTACAAACATGCTACAATAGATCCTTTTTAACGCATGAATGATGTCCTGTCCAAATTACAAGAGGAATAGTTTGTCTACTTGATAAATTCTTCTGAGAGGGAGGATTAAAGACAAGTACCTTTTTTTGGTATTTTACCAGAACTCCCTTAATATTGTGCCTGTGTGCACAACTATCATGCCCTTGCTGGAAGATTCCTATACTGAAGAGGAGTTTAAGGCCAACTCCAAGCCTAGGAGTGACAAAGAGCTGGCTTTCCTTTCAGACTCAGGTGCTTCAAGGATATAGGGGATGGCATCTCTGGTTGGAAACAGCACAGCTCCCAGAATTAATGAGGAGGCAAGACAGAAGTGAAATTTCAATCAGACTAGTATATCAAGAGTCCCCAGGCATGCAAATCTTCAAAAGTGTTCACAGGTTACAACATATTTGAACAGCTGAAACAAAATTTCTCAATAAGTCTTGTCAGCAGGAGAATGAAGGAAGAATTAGAGGAAAAACTGTAGCTCATCTGAGCAGGGGGCCTAGGCTAAAAATGTAGTTGGTTAATGATGAAGATAGCAATGATGATGCAATGGGCTGTGGCTCAGTAGCAGAACACTCCCTTTGCATGGAGAAGCTCCCAGCTTCAATCCTCAGCATATCTTGGTAGGGTTAGGGAACAATCCTGTCTAAAACAGCATGCAGGTGCAGCCTGTAGACAAATGTGAGCTAGATGGATGAAGAAAAGTTTCTGTGTTCCATTTTTTAAACCCAGCACTGTCTCATATTAGCAGAAGCCACTGAGATCTTTTGCAGAAAAGACCTTGTTTTGACATTCAGTAACAAGATTAACTGGCGGAAAAGTTTACAAGATGTTATCTCCTGAGCATGGAGAAAATGTGCAGTTTCTAAATGTGGGTGTAATTAGTGGACTTTATAAGGCTTCTTTATTGCTTCGTAGCTTCATGTAAATTCATCTTAGATAAGACTTGTTTAAATTTGCAGGAGGTCAGAGGATGGAGAGAAAAGAGTCTCTGCTATCAGCTTGTATAAACAGGTCTTTGAATGCGTACAAAAATCAGACTCAGTGGAAACACAGCCAACTGTTATAATGAGTACCAGGTTTGTTTGCTTTTTAGTTGACCTTCCATGATGCAAAGAACTTGAATGTATACTGGTGTCTTACTACAGATACTGAGCGCACCAAGGAGTAATATGAGCTAGCCCTGCACCCACAGATGACACATGAATGGACCTTTCTCCCAGTGGTTGCATGTAAAAAGAAGCCTTCCGTGTGTGTGTGTGTGTGTGTGTGTGTGTGTGTGTGTACACACACATACACATACATATACACACACTGTTTCTTCATATGAGGGGGACTCTTGCTTGGGCCAGGATTCTTTCTTGCATTGAAGAACTGGGGCATTCATGTCATTGGGTAGAGAGATTCAGGTACTGCCCACAGGTAGCATATTCTGAATTGTACAAGGAAGTGCAATGTATTGGAGGAGAGAGGTACATTTTATGGATGCAACCCATCTAGAGACAACTGGTGGCTCCCATACCAGTGGGTTTAGCACCTTGGATAGCTCCTTTAAGTTTAGACTAAAACCTCAAGTTGATTCACCATTCATAATAGACATCACCTACCACTGTCTGCATATGCTAAAGTTGCTTGCCACCCTGAAGTGTAGATGAGAATCCTCCCTCATCACCAGCGTTCAAGTAAGAATCAACAGTCCACCCACTTAGCTTGCTCTTTGCTTCAGGCAGCCAAATGTCCTCTATGGGCCCAGAGAGGAGTTCAGCTCACATGCATAGATATACACATAGGATGCTGTCATACAGCCTCTTAATATTTGATTGCAAAAGCCATAATGAGAGAGATTGACAAGCCTGAGTAAAACCAGACAGTCATAACACATGGAATGGGGGGAGCAGTAAGGGGAAAAGAACATAAAACCAGAGATATGTCTTTTAAACTGTAGGATAGGGCCACTTAGAGATAGGGACAGGGGAGAAATAGGAATGGATTAAAACATGGAGGAGGAGGGGGAGAACACCAGTTAGGAACAGAGAAATGTTTAGGTTTAAGAACTGATAAAATCACAGTGGGAACTTTGGTTTGCTGAGAGCATGGAAAGAATACAGGAAAACGTGTTATGGTGTTTTAACTAAAGTGTTGTATTGTGTATGTAGAGCCAACATAAAGCTAGATGTTTAATTTATTTGTTTTACCATAAATCTTTTCTGATTTATTTTATATTTTATGTCTGGATATATTTTGCATTTAAGAATCAAAGAGAGGCATTGGGAACCTACCAAACTGAACCCACTGATCAACACATCCACTTTTCCAGTCACTTTGTCCACTTGTCCAAAGTTCCCGTAAGGAGGACTGACGCACTCTTCACTGCCTCCTTATTAATCTTCATGGCCTTGGAGCAGCTTTTCGGACTCCTGTCTTCCATAGTCCTACCTGGAGACTCTCAGAAATGAACCTGGGACTTTGTGAATTCAAAACACGTGCTCTGCTACCAATGAGCAACAGTCCTTTCCTTAGACCCCTTTGGGTGAGTCTGTTTATATCAAATACTTATGCAACTGGCAAGTTCCCTTTCCTCCAGTTTCTGCTCCTTGTTTAATGTCCATTGGTCTGTTCTAGTGCTGTACACTGATTGCTTCAGCTATGCCAGTTATCAAGGTTGGAATCAGATCTTGCTTCCAGAACCACACCACACTACCCACTGTGGCATAATGCCAATAGGGCCACCCTTTAATATCACCCCCAAGTCTCTGTGTTAGATTTGGATCACTGCTTCCCCTTTAAAGAAACTGTACCTTTAATCTGTGACATCATCAAGAGTCTATTTGTAAAGTGTGTGTGTGCGTAATAACAATTCTTATCTTCATTTGCAATCAGAATACAGAATTTGTACACAGCAACTGTTTTCAGACAGCTAATCTAAAACAAAGTGTGCCATTTTTCATGTGTTTCTCTCTGAGATGAAACCCTTATGATATCATTCACAATGCTCTCAGTTACTCGTCCTCCCCTGTCAATTACTTTCTGTTATTGGTTAGAACAACTGAAGTGTTATAAAGTGGTTTTAATATCTGCTAATTGGTTTTTGCTGGTAAGTTTTTACTAATATCCTACCATATGTGTAGCTTATGGGGACTCAGTGTACCAGGTTTGTCCCCTATTATTTTATGAGCTTCATTTAAGACTTGTATTAAACTACCTCAGGGCAACACAAAAACAATACACTGCAAAGAAGATGACTCAGTGGAGCTTCATACATTTTTGCTGATGTACTCACATTCATACCACATATAGATAGATAGATAGATAGATAGATAGATAGATAGATATGTATGCATGCATATCTATCTATCTATCTATCTATCTATCTATCTATCTATCTATATTTATATTTATATTTATATTTATATATATTATATATATATATAAACAGCAGTGGCTGGATGGTCCCATACCAGTTGGGTGATGAATCCATCTGAAATTTTAGTCTGTACTCAGGTTCATGCCTTGAATAGTTCATTTACAGTTCAGCACCATGAACAGTTCAGATTAAAACCCAGAGCGGATAGAAGTAAGAAACTATTAAGAACTACATAAAATCTGAATCCGTAAATATTGACCCCAATTCAGAGATGTATCTTTATGAAATGTAGGAAAGAACATGTATCTGTGCCACTATAAATAAAGTTGTTTCTGTTGGCCAGCAGCATGGTGACCTTCAGTAAGTCTGAAGATTAGGTGGAAGAGGATGGGTGTGATCAACCCCTTTCTTAATAATGTAGGGGTCCTAGGTTCCCCATTTTGTATAGGACATCCCGTATTTGGGACCTTAAAGTCTTGTCTCATATCAGTGTAATATGGGTATAACAAATACCATATCTGAGAGTGAGCACCAGCTGTGCTCTGACCAGATTGCTCCCCCCCTCGCCCAGCATTTAGTATATATGCAGCAATCAGAACTTACATGCCAAATGCCAGGGTTCTGCTTGCTGGCATTATGACTGGTATAGCATTGGTGTTCCTCTTGTCCACCTGTCCAGGCTGACACCAAGCAGCAGAGTAAAGTTGTTGTCTTGTGGTGATGGCTTGCCACCACAAGATTTGTATAGATTTTGGGGTTCCTGAGAAATTTGAAATTTTACAAGAGCTCTGAAATGTTACAAAAGGGCCTCCTCTTTCAAGACTAGAGGGTGTGTTGTCTAAGCCTGCCTTGTGTATCCAGTATTAATTTCCAGAAATCATGGCAACTCTATAGCAGGCTTGCCAGTTTGGTTCTCTGTCAGCCCTTGTATAGTTTCCCCCTTTGGGTTTTGCATCAGTGCTGCCAGGACTTGTAAAACAAGAAGTTTCATTAGTCTTAGCTCAGATGTTCCACTTTCTTTTCTGCTCCAAATGGCAGGATGGGCACAACCTGACCTATGCACCACTGTCTATCTTCCCAGTCCCCTGCAATCATTGTTGGATTTTTGGTGGTTTAACATGGTACAAATGCTTTTGCACTGATTCAGAGAACCCCACCACCAGCTGGAAAAAGTGAGTGGAGATGGGCAGTAATACAAAATAAAATATTCTCCTTCTCCAGGACACCATCTAAAGTCTCAGGGAACTGCTGTGCTTCTTTCGGTTTCTATGCAGGGAGCCAAATCCCGGGGCAAGCATGAACTCTTTGCCTGGCGACTCAAAGAAGCATAGTGGTTCACTGAGACTTCAGTGTCCTGAGACTTGACTAATTTAAACTAGAGATGAAAAGATTATTGCAATTATTTGTCTGCAGGTCAAAAAATGGGTTTCCTCTCAGTTGGGAAGTCCTGTTCGGAAGGATATTAGAACAAGACTCTTCAGTAGTTCTGTATATTTTAACATCCTGAAGAATTATGAAGGAATTATCCTGTGGAAAAATACAAGTGCCTTTTTGTTACAAACAAACAATCCTGACACACACACACACACACACACACACACACAGGTTTCCCACGTAGGAAACATTCTTGCTTGCAAAGACAATATTTGTGTTTTTGGTACAACAAATTTTGTGTGTATGTGTGTGTTTTGTTTTGTTTTGCAGAATAATTCCTCCACAGTATTTTGGGCCATTGAAATGTTAGTAGAATACTCAAATTGTTGGAAGTGTGATGAAAAGATGGGGTCTTTTTTCCATATGTGGTGGACATGTAAGATAGCAAAAATTTTTTGGAAGAGGTTACAGGACGAAATCCAAAGAATTTGTAAGCTGAATTTTGAAATGAAACTGGAACTTTATTTGTTAAATATGCTAGGGCTACAAAGGGAAATAAGAAGTCATCAGAAGATATTATTATATGTAATAACTGCAGCAAGGTTGATGTGCGGCACTGGAAAGAAAAGAAGCATATTGATATAGAAGAATGGAAGTTGAAAGTTCTGGATATGATAGAGATGGAAAAGTTAGCATTTTCTTTGAAGAATAAATCTATCCAGAACTTTGAGAAAGAATGGAAAAGAGTATTGGATTGGGTGAGGATATAAACGTATAAGAAATCAAAGAAGAAATAATGTAACTGTTCTTCTCTCTGTAAGATGGAAATTATGTTTGTAATGGAATGGAAATAAACAATTTCAGCTGGAAGATTTAAGCATGGAAGTGTGTGTGGGGGTTATTTTTGGGACAAACTTTCAATAAGAATTATGCAAAAAAAAAAAGATAAGAAAAGAAAAGAAAAGAAATGTTAGTAGAATACTGCGAAGAAATAATGTTTTCTTTTGAAAAGAAAAACTACAGTAATTGTTCCTGCTTGCTTGCCAGGATGAAATAATGAACAATTTATATCCCTACCCCAAGTATAATAAATTTTTGCATGAGTTGGATTTTTGAATTGGACAAATGTTTTTGGAAGTGCAGATTTTACTTTTTGTTGCATATGAAAGGAATGAAAGAAGAAAGCCCTGATGAATGGCCTCCATTGTTCCAAAACAAAGGGGCACCCATTTTAGAAACTGCCTTCTGTGAAGCAGTGTCAAAGTGACTCGGACAGAGCAATCTTATACAGGTCCTCTCAAAAGGAAACTCAGCAGAGTTCAGTGGGATTTTACTATGTCTATAGAAGAAGTAGAGGTAGCCATGGATGGCCAGCAGAAAAACTCAAAAAGTCATATGTTGGTTACACTCTTATTAAGCCAATCAAAAATCAGAAGCATGTGAGTAAATTTCACCATGCAAGTTGTTATTCATTAATTTATTTTTTTAAAAAGATCTCTTCACCAGGCAAGAATTTATAAAAAATCAGGTACGAGAGGGAAAGAGGTGATCGTCAAGTCATGCTGTTTAGATGTTGTTGCCTTGAGTGTGGTTGTTCGCGGTTCACTTCCACATGTATTCATTTATTTTATTTACTGAAAGAATTTATCCTCTGCCCCTTCAGAAGGGATAGCTCAAAATTCCTTTTCAGAAGGAATTTAAACACAAAGGCCCAGTAACAAGTAATAAAACTGGAGCATAAAAAACAGCAGAAATAGTAAGAGCAGAGAGAGAAAAGCAATTAAAATAACATTGTTTTTAAAAAGCCTGGGAAACCATTAAAAACGTTGTTGGCTGATACTGAAAGTATTTAAGAGTAGGTGCCAGCTAAGCCTCTGTGGAGATTTCTAACAGTGGAAACACAGGGATTTCTAACACTGAAAAGGCTTTCTCAGGACTGACATAACCTTAAATCCAAAGACCCCAAAATAAAGGATTCCAAAGATAAGTCACAGTGCAGATTTGTGTGAGGGGAAGGGAGTCTTTATGTACCCAGCTCCCAAGCCACATAGATCTTTACTTTAAAGGTAAGCACCCCCAGCATTCTAAATTGTGCTCACAGATGGAGTTGTTTAAGGGGAAAGGGGTTTGCTCAAGGTTTATAAAAAGTCTGGTGTGGAGAAAAGCTTAGCTGTCCCAAGAGGTTTTGCTGCTGGGGGCAAAGGCTGAGCTATTCCGTTCTGTCCAAATTCACAGAGAGCACCTACCAACTGACCCTTACTTCAGTCATGGTGGTAGATAGAACCCTCTTGCATACCTGAGGGTAGAAGGCTGATTTAGGAAATGGAGAGCAGATTACACAGCACACACAGCTCTGTCTCCCAAGAGTTCACTAGCCCACACAACCCCAGCATCTGTTGCCTTATGCAGCTGCCTTGTTTTGCCTGACAGGGTTGACCTCCATAACAATGGAACCCAAAGGCAGTATGGCTGTGAATACCAGTCCCTGGAGAACAACAGCAAGAGAGAGCTTTTGCCCCTACGTCCTTCATGTAGGTTTCCCAGGAACATCTGGTTGTGGGAAACAGGATGCTGGAGTGGATGAGTCTTTGATCTGATCCATCAGGGCCCTTCTTCTCTTCTTGTGTCCTTAACTGGAGAGGTATGTTCCCAGCAGCTGGCCCTGTCCCCGGTCAGTAACTTAGCAGCTGTGTTTTGGACTAACGGACCTTTCTGGGAAGTTTTCAAAAGCAGCCTCACATGTAACACATCACAGCCTTTCTATATGAGAAGGAGTACTCTGGGGAGAGAGGGGCGAAAAGGAAGAAGAAATGAAAAAGATGCCTACTGGAGGGTGACAGCTGCTTCCTTTAATTTCCCAGGCACACTTTTAAAAGTGAGGATGTAGTAAAACAGCACACAAAGCCGAGCAAAACTTATTTATCTATAAAATAACAAGCAGCTGCTTGTGCTGCATGATTACAATTGTGCACGTGTGTGTGTATTGTGTGTGCGTGTATATATTTTCTCAGCACTAGAGTGTATCTACACACACATCACCTCTCCATTACATACTTGAAATGTAAGTCAGAATCTTGTTCGTCAGTTACAAACGCTAACCTAGGCCATTTCCGCACTACATTCTTATAGCGCGATTATTCCACTTTCAACATCCTATGGAATCCTGGGGTTTGCAGTTTCGGGAGGGGCTGCCCGGCCCCTCCCGAAACTGCAAACCCCAGGATTCCATAGGATGTTGAAAGTGGAATAATCGCGCTATAAGAATGTGGTGCGGAAATGGGCCTAGAGTAACACTCTTCTGACTGTTTCACAAGTTGAAGGAGGGGATAATACTGTATTTGCTGTCATATAAGATTCACTTTTTTCCTTGAAAAATGTTTGAAAATGGGGTGCATCTTATATGCCAGTGTGTCTTATACACCAGCAAGTAGTATTTGTCAGTGTATAAATGAGGTGCGTCTTACACACAGGTGAGTCTTATACGCTGGCAAATACAGGTAATTATAGAAGAAGAGGAAGAGGAAGAGGAAGAGGAAGAGGAAGAAGGGGAAATATTTGAGGAGTTACAGCTAGATCAAATAACTTAGGGATGGGCCAACTGAATCCTCAATTCGAGATTCATGAATCCGAATCCCTGTGCCAAAATAGGCAAACCAAATCTTTCGAATCCACCAACCAAATAGTCTGTTGAAGACCGAGACACCTGAAAACCTGGGAGACCGGGACACCTGAAAACCTGAAAGATGGCAAGTAGGTGAGTTTTTCCCTTGGAGTAATAATGGCCTTCACTAACAATTTCAGAAATTGCATCTGGGGTTGTATTCTAAGATATTTAAATTGAACATTTAATATTTCAGTTCAGCACTTGACTGGAAGGTACAGTCTTCTTGAGATTTCAAGGACAGCTGAAAGATTCCTGTGCATAGTTCCCTTGCAAAGCTCTTTCATACCCAATTCTGGGATTTGGAGTTTTACAAGGGGTCACAGCCTTCTCTGCCAAAGTGTGCTGGTGCATCATCAGAGTAGAAACCCCAGGATACCATAGGGAGCTATGCAAAGAAAATATAGTTTTGCCCTGGATTATCTCTGTACTGTAGTATTTGGCCCTGTTTACACAGGCAGGAAAATGTGGGATTAATCCACATTTTCCTGTCTGTGTAGAAAGGGCCTTCATGTCATTTTCAATCTGGGGAGATCCTGAGGCAAAACTATGACAATTGTCCTGGCCAGATTTCTTCAGAGGGAGGTTTGTCTTTGCCTGGGCTTCTGCTAAGGCTGAGAGAGTGTGTCTTGCCCAAGATTCTCCTTCTTTCCCTTGCTTTTTAAACCCTTTAAAAAAATGGATTTGAAAGATTCAAGATTTGTGAGATTTGTGGATTCTCAGGACCTTCCAGGGATTCGGATTCGGATTCAGAAAATTCTGGATTCGTCCCATCCCTAAAATAACTGATTATATCATGGAATATATTAATATATCAAGGGATATATTAACATTGTAGTAATAATATTGTAACATTATAAAATTATTGAAAAAGTTGTAACTGTTGTTAAATTTTTTAAAAAAGTGTGGGGGCATGGATAGACATAAAAGGACTTTGTAAATTGGAGCTGTTTGTCAGAGGCTGTGTATACTCAACTTTTGTAAGGGTTCAGAGTGCAGAACCCTCACAAAAGTAAAAAACAAAAACACACAAATAACTCCATCCTGCCCAAATGAGTTCTCCCCCTCCCATTCTTTTCAGGGCTCTCTCCTCCCATTCCCTTGCTTGGGTGCACATTCCTGCCTTCCACATGCCCAGGCAAAAGGCAAGCAAATGGGAGGGGCAGTCCTGAGCATGGAGAAGGTGCACACATGCCTCCTCCCATTCTTCCCTTCCCATTCTCTTGTCTTTTGTTCTGGCATGCCTTTCTTCCTTTCATGAGCCTGGGAAAAGACAAGCAAATGGGAGTGGGCAGACCGGCATGCGGAGAAGACATGCATTTGCCTCCCCCATTCTTCCCTTCCCATTCTTTTGCCTTTTGCCTGGGCACGCTGCCTTCCTTCTCTATGCCTGGGCAAACGGTAAGGGAATGGGAGGCAGCAGTCCTGCGTGTGGAGGAGGTGCAAACATGCTTCCCCCCAATTCTCCACCTTCCATTCTCTTGCCTTTTGACTGGATGTGCCCACCTGCCTTCCCTCCATGTGCCAGGCAAAAGAAAAATGAATGGAAGGAGAAGAATGAGGTGAAGGCTTGTGTGTACCTTCCTTCTCCACATGTGGAGTTCCTCCCTCCCATTCACTTGCCTTCTGCTCAGACACGGAGAAGTAAGGCACAGCATGCATGGGCAAAAGGGCAAGGGAATTGGAGAAGGGGAGTAGAATTGAAGAATGGAGGGAGATAAGTGGGTGCCTTGGAAATAATCAAATTTGTGAAGGTCAAACCTGACAATGTGGGGGGAGGGTTGTATAGAAGAATTTGTCAAGATGCCTCTTCCAAAAATATGGTCTTAAGTCTGAATTTTATATTTTGGATGTGTAAAATAGAAGGAGCACCTCTATTACGCACAGACTGCTTCCTGTAACAGTTGAGTAATCCTGGTTGGCCAGCGTATATTTGTCATTTGGAGATAATGCAGTTCGTGACATAGTGTCCCAGTCAAGGGAAGGAACCTACTATTGTACAATAGTTGGTTCCTTGGTGTGATCAGGTAAGTATGTTTCAGTGTAACACACATAATAGTTAATCTATTAATTAGTCTGAGCTAGACATTTCATGTAGATTATGCTGAACCTTGGATGCAACTGATTAGAAACAAAAAGTTACTTGCATTTGTTTGTTTGTCTGCTAGTTTTGCAATAGTTGAAACACAACTAAGTTACATTATAATTGTAATATAAAGACTAAAATCATACTGGATAGTCCCAACTAAAGGAATCGGTGAGTACACAGGGTAAATCCCAATGATTCAGTAAATACTGTAGTGGACTAACAGTACGACTTTCACCAAGAACTTTTGTGGGATAATTGTAACTGGTTTTATAGTTATAGGGGACATCTGGCCTCATTACTTACTTGTGTGTATAATTTATAGCATTTCAATGTTTTAAAGGTAATGAAGAGTAATTACTTTAATTACTTATAAAGAATAAGGCAAATAATTTTAAAATTTATAACAGTAATACTAATTAATTTTGGAGTTAGGGACTTGGAACAGAAATGGTAAGGAATCATTTTTAAAAATTCATTCCCCAAGCTTTGTAGGAAACATTAAAGGATCCTATGAAGGAACCTGTTAAGAGAATAAAGTATGATATGCATTGCATCTAGACTTAACCATACTTAACAGCAGACCCAGTGAAGTCTATGGGACTTAAATTGCTTATGTCCCATAAATATAACTGGCCTTCTGTAAGTATGATTAAGACTGGACTCAACCCAATGCCATTTTTATCTTTCTGAGCAACAGCATAGCTTCTTTGCCCTGGTCAGGCTTTTTATCTGGATATATTATAATGAAAATTTAAAAATGCTTTTTTGGCATCAGCAACAATCATAGACATGTACGATGTGTTCCCCTTTTCCATTACAGTCATCAAGGGAGAATTCACTGAAGGCAGACAGCAGATACAGTAAAATGCCATCTGTGCTGTTAAATGAGAATCTGGACACTTTTGGAGAGGATTAAAATTTTCCTTCTTTAATTAAAGGTCCACTTGATGAAATACTACTGATCCTAGCTACTAGATTGCTCAAGGTCAGAGGAATTCAAGATAGCTGGGTATCTGAGTCTTGTGTGGTCTCTGCTAGTGACTGAAGGCATGCCACACTGTGGCAAAACCACCCAAGGTATAAAAGGGAGGATGACATGGTCATGGTAGAAAGGTATTACTGTTGATTTTCATGCTGCAAGCTGTCCCAGCACTGGAAAAACAAATTAGTTAACATTCATAGTACTAAGTCCTCCAAAGGTAATTTGCTGTTGCTACAGTTACATTTTAAAAATCTTTTCCCATTTCTCAAAAACTCTAAAATTGATACTTTTTTTTATTTGTTGTTGTGTGCCTTCAAGTCAACTCTGATTTACACAAACCACATCCTAAAGTTCTCTTGGCCAGATTTATTGAGAGGTTTCCTATTGTCTTTCTCTTAGGCTGAGACTGTGCAAGGTACCTAAGGTCACTCCCTGGGTTTCTACGGCTGAGCAAGGATTTGAATTCTAGGATCCTAGGTCTAACACTGCAGTCACTACAACACACTGGCTCATGTTATTTTTATTTCTGCAAAAAAATCTGAATTCTATAAGCTGCTGGCCTGTAATACTAAACGCATTTTGATCTCATCTCAATATGCCCCCATGCAACAGTCCCTCTCCAACATCTAACAAGGCTGCAGCTTTTTAACTATAACAATAACAAGTTACAGTTATACCACAAAAGGAATGACATTATCCCTCATTGAATTGCAATTGCAAGGTAATTCAGCTCTACTTTTTGTACTGCTACTGCAAAAAGAAATTAATTACGGATAACTAGCTGTAATTGGCATATCTCCCTACACACCTAAACCAGATGTGTCTCCGTTTTTTGAAAAACAAGTAATTTTTTTATGTTAAATGTTGCAAGGAGGTTTAGAAGTTGAATCACCACTCCTGAGGGCTTTCAAGACTGGCAAATCACCTTTTTTCTTTGGTCAAGAAAAGGGTGGTTGAAAAAGTCTGGAAGGAGTGAAAACTACAAAAACAAGTTTGGGGGCTGCATTTATGCAACTCCATCATTGATACAACCCTTTGTCCAGAAAAAAAGTACTATACGCTCAATGATATCTGAAGCCCAGAGAAAGGAAGACCTCGATGGGAATGTAGATGAAAACCCAGCCAGTAATTCACTCTCCAGGGTTACCCCAAGACCCCCCGAAAAAGTACAAGATGTCTTGAATATTGTTATTAGTCCCAACTAGAAGTCACTGAAACACTGAAATTTATCTAGGTGTTAACTCACTATTGAACAATTGATTCAATACATCTACCCTAGTTGGTGCTAATCAATAGGATTCAAGCTGATGGTAACCCACCCTCCACCAGTCCACATACAGTGGCAAAGTAGATAGGCAGGTGACTCTTACTTCAGCCCTCACAATGAGACAGCAACCTCCATAACTCTTGAGGAGAGCTAACTACTTGAGGTATGAAGGATCAGACTGTGAGGTACAAGCGGTTCTGCCTTCCATCAGAGGCCAATTGTTGCCAGCAGACTCAGGTGGATCAGTTGGATGGATGGTTGCTGATGCTTGAGGTAGTTGCCTCACCCTGCTACTCCTTTTGCTGTTTGTGAACTGTCCCTTGAAGTGGGGCCTGGTCTTTCTTGCATTTTCTCTTCTTTCTTGCAAAGCCTCATTGGCACTTGCGTGCTGAAAACAGAGTTGCCAGATCAGGCCCTGTCTAAAACAGTCTAAAACCTGAGACCAAGGGATGAGTCTTTGTGATATCATAGGAGGTAGGCCCTTACTGGTGATGTTACAAGGGTGATTTTAGAAGTGCATCCTTGGTGATGTTACTTATATATTAGGCATCAATCAGAGAGTACATTATTCACATAAGAAACATCCAAGAATACAAACAAACAAGGAAAAATATGCACATGCACATGGATGCACACCCACTTTTCAAGACAGCACTCTCACCCTAAGATTCCTCCTCCTCACCTGAAGATGAAAGAAGACAGAGCAGTTCTGAGGTTTGGCAACCTAATTAAAAGCCTTGCCAGGGAAGGGTACAGAGCGCCGTGTAAAGTCAAATTAAACTGACAAGATCTGTGTGGACTCTGAAGTCAGTAGTCAAAGTAAAACAAGCAACACAGAAAAGTTGTTTAACGTAGCCTATGTACCCCTCCCATGTTCGTTGTACATGTGCTAGATTTCTTTAAACTAAGCTTGAATACACAACAGGGGGTGGATGGGCAGGGGATATGGCCAGTAAGTGAGTGGCATCTGGGAGAGGATGGCCATAGATTGAAATACTACCCCATTACATACACACATTTTTGCCTTAGAGTACAGTGGAGGGGAATGGAACTCATGTACAGGTGTATCCATGTCCTTGTTTTCCTATAGCTCTTTATCTCACAGCCACCTCCTCTCTGTCAGCCAGACAGACATAAGCAGGTGCTATAGGTTCCTGACAGATAGAGAACTAACTGAGGGGACAAAAGAAAAAATCCTTCTCTCTTTGTCTTCCCAACTCCCCTGTAATTCTTGCGCTGTGCTGGCCCCACCATGAAGCTGAATACTTTGGCCTCAGGTAGCAGGTCTGAGGTATAATCAAAGGGAAACAAATTGTTAGTTATTCACTTTTTGCGGGGTGTTGTGGATTTACTGCCAGGAACAAAGACAAAGCTACTTCTAAAGATTTCCATCTCATATGCCAAAAGAGCTTGGCTTTCTCTAGGTACCACTCATCTTGATTTGGGTAAATGGTGCATACCACTTGTTATTCTGCCTCAGGCAGCAAAATCTCCTGGGTGGGCCCTGCCCTTGTGCATTCTTGCTTATTAATAATGTCTACAAACATCTTTCAGTGTATAGAGTGCTTTACATATTTCACCTCAACGTTGTTTTTTTTTAAATGCCAGGTATATTAAAGTGCCAGGACCACCCAGTGAGCGCTGTGACAGAATACAAACTTGAACCTGCTCTTCTCAGGTCCACGCCCAAACCTGAATCATATAAAACTATTTTTAACTTTCAATGCTTTGAAAATGTTTCCATCTTTGGAAATGTGAAGGCTTATGATTGATTGATCAGCTAGCATCTTTTAGGCTGAGATGGTAGCTACCTAATCTCCCACACACTCAAAGCTGCCAAGAAGCTGAGCTACTACTCTGTTTAAAATTCTGTTATTTCATCAGCTACTATTTTGTTTGAAAAAGTGATAACTGACGTAGCAGAAACAGTAGGCAAAGATCCATCTGGATGTGGGAGTTCTGCATGTTCTCTGTGGATACCTTTATCAGCATTTGGCTTTACATCAAGGATGGGCAAAGTGTGGCCCACTGACCTCGCTTTTCAGGTCTCTCAACCCCTCCACCAATCTCCAAAATCTCCCTAACCCTAACCTGTCCCAAAAATCACACAGAAAGCCCTCTCAACACATGATACCATGGGAAAATATTCTACTGTGCCCCTTCATGCACCCAGGAATCTCATATTACCCCAATGACTTCTGTTTTCCTGCATAGCCACGCTTAAAATGCCAGTGAGAAGTGGTGCCGTACCACTTCCTTTCACTGTGTTGAGAGGGACACCAGAGAAACTGGATGTTTTTAGGCTTGATCTGTAGATGTGTGACAAATGGGGAATCTGGGGAAAGATTGGCCCCCGGCCCCCATGCAATTACATACCCAATTTACGTCATAGTCTATTGTGTTGGTGGCCTGATGAACCACGTTGCTGACAGTTCAGTCAAAACCGTCAACAGGTCCGGATACAAAGCAGTGATAGGTTACAGATGAGGGAGACAGTTCCAACTTTGCCTATTATTTTTGTTGTATCAATTGCCACTTTACACATTCTATTTTTATGTGTTATAATATCTTTGCATATGTACATGAATGTATACAAACATACGAATTAGAAACCATCCTGCATAAGCCCATATTTGCTTTTCCTACATTTTTGAACTATTTGGAAGTATGCCTATAAAGCCAAAAAGATTGTTCCTAGCAATAACATATATCCCTTCATATTATTTTTTTAAAAAAAATGTGTTTATTTTTCCGCTTATTGGCAACCCAATCTCAGCTGCTTGAGAATTTTGTGCAAGTTGAAACCTATAGTAACAGTGAAATAATTTTTGCCGGATATATAATGAAACCATGTGTCGACTGGTAAACTACAGCAAGCCTTGTGTGTTTGCCAAAGAAAGGGTGTCTCTGTGCCACACAAACAGCAGTAAAACTGCATGCCCTGGAAAAGAAAACAGCCTCACAATTAATCTTTCTTTTTGTAGGCAACATACATGTTGTCAAATAAGCTGCTATTAAATTGTCATTGATTTTTATTTTTTTTCCACTTTATTTTACAAGGTGGTTATGTACCGCCAAATCCCCTTGGCAGACCAAATTCATAATATCTCACAGTCTTTGGCTTGCCAAGGACATCGCAGAGAATACAGAGTGATTGAATCAGCAGCCCTTCTGCTGATAATCTTGTTACTTTAGGATCAAGCTCTGTCTCACTGTTGTCATACAGACCATTAATGAATTGTGAAAATAATGTATAGGGGACTAAATAGTTTCCTGAATGCATTAGTGACAGAGTACTGAGCTATAGGTTGGGTTTCACACCTGGTGTTATAGATACATGTTTTTCCTCGGCCAGCATCCCTAGGATTGTGATGGTGGCTTTGGGAAGGAAAAGATTTGTAACTCATGCTGTGAATGGAGCATTTCCTTCCTGTTAGGTGGCTATCAGGAATCTAAGTACACAAGACTCAAGGTCTTTAGTAAGGGATATAAATTCCACTTCCTTTATGTTGTTTTATTTCTATGATTGATTAGTTGATCATATCCAGCTGTTCCTTTAGTAAGCTCAAGGCTGGAGAATATGGCACTTCCCTTCCTCACATTATTTTCACAACAATTCTGTGAGTTACGTCAGGCTGAGAAAGAATTAATGGACCAAGATAACCAAGGCTTTATAAGGACTAAAACCTAGATCTCCCAAGTCTCATTCCATCACTAGCCACTACAACCCTCTGACCTTTCTTGGTGGTGAACTTGAATGGTCCATTCCACAGCGGTCAATGGGAAAGGTCTTGGTGTGCCCTTGATAATGGGGTGACTAATTTAGCCATTCATAGTGTTGTGGGGGGGGGCAGGGGCTTCATATATCTAGCTGCAACATGAGACTATTAAGTCCAGAGTCCAAATTACCTAGGTACCTACTGAATACATGTGCTAAGTCTAGGAAAGTGTAGTCTACAACAATAGTGCAATGCTGTACATTTAAGTTGCATTGGTAACGGTTTATATCCGGTAGTCTTCCAGATGCCATTGTTCTGTTTCTCATCTTGCTGCAACAGACCAACATGGCCACTCTTTTGGAATTTATTTCCTGACTTGTATCCCATTGTCTCGTAAGTGGCCTGATCTGAAGATCAGAGCTCATCCAGGTTATTAAACAATGATAGCTGCAACTGACTCAGAAAAGGAATATATTAATTCTGAATTTGTTATTTAGTGTTACTGTGTCTCTGTTTTTTGTAAAAAAAAAAAAGTGACAACCTTGCAACTTGTTTTGTCTTGCAATTTGTATCCTCGTACACATATATTGTTAGAGATTCATGCTTTGCTAGCCCATGCCTAGACATGGCTGCTTGTATCCGCTTGAAGGCTGTAACAGGTGTTTAGTTGTGCCCATCTCTTGTCATCCAGAGAAATGTCTACGTGCCTGCGAGGGTGGCCAGGTTTGAAATCAAAACAGCGGGGTAATTGTTCCTGAGGCTTCCTGATTAAAGTAGGAATCAGGATTGAGCTCTAGAGGGTGTGTCCTCAAAGAGGATCAAGGAAGAATTGCAGCCTTGCAGCATTCCATGGCATCAGTCTTCTTTTGTAGTGTCTCTTTAGCAGCATCCAAGAGAAATAAACAACAGTCTCACTTTTCTTTCTGAATATGCGACAGGCATCCATTTCAGTAGTTTTTGCCAAGGCTGGCCTTCCACTCTAAGCACAAAACAGTTTCGAACTTGCTTTGTAGCTGCCAGCAACAACTGAAGAACTCTGGGGTCTGTAGTTCTTCTGGGAAACAACTAGGGATCTCTAAAAATAAAATCAGTTCTGATCCCCATCGCAATTTCTTCTCCTCTTTCTTTGCAGGCTAGAAATAACAACCCAATCTAACTGGAAAATGTTACGGTGAAGTGCCCTTGTTTTTGTTGTAAGGCAGGAACTGGTGAAAAAATTTAAACCACTTTGATGACTGTTCCCACAAATTCCAGGAGATGCTTCAGAGCCGCTTACATGTAACCATTTTGTGCTGTTCAGTGGAACTAACAAAATTTGAAGTATGCAATGAAGCAGAAGGATAAAACAACTGTATGCACCCAGAGAACTATGAAATCCACTATTCTTTTAAATTTATGATGGATATGTTGTTTTTTTTAATGGGAGATTCAAACTAGGGCTGTTTGTCAATGAGTTACAGCTCCAGATTTGTAAAGACTCCTTTGCTGGATTCCTGGTCAGGTGTTTAACTTGGTAGTGATAGTAATAATCAGTGATCATTTTAACTTTCTTAAATGCCCATTGTTGCTTTGCTCTAGCAAACTGTGGGAAATTACATGGCTTTGGGCCAACCTTGTTGCCAGGCTGGCATGCAACCAGGGTCCCAAAGAACTGTGCTAGGATGCTGTATCTCTGGTGGTTACCCAAAGATGCTGGACCTGCAAATAATATCAAGCACACTTTTGGAAACAGAAGGGCAGTTATTCAGGCATACAGGAAAGGATTAATTTGAACACATGGGGAAAGGGAGCAGGCAAGTCAGCCTTGCTTTTTTCCTCAGCACTATCTTTGAATGGAGAACAGTTTGAAAAGAAGAGTCTTCTCTACACGTGGATGCTTTCCATGTGATCTAGCACTCTGGAAAACCACTCAGATGGAGATTTGGGGACTGTCATCCTCAGACTGTTCTCCACACTACAGATTTTGGTGTTTTTTAGCTCATAGAAAAGGAAAATGTGAAGGGATATGATAGAGATATGTACAATCATATAGAAAAAGTAGGCTGAGAGAAGCTCCTCCCCCCTCCTTGTGATACCAGAAGCCAAGATCATCTCCTGAAGCTGAAGGTTTGAGTTTCAGGTCAGATAAAAGAAATCCTGTCTTCTTGTAGTATATAGCTATATTTCAGAATTCAGTTGCCGGGGATATTGTTATAACTGGCAACTTGGATGGCTTTAAAGAGGAGCTTGATAAATTCATGGAGGGTGGCTTCTAGTCTGGGTTGCTCTACATTACATCCAACAGCAGAGGTGGTATCCCTCAGAAAGTACAGAAAGCAAAATGGCAGATGCAGTCAAACTGAGGGTGACCTTTCCATTGGCAACTGGTCAGCCATTGCGTGACCAGAATAGTGGATTAGGTAGGTCTTTGCTTTCATTAAACATGCATCTTCTTATGCTCTCATGAAGGAGGAGGTGGGACCAGCCTGCTCCTTCTCCCTGCAAAGTTAGATTTTGCCTATTCAAAATGACTATTGCAGATACAGTCAAATAGGAACAAAGGAACAGTTAAATAGGAACTGGTCCATCACAGCTAATACGGTCTCTACTGACGGCAGCAGTAACTATCCAGGGCTTCAGCTCTGTATCAGTCTTGGACCTTTCGAATGCAAAGCATGTATTCTACCGCTCTGGACTGGACAGGAAAGGCAATTCTTACGTTTTTATTGACATTCCCATCTTCACTTCTTCCTTTTCCTCCTAAAAGCTTAGTCCATATGTAGGGCTTTTCATTTCTGTTTGAAATTATTGGCTCTTGAACTAGCTCCCTCACCTTATCCTGAAAGCCATCCTGTGAAAGCAAATTCTGTTAAATGAACCTGTTTTCATTCATAGCACATCATTTCACTGCAGTGTGCTAAATAATCAGCCCTGGGAGGGACTGATAAAGGATGGCTGCTGGAATCCACCACACGCTCTTGTTTCTAATTATGTAGCATCCCAGCTACATTTTAATTAAAAATATGACCTAAATACTAATTTGCTCCTGACTTGGAAAAAGTCTTTGTGGATATTTATAAAACAGACCATGTGGGGCTTTGCAATTCTACATTTTCAGGAATGGATTGTGTGTTAGAATAAGAAATGGAAAAGGCTGAATGTTCTTTTTAATCCTTACGCAGTAGCAGAACCATTTTTAATCGAGGGAGGCTCCATAGTGGCAGGCAGAGTGTTATTCTTTATGCTTACTTGCAGGTGCTTTCCCTATTCATTATCGAACATCCTTAAATATGAAGACTTTAACAAGCACGATATACACTCAGAAATGCCCCCCCCTTCAATGTAAGTGTAGCTTGCTCTCTAGTAAGTGTGCAAAGAATAAATTGCAGGCAATCCAATCTTCTATGGTCATTATTTTTTCTTAATATTCCATTGTAGCCCTGTTTTTGCACTGCAAACCCCAGGATTCCATAGGAGGTTGAAAGAGGAATAATAGCACTATAACAATCTTGTGTGGGAATAGCCTTGGAGTAAAAGACTTAAGTATATCATTGCTATGTACAACAGTTCAGGTGACAATGTTGTAGAATGCCCGCACTGTTGATCTAGTTCTGTGTGGATTCTGCCACAAAATATTACTTTGTGGGCGGGGGGGGGTGTTAAAATGTCCTGGCTTAGTGTGTGAGGTCTAATTGAAAAGGAACATATGACAGGACACTGCTTTTCAATTATTATCAAACATATCAGTGAGCCAAACTGTAAAACAGCCTGTAGCTCTATATAAATAACACATTTATTTGTCTAGATCAGAGGTCATAGCAACACTCATAAAACAGTCATACAAATCATAAAACAAAGGAATAAAACATCCCCAATTTCCTCACTGTAGTCACAAATCATGTAGAAATAAGTAAATAAAATAAAAGATATTTCTGGGTGAGCAACCTAGAAGGAAAATATTTTGCAGCTACCCTCATAAGTGTCTAACGTGTGTGCACCAAAACAAGTTTAACACAGCCTTGCTGCCATAGAAGCATCAGCTCATATCTCTTTGTTGTTGTTGCTATGTGCCATCAAACTGGCTTTGAGTTATGGAACCTTATGAATGAAATATCTCCAAGACACTCTGTCAACAAGAATTTGCAAACTCAATAGTCCTGACATCTTAGGGTCATGGCTTCCTTGCTTGAATCTACCTACTTGTAATGTGGTCTTCCTCTTTTCCTACTGCCTTCCACTTTAAAGAGCGTTATCATCTTTTCCAGTGGGTTATGTTGTCTTATGATATGCCCAAAGTATGATAGCCTCTAGAGCCAGTGTGGTGTTTAGCAGTTTGAACCTTGGATAGCAGGGTTCAATTCCACACTCAGCCATGGAAACCCACTGGATGACCTTGGCTGTGTCACACACCCTCAGCCACAGACAACCCTGTGATAGGTTCACCATAAGGTCACCATAAATTGGGAATGACTTGAAGACACATAACAACAATGATCTCCTCAGTTCAGTCATATTGACTCTAGTGATAATTCAAACTTAATTTGCTCTCATTGATTTGGCTTTTGGGTGATTGAAATCAGTCTCTTTCATCCTGCCAGTTTATTGTCCAGGTTTCACAACCACATGTAGAAATCAGGATACTGTGGCAGAGATTATTCTGACTTTGGAACTGAACGATATATGTTTAGTCCTGAGGATCTGATCAGTTTCCTTTTATAGCTGCCCTTTCTAGTCTTTGTCTTCGTCTAATTTCTTGACTACACTTTCCATTTTGGTCAATGGTTGAGCCAAGATAGAGACTCATTTGCTATTTCAGTGCCCTTATCATCCCTTTTAAGTTATGTAAATCTTCTGTAGTCATTATTTTTTCTTAATATTCCATTGTAGCTCTGCTTTTGCATTTTCTCCCTTAACTCTAATCAGGAGATATTCCAAGCCTTTGTTATTTTCTGCTAGTAGTAAATGCTTGGTTTTCTGTTGAACACATCCCTGGTCACAATAGAGGGAACACAAAGCTTACATCTACATCTCACTTCTTTGCCTGTTCTGTAATCAGTGTGTACTTCACAGAATTTAACGGGGCATGTAGAAGACAGTTTCTTTCACTTGTAATACTCTCCTGTCTTCCTTTTGGTTTTTTCCACCTTTCTTGCTCCACAAAAAATTTCCATTAAAGAATAACGGGTGAAATAGCTGGACAATGTCTTTTCACTGATAGCACATGGAAGCTTCTGTCCAGAAGCACAATGTCTAGAAAGACCACTGAAATACTTAGCAGGAGGAGAAAGCCCTCCATTACTCCCTGACCACAAACACAACTTCATGACTTAAAAAGATATTCCTGTAGGAGCATCTATCCAAAATATATGACAAATTCAAAGGTCTCCTTTAAAGAAATGGGCCAAGTCTCTTTACACTATTGTTACTGCCCTGGCTAGCCTGAGCTTTGGGGATATAAAAGATATCATTTGATATCACTAATTCCGCTTCACATATCCCTTCCATGTGCTTGCGAGGTCCCCAGACAAGCATGCATACAGGCTCGGCCGATTATCGCCGTAATATTCCTAGACAATACAGGCAGGCCAGAAAATAGCTGACTAGCCGCTTTAGGAAACCTCAAGGCAAGTACCTCCATTAGGTATGCGAGCAACTCTAAAAAGATCCTCTGCCCCACACTGGCAGCTTGATGATCGAGCTATACAATGCTCAAGTATTCCGTGTTTGCATACCGGCTACTCTATTGATAAATTCAGCTCTAATTCAATCATTCAGATTCTGACCTTTTGAAGGCTTTGTCTCCAACTCCAAATCTATTGTTTTTCCCTACGTCCGACCTAGTCTGCGGTCACAATTCTCCTTATAAAAACCCCTGACTTTGAGCGCTTCCTTGGATTGCTCCCGAGTTCCAGGCCACCTTGCTGCCGCTTTGCTTGGCGAGCTTCCCCTCAGCTCCACGTGCTGATTTCCTCAACTTGTGTAATTTTGGTAGCAAATTGGTGTCCCTCCTGGGACCCTCAGAAAACAAGGTAACACTATTGCCTCAATGTTCAAGAAATTCCAGTCTGGCATGGCCAGATCAGGAACATAGCGTGGGGAGATTGGAGTTTTAACTTTCCACTTCCTCTATGGTTGCAATTAGAGTCAAGCCTACACTTACTTTTGACAGTGGAAGAAAGCACAAATGTGAACTTTTCTCTCACTGCAAATAGCAAAGAAAGCAGAGGGAGGTGCTCAATTTTCATCTGGCTAATGGGAAAGGCAAAGGGTTAAACTCTGTCTCACACGTTATGATTCCTCCTCCACTGGCTATTTCTTAAATAAGAATCAACTACTCAATGGCAGGCTTCATGACAAATATCATATCTATCTTTATGTAGAAGGCTTTGAGCTTCAGGAAGGAAATATAGAATATAAATGTAGTAAATATGATACTATATAGGCTTCTTTGAACTTTACAAGTGAAGTAGCACTAGAATGTGCATGTGTAGTGCATATGCCCCACATTTCACAGATGACAATTGGGATACTTGTGGCCAAGCAGCAATAGGGTATGGTCAAGTTGGCAAAGGTTATTAATAAGGAAGAACACACAAGCTAGGAGAATCATAGAATCATAGAGTTGGAAGAGACCCCAGCGGCCATCCAGCCCAACCCCCTGCTATGCAGGAACACACATCAAAGCATTCCCAACAGGTGGCCATCCTCCAGCCTCTATTTAAAAACCTCCAAAGAAGGAGACTCCACTACACTCCGAGGCAGCATATTCCACTGCTAGACAGCTCTGACCATCAGGAAGTTCTTCCTGAGATTCAGGTGGAATCTCCTTTCCTGCAGCTTGAATCTATTGCTCCTTGTCCTGGTCTCTGGATCAGTGGAAAACAAGCCCACTTCCTCCTTGACATGACATCCCTTCAAATATTTAAACATGGTTATCATGTACCCTCTTAACCTTCTCTTCTGCAAACTAAACATACCTAGCTCCCTAAGCCATAAGGCATGGCTGCCAGAACCTTCACCATTTTGGTCGCTCTCCTTTGGACATGCTCCAGCTTGTTGATATCCTTCTTGAATTGAGCTGCCCAGAACTGGACACAGTATTCCAAATGAGGTCTAACCAAAGAAGAATAGAGTGGTACTATTACCTCCCTTGATCTAGACACCATACTTGATGCAATGAAGAATCGTGTTGGCTTTCTTGATTACCACATCACACTGCTGACTCATGTTCAGCTTGTGATCTACCAAGACTCCTAGATCCCTTTCACACATACTGCTATCCAGCCACACATTCCCCATCCTATATTTGGGCATTCCATTTTTTCTGCCTAAGTGCAGGACCTTACATTTCTTTCTGTTGAAATTCATTTTGTTAGCTTTGGCCCAGCTCTCCAATCTGTCAAGATCGTTTTGAATTTTGATCCTGTCCTCTGACATATTAGCAACCCCTCCCAATTTGGCGTCATCTGCAAATTTGATGAGCATGCCCTCTACCCCTTCATCCAAGTCGTTGATGAAGAGATTGAAAAGCACTGGGCCCAGGACAGAACCCTGTGGCACCCCACTAGTCACTTCTCTCCAGGATGAAAAGCAGCCATTGGTGATCATCCTTTGGGAATGGTCAGTCAATCAATTACAAATCCACCTAACAGTAGAGAAGATGCAGAAGAAGATGCAGCAACTTGCTTTTGCCTCGGTCTACTGGGAAAAGCAAGATTCTACTCTCTCCTCTCCTCTCCTCTCCTCTCCTCTCCTCTCCTCTCCTCTCCTCTCCTCTCCTCTCCTCTCCTCTCCTCTCCTCTCCTCTCCACACATCCCCCAATCAACATGTTTTTTCAAAATCAGAAGTGAAGGGTCCAGCCACTTCTGAGTTGGTTGGCTTATTTGTTGGCATATCCAGCCATCCATGTGATTTCTGTAAGCTCCCAGGGGCAGACATACTGCAGTTGCCCACCTCTGCATTAGATCATAAAGGCAGAATTCAGTCCTGAAAAGGTCAGGTTGGAGGCTTGGAGAAGTTATTGAAAAATTGAGGTATTAATAATGTATTTCAATCCTCTTTTGTTAAGGCAGGTGCAGACAAAGGAGAAGAAAACAGAGGCCATTTCCGCACGGGGCGAGGGAATCACCCTGTGACGCTACTTACCGGGTCTTTTGGCTCCCCGGTCCAGTCCAGGCTGCTCTGGAGCAGTGCATGCTAGTTGCTCCGCACTGCTCCGGGGACGAAAATGGCGGCTTCCAGTTGGTTGAGGGTCTCGACCAACCACTGAAGCTCACCAACCTAAAGCCCGCCCCCAGCAGATCGCAGGCTTGCATTACTGCGAGCCTGTGATTCTGCACAAGGGAGCAGGCTCGCACTGGCATGCTCCGTGCTTTTGAAAAACTGCAAGAAACAGGTTTTTCAAAAGCACGCTGGACGACCACTTGGGGTCATTGTGGAGCAGGCTGAGGTGCGGAACTACACTAAGTAGTCGGGACCCAGTCTGCTCCCAGGTGCGGACATCCTCTCTGGAGGACGGACTGTACTTTTTCTAATACCCCTTGCGGAAATGGCCAGAATCTTACAAAATGATAAAAGGATGGGGCACGGGTATTTAGAGGCTGTTTTATGATAATGTGGAAATCAAGGTAATCAGTCAGTGACATGAAATGAATGCCACTGATTATTTTAAAAAAACCCTCTTACACATCTAGGGCAGATTAGCACACACATGCTTCAGACTAATTTTTAAAATAGGGTGCTGTCCACCAGTTTTATTGAAATGAATGTGTGCCAGGCAAAAGTCATCTATTTCAATATAGCTTTTGTGAGAGAACATTACAGCAAATCAATTAAGTTAAATAAGGGTGGGGAACCAGTAGTACTAAGCCTGACAGTACTGTAAGTAGATAGTTACTCATAATTAATCACTCTCTCCAATAAGCCCAAGCTCCTTCTCCCAGTAGCTTGTTACTGTTATAGATGCAATTTTTAAAATGCAGCTCCTTCCTGACTTTTTTCCTTAAAAGTGATAAAATAGATGCTTTTTGGAATGCAAAGGAAAATCTGAATGCTTCAAGCTACGGGTCTGTAGTACAGCTGCATTACGTTACAATTGTCACTCAACCAGGGCTGATGCAATTCCTTTTCCAGTGTAACTTTTAGTTACTATTATAGTTTGATACTTTAATGCTTTTCCCAATAAATGGGTGAGAAATATTGTATGCTTCAAGTGCTGATTCATGCTGAGTCTCAAGTTGCTATCTCTTGCCTTGTTGTGGATGTTAAGGTGACAATGAGGTAGATGAGACAGAAGTCCACTTTGTACTACAGGCCAGCAGCTTGCATTGTTCAGATTTTCCTTTACACACTACAAGGCATCTATTTTAATTGCTTTTGAAGAACACAAGAAAAGTAAAGAGGTGCTCTTCAAAAAAAGTACACCTATAATAGCAACAATCTATTGGGATTGGGATTGGATTTATAACTGCAAGTAATTGCTTTTCTAAGTAACTTTCCTAGCTTTGCTCTAAGCCTGATCTCATGTGGTCCTTGGTCTACTTTCCTATGCATTCAGCCAATACTCAGTCTAGGGCCATTTCCGCAATAGCCTGTTATAGTGCTATTATTCCACTTTCAACATTCCATGGAATCCTGGGGTTTGCAGTTTAGGCAGAGGCCTTTGAGGTCTTTGAGGCCCTTCCCTAAACTGCAAACCCTAGGATTTCATAAGATGTTTAAAGTGGAATAATAGAACTATAACAGGCTAGTGTGGAAATGGCCTAGGACTCTGCAAGAGCAGTTTCTCCCTTTTTCACCAGCATCCTGGGCAGTAGGGGTAGAAAGAATATTTGAATTTTTTAAAAACTGACACTCTTTCTCTCCCTCTCCCTCTCTCTCTCTCTCTCTGTGTATGTGTGTATCTGAGAAACCCTGATGAATGATGAGATTCTTCACAGTTTGGGACTTATTCTGCACAAAATTTGCACATGGTTATTCTACACAGAAAAAAGAATTTTCTACACAAGGTGATTTGCATAGAAAACAGCATTTTTCTGCACAAGAAGTAGCAGGAATATTATTTTCTGTAAAAAAACCCCAACAATGCTGTTTCCTACACAGAGAATGTCATGTTTTGTGCAAACCAACCACATACGAATTTTGCACAGAACAAGTCCTGATTTGCAATAGTCTTTGAAAAAATGTGTGGTTTTTGAACATATTCTCACTATAGGGAAAAAATTGCTAAAATTATTTGTTACTTCCTTCAAAGAGAAACTTATTGAAGAATTATATCCTGTTAGTCAGAGAAGAAGGGAGTGCCACAGAAAGGGGTGGGATCTAGACTCATCTACCATACTCTGGACACATCTGTTGTGTCCTTCTTCCTGCTGATAAGTAGCCACTGGCAAATCCCCCCCGAACACCAAGAAAATAAAGCCCTCAGTATCCTTTCTCAAATTGCTTGCTTTTGCCAGAAATTCTATTAGATCATCCAAGGTTCTTCAAAAAGATGTTGGAAATGTAATCAGATAGAAAGGTCTTTTTTGTATGTGGTGGTTTTGTGACAAAGCAAGAAAATTTTGGGTAATGATACAACAGTGGAGAACATTCTGAAGATAAAAATCCAATTGAAACCCAAATTGTTCTTACTGGGACTGATGGAGGATCTGATAAATAAGAACTTTGTAAGAATCATACAATATACGAAAATAGCAGTGAGAATACTATATGATCAGAAATGGAAGCATGCTAAGATACCAGCTCAAGATGACTGGGTGATGAAGTTGCTGAACATGGCAGAGATTGGTGACTTTAAGTAAAGAATGGCTTTTGAATGAGTTTAAGAAGCAATAAGGGAAGGTTATTGTATCAGAGATGGTTTGGGGAAGAAATGCAGGTGCAGGATTTGAATAGGAATGATTGGGAATTTCATAGTAGAATTTGATACTTAATATATTACTGCACATTTGCATTTGATATAAAATTAGAGTAATCTATGGTTCATGTATAAATGTAGAAAAATTATAATGAATACCTTATAGTACTTTGGGATTTAGCTTAATAATAGATATTCAATTGAATTTTGAAGATAACAAATAAGGCATAACCATTCTCCGGGAAGTTGGAAGTCATGCATATATAGAATCATAGAATCATAGAAATGTAGAGTTGGAAGAGACCACAGGGGCCATCCAGTCCAACCCCCTGCCATGGAGGAACACCCTCAAAGCACTCCCGACAGATGGCCATCCAGCCTCATTTTGCAGCTCTTGTCAGTGTGTTTGTTTAGACAGTTTGTTGGGTTGTTTAAAGAATTTGTGTTGTATATGCCTGTGTATTTTTTCTTTATATGTTCCTTTTTTAACAATTGTTTTTAATAAAAATATTTTCTAAAAAAAATACTGGTATGGAATGCCCCATGTTTTTATAAGTTGCAGTTTAGTACTAAATCATGCAAGTATCGGTGTACAAAGCTATGTTGAGATACAGGTCTCTTTCATACTACACAATTATAGCACTTTGATACATTTTTAATTTCTTCTGCATGCTGCAGAATCTTGGGATTTGTATTATTGGCCATTTCCTCACTAGACTGTTATAATGCTGTTACTCTACTTTGAATATCCTATGGAATCCTGGGTTTACAGTTTAGGGAGGAGCCTCAATTTCTAAATACCTCACCAAACTACAAGTTCCAGGATTCCATAGAAGGAAACCATGGCAGTTAAAGTGGTATCAGTTTGTTATAATTGTGTGCCGTAAACCAGACCAGCCGAACACACATATTGCAGTCACTGGATACAAGACAGAAGCCAGCATTCTAGTTTAGCCCTAGTGCTTAGATCCTTATCTTACTCTGTTTACTTGGAAATATGTAAAACAGATGGCCATCACTCTTGCCCAGTGGGGATTTGTTGTTACTCCAAATTATAAATGGTGTCTATTTCACTCAGCTTCTTCTTTAGTGTTAACCCCAGACTTGAACACAGCTGACTCAAGTTCTAGTGCTTCTGAAGTGGGGCAAGTTGCAAGTAGAGCCAGATGCAGCATGGTTGGCTTTAGAAGCTTTCTCCATGGTCAAATATAATGTCAAGATGACCAGACTAGTCAACTGTGTGGGAAACTTAGAAACGAGATTATTAGAAAGTTCAACTATAGTTTAAATATTAGCTTCTGCAGGGTCTCTTGAAAGAGGCCTTTATGTATCACACAGTTCAAGCAAGCTAGTTACAGTCTGCAATATTCAACAGGTCATTCGTTTATTTGCTTTTAATATTTTGATTTCTTGTCCTTCAGTTAGCCTAAGCCATGGATGTTCATGCAAGGAAGCAGATTTACATGCTGAGATCCCTTTCGGTCCTGAGAATGAAAAAAGGAATGCTTTGGAGAAGAGACATTATTGGACATGAACGCAGGATGTACAGTGTTCACTCCCTGCATTGGGGCCAGGTACATACTCCCTGACTGCAAATCTGGAGGAACTACTTCAATGCTGCAGTTTGTAACTCCCTTTAAAATAAATGGATATTTTTAGTTGGCAGTTTGTTCCCAGCTCAATGTGCAAAAAGCAGTTCTCAGAAATTTCAAAGCATTAAAGCAGTTTTCTGCATACTGATGTCCTCTAGAAGTGTTAGAATGCAATTCACAACATCCCGAACTAGCACAACCGGTCAGTCTAGCCAATAGCCATGTTGATTGTGGGTGGGGGAATGGGTGTTGTTATCCAGTATATCTGGAGGATGCTAGTTTAGGGAAAGGTAATATTTGAAAAATACATTCCTGGTATTTTCTGTTAATTAAAAAAATATGATTGAATGTGTGCTCATGTGCTAGAGTGGTAGAGCTGGGGAATACACACAGGGAATACTTCACAAAATTATGTAATCAAACCTTTAGAGAGAACATTAAGTTGGACAAGGATGACATACCATTTGGCTTAATTTGGGTGTAAACAGTTCCACAGTATAATATTACCATGTGATAACAGCTATAGTTACCATTGAAAACAGAAAACCCATCTGCAGAAGTGTTGGCACTGATTTTAATATCAAACTGCCAAGTTGGTCATTGGCATCACTCTAATAAATAGAAATGGCTGAATTAGGCCTTAACTCTGGATAAAATTCTTTTCAAGCAAAACACTGTCAGTTCAACTGGTAAACAAAGCTAGCTAATAAGGACCACAAACCTTTGACAGATATTTGCCTATTCCTCTTCTGCTTTAGTCCCGTGGCTTCACGGATCCTCATCTTATTCTGCTTTCATCTTTATGTCAGCATCACAATAACAGATGGAAGTTGACATTTCAAACCAGCAATTTGAATAAGCCACTCTGTCATATTTTGCCCCACTGAATATTCAGACATAACTCACTAGAAGCATCTCTTCTTCAAACCTGATTTAAATGAACTGGACTTGCCTAACAGTATTGTTGGCAACAACTCGTAAGCTGAATGCCTCCCATCTCAAGGTAGAGTCACATCTTATATACCAGCCTTCTCTAAACTGTGTTTTCCAAATAGATTTCACTACAGCTTCCTCAGGCAGCACAGTTGGGAAGAAGGCAGAGGCAAGCAAACTGAACTGGTGAAAGGCAGACAGAATACTGTGATCAGGAAAACTCCTAAGAAATAAGCCTCACAGGTATGCCAGCTCTTCAGGGAAGGAGAAAGGAAGGAGAAAGCTACAAGACTCCAGAGAACAAAAGCAAAAAGATGAGATGATAGCTATGCCACATGATAGTCTCAAGACACTACTGGTAAGACTCTGAGTTTGGACTTCAGCTCTTATATTGGAGATCACCCTGAAACAGTGGTGACTGACACCCACTGGGTTTGATGGGGGAGATGAAAGCATCACAAGGGGTAAAGCCAAGGGTCCCCCAGAAGTGAAGCAAACTACACCAAGTTTACTACTCAATCTTTTCCTTTGTGAGGTTTTAGTACATTTGAGACATTTAAGACACACCTATTGGTTGCAGTGTGTGGGTGTTGGGTATTAGGTGGGCACTGTCATATTTAACCCAAACAGTAGGACCATCTGCTTGAAATGTATATGTAGACTGAGATTTTTAGAGGAAGAGCATGATAAAAAATGTAAGAAGAGAAAAAATCCCCATGACAGGTTGAAAACTAGACATGACAGAAAAACCTATTAATTTTGAAGCAACAACCTGGTTTAGAAGATACATTTGTTCGTCATTCTCAGAAGTCACTAACTGAGGAACCTAGATCTCTATCTCAGTGTAACATTAACAGAAAGAAAGGGCAAAGCAATATGGAGAGACGACTATTCCATGTTCCTTGTAATGTCTAGTTCTGCTCTTACTCCGTGGTCACATTAAATCTGAAAATGCATTTCAAAACATGTCATTATGTATTCAGAATAAAACTTCAATTACTGGAACTTTTGCAACTGCCTGTTTATATTCATAGCAGGTTTTATATTGCATTTTGCCTGACATATTACATTTGCTGATAATATCTCACACTTTCTTGAAGACACTACATGAAAATGTTTTTTCTTACATATACCTAATATTCCTTACTTGTGGAGTGCCACCTGGTGTACAGATTTTCTGTTGTTATGGCTTGTGTAGTCATGAATTTCATAGGGTTTTTATGGGCAAGGAATACTCTGAGGTGGTTTGGCCAGTTTCTTCTTCTAAAATATAGCCTACAGCACTTGGAATTCCTTGGTGGTCTCCCATTAGTTTCCAAGATCACACAGGATCTGGTTTCCTCTAGGGTATTTAGTCCCCATTTTCATAATAGCCAAGTGATAATATTTTGTTAAGAGGTTTTATAATGAAATCCAATCAAAATAAAGAAGATTCGATGAGATTCAAGCACTTTAATGACCTGGATTTTAATGGAAGAGAATTATATGTGTTGAACTTTCCTGCTGAAAACAGTGGTGACCTTATTTTCTTTTTTGTCCTCGTACCCTAAGGCAGGCAACAACAACTTGTGGATCTCCAGCTATTGTTAAAAAACAGCTACCATCAGTCCAATCCACTAGAGGTGATGGGAGTCAGTCCAGCAAAATCTAGATGGTCACCAAATGGATACCTCTGCTGTAAGATGACCATCCAGATTTATCTATACACTTACCTAGACAGAAAACCTCATTCAAATAAGTAAGTGATTGGACATATAGCTGATCTGATATGGATAAGATTGCTCTATTAAATATTGTTTCTTGGCCATACTGATGTCAGAATGCCTATGATTAATATATGACTAAGACCATTTCTGCATGAGACTGTTATACTGCTATGATTCCATTTTCAACATCCTATGGAATCCTGGGGTTTGCAGTTTAGAGAGGGGCCAGCCTAAACTGCAAACTCCAGGATTCCATAGGATGTTGAAAGTGGAATCATAGCAGTATAACTGTCTCGTGCGGAAATGGCCTCAGTGTGGTCCTCCTCATTATTATCATTGTCATTATAGAACTACTTATCACAGAGAAGCTGCAGGGCTAGTTACAAATGTCAAGCCAAACTTGACTTCAGGCACATCTATCTGCATAAGCAGTCACCATCACCAGTCCAAGCTTGCTTGAAAACATGTCACCCTTCAGAGACTCTGTACAGCTTCTGGGTCAGCCATCCCCAAATTAGTACCTTCCAGATAAGCAACTCCCACGAACCTCAGCCACCACCTGGTGGGTACCATCTTATTCTACAACTGGCCGTGCTGGTTAGGGCTTATGGGAGCTGAAGTTCAACAATGCCCAGAGGGCCAGACAATCTCCACGCCTGCCCTTTTGGGACCAATGTGTGTCAAGAGGGCCATTGCTGAAGCAAAGAAGGTTTCGGAACTCTGAGGGCCTGTGCATGTGGGAAGAGCTAACCTGGAGACAAGGTGCAGGGAAAGGGAAAAACAGAGAGAAGGAACATGCATTTTGGGGCCCACAGTTGACAAATAACATTTCTATTTTCCTTGTTAAGTGGACTGCCATAATCTCTGAAAAATAAGACACCTGACTGAGCTGCCCAAGTGGGCTGCGCAGCTATGAAACATTTCTATAAATAAAGAAAACAGAAAGCTACTTTATACCTGGCTGGTTATATCTGTCTAGCCTATGATTGTCCACCATGCTGGTAGCTGCTCTCTAGGGTCTCAGACAGAGGGTGCTTTCTGTCACCTGCTATCAATCCTTTTGTATGGAGATTCCAGGGGTTGAATGTGGGACACGCAATCAACTTACTTGGGTCTTATTAAATTTAACATCTCCTAGATGTGCTAGACTGAAAACGGGTAGACACTCCTTTATCTTTAATAGTTGTGCGGAAGAGGGAATTTCATCAGGTGTTGCTCGTCATGCAACCAGGTAACAAGCAACACCTGTTGAAATTCCCTTTTCTACACAACCATGAAGACACAGGGCTGTCTCTAGTTTTCACTCAAGCAACCCTATTCTGCATATGTACTTCACAATATAGTCTTAGCCTCTATAACTAAGGATGCCATGTAGTTATACTGCCTGAATTCAAGTCACACAAGCAGCACCTGCTGAAATTTTCTCTTCTATACAACCATTCAAGGAACAGGATCCTTGGCTTTTATTAGACCTGGCAACCCTAGTCAAAGATCACACTACATGAATCGTAATGGATTAATGTATGTGGTATATTATTTTGTTCTCTCTGTCTCTGTCTCTCTCTCTCTCTCACACACACACATACACACGTGTATCTACAATGACTGTTTTTGCCCCCCAGGAGCATAATGAACATGCAAATAGGGACTCTGCGTATAACTGCAAAAAGCTAAAAACAGTTATTTGGCTGTGCAATGTGACCCTTACACCCTGAAGGAGTTTATGCAAGTGTTGAGTCATAAAAATACTGGCTTGTCTCCGGTGTTATATTTTTAGACTCTGGATTGAAAGATAGCATGAAGCCTGTTATCCTCCTGAATAATGCTGACCTAATATGGACAAATTCTTGCTTGAAAGGTTATGAATTGCATGTCAAAAAGGCTTACTGAGGAAAAAAAAAAAAGAATCTCCTTCACTGCCATGTAGAAAATGGCCACAGAAGCGCCGAAAATATTCATAGCATCAACACAGAACTGTGACACCCTCTGCCTCACGCTGCCTTTTTTCACAGCTCCTGTCAGAATCATTGTTCCAGTATCCTCTTCCAACTTTATTTTTACACCCCCCATCTTGGAATAGATCATTAATTCTACTCTGTAAATATTATGGGGAAGAAATGAATTTCAATAAATATGAGCTACCCTATCCAAAACACCAACATCGCTATGCTAGAGTTGGTATCTCATGTTGCAGCCATTCAAACAAATAATCTGAAACAAAATGATACACTGTCATGTCACCGAGAGAAAAAGAGATGAGAAACAATACAAATATTTAGCAAAGGAGTGGGCAAAATGCTTTCTGTAGGCTGAATGTAGGCTTTGAGGCACCTAAGCAAGGTCCCTGAAGCCTTCTCATAGCTTCACAAGGCCCCCAGAACCCCCTCTCTATTTTTTAAAAATTCGGGCTGATTTTCAGATAATTTTTCACCTGACCCAAAGCTCTCCATACTCTCCATAAATGCAGTGCCTTGCTTTTTCCAACCCTCCAAAACATCTCAACCCCCCAATAAAAAAAAAAAGCCCAAAATTGGGCAAAATTGGAGCCCACTGGGTAGGCATGGGAGAGGGAAAGGGTTCCCAGCTTTCTGCCATTACTCATTCTTGATTTAGAAAGAACACAGCATAGAGTCCACACAGGACCACATCATAGGAACACAAAAGATTGTTTGAATGTACCGACAAACAGGGATTTGTGAAGGATTTAATTTCTACACAAGATTGGAGGGGTTTGTTCTAATTCTCACTTGGCAAGCTGGCTGTGGAGCAGATACAGTTTGTACTTGGGAGTCCTTGTGTCAATGGGGAGGTGCAACTTGGAAAAATATATACATCTGAAAAGCAAAAGAGTACAAATTGACCGATCATTTGACAGACTGATTGATTTAATATCCTTTCTTTCACCTACTGTGAGACTCAAGGCAACTCACAGTATAGATTAAAACAAAATACAGTCAGCCTTCACATCCACAGGTTTAACATTCATGGATTTGATTGTTCACAGATTATTTGCTTCCACCTCTGCTGCCTCCCTACACCATTTTTACAAGTATAAGTCTCACCTCACATTCATAGAGCCTTTCTGCACTATACTGTTATAGTGCTATTATTCCACTTTCCTAGGGTTTGCAGTTTAGGGAGAGGAATTTAGAATTCTCAGCCAGAGAGCTCTTTGGCCAGAGTAAACTAAAAATTCCAGAATTCTGCAGGATGTCAGAAGTGGAATGATAGCACTATAACAGTGTAGTGTAGAAAGGCGCATAGTCTTTCTGAAAATCCTGCAAGACTAGAAAGACTGTAAACACAAGGTGAGGCTTGTAAGTTCCTATTAAAAACAGAGTAAGACATCAGCAGAGGCAACAGTAACCCACACCAGCATGCTGCTTTTTCCTTGAAATGAACTTGACTGCCTCAAAGGCAGAACCAAGTGGTATGCTTCCTACTGCAGATTCAGATGCATTGTATGTGGTACACAATACATTTGATTCTGCAGTGGGCTGAATCTGTGAATCATACTGTGTTTATTTTGTGTGTGTTAAATATGGTTTGGGAGCATATAGAGATTCAGAGTTTTACTACTTTCGTGGGAGTCCTGCACCCCTAACCCCCACAAATGTGGGGGGCTGATTACACAGTTAAAACTTAATAGTTGGGGGAAAAAACCCTTAAATCATTAAATAAATGATCCTATTAAAACCAGCACTACTTTTAAAAAAATTAGTTTAACTTTGAATAAATTTAAAGCGTTTGAAATATAACAGTGAGGATAACAATAAGCACCTCCCTCAAAGACCCTTTTGTAACAACCGGTTAGGAGCACAAAGCTTTTCTGAATAAAAAAGTCTTCACCTGTTGGCCAAAGGAGAACAGAGAAGGGGTCCACTGCGCCTCCCATGGGAGGGAATTATAGAAGCTGGGCGCACTCACCAAAAATGTGTTCTCTTTCTTAAGCGTGCTTGAAAGTACTTTTGTCTATGGCGGAAAGGAGTTCAAGCAATGTGTACAGGTTAAAACATGCACATAAGCATAAATTTTTGTCCTACTTACAGTAGACTTGATGAAATGAAAGAGGTTTGTTGGCCACAATTCATAAATTGAAACCCCATTGATTTCAGTGGGGTATATTCTAGTTGAACTAACACTGAATTGAGCCAAAAATTGGTATATGCCTTAAGATTAATACTACTTTCTCTAGACTATTAGTACAGACAGAGCTTGAATGGCAG
This sequence comes from Cyclura pinguis, assembly GCA_030412105.1. Lineage (NCBI taxonomy): Eukaryota > Metazoa > Chordata > Lepidosauria > Squamata > Iguanidae > Cyclura > Cyclura pinguis. Next base: position 163,551,462 of record CM059603.1, on the reverse strand, counting down.
CTAGCTGTCATTTATGCAAATGACAGATACTGGCAAAGAATTCTTTGGGAACTTATGTCTTCATACATGGACTTACATGTGTGGGAATTAGAATTACACAGTTGTGTATCCAGTAAGGGGCTGATGTTACATTACTACATAGCAGAGCTAGCAAAGTGCCTGATGCTTATTGCTGCCTGATAAACAAAGGGACCAATGTACAATGGGACTGATGTGCATCTGTCCTGATGCACATTGCATTGATCCCGATGTACATTGGGTTACTGGTGTCCCATTAAGATGTCTTTGCAATTCAGTGAAGAGGTTTCTCACTGCCTTTGCTACATAGCTAGATATATATAAATGTACATAATTGTAACAGGTCTTATACAACTCTAGCAGTTTTATTTTTTTGTACATTCCAGGGTTTTACCAGGTGAGTAAAATATAGAGCTGGAGCAATATTGGAGATTCAGAGCTTGGAAACTTGCTGTGTAAAAGCAATCCATTGCCATCACAGTGTTTGAAAAGTAATCTGTTCCCATTACTCCTTGTGGTGTCGAGAGAACTAATTTGTTGCATTGTTTGTGCTCTCCTCAAGAGAAAGGGAAAATACATCCTAGTGTGGCATAAAACCTGAAACATTCATGTCAAAACGTTTCCTAAAGTGCTCCTTAAAAGGAATTTGTCAAAGTAATGACAAACATTTCATCATCATTATTCCAATAAATTGATTTATCTCTCACTTGTTAACATTATTCAGTTTTACCTTAACTGTGCAAAAAACCCTCTGTATTTTACTTGCAGAGAACCAGTATGGTTTAGTGGTTTGAGCATTGGACTACAGCTCTGGAGATCAGGGTTCGATTCTCCATTCAGCCATGAAAACCGCATGGGTGACCTTAGGCAAGTTACACTCACTCAGCCTCACAGGAAGGCAAAGGCAAATCCACCCTGATCAAATTTTGCCAAGAAAATGCCATGATAGGTTCATCTTAGGGTTGCCATAAATTGGAAATGACTTGAAGGTGCACAATGGCAACAATTTTGCTTGCAGTTTGGAAGTAACAAGTTGTGTGCTTACCTGTAACTATGTTACTTGCAACCTGTTATTTCTAAGCTAGGTGTAGAACATAACCCTCAGTGTATATGAAGAAAAACAAACCCATACGTGGCATGCATATGCCTTCCTCAGTATGACTGTCCAGAAGCACTGATGCTGTTCTCACTATGAACACACAAGCAAGTAAGTTTACTGCATAGAAGAAAACTATTACCATTTCTGCACTACACTGTTACAGTGCTGCTATTCCACTTTCAACATCCTATGGAATCCTGGGGTTTGCAGTTTAGGGAGGAGCATTTACATTTATCAGCCAGAGAGCAATTTGGCCACAGTAAACTACAAACCCCAGAATTCCATAGGATGTTGAAAGTGGAATAATAGCGCTATAACAGTATAGTGCGGAAATGGGGCCTGTCTGTCACACTGAAAAATCTCCATCTAGTGCCTAGTGGAAGTAATCATGGCTTATTTTTGACTTTTATATCTCCCCATAATCAAAATTAGTAAAGCGTGGGGTTGTTTGCCTCTAGAATTTAATTGTACAAATATTTGGTTATTAACAAAGGCCAAGCTTCCACAGTGTTATTCTGCTGGATTCTACCATTTCTATCAGAATTAGTTTGCCCTTGTAGCCCATATGCACTCCAAAAACTTGGGTCCTATTTACACTACACAATTATAACATGATGATTCCACTTTAATTGCCAGTTCTGTAGAATCCTGGTATTTGTAGTTTGGTGAGGTACTAGCTGCAAATTCTAAATACCCACTCCTTAAGTAACAAATCCCAGGATTCCATAGAACGTAACCATGATAGCTTTAGTGCAATCTCAGTGTTGTAATTATGTAGCATGAAAAGGCTGATAAATCCCCTAGAACAGGGTTTTATTTTATTTCAGACCATGGAAGGCTGAAGAGGGAACAGAAAGTTCCAGTTCTGTTCATATAGTCTACATTATATCCATACTCTTCTGGCCATTCATACAATGACTATAATTTATCATATAATTATTCTAATTCATAATATGTATGTGCTTTCCTTCTCACAACAGGGATGAGACAAGAGTACCATAACAAAATAAATACCCGGAAGCAGGGCATTATGAAAAGTGAAAAGATTTTGGACACATCCACAATAGGAAATAAATGAACCACTCTGGCTTCTGATTTAGAAGCTGGTTGAAAATAAATCCATAAAGGGCATTATTAATATGAACTATCTGTATGCAGTATTTATTGCATACAGGAGTGTTTTTTTTTCACTCCTCTGGAGTGATCCTACTGAAGGAGAAATAAATAAGGAATATTCTTTTTCTCTGTGTAGGAAAATTAAGCCAAATGTAAAGTGTAGGGCTGTCAACTATATGGGGAAACTGTGGCCCTCCAGATGCCGTTGGACTCCAGTTCCCATCAGCCCCAACTAGTATAGTTGGTGGTCAGGGAAGATGGAAACTGTAGCTCAATAATATCCAGAGGGCCACAGGTTCTTTGTCTCTGATGCAAAGCCATGACAGTGTTCATCACTTAACCAGTAGCACACAGAGGGTGGAATGAGTTGTATCTGTGAAACGGCCAGTGCAGATTATGCTATAGAGCTCAGACAATCAGCACAGTTGTTATCAGGCACTCCATGATATGGTTTAATTGTCAAATATTAATTGGCATGAAATATAAATTATATCCTGCTATGGCTGGGAAGCCTACTGACAAAGAGGAACTGGCTACCCATGTAAATTGCAAAACTAGGTCAGATTGGGACCTCAGGGCATGGCTAGGTCATAGTCAAGGAAGCTCCAGTAATAATGGACTTGCAAATCCCATCTTTAGAAACAATGACACCTGATTGATTGTCTTTGACCCTCTTCCTTTGTCCACCAAAACTCTCCTTTTGTCCTCTCACTTGTCCCGCTATTAAGGAGCTATCATGATTTCAATCAGTTTTTTGTCATCTAATGCTAAGGCCATTACCTCGTTCAGACCCCATTGTTTAAGCTGCCAAAGAGCCATGAACACCTTTCCCCTCAGGGTGGAAAAAGAGTATTTAAACTCTGGCTCTGAGCCAAATAGCTCATAGTGCTCGGGACATAGGCCATCACTCTGCTGCTCCAATTCCCAGTTTGTACTACCCTTGGACTCTTAGTCCAAGCCACATCACTTCTGGATAGATAAATATCACCCATGTTGCCCTAAAATTCTGCTATCCAAACATTTCCTCCTTTTTCCTTGTGTGATTGTGAGACTGAATGGATTTTGTGTGTGTGTGATTGTTAATTCCCCCACTAAAACTAATATTATTTGGATCTCTGGCTGGTGTCCCTGCATTAATACTGGTAAACACAGGTGTGAAAGATCCTGTTAGATCACCCCCCTCTCACAGGCTTCCCCTTTGAGTGAATATTCCCCACTGTTTCACAGAGGTACTGGCATTGTCAGTGGACCCTTGAGTCACCCATGCTTTAAGATAACAGAGATCACACTGCCTCATTAAAAGCACATACAAAATAAAGCCAGTCCATACTGTTGTTGCTGTTACATGTCACATATATCAGTAATATGACACTAGATGAATATCTGTGCATACATTCACATGTTCAGCTGAGGGTCATCAAGTGACTGGGTATTGAATAATGTATGTATGTGGAATTTTCCTAATTATGTGGGACAATGAAGAATGTGACTGGCTTTTGTCTATTGTCAGTGGGAAGAAAGTAATTTTTTATGCTGTTTGAAGACACATTTCATCTAATTAGGAGGAAAGCCTCCTAACCGTAATTGTAAAAAACTTACACTATACCTAATAAAGATGAATAAAATATTTTATCACATGTATGGCTAAGTAAACACATCTCAGGAATTTTTTTTTTAACTCTAGGGAATCTTTTCTCAGAAGATGGTGGATATTATCAGTTACATATGTCAATACAGAAAGGAGGTTTTAGTTATGCTTCCTGGATTTATTTATATCATTAAGGTCACAAGTGGCTTCAAGATCAAAAGAACAAAATCTGTGAGTCTTGAGATCCTGCCCAGTTGTCATTCTAAGAAAAGTCATTAAAAAAAAAATAATAATCAGGGCAAAAATTGGCACCATTTTGGAAAACGTGTTTTAGTTTCACACACAGGTAAGGCTAAGAAGCTTATGTCACCTCAAAACTGATCACAGACTTGCAAAATGTGGTCTTATTCAAGATGGTTAACGTGATGTGGTGACTCAAGGGCCACAGCTGATATTAAATCATGTTGTATTTTGGGGGGGGGGGGAGATTATACTTGCTAATCCCATTTGATTGTAACATTTTTTTTCCTGAAAGATTAAAAACTACCTGACTTTTAAAAATTTTACTTTCTATTAGAGAAGGATCATTGAAATATATAAGACTTATCAGTTAACACAGATATAGTTAAATTGCATTTAACACTATATACTATATTGCTTTCAAATAGTAGAAGGAAATGTCGCTGTTCAAGTACAGATTGATTATTGAACCAACTGCACTCTCTCACACAGAGACATGTACAAAAAAAAATCCAGTTGGAACCAAGTTAATGATTGCACAAAATTGGAACATTATATAAAAAGGTCTTGTACTACATTCTGTGTGAAAAATCAATCGCAAAACGAGCTGCACAATTAATCAGACTTTCTCTGTCATACTCTAAAAATCGTAACAATAGACAATACCAATAAACAACATAGATTCAAACGAGGTTGACTAAGGACATGATCTCTGTGCCAGTAGCGCTAAACAGAGAGCAATTATATTTTAGACTGAGCCCTGTTGGCTTCGAAGTTCTATAGTAGTGTTTTTGATATAAGAGAACTGAGCAGACCCCTGCCACCACATCCAAAACTATATGCTTCTCAAGACCAAAATGATTCAAACATAACACAATGAGAAAAACAGCTCACAGGAGGCTGCGGGAAAGGCATCTATTAGCAATGTTGTCCAAATGGCAAGACAGCTGTCCAAACAAGCTGTGTTTATTTGTTTGATGCCAGAGGTGGCAGATAGCTCCCATGTCAGTGAAGTGGTGAAGCCACTATAGGTTTTATCCTGAACATTAAAGGAGCTAGCCAAAGTTCTTAGACTATTTGGAGTATAGGGTTCAGTACTTTGGGAAGCTTTTTAAATGCCTGGACTAAAACCAAGAATGAATTTGCTGGCCTACTGACATGGAAGACCCCAGCCACTGCTTCTTGATGATTATTGAAACAGGCCTGTTTTCATAGTTGATTCTGTCAATGCAGTATCCAGAAAAAAGGGTGCTGAAGGAGAGGAAGGGGGTACAAAAGAGAGAGGGGGGGATGGAAGGAGGGAGGGGGAGAGAGAGAGAACGAGAGAGAGAGAGAGAGAAGCGTTGCCTGTTCCTTTTTTGCTCTAGCCTTGCCTTCTTCTGGGTTTCTGATCCTGCCTACTGCCAACTTTTGGTCCCTAGAGAATGCCAAAATGGGAATGCAGCTTACTCTAGGCTGAAACCACCACATGCTTACTTGTGGGAGAAAAAAGGAGGAAGGATCAGTTGCACACAGCACTCAGTGTTATCATACAGTCTCACCTTTACTCCAGCACCTTGAGCAATCCACTGAAAAGGCAGCATATATCTAGATGAAAAGGCAGAAGGTAGGGGCATGAAGAGGTCTCTAACTCCAAATATTGGCCATATAACCATAGAGTTCAAAGCAATGCCCAGGGTCATGCTGTCCAACCTGCTGCTAAGGCAGTAACCCATAGCTAAAGCATTTCTGAGAGGTGGCCACTTGATCTCCTCTTAAAAACCTTGAATGAAGGAAATTGGCTGCTTTCCAGGGCAGTGTATGCCACTGTCATACAGCTCTTACTGTCAGGAAGTCTGTCCTAATGTTTAGTTGGAATCTCTTTTCTTTTAATATTGTCTTTTTGGAAATTATTTTTATCTGTTTCAACATCATCCTACCACCATATCATGGCTGGTTTGGAGGACCATAGTTAGCGGTTCCTGAAAATTAGTGACCTCAGAGATTGTATTTATTTCATACTGTGTCTAATCAGCTTTCTCTCTCTCAAGCACATCTCCCTAATGAAAGCTGAAATACTCTGAAGAAGCTACAGATTCTATCTGATCTTGTAAGTTAAGCAGGTCTAGTTAGTATTTGGATGGCGGACTGTTGTAAGGAATGCCAAGTGCTGTAGGCTATTTTTCAAAGCAAGAAAATGGCAAATTGACTCTGAATATTCCTGCCTAAGAAAACCTTATGAAATTAATGGGGTCTTCATAAGTCAACAGGCAACACAATAATAACATGCTGTTCATGAACAAGGCATGGAGAACCATGTTATGTAAGATCAGGGCTTGCAGGCTACTTGGGGCAAAAAAGATAAGAGAAGTATGCAATTTCACCCCTGTAACAGGTAGTCGGGAGGGAATATGGAACTCTAGGACTGGCCACTTAGTATGAAATTTCTGGATTAGCAAGGCTTGCTGCTGGTCCTGCCAACCTATGATCTGAAAAGGGTGGAGGGATTCCTCCCTCAGTGGTAGAAGGAACATTCCTTCTTGTTTGGACCATGGTTGCTAGAGTTTGCTGCAAAATTCGGAACTTGGTTTAACGAAGGGAAACTTTTGCATGCTCCAGTTTTTATTTGCTAGAATCATGCCTGTGACTTATGCTGGCATAACCCAAATTTATGCCAATGGCAGTACTTTTGGGGGCCTTGTGCAAGGAAGTAGCCATTGCTTGCTCCTCAAACAGCTCTGCTTCTGCAGATTGTGTAGTACTGAATGCTGCAATTCACCATATAGAGGCAGCATGGAGCTTTAGGGCTGGCCAAGTAATATGAAGCTTCTGGAGTGGCATGGCTGCTAGCACCACTGGTACCAGTGGGTTGTTGTCTAATACCTACACAGCTGGGGGAAAGCTATTCCTTCCTCCCCAGAGGCTCAGCGACAGCTACATAACACCTAGATGCACTCCTGCAGCCAATAAGGGCTGGAATAGCAGAGCCGTGTCCAGGAGGTGTCAGGCTGCCCTTGCAGAACTATGAAAGAAGGAGCAGTTTTTCCCATCACCACCAAGGTAAGTATGGTGTTGGAAATTTAAATTCTGTCACCCGTCCAATGTGATCTTGGTCTCAGATTCCAGTTCAAGTGAGTACTTAGGCAACTGACTGAATAACACATACTCTGCAGATCTAGATCTAGGTCCAAGTTTAGCTTCCCATGCCTGGTACTCCCTTATTTGCATTCCTGTGTTGATGTTTATGCACATTTGCATCTACGTATGCATCCTAGAGGTTTTCTGTAAATGTAGAGATTTTATCAGAGTTCTAATCTAAACACTAATTAAAAACCACCCGGGGAGGCAGAAATATACTTTGAGATAATGAAATATTGACAATTAAATTACTTCTCCTTCCCCTTCCAGGTTAATAAAGGATAAAACTTCAATTCAGGCAGTATTTATTTGTTTTCAAACCAATTATTGTAGTTGGGGGTTCTGCCATGCGGGAGAGATGAGTCAGAAAGAATCCATATTTCCACAAACAAAATGGAAGTGTTTGAAAATAAAATAAGGTGCAGATGACTAGGAGCTATGTAACATGCAGCACAACGCTGGTTGTTCATGTGAAGCCCTAGGCTCTTGCTCCTTCAACATATAAAAACATCAGGGCATAAAGAGTTTCACTGGATCACACTGATAACCTTATCTGGTCTGGCATCCTCTTTCCTATAGTGGCCAAGATACCTCTGAGAAGACCACAAAATGGACATGAGCATGTCTTGCTCTCCAGTATATGGTATTCACAAGCAGGCTCCTCTTTGTCTTGCTGCTCTCTGTGGACATAATCACATTCTAGGGAAGCAAATTTTACAGTTTAACCATGTCCTTTATGAAGAAGTGTTTCCTTTTGTCACTTCCGAATATTTGACCATTCAACTTCATTAGGTGACTCTTGCTTCTAGCATTACGAGAGAGGAGAAGAACTTATCTCTATTCACTTTCTTCATATACCACATAAAATCTAGAAGTCTGTCATGTCTTCAGCCTTATTTACCTTTTGTCTAGACTAAGATGCCCAAGATGTTGCAACTATGCTTTCCTCCTAGACGATTACTTCCAGGCCCCTGACAGTTTAAGTTGCTCTTCTTTACAATATATTTCTGAAGATACTAAGGCCTAAATCCAAACCCTAGTCCCAGTTAGAGAGCCATCAAATCAATGGGAACTTGATATGTCAACAGTTATGTTGGTGCCATTGATTCAAAGGACCTAGTCTAGCTGGGACTAGGAATGTTATTTAGAACAAAGGGATCATGGTGGGGACTCAAGATGTTGAGACCCTTATGCGCTTTATCCACCAGCTCTATGGTCATGGGAAGTCAAGTAACTCCTACTCCACTACAGCAGTCCAATGGCCAGAGAAAAAGAGGATAAACACTTCTCTTCAGACCAGAGAGACTGTCCTGTTAATGATTCAAGCAGAAGGTGGACTAAGGTTCTTTCCGCACCAGGCAATTAGAACAGGGCAGTGGATCCTCTCACGGAGGTTGTCTGCACCTTGGAGCGGACTAGGAGCGAACTACTTACTGGAGATCCGCACCTCAGTCCGCTCCAGAACGACCCCAGGTGGTCCTCCAGTGTGTTTTCTAAAGACCGCAAAAAACAGGTCTTTATTTTCCTGGAACATGCCATTGCGTTCCTGCTCCCTTGTGCAGATTCGCAGGCTTGAACCAATGCGAGCCTGCAATCGGCGGAGGGTGGGCTTTAGGCGTGGCGAGCTTCAGCGGTTGGTTGGGACCCACGACCAACCGGAAGCCACCATTTTGGAAGCCGGAACCGCCATTTTGGAAGCTGGAAACCGCCATTTTGGAAGCCGTAGCAGTGCGGATCTATAGACCTCGCACTGCTCCGATTCGCCCCGGACCTAGGAGGAGCTCTGAGGAAGGGCTTCAGGGACAGTCTGGGTTGCTTCAGACCCCAGAAGAAGCAGTAGGTAACGGTACGGAGCGATTCCCTCACCTCGTGTGGAAAGGGCCTAAGTTAGAATGACTAAGAAGTCCATCTTCAGTCTTTGCTGGACAAAATTGCTTGTTTGGAGTTTTCTACCACAGTATTCCTTTGTGGAATTTTTAAAAGCATTCAGCTGGCCACTGCAAGAAGAATGCCAGAACAGATGGTTCTTTAGTTACATCAAGTAGAAATCTTCTTCTCTTTCTAGGTATGAGGTGACACTTAAACTTTGCCCAGGCCCAGGCTCTAGCCAGTCATTTCATTAAATAAAGTGAGGGGGCTAGCCCAGGCACTAGACTGTGGATGTTACACAAGGGCAGCAAATTTTGTGTATATGTTTACTACGAGGAGTGGGATTCAGTGTTTATGAGATTTTTTACTTCATGTGTGAAAAGTTACTTTAATTTGGATTGTATGGTTCTATTTTTTCTTCTGTCTTGGGCAAGAAAATATCTTGGACTGGACCCACTGAGGCACTTCTTTTCTGCAACCTGTTACCCTGTTGTCTGGGGGTCCCGGGAGGGACACCAGATTACTATCAAAACTATACAAGTTGGGGAAATTAGTTCAGAGCACAAGTTGGCAAAACGAGAGGCAGGGTAACTTAGCAGGATCTTGCAACCCAGTGTTTACAGGGTCAGGCCAAGTCAAGAAGCAAACCGGTTGGAAAATAATGAATGATCTTTATTAAATACAGGCGCACAATGTAAGCAATGCATGCACACAGATAACTAAGGAAAATAAAGGTGTGAGTAAGATAGCGGGATTTTCAGAGGGATAGCTGGTTCGGGTGATACGAAACCTGTTCCTGAAGCCCGGAAGAAGATAGAGAGCGAAGCTGGGGTTCGATGTATCTCAGCATGTGGAGCTGAAGGGAAGGCTCGCTGGACAAAGCGACAGCAAGGCGGGATGGAAGCCGAGAGCGATCCAAAGAAGCTCTCAAAGTCAGGGGTTTTTATAAGGAGAATTGTGACCGCAGGCTAGGTCGGACTTGGGGAAAACAATAGATTTGGGGCTGGAGACAAAGCCTCTGAAAGGTCAGAATTTGAATGATTGAGTTACAGCCAAATTTTCAATAGGATAGCCAGTATGCAAACGCGGAGTACTTGAGCGTTGTATAGTCAGATCATCAACCTGCCAGCACTGGGCGGAGGATCTTTTGAGAGTTGCTTGCATACCTAATGGAGGTACTTGCCTTGAGGTCTCCTAAAGTGGCGAGTCGGCTGTTTTCTGGCCTGCCTGTATTGTCTAGGAATATTACGGCGATTATCGGCCGAGCCTGTATGCGTGCTTGTCCGGGGGCTTTGCAAGCATGTGGAAGGGATATGTGAAGCCGAATTAGTGATATCAATAGATATCTTTTATATCCCCAAACCTCGGGCTAGCCAGGGCAGTAACAAACCACTTACCAAGGAGAATTCAAGATATGTTTGCTAATTAAATGTGGGAAAGTGGTTGTGAGAAGTAGTGATGAAGAAGAAGCAGGAGCAAAGAAAGGTTTAAGCTGCTGCTGCTGCTGCTTACCCTGTTATGGCTTCTTTCTTTTAAACCCTCCTCATATTGCTTCTTGAATATTGGTGATAAAGAGACCTAGTTACGATCTAAAGCTGTTGAGCATAACATTCCACTAGAAGACTTATGTGGAAGTCCAGACACTGGAGAAGGCAACCTGCTATTTCTGCGTACCTCCTTATGCAATGCCAGAAAAAGCAGTTTTTCTAGCACAATCTCTAATTATGCTGGTGTTTTTGGAGTTGTCCTCTTACGTTTGCCACTGAACATGTAGGGGTACCTTATTTTTTTTTTTAAAAAAAATACATTTCGTAGGATAGTATTTTATAGATTTTTGGAAAGTGGTTGCTGTTATTGTACCAAGCAAATACCCAATTAATATAACAATGATTATAGGCCATTTTTGCACTACACTGTTATAGTGCTATTATTCCACCTTCAACATCCTGTGGAATTCTGGGGTTTGTAGTTTACTGAGGCCAAAGAGCTCTCTGGCTGAGAATTCTAACTGCCCCTCCCTAAACTGCAAACCCCAGGATTCCACAGGATGTTGAAAGTGGAATAACAGGACTATAACAGTGTCGTGTGGAAAAGGCCTATAATTTTGGCTTGTTAGCAGTGGAGAGATAAAAAGAGATAAAAAGATTCCATGCAATCTATGTAGCCTAAAAATCAGAGGTTGGACTTCTTTGATTGTGATTTGCCATAAAGTAATGAGGTCAGTTCTACTTCAGAACAGAGACCCTAAAATACTGCTTATCACTGTCAGTGAAATGATTAATAGTTGGTACAATGCAGGTAAGTGCAGCTTTCTTGCCAGGAAAATGTGGAACCTCATTTTAAATCCTCCAGTAATTATCACAACGCTTTGAGTTGCTGTACAGTATATTTATATGAATATAGTGTATCACTACTTCTGTTCTACCATCCAATTACTATAGGATCTCAGAAGGGTGAATCTCTCTTTCAGCTCAAGAGATAATTGCTCCACAAACAGTGATACATTGTTTTGATTAATGGTCATTGGGGGATCACAAGTAGCCATTAACAGCAAGTCACAGCAAAGGTGATGATACCCAATTAAATAATGTTGCATTTCTTGGTCGTGCTGGTTTTATTTCCATGTACAAAGGAACAATGAAAAATGTGTTATGCTCTAGTGACAGACTGCATGTGATTTTTCAATGTTCTAATTACCAAAGCAGAAAGAATTTCTTTCTTTATGTATTTGATGCTATGACACATCAAAGAGCATCCCCTCTGAAATGGCTTCTGTAATACTGAATTCTTTTCATGTAAGAGTTGTTATTTTTTGCAGAATTGGATAGCATGGAGTACAAAGACTGTAAGGAATACATCAGTCATTCATGATGCTCTCTAGTGAAACTTACATAGAAGAGTCCTTACAGAAAACCAGATTTAAAACCATAATGATGATGACGACAATAATAATAATAATAATAATAATAATAATAATAATAATATCATCATCATCATCATCATCATCATCATCATCATCATCATCAACTGGAATTTGAATCCTTCTTTCTAAACCTTTTTTTTAAAAAAATAAAAATAATGATAGCTATCAGACCTCTGTATTTTGGCATTCAGTATTAACCAGTACAGTCTTCACTGAATTGTTTACACAAAGTCATTTCTATTAAAGGCAGTACAAATTATTTGCAAAAAGGTGAGATGTTGACTTCAATCCACTATTACTCATCTGAACACTGAACTTTCAAAAATATGCTTCTTATTTTCTTCTCATGCAAAAAACACTATGTGATTAATTGCATTGTAAATATATAAACGGTGAAACAGGTTTTTCACCAAAAGTTTACAGCACTGACAGAGTGCTGTTTTAAACAATCTATATATAGAAATCTTGATCTGGGGAATATATTTAAGCCCAAGACTAAGCACATTTGTTTAGAACTAAACTCTAGTTGAATCCTGGTATCTATTATTAAATAAATATGTTTTGGAACTTAAAACATTCCAAACAAGAGATACTCAAGACAAACTTTACCTTACATAAAATATGTTTGATAATATGGAGAAGAGCTTGAAAACATTACTTTTTTGGATGACAACCCCTAGAATTGCCCAGCCACCCTGTCAATGACTGGACGAGTCTGAGAATTATACTCTCCAGAAGTCACGTTTCCAGATTTTGTATGGAGAAGCTTTAGCGGTTTTTTTTTTTTAAAAAATCAATTCCACCTCCAACAGCCAAGGGGGAAAAAGAGATTGTGTTGCCCTAGTGGAAAGTGAGCAGGCTTTATCATCTGCTATTTCTCTGCTTATTTTTTTATTTTTCTAGATACATTTTAAATATATCCCAGGGGCTGCTTTTGCCCAGGTTGTGAGCACATATATGTGGAAGCATGCTAGATGAGAAATGGTGTGAACAAAACAGCATGCTGCATAAACAGCTCCCTGCAAGATCCAGAAGATACGCTACTCAAAAAATTTGTCATAGCATAAATTAGCCTTTTCTGGTGAGGCTTAAGGGGATGGATTTAGTCCTCCCTGTTACCCTTCCCAAAAAGGTTGCTTGATCTAGTCATGGAAGGTCCAGTTGCTATAGATGTCTGTATCTACATATTTGGATAGGGAATCAGGCTCAAACTATGCATACATCCTAGAAAGTAAGCCGCATTAGTATGGGGCACCATTCTCTGACCAGCAATAAAGCTGAAATTGTTTGATTGGCCAAGAACCCTCCAAGTCTCTTTATGCACCTTTGGCCTCATCAAAACTTTAGATTTTCCATTCAAGATTCTTTTCCACAACCTATTTGTCCTTTACAGTCTACGTGTATATGTGCTTGGACTAGAAGGTTGATGCACTGAGGACTTCACAGCTAAAGTGCCATTATAGATGGCTATATGAACCTGGAACAGAGGAGGGTCCTTTTGTTCTGTGGGGATAAAAAAACTCCTCTCTGTCCTTCTTCTCTCTTTCTTGGTAGATTTGATTGCCTATATCTATTCAAGAAATGTAAAAACATGATTTGGATTCACTGGGAAACAAGGCTTGGAAATTTTACTTTTTGAACTGCAGGTTTCAGAATCCCCCAGTGGCCAAGCTGGCTGAGAGATTTTGGAATCTTTAATGTGAAACAATCCTAAAATGTTCTACAGAAAAAAAACAAAAGAGAAAATCTTGGATTGTTGCTTGAAGTTAATTTGTGTCTTATAAAAATACTTGCTGGACTTGCTTTATTGCTGCTGAAATCTGTTCTATTTCTGAACAAGTACAAATGCTTATATTGGCAGTAGTTCCTCCCCATTAAAGCCACACTGATGTACATCCCTTAAAATTGTGAACATTTGCTATTTCTGCTTAAAATTCATGTTGAAGATGGCAAGGTGTTGAGATTCTGAACCTGGTACTTTTGCTATGTGTTAGGTTCACAACTCTCACTATGCCAAGCCAATAGCCGTGCCAACTATAGTCTGCACATCTAGAGATGATTCTCTTGTAGAAAGCTGAGCTTGCTCCTAAACATTTTTTTTGTGTGTGGGGGGGAGGAAGATACAGAAGACAAGTGCTGAATTCATGTGAGCACTTCCTCCTGAGAACATATAATGCTGCAATGACATTCACTGTCCACATATTTTTAAAAGTTATTTTAGTTATCCTTCAGAGCTTGGCTTCAAGGGCACATAAGAGAAGGCACTTTATGACTGAGGCACATCAAAATGGAAGTGATTGATCCCTGAGGGGTTACCACTAATATATTTCTTCAAGGTGTCTGTCCTTCCCCTTGAGACTTACTGTTGAAGTTTCTGCTGCACACTACAAGCTGGGTTGTTTCCATTAGCCTTTCAAAGAAACAGAAAACGAATCAGTTAACACAGCTGATTTGTTCCACTGCGAGGCAATTTCTGCATGACCCCTTTTGCAAAAGTAGCACTCAGGAAAACTGAGCTCTTTGGCTCTTCAGATGTCAGCCTCCAGATGCTGTGTGACCATCAATAGTATTGGAAAAGGTGATAGTGGGAGAGACTTGACTCACACAAGTGCAAAGCTCAGAAAAGTTAACTTTTCCAATCACTGGAAAGGTTTTAATCATACCAGCAGTGTTGCCAAGTCACAAGACAAAATGTGAAAAATGCTAGATTGCTAGAAAGCTCTGCAGTGTGGTCACTGAAGGCCTCTGTAGATGATTTTTAGTGCAATCCATATGCATTACTCATTCATTCTGCTCTGGAGGAATAAGGGTCACACCATACCCTTGGCTGGCATGTCCACTGGGGTAAGCTGCATTTTCTGTCTTGGGGACATTGCTTTACTCCAAAATGTTATCTTTTACCTCTAGAAATACGAAATTCCCTCCTAACTTTTGGTTATAAGATAGAGGCATGGGTACATGGATACCTATTTGGTAACTTTTTCAAAGTTCAATGTTATTTTTAAAAATGTCCTTAGATACCGAATATTAAGCTATGAGTAACAACATAGCTGGGAATGTTTAACAAAATTCTGTGACCCTTTAAGAAAAAACAGTAGTGAATACCAGCAAAGCCACCCTCTCCCTTCCCTCCCCAGCACACCAGAGCATTTTGCTATTTTTACCAGCTTCTGTTTGTTTTAGCTCTGTGAAAGCTGTATACTTCCCTTTACGAGAATAAAAAGAAGGACAAACAGGGCTGTCCTATTTCCCTACAGGAAAGATTTCTCTCTTAAAACAAGCATCCCATGGCTATGGAAAGTAGTATCACCAGTGCTAGGAGTACAGCCCTGTCTTGAAGCAAAATAAGATTTTATCATTTAGATTTTGGAGATCCTATGCATGTTGTGCACTATGGGATCTCTTCACCCCACCCCACCCCATTCCATCCCCAGAACCTGACTGCTTTGTTCTTTGTATCAGGAAGATGTGCTGCTTAGATCCTGTTATCCACAGTGTTCAACTAGATCTCTCCAGGAACCCCACAAGCACAGCATGAAGACAGTAGCTCTCTTTACTACTATTGACCAGTCATGAGGACCAAGAGGGGTTAGATCCAAGGTGAGCAAAGTGTGGCCCTGGGGCAGCATGGGACTGCTAAGACTGGATTTTTTTTTCCTGTTGCTCAACCCCCTCCAAACTCTCTAAACTGTCCCTTTTTTTGTCTAAAAAGGGGAAAAGGTGAAGACGTGGGGAGCTCTCTCTCCTGGAAGCCTTCAGGATGAAGCAAATTGCTTTTCAAATAGATTGCACGTTGTCTATCATTCCAAAATGCTTGGTTTTGGAAAACCACAAATAGACTTCCAGCCACTTTCAATGTCACCCCCCTCCGCAAACACAGAAAGATAATTTTTAACATGAATTAAGCAGTTCCTACTTAATACACCTTGATGCAATGGTAGATAGATACTGTACTGAAATATACACCTAGCTTTGTAATTCATAATCAGTTTTATGTCCGTTGAATGGGACGGTGTGTATAAAAAGATATGGAAAGAAATATATTTTTAAAATTATGACTAAACCATTGACTCTACCCTTATTTTTCTTTCCAGTCCGTGTAAAGTTACAGGAGCATTCAGCAGGCCTGAAGATTTCAGGGTTTAAACCTGGGACTTAGGGATGATCCCTTTGTGATGCTACAGGAGCAGCCCCTGGTGATCCATTAAGCATGATATATTAAGCATCGGCGACACTTGCACAGAAGAGGTCATTCAAATTAAAAAACAACAACACCAAGTCTGACAAATGAGAAAAGACACACACTCTTGAAGGCAATGCTTTTATTCTGAGACTTCTCTCCTTCACCCTGTAGACTGGAGGAGAGGGTATAAGCCCTGAGATCTGGCAACCCTAGGAGAGACTATACTATAGCAGTATCTCAGTTAGACATCAATTAGTATGATCAAAATCTGACTGGACTTAGGAGATGGCATATTTCAAGGTTGCAATCCCACCCTTCAGCTACAGATATTTAATCTGATGGTGATGACATTTAGTCCCATGGTCATAGTAATGCTGCAGCTGCCACTTTTGCTTTATTTGCTTCCAAGCAGCAGCATCAGGTAATGGCAGAAGCAGCATAACCAGTGGGGTGCCAAACCACTGTGGGAGACACTACCTACATTTGCAGCGGGCACAACCATGAGAGCAAGGGGATGTTAGTGGCCCCAGCAGTGCCATGGGATGTATGTGGCAAAGGCTGTTGGAGCAGAAGAGGCAAGATATCAGCCTTGGGGTTTATAAGCCTGGGCAAATGTCCCATTAGGTTGGATGTTGACAGCAGAAATACCTCCCCCTATTCTCAATGTACTCCATACCCTCCAACATTTCACAGATGAAAACCAGGACACATGAGGCCAAGCAACATCAGAGTGTTGTCAAGATGGCAAAAGATAATAATAAGGAAGAAGAGACAAGCTAGGAGAGGCTGCAGCAGTCTGCTTTTGCTTGATCCTACTGTGAGGGACAAGATTCCACTTCCTCATGTCCTTTATCTCTAGATTGATCGAGTGCAAACTACTTTTGTACTCGGAACTAAATTTGCAGCAACTGAAATAAGCTGAGGACAAAGGGGAAGAGCTGGAATAGGAAAGAGGAACTGGGACATTTAAAAGTTGCTGAAAATGTGGGACAACAGAGGATTAATCAGGACTATCCTGCTAATCTGATACAACTGGAGGATCTGCTACTGTGTTATACCAGGAATGGAAAAGTGCAGCCTCACCACTGTTCTTGAGGCCCCTAGCATCATCTCTCTAAACTGAAAGATGGCTTGTGGTTTATTTCTCATGAGCCTAAAACAAGACAGGGAGGCCCAGAAATATGGTAAGATTGCTTCTCATATCTCTTATGGGACACAGGGGCAGTTTTTCTTTTTTTCTTTTTCTTTTTTATTGATTACAAAGAAAAGAACAGAACAATAAAAAGAAAAACACCATGTGATACACATAACAGTGGGAAAAAATGAATTTCAACGAAAACAAGCTTACATTGTTATTTCTCTCCAATTCCATTACAATCATTTACTCATTCAACATATTCTATATCACACTGCTTATACACTTTGGTTACCTATATCTAGATCTCATTCTCATTATACTCATTATTATTGTTGTTGTTGTTGTTATTATTTTATTCTTAACTCTATACTTTTCAATTATATTCAATCTATTACTATTACTAAATATGATCTTATTACTAAACATATCAAACTATTCCTAAAAATAAACCCACCCTCCAGAGCCAATTATGTTTCAACTTATTCCACCTTCCAGAATTGTAATTCTTCTTGCGGAGGTATGACACCTTCCTCTTTTATTAAAACCTTTTCCACAAGTATCTTCCATATTGCTTCAAAATCATTCCCCTTCATTATTCCTTTTTTGGCCTTAATTTGACATGTTAATTCATCATTAATCACAATTTTCCACACTTCTTTATACCAATCCTCTATTTAAAAATCTCCATGAATTTTCCATTTTCTTGATATAATTAACCTTGCTGCAGTTAATAAATTTGTAATTAAATCCTTCATTGCCTGAGTATAATTAACCTTATCGAATATAGATTATAATGCTATACCTGGACGTATTTACAGGGGTAGTTTTTCAGTGAAAAAAAAAAGGTTGAAAAATGGGAGGTGCAGTTTTCCCAGGTCCCTTGGGAGGCCAGTGCCTGGCAATTGCCCACCACAGTGATATACCTTCTTTCTTGATATACTTTCCTGAAGAGTGTACATGTGTGAGTCTGCTTTGGGCTACTACAAAAGTGTCATGGATGAAGCACTGTCTGCAATCTGAAAGGGAAAAGAAATATTTGCATGACAATACAGTTGAACACCAATGGAGTTTCTGGTCTCTGTATGCAGGGATTGTTGCAGGCCCAGTGGTGAAAGAGAGCGTAGAACAAGAGGGAACAAAATTCACGTACAAACACAGTATTAGAGATAAAACCTAGCCACAGCTTTATTGGTAACAACTATTACAGAAGAGGGATGGCCAACTCTGGCACATCCAAGGGCCTTTTCTTTGCACTGGGATCATCTGGGAGCCACAAGGACTACTCTCCCCCAAAAATCATATAAAATAAATCACCCCAGAATTGCTGGAAGTCCTCTTTTGGTTCTCAGAAATAGGTATCATTTAATGTTGAACAGGACCTTGTAAGCTATTTAAAATGTAAGTTCCTGTACCTGGGGGCTTCCAGAAACAGCAATTCATCCTCTGTTTCTGGCCAGAAAAGGGTCAGTCTGGGATTGTGGAGGTGCCAAGGGCCACAAAAATATCCGTGGGGGCGGGTACACTTTGCCTACTCCTGTGTTAGAGCCTTGGCACAGTACAAGACACGAATCCAGGCACTGGAGAAAGACCTGCCAACTGATAAACTCCCTTGATCAACCCCAGTGCTGGGGGAGGGGATGGTGGAAAGACAAGATATGGGGTTCTGCATAGGCTGCCATCATCTACTTTGGGGTTCTTCTGACACATAGGAGTGAAGCAGGTCAAACAGCCCCTGAGCTGGGCTTCTCTCTCTCAGGCTTCATCCCAGGATCTTGTGCTGTGTGTAATGGGCTCTCTGGCCCTATTTCCTGATCTTCAGTAGGAGAGGGGACCCACACAGCCTATCTAGGTGCCACCATTATTTTACCCCATGTGACTCAGTAACCTAGTAGGAGTTACTAAGAGGTTTGACTTGCACTTTTTCCACCTCTGAGTTTGCAAAGACTTTCCCTTCCCCTCCTGTGGGAGATGAGAATCCTATCTGCATATCCATGAAAGCACCAAGAAAAGCATGTGAAGAGAGTGGAGTGGGAGTGGCGGTGGGGTGGCGGGAAGGGGTGCTCTTTAAAGAAAAGCTTTTATTCCAAGAAATCAATCTCACATTAGCAAAAAAATATCTTGTACATGAAAGCGCTTCCTTCAGGCATTACTTAGCAATAGTTACAAACTTAACAAAAAAACAACCTAAGTCATATTCAGCCAAGGTTAGAAGAAACATAAGCCCTAACACAACTAGCTGAACATTTCTATTTTACTTGCAAGACAGAGGGTGTTCTGGGTTTTGGAAAGTAGGAGTCTGGGCTCCTTTTTCCAGCCTACAACCAAGCTTCTCTAGGGACAGTGAGGAAGGCTGCACCTTCCCACCTCTCCATCATTCCCAAAGTCTCAGTCTCTTTGTCTTTTTGTCTGGGTCAGTGTTTCTGTCTCTCTCCATCCCTCATGTCACCTCCAGTTTTTACAACCTCTCACTTGGAAGCATTTGATGCTTCCACACTTCTCCACAGCATCTTCTATGATGCTGACCCCCAGTAAATGTAACGTACAACCAACACATTGTTAACTCTTTCTTTTATTGGAGGAGAGATTATACCCCTCAGTTGTGTTGCCCAGATAATGAGAAAGCCCATTATCACAAGGTGATCCCCAAAATGGAGGAGATGGGCACACTGCCCCCTCAATGGATATTGTCTAGTGCCAAAACCACCTGCCACAAAGTTGTGTCAGGGCAAAACAGGAATAAAACAATGTGTGTGTGTGCTTCCTTATATATTGATCACTAACAAATACATATCAATAAAATAGTAGTTTCAGTAGAACACCACCACTTTACATTAATGTAAATCTATTAATTGTAGCATATCTCCACAAATTCTACTAATTGTTAGTTCTGATCGATCTGTGTGATATTTTTAAATTTATCTTATGATGGTTATCTATAGTACCTCTAAGTTCCTTTTTATGTCATTTATTAATTTGCTATTTATTTATTATTTTATGTTTCTTGAGATTTAAATTCAACTCTCAATTCCAGCTGTCACTAATGTCCCTTGGAAATGTGACCAAAAAGGGACATTTTACCATGTTTGGTGGAGCTGTGCAGAAGCAAAGAAATTTTGGAAACAAATCCATGAAAATATTGTTTAAACTCTCCTAATCTCATTTCCAATCAAACCTGAAAGCTACTTATTGAATATCTGAGGCCAGTTGCGCACTAGACTGTTATTCCACTTTCCACCCTATGGTATCCTGCGGTTTGCAGTTTAGGGAGGGGCCACAAAGGCGAACCCCAGGATTCCATAGGATATTGAAAACAGAATAGCACTATAACACTCTAATGCAGAAATGGCTTTAGATGACACTCAACAAGTATTGAAGAAAAGATATTGTAAAATTTTACTATATATTATCACTGCACCTAGGATGACCTTCGCTTACAGATGGAAACAAGAGATAATACCAACCATGGATGATTGGCTATTGAAATTGTATGATATGGTGGAGTTAGATAAACTAACAACCTTGTTATCTGACAACATTCTTAAACAATTTAAAGAAGATTGGAGAATAAAACAATAAAATTGATACAACAGCTAGTAACTCAAATATCCAGTAAACAAAGAAGCTTGTGTGCCAATTTTGCCCAAAGAGAGGAAAGCTGGCTAGGAAAATCTGGAGTCAACTGAGCCTGGAGGCTAAGTGCAGAGCTACATTCCTCAGCCAGAAAATTGGGCTCTGACGAACCAGGCTTCAAGGGGGGAGCCAGCATGGAAGCCCCATGGAGAAATGCTGAGCCATTAGATATCTCCCCTCTTCACTTCCACCCAACACACAGATGAGAATCCAGGAAAAACTGGGACCCATCTCACCCCAAAATATCACCACTGAGAATTAGCCCCTGAGATGATCACACTTGTAATTACATTATCATTTCAGGTCTATCCTAGGCGCTGAAGTTTTAGGGCTAAAACCTGAGACTTGTGACATCACAAAGTGTGAGCCTGGTGATGTTACAAGGAGTGACATCACTGAGCATGATACATTAAGCATCAATGGCAGATGCTCAGAGTATGCCATTCAAATAAAAAATACCACATATAAAAAAATGAGGAAAATACATATACACACACCTTTCTAGGTAGTTCTCTCACCCTGAGATTCCTTCAGCCTGGAGTCTGAAGAAAAGGGGCCAGGCTCTGAAATCTGAGAACCCTTGTTTGGATTCAGAACTCTGTTCACACAACCAGAGCAAGCCCAGAACCCTTTAAGGGTGGAGTATTAGAAATACAGCCCAAATTAAGGTCCATAGTCTCCAGACCCATCCAAGTGATTTGGACAGTGGTGTACCCAGACTCAGCAGCGCCGGGGGCAAATGTTCAAGTTGTGTCCCTAGGCGCTGCTGTTGCCATCGCCCCCCCCCCCCAAATGAGCCAGGAAAGATAGGGGGCAGCAGTGACCAGAGGGGTGGCAAATAGGCTGGAAGTTCACAAGAGTGGTGGTGAATAGGTATGGAAGGGTGCAGCGGTGGTTATGAGCAGGCACAGGTGGACGCGGGGGGGATGGCGAGCAGATGCGGAAGGGCACGGTGACGGCAGGTGGGCGTGGGGGGATGGCGGCTTTTGCGCCCCTGCTGGAATGGCACCCAGGGCAAGCACCTCAGTTGCCCCACCCTAGATCCACCTCTGGATTTGGAACATGAAGAAGAAAATCTACCAAAATACCTCTCCCCATCTCCTCTAGTAGTGAAAATACAATAATCAACAATTAAAAAAAGGCAATTTGCTCCTCTTTTATAATACACAGAACCTGCTAGCCATGGCAGCTGCCTCACTTTGCCTAATACTAGGGCTAGTCCTTCATGCGATGTGGTTTTTCCCTTCCTTTTTTCTGCACTGTTACCTTGTTCCCCCTTAAAACTGCTCTGGGGTTCAAAAAATCTACCAGAACAGCATGGAATGTCATGTCGATTGCAGTGGGAGGAGAAAATTGTCAGAATCAGATCAGATTACCTCACTCAGTTGTGTAAACAAGCCATTAAAAAAAATCCTTTTATGATTTCTGCCACAGAATCCATTAAAAACTTGTCCTTCCTTGTTTGAAGTCCAAACCTATTGGACTGGAGAGAGCGTGACATTATTCTTCACTGAAATCTCTTGATGGTGTTCCAAGCAGTTAGGTCATTATGGAAGCATCAAACTTTGACATATCTAAATGTCTTCAATACTATCATCCTTTAAGACTTTAATAAGGCTGTTTAGTGGGCTGTTTCAGCTTGCCTTCACAATAACTTCTAACAAGAATTAATATTAATAGACAAGTGTTTATTTGAATTCTATAATATATCACATTCCCTTAATATTACATAATGGGAGAAAAATTCATTCAGAGTCATAAATTTAATTGCTATTTTGATGGATCAAAACCAAGTAGTCTGAAGGTTTCTGAAACATTACTGCCTTGGATCCTAACTCATGTAAGTGGAAGCATTTAACCCAGAATATCAGTATAGGGAACATAATTTCTAATCTATCATCTCTAGGCGTTACCACACATTTAAGCTGAAACGTTTACTTCCCACAGCATAGTTTCAAAATGTCGTACAAAACAATTTCCTTTCTTTAACAGCAAAAGAGTTAACTTGGGAAAGGACTGTAACTGAGGGTCAAATTAGATGTTAAGAGGGATGTGTATTCCCTAACACTAACCCATTTTCTATCCCACAATTCGATTTGTTCAGAAGTATATTCTTCAGCAATCAGATTTTCAAATTAAACCTATGTGCTTCAGTGATCAAACATAAAACAAAGCATGGTAAATGCAAGATACATAGGTGAGAAAAATCATGTACTACACAAGCAGACATCTTTTATCACTTGTGGAAATGCCTTTGTAATAAATGTGCTAAATGTATCATCTAGTTTCACCCTGTGTGACAGACACATGTTTTGCGTGCAAAAGGTTCTAGGTTCAGTCCCTGATAGAGAAGTTTGGGTAACACTCGTTTGCTGCAGGACACTACTGCCAGCCAATACAGACTGCAGTGAACTAGATCTGTTTTATATAAGACAGGTTCCTATTTGTTGCACACACTTTCTTCAAAAGGTGAATTGAGAAAGCTTCACTGCTAGAAGCCCATAGAGATATTCATGACATGACATGTACGTCTCACTACCCACATGCTTTGTTTAGCTTTGTGTGACTCTCTCTCTCTCTCTCTCTCTCAATCTAGTATCTAGTTCACTCATCACATTATCCACTGTTTGCACAGCCTGCAAATTTGTTTAGATCTTTGTGTGAATCTTTGTTTTGTATCTAGTTCACACATGACAGTAGACATGTTCTCACTTTCTGTACGCTTGTTTAAAAATCTGTGGGAATCCTCATCACAATAACTTTCTATTTATAGGGAACACTTTCTGTTTGGGGTGGAAGTTAGGAGGAAGCCTACATCACCTTTTCAGGGACTTGAACAATTCGAGGCCTATATGAGTAGGGAGGAAGATTTGCTTCAGTGAGTCTACTTGTGTTCAGACTTAAAATTGGTTTTAGCCCATTGTGTTGATGGTTCATTATTTCTATTGCCAAATAGAAGCCACCTAATAAAATTACCTCTTATTGCTTCTCTCTTCCAGCTGATCAGCTGGTAGGCAAGACTTCTTCTCCAAACTTAATAATACTAATTGTCCAATTTAAAAGGCAAGGACTAAAAGGACAAGCAGGATGCTTGTTGCTATCTTCCCAAGAACAGTTATTACTTTCTTCAACTGAGAAGATCAGAAAGGAACAACACCTCCTTTATGATCCTAGTGACTTCTCTTGGCAATCTTTTCATTGCTAGCATCCTAGAGTAAAGGGATTACCTCAGATATGAATGTATTATCGCCAAGCAAAGTGCCAACATGATACAGTGGTTTGAGTGTTTTACGATTCTGGAGACCAGGGTTTGACCATGGAAACCCACTGGGTGATCTTGGACAAATCATACTATCTCAGCCTCAGAGGAAGACAAAGGCAAACTCCCTCTGAATAAACCTTGTCAAGAAAACCTTAGAGTCTCTATAGGTCAGAAATGACTTGAAGGCGTACAACAACAAAATGCTTTTTTTTTTTAAAGGATATTTTGGTCTGTTTTTAAATAATGTTTTTACCTGTTGTGTATCACCTCAGAAGACCTGCTGGGCTGAAACACAACAAATAAACATCATCTGGAGTGTTGAAAACAGTGTTCATGTTAATGGATCTACAATCTATTTGAACCATAAGGTTCCCAGGTCTCAGGGCCTTTTCCATCTTCTCAGGGAACAGGCACTCAAAGTGAGCAGGATGGATCTCAGGCCCTTTCCACATCTTACCTTATCCTGTCATCCTGCAGTGACAATCCGGGCAGCGCACCAGACCAACTCCCTGCACAAGGGAGTGTGAAGGACATGCTTCTTCCTTCCGTATTGCAGCCGGGCTCTTTCCCATGCTGTGCTGGGACAGGAAGCACCTCCATTGTGCTTCTGGTCCTTCCACATGGAGGTAAGTGTGGGAGTGTCACTTGATTGGGGGTCATTGATGGAGAAAATCTGCCAATGATTTACCCTGCGATCATGCTGGCTGGTGACGCGAGAAGGACGGGATTGTGATGATGTCTTGCAGAAGTGTTGTGGTCCTGATTCTCTCAAGTCCCCATGCTAGGATGCCACGTCCATGTGGAAAGGGCCTAAGGATTGACAGTACTGCATTGTAAAATGTATATATTTATCTTCTCTGAAAAATACTCTGAAAAATGATGGTTGGTGACTAATCATAGAAATGTAGAGTTGGAAGAGACCACACGGGCCATCCAGTCCAACCCCCTACCATGCAGGAACACCCTCAAAGCACTCCCGACAGATGGCCATCCAGCCTCTGCTTAAAAACCTCCAAAGAAGGAGACTCCACCACACTCCGAGGCAGCAGATTCCACTGCCGGACAGCCCTGACTGTCAGGAAGTTCTTCCTGAGGTTCAGGTGGAATCTCCTTTCCTGCAGCTTGAATCCATTGCTCCTTGTCCTGGTCTCTGGAGCGGCAGAAAACAAGCCCTCTCCCTCCTCTACATGGCATCCCTTCAAATATTTAAACATAGCTATCATGGCACCTCTTAACCTTCTCTTCTGCAGACTAAATATACCCAGCTCTCTAAGTCTATCCCCATAGGGCTTGGCTTCCATTTTGGCCACCCTCCTCTGGACCTGCTCCAGCCTGATCATGTCCTTCTTGAATTGGGGTGCCGAGAACTGGACACAGGATTCAAGATGAGGTCTAACCAAAGCAGAGTAGAGTGGTACCAGTACCTCTCTCGATCTAGACACCATACTCCTATTGATGCAGCCGAGAATTGCATTGGCTTTCTTGGCTGCCGCATCACATTGCTGACTCATGTTCAGCTTGTGGTCTATTAAGACTCCTAGATCCCTCTCACACATACTGCCATCCAGCCACGTGTCCCCCATCCTATATTTCTGCATTCCATTTTTTCTACCTAAGTGTAGGACCTTACACTTCTCTCTGTTGAATTTCATTTTGTTAGCCTTGGCCCAGCTCTCCAATCTGTCCAGGTCATTTTGTATTTTGATCCTGTCCTCTGGCGTATTAACAACCCCTCCCAATTTGGTGTCATCTGCAAATTTGATGAGCATGCCCTTTATTCCTTCACCCAAGTCGTTGATGAAGATATTGAACAGTACTGGGCCCAGGACAGAACCCTGTGGCACCCCGCTAGTCACTTCTCTCCAGGATGAAAAGCAGCCATTGGTGAGCACCCTTTGGGAACAGTCAGTCAACCAGTTACAGATCCACCTGACAGTAGCTCTGTCCAGCCACATTTTACTAGTTTCTTTGCAAGAATGTCATGGGGAACTTTGTCAAAGGCCTTACTGAAATCGAGATATGCTACATCCACAGCATTCCCTTCATCTATCAAGCTAGTAACTCTATCATAAAAAGAGATCAGATTAGTCTGGCATGACTTATTTTTGAGAAATCCATGTTGACTTCTCGTGATTACTGCATTGCTTTCTAAGTGATTAGAAACTGACTGCTTAATGATCTGCTCCAGGATCTTCCTGGGTACTGACATCAGGCTGAGTGGGCGATAATTAATGGGGTCCTCTTTTTTTCCCTTCTTGAAGATGGGGACAATATTTGCCCTCTTCCAGTCTGCTGGAACTTCTCCTGTCCTCCAAGATTTCTCAAAGATTATAGCAAGCGGTTCCAAAATGACCTCTGCCAGTTCTTTTAATATCCTAGGATGCAATTCATCTGGCCCTGGAGACTTGAATTCATCCAGTGTGGACAGGTATTCTTGTACCACCTCTCTACCTATTATGTGCCGCATTTCCCCTGCTTCCTCCCTTGCTCCCCAACTGGTAGGTTGAGTTCTTGTATCCTTCTGGGAAAAAACTGAGGCAAAGAAGGTGTTAAGTAGTTCTGCCTTTTCTCTTCTCCCTGTTAGTAATTCGCCATCTTCTCTGCGCAGCGACCCTATTGCCTCTTTCTTTTTCCTTTTGCTGCGGACATATTTAAAAAAGCCCTTTTTATTGTTTTTAATGTCTCTGGCCAGCCTAAGTTCGTTCTGTGCTTTAGCCTTTCTGACCTTCTCCCTACATCTCCTGGCTACTTGCTTAAATTCTTCTTTGGTGGTTTCCCCCCTCTTCCATTTCCTGTACATGTTTCTCTTAACACTTAGCTCAGCTGAGAGTTCTTTAGTCAACCATTCTGGTCTCTTCAGATACCTTCCGTTTTTCCTCCTTATTGGCACAGTTTTAGACTGTGCCTTCAGTATCTCCCTTTTAAGGAACTCCCATTCCTCCTGAACTCCTTTCTCTTTCACTATTCTTGACCACGGAATTTCAGCCAGCAGCTCCTTAAGTTTACAGAAGTCCGCTTTCTTAAAATCTAAGACGAGTGTCTGGCTACACTTATCTTCTCCTTCCCACTGAATGCCAAATTCCAATAGGGCATGGTCACTCCCCCCTAAAGATCCAACCACTTCTACCTCATTAACAAGGTCATCCCTATTGGTCAGGATCAGATCTAGAATATTTGATCCCCTTGTGGCCTCTTCCACCTTCTGGACCATGAAATTGTCTGCAAGACAAGCAAGAAACTTGCTGGACCTTGCTGCCTTGGCAGAGTTTGACTGCCAACATATATCTGGGTAATTGAAATCTCCTATTATTACTGTATCTCTCCTTTTTGAATGCACGGTCATTTGGTTGAGGAAGGCATTATCAAGGTCCTCAGTCTGGGTTGGAGGTCTGTAGTAAACCCCCACCAGAATATCCCTATTGTTTCTTGCTCCCTTAATTCTTACCCAGATGCTCTCAACCTGGCTTTCTGGGTTTAAGTCACGGATCTCTTCACAGGTGAAAACATCCTTGACATACAAGGCTACTCCTCCTCCTTTCTTGTTTGGTCTATTTCTACAAAATAGGCTATACCCCTCTATTCCTACATTCCAATCCTGAGACTCATCCCACCAGGTCTCAGTGATGCCTATCAAATCGTATTTATTTTGTTGTACTAGGAGTTCAAGTTCATCTTGCTTGTTTCCCATACTCTGCGCGTTAGTGTAGAGACACTTAAATCCCCAGGCCCTTCCTGCAAGTCCCGTACTATAGTTTCTACTCCTCCCACCATTGGACGCTTGTACTACTTGGCCAATATCATTTGGGCCTTTTCCCCCTGCACTCGCCGAGTCTTTGCCCTGAATAATATTGTCTCCCTCCCCAGCAGAACTTAGTTTAAAGACCTCTTAATCCTCTGTGCAAGACTGTTTGCAAAAACATTCCTGCCAAGTTTCGTGAGGTGCAGCCCATCCCTTGCCAGAAACCCACGTTCATGGAAATTCAGGCCTTGTTCCAAAAACCCAAACCGTTGCTGGTGGCACCATGTGCGGAGCCAGTTGTTGACTTCTGCTATCGCCCTTTCCCTTTCTGCGCCATATCCTTGAACAGGGAGGAGAGATGAAATGACCAGCTGCGCACCAAGGTCCTTAAGCTTTGTCCCCATAAGCTCGTAGTCCTTTGCGATGTGGTAAAAGCTGCGCCTCGCAGTGTCATTGGTTCCGACATGAACCACAATGAGGGGCTTATGGTCAGTGGGTTTGAACAGCCTGGTTAGCCTCTCCGTTACATGGTTGATCTTGGCCCCACGAAGACAGCAGACTTCTCGATTGAACTTGTCGGGTTTGCAGATTGCCGGTTCAGTTCCTCTGAGCAAGGAGTCCCCAACAACCAGAACTCGCCTCCTTTGAGGCTTGTCGGGGGCTCCTCGATGAGCAGGTTCTTCTAGGACTGCCTGGGCACTCTGTTGAGGCTGGGAGTGTTTATCTAGTTCCTGTTGCCGAAGTTGGATTCCTTCTTGTTCACATTCTGTCCCCTCCTCCTGGTGCTCCTCATCGTTCGTAAGGCCAAGAACTTTGAAGCGATTGTGTAGGTTGAGAGTCTCTGTTTCCTTCCTGGTCCTTCTACTCCTCCGTGTGACATTCCTCCAAGCATCTGTTTCTTGGCCCAATGTGCTGACTTCCTGATCTGGCAGCTCCCCCGCGCATTCGGTCTTCAGGAAGGTCTTCTCTGCCCTATCCAAAAACTCCTCACCTTCCCTAATAAGATGAAGATTAGAAACTCGTGCCTCCAGCTGGCGAACCTTCTCTTCCAAGAAGGTCACCAGCTTGCACTTCGTGCAGGTGTACCCGACAACATCTTGTGGCAAGAAAAGGAACATCCCACAAGTGCTACAGGTGACCGCGGCAGCTCCCTCACCTTCCATCCTTGATACTACAGAGAGTAGTACAGGGAGTAGGTCTAGAAAGAATAACAGGGCTTTCTTTCTAAAATTCAACTGAATCAAGTATGTCTCCTCTGCTGATCGCCAAGGGATGAATTGGAAAGGTTGAAGAAGAGGGCTTCAACTGCACGCGCCTTTGGCAAAACAAACAAACAGACAAACCAGTAAGCACAGCCTCACAAGCCTGTAAACAACACCTGGTCAAGGATGTCTTCACAGACCCAGCTCACCCTCTGCTCTCTCCTCTGGGAATGAGCTAGAGGGCCGTTGGGAGCTCCTAATAAGACTCCTCCCCCCTAGCTGGCTCCTCCCCCTCGTTAGTCAGACCGTGTGCTCAGGGAGAGCACACGGCCAGCACAAGGAGACCTAACAAAAACAAACAAACAGACAAACAAGCAAGCACAGCCTCACAAGCCTGTAAACAACACCTGGTCAAGGATGTCTTCACAGACCCAGCTCACCCTCTGCTCTCTCCTCTGGGAATGTACCATCATGCTTAATGACACAATGAGAAGCCACCCCTTACAATATTGCCTCCTGGAACTTCTCAAAGGATTGCCCCTACATCTCAGGTCTTGGCCCTGGGAAGACATTAACTTGGCAACTCTACTGAAGGACCGTCTATGGATTCATGCTTAGTCTGGTTACAAACAGTTCTATAACCTGTATGTGAAGAATAAGATGCAAAAAGGCAGCCGTTAAGGGTCAGGCACTGAAGGTTAAAACACATACGCACACACACTTTTTTTCTGAACAGACTTTTGAATTGGGATGACTGGATTTCTGTGTATTGGTGTGGCGTTTGTTTTTACTCCTTTGGACTGTTACTGATTTGATTGTATTTTTACTGGTATCCTATGGCTCTTTTTCAGTTTGTTGATAAAATTAATTCCTTTAAGGACCTTTTGACTGAAGAGCAGGACATAAATTTGTTAACAAAAAAGAAGGAACAACAACAATAATAAATAATACGAGACAGATAGAAGACCTCAGTACTTCTAAGCTGTAGTTTTGAACATGCTAATCTAAGAGTAAAACCTCTTGAACACACTGTGACTGACTTTTGGCATATGATTTCACTGTTAATCTGAACAAAATCTCTGACATGGGCATTTATTTTGCAATTGTGAAACACCAAATTGTGTTAAATTTAAGAAGATATCAAATAGAAGGGACTAGTGTGTACCGTGAGATATCATTTTTCAAACAATTTTCCTCTAAATGTTTGTGCACCGTGCTCAGTGACTTCATTTATATTGACATCACTCTGACACTGAATACTGAAGGATGATTCTTTCTTTCTGACAGCTAAAAACAACAAAAGCTCTTTCAATTTCGTTTTGGGAATAAATGGTTTGTACCAAGGACTTTTGTCTAGAAAGTCGGATATATCCCTCTGACAAGCCCAGCTTTTGATATGTGCCAGGGCTTAAATCCAATTGTTAGTCCTTATGTTGTTTCTTTGATATATACTTTGATATATACTTATATACTTATGTTTTCATGATTGTAGAGACTTTCCTTTTTTTAGTATTTGTTCTATAAACTTTAATAAAATATATATATTAAAAAAAATTCCAAGTGTTAGTCCTAGTTAGAGTAGACCGATTGAATTAGTGGCACTTACATAAGTATTGACTTACCAAATTTCCAATGATTCGTTAAGTCTAATCTAGTATACCTGGAACTAACAAATGGATTTTGGTTCATATTATTTTGTCCAGAAAGACATCAAAAGACATTAAGAGACACGCACATCCTTTCTCAAAATAGGTGTTCACATGTGCAGATTCAATGATGCACAGTGGTTAGAGCATCTTACCTCAAATAACTGGTATATAATGTATAAAACATATTTAACAAATAACCTGCATCAGTATCAAGTATTTCAAATACTTTATTTGATGGCTAAGAATTTGCATTTTTTATTAGATTCCTGTCAAAACTGTGAAAGTAAAAAGATCTCTTAGTGCCACAGATTTGCCAAATTTGTCATTTTTCCTTCTGCAAAGGGGGAATAAACAGTATAGTGGCCTGCCCCATGCAGTTGTTTCGGGAGACAAAGAAATGTTGAATAGAACATTGCAGACTGGAGATACAATAGAAAATACAAATTGTAGCTGGCAAACAGGGTTTTGTATGTGTATGTTGAATGTGTGTATGTTGTGTTTTGGAGGGGTGGATTAGCCTCAGGATTTGCTTTTACCTATTGGGATTTTTAAAACAAAGTGTTTCTTCATTTTTGAATTGCAGCCGTCATGCTGTTTCTCAGATTGGTTTGGAAACACCCTTGTGTTTCAAAAGTCTTTTGCCAGGCAATAGCAGTGTGTGTGTAAGAGAAAGAAACAAATTAAGTTCAAAAAGAATAAGTTAATAGCAGTCTCAGAAAATAAAGGGCCCTTTCACACTACACAATTACAGGATTTTGATACCATTTTAACTGCTATGTTTCCATCTTATGGAATCCTGGGATTTGTAGTTTTGCAAGGCATTTAGACTCCCATGGTAGAAAACTCTGGTACCTCCCCAAATAACAAATTGTGTAGTGTAAAAAGGCCATAGAAGTTATCTGAATGCTATTAAAGAGGTCAACACGGATGTTTTTGAACAGGCACAGGGTGAGTTTAATCTCACAATCAGGAAGAGGGAGGTAGCTGTCTCAGGTGATAAAAGCTGGGATGGGTGGGACACTACAGCAAGGGATGGGAGAATAGAGTTTGGTAAGAATCTGCCTGTTGCCTCCTAAGATAGTATGCTACCATCAAAATGACACTGTCCTTTCAGCAGGGCTGAAATAAAAATCACATGGGTTTAGTCAGCATCTTCATGGAGAATGGGGATACCAGGGCTGCAATAGACAAAATGAGATAGATGCCTCACACAACAGGTTTTAGATATTATAAAAGGGCAATATTGTGTTGCATTTTTACTATAAAGAAATGTGCTTGTTGGATTTCCTGCCTGTTGCCATGTGCTGAAAGGACTTTGTTTGGTTTGGGTAAGATGAATCTTGCTTGGGGAGTAGGGGAGACCATTGTTTTTCTGCTTTGGGTAGCAACATTTCTTCTGCCAGCCCCAGATGCAATGTAGCCCCTGGCCCACCTCTGGTCACAGGGAAAGAATTAAGGCTCACCTTTTTATCATAAATATCCCATGATGCCTGACCACTAATGGTTTTCTCTTTCTCAGTTTCTGTATTTTGTCAACAGCTTAAGGTGAGATGCTTCCTTCACACTCTTAATTAGGCTGATAATATCTAGTAGAAAGCAATTGCAGGACATGTTTGTCCCAGGTCTTCCAGAACTGACATGTACTGAGCACTTGGGATCACCTGCCACCCAGCTGGATTCTGAGCACCTCCCTTTTTGTACCAGCTCCACAGTGGGCAACAGCAGGTGGATGCTAGGAAAGTCATAGCAGTAGAGTCCTACTATAATAGCTGCTGGTAGCCTCCATGTTAGTGGGATGCTGAATTTGTTCTGGGTTTTAGTCTGAATTTTCAAGAAATTCTCCAGGATACTGGAATCAATGCCCAAAACAGTCTTAGTGGTCAGGGCAGTTGTCACTGGCAGCTTGCATATTAGTGATACACTGGGTTTTAGTCTGGACTCAATCACAAAAATAGACTCAGCACCTCAGATAACTTGTAAAACTGTAGGAAAAAAACCTAGAGGAGACTCATTATCCTATTACCATTGATGAGGCAGCTGTCTCATGCACCAGACTTTTCATGCCTTTTCATGCTTTGAGGTATCAAAAACATCTTGGTTGGGCTTGGATCATATTCCCTTGATATGATGGTAGATGCCATTTTCTGCCCCACCGAAGCCAGCAAAACATCTTACACCTAAGCCAGCAAAACACCTAAGCCAGCAAAACACCCTGCTTTGTCACATTCCACCAAGCTGCTCCACAAAAAGAGACCACAAAACTTCTTCCTCAGGGCAAATGCAGTTTGCTTCACTGATATGGAGGATTCCGCAAATAACCAGGAGAGAAGGGAGAAAACAGAATTGCAAAAGAAAACAACAGGAAACTTGTTCACAGGGTTTTGACATATATAAAATACACATGTTTGAGCAACCTGTTTCCATGGCCCCACGCACTATTTACCAGCAATTTGGGAAAATGATTTTTTAAGAGTTCAGCTCCAAGGATTTCTTAACCAACACAGCCACTGATGATGCTGGCTGATGACGATTCTGGAAGTTGTAGCTCAAAATAGCACTTTTTCAGCCTCTGCAATTGTGCCCACTCACTGGATGACTGCATACACTACTGATCTTGGTTCTTAGACACTTGTGTATGAAGCTGGATGCTTGCAAACAGGCAAAGATCCCAGTCACGCAGAGGGCCTATGCATGCTCAGCTGAAGATCTTTGCAGATATCTGGATGTCAAATGTAGATGTCAGTTGGGCAGAACCAGAGGGGTGTGGCCAATAGCACAGCCCAATCTGCCTTGCAAGCAAGGTTTAGGATATGAAAATAGGTAAAGTGTGCTATTTTATTGAGATTAAGGGAAAGAAATACTTCCCTGTTTTCCATAACCAGCAAGGACTCTCCACACTGTCCAGCTCAAGGTGAATGCTTTTGAATCTTATTTAAATCAGCTGTTAACTCACTGAAATCAATGTGGGCTTCAAAACATCCCTTTTGTGTTGATTAGGAAGGTGTCTTTGCTTTACTTAGTCTTCTTCTCTGATTTTCTGATCACCCTAGTTCCCCTCATTTTGGGACATTCCCACTGGAAAATATGCTTTTTTGGGCTACAACCCCCAGAATTCTCTGGACTGCAAAGCCAGGGGTCATAATGGCTGGGGGAATCAGAGAGTTGCAGTCCAGAAAGGTAATTTTTCTAAGCTCTGGTATATGGATCATTTACTTCTGTGCAGTCCCTGAGTCAACATTCTTTGGGTTGAACATGGCAGAACATTTTCCCTGATGTCTCCCCCAAGGTTGGTGATTTCATATTATAATTCCTAGTTTATGATATATTTTTATTTTGTAACTGAGATTGCTAGTTTTATTCTGATAGTTTTTTTGTGCGTGTTGCAATGTACAAAGGACTGTTTATTTTCTTTTAACAAATCCCCATTTTATGCATTTTAATCATCAGCTCCATCAGCATGTTGATTATCTGATTAATGCTTTATGCCTGAATTGTAGCAGGATGTGTTTGCTAAGAACTGTAGGTTTTTTAAAAAATAGGATACCTCAGAACACCAAGATTCAGTTAGATTAGATATTTCAAATTTATCAAAATCTACCAAGTTATTATGACTACTATTCACTTGTTCCACTTACTGAAGCAGACATGTTTGGTTAAATAATGTGAAATTCACGGAATAAAATCATTTAATTATGTATACTTATGGACCATATTGTACCATCAATTTTTCATTGGCTTCTCAATGCTGTCAAGAGGGAGCTACTAAAACATTGATGGCACATTGCAAAGTGGTGTGCTGTGTTCTATTTTAAACACAGAACAAAGAAAGATTTGCTGGAGCAGAATCCAAGGGGAATAAATGGCAACACACTCTCACACACAGCCCTGGGCAAGTCATGTAAGGACATAAGACAAGTCAAATTACAGTTCAGATTTTTGCCAGCAAACCCTCAAGCCAAAAACACAAAAATAAAAGAACAACATTAGAGTTACAGTGCCCTAATATTTCAAGTAAACTGTGCAAAAGGTCTAAGAGTAATAGCATATTACCTTGCTTGTCTGCTTTTGCTATCACAAGCATCTTCTTGAGGACATGAAGGTGTACTGGTTTTCTTTATGCTTCAGCAAAGTAATTTTTCCCCGCTCTTAAACACCCCTCATTTTTCTTCTTTTGACTCAACCTTCTAAAAGCTTTCCAGAATTTGCTCAGAGAGGAAGACAGGAACCAGAAAAATATCATACAGATCTTTAGTCTTTTCTTCTGTCACAAAGAATAATAGCACAATTTATACTATAGCTACTACTGAATGAGGTTTAACAAGAAACAGAAAATTCAACAGACTTCTTAAATTTGCAACAACAGAAAACTTCCATTCCCAACTACTGGTGTTTCTGAATTAGAGCTTCATGGAACTACCTGGATATCTTGATACTGGATTCACTGGTTCTTGAATCCAGACCCTGAAATTTTTAGCACTGTGTTGGTCAGTCTGCCTGCCTACCTGTCTATCTATCTCTTTATTTGAAGGAAATATACTTTGCCTTTTAGTCCCATGACCCTACCCCAAAGTGGCTTACAATACAAGTTATTTCGACACTTCCTACTCACAGGCTTACAGTCTAAACAAGATACATCTACAAGGGCAAAGGAACAGAAGGCAAGAAGGGTGGAAATTTTGTTAAGCAGCAGCTAAATCATGGCACAATGGAAGTGTACCTGGCTGCTCTTCCACTCTCTTTGTGGACATAAGATCTGTGGATTATAGAAATGAACATAAGAGAACAAAACCCCAGTCTTTGTTCTTGGAAATGTATTGTGCAGCTGGGACACAGGAAGTTAGCAATATAAATCTCATATTCAAGTGAACAGGCACTAGATAACGATCAATCTGCATGGAAAATAGAAGGCGGCAGGAAGAAACCTCATAGCCAAGGCTGGTTGCTGCCCAGTGGGGTTGGAGGTTTGGAGGCAGAGGTTACCACAGGCAAAGTCAGGAGGTCACCAGGTGCTGAACCAACTGCATCTAGTTTGCTACCCATCTTCCTCCTTTGGGAGGTCTAAGTATATCTTGTGCCTCTCTACTGGGGTTGGAAGCAGTGCCCCATCTGCAGAAGCATGAAGACCATCTCTGCATACAGCATAACAGTCCTAGCTGACAGACTGTTCCATTAATGAAACTAGGATTCCAGGAACCTTCGAAGCCTTTTTCTTTGGTATTTGGTAGAAAGTGGACTCATTTAAGAAATTTTTACTCTGCTCCTCAACCGGAACTTTTGGTTGCAGGTATATGATATAAAAAGACACAACACTCAGGGGGGAAAGAATGGAGAAAAAAAGCGAAAAGAGCACATTGTCTTTCAGCATGTCTGGTGGAAAGGAAAAACTTTCCATTTTACTTCCCTCTCCTGAAGTCTGATGACATTTCTCAAGTGTCTCACCTTTGTGTCATGTGACAAGGCACTGGGAAACTGATTCAAGGAGCACCATGGGGCATGGGAAGAAAAATCTCTTCAAACTTCAGATTAGTGTTTTGAATTTAGATATGAGAAGTCTAAATTTAGATATGAGAAGTTCATCCATGAAGCTAATTGAGTAGCTTTGGACAAGTCACTATTCTCCTAGGGTGTCTGCTGTATCTTACTGTTCCTGAAAAAGAACATTGTGTCATGGGCTTCCAGGACCTAGACTCAGACTCAGACTCAGAGTCTGAGACAGCAGAACCTGCTGAGCTGGGCATATGCTCTGGCTCAGAGACTGTAAAAGCAGAACCTACGGAGCAGACAGTACCACCACCCACCCTAGAGAAAGAACAGGGGCAGTGCCAGCCCCAGCAGGGAGCCCTGCTCCTTCCGACACAGAGGATGACTTACCAATACCCCCTTTCACCCAGGGTAGACACTAAAGGGGACTCCTATGCCACTCCCAGTGAATTTATGCCAAACAACAATTAATCAAGCACTAGCTGCGCTGATCTCTGAATCTATAAGAGTTGAGCCATTCCCCTCCAGATCTTGTCGGTCATTAACTGACCATTTCTCCTATCATGCTTCTGTTTGTTTCCCTTGCCTGTTGTTCTTGCCTCTGACTTGTGTTTATATTGCTTACCTCTGATTTATAAACCTTGCTGGCACTGTTGCTTCTTCTCATTTGTAAGACTGTTTCCTTGCTAAAGTAAACTGTCTAATTACTTTGCTGCCAGAACCTCTTGCCATGTGCGTTATCAGCAGCCTTTGACTGTTGGCACAGACCGAACGTGGACACACTGTGATTAATGTGAATGATCTGAATAGATCCAGAAGTACTGTATCATAGGTCATCTTGTTCCATGTGTCTTGTGCTCTAGGACTAAGTGTGCCCTCCCCCATTCTGAGGTGGCATGGACCAATGCAGTGTTAATAACTTTATATATATATATCTATGCAAAGATTAGTAGGCAGCCAGTGTGCATTGAAAATAGCATGGGTATATACATAATAGCAGTATTTTCTGCACAGAAAAGGCTGTTTTCTGTGCAGAAAATGCTGTTTTCTGTACAAAACACCCACATGCAAATGGTCACATGTAGTTTTTGAAGACTTTCTCACAGTCAGAATAAAATTCATATAACTGCTGATTAGTTACTTTAGGAAGAAACATATTCAATAATTACATCCCTATCATCTCTTCATAGTTGCCTCAGTAAATGAAATGCATTTTCCTATGTCATGTTTGAACATTTGTTATAAAGGCTTTTTTCCTCATTCTCAGTTGATTTATGTACAGGATGTGTGTGTGTTTGTGCGTGTACATGTCACCCAAGATGTCACAGAATTTTCTATTCTGCTTTCCATGGGCACCCTTAATATTCAAAAATTATACAAGTGGATGAAACAATAGAAAAGGTAATACTAAAAAAAAAATTTCCTTTACCTGATGCTTTATAAACTATGACCAAGTGCAGCAGCTGCAGGTGTAAAATGAGAATACCATCACAGTAAAACAGCTTAGAGCAATGATTATCAGTGTGCTAGGGTGAAAGAGACAATACTGGAATAATTCCAGTCATTTTAAACAGAAGCTGATTACACTATGCTGCAGTAAGGTGACCTTCAGCCAACAAAATGCAATCAAGGGTATCATACATATTAATGGCGTTTGAAATGTAAGGGAACTGCAGTCAGAATTAATGAAGATGTATTATATAAGTGGTGCACTTTTTACCTTCTAAATGAAATCTTACAAGCATTTTGTCCTTTTGAGAATGCATACTTATTACTTCAAATTCCACTGATTACATTTGCAACCAAGGCTGAACATACATTTAGAACTAAACTAAATGGCCAAAAGGGATTTCAGCTTTCTGGGCAATGTACAGAAATCTAATCAGCTGTTTATAAAACATACTACAGTTTACAGTTGGGGAGAAGGAAACAGGCCTACCTTAGCCCTAGTTGCTGGGGAAAGGAAATATTCTATGTAATTGTTTCTTTTCACTGAAATGTTAAACTCTTTTTAATAACAACTCAGGAAAGAAAAGGGATATACAGACCTGGAAATTATGTAAAAAGCTGCTAGTCTCATTTTGCACGTGTTTCACTGTGTCTCTCGTCATCTCTATAAATACTGGGATGGTGGGAGTTGTGGTTTAACAAAAAGCTGGAAAAAGATGTTTTTGAATATTTTAAATTTATTGTTGGAAGCCACTTTGGGTCCCATTTTTGGAGAAAGGCAGCATACAAATATAGTAAATAAATAAAGCATTTTGATACTTGTGAACAGAGAAAAGAAGGGGAGCTGGGATACATTTTCTAGAGAAAGTAATATGGAATTCAAGGCTGTGATCTTGTGTGTGTGGTGGGGCATTGAATGTAACACAAAAAATGGAAGCCCTGACACTTTAAAGAAATGGATAAATCAGCAGGACAGGCGGTAATGTTGCTTCTCATTGTGCTTCTCCAAGTATTCCTCCACCTGTGATTCTGTTTGGTATGCTGTGAACCCAAGCTCAAGTCTTGCTTGCTCCTGCTGATGGGAGAGGCAGAAAGGTCAGCAGATTATTTTGGCACCTGGGAGATGGATGGGAGTGATTGTACTGCAGATGTTGTCACTGCTTCTGAGCTTTTAAAGTGACAGGGTCTGTGACAACATTTATCACACAAAAGAAAATGCCTACCTAATTTGGACTAAGATATGAGATCGTGGAATCTACCGAGAATGTAAGGTTATTACAATAATCTTTTCTTGCATGAGAAGAAGATCAAAAAAGTTATTTCAACATTTTGGGGGAAAATGTGTTCCATTAAAATTGTTTTGTGGTCTTTATGTGGTTACAAAAAATTAAGTTCTAATGCTAACATTCAAACCTTATACATGACAATAAACCAGTTGAGACAATCTAACATAATAACAGATTTTGAAACATGGTATCCCACACAGAGGAGGTCAATATGCCGTTCCGCTCTTCACTGTTCAAAAGAAAAGGCCATCTTTCCCCGTATGCTGTACACACAGAAACAAAGTAGCATCTGATTCTAGCATTTACAACAAAGATAATTTCTTCAAGTGGTGGTGGTGGTGGTGGTGATGGGTTAAACACACAAACTGTTTCCCTGGAAATAATTTTATCCATGTTTGGTTATGTACTTTCAGGGTCTATAAATAAGTTTTCAGAGTATAAGAGACCAGAATAGGCTAGAACTTGAATAACACCTCTAGTTTCCTCATAATAAGAAATGCACTTCTCTACAAAAGAAGCTTGAAGACACACATTTTAACAATATCACTGGAGTCTAATTTACATTTGCAGAGGTTCTAACTGTCTTAACGCTATTTAGCTTCTTGACACAGTAAGCTGAATTACTGGATCATATTTCAGAATAGGCTGAACTACTGGATCATAGGTCGCTTCATTCAAGTCCTAATCCATGTACTCCAGAAAAAAGAAAATACTTCCATTCAGTAAGTTGTGGATTATTTTCTGATCTCATGAGAATTCCAATATATTCAGGATTCAGGTTGAACTGTGGTTAGGTGATAGAGTGCACCTCTTGTATTTCCTACCCCAAGGACAATTATAATGTTCCTTGTAATTTGAAACATACTGTGGTTCATTTGCAAACAACTGAACCAGTATATGTTGCTTTACTCTATAATGGCTCACCAGAACCTATGTGGACATTTTTTTTACTCTAATATATTATATTGTCAGGATAAGAAAGTCTCCTGAAGGGCAAAAAAAACAAGAGACAGGGAGGGGGATTGAAGGCAAATTGTTTACACCACGTCACAGAATTCCTACCTGGTAGGCCTAGTTCTGTGAGATGCTGAAGCAAAACATGACTATGATAGAACTAAAACATACCATCTTGACTATACTGTTGAGTATCTTGAGTGGCATAATTCAAGAAAGAGTACAGTGAGGAGGAAAAAGTTTCACTATGACTGAAGTTGACAGCTAGTTCAGTGCTGGATTTCAGTCTTTGATTGTCTCAGAGAGCCACAGAACTGATTCTATAATCTCAAGGGAGCTTTGGAATTGTTCTTCTGGAACAACAGCCACTTCATGCTACATGGAGGAAAGACTTTTGAAACCGAAGAGAATGTCAAGTAGCTTGGGATCTAACAGGATCTGCTATTCAAAATGAAAATGCCAGAAGACTCACATGTTAAATAAAAGTTCCCCTTCTTTTATTTTTTCTATAGGAGAAGACAGAAACATACAGTGGCTAACTTAAATCAGCTCCCCATACCACCATACCCATAAGTGGTGCAATTAGGAAATGTTTGACTCTGAGCCAAAATATTTTACAGGGCTTCCTTTTTAGATGGTAATACATATTGCTTCTGATTGGCTCTGGTCCAGAATACCTTAAGAACCACCTCCTCACATCTGACAATAGAGAAGCCCTTTTCTGTGTTGCAGGCATAGTAGAAGCATGGTAGGTAGAAGGAAGAAAAAGGATGTTCTTAGTGGTTACACCAAAACTCTAGAATTTCTTGCCCCAAAAGCCCAGGCTGACACTCTCTTTGAAGTGTATTTTGATAAACACCATTCTGTTTGGCAGGCATTTGCTTCTGGAGTGCTATGTAATGTTGCATTTATATTATCGATCTCCTGTTATTGTATTTTGTATTTAATATTTTCTTGCTTTGAGCTGCTGTTACCTGGCCTGAATGTATGCAGATACTGGAAGAGCAGTATATAAATGAGTAAGAGTGTGTGTGTGGGAGGGGGGGAGAGATAGATAGATAGATAGAGAGAGAGAGAGAGAGAGAGAGAGAGAATGAAAACATAAACAGGCAAACAAACAACACTACTGCAAGAGCCTTTTTTACTCATTTTGATAAATGGGATCCTAGGTTCTTATCTCAAAGTCCTGCTTTATTATCAGCACTACATTCATGCATCAAATGAAGAAAGTGTCAAAATAGTGAAGCTTTTGGACAGTTCCTACGGAATATATCATTAGTGGCGGGGTGTTGGCTTCCATATCAGTGGGGTGGTGAGTCTGGTAAAGATTTTAGATAGCTTCAAAGAAGGTTTAGAAAGGAGCTGAATCTGTCAGAGGGGAGAATAGGCTTCAGCACCTTGGATAACTCTTTTAAAGCCTGGATTAAAATGTGGAGTGGATTGATTGTTCACTGACATGTAGGAGCCATCAGCTGCCACTACATCACAATTTCTTTAACCCAGTTAAACATCTGATCTATCTGAATCGCTAATGTGTGCACGGGTTGGCAGCACTTTCCAGGGTTTCACCACTGCCTGGAGATATTGGAGACTGAAGGTGGGACCTTTTGCATGCACAGCAAGCGCTTGATAGTGAATGATCTGTCAATCTCAGGGAAAGTTCCTCCAATCGCATCCACAGGGGATTGTCAGAAGAGACTGCAGGTAAGTTCTACATGGACCTATCACATGGACATCAAGTATTAGATTTGATTCTGAATTATAAAAATGTAAAGTAACTGAAGCACGGCTTCAGAAGCAGCAGTCAGTGTCACTGCAGGTCACTGGATCATTTACACTGTGGAAAGCAACATTCTGACACATGTTTATCTCATGAACTATTTTTAAAGGAGTCCACTTGTAATGATGGAGACTTTACAACTTCCCCGGCAATTTGTTCCACTTCCTAAATATTTTTATGTTTAGAAAACTCTCTCTTACACTTATCTTTCTTCCTGCAACTTTATCTCACTTCCTTGAGCTTGCTCGTCTGTTGTCATAGTGAGCCATCCATTTACACATTTAGTCAAACGGTTGAGTTTGGAGTCATCTAAAAGGTTTTCCTTCTGTTCTCAGAGTAGAATACCCCACAGTGCTAATAAAATGAAGAAATATAGTGTCATGTCAGATTGCTATATATTTAAAAATATTGGGTTTGTCTTCTAATGCTTCATTTCATATTGGGTTATATTCCTCAGCTGTATGTGGCAAACACAGCCATACATCAATCATTTTTTTATTGATTATAAAGAAAAAAAAGAACAAAACAAAAAAAGAAAAACACAATGTGATACACATAACAATGGAAAAAGGAAACTTCAAGAAAACAAGCTTACATTGTTATTTCTGTCCAATTCCATTACAATCATATACTTATTCAACATATTCTATATC
Source organism: Cyclura pinguis (assembly GCA_030412105.1). Lineage (NCBI taxonomy): Eukaryota > Metazoa > Chordata > Lepidosauria > Squamata > Iguanidae > Cyclura > Cyclura pinguis. The sequence continues at coordinate 163,509,086 of CM059603.1, read as the reverse complement.
ATACTGCTTATATACTTTTGTCATCTATAGCTAGATCTCATTCTCATTATACTCATTATTATTATAATAATTTCATTCTTAACTCTATGCTTTTCCATTACATTTAATCTATTACTATTACTGAATATGATCTTATTACTAAACATATCAAACTATTCCTAAAAGTAAACCCACTCCCCAGAGCCAATTATGTTTCAACTTACTCCACCTTTCAGAATTGTAATTCTTCTTGTGGAGGTATGACACCAGCCATACATCAATCATTAGTCCCAGCTAGAGCATATGTCCTGAATCAATTGTTGAATGGTTCATCAATATTCCACTGATACAGTGAGCCTGTTCTAGTTGGGACTGGCAATTGGATTTAGGCTAAAGAATCCCAAAATGGTGAAGGCTGAAAACCAAAGACTATTCAGCCCAATCTGCTACAATTAGGCATGGAGAGGAAGTTTCCAATACTCAACACTTTTCAGTGATGGGTCAAAGTATAGAATCAACCAGGACAATCACCTACTTACATTATAATGGCCAGCAAATTATCCTGGGAAACTCACACCTAGAGCAAGATGGCTGTTGAATCCGGTGTTGTTTGTTCCTGATTGATAGATATAGATAATGCATCTAAAAAGGCTGGACTGGTTGATATCAGACCTGACAATTATGTGAAACTTTTTAATTGTTTTTTTTTTAAAAAAAACATTCATGCACATGAGTATCTTACCACCTCATCAGTGAATTCCATAGGCTAACATTTGTACGAAGAGTTGCCTTTTTTTTTTTTACTTCCTCAGCCTGCTACCTAATCAAACTAATTGGATGACCTTGACAAAGTTCTTGTGTTTTGAAGAACTGTGGCTCTTTTATTTCATCCATTATTTCTACAGAGTGAATTATCTTAACATTTAATTTCTTCCTAAAAAGCAACATTGACCAGACAGAAACAGGCAACATACTAGCAACTGTTGATCACTAATAGAGCTTTTCCAGTGAACTTCAAAAGTTCAAAGCTGGGTATTTTACAACAATAATATTAGGCATGATATTATCACTCCATTTATATCACTATGTAGACGTAGAAAATATCTACCTTGTACTGGTATATAAATCTAATTGCATGAATCACTAAAGATGGAAAGGGTGTTGACACATACTACCATTGATAAATCTCATAATTTGTTAAGGAAATTAAATAAAGAAGGTGATTAGATATCCTTTGTAAATATATATGATAGTAGTAATAGCAGCAGTAATGATGTTGTCGCCTTTTTCTAGATATCATCATTTTTCTTTTGCCTTACTATTGTTATTGGTTTCTCAGGGGAGTTAAATCCAATCACTAGTTTCAAGCGGGGCAAACCCACCGAATCATTTGTTGAATGCTAAATGATTTTGTGAATCTACTGCAGTTGGGACTGGCAATTAGATTTAGGCTAAGCCAGGCATGGGAATGGTGTGGCCTCCCTTGTGTGAGAGAACTGCAGCTCCTAGCATTCCTCAGCATTGGCTATGCAGGCTACGACCACTAGAAGCTGCAATCTAACATTTGGAAGGGCATACGATTCCCACCCCTGCTTTAAATCCAATCTTTCAAAAAACTTTCACGTATATTCAACTGTGATATAGTTCTGGAGGACCAATATGAAAAGTGTGTGAAGTGTACTTTGAGAGATTTCTTCCTTCCTTATCTCTTTTGCATCTGAGTTGATTAGGAGATGTGCTAATTCTTCTTGAGGAACTCTATTTAGACTTGAAGCCTTCAGCTAAACATCTTAATCAGAATTTTGATTTGTTTCTGAAAATTACCAGAGTTTTTTTAAAGTTCATTTCTACTTTTTAAAAATGTTCTTTAATGGCCGGTGCCTGTGCACAGCTCAAGCCAAATCAGCAATCAAAACTGCTGCCAAGGACTGTTTCACAATAGCTGTTGTCATCAGGGTAATGCTGAATCCCCTAAAATAAGCAGAAGATATAGAAGAAATTACACAAAGATCAGCTACACATCCTGCCTGCTAATCTGTGCTGATCTGGGCATGGAACTGGGCATGTAACAGTAGTGTAGGTATGGTTCTTCATTCATCATGATGATCACTACCATCACCACCATCATTATCATGGGTACAATACAGGATCTGATTAAATAAAAGTGAATTACTCTAGAGCAGAGGTACGGATGGGACCCTTCAGATGCTGCTGAATGTGTTCTCCCTGCATTCTTCATCACTGGCTATGCTGATGAGTGTATCTAGGAGCTGCAGTCTAACAACAGCAACATTTGGGCTGTACTAGAATGTAAGCAGGGGGAAAAAAGCATTAAAAATAACAAAATACTGGATTACTTTGTTGGATGTGGTGCTTAATTACTTGGGTAAAGAAAAGTGAGCAAACAGGGCCACTAAATTTACATGATTTCTGAAATGTCCCGGAGCCATTTGGCTACATGGTCTGAAGATGTTCCAGACCTAGAGCAGTCTATCACTTCTGGTAGGAGTTCTGTTCTGAGTGACAGAACAGAAGACAGCTTCACCTGGGTTGTTGTTTCTTCAAAACCCTGACTTTCTGGGATTAGGTAAAGAGTACCTACTCATCTGAGTTGCCCTCAACCAATCAGAGGCATTTTCTTTTCTTTTTTAAATCAATATTCTACCTATGTCTCCTTAGAGAAGACAATGAGTGCCTGGTAGGGCATAAGACCTTGTAGATGAATTGGGGAACTGCACTTAAGCCTAATTTTTTTAAAAAAAATCCCTGAAAATGTACATTAGAAATAACAGGAAGGAAAGCAGATAACATGAATTCTAGCTTTCTCATTGTTCTTCTAAAAATGGAATTTGGGCTATTAAACAACACGACACAAAGCTTGCCAAACAGTGAGTATCAGAGACAACTGAGGTAAAGTTCATCACAACTTACACCTTCCAACCATTACAATACAACAGTTTTTGATACTGAATCATACAAAATTTAACTATCATAGTGTTGCAGTAAGAATAATAAAATACTGGTATAGGTTTAAATATCCCTTATCCAAAATGCTTGGGAGCAGAAGTGCTTTGCATTTCAGATTTTGTGCTAAGGCTAAGCCTGTACTCCCTTTTTTTTCAGATTTTGGAATACCTCTATTTCTATATACATAAAGTACAGTACAGAAGATCTCTGGGGAGCCCACAAATGATCTAGCAGGAGCACCACAGCTGCTGCTTTGTACTGAACGCTATGCTTGAATTCCTCCATCTTATTCGTTCTCTACTTATGTTGTATATGAGATGCAAGGCTGGAGAGAGACTGAGGATCTGAGAGACAAATGAGGCAGGGGCACTGCAGCTACCACCTCAAAGGCAGAAGTAGGTGGCTGGCAGTAAAAAGTTTCAGTTTCAGAGATTTTCAAATTTTGGATTTCTGGATGAGGTATACTCAAACTGTACTCCCTTTTATAAGATTGATATTAACAGGCATACTCAGAGGGCAGACTGGAAAGAACTATAAAGTGAAATGTTAGGACCATCACTTTTAAATTCCTTATAATCCTCTGTAATTACATAATAATAGGGAAATTATTACATTTCATGCTCAAAGAGGCAAAAATGAACGAATTTGTACAGGAATGTTACATCCTGAAATTTGCATTGCTTTTCAGAACAAGAGAAATAAACCTGTATAGCTACTAGAATCTTCCCAAAGCACTAGAAGTTCCTCAAACAAGTCATATTGTGGGAAATGAAGGAAGAATAATAGCAAGCTAAACAGAATCTTTGGAAGGGATTCAAAATTTCAGCAGACACTGAAATGAAAAGTCCATTGAACTGAATGGCTGATTTTGCTCACATCTTGTTAGGATATTCAAAGGCTCCCTTAGTTGTACAAAATATGAAGTGTTGCATAGTTTCACATCTACATGCTCCCTGTTTGTGTTAGCCAGATATGTTTTTCCAACTTGTTACAGTGGATACCAGGTGCTAATTATCCCGATCTGGGTGACGTTTTGAAACCCATTTACACTGTTACCAATTTTTCCCCTTTAATGTAAACAGAGGGCTAACCAAGATGCACACAGATGAAAATATATGTAAGGACAACGAATTCTTGGTACTATATACCCACTGGCATGCAGATTCTGTATATCTGTATCCACAAGAACTTAAAAGTGTTTTAATATCTCTTATTAACTGAAATTGTTGGTGATTCAAAGATTGTCCCATCTGGCCCAGGTACATGTAACATGAAAAACTATTTTTCAAGATATTAGCTTGCTGCATATTTCAGACTGCAATTGTTCTCTTATGTGAAAATATGATGGCACTTGGAATATACAGTGATTGTTACAATTTATTTCAATAGGGTTGTTAAAACAGTCTACTCTTATTTTTCAGCTGTAGAACTAAAATTATCTACTATTTTGGAAGAACACCCAGCCCAGGGCAAATGCTCTGAGAAGAGCAACATTTTGTTCTGCAAAATGTTTACAATGACATTCTCCTCCCAGTTAGCCAATAAGTCACAGCTAAAAGTTTTAGGTTTGGGGTTTGGAAAATAACACTTAATGAACTTTAACCTTCTTGCCAAGGAAATCTTTTAAATATCTGCTTTAATTTTTAACAACTGGTATCCCATTTATCTTTTTGAAAAAACTCAAAGCAATTAATATACACATTTAATCAATGAGACATAAAATATAAATGAACTGTCTAAAAGGAACAAAATAAGAGCAGAGTAAAAGCAGAAAATAGAATCACCTGACCAAAAATCAGCTGACCAGCAGCTGGCCAAAAATCAACAACATGAGAGAAAATAATCCAAAGAGTTTCAGACAATTTCCAATCCTCTCTTGAAGCCCCAATTTCCACTTAATACTTGAAGGCATGCAGTATCAGGCAGGTCTGGAATCCCAGGAGAGAACATCTGATAACATTGATACAATCACTGAGAAAGCCTTCCTCATAATACTTGTAGAAACCATCAAATTTGTTTGAAGCACGTTTGAAGTCATTTGGCAAGGGCACCTGGAGCAAAAACCGAGAAGCTGAATGTGTGAGATGATAAACCTGGAAAGGGAATCCTTCAAATTTCTAGTACCCAAACTATTTAATATAGTAAATGTCTTATGATCTAGGTATTTGAATAACCCAGCACAGATGAGAACAAGCAGCCTCAGCTCAGCCTGGAAATGCACAAGCAACCAAGTCAGATCAAATTACAATGAGGCAATGTGCTCCTGTCAACAAGTATCAGACAGCAACCTAATGGAGGTGCTAGTTGAAGTTTCTGAGTGCTTTTCAAGGATAGCATCTTGTAGAGCACAGTACAACCCTGATGTAGTTAATTCTAGGGCATGCTAGGATATGTGTGAAATGTAGCCAAGTCAAACTTCTTCAGGAAGGGACCCAGCTGACAAGGTATCTGGAGCTGGCCAAAGTCACTCAATGTCACTGATGCCAATGGAGCCTCTCAAATTAGTACTAGATAGAAGGATACCTCCAAGCTGTGAATCAGAGTCTTCAGAGGAAGTGTGATCACACCCAAGATAAGATACATTCCCATTGCTGGATGAGACACACGTCTCCCACCAACAGTACCTCCATTTATTTCAATTAAGTTTTTATCTCCATCCCCGCAATTGTCATACAACAGTTCAGATATTTCTTATATTAGAGTAGATACTAGTTACTGCTGAGTCGTGAAACTATGAATGGAGGGCCTTTGTGCAGGTCAACATCTCCCGAACTAAGTCTCTCATAAGGTTGTTGCAAAAAGAGAAGAAAGATAAATCATTTAATAAACTACATGTTCATATATGTGATTTGCTGACCAGCCACGAAATAACAAGACTAAACACTGATAACTAGCTTGAATAAGGCCCACTTTATTTAATCTAAAACCTATTTAATCGTGTTAAACCTGGACAGGAGCAAGAAAAGGGACCAATCTAGTGTGGCCAGGCATCAGTTCATGATTCCCTCCTCAGCCTTCGACTGGGGGAACCAACTGAGCCCCAAGGGCTATCCAATAGCTGGGCTGCTCTCCATCTGGCTATCTTCTGGAAGGCAGACCCGAAGAACCTCCTCCCAAGTTGCAGGACTTAAAGTGAGGACAAAGCTCCTAGGCCAGCCCCAAAGGTAGTCTCCTTCTCCATTCCCTGGATCTCAGGACCTAAAGAGGCAGTTCTAGAGTCCTCGCCTTCATCAGACAGGTGCCAGAGGGTTCACCATAATTGCTACTTTTTTCTCCCATCACCTGCCATGGACAAGGGACAAACATCTGCTAAGTCACTTTCCCCTACCAGGCTGGCCAAAAGGGGCCTCAACTTCTGATTCAAGTCCTCCAGGAACAACATATCACCCTCTTCTGATAAATGCATGCCATCTGCTCTGTAGAATACAGGCCACCGAAAGGCAATTTGTGGATGCATGCGAAAGTGACCCAACCCTCTGTTTTAAGGCATCATAGATTGCCTTATTCACTACTCTGCATGGCACCAAATTTGGCAGGGCAAAATGGATGTCTACAACAAAGTATATCCTTGGCCATTTGGTATGACTTATCCAAAGGTCATACAGAGCAAACAGAATAAGGGTCATGCCCTACAACAAACCAGGGTCAGTCCCACCCAGGTGGATGACTAAAATATAAGCTTAAGACCCTGTGTGCTCCCTAAATAACAGTGGTAACAAACCATGCCAATAAAGGCCTCTCTTCATCATCCACTCCACTGTGACCCCATTGCTCAACCCATGTTGAGCCCCAAAATGGCAATTCTGTGCTTGGTGTGCCACATAATATATCATACTTTGGCTGCAAATCAGGACCTATCTCTTTTCCAGGCATAACCTAGAATGTGAAAATGATAAGAACATTCATAAGAACATAAACAAAACATTTACCCGTAAGGATAAAATAGAATTATTATAAATTGGTTTGGAGATGGTACCCAACACCAGTAAGGTTAAACTACATAGACAAGAAGGTTATGTTGGAGGGATTGCCAAGAGATTGGCACATATATTCATATGTGGAATTGTGAAAGTGTACAGAAATTTTGGCAAATGGTGTTTAAAGAGGTAAAAGAGATAACAAGAATTGATTTACAAATATTTCCAAGTATAGCATTTATATCTATATTTGATAAGGTTAATTGTACCCAGACAATGAAGGAGTTAATTACAAATTTATTAACTGCAGCAAGGCTAATTATATCGAGAAAATGAAAAACTCAAGAAGATTTTCAAATAAAGGATTGGTATAAAGAAGTGTGGAAAATTACGAATCAATGATAAGTTAACATGTCAAATTAAGGTTAAAAAAGGAATAATGAAAAGGAATGACTTTGAAGCAATATGGAAAATATTTGTGGAAAAGGCTTTAACAAAAGAGGGAAGTGTCACACCTCCACAAGAAGAATTATAATTTTGGAAAGCAGAGTAAGCTGGAATATAATTGGCTTTGGGAATGGGTTCACATTTAGGGTTAGGGTTTATGGATAATAACAGGATCATATATGGTATTAGCAATAGGTTAAATATAGTTGAAAAGAATAGATTTAAGAATGAAATTACTATAGCGATAATGAGTACAAGGAGAATGAGATTTAGATACATGAAATAAAGATATATAATCAATATGATATATAATACGTTGAATAAGTATATGATGATAAAAGATCTAGAGAGAAATAGTAATTTAAGCTATTTGTGTTGCAATTTTTCTCTTTTTCACCTTTATGTTAGTCATGTGGTGTTTTTGTTTTATTCTGTTATGTATTGTTCTTTTTTTCTTTATAATAATTTTTTTTTTTAAAAAAGAAGAAATAAAAAGCCACAAGTCTGGGCTACCAAGCTTAGAATTAAAAAAAAAGAAAAAAAGAACATGAACAAAACAAATCAAACTTGAGAGATCAGATATGCCTCTTACATGCAAAGGAACTCTAGAGTCCAGTAATCATGGAAGCAGCCCCAATCCAAAATGAATGGGTTCCAAATGTAAATCCCTGAGGGCCCAGTCAACGTAGGGCCTTGGAAGTGACAGTCCAGAATTGGTATTTAGTAAAGGGTGAAAAATCAGCATGACAAAATAAAGGATGTGGGCTATTTGTATGTAACATTACAGACCGTGAACAGGGCACAAGGCCTGATCATGACAAACACCCAACATTGCCTTCACCCCACCTTCCTTTGATCAGTCTTACAGGTATGAATTGTTAATACAGCCTGCTGCCCAGGAAGACTGATATCCTTTAACTCTACTGAATGTATCCCCTTTAGACAACACAACCAGCTCACTAAAAGGCAAGGCACCTAAAAGGGGCAGTCAAAGATGATGTGTTGAACAAACGACCTCATAATCTGAGGCACAAATGGCTGACCAAGTGCTCCACAACCCTGAGAAAATCTGGAGATAATAGTTCTCACCCATTAGTCAACAGCAGGATGTGGAGAAATACGTCACACTAGCAACCTGTAGAAAGACAAATCCAATAGTTTGGAAAAATAGAGGATAATAAGAATTCTGTGTAGCTACCAGTGAGTCAACAGGGAAGTATATAAAAACTATGTCCTAATAGCAGCAATCTTCTTATAATAGGAGAAGATTACAAACTCCTATAAAATCTGCAGAAAAACAGAGTTCCCATGGTTGAGAATGGCAAGTTTCCTTCTCCCTTAGTGGATCTGGAACTCATGAACAAGAAAAGTTGTAGTAATTCCTCACTGCAGTTTCCTGCCAAAAAAGTTGTAAGGGTGCTGTTCCACATACAGAAATTATGTGAGAATTTCTCTTGGGAATATGCTTTATCTATAATTTGAATACAGGGATGAATGCATATCTAACCACCAGTAATTTTCATAATATCTTGAACACCTTAAAATCAACTAAGAAGAAAAGTATGTCAGTTACTTGAACATATATGACCCCCTACCAAACTGACAGCTTGTTGCCATCCTACAGAAAAATGAGAAGATTCTACAATTACTTTGTTTAAATTGCTCTGCAAGCATTGTAAGAAGGGCCTGAATCCATCTTCTCCTCATATTTAGGAAATAGAGAATGAAGCTTTGCTTGTTGATTATTAAAACAGATATCTGCAAAGAATAGGGAGGAACAACAACAGATGCCTATATACTGAATAAATACACAGTCAAATGGGCAGAACCTCAGCTAACATTCCCACACTGGGGAAAATTGCTGAGGTGCAAGTTTCTGACATTTGATAGGCCAAAGACCTACAAACTCTGGTAACAGGTAAGATGACCATTAACCTCTCAATGACTGAAGTTTCGTTTACAGCTCTGAAACCACAATGCCAGGAGCCACCCATCCACTTGGGGATAACACAGATCTTCAAGATTCATGAGGCAAATCTCATTATTTCAGAATTGTAGCCATCTAGAGGAGCTAAGGAGAACCACTGTGTGTAGTGGTTTCGAGCGTTGGATTATGACCCTGGAGACCAGAGTTTGATTCCCTCCTCAGCCATGGAAACCCACTGAGTGACGCTGAACACATTACATACTCTCAGCCCCCAGAAAACCCTGTGTTAGATTTGTCTTCAGGTCACCATAAGTTGGAAATGACTCGAGGGCATACAACAACAACAGTAAGAGGAGCTAACAGGCACTTCTTCCGTTGCCCTTGAAAACACTAGTCCCCTCCACAAGGCTTGCAGACAGAGCAGCAGCTCCCTAAATAGACCAAACTGGATATTGTGTTATGAATCTGATGTTTATTGAAATTCCTTGTACGATGTAATCCTTTAACCTATTATTTCTGCACTTTACCTGATCCCATTATCCTCCTGTCGTTATCCTGGCAGCGCCTTTGCCGGGAAGGGAGCGCAACAAGAACACTCCCCTCCAAACTCAGCCAGCTCCTTGTGGAAGGAAGTGTGAGCGACATGCTGTTGCCTTCCGCAGTGCAGCCAGGCTCTTTCCCATGCTTTGCTGGGAGAGGAGGCACCTCCATCGCGCTTCCTGCCCTTCTGCATGGTCAGGAAGGATGGGAGTTTCACATGATCATGGGTGCTTAATGGATTTATTCCATTAAGCAAATATCCTGCGATCATGACATGTGGGGGCGGAATGGCAGTGGGACCACAATGGTGTTGTGCAAAAGCATGACCCACAGACCACTGCCATCTGTTCCCATAGCAGGACTGTGACACCATGTGGAAATGGCCTATGTAAATACAATTGATCTAAACACAACCAAATTAAAAGCTATGTAAAATACAACCAAATTAAAACCAAACTGACTTAAATATGACTGAATTAAAACAAAATCAACTTAACCAACTTGAAATTCAACTGAGTTAAAATATGACTGAATAAATAAAACAGATGTAAAATACAACTGACTTAAATCACAAGTGATTAAAAAAACCCTACTTAAAATTCTACCGATTTAAAATCCAATCATATTAAAATAAACCAAATTAAAATAAAATCAATTTTAAAAAACCCGACAGGCTACATTGCACAGCGGACAAGCCAAAAAGCACTCCACTGCCACCCATTCAAACCTATGTCATCAAACAGCAAAGCACACAGTTCAAGTTCAGCCTCTGAAAGAGGATGCAAAGGGAGTGGGAGGAACTTAAATATTCTCCAGCTCTGTCTGTTCACACTCACCATTCAGGCACAATTGTGCCTGATGTAACAAAACCCTGACCTCTACCCATTGGAGGCCAGCAAAGATGGTCCCTCCCCATAGTGCCATGTGCAACACAGCTCCAGGACTGCAAAATAATAACATACTCAGTGGTCACATTACAGTAAATGAGCTGAGTTTAAAAGAAAATCTAGTTCAAAAGCAAATGTAAATAACATGAGAGGCAATCTTAATAATGATGACGTGAAAATGTTTCTGGCGTATATTACCACTTAACAACTTAAGACTTTTCATCTGTATAAGCCAGAGTAATTGCAAAACTACAGTCAGTCAATTAATGATTCAGCCTCCTGAATGAGAAAGATTTCATCTGTGTTCAATTGTACGTAGGGTTTTCTTTTTTACACTACAAGATTTTTGGAATGCAGTGCACACAGAGAGGATTTTCCCATAAAGTGAAGAGCGGATCCAGATGTTTGTGAAAAGGAAACATTTTATTATTGGCTTCAGGAATACTGTGTGTGTTTTTGTTTATGCATATGGGGGCTTTTGCCAAGTTATAAAGTATTAAAAAGTTACAATATACAAATTATGATATTTAAATCCTAAGCAAAATTAAAGTTCATGCAACAGTGTAAAGTACAGAAACAGTCCCCTACTGTAGCACTCTAGAATTAAAAGAGTGTGTGGAATTGTGTGAAAATGGCAAGACTAGACAGCTCTTTGAGGAGAAATATTAAGAAAAGCCAAACAGTGCATGTTGGCTGCATACTATTGAATTCAATAGTATTTAAGATAAATTAGAATGATATACACTTTTCTCTCTGACTTCCTTTTCAGTTCCAGGCTACAGGAAAGGGCTGTATGTAGATCTCCAGCTCTGTTAGGAAAGCAGCATCTTGTTACAGTTTAACTGTTACAGAAAGCTTAACTGATTTTTTGCTTCAACTTGCAAAGACTCTTGTTGGTCGGGAGTGTCAATGTATTTACTGTGTTTTCCTCCAAGTGTCTGTAGTGCCAGGGCTTACCCTCTATTCTCCTCTATATCCATCTTCCGGCTAGAAGCGAGCTGACTAGATTAAATGTTATTTATCCCATCTCTCTGTGTAAGTGTGTAACTCCACTGGAAAAACCCTACCCTGGGGTCTACAATTTTGATATTAAAATATGATTCAATGTGCCTGAGAGGTCACCTGGATGGTCACGTAGGCAGCAATGGTCAAAGATCGAAAACCAGGTCAGGCCAGTAAAATCCCCAGTCACGTAGCCCTAGGAGACCTCAAGATGGGTAAATCCACAATAAACAAAGGGTCCTCAGCCCCGAGAAGCTGACTTGAGGGGATTAGCGTGTCTGCCCCAAGATGAGCAAATATTCCATCAGGTGAGGACCAGTTACATGAAGTCACACCACAAACTAACACAGCCGAAGATCCTGAGACTTTGGCAACACCTTGCAATCCCATCACACAAAGGAAATTGCCATGGTGGAGCTTCGGTATCGCTCCAACACTCATTGTTCTCCCCGGGAAAGGATTAGTCCTCCAGCTACTTTTTCCCCTACAAACAGTCCCAGTTTTTGAGTGGCTCTTTGGATCACTCCCGGTCACCCCAGCAGACCGTTGCTCCATCCATTAAGTGACCCCCTCAGCCCTCTCCATGCTGAGCCCCACTTCTCCACTGCCTTCCCAGACCCAGGACTTCAGGAAAAGGTGCAGTATTACCCCAACTGTACCCCTTCAATATTCCCTCTGTCCAATTTCCTCTCTTTTGCTTCTTAATAGCTCTTGGGTGCATGTGTGTGAGAGTGCATTGGTGCGTGAGACTTACATTCAATAAAATCATTTATTGGACATTTGGTTTGGTTTTTGGCTTGGCCTGACCCCGTAAAAACTGGTTAAAAGACTCCACTAGGTTACCCTGCCCCTTGCATTGCTATTGCTCATGCTCTGGCTAGTTTCCATTCCCCATCAAGTGGAGCATGGTGAGGTGTCCCCCAAGGGACCCCCGAAATTAGGGTAACGAGTGACATGGTATAGTCCTCTCATTTCACCTTGATCTGGGAATATTCCTTTTAGCAAAAATTTGTGAGTTTCCAAACAGGGAAACAGGGAAATTGTGTGTGTGTATGTATGTTTGATGATAAGCTGCAAGGAACGATAGCTGATACTTAGTGCATAATGCTTAATGAGGCTGTCCCTAGGTTTCAGGCTCTGCCCTGGAAAATTCAGGGCCAAGGACAATCCTGAACTGGCAACTCCAGTAGTAGTTCTACGGTATCTGTGGTAGCAGCTGCTACAACTTCCATCCTGCATATAGTTGCTTGGAAATAAATCACATTTATTTCAAGGATGTGTGTTCAAATAAGTATGCTTGAAATAGAGGCTTAAAGCAAATTCCCAAGAAGGAAACCACATGAGAAATATTTTATTAAGCAAATTTTTCCTTTTTGGTTACAGTATATTCATCTCATACGTACATACATTTCACCTGCCCAGAATAAATGATCATCAGCCAAATGCATGGAATGTAACCTAATGTGGCTTAGCTTTGCTTTCCTCACAGTACACATAAATGTTTTCAAGATCAGCCTTATTATTCTAAAAATTGAAGCATTATTTGTGCTGGAAATAAGATTTTTTGATAGTATCCAAAGTCCATTGTTAAGTTTGGTTACTCTTATGTGGAAAAGGGTTGTGTGTAATCTTTAATATTTTAAAGTAACCCAGACTGGCCACCATAATGAATCCTATGCATCCTAAGAGAAGAGTGCAGGGCAGCTCCTGCACAGCACTGGCATAATTTTAATTGGCTGCTAATGTTAACAAGCAACACAGCAGCTGTACATTTTTACTGTATATTTTAAATTTGTAAGTGTTGCTAATAGGTTAATTCTATTTTTTAATGTTGATCTTTTGTATTTTTAAAAAAACTACACTGTACTTGTTTTAATTTATAAGCCACCTTAAGTCCTGTTTTGGGGAAAAGATGGCATATAAATGCAGGCATGCATAGGTTAACTAAGCCTCTGACAAAGTCAGAGAAATGTGTCTGAGAAATGTGAAAGTGCACCAATTTGATAACAAACTAAGTATGGGAAACAAACGCTGTGCAAAACAAAACAAAACAAATACTAGTCAATGTTCCCTTTAGTTTGGTATGATACTGTCCGTTTAGGTAAGTCCAATAACTTAATTATGGGGTGGTTTGGAATCTGGTAAAATAGGATGCAAAACGGCAGCTTAAATTGAAAACGTGCATCATTCAAGTACATATACATGGTGCACGTTTACAGATCAAGATACACAAGTAGCAAAGCCTAAAATGGGACATTTATTCACCTAATGGTGAGAGGTTGCATCACAGAAGACAGCATTCTGTTCCAGAGCAAGGAAGGCTTAGCTACAAATGTGATATAATATTGAACTGTGGGAACTCCATCATTTCTCAAGGCATGAATTTGAAAAAGAGACACAGAATACTTCCCACTGCAACAAGAAACATAAAACAATGCTTGCAGAACACAAGCTTTCTTTACTAATATTGTCAAAAAAATGAAATAAAATAATAATGGTGGTACTGAACAAGCTATGCACCAAAGTGAAAAAAGAAATGTACATTTTAATAATACATTAAGCAGAAACCAACATTATTTGACTGGTTGTATGTAAATACATCCTAACATGTTTTACTTAGCTATAAATCAACCTTTTATCCAATAAGAACTCATCAGCCCCATGATGCTGTAGGGCTGAGAGATCTGTTTGTAATCAGCACTGAACAGCTTCTTTTGATTTGAAACAGCAGTTCAAGGGGTTCCTGAAGGAATGAATTGATGAAAAAGAAAATTTACCAAGAAGTTTCAGCACGTATTTAAGTGGCAGATCAGCATATCCTCTTGATCACAGATTTGTTTTACGTCCAAAAGTCATCCCTTTGTCAGGCATTGGGCTCAGAGTGGAGAGTAAGAAGGTTTTCAGCAGAAGCCAAGAACATACGTCTACTAATGGCAAGCAGAACATATGAGAATCAGGAAAAAATACTCAGGCTGGCCTTCAGATTTTTTCATGTTAAAAATATATAATTACTAGGTGCTGCCCAGAAGCAAAATGAGATGGCTGAGTTGCTACTGGTTTTATGTTTCGAGAGACAGGAACCTTTTGTGTCCATCCAGCAAACATTGGTGAATGTCATAGGAAACCTGCCCACCTATCAGTGATACACTGACAGCTTTCGCCATCTCTGGAGCAGGAGCAGCTCGTGTCTCCCATGTCACTAGGGGAATGTATCCACTGTTTGAAAGATAGGGCTCTGCATCTTGAATAGCTCCTTTAAAGTTTGAACTGAAACCCAGAGCTGGTTCACCGCTGTACTGACAATAGGAGGCACTAGCTCCCACTATTTGGAACTGACTTTGTGAAAACTCATCACAGTTTAAAAGTGGGTTTTGAGAACTGTGAGAAGGGAGCTTTCAGGAATTAAATTAGGGTGTCCCATTTTACGGCCGTGAAGCCCCCATCAATATTTTGGGTTAAAATACTCAAACCATCACGTGACAGTTTTGATCTTCATGCACCTCAATAGCCCCTATCTTAGGAGACAGATTGATTGATTGGCCAAAACTTGAAACTGGAAGTGATGTTACATCATTTCCAATTCTGTCCAATGTGATGTTGTGGCCTTTGGAAGGAAAATCTGCCTAGAGTTACCCACCCTACCTTAAAACATCCAGCCAAATTTTGGGATTTTCACGGTTTTCCAGCTAAAATTAACTTAACTTAATGATCTTTTGAATGACTAGATACTTTGCACACTATTCCAGAATTGTTAGTTGGTCCCAATAAAAGGATTGCTCACCTCTGGATCTGGGATTTCAAGAATGATTCAGTTTGAGGTGGCAACCAGGAATGCATCTTTGTCCAGGAGAGGTGGATTGATGGATGGACCCAAGGGATAATAAATGTCTCACTTTGTTAGGGGAAGATATCATTTGCTAACATCCTCTTTTGAAGCAAGGTGTTTGAGTGTGTGGTGGCTGGGCAATTTCAGACATTCTTAGAGAAGACAGATTATACATACTCTTTTCAGGCTAGAATGTGGTACCAAAATAGTCTCAGTTGTTCTGATTGATGACTCACTTTGGATGAAAGATGGCTGGGGGTAGGGAGACACTATCCTATTGATTCTCCTGGATCTTTCAACAGATTTCAGTAATACTAATCATGATAGCCTGTTGGATTAGGTACAGTGTTGGAGTTGGAGGTGATTCTACACAACAATTGCCAGAAAGTGGTACTGATGGGTTCTATATCTATATAGAAGATCTATATACAGTAGCTTGTGGGGCTACCTTTGGAGACAGCTTTGAAGCTGTGACTAGTGCAAAATGCAGCAGCTAGATTGTTCATCTAAATATCCCATAAAGAATATGTAACTGGATGTTAATATGTGTTACCCTGGCTACTGGGGGTCCCCTGGGGTACACCTTGATTCGCTCAAAAAATGCAAAGATCGGGACAACTAGCGGAGCACTGGCCTTAGCAGACCGAGGGGCAGGGTAACCCAGCAGGATCTTCTACCCAATTTTTACAGGGTCAGACCAAGCAAAAAGCCAGACAATCGTACTAATAAATGGATTTTGTTAACAAATATGTTCTCACGCACCAGCCCACTCACTCACTCACTCACATGCACAAGGCCTATCGAGAAGGGAAAAAGGTGAAAAATTATAGGGGATATAGTAGAGAGGGAGTAAAGGTGGTGATCCTGCACTTGTCTAGAAGTCTTCAGTCCGGGAAGCAGCGAGAAGGAAGGAGCTCAGTGAAGAGAGGCGGCTGAGAGGAGCACTCGACTAACAGAGTGCCAGTCTGCTAGTGGGGCAGGGAGTTCTCCAAAGACTTTTAGAAATGGAGACTACTTATAGGACAGGACGTACCTTGAGGGCAGGCTCTCTCCCACAAAGAACAATGGCTAAAATAAAGGAAAAATGCCACACAATGGTAACTTGATGATTTGCATGATTGGTTCTCGCCCTTGTAGGATTCTCCGAAGTTGGTTGCTCAACCTGGGGAAAACCCAGTAATCTCTTCAAGATGGCTATTTGTGGCTGAGGACCCTTTGTTCGTGTGGATGTGTCTAGCCTGAGGTCTCCTTGGGAAACGTGACTGGGAATTTTCCTGGCCTTGACCTATGTTCATTCGTTTGATCTATTTGTCTACACACCCACCTGGGCAACCTCTCTGGCATGGAAGGCATATATGATATCAATTTTATATCCCCCCAGGACGGGGTCTGCCACTGGGGTAACATATGTTTCCACTCTGATGCTAGTGATGACATTCAGTGTGCTAAATGGTTTGAGACTTCAACAGTTGAGGGTGTACCTCTTCCTATATATCCCTGTCTGTCAACTGAGGAATGTGTAGAGACATTCTGCTGGGTTCCAACAGTGGGAAGATAACACACTGCGAGGATGTGAGTGAGGACCTTTTTTGCCGTGGTGGCCTGGCTGTGGGAACACCTTCCCCTTAGAGGCCCAATTGGCACCAACACTGGTGTCATTTTGTGCCAAGTAAAAACATTTTTTAACTAAATTCTTTGGGGATTGATTTCATCCAAATTTGCATAAGACTATAGTTTTAAGTCTCCTTCCTTGGAGGTTTTTAAGCAGAGGCTGGATGGCCATCTGTCGGGAGTGCTTTGAGGGTATTCCTGCATGGTAGGGGGTTGGACTGGATGGCCCGTGTGGTCTCTTCCAACTCTACATTTCTAATTTGTCTTAAGCAATTGAAACTGATTTTAAAGTATGGTGTTTTAAATTGGCAAATAGTTTCACGCAGTAAATGGTTTCAGGCCATTTCCACAGTACAGTGTTATAGTGCTATTATTCCACTTTCAACATCCTATGGAATTCTGGGGTTTGCAGTTTAGGGAGGGGCCTCAAAGGCCCCTTTCTTAACTGCAAACCCCAGGATTCCATAGGATGTTGAAAGTGGAATAATAGCACTATAACACTCTAGTGCGGAAATGGCCTAGTCTGTTTAAACTCTATCTACTGTTTAAAACTGATTTAAGTTGTTTACAATGATTTTACGCCGCACCACCCTGATATTCCAAGACATAAGAAGAACTATAAAAAAATTAATGGATGGATGGATGAATACACAAATATGTCTCCGGTGTATTTGCTGCCATTTGCAATTTGGCACAAGGGAGTGTAGAATTTGAGGCATTAAATCTCTTGCTCCCACCCCCAACTCAAGAGCCTTCCCTCGGATGATCTGACTGCGATGCTTCTGACAGCTACCTGCACACCCCCAAACCCCTGACTGACCGACTCCCTCTGCCCCGTCCTCCCTCGCAGCTTCTCCTCTTTTGTGCGGCTTCGCCTCCTCTGCCCCCGCCCTCCCGCCGCCCGGGCTCCGCTTCACACGCCTTTCTGATTGGGCGCCAACAGAGGCGCCTCCTCGCTCGGAGCCAGCGGGCTGGGGAGGGGCTAGAAGAAGCAGCTGAAGCCAGCTGTCCAAACGCACGTTTCGAACATGAGTTAACCGAGAGAGAGAGAGAGAGAGAGAGAGAGAGAGAGACCGCCGAGTTGGGAAGAGAAAACGCGGATCCCTCAGACCACCCCGCCCGGCCAACGAAGGCGGCCGCCGTCGGCCCGCCTCGCTCTGCTGTAAGCTGGCGAAAACGGTGAGTGGAGGCGAATGGCACCGACGAGGCGGCACTTTGGGGGGAACCGGCCGGGCGTGAGGCGGCTTATGAGGACGGCTGCTTTTCCCTAGGGACGACTCTTCCTCTTTCTCCCTCCCCGGCTGCATTTGCAGGGGATTGGACTCACTACTGGGATAGCTGTCGAGGAAAAAAGACGAGACCGCGAAGCTAGACGTGAAGCGTCCGCGGTTCTTCGTTACAGCCAGCCAGCCAGCCAACCGGGGCAAATGGGAACCCTGGACAGCGCTAGGAGGAGGGGGTAATGGGAGGGGCTCAGGTTGCCTCGTGCTGGATGCCCACCCCGTCTCAACAGTGGTACTACCTGTATGTGTCTCTCTAGTTGTGTCTCTCTTCCGAGCCCAACCCCGATGGTTTACAAGTACGGTCCCCTCTCTTCTATCCTCTATGGTTTCGCCCCCGCTTCTGGGTTACTTAGTGGTTCGTCCGACGAATACTTTTCCGGTGGGCATGGCCCGCTTGAGGGAACGGATGGGCGGGGAGGGACGAAAAGTGCCTCGGCTTGACTTCCCGAACGTCACGGGGGGAGGTATTTGTTCCTTCATCCTTCCCTTACTGTTCCCCAACCCCAACCCCCTTTCTGGGATCGTGGTGGTTTCTGGAACCTCAATAAAAGACCCTAAATAAAACCTCAGTAAAAGACCCTAAAAGGGCTTTGGCAGTACGGCTCCCTCAGTGCTGACTGGAGAGTCTGGCATTCCGGCATTGAGGTGTGTGAGGCTCCCGCGCAGCCGGACGGCTCTCTTCCCTTCACCCCGTTGCTGCCACCTATCCCTTGGAAGAAAGGGCGGCCGCTGGCCCTTCTCGCCTTGCCCATCCCTCCCCTCCGGCCGAGCTCCCCGTCTGAAGTGGCCGCCAACGCGCCGCAGAGGAAGCGCAAGCGCCCCGCCTCCTGCTCCTGCTCCTCTCGGGCGTCGCGCTCGCGCGTCTCGGGCTCCCTCGGCTTGGTTCCCACGGTCCTTCCAGGAGAACGCGCGGCGGCGGGTGAAGCGTCCGGGGTCAAGGCCGCAAGGTCAGGACTGGCTCCGGGCTTCCAGGCGTCGGCAAGAGGGCAGTTTCGGTGGGAAGACAGGAACCGAGCCTCTTCCTCCCTGTCAGGCGCAGCAGCTGGTGAGGGAAGGCTGCAGCCGAGCCGGTTTGGCGTCTCCCTAAGGGTCCTGAGGCGACCCAAGCCTGTCAACTTTTCAAGTGGCCGCCGCCGCCGTTTCAGACCCGCGCCGCTCTGCTTGCTTTGTTTCGTTTACTTACAGGGTTCGCGAGCCCAGGATTTTTCAGCCATAATGGCTCTCAGAGCAGTTCGCGTTTACGTATTTACGGCTTTCTAGCCCTAGACATCCGTGTGTGTATGTGTGTGCGGGCCTTCAAGTCGCTGGTTGGCTTAAGGCAACCCCATGAATTTTATAGGGTTTTCTGAGTTAAGGTATACTTAGGTGGTTTTGCCCGTTCCTTCCTCTGAAATGTAGCCTGCAGCACCTAGCATTCGTTGGCGTTCTCCCATCCAAATACTAACCACGGCTGACCCTATTTAGTCCTCTCTAAGGAACTTGGAATATCTTACATTGGCGATTTCTGCCCTACACTGTTATAGTGCTATTATTCCATTTTCAGCATCCTATGGAATTCTGGGGTTTAAAGTTTAGGGAGGGGCATTTAGAATTCTCAGCCAGAGAGCCTTTTGACCTCAGTAAACTACAAACCCCAGAGTTCCACAGGATGTTGAAACTGGAATAATAGCACTAAAACAGTGTAGTGCGGAAATGGCCAAGGTTTTTCCTCACACACACACATGAATATAAGTGCTGTTTACCCCGTGAGGTAGATGAGGCTCATAGGGAGCTGCTGACTCAAGGTGACACCCAGTAAGCTTCCTGGCTGAGAGGGAATTTGAAGTTCCGGTCTTGAGTTCAAGGTTTTTAACCACAACACCATATTGACTGGCACTGTGATCAAGCAACAATTAAAAATGACATCATGTAAAATTAGTTATAAACTAGAAGAATCCTTTCCAAAGAGAAAAGGAGAAGAGTGACGGGGGGAGAGGGAAAGATACATTCTCAAGCATTCCTAATAATAAGAGAAAATGAAAAAGGGAAGGGGGCAGCAGCCTAAAATAAAGTCCCCCTCCCTTGGTGTAGAACAAAGAATGTGCTGCCCTTTTCTCAGGTGAAAAGGAAATCTGCAGTTTAGAATTGGGAAAAGCTTCACCTTCAGATGTTTGTGCATCAAAAAGCTATTAAAAGTGTGAGAAACAAGCCAAGCCTGGTTTATTTCTGGTTAGTTGGCTACTGTGGCTGAGAATGCACTCCATCAGATGAGAGGAAGAGAAAGAGAACAAGTTTGCCAAAATGCTCCCTACCCTACCCTGAATCCTGCACTTGGCTCTGAAATACATTTTTGTGCTTCACTAGAAATTCAGCAAACGGATTAATTCCAAGCATTAGTTCTTGATTCCCTTTTTTCATGATGTAAAGAAATGCCTTGTTTTTTCTCAAAAACTTGACATGTAGTGTTTGACCTAGACTATGAGAAGAATTGTGCTTGACAATATGCTGCTTGTTTTCAACTGTGATTTGCAGTGGTGTTTTGAGGAAGCCAAGAAAAAGAATTTATATTGAGCCCAACCCTATTTGGTATATTATGTCTCTATTGTGCTGTAGTATGCTGTGGTCTATGGAAAGGTGTATTAGTGGCAGAGTAACAGCAAATAGTTAGGAATATATTACTTCTTCATTTGTTTATTGAGACAATAGATTGCTAGATGCATGGCCAGAACTTTATTCAGGCTTAGGAAGGACTTCACTGTTGATTCTGATGCTGTATTTGCCATTCGAGTTCGCAGTTGCTGTTAGGTTAAAAAAAAAAAAGGGAGGAGAAGCTAATGAATCTGATGTTGTATTTGTCCTTTGGTCTATGATTGCTACTAGGAAAAGTGAAAGCTAAAAATGGTTCAGGATAATAAACTAAATGTCCCTTCCCTTCTTAGCTAATCCTCCCCACTTTTAATTCAATGTGAAAACATTATTAAATGCTCATTTAATATGCTTTGCTGTTAATTTTCTGTCACCATTATAGTGATTGGAAATGTGTAAGACACCTTAGACTAACAATAGTTTATGTAGCATGAGCATTATTGAGCCTGCCTTATCATGTGCCTCTGACAGTGAAGGATCTGTTTCACAAAAGCTTTAGTGCAATGCTGTCAGTGAATATTAAGATGTCCCCAACATAGAACCTTTTGACTTTATTATATACAGTTTTATGGGTTGCCATTTGCTGGCTTTTTTCATGTATGTTCTTTTAAGTTTTGATAGGCACTGTAGCGTTCGTGGAGAGAACAAAGCTTTATATCTCAAAATATTCTGCTTTGTAAAATCAGAATAATGAGGCATAGAATTATGTTACTAATCTTTGTGAGATTTTTTAAAGGAGCAGAAAGTAAAGTTTACTGTTTGTAACTCTCTTTTTCATTGAAAGGACAAGGCAAGTTGTTTCAAGGTATTTTGTGTAATAAATGCCTCATAGCAGTCTGTATTCATAGAAGATGTATCATCAGTTCTGCATTATTTTTATTTAATGGGATCACCACGCTAACACACTGCCTGATCTCTGAGTGTTTTTTTTTTGGGGGGGGGGATCATCTCTACTGTCAGCTGCTCCATAGCAACCCTTCTACTGATGTTTAGTTAGACTAATGAAGATCAAGCTTGGAATGGTTGGCAAATTTCAATGTCTGTCTTTAGAATTCAGTATTGTAGGTTCTGAATAGGAAATGGACCATTCATTCTTTATGTAACCAAAATGGTCAGTAGTGGTTTTCATGAGTTGCTACGAAAATGTAGAAAATGTAGGGGAGTAGGACAAATGAATTAAAGCAAATGGTACTATCTCATGTTGCATTTTGTAAATTGGTGCCAACAACTTTCCTAGAGATAAAAGCTTCTTATATATTAAAAGCTGCATTTGCTTCAGATGGACTAGGATAAAACCATCCTTCCTTCCTTCCTTCTAACTGCCTTCAGGAATTTATAACATCTGTCTACATATTTACTATCCATCTGTCTAATGATGAGATAGATATAGATTATATTTCTAATTTTTCAACTTATTTTAACCCCCCACCACTGCCAAAAAAAAAAATGTTTACTGAAATATGTTTAATGTGTGCAGTGCTGTTATTCTGGAGCTTCAGGTACTGAGGCCAGGCCCTTTTCGATCATTAGAAGACCAGAAAGGCAGCTAATGAAAGATAGGTTGAGATGCCCCATCAGCTGAACCGATCATTATCTCTAAATGGCAGATCAGCCAAAGAAATTGTTTCAATCTACAGTCCCAGGAGGGAAGGAAAAGAAACAAAGTGGAAAAGAGTCAGTGAATGATCATGTCCTGGTGATTCTTTGTGGTTTATTTCTTATAATAGCAGAATATGCAACTAATGGTTGTTCAGTAATTAAAACCAATCAGATATAATGCAGCTGAATATACTTGCAATGGTTTATAATTACAAATTGTTTGAGGTCTATTTACCTTTGGTATATATGTAGTTTTATTTTATTTGATATGGCTAGTATCACTTGTCTGGAGGCAATCTATGAAAAGCTGTATTTCTCTCATACCACTATTATTTACCACTATCAAGACTCCTATGTGATGTAATCTCAAATCACTCTTGCCCAGCTGACGCAGAAACCAAGTGATATCATGCTTATTAAAGCATCCTTACAGTATTTCAGAAACCATTGCTTGGAATTGCTAAGCTGTAAAATCCTATCTGCGCACCAGTCCTAAACATGTGTGCTTGGAAGTTGATATCATTGAACTTAAAAGTCCTTAGGAGCTATTGGCACCAATACATAAATTCAATACATGGTGGGATTTTGGAATGAGTTTTGGGCTTATGCATGTCCCTCACAAAGAAGATGAAGTATTCCATGGTACTATATTTGCCTTATCCACCTAGTCCTTTCAGTGACAAAGACCTAGATGATGATGATGGTGTACATGGTGCTTTACAAGTAAAAGAACAACAAAACAATACCCTGCCCTCATGCTTATAGTCTAAGTACTCTAATGGCACCAGATTCCATCTGATCTTGGAAGCTGAACAAGGTCAGCTATGGTTAGTACATAGGTGGAAGACTGTTAATGAATATGAGATGCTGTAGGCTATATTTTAGAGGAAGGAACTAGCAAAACCACCTCTGAATATTCCTTACCTAAGAAAACCCTATAAAATTCATTGTGTCACCATAAGTCAGCTGGTGACTTGAAGGTACATACACATACACCTTACAGTGGCATACAGAAAGAATCTTGTGTATAGAATGCGAGTATATGTATATGAACTTTTTGTATGAAATCATTCCCCATGTCCTATACATGGGGAAGTGCTAATTTCCCTACCCAGCCATGTGTAAAAAACTAAGGGTTGAGGCAAATAATCAGTATGTAGATCAAATCAGTATGTTATACTTACTTTCTTTCAAGTAGCTATGTTTCTGGGAACTTTGCTGCAGGAGCAAGTTAATCATAACTGAGTATGAACTGCAGCAATCTAATAAAAAGAACAAAATATTTCATGAATATAGATAAGACTTTTGTGCCTTCTGTGTCAAGAAACAGTAAACCAAAGTACAGGTCTGCTCTCCTTCCTAAAGAATAGTAGTTATATGTGTTTTATAACTATAAGTGATTTGTATAGCAGCATAGACACTTGATAGCTGTTGAAGTGATATATGAAATGTTAAAATCATTCTTCTGAGTCCCTCCCTTTTTACAACAGTGGATTTTTTTCCTCAAATATACACTTAATAACTATTGAAATGAATTTATCAGAGATAAGATACTGGAATGGTTACAGATTCATGGCAATAAAATAAAAGGATTTATAGTAGGACATTACTAGATGTTTTTAATTGTTGAACAGTTTTCAAAACAATTGAAGTTTTATTCAATCCAGCCAATTAGAATCATAAAATCACAGAATCATAGAATCATAGAGTTGGAAGAGATCACAGGGGCCATGGAGTCCAACCCCCTGCTATGCAGAAACACCCATCAAAACATTCCCATCAGATGGCCGTCCAGCCTCTGCTTAAAAACTTCCTTTTTATCATAATCACAGAGTGATAGAAGGGAATGGGTGGCCATGAAAGGTGGAGAGAACAATACCATTATGCTTCCACATTTTAAAAAGCAGGGAATACTAAGCATGGGCAGCTTCTGGAAAAAGTGGAAAGTAAGTCTTTAAATCTATTCCTGTACCTTTTCTTGTCATCTGGTATTTTTAAGTCCCCAGGTACAGTCCAGAATAAGTTAATTCTAGTTTATCATTGAGGATCTTAAAAGGAAAAGTTTGCTCTGTGAATTTATTGTTTTTGTGGTGGATATATGTCTTCAAGTCATTTCCAGTTTATGGCAATCCTAAGGCGAATCTGAGACCCAGTGTGGTAGAGTGATTTGAGTGTTGAACTATGACCTCAGAGACCAGGGTTCAATTCCCTGCTTGGCCATGGAAACCGACTGGGTGATCTTGGATGCATCACACGCTCTCAGCCTCAGAAAACCCTGCGAAAGGTTCACCTTAACCTCACCCCAAGTCAGAAACAACTTGAAGGCACAAAACAACAACAACAACAACAACAACAGGGTGAACCTATCATGGGGTTTTCTGGGGGTTGAGAGTGTGTGATGCGCCCAGAGTCACTCAGTGGGTTTCCATGGCTGAGCAGGAAATCAAATCCTGGTTTCCAGGATCATAGTCTAACACTCAGATCACTGCACCAGGCTGGCTCGCTAGAATTTATACATAGATGTGTTTATGTACATATGAATGGCTGTAGATACCAGTTCTTTGCTGATACAAAGTAGCCTGTAGCTCTTGGATATGTCCACTGAAAGAAATTAAATAACATTATTTATATAACTACAACATAGTAAATGCACGAGAGGCATTTATTCTGTTGATAAAATTTTGATGAAGAATTTTATTTGTCCAGTTTAGTAAAGACGCTTTTAAAGCACACTTCCTAAATGGCTATGAAATAAAGTTCATAAAGAGGTTAGCCGTGTTTGTTTGTCTTTATTGTCTTTTCCATGAGTTCAGGG
Organism: Cyclura pinguis; assembly: GCA_030412105.1. Classification (NCBI taxonomy): domain Eukaryota; kingdom Metazoa; phylum Chordata; class Lepidosauria; order Squamata; family Iguanidae; genus Cyclura; species Cyclura pinguis. Next base: position 163,483,661 of record CM059603.1, on the reverse strand, counting down.
GATTTAATAGCATTGTAATGGATATGGCAGCCTGGAACAAACCTTGGCCACTACTGATCCTTTGCTAAGCTATGCACCTGCATTTCCAGACATTTGGAGTGTTATTCCTTTGTGGAGGGCATGGGGAAGATCTGAAGCCATTGTTACCCCAGGGAATCTGTTTCAAGAAAGGGAAAATGGAGACAGTTGTGAATGCAGATAGCAGGAGAACTAGTCTCAGCTTTTGGAATTGACTGTCTTAGAGGGCTAAGGCCATTTCCACACTACATTGTTATAGTGCTATTATTCCACTTTCAACATCCTGTGGAATTCTGGGGTTTGTTGTTTACTGAGGCCAAAAGGCTCTCTGGCTGAGAAATCTAAATGCCCTTCCCAAAGTTGCAAACTCCAGGATTCCATAGGATGTGTAGTATAGTGTGGAAATGGCATAAGTTTTTAGGAAGTCTTGCTTTTCTCAAATGGTGTTCATTTTAAATGCCTGCTCCTCACCCATCTCATTCCCACTCAAGCTGCTTGTTTTTGTTTTTTTTAAACAAACGTATCTTTAAAGAGCACCACAACTTGGTGGTACTTTGTCTTAATAACATAAATGACCCTGTAAAAGATTGCTCCCTGATTCATCTTATTGCTTAGAAAATTAGATAGTATTGAATAGTATCATATATAATAGTAAAGCACAAACTACACCACCTGAAACGTTCACAGTATCACTGAGTTTTGCTTATTCTTTTTTTTAAAGAAATTCTCTCGAAGAGAATGACAATATTTCAATATGTTGAAAGGACCATTCTGTTAAAAACTATTTGCTTATTATGCAAGTAGTTTAGTACGACTAGGATAGATGGCAGCCACCAAGTAACTAATAAGAAATGTTCCACATAATCATAATTAGTATGAGAAAACATATGATCTCAGTATAAGATAAAAAGGAAAAGATTAAGGCCACTTCCACCCTTCACTGTTATAGTGCTATTATTCCACTTTCAACCTCCTGTGGAATTTTGGGATTTGCAGTTTATGGAGGCCAAAGAGCTCTCTGGCTATGAGTTCTAAATGCCCTTCCCTAAACTGCAAACCCCAGAATTCCACAGGATGTTGAAAGTGAAATAATAGCACTATAACAATGCCATGCAGAAATGGCCCGAGAGACTACACTTGATACAGATTGTTTTGAGTTGGGTAGTTTCCTAGGGATGGGTAGACATGTTCAGACAATGTATAGCTCTCTACTCCCAAGGCTTGGTCTACCTCTGAATCTCTGGGGGAAGAATTATTGGAACCTGCCTGTCTGAGCTGAGGTTGGTGCCAAACAAGTCCAAAAGTTCTGAAACTTTAAAGCAATTTTCTGAGGTGCCATAAACATTACTAGCCAGTTTGGACCACTCTGAAAAGATGGGTCTGTTTTGTTTTTGTTTTTTTCGGAGGTTTTCACTGATGCTTATAATCGCTGACCCAGTTCCAAATCAAGCTGAAGGGATTTGCATTCTCTTGTGAATACAGTAGTACGTTCTCATATGGCTATTCTTGGATGGCAAACATAGATATAAAAATTAGACTCACAAGACTTAAAATGGTAAGATTAAAAAACTACGTAAAAATCAAACTACGCATAAAGTGTAGAAGTGCTTAAACCTAGAGGCAAAATTAACTAATTTTTTTTTCTCCAGTTAAAATGCTGTTCTGACTCTTACAACATATACCTCTAACTAAAATTCTTTAATTAAAGTCCTCAATTCTATTTTTGTTCCTTGAAGACCCTAATTGATTCCAGTAACTAATATGCTAGCCTCCCCTCTTTTTTATTTTCTTTGTATGGTGAAACTGACTAAGAATTAAGAAATAGCAGGGCGGAGTAAGCAGTCAAATGCATTATCTTACAGAGCTGTTGAGTCCTAGGCTACACCACACTTAGAACACTGGACAAAGGATCTTTAAGAACTGACTGCAGAAGAAATCATGTTTAATAGGAGGAAAGCGGGCAGAAATCTAAATATATGGTCCAGGTTCTTGAAGCTGTTCATGAGTTAACATACATCATTTGGACATTCTGAATATTCCTAGGCCCTTTTCGCATGCGACTTCAAATGCGAAATGGTCATGGAAGCTATGTGGAATCGTGAGGATGGTTCCGCATGACGTTCTCATGATTGCACGCTGCTCCTGTAGCGATCCCGTGGCCATCATGCATTATTTCGTTTTTGGCTCTTTGCTGAAAATGATGCGTGATTGCGCATGCCTCCTGCACCCCTCCCGCACTTACCTGGTGTGCAGAATCTCAGGAAGTGTGATGTCCGCCTTTCCTCCCCCAGCACAGCCTGGGAAAGTACCCGGCTGCGCTGTGGAAGGAAGGGGCGGAGCTATTGCACTTCCTTCCATCCAGCACGTAGCTGGTGCGGAGGGAAGCACAGGGAATGCAATTCCTTCTCACAAGAGGCTTTTTGTGCGATCCCCGCACAACGCCAGTGACACCAGGTAAGGTGTGAAAAGGGCCTTAGTTTGTTGTCGCAGAAGGTATTTTGTTGATGATATTTTAAATGAAGTAACATGCTTTTTTTTAATAAAAAGGAAATAACATGCATGTCATTATGACTTCATGATATTTAGCTGCCATTCATGGCCATACTAATGCCTCCAAAATCCACTGAGTGAAACAGCTTTCCTTTTTCCTAACCATCCTGTCTACTTATTCATCCAGATATCTGTGTTAATATTTTTCAGTTTTGTTAAAAGAAAGTGTTGAAATTTTTTAAAAAGACCAGATTCATAAGAACTTTATCTTGCAAAACTGTTACCTAGTTTCCGTACTATATCACGAATCCTTTGTATGGAAAGATCTTTACAAAATGTGCCAGGACCCTCAGATTCTAATGAGTATACTGTACCATCTTTTCCTCGTTAAGTCTTTAACTTCTAGACCATAACCATAAACTTCTGTTTATGGCCAGTGTTCTTGCATAAAATTCTTCCTTCTGCTCACTTGGTGTCAACTTGCTGCAGCCAAACCGTACATGCAGTGGCTTACAGTTCTCCCTCTTTGCAATTTATGCCCAAGGGAAATTTTTTTGTCTCAAGGAAATTTTTGTGTGAGAGAGAGGAAGGAGGGGAGAGATTGGGGATTACAGCATTCTGAATGCACAGTTTTGGTTCTCAGCTGTCTATACCTGAGCCAGTTTCTTACAGCCAAATTAGTATGACAGAACAGTCATAGTGGTGAATTTTGAAATGCAGGAGCTCACCATGACAGCTCCCCCAAAGAACTGTCTAAAAATGCAGGCATATGTTGGTCCCTATCAACAAACAAGTTATCTGCACTAGGAACAGCTTCTTTGTAAAGATAATGGGTTTTAAATACTTATAGAGGACTAAGGTACATTTGCATCTTGACAGAAATAGCTCACAATTGCTGGAAAAATTCATTGTCCCTTGTGAGGATTGTAGATGAGCTCAGAGGAAAGAGAGAATCTTTAGGAGAGTGGCATCACCTCTGCTAATGGCATCACCTCTACTAATCATCATGTCCTAGTGTTTTGAACCTGCAAGCACTGACTCTACTGAGCCATTGGTCATTTATGTGCTTGCCTTGTTCACCTATCAGCCCAGGGTTAGCCTGTTCTGTTAACAGTTGGAGGGTGTAGAAGAAGGGCAATAATGCTTCCTTCTTGTGGTCATTGCTCCAAGCACTTTTCTAGATCCTAGTTTTATTTCATTAGCAAGCTGGTAAATGAAATGTATTGGAGATAGTTTTCATCCCTGCCCCAAATGTGGTTTATCACACATAGTGCCCTTTGCATTATGTGTAGGCAGCATAGAGTCTACCTGAGACATAAAAGAAACTTGTGTTTACCAATGGCACATTTAATTTGGCCATTATTTTCTCTGTATCTCAATTATTCTTATCAAAAATAGGGCTGATAATGTTAGTTGTGCCCTCTTTATTGTCACCCTTTCTGATAATTGTGCAGGCCACACAGAGGAATGGTATAAAATAGGGTAATGACTCAGACTTATCATGGGGAGACTGTTTAATTCCCCCCTTGTTAAAACAAAATACCATCCCAACATCATCCAGTGCTTGCAAAAATTTAGGGACATTTCTCCCTGAGGGTTCTAGCAGAGTTAGGAGAAATTACTTTTTGGAATTACAATTCACAGAATCCCATAGCCAGGAGAAAGTGTCAGGGGAGGATTCTGGAAGTTGTAGTCCAGAACAGCAACATTTCCAGATTTCTGGATATACTGTCTTATAACGGGCAGAGAAAAAGAGGAACTCAAGGGCGCATTCATTTGTGCAACCCTCCCCCCATTTGCTTGAGTATTGGAGTCTTGATGGTGATCTATCATGTTTATTGAACATGTAATAATGTTCATGTTGTTTAAAATGTCTTAAGCTTTATGGCAATGCTGAAAAAATAATATTTTTAAAAGATAAAAGCTAGATAGTCATATAGAAGACACAGTGTCACACACCCAATTTCAACAAAGGAGAAATCATTTTTTAAAAAAAATCTAAAATGACCAGGATTGCTTGTCCGTGCTATAAACAGAAGCATGCAGGGTTAAAGAAAAGCTGTAAAAGAGTTAATCCATGCACTGAATCAAAAACACATTGATTGCTTCCTGGTCTAGACAAAGCAAATAGTAATTAAATAATCTCTTTCCAAGCCAAAGGCTTCCATTGACTAGAGATGATTAATATAGTTAATATTATGCCCTTTGGGAGAGAAGAGAGTTGCTGTAGATGTGTTTCTTTTAGCATTAATCAGACCAGCACAATGCAGTCTGATTTCGTAAGATCTTCCTCACATGCCTTTACTGAAAATGCTTTGCAGTGCTAAAAAGCCCAAATATAGATCAATGAAACATAGCAGAGGGAGATTCAGATGGTGGTTTTATATTTTTGCGTGCACTAATTAGAACCTCTAGTATACAAAGACTACACACATGGAGCTATGAAGGATGATAGAACAGGAATGGTTTTTATATATTTGAGAATTTCTGTAAAACACAAATAGATACAAGAAACAGTCTGGTGTAAACAAAGTAGATTGGGTAAATCCTTGGTCTACAGTAACATTTATACACACACTGTTACTCGCTGTAAGTACGTAACATTTTGTGTACGTTTGAAGACTTCAGTAACACATAAATGCATAGGGTGATACAGCACCCTGTATCATAAAATATATCTTCAACTGCTTGCACCAGAGAAGTGTATAGAAAACAAAAATGTAAATTCTTTATGGGCCCTGAAGACTACTGGACATGCGGGGGGGGGGGGTCTAATGATACTTTTTAAAATATTTATGAAACAAGAAAGCACATTAAGCATATATTAGAGAAGTGGTGTTGTTAATTATTTTGGATGTGGCATTTGTTGATATGGGAAGAGATTTATCCTGATCCTGTAAATCTTCTTTCCTGCAGTGGCACAAATATTGATCTGCTCCACAACAGCTGAAGCTTTATTTTCTGCCTGGCAAAGGCTGACTTTTGCAGACAGAGTGGCTCATAAAGAGCTGGGATACCTCTGATCTCTCTGTGCTATGAAATGGCTGTCCAGGTATCATTGATCTCCAGCTCCTGTCACCTGAACCTGGCATGGTCAGGGATGATGGAACAGCAGTCAGGACCAATCCAGCATTAGCCAGTCGAGTGGCTCCTGCTTTAGGCAGGAGGCGCAGGGAGAAGGGTGGGGATTGGCAGCAAGGCGTTGGGTTACAGAGCTGTGTGGCACATTTAACTTGCCCCTTACCTCCTAAGCTCATCTATGGCCCTTTCCTCTCCACTCTCCCAACCCGCCATAGGGATTGGAGCAGGACAGGACCATGACGATGCTTATGCACGATGTCATTGTAGTCCCATCCTTCTCCCATCCCCTGGTGGTGCAATTGCACTACAAATCATTGACAGGTTTTCCCCGTCAGTGACCAGCAATCACACCAACATCACAGACTTACCTTGTCTGCAGAGGCCCTGGAGGCACAATGGCTGTGCTTTGTGCCCCAGCGCATCCTGGGACAGTACCCGGCTGTGCTGCGGCAGGAAGAGGCATAGCCATCGCACTCCCTGGATCCTGGAGGCTGCCAGTCCAGAGGGGAGCACTCCTGTAGCACTCCTCTCCCAGCAGAGCTGATGTGAGGCCCATACCGGATGTCTCCGCAACCAGGTAAGTTGTAAAAAGGGCCTGTGTCTCTCAAGTGTAGTGGGAAATGCTGTCTCATTGTGAGTAGTGACATAAGATTCGACTGCTAGTATAATCAGTTTCTGTACCTGGTAGGAGGCACATGTGACATCTTGTTATCTGCTCCAGGCACCAGAGGTCTTGGGCCAGTCTTACTTGTAGCCCAGGAATCTTCTATTTGTTTTGAATGCTAAGTTGCTCCTTCGTATTAGTCAGCTCCTGTTTTAGTTTTTTCAATTCATAATTTGTTTTAACTATTACTTTATTCATAATTTAGAGATTTTTTTCCATCCAGTCTAGTTGAGTTCAAAGCTGGAATATTATTTCGCGTAACTAAATAGCTAATTAACTAACTTGACAAAATAAATAAGATCATGGGCGGAGGTGGTCTTTCAAGTACCTGCACCCCAGGCCACAGAGGCATTAAAGATAAGTACAAGCACCTTGAATGCAGCTGGGAAACTAATTGGCAATCCACAGTAATGCTTTGCTTGTGCTTCCTGTGGCTGATACTTTTGAAGAGCCTAGCAGTTGAATAGTACATTACAATAGTGAATTACAAAACCATATATACCTCTTTTCCTAGATGGGGAATGGGTCACTAATTCTGCTTCTGTTGTCAAAATGTCACCTTCAAGAACTTTGGGATCAAGGCATGCACAAGTGTTGTGTTATTGTAACTTAATTATTACTAAATGCCCTAAATGCCAAACAACACACAGACACACACAATTGGAGAAGTAATTGGATCTCAACATAATTTTCATTTTTAATGAAAAGTAGCTGTGCCATGTTTGAATGAGATTGAAGCCAAGGCCCTGGGGGAGGAGAGCTAAACCCTTCCCCTATGATGCTTTACCCCCACTACTATTAATCTAACTGCTTTCCTTTCCCCTGTGCTGTTGCTCCAAGCCAATTTAGAGCTCCCCATGGCTGCTTTGAAGTAAAAATGAAAATGATAGAAGATTGAATCAAAGATCTGCTGCAATCCTGTGTAATTTTGTCTCAGTTCCCCCATTTCAATCAGTGAAGCATTCTGCTTTCACCAACAGATTACAATTTAGATATTTATATTAGAGCAAATATTGTCTAACATTGTTAATAGGACAAAAGTATTATCTATAACAACAACTTTATTACATTGCAAGATTCAGCTGTAGAATGAGATAAAATGTTAGAATGGTATGTGCAGGTTTTACTGTAGCATCATTAGCTGCTTTTTGTTGAAATGTATTTTTTCCAGTTTGTTCTTCACATCTTAAAATGCAAATATTTTAGCCAAAGGTTGTGTGTGCGCGTGTTTATATAATTTATCACCATGAATTTATTTTAGGAGTAATTGGAAGCCAGTGGAATAGATTTGCTATATTAAATAGTAACAACTCTCAGATCTCAAAACATTATGTCTAGAATTTTGTCTTTTTCATGAAAGTGTGTTGTGCAGCTTTGGAATCTTTTCCTGTCTCACTTTGATGCATTGCAGGATTTTGAAATGCTCTGTCCATTATGCAGTGGGAGGTAATGCTAAAGCAGTTTGAATAATACTTTTTCTGTGAAGCACTGACTTCTCCATCGTCCTTCAGCACTTGTGGAAAATTAGCTGCTTTATTTCAGTAAGCATAGAAAATAAGTTTTTAAAATCTATCATATTCTGGGTCAAGCTAAATTAAAAAAGAAAGAAAGAAAGAAAAAGAAAGAAGGCTCAGATAGGCTCCATCAGTGCTATGTCATTTCTTTCTATATGTCTCTCTTTTCTTGTCCTTCCCCAGCTGTACTCCCACCTACACTGCTACCTAGAAAAATTCCCAAACCCCAAAATAATAAATGTCACGATCAATAATTACAAGGCACAATTAAAAAAAAAAAGTCTAGCGCTCCCCCCCCCCCACCTTCCAATTTGGAATGGTGAGATTGTTGTCTGCAAGGCAGGAATACATCTTTCCATACATTACAGAGAAGAACAAAGGCAGCCAATCAATGGTGACAAAGTCATGGGCGGCATCTCCCCTTTGCTTTCATGCTTTCTTTGTCTGTTGGTTAGTATAGTAAATCTGCGTTAGTCTGTTGAGATGGAGATTGACTCTGAAGCAATTTAACAGATATTACTGATTCAAGTGCCTGGTTCAATCTGGGAGGTGACGTTGTGGTACTTTTCACCCCCAGCACAGAACTTTGATCTTTATATTATAACAACAATTTCATACCAGTACTCTAGCCAGCTTACATTAAATTCTTACCTCTTTCACTGGCCCAGGTCTCAGCCACACAAATAAATAAATACAATTAGTCTGCAGTCTTAGATAGTGATTTTATTTATTTTGATTTTATTTATAAAATTTGCTTTTCATATTTCTGCTAAACAATACTCAGAGCAGAATACATAAGATTGTGGAACCATGCGTCATGATATTCAAACAGATATGCAAACATTCCAGAAGTGGGACACCATTTTCTTTGCTTGCAAAGACAGTTCACGAAACCTTTCTTCCCACCTGAGGCATGGCCCTTGCTAAAAGATACATACAGTAAGTAACCTTTAGGACACTGGATATATGAAGAATTTATGTTTCAGCTGTGATTCCTTAAGACTTGCAGTCAAATAATAATCCTCAGACAATGATAATCATGTTAGCCCAGACTCCAGATTTCTGGAAATTAATTTTCTTCCTAATATGTAATGAAATAAGTACCTACAGAACGTGCTTTGTTTACATTGCAAAACTACTAAATAAGCATGAAATATGGGAGATGTTGTGTGGTTGAATTTTAATGGTTCAGATTAACCTCCAGTTTAATAAACCCTGAAAAATAGTTTTGGTATTTTCCTTGTGGAAAAACTGTGATCTCGGTTGAATGATCACAGTGAAAACTGACTCTCTGAGAGGTCTTGGGCTTTGTTTCTCTTGCAGTTTTTGGAGGTTCCTTGTTTTGTGTGTAGAAAGTGTCTTTCCAATGATACCCTAATATCATTCAAATGGGAGAAATCATAGTTGCAGTGGGAGCCTTTGCTGTGCCCTTCTGTAATACAGAGCCCGAGAGATGAGACTTGTTTCTGCGCATAGGCATTTCATGACTGGTAAACAAACAAGCATGATAGTGTGATTTAAATAAAAAATAGAGATGTGATATGTAAGAAGAGAAGATCGCCATGAACACAGTATAAGCTTTGCTATTATTTAAAATACTATTTTTTTCATGGATTAAAACTTACAAATGTTGTCTCAGAAGCAAACCTTCGTCATTGTTATGTAAGCTATTGACATGCATCATTTCTGCCAACTCTTCTGTCGTTTTGTTTCCTTTTGTGGCATTATGCCATGTTGTATTATGGCTGGAAGAGAATAAATTCATTTGAATGTAGTGCTGGGAGAGAGTTCTATGCATAATATGGACTTCCAAAATGACCAATAAATGATTCCTAGAGCAAACCAAGCTTGAACTCCCCTGAAAAAGCCAAAATTGAGGCTATTCATACTTTGGACACACTATGAGACACCACTTTTCTAATAAGACATAAATGGTTGGTAAAATGGGAGGTAGCAGGTAAAGGAGAAGACTGAGTTACAGATAGATACATTCAGTGAAGAAACCCAGGGCACTGAATTGCAAGACCTTAACAGAGTTATTAATAACAGGATGTCTTAGAAGTCTTTAAATCACAAGGTTACCAGAAGCTGGGTAACCTGACAACAATAAACAACAATCTGTGAATTTTTCTGTCTTGTGGTGTTTTCTGATGCAACCTAAGAAATTCAAAATATTATTCCTTGCTAATAATTGAGTTGCTGCTCAACCCCTTGGGCAGTATGCTGTTTCTTCTTGCTGTTTCTAGTTTCTACACTATCCACTAATGGATGAGGAAAGCTTGATCCTTCAACACTGAAAGAGCAATATTAATGCTAAGAACAGTTCAGCAGTTAGATAGACTGCCTTGAGCAGTGGATTCTGCACTGTTGAACTTGGTAATCAAAAGGTTTAAGGAGGGATATATTAGCTTTGGATTCTTGCACTGGCAGGGAGTTGGACTAGATCGCCCTTGGAGTCACATCCAACTCAATGATACTATGATTCTATGAAAGTTCCTTGCATTTCATATCTGATGTTCTTGTCTTGCAAATATAGTATAGATACATTTTAATTATAGGTGTACTTCTGGCTCTGACACTGTACAAAATACTTATTTGTGTAGATATTTGCATGTAATAAAGTGGCAGTTAATTAATTTTGTTTTTCTGACATTTTCATATTCTGCCTGTTTCAGTGTGGTTTTGCTGATCTCAGCTGCAAAGATATTTCACTTTCCATCTAGGTTATGAAAATAACCATGTAAAATATGGCAAGAGATGCAAATATATGTTAGTGCCTATGGAGGCAGTTACAGATAAGACAGAGATTTTCCACAAAGGAAATCCTGTGGATTATTTTGTGATTTATTTTACCTGTAGTGCCAACTGTATCTAGCTAAAATAATATACCATGGCTTCTAAGAGCTGCAAATACCAGCCACAGATGTTACAAAGAATGTGCAGTGAATTTTTCTTGCATCCACCTTAATAGAGCTTGGAAAAGTTACTGCAGGCTCTGTATTTGACTGGCCTCAGGACTATTTATGTAATACTTGCTGTCCAGATAGATTCAACTGGTGTGATCCTGCTTCATTGTTCCAGGAATAACTCAGTTACTTGGCAACTAAAATAACCCTTTGAGAACTTTTTTGAGGTAATAGTCACAATGTACCAACTAGCTGCTGCTGCTGCTGCTTCTTTTTAAGAGCAGACTTGTTTCTGTGATGCATAAACAATGCAGATTTGTACCCGTTGGCTATCCCTTGTTAGCTCAAATTAGTAAGGTAGCTTAATGCTCTACAAAGATTCAGTTCCATCTAGGAGGAGTTATTGTTTATACCAGTGGTGAGCAACTCTACATCTTCAAATGTTTTTTAGACTGCAGCTCCCATAATTCTTCACAATTAACTGTGCTGGGGTGATAGCAGTTGTAGGCCAAAAATATCTGGAGGTCACAGTTGCCCACCTCTGACTTGTATGAGTCACTTTCACCTTGCATGCTTTTGCTCTTCACTTGTTGCAGGGCAGAACTTGACAAGGTGATCTAGTATTTCTAATGTATTCAATACAAAAGATCCTAACCTGGGAAAGAGGATTGGACAAAATACTTTTACATTTTTGTTTCTGTGTACACTGCATTATGTATGTGCACTACATTTCACAGAGTTCATTATTGTTGTATTTACTAGCACTATACAAGCAGAGAATAATGTTGAGTGGTAAATTAAAATGAGAGAATAATTCAGTAAAAAAAAATTTAATACATGCAGATGTAGTGCATATTGTTCTTTTTGTTTATTTTTATCTTGATGGCATGGCATCTTGTTTTCCAAACTACCATCCATAATAAGATCATACTCCATAAGGCTTAGTAAGGCTGTTTGTATAATCTCAGTATGTATAGGGCTGTGTTTACTGTTAAGCTTCTCTTGTGATTCTGTTTGTTTATATATATTTTCTCAGTGTGAGTAGATTTTTCGCTAGGCAGGTTGGCTGTGCTTTTGCTTTGCTAATACCGTAAGCAGACTGGTTGGAAGACAGTATGATGATACAACTTGATAATTGCACTAGCCAATTTTGCAGATAAATAAATAAATAAAAATCAGTACAGAAGCCATTTATCGCTAAGAAGCAGCCCACTTTAAAGAAAACTGGGGACAGTTCATATATAGCAATGACCATGTGTTTTTACTCTATCTTCCACAAATCCCTGGACTTCTGAAATAATCAGTAAAATAGAATGAAATGATCTTGCTGTGGTGGATTACATAATGGAAGGATACACATAACATTATTCTTCAGATAATTTCTGCTTACCTCTGTTTCAAAAGTATTGCTCATTATCAATAAAATCATGAGAAAAGTGGCCATGTTTCACCCTAATTTTGATGGAGTTGAAGTGATAGGGACACAAGTCAGTAGCTGTTGATATCAGCCCTCTCAGTGCCTTTGGACTGCAATTCCCATCAGTCCTAGACAGCGTAGCCCATAAGGATGGATAATGGGTGATGAAGAAGATGAGATACACCACTCTCCCCTAGCCTAGTATTAGCCTTGGTATTTATATGTTAATTCTCAGAAATAACCTTGTACTAAAAAAATAAGAAAGAAAATTAGGGAGTTTGTGTACATTATTTTCTATCTGTAGAATTCTAAACATTTGTTACAATGGGTTATTTTTGTTTCTGGTTTGGTTTGGAAGTTTTCCAAAATCATGTAAGTGATACTTTGGGGAAGCCAAATCTTGCTTACCAGGAAAAGTATCTTCCTTCATATATGTTAAACATTATTGTCTCTCTTTTGGCTATTTGGTACTACTAGTGCTGAGAGCCAGCACAGCGTAGTGGTGTGAAGGTTGGATTACCACCCTGAGACCAGGGGTCAATTACCCGCTCAGCCATTGAAACCCACAGGGTGACCTTGGGAGCATCACACACTCTCAGCCCCAGAAAACCCCTTGATAGGGTCACCATAAGTCAGAAATGACATGAAGGCACACAACATCAGCAGAGTGCTGAGTGCCAGCATGGTGTAGTAGTTTGAACACTGGATTATAGCTCTGGAGACCAGAGTACAAATCCCCACTCTGTCGTGGAAACCTACTGTATGACCTTAGGCAAGTCATACTCTCAGCCTCAGAGAAAAGCAAGGAAACACACACCCCGTGAACTAATCTTGCCACGAAATCCCCATTACAGGTGCCACAAGTTAGAAATGACTTGGAGGCACACAACAATGACAAACTACTAGTGCTGATTTTCCAGCTGCTTGATGTGCAAGCTGGGCTGATTGTGCCAGTCCTTCCTCCTCAGCAGTGATCAGCATGGCGGTTCACACAGCCAGCAATAGGTCTGCACATGCCAGACATGCTGCCAGTCATAAGAACATTATACCTTCTTCAGGGAAAACAAATACCTGTGTGATTCCATTGTACCTAAGTGAGGAGGATGGGTTAGCAGTTCTGAATTCTCTAGCTAATATCATGGAGAGTTACTTTTAGATGTATTTGTCAGAGAAACTTAGGATGATATGATCCAGAATGATGTACTGTGGGAAATGCTTCTTATAAGCTAATTTTACCAGTGAAAAGGCAAGTGATACAAAGCTAACTCTTGTACATCAACCTTATTAAGTATGTCATTCTTTCTGTCTGGCTCTCACACACCTTTTGCTCTTAAGACACCACTTGAAGAGTGTGCATGTTTTTTAATGGGGGGAAGGCTATTCCTGTTTTTCCCCATTACATGTGAAATAAACTTAATCAATCAAAGTGCTGAGCTAAGGAATGTGTTCCTGCAGCTTGTTCAGCCATTACCTCTAAAGCTCCATTCTGGGACAAGAAATTGTGCTGTATGATGCAGCCTTTAAAGTCAGTGGGAGAAGTTGGGTGTTATACTTTTTCATAATTTAGTGTCTGGATCGGCGGCTATGTCAGATGGAGAATTTGCTCCTCCATGTTTCTCCAGGAAGACACGCCAGTGTTTACCCAGTAACCCAGAAGTGATGCCACATCTTACCTGTTTTTGTTTTCAGCTAGGGATTGGGCTTCTCAGGTTGTTTTGTTTTATTTGGGGTTGGTTAGATGCTGAATCTAATTAACCTATCATATTTTAATAATGTTTAAAGATGTGCTGTAGCAGTTGAAGCTATTGGGGGACAATTTTCCATCCAGGAAAAGAATAGCATTTGGGGTATGTGGGTACCCAAAGGGCATCCAGCATTTAGGGCCCTGAGGAACCATAAAAAGGGGATGGACTCTACATGCCGTTCATGGGCTGCACTTTCCCCACTCCAGTTTACTGTGATGCAAAGATTTCACAGCAATCCTTATGCTTTCTGCGGGGTCAGAGATTGCTGATTCAATTAAGATTGTTATTAAGAAATTAATAGGTGTACAAAACTGTGCCTTCTGGTTTCCCTCACTTTTCTCTTTCTTTTTTTTTTTTGCAGGGATATAAAGCTACAAGTATTCCTGTGCTTGATTTTGTATTTACTGGTAATTTGGCACAACACAACCTGCTTTAGCTGCTTTTTGTCATCAGTTAATAAAGCAAACATGTTAAGCATAAAATAAAGATATAATTTTGGCAAATAAGGAACTTGTACAGTATGTTCTGTACTAAATTGAAAGACCTGAAAATCACTGGCGAATGTCCTTTCTCCTTACTGACTCAAAGTGGCATTTCTGGTGAAAATGAAGAGGAATGTGTTGAAGTGCCCAATAGCTCAAATACTCCTTTGCCAGTCTGCAAAGAGAAGGATACTCAAGGGGATCTTCCACAAAGGAAAACCAGCAGGAGCAGAGTGTATCTGCACACTTTAGCTGAGAGTATCTGTAAACTCATCTCTCCAGAGGTAATTTTTTAAATAATATTTTTAGTAAAGTCATCCGGATGATCTTTGATAAGACTGTTTTAAATTCAGGCATGGGGTTCCTGTGGTAATCTAAATGGTTTGAAGTTCAGTTCCCATCAGTCCCACTAAGAATGGTGAGTGATAGTGGAAGTTGTAGTCCAAAATATCTGGAGGAGCAAAGATTCCCTACCCATTTTTTAAAAAAATAATGCCATGTAAGAAATAGTTTAAAAAGGAAAAAAATATGGATGAATGGTCCTAACACACCATTGTGTCCTTGTGTTCTTGACAGTGTTTGTTATTTTTCAGTATCCATTTATGCAAAATTGTGTTGCATTTAACCTTCTGCTTTTATTTAATTGTATTTAACTTCTCCTTTGTTCAGGGAAGGGAAACTAGTAATAGTACAACATCACTTTTTGATTTAGCTGGTACTTTCTGCAGTGAAATTGACAGTATATAACATTTAGTGCCAGTAGAACTACAGTGGAGCAGGGTGGCCAGTGTTGCTGCTTGTCAGGACTTTAAAAAATATACAATTTCCTATCACAATAGAATCATAGCAGGGAGCTCCTGACACACAGGAATGTACAACTAAAGAACTCTTAAGAGACAGCTATCTAACCTTTGTTTAAAGACCTTCAAAGAGGAAGAGTTCACTAGTCCGCTGTTGAATAGCTCTTATACTAAATAAGTTCTTCCTGGTGTTTAGGTGGCATCTTTTTTCTTATAATTTGAACCCATTAGTTCATGTTCTAGTCTTTCTAGCAGAAGAAAACAAATTCATTTAATCATCTGCATGACATGCCTTGCAAAATTTAAGGATAGCTTGTATACCACACAGAATCATAGAATCATAGAAATGTAGAGTTGGAAGAGACCACAGGGGCCATCCACTCCAACCCCCTGCCATGAAGGAACACCCTCAAAGCACTCACTGACAGATGACCATCCAGCCTCTGCTTAAAAACCTCCAAAGAAGGAGACTCCACTACACTCCGAGGCAGCATATTCCACTGCCGGACAGTCCTGACCGTCAGGAAGGTCTTCCTGAGGTTCAGGTGGAATCTCCTTTCCTGCAGCTTGAATCCATTGCTCCTTGTCCTTGTCTCTGGAGCAGCAGAAAACAAGCCCACTCCCTCCTCTACATGGCATCCCTTCATATATTTAAACATGGCTATCATGTCACCTCTTAACCTTCTCTTCTGCAGACTAAACATACCCAGCTCTCTAAGTCTGTCCTCATAGGGCATGGCTTCCAGGCCCCTCACCATTTTGATCGCCTTCCTCTGGATCTGCTCCAGCTTGACCATGTCCTTCTTGAATTGGGGTGCCCAAAACTGGACACAGTATTCAAGATGAGGTCTAACCAAAGCAGAGTAGAGTGGTACCAGTACCTCCCTCGATCTAGACACCATACTCCTATTGATGCAACCAAGAATTGCATTGGCTTTCTTGGCTACTGCATCACACTGCTGACTCATTTTCAGCTTGTGGTCTATTAAGACTCTTAGATCCCTTTCACACGTACTGCTATCCAGCCACGTGTCCTCCATCCTATATTTCTGTATTCCATTTTTTCTACCTAAGTGTAGGACCTTACATTTCTCTCTGTTGAATTTCATTTTGTTAGCCTTGGCCCAGCTCTCCAATCTATCCAGGTCATTTTGAATTTTGGTCCTGTCCTCTGGCGTATTAGCAACCCCTCCCAATTTGGTGTCATCTGCAAATTTGATGAGCATGCCCTCTATTCCTTCATCCAAGTTGTTGATGAAGATATTGAACAGTACTGGGCCTAGGACAGAACCCTGTGGCACCCCGCTAGTCACTTCTCTCCAGGATGAAAAGCAGCCATTGATGAGCACCCTTTGGGAACGGTCAGTCAACCAGTTACAGATCCACCTGACAGTAGCCCTGTCCAGCCCACATTTTACTAGCTTCTTTGCAAGAATGTCATGGGGAGCTTTGTCAAAGGCCTTACTGAAATTGAGATATGCTACATCCACAGCATTCCCTTCATCTATCAAGCTAGTAACTCTATCATAAAAAGAGATCAGATTAGTCTGGCATGCCTTATTTTTGAGAAATCCATGTTGACTTCTCGTGATTACAATGTTGCTTTCTAAGTGATTAGAAACTGACTGCTTAGTGATCTGTTCCAGGATCTTTCTGGGTACTGATGTCAGGCTGACTGGGCGATAATTATTTGGGTCCTCTTTTTTCCCTTCTTGAAGATGGGGACAACATTTGCCCTCCTCCAGTCTGCTGGAACTTCTCCTGTCCTCTAAGATTTCTCAAAGATTATAGCAAGCGGTTCCGAAACGACCTCTGCCAGTTCTTTTAATATCCTAGGATGCAATTCATTTGGCCCTGGAGACTTGAATTCATCCACTGTGGCCAGGTATTCTACCTATTATGTGCCACATTTCCCCTGCTTCCTCCCCTGCTCCCCAACCATCAGGTTGAGTGCTTGTATCCTTCTGGGAAAAAACTGAGGCAAAGAAGGTGTTAAGTAGTTCTACCTTTTCTCTTCCCCCTGTCAGTAATTCGCCATCTTCTCTGCGCAGCGACCCTATCGTCTCCTTCTTTTTCCTTTTGCTGCGGACATATTTAAAAAAGCCCTTTTTATTGTTTGTAATGTCTCTGGCCAGCCTAAGTTCATTCTGTGCTTTAGCCTTTCTGACCTTCTCCCTACATCTCCTGGCTACTTGCTTAAATTCTTCTTCGGTGGTTTCCCCCTTCTTCCATTTCCTGTACACGTTTCTCTTAACACTTAGCTCAACTGAGAGTTCTTTAGTCAACCATTCTGGTTTCTTCGGATGCCTTCCATTTTTCCTCCTCATTGGCACCGTTTTAGACTGTGCCTTCAGTATCTCCCTTTTAAGGAACTCCCATGCCTCCTGAACTCCTTTCCCTTTCACTATTCTTGACGACCAAATTCCAGCCAGCAGCTCCCTAGTTTACAGAAGTCCACTTTTTTAAAATCTAAGATGAGTGTCTGGCTACACTTATCTTCTCCTTCCCACTGAATGCCAAATTCCAGTAGGGCATGGTCACTCCTCCCTAAAGATCCAACCACTTCTACCTCATTAACAAGGTCATCCCTGTTGGTCAGGATCATACCTAGAATATTTGATCCCCTTGTGGCCTCTTCCACCTTCTGGACCATGAAATTGTCGGCAAGACAAGCAGGAAACTTGCTGGACATTGCTGTCTTGGCAGAGTTTGACTGCCAACATATATCCGGGTAATTGAAATCTCCCATTATTACTGTATCTCTCCTTTTTGATTGTGCAGTCATTTGGTTGAGGAAGGCATCATCAAAGTCCTCAGTCTGGGTTGGAGGTCTGTAGTAAACCCCCACCAGAATATCCCTATTGTTTCTCACTCCCTTAATTCTTACCCAGATGCTCTCAACCTGGCTTTCTGGGTTTAAGTCACGGATCTCTTCACAGGTGAAAACATCCTTGACCTACAAGGCTACTCCTCCTCCTTTCTTGTTTGGGTCTATTTCTACAAAATAGGCTATATCCCTCTATTCCTACATTCCAATCATGAGATCCATCCCACCAGGTCTCAATGATGCCTATCAAATCATATTTATTTTGTTGTACTAGGAGTTCAAGTTCATCTTGCTTGTTTCCCATACTCTGCACATTAGTGTAGAGACACTTAAATCCCCGGGCCCTTCCTGCAAGTCCTGTACTATAGTTTCTACTCCTCCCGCCACTGGCCGCTTGTACTACTTGTCCAATATCATTTGGGCCTTTTCCCCCTGCACTCGCTGAGTCCTTGCCCTGCATAATATTGTCTCCCTCCCCAGTGGAACTTAGTTTAAAGACCTCTTAATCCTTCTTGCGAGACTGTTTGCAAAAACATTCCTGCCAAGTTTCGTGAGGTACAGCCCATCCCTTGCCAGAAGCCCACGTTCATGGAAATTCAGGCCATGTTCCAAAAACCCAAACCCTTGCTGGTGGCACCATGTGCGGAGCCAGTTGTTGACCTCTGCTATTGCCCTTTCCCTTCGTGCCCCATGTCCTTGAACAGGGAGGAGAGACGAAATGATCACCTGCGCACCAAGGTCCTTAAGCTTTGTCCCCATAAGCTTGTAATCCTTTTTGATGTGGTGGAAACTGCACCTCGCAGTGTCATTGGTTCCAATATGAACCAAAATGAGGGGCTTATGGTCTCATGCTTCTCTTTTTTTCAAGAGAGACACTTCCAGGAATTTCTGCAGTGCTACCACAGTAACACTTGGAAGCTCACAGCCATGTGTTCAGTCTCCAAGTAGATAAGTCCTTCTGATGTTATCGTGACTAGAAGGGTCTGTACAGTTGCTTGGGGTTCTTGCTTTTATACTTTCTAACAAGAGAGGAACATGAGGGGAGGAAACTATTGCAATATATGAAAAACTCTTGCTTGCAGTTCCATTACCAGCTTCATTTTAGGCATGTTGCTTTGTTCCATCAGAGTAGATTTTGTGCTGACCACAATATCTTTAGTGTAGATGGCTGGTGGTCTGTAGTCTTTAGTCCCATCTTCATCCTGTTAGTGCTTCTGTGAGTTTCCTCCCAATTCTGTCCTTGATATGTTGGCCATAGTCTTTATTTCATGACTGGAGCTGTTCTTTGTTTAGTGGTACTAACACAGTACTTCCACGTAGGCATTAGTTCTTGAGATCATACAAGTGTATTGGGTTTTATGTAGAGGTTCTAGTCTACTCACAAACAGAGCTTGTGTTCATAAAATACAAAGTATTTTGCAATCAGAAAGAATCTATCTATGAGAAGACCTCTCCTCCGGCAGTTCGGTTCCTAAGTGCACAGTTGAGGATAAAGCCCACTGTAATTATGTCTCAGTGAAGTCATCTGGATTTACATCTTATATAAATTGAAACAATCTTAATAAATCATTCTAAAATTGTACAGATAACTGTGACTTGTGATGCATACATGTAACAACTGTACTGAAAGAGCTGCTAATTTGCTCTCAAGCCAGTTTTCATATACTATTATCAATTTACTTATTTATTTGTTATTCCACTTAAACCCTACTTTTCTCCTGCCAAGAAACCCAAGGTGGCTTACAAAATTTAAAATGAAAGTTTAGCTAAAAAATGCTATTATAATATTTTTTTTAAAAAATGAAGAAATAAAACCTTAACTTATGAACAGGCTACCTGAACAAATCATATCAATTTTAGCCATAGTTTGCTATGATCTTCACAACAGGCCTTGCTGACTGTTCCATATCCTGCAAGCTTTTATGTGGTGATAACATGGCAACATGACAGTGATACCTATCTTCTAAAATTACCTCCCCTCCACAATATGGCAGGCAGCAAACAGCATGCATTTTGACATGCATGATTTTAAAAAATTCCATTCCCTTTTTCTAAGTATTAACTATTTAAATCAATTAAAACCTTTGTTATAGAGCCTTGCAGTTATAATGTTATTGGTATTATAATACTTAATAATTTGTTGTTAACTGTTTTAAAAAAGGAACCAGTGTGGAAGTATTTTATATAAAAAACTAGCGTATTTACCCGACGTTGCCCGGGATTTTATTTTTCTCTTAAGAACTCACCCAACTGTCTTCTCCAGTACCTGTAACTTTTCCCCGTATTTCCCAATGTAGTCTGTATTCATAGTTGTTAACTTACAGAGGTTAGGTTCATGCGAGAATACATTGTCCTCCTCCTTGCTGCTAGGCATTGTCTCCATAGCAACCAGCCTATTCCAGTACCTGTAACTTTTCTCCATAGTCCCTAATCTGATCTGTGTTCTCTGGTGATGCTGATGTACTGGCTTTTGATTTTTTTTTTCTTTCTGTTGAATTTGTGTAATGGCTTTACATTTTTCTGGAGGCATTTTTTGTTTTGAATTTCAACTTTAAGATTCCTCACGTATGGAACCCATACAGTCTACTGTGTGAGGCGAGAAGACCTTGTAACTATGTTGTCTGTGTCACTTTAATTTTTCTCACATGCCTCCCAAGTGTTTTCTGGCATCCTTATTGATGGTAGGCCTCATCTCCGTAGCAACCAGCCTGAGGCCCACGAGGTTTCAGCTGAGAATTCTAAAGGCCCCTCCCTAAACTGCCAACCCCAGATTCCGTAGAATCTCCTCAGGCAGCCAATCATATGAAGTCTTCTCGCCTCACACAGCCAATCGTATGAGGTCTTCGCCTGCCTGATGCAGACAAACTCACAAAGTCACAAACTCACAGATCAGTGCTTGCTGAAGTCCTATTACTTGTAATGATATTTTTGTCAATAATAAAAGCAGTTTGTGAAAACTGGAAGGAAAAAGAGGTAACGGCAAAGTCATGGATTATTATCTACCAGGTTTCAGTTCAAAAAACCAAAGCATTGTTAAGGGAAAGATATTTTGCTACGTGCCAATTCTTTTCATGTTTTTCATTTTTGATGAAATATCTTTATTTTTCAACCTTCACCTGTTAGAGTTTTAAGAAATGCAAGTATATCTCAAAAACTTTATAAACCCATGTGAGATTGGGGCAAAAAAGTCCCCAGATGGTAGTTGGTAACAAAGCGTAATAAAGTATTAGGCCAAGTAGTGTCCTAATACTGAATCTGACTAATGATAAATGCAAAATCTGTGAAATATGAGAACTAATGTTCTTGTCAGTTGCACTCTTTTAAATTAAATTAAATTAAATTAAAATAGATTAGAACGAGCGTCTTGTTGTGTTTACATCTAAAATGATGAAGTTATGTATAATGCTGCCAAATATTTTAGGGCCTTTATAAATGAATATTGAAGTGGTAAAGCATATTGATGTTCAGACACACCTATGGAACTATCCATGGTTTGTAAGTTGTAGCATCTGAGAAAAGGCTGGAATGTGACTTGCAGAGGTCCAGATTCTTGCATAGGAATTGCTTGCACTATGTCTGGAAAAATTGGCCCCCAATTGCACCTATATCCTTAGATGGTTTTGTTTAAAAGTTGACATCTCTTTCCACTGGCTAATGACTCAGCTTATGTTACCCATTTTCCACACAGAAAACTCCAAAACAGAGATGGTCACTATCATGCCCTGGATCAATGCATGCTTCTTTCATTGACGTCAGTGAGAGTAAGGATCATGGGGATGGTACAGTGTGGCCCAAATTAGTATTTGATGCAATTCAAGATACTGGTGAATGCATGTGGGTTTTTGTTTGCTCATTTATTCATTTGGGTTAAAAAAGGAGAGACGCTGTAGAGTCATGTAAGGATCTTGGAGAGTCCTTCACATATTGTTTCTGTTTAGATATAAATATTAATTACATCTTGTTTTAATAAGGTAGAATGTTAGCTCAGTTCTTTTTATGTCAAATGTAAAACATGTCCTACATCAAGAGTGGAGCTTTTCTTGCGCTCACATTCTCTCTCCCTTCATTCTGTAAAACAGCTGTCTAGCAATGTTTTTTTTTTATCATGCAATAAAACTGAACTGTTTTGCTAGAACACTATAAATGGTCAAGCTTAATACTTTTTTTCCCTTTTTTTTATACAAAGGAGAGAATCTGTAGTTGTCATGTTCAATGTTCTGTGGGAATGTTGACTTTGATATGTAGGAGTATAAACAGCCCACTGTCAGAAATACTCTAGTTGTGCATTCTATAGGAAGATGATTAGAATATACCAGGAATAAGCAGCTTTGGAGAGTTCAGAGAAAAATTACCGCACATACCTGAGGCCATTTCACATTATACAGTTACAGTGCTGTGCTTTCCCTTTTATTGCCACGATTCCTTTGCAGTTGGGGGGCATTTAGAATTTTCAGGCCAAGAGCTCTAGTGCATCATCAGACTCCAAACCTCAGGATTCCACAGAATGTCCCCATGACAGTTACAGTGGAATCATAGTGCTATAGTTGAGTATTGTGAAAGGGCCTCAGGTCTGCCATTGGCCTCACTGCTGAGAATGTGATTTTTAAAAATTGGCTTTTTCAACCACCTAGATAAGCTAGATAGATAAATCTAGATATTCATTTATGCTTAAAAATAAAAGTAAAGAAGGTCAAATTGAACCCTGCACTCTGCTTTGGGTGTTTCCAGGAGTGTGTTTCTTCTTCAGAGAAGAACGCTTCCTTTTCTGGCACTGGCCAGCAGAAAGAGCAGGAGGTCCAGAACCCAGAAGTAACAAGTGGGAAGCTTCACATTGGTCCAAGGGTGGCATGTTGTCCACACTGGAGTAATTGGCATATAAATTTCCCTTCCATTCTTTCATTTTGGCACACAGTATAGATGCCATGGGGAAAAATTTGTCCTGAGTTCTTTGTGAGTGTAACTTGAAGAAAGGATGGGGGAGTGTAAGCTGACAAAACAACACAAGCAGCTGTGACATGTAGCTAAACTCTGGTAAAATCAGACTTATGATGCATTCTTGGAAGTTTGTGAAAACCTGCAGGTACAAAAAGAGACAGAAAATTGTACATTTTTATCTTGAATGAGGACCTTCAACAGTGAGATTACATAGTGTTCTGTTTAAAATATTATTGCAATAATTGTTGCAATGTTCTCCTTCTGTTTAAAGACTTTCAGATGGAAAGTTTCCATTTGCTCTGTTGTTTTGTGTGTGCCATCTATTATTTTTTCAACTGACAGTGCTAATGAGACAAAAATCACCTTCTTTCACTGAACTGAATGGGCAGCACATGGGATGGGAGTAGAACTACATTATAGCCATTCTTAATCACTGAATTTGGATAGATAAAGGGTAATGGAGTATATTCAGTGGATACAATTTGCACTGCCTCTTTTTTAACCCACAATTACATGTAAGTATGGCCCAGTTTGAAACTATCATTACAGAGTTGTTGGAATAGGAACATCTGTGGCGGCCAAACTATATTAGTTGAATGAATTGTATATTCATTCAGTAATCCATAACAGTGATGTTCCAAAGCTATGTTGGTGTAGAAAACTGCTGAGTGATCTTCCTAATCCATATGCAGCTGTAGCTTCTTTAATACAGAACCCTGATAAAATAAAAACAGGCCTCACACCATAGTGCATTCAAGACAGATAGTATTAGTTGGGAATTCTGATGATTTTAGGAATAAGTGCAATTCTTATCTTGATGATCGAGAAATAAGCATACTTTTGGACTGTCGTTGCCCCATGGTCCCAGCAGAGATATATATGTGTCTCATTTTGTCATTATAGGATAAGGTCTCCTACTCTGGCCATTTCTGGGGAGGTGTATTCTCCATTTTAAATGCTGTATTTTCATCATAGGAGATGTTTCTGGGAAACTGACTTCTGGATGGCCCAGGTGTCTGCCCTTTCTTGAAGAAGTCAGGTTTGACCTGTGGCATTCATCTCTGTGTCACTTCCAGGTTAGCTTAATACAATTTGTGAAGCTGCTTTTGGAGATTGTGTAGAAGCTGACTTGGTCCAAAATCTGGCTGATAACGTGTTAAATAAAATACATAACCACTTATACTCAGGTCTTGAATTGGAACCCTTCCATTTAAACATCTTCCTCTACTTAATATGTGGTGTAGCTTTGATTTAGATGATTTAGAGAGGGAACTTTCAACTGAATGATATCCAGGCCATTTCCTTCCTTTTCTTCTATTGTTCAGAAGAGTAAATGAGTGCCTTTTTGGTGCTAATATAACTATTAAGTTATTAAATGCAATTTGGATTACATTATTAAATGTTGTCTTTCTTATTGCAGTTTGAAAGGCTGTACCTTGCATTTCAGAGAACACTAGCAAATAATAATATCAAAGAAATCAGGTAAGTTGCCTGTGGTTGAAACATTTAATAAATGCAGTAAAGACAATATATTTAGCTGACAACTAGATCATAGGACATGTGTCATTCCATTTCAACTAAAAAAAATGTCATTTAATGCCTACATTTAATTTATAAAACCAATTTTTTGCAAAGTTACTTTATAGGGATTTTTTTTCCTTCCCTGTGTGTGGACTGTGGTGAATTTTTGCTTACTTTGTTCTTTGTAGATTGATTTGATAGAACAGATCTACGCTGTTAGCTTATGAACTTAAAACAAATGTAATTTATAACAATGACTACACCGGTCCTGTAATGCAAGGGTAAAATAGAAGGTAAATATGGCTCTTCCAGTGGACTTCTTGATCATCTGTAGTAGACTGGAAGGGATTTCTGACTACTACTTGTTCAATAGTAACAGCCCCTCCCCATTTATATTGCTGAAACAGTGTAGAGAGCAACAGTGTCTAAAACAGAAAGCTTAGAGAACAAGCTACAGCCACTGTTGGACCTCACTTTCCATTTTTTGGGCTTCACTTTCCTGTTGTCATTGTTTCCAAGCACCTAGGAAAAATTAAATATCACTCCATCGTCAATGCTCTTTGCTTCCAAAATTTGGCAGCACTGTTGTAATATGTTAGCAGTGCAATTGATGAACAGAGTAAATTATCTTAATTGAAATAGGAAGCAATTTATTTGCAACAACAACAAAAAAACAATCCTTGGTTTTGTAAGCATTTCAAACTATAGCAGCCAGTTGTTCCTGGTGCTGTTGGTCCTGTGCCCACTTTATTGTCTGTGATACTCCTTTGTAGTAACTTAAGTACAAATTCCTGGTTTCCTAGTTTGATTTAAAATTTAAACTTATTCTACGGTGGATTAATATAGTTTTTATAATGAATTTAATTTATTCTATAATATTATAGAATTAAATTGCAGCTAAGCCTTTTAATTAATTTCAGATAATTTTGACTATTTCGTGTGTGTATGTGTAGCTAATTTTTATGTAATTTTAAACTCAGAATGAAACATTAACGCTTGCCCAACCTAAAAGTTGATCCTTGATGATGAGAAAGTTGGCCATCCCTGGCTTAGAATAATTAGCAATGAATTTTGAGTAAGGAAGAACTGTGAACTAGACTCATTTCTGGCACTGAAAACATATTTCTGGGATCAGAAAATACAGAGATCTACAACCTAGTAGGTCAGAGTCAGATGATAGTTACTAGATCATAAGGGGCCTTGTCTTAAGAATCTGATTTTAATTTAGCATTGAAATGAAGTTTTGACAGTTTTTGGGCCTCCTCTTCAGTGGGAGTACCACAATAGAGAAAGTCATCTCCCATCTGTCCACAAGGTAGATTGCTCCCAGTGGCGAGACACAGAGGAGGGCCACCTTGCTAATAATTATTTCCATTCAGTGATAGTTTTTACTGCTCATCTGGAAATGTCTAATCTTCTCTTTGTCCTCTTTTATAGGAATTTTGGGGAAAGAGAAGACTTTGAAAAGCTTATCACTGATCATGCAAATGTAGCAGGTAATAAAATAACTATGAATAGCAACTACAACTACCATATTTACTTAATGGTTTGTTAAACATCTCAGGTGCTTTCAGTTATGTGGTAAACTGACAGAATCTCTTTCCAAAGGGTTTGTAGTACAAAAAGATGAAATCAAGGAGGCAAATGGTCAACAATTGGCCATGTTTATGTTTATATTTTGAGAACACGGTGGGAGATTGTCATCAACATTAACAGTGTAGTCTTTGTATAAAGGATGTGTTAATTCAGACTTCTTTTGTCTGTTTTGGAAGGTGATCAGCATGAACAGGTATTTTCTTGCACGGTTGTTGCTTAATATGTGGAAATACTTCTGTTGCAGAGGAATCATTTTGTCCCAGCATTTAGTACACAGTATTTGCTCACTGAGAAAATATGATGTCCTTGTTTCTTATTTTCTTCTACAGTTACTGCTTTATCTATATTACAAACAAGCACATTTGTCACAATAAGAATTATGAGGATGTTCCTTGTATCTAGTGCCTGCCAATTTATTTATTTAACAAAAACATTTCTATGATACCCTTCATCAGATCAGTTTCTAGAGTGGTATACAATACAGATATTATTTAGAACTTTTAAAAAATTATAACTGGGGAACATTTTGTTTCAGTCCTTTTTTTAATTAAAATTTTTTAGAAGTTGTATATTCACAGTTGTATAACTCACATGGGCACTACTCGATGAAACCCTTAATATGTAAAATGAAAAATATCAGTTTTTCATATCTCATTTTCTTACAGCAGGAGTGGGGATTCTTTAGGTCCTCCATATAGGTGGGGCTACAATTCTCATGTGTGTGTTTGTATGCCTTCAAGTCATCTCTTACTTATGGTGACTCTAAGGTGACCCTATCATGGGGTTTTTTTTGGCAACATTTATTCAGAGGGGATTTGCCTTTGACATCCCCTGAGGTTGAGAGAATGTGATTTGCCCAAGGTCACCCAATGGATATCTGTACTGAGTGTGGCTTCAAACCCTGATCTTCAGAGTCATAGTCCAACACTCAAGCCAATACACCAATTCTCGTGGATCCCTTATAATTGATTGGGGAAGAAAGTTGTAGCTCAAAGCATGTGGAGGACTGAGGGGTGAGTCATTTGGTGGGCTTGATTGCTTTTCTTTTCTACTCCTCCTCCTTCCCCTTTCTTTAACCATAAAAAATGACTTAATTACCCAGTGTAGAGTTATCAGAAAAGTGAGGCTAACCAAATGGGAGGACTACATGTTAAACTGCAAACATGGATCTGGGAATCCACGCAACCACTGCTTTACTGAAAACAGCAGGAATGGTTTGCAGGGGACCAGCAACAGATAGTGAAATGCATCATGTTTCTTTCATGCACAGATTTCCTCTGCAATGAACCTTGGCTCATTTGTAGTTTCTTTCTTTCCATGCCACTTGGGGAAAAGTGGTAATAGAAGAGTTTTTTTAAGGTCAGGCACCTCATGGCTTGCTGTTTCTCCTCTGCCACTTGCACATATACCTAAAGCTTGGAAAAGTTACTTTGTTGGATTACATCTCCCAGACCTAGATCTGATGGCGATACAATTCTGACTCTTGTAGTTACTGGGAAAAATAACTTCTCTGAAACTGTACATGCAGTGGTCCCTCCACTTTCATGAGGGTTCAGGGGACAGAACCCTTGCAAAAGTGCAAAAACCATGAATAACTCCCCCTGTAACCCCTTCCCATTCCTTTCCAGTGCTTCCTGCTTCTATTCCTTTGCCTTTTGCACATTGGGGC
The DNA here is from genome assembly GCA_030412105.1 of Cyclura pinguis. Classification (NCBI taxonomy): domain Eukaryota; kingdom Metazoa; phylum Chordata; class Lepidosauria; order Squamata; family Iguanidae; genus Cyclura; species Cyclura pinguis. The sequence goes on along the minus strand of CM059603.1, from coordinate 163,455,996 downwards.
CAGAGGCAAGGGAATAGGAGTGGGGAGCTCCAGAAGGGTTCTCCCCACGATTCCCTTTCTTATTGCCTTGGCACAAGTCCTTAGCACCAAAGCCAGGGGCAAGGGAATGGGAGGGGGAGCTCCAGAGGGCCCCACCGCACTCCTTTGCCTATAGCCTCAGTGCAAGTTCTCAGCATCAGGGCCAGAGGCAAAGGAATGGGAGGGGGAGTTGCAGCAGGAGGGGAAGAGGAAGAAGTGCACATGCCTCCCCCTCCATTTCCTTGCCTTTTTTCTGGGTGCTTCCTTTTCTTCTCCACACCTGGCCAAATGGAAGGGAATGGGAGGAGGAGAATGGAGGAGGGGAAGGCACAATCAAATTCACAAACATCAAACCCTCAAATGTGGAGGGAGGACTGCATTACATGTGGTGGTTTCAATTGGAGAAGTGGCACCTCAGGTTCTCAGCTTTCTCTTGGCTACTAGTTGCTTAGCTGGGCTGTTAGTTTTGAGTAGAGTCAAACACCACCTTGCTTTGACCATGTGGAAGAACTCTTGTTCCAAGTCATCTGTAGCAAGTGTTCTACAGATTTTTGACCAGTTTATACAGCTGTGCAAAGTAGCCAAGTTGTTTGTTCCTACCATACAAAGTCTCAGGAGAGTGAGAGCTGAAGCATTCAGATGCTGATCTGAAATGACTGCATTAGTCTGAAGATCTGTAGTAACGTAAACAGGGTTGGGTGAAAGAAAACAGTGAATAGAAATAAAACATTGAAATTCAGAGTCATGTTGTTGGGTTGTGGAGGAAGTAGTTAGAGGAATACCTGTGATGGAAATGTTTTCTGTTTACAGGAGTCCCGGTGAACATTATTAAGGAATCAGTTGGTGAAGAACTTTTCAAAATATGCTACGAAGAAGACGAACACATCCTAGGTGTTGTTGGAGGGACTCTTAAAGACTTTTTGAATAGTTTCAGTACTCTGCTGAAACAGAGCACCCACTGTCATGAAGCAGAAAAAAGGGGTAGACTCGAAGAGGTCTCTATACTATGCCTGGAAAAGGACCCAGATTTCTTAAATGTGTACTATTTCTTTCCCAAGAAAACAACTGGTATCATCCTGTCTGGCATCATTAAAGCAGCTGCTCACATTTTGTATGAGACAGAAGTGGAAGTGACAGTCGTGCCCCCCTGCTTCTGCAAGGACAGCACTGAGTTTATTAACCAGCCATATTTGTTGTACTCTGTACAAGTTAAAAGTGCAAAGCCGTCCTTATCACCATGTAAACCTCAGTCTTCTCTCGTGATCCCCGCTTCAATGTTCTGCAAGACTTTTCCATTTCACTGCATGTTTGATAAGGATATGGCTATTCTGCAAGTTGGCAATGGTATAAGGAGACTGCTAAGCAGGAGAGAATTTCAAGCAAAGCCAAACTTTGATGAGTGGTTTGAAATCCTGACTCCTAAAATAAATTGCACCTTTAGTGGGATCATGACAATGCTGAACATGCAGTTTACCATAAGGGTGAAACGTGGGGACAATGCCCTTAAAAAGTCGACAGGGGTAAGACCTAGATTATTACATTATCTCTGTCTGTCTGTCTTCAAGTCAATCCATCTGTCTCTAATTCAGGTACAAGACTACAGTAATAACATTTGTATGTTATTAGAACAGCTGTTCAGTAGACACATGATCTATTGCTACTTTTTAAATATATACTTTGATAATAAAATCCAATTAGGAGCTTGTGGTGGGATCAGTGAAGGGAGAGCATCAAGTTTCTGTGCATTTAAAGTTACACAGTCCCCTTATACAAGTTTTCTTACAATGAAAGCCCCAAAAGTAAATTGTGAGTTGTTGTATGTGTTTTTAATGCTTCTGATAACACTGGAAGACCTGCGTGAGTCAGACCACTGACCACTAGTTGAAATCGTTTTGGGCTCTGTTGCTTAGGTCAGCAGTTGACTTTATGTGTGAATGTTTGAACCCTGCTCCATGGAAGAAAAAATGCTTGTTCTACCGATGATTAGCATGTCAGGGACAAGACATTAGATCTCTTCCCCAGCATTTAGATTTCAGTGTGGGTCTGAAAAAGATATCAGTTCACTAATGCTGTCTATCTGTTGTTCTGTTATTTCTAGTCCTACTCTCTGTGCTAGACAGATCTAGCAAAATCTTTTATTCTAAAGATACTTTTTTCTTTTTGAAGTTTCATGTGTATTGGATTACCACAAAACTGCTTACAGCTAAAAGATGAATATAGAAAAAAGGATTTAGTGGTAATCTTTCTTCTACATTTGGTCTTACTAATCTAAAGCTCAGATCTATATTAGGTGTTCTGAATTCACTCTGCTCTGAACTCATGCTGATATCACATTAGAGCAGGATTTTCAGTCCAAGACAGAGATGTGTATCAGAGCGCAGAACTGTACTCTTTGTTTCCATTGTAAATATTGGTCTGTCAAACAAATTTCTCCCTCAGAAGCTGTCATCCCTTTCCTTTATAATGCTAATGCAAGTGCAGAAGAGGAATATGTTTGAGAGAATTGGTGGGTGTGCTTATGTGTCTTCTAATCTTCCCTTCAAATGCACCCAAACCATTTTAACTGGACTAGGAATGTAAATCCTTGTTGGCAAGAATGAATAATGCTTTTATCATTTTCCTTCTTGCTGTAAGAAAATCTTCAAAAATGTGCCAGTTTTCAAAGACTATTGGCTGTTTGGGTTTTATTATGCTAAAAACAAAACAAAAAATAGAACGTGGAATGGGACGGGCAGCAAATAACATTTTCTGTGGAGGAAGGCATATTTTCTAACCAGAATTTTTTTTTTTCTGCACTGAAAATTTCATTTTCTTTTCAAAAACACCAAATGCATTTTTCACACTGCATAGGTTCCAGAATGCAAAGATTCTTATTTGTTCAGGATCCTGCTTGTCAAGGCTTTCAATGCTCAGGAAAGCTCTTTTTTCTGTTACTTGAACATTTTTGAATATCCTTTCCATCCCTTAAACTGGTCTATTTTCCCCTGAGGACAAAGAAATTTTATTTCATTCTTAGGGTCAAAGTAGATATGTTTGTTCATTTGCAGAGGTGATTCCCCTGAGTGGTGAAAGGCAGCTGTTTGTCACCTATGTATTTTCCATTTAGCATGTTTTGTTTTCTAATTAGCCATTGTAAGGTAAATGTGGGCTTAATTAGCAAGCCTGACTGTTAGGCTTATAGATACAGGAAATAACCTCTTGGAAGGGTAAGCAGCTTAATCCTAGGGAATGTACTTTCCCTTTCATGTCTAGCTTGGCCTTTGTCTCTCCTTGAATTTTCCTTTCTTCACATAGTTCTCTCCCATTACAGTTTTCCTTCAGATACCACTTTCTCAGATTGCTATCTGATTTAGCAAATGGTACATAGTTCAGACCCCACATAGTCCAAACCTTAAGCATTATGAATTTTTTTTCCTCTTAAGCCTTAAGCATTGAGGGTTTTTTCCCCCCAAAAAATCCTTTCTCTCATTAGGCCATTTTTGCTTCAATTTTCAGGTTTTCTTTGTCCTTGTCCTTGAATATCTTTCATCTAATCTCACCTCAGTCCTGTTTCTCAGTGTCATGCTGTATTTTACACAAGAGATTAGAAATGAAACTCCAGCCCTTTTTAAATTGAAATTCAGTTGCAAGTCTTGAATTTAGATGCAGGTTGAACAAGTATCCGTTTAACCCCTGGTCTCCTGTACGGTTTTCAAAACAAAACAAAAAGTCCTCTCCTAGTCTTGGTACTTGTACTCATTCATTCATTCTCTCTCCCACCCTCTCTTTCTCTCTCTATAGACCCACCCACATGCACACACAATTCTTTGAGGAGGAAAACAAAGTTAGAGAAAAGCTACAGTCTTTCTTCTGATTGTTTCAAGCAGTTTTAATGCCCCACCTCAAAAATTATCAGGATATCCAATGAAAGATTTCCAATGTAATAATCTGTTAGCCTGTGCATAGTTTCTTAAGCTACTTTGGCCCTTAGCACCCCTTTAGTTTCTTTGTCTTCTAGGATGTCATCCCAGCCTTTCTTACATTTTATCATGGAGCTGCTTCTGTCCCAAGGAAATTATAAAGCATAGATCCCAGCCAAATTCACAACTGTCTTTTCTTTCACAAAATCTGGCTCACAGATACTCTGAGAGCTGTCTTCCCTGAGCAGTAGGAATAGTCATCAACACTGAACAAGTTGATATTTCCTGTTCAGCTACAAACAAATATAATAGATACATGACCCAGTAGCAAGTATTGCTCAAGATAATAATCATCTCCATCCTTTTTCACTTATTACAGATCTGAACAATTAATATTTTATGGATCACATCCAGGCCATACTCTATTTTTTAAAAAATGTTGTTTATCCCTTTCCATACTAGTTTATGAATGTGACCTTTACGTACCTGATATCCCAGTGCAAAGGACAGTGACTAGCTTTTAAGGACCAGTGTCTCTTTGATTAAAGCTGTTAGTTAAGATATGGGGAGTAAGGTGTGTTAGGACCTACCAGTAGAGAGAAACAATAAAGGATGGCTGGATCTCCAGCCCAAGAACATAATGTGGAGAGAGTTGGTACCATAGGCTAGTAAGTTGAATTATCATTACCAGAGCTCTAGAATACTCACATTGTTGTATCCTTCATTGTTTCAGGTTATGGACCTTAAAGGACAGATGATCTACATGTTTGAGTCAAGTGCCATCTTGTTCTTGGGATCTCCCTGTGTGGATAGACTAGAAGACTTTACAGGACGTGGCTTATACCTTTCAGATATTCCAATCCATAATGCTCTTAGGGATGTTGTTTTAATAGGAGAGCAAGCCAGAGCTCAAGATGGACTGAAGAAAAGGCTAGGGAAACTTAAAGCTACTCTTGAGCAGGCACATCAAGCCCTTGAAGAGGAGAAAAAGAAGACAGTTGATCTTTTGTGCTCTATTTTTCCCGAGGAGGTGGCACAGCAGCTGTGGCAGGGACAAGTTGTACAGGCGAAGAAATTTAATAATGTCACAATGCTTTTTTCTGACATTGTAGGATTCACTGCAATCTGTTCTCAGTGCTCACCTATGCAGGTTATCACCATGCTTAATGAGCTCTACACTCGCTTTGATTACCAGTGCGGAGAGCTGGATGTCTACAAGGTAGAGAATTTATTGCAGCAATTTAGTCTTCTAGAAAAGAAAGCAAGCCTGTAACAGAATTATTGTGATTTGTGGGGGGGGGGGGGAACTATTTTGAATGAGACATTAGACTATAGTAGGATGAAAGTAGGATAAATCAGAGAATGGAACATAAGTGTTTTGCAAAGTGAGCTGCATGTACAGCCATGCAGGAAATGTAACTTAGAAAATAATGGTGTGACTCTGAAATAAGTAATTTAGTAAATCATATGCCTAGGACTGCAATCCCCAACTCGTTTAGTACAGAGTAGGTATATTGACCTCAGTGGCACTATCACTAGTAAATATATTCAAGAAATACTCTTAGAATCTAATAAATAGTGAATAGAGGATAAACCATTTTAACACTAATCCAATGCAGTAATGAACATCCACACTTTATGACTCAGAATAATCTCCTTCAGCTGTTGGCAAATACACATGACACTTCCACTTCAGTTCACATGTACCTTGAATAAGGGAATAGGATGTATACTGGAGTGGACACAATCAATGAAAGACCTATAAAAGGCCTTCTGTGGTTTCTTTGTTATTTCACTTGCTTTATAAGATTTGCATTTCACTTTTTTTCAAAGGTTGAAACCATTGGAGATGCATACTGTGTGGCTGGAGGCTTGCACAGAGAAAGTGAGACCCACGCTATGCAAATTGCGCTGATGGCATTGAAGATGATGGAGCTGTCCAGTGAGGTGATGTCTCCTCATGGGGAGCCCATCAAGGTTAGCAAGATGCTTCAAATGCCTCAACTGCTGATGTTTTTCAGCGGTTTCAATATATAGAAAATGTTTCCTAATTTTGTTGTTTTGTGAAATAGCACCTTAAAATGCTTTTCTTTCAATCATTGTTTAAATCACTTGTTGTGTACAGCATTCACTATTAACTAGTGCTTTTTAAAGCAGCATTATGGCCAAATTAAATGTAAGGTAAGAGATCTGTGATCAAATTACTTGCATTTTTGAAAACAGTCACCATATTAGGTTAATAATTTGAACAGGGAAGTAGTATTGGAGGAGTTTTTCTTTTTTAAAACCTTTTCTGCATTTCTGCGATCTAAATGATCCCTTACCACTAAAATTACTATTAACAGCACAGAAGGGAAGAAAAGACAGGTTACAGTTGTCATCTAAAACATTTGAAAGGGCCCAGGCTGGGGGAGAATAATCTTGAATCTAGCTCTTACAGGAAAAAATCTGGCCTTTTTGAATTCCTATACAACAGCATTTTCACCTGGCAGCTCTGGAGGGGGTAGTGAGAGCCAAGAAATGTTTACACGCAGATCTGAACAATGAACCAAATGCAGGCTTCCAGAGAAAAGATAAATGCCTCTGGAGAAACAATTAAATGTGGATAGTTTATCTTCAGCCCAGGCAGCATGTGAATATGAATCACCAAGTGGACACTAATAAAAATCAGAAGAGCAGCTACTGGTGTGCTGAGCTCATCTTGTAGTCTCTCTGCTTTCTTTCCAGCACACATTTATATCCACGCACATACCTCACTGAAATCACTGGGGTTTTGAGCATTGAGTATCATCCACTAAATTGGTGGGATCTATTAACTCAAATCAAATACATCAAACTTGTTTCACTTTCTTGGCCATTGTGTCTGTCTCTCTCTTTGTGTTATCCATCTGTCTGTTTGCCTGTCATCATCATCACCATCTATTTGTCTGTGTCCCAGATTCAGTATTGTAGCACATTTCTTGCAACATATCCGTTTGTGGAATGAGTTTCTTTGTTTTCAGTATAAAATTTTGCATCCCTGAATCGAATCATTGTCTCTGCCACAGTGAAGTGTACAAGATTTTCCAGAACCCTTTCAAAGTAATACTATTTTTATTTCAGGTTTGAGCATAATTTTTTTATTATACAGTATGTCATTGTTTATACAGAAGCTGTAGAGATATCTGCAGTGCACATGTAAAGAGAGAAGTATCTGTTTTGGAAGTTATGGTATAAACATCTGATTTTTCTCACTGGAAGCAGGCAGCATGTGACAAAATACTTTGTTGGACAAAGCAGGCTGCAGTGCATTTTCCATTTAAATTTAATGATAGCATCAGAGAATTGAAAACTGGGGTCAGTGCATGATTTTTGGTGGAAGGGCAAGATAATTAGAGATAAGTGTATGTTTGATGCAAGGAGTTTCTGGATATCAGGGAGCAGGCTTGTTCCCTTGAGGCTAAGGTGGCTGACCTGCTGGGGCTAAAAGATTAGTGGACAGGGCCTATGGAGTACTATAGCATGATCCCATTTGCTGAATGAGCATTGTTGCACTGGGTCAGAAAATGAGGATATCTGAGAGGGAAGGAAATATCCCTTACTGCGTTGGTTCTTAACCTGGGGTTTGGCGACCCCTGGGGGTCCATGAGCCTTCACAGGGGGTCGATGAAGCCATGCTGCTGGACACCAGCAGCAGCAAAAAGGATGTGGCAGTGGGGAGCATGCTTATGGGTACTGAAACAGCTCCCTCCTTTGCAAACAAGAGAGCAGTTTGGGTGTGTGCACACATACCTCTGCTGCTGCATCCCTGATAAAAGAGACATGGCAGCAGACTTGCTGGTGCTGTTCATGAGCTAACAGACTTAAAGATCCTTTATCTTGACATGATGAGAGAGAAATAGTATGGGATAAATGAAGGAACACACTGCTGCTTTTTCCTGTAAACAAACCATAGCCCTGTGGCCTTTGTTACAAACTTGGCTATCAATAGCCATGTTATAGTTGCTTGAAACCACATCATGTGAAGGTTATCACCATTCATTTACAGAAACATGAAGTATTTACAAATTAAGGTGGCACATCTGGTAATTTTTAGCCCAACTTAGTTTCAGAGAATCAACTGCTGCCCTAAGTGAGCTGAGGTTCTTAGAAACTCAACAAAAACACTGCCAGTTTGTAAGTTCCATTTGTTTCAACATGGTTTGTTCAGAGACCCCCACATGCCTTGTTTGAATAGATGTGTTGCATCAACAGTACCTGCTGGACTGGTCTTACTCTCTTCCCTGCATGAATATGCCTTGTTTTGACTAATTATTACGGTGCTGAAGCACGGAAAGGATTCCCTTCTTTTGCTTATTGCTGTCAAAGTTGCACTACTCATGATTACATTCCATTATGGTAGGAATGACATTAATAGTTTTGTTTTTATTATCTTTTTGTTTCTCTCCCAAAGATGCGTATAGGCTTACATTCTGGCTCAGTCTTTGCTGGTGTTGTAGGTGTTAAAATGCCACGATATTGTCTATTTGGAAACAATGTAACACTAGCCAACAAATTTGAGTCCTGCAGCGTCCCAAGGAGAATAAATGTCAGCCCAACAACCTACAGGTATAGTAGTTTAAATATCTGGGTTCATATTATGCTAGTGATGGCCTATTTATAATTTCCACAGTTATCTGCTCTTTTTCTTTCCCAGTGTATTGCCTCACACTGTTTGAATCTCAGCTGATATGACATTCTGTTTCAGCTTTCCTGTGTGTGGCTTTTGATGACTTACATGTCTCAACCCTGAACTGGTTTCACAAAAGTGGAGTTTTCCTTATAGTGAGCCATCTTGATGTTGAATGAACCAGAGTCTTGATCAGTTGTTAACTCACCATGTTTTCCTGAACACAGGAACAGGGGAGCGTTTTGCACCAGCGTCTCCATCATTGCTTTAGTCCTATGGAAAATGATGCATCTTAAGAGGAAAATTCCTCTTCATGTGGAGGCTTCCCATGTAAGCAAGATCCATAATTTTCAAGCATTTTTGGTTTTGTGGAGAGCCTCCATGCAAATAAGAACTCCTCTTGACATGTATCATTTTCCATGGGAGGAAAGTAACAGTGGAGTAAGTGCTTCTATGTTTTCGTATTCAGGAATGTGTAGGGAATAATGCCTGAACAAGGCTTAGGTGACAAAAGATAATTACTCTCAAGCCCTGGAAAATATGTTACACCTGGCTACTTTGACACTGGAAGTCCAACAAGGCCCCCAAACACTTCAAAGAAATAAAAAACCTGAGTCTCCTCTTTTCCTTCCTCAAGTTCTGGCAGAAATTCCAGTAAAATGTTTTCCTTGTGCAACTGTTATAGAATTGGTTCCATGAATATAAATGAACCTTTTCTTTCACATTAAGTGGCAGCATTTCAAAACAGGTGTCATGTATTTGACAGTTCCTAGATGTGAGTTACATGAAAGGGAACTACGTATTTGCAATTAACTGCTGTTGGATATGAATTTCATCTGACAGTCATCAAATGAAACATGTGCGTCCTGTATTGAGATGCTCATACTTAATGTGAGAAAAGAAGACTGTTTACATACACTTATAACTTGTGAATTATATTTCCTTATTCAGTTGTGTTGGGGTAATTAGTTCACCTTGTTTTAGTTTGCAATTTCAACACAATCTTAGATCATCATTTATTTTCTCATGTTTTTAGGACCATATCTCCAGTGTAGGGTAGCGGTTTGAGCATAGGACTATGATCTTGGCACATCATGCATTCTCAGCCGCATGATAGGTTCTCCCTGAGTCAGAAGCAACTTGGAGGCATACAACAACAATACCAACAACATTTCTGTTCCATTTAATTTTAGTGTTACACCTCATGTTCTCAGTAATTACTTTAGTATCTCTTCTTTTTATTTGAATTGTGGGCTTTGGAGACAAAAGCTTGTGTAAACCATCCTTCTCTCAGCTGGCATTCTACAGATTTGTTTTATTATGATTGTTGTAGGTGCTGGCTGTCTATTGTCAGGCAACAGAGTGCCAAAATATTCAGCAGGCAGATGAGTACAGCTTAACAGTCCAAGAAAGCTTGCTTGTTCAGGGTGAAGCAGAAGTGAAGTCCAGTGCCAGTCCAAATGTCAGGAACCCAGCAGGCTGCATGGTCAGACAATCCAAAGGTCAGAGAAAGCAGGCAGGTGGCAAGCAGGGAATCTGTGGCACACACAAAAACAATGTCCAGCAAACAGATAAATTGTTTCTGACATCAAGCCACTGCCTTCTGCCTTCCTTACAAAGGCTGGAGCCAGCTGGCTCTCATCCCAGCCTGATTAGCTCCTGGTGTGCTTGTATCTACTTGTCCTCCTTTAAAGCTGCTGCTCACCTGGAGAAGCTGACTCAGGGTCCATGACATTGATTCCTATCTTCAGCTAGTCTGACTCTGGAGTATGCTTTCTGAAGATGGTGGTGGTTATAGTCAAACACAGCTGGAAGGCAGCAATTTGTGAAAGACTTATCAAAGAAAATCACACAAAAATGTTGCCTGTTTAAAATTTTAGCTTGTTTGTAAAATAGCAGAAGAAATGGGGCTGTGTATATGGGAGATCTATTTTTTTTTTAAAAAATAAGTTTTTGTACTGATCATGGAAACACCACATCCATGTATGTGCAGTTTTCAGGACCAGAATAGGATTTGTGCCATAACTATGCACATTAAGATATGCTGTTCCCTTTATTCTTCTCATTGTCTTCATGATGCATGCAAAAAAAACCAAAAAAAAAATTGATGGATATGCAGAACTCTACAGAAGCCTCTTAACTCTTTTCCCTGTCAGGGACAGGCAGATATAGATATTAGAAGGAGCCTCTGTACAGACATGCTGCTGAATTATGAGAGAATATAAGCTTCATTTATGTTTGAGTTTTCTTTACAGATTTTTCCAGTGCAGTGGTTAGTTCAGGGTAAAAGAGCTGGTCCTTAGACATGTAGCAACTAATTTTTTTTTGTGGTTAGTTAACAATTATTGTTATCTTGTATCTATGATATATAGGTTATTTCATAACATCATTTTGATTCTTGTTGCAGGTTACTAAGGGATTATCCAGGCTTTGTATTTACTCCACGTTCAAGAGAAGAGCTTCCTCCCAACTTTCCAAGTGATATTCCTGGGATCTGCTATTTTCTCGATGCTTATCTTCAAGGAACACATACAAAGCCCTGGTGTCAAAAGAAGGATGCTGAAGATGGAAAAACAAATTTCTTGGGGACACCAACTAACATAGACTAAATTGTGTTTTTTTGCATTTTTGAGGATAAAATGTGCTCCAACTTTTGTATTAACAAAAATAATTTTTTTAAAAAATGAAATGTGACAGCACTTTAGCTTCTTAACACCTAAAAGCCAGTATTAAAAGTACAGCAAATATGTCACATATTACTTTCAGTGTTTCTTTTACATGATAAATATATTTGGTGTATCGTTGTTTGAGATTTGGAGAAGCAGGACCAAGACAGATTAATCTCTCACAAGAGCAGAGAACCCTTTTAGCCTGAAGGTCAAATTCAATTTCAAAAAAGTTATTTGGTGCTGCATCTAAACGGTGGATGTGGAGCCAGAGGCAAAAAGGGTGGGACCACAAATAGCAGCATAGTTTACAGTATAGCTATTACTGCCAATAATTGAGCTGTAGGAGAAGCATTTCAACCCTTTAGAAGGGGAAAATGTAAAAAGGTGGAAAATTACCAAATAATGGAGAAGAGGGTATAACCATCTGGGGATTGCAGAATGCAAGATACAGAACCCCAGGAAGGCTCAATTTGGACCCAGGGCCTGTGGTTCTCTACCCTTTAATGGAATGTGACAACAAGTGAGGGAAATCCAGCTGGCTAACAGCTCTTTTCCTCTAACCAAAAGCTACCTGGCCAAAGGTTAGTCTGATAGAGACCCCTTTTTCATAGAGAGAGACAGAGTGTGATTTTATACCTTTCCATCCTGCTGTTTATTTAGAAACAGCTTCCAGGGAAGGGACAGAACCTTTCAGCATTCTGTCCACACAGAGATGAACTGCTTGCCTTCTGAGATTTGTAACTCAGCAATTAGCATGCAAATGATGCAATCTGAACCTGTACTATGAGTCAGATGAAATGTTGGTTGTTATTATAATGAAACCTCATTAATGATTTTGTAACAGATGATAGCAACTACAAATTGTTGCTAGTACATGTTGGTATTTCCTAGTTAACAATTCTGAAGCCTGCCTGGTAAATAGGCAAAGAAAATTGAAGTTGGGTGGGTGGAGAATGCCTAGATCAGTGATTCCCAAACTTGAATTTCTAGAGGTTGTTGGATTGCAGCTCCCAGAATCTCTGACCATTTGTCATACTGGTTATGGATACTTTGTTGTCCAACATCTGGGGGCCCAAGCTTGGAAATCACTGGTTTAGGTGTATGGGGAGAGTCTTGAATGATCTTTTAGACTCTGCATTGATAACAGAGGAATGAGACTAAGCAGTCACTGAGTTGACAGGTAGAAGAGTATCTCTGTCTGGTGTTAATGCAGAGGCGAAAAGATGCAGTCACAGTCCATGGATCCAGTGAGTGATGCAGTGTTTCTTTTAAGGGCTTTATATATTTTTAACATTTCCATTTATAGTCTGTTATTGGTATAGTCATATTTATAAATTTATAAACATAAACAGTATTCACGGAAAACAAAATCAAACCATTGTAATGTTTAATGTTTTTCCAAGATATGATTAATCTCAACTTTGTTTCTTCCAACACTAGATCTGTATGCACTTTTCATTATCTGGCAGATTTTCACAAGGTGGTACTGTGTGCATTTATAGTATGCAACATTCACATTGCATGTAATGTGCATTGCAAATATGCATTTCAGATCTAGACATAGTTCCAATGTGTTAGTGCACATTCATGCACTGTGATAGCCCATTCACACTCACATAAAAAATGACATGGCTAATTTTATTTTTGTCTGTGTGCCTTTCAGTTAAGAAAACCAGCCAACAGGATAAATATATTGTCAAGAGTTGCTAAATACTGGCCAACCTGCAACTTGAACCAGGAAGGATATTTCTTTCTAGGAACTCCTTTTTGACCCACCCTGAGTCCAGAACAGACAACAGTGTCACCCCAGTATCTTTCTCCTCACCCCAAGATCTCTAGTGGAAGCCATTTATGGATTAAAATGTCATATTGTTATAGATTTTTGTTACAAAATTACAGTGTCACAGGACATTTGCTATGGCCACTTGATTATTTTGGTTACCCTTTTTTGCCCTTTTTGCAGTTCTACAACAAAGTGCTGTGAGCAGAACTATACACAGTATTCCAAATGTGATTGCATCATATATTTGTATAAAGTCATCATGATAGAGTCATTATTATATTTATTTTGTTCTCCCATTCCTAATTCTCAGCATGGAATTGAATTTGCCTTTTTCACAGTATCCATATACTAGGTTGTCAAGCTGTACATCACAAAATTGCATTGCTGGTCAGTCAGCAACTGCTCAGACCCATCACTGTGTGTGTCTGTATACACACACACAGTAGAGAGAAGAGAGTGAGATGGGGGTGTTGTCACAGAGTTATCCCATGTTACACTTGCTTCTCTTGAACTTTTTCCATTTTTAATATCCACTTTCCCAGATTTGAGAAACTCTTTATTTGTGTTGTCCATTCAAAGTAATTGGGTGCCTCTGAAAACTTGTCACTGCTAATCCCTGGTCATTTATGAACAAGTTAAAAAGCAGCATCTGCGATACAGAGTATCGGCAGAGGCTGTTTACATGTCTTCATTGTCTATTCTCTATGTCCTGTTTTGTGGCCAATCACCAGTCCGTAACAGGCTCTCTTGTCTTATGTCATGATTCCCAGGGGCACCGAAGTCTTTAAAGAGGAACTTCTAGTTGAGTCTCTATTACATCTTTGAGTAATTCCCAACAGAGGATATTTAACTCCTCCTGACTTTTTCTTTCAACTTTTAAAAAACCAAGCCCTCCATTCTTTTTAAAAAAAAATTCCTTTTTTTGCAGTGAAGTGTGACTGGTTTGCACTTCACTGGCACTTTTCCACCTACATATAAATTACATTTGATAGCACTGAAACTCTGGTTTAAAACTACTTCAACAACACCTACATCTCACATTATGTCTATGAAATCATTTAGAATTAAGTCCAAGGCTGGCTTCCTTCTGGTCAGTTTCATAAACAGTACTATTTATAAATGTTTGTATCTTTCCCATAGTTAGAGTATGCATCTATTCTAACTATCTATGCTTTCTTTGGATGCCTCCCTCCTGAATTCATTCTCCATGTCAAGATCACCATGAGTAGTTCGGTCAGGGCAGTAATGGAAGATGTTGATGAGATGTTAAGAGGTTCAGCAATTCACTTAGGCTGCAATCTTGTGCATGCCTACTTGGCAGTAAGTCCCACTGAAATTAGTAGGACTTATTTCTGAGTAGACCAACACAGGATTATTCTACATATAAAATTACCAGTTGTTGCCAGGTTAAGTGTACAGAATATGCCACTTACTTCATCCTGAACTTATTTCACTGTCCATAAATTAAATATGTGTAAAATATTGTATAATCAATGTCAAAGCCTCTGTGTCCAAAAAGGATCTTAATTCCAAGTTATAAATCTTATTTCAAGGACAGCAAATATTCACTGTTCTGTATTATAGCAATATATGTTTTCTTATAGTTGCTATTTAAGTTTTAACTGTTTAGATTAAAGAGTATAAAGTAAACCTCTTCACAGTATTAAATACTTCTAAGCAGAGCATTCAGCACAAGAGTGAGGAAATGAGATGAGGTACAAATTAAATATGTATATATAGGTTTTGGTTGTGCTGTGGGTGTGTTTTGATATATGATGAAGTCAATAAAAAGAAATACACTACAATGGTGTACAGAACATTTTGTATAATAGTTGTGTATAGAAGTCCTGTCACAGTAAAGATGGAATCACAAAACAACAGTCAACTACTTCTCAAAATCGTTCGTAGAGCCCATCTATCTCCTGTGAATTTTAGAGGTTTCATCAACATTGATTGTACCTGAGCAAAGACAAATGTGGTACATGCTATCATCATGGTTACCCATTTCAGAACATGGTAGATCCCTGACCAAAATCCAGTAAGCCTTCACCATGGTCTGGCATTCTCACAAACAGATTGCAAGAATGTTATGTTTCATGGGACTAGATTATCAGTAGGCAAGATGATAAAATAATAAGAAAACAAATGAAACCATATAGTATCACATGAAAGGTTCATGTATGCCAGTGTCTTGTTTGTCACAATGTCTGATGAGATGCTTCTGGGAACCCATAAAGTTGGGCATGAAGGCAATAGTTCTTCCACACTGTTGTTCCTCAGGGTGTAGTATCCATAAGCACAGAATTTGACTTACTGACTTCTGAAGTTTCTTAATTCTATAGTATCCACCCTTCATCATGATTTAGCGACAAATCATGTGCCAGATTCTTTACAAAACAGGATCCCACAGCTTAGGATATCAAACACTAGATATTCCGCTTTTTCAGACTTCCGGTTGCATGGCGCATGTGAACGGTCGTTTGGAGTAGCGCTCCGCAACTCCAAACCCCCACCTGAAGGTTTCCAGCTGGTTTGAAGGCCATTGGAACCAGCTAGTCATCCCCTCGGTAAGGGGGATGCGGAAGAGGTCCTAAGGGGATCCAGAATTCCAGTGCCGAGCCCTTTCTGCAAGGGAAGAGTGGAGGCGCTGCGAAGGATCGCAGGACCATGACAGAACCTCCAGGGTCGCCGTTTTAGCGGCATAAGCGCCGCCGTCGACTTTTAAATTAAGAAGACATGTTGAGATGGCAATAAGCAACCCGATCTGGATTACAATTACCTGAGATCGCAAGAAGTATGTACCTGCAATCGAATAACAGAAGCCGTTGGTAAAGACCCTAGGCTGTGAGTAGATTTGGAATGGCTGACAATTTAAAGCTACAGTAACCTGGTATGTGAGTTTGAGATAATTGGATTTTTCCATTCTCTTTCTGGTGGAATATTATTGACTTTTTGAATATAACATAGTCTTGATAACATTGACTAAGTGACTGATTCTTGGATTGGAATTTAAACTTTTTTCTACTTGTGTTTGCTGAGGC
The DNA here is from genome assembly GCA_030412105.1 of Cyclura pinguis. Lineage (NCBI taxonomy): Eukaryota > Metazoa > Chordata > Lepidosauria > Squamata > Iguanidae > Cyclura > Cyclura pinguis. The sequence continues at coordinate 163,439,938 of CM059603.1, read as the reverse complement.
TGAGAGACTTTTAGTATAGAGGTGTGGCTTTTGTTAATATATCCCTCTGGATAGACATTGTTTTTTTGGAAACAGAATTGGATTTGAATAAGCTTTATTTCTTGCTATTTTTGGTGGAAATGTACTGAGGAGTCCTGGCTTGATGAAAAGGAAGGGATTTTAAAGGATTGTGCTCTGAAACTATTGGTTGTCTTTGACACCGGGGACTTGATTTTGGGTTGCTTTGTTCTTTTTATTTTTTCCTTCTTTTTAACTGGACAGTTGGATTTACATTTAAGAATTTAAGAATAAGAATTTTATGAACTTGTGATTTTTGGACTTGGATTATTAAAAGACATTTTGGACTTGGATCATTAAAAGACATTTATAGAGACCTTGGCTTTTGGAATTAACAGACTGAGTCTGAACCATCTACAAGAAATGGAGCATTTCAGACAAGATAAGAGGCTTCTGGAAGATTTCTGCACCCACACAGTGTAGTGGCTGATCTAGCAGTGAGAGACTAAGTGGAATTTTACAATCAGGGTCTTGGCAGCTGGTAGCAAATAGAGAGGAAGCCTCAGAGTCAGCATAAAAGAGTTGGGAGGGGGGAGCTGGAGTGACTCTGTCCACTGAAATGACTCTGAATAAGCACTGGCTTTAAAGGGAAGTGTAACCTTTTAATTAATTATTAATAATTCTTGTACATACATTTTTCATATTATATTACATAGAGGAGTTTAGAAGTACTGAGCTATATCTTTAAACTTATATTTTCTTACATTTAAATATACATTTATATATACTACTATACATTTATATTATTTTTATTGAATATATAATCTGATTGAATCAATTTAGGGTGTGCTTATACATAAGTTAAGCTAAGTGTTGACATTGATATTGACATTGATCTTGATCTTGATCTTGATATATATGAATTGATACTGATTTACATGATTGGATTACACTATTGCATTTTTCAAGAGTGATTTTATTGAACTAACTGGTGCCAGGACAACACAGATATAAGAGTGGAGTAAGAAGAAGAAAGAAGAAAGAAGATGAGAAAAGGTCAAGTTATTTGTGATTAAAGAGTTCACTTTTAAGAAAGGACTAATGGATCAAAGAACAAGAAAGGCAGCGACGGCAGCGGCAGCAACAACAACTACCCAGACAATAAGGAGAACATCAACAGATATACCCCAGAAATCTCAAGATTTAATGTTGCAGGTGATGGAAGAACTTAAGAATATCAGAGAGGATACTAGACAGGACTTAAAGGAGACAAGAAAAGAGATGAGAACAGATATGAAGCATGAAATGCACAAATTGGGGAAGAAATTGGAAATGTTAACTAAGGATGTTAAAAGTTAAAAACTGAGACTAAAGAGATAAAAGATCAAGTTAAACAAGTTCAAACAGAATTGACTGAAGTAAAAGGGAAGCAACAAGAAGAGGAACTTCAGATAACGTTGCAAGAATTACGTTATCGAGAAAGATGCCTAAGATTTAGAGGCGTTTCTGAATCCACAGGAGAGAATTTATAGGAGAAAATGGTACCGGCCTTGGCAGAATACCTAGACATTGATGAAGATAAAATGGAAACATGTATTGACAGAATGTTCAGAGTATCCTCTAGAATAGCGAGAGAAAGAAAGTTACCAAGAGACATTATAATAACCTTCACTTGGACAGTTACCAGAGACAAAATATTACAGCGGACCTACGAAGGAACATTTAAGATTGAAGAAAAAGATGTAAGAATTTTTAAAGATATACCATATCAAATACTCAAGAAGAGACAAGATTATAAACCTTTGGCTAATCTTTTGATAAAATTACAGATCAATTACAGATTGGAGAAGACTGAAGGCATTTCTTTTACATACAAACAACAGAGATATAGGATTAATTCAATTTTTAAAGCCAAAGAAATGATGGAAAGGTTGAAGAGAGACTTACAAAGACCTACAGCTGGAGAGAAAGATGAAGAACATGAGACGTTGGAAGAGGAAAAAGAAAAAGAGGAAAAAGGACAGTTACAAGAAGGAGAGGTGGAAGAAGAAACAGTACAAGAACAAGAACTGGAAGAGGAAGGAGAGTTGGCAGAAAATATACAGGATTAATTGGAAAATTTGGATAAATCATTTTAATATAAAACTGACAAAATGGGATTAAAATATACTCTTGGAACATTAAAGGATTTAACTGTGAATATAAAAGAAGACAGATATTTCATCATTTGGAAAAACAAAAATTGGATATAATTTGTCCACAAGAGGTTCGAATAAGGACTCAAGATTTGAAATATGTCAGAAATCCAAAATTGGGTAGCTGCTTTGCAGCTACGATCGATCAGAAGAAAAGGGGGGTATTGATATATGTCAATTCAAGACATGGTGCACAACAAAAATTTCAGGACAATAATGGGTGATATTTGGCGATAGAAGTAAATATGAAACAGGACAAGATATTAATAGTTGGAGTATATGCACCCAATGGAGCAAAAGGAGAATTCTTCCCCAAAATACATAACGAAATACAGAAATATGTACAAGAAACAGGAAACGCAAAAGCTATCATTCTGGGGGACTTTAATGGAGTTATCAATCCAAAAGAGGACCGAACAGTACAGAAGTTAGTCCCTTGAAACAACAGTAAATTGCCTAAGAGTTTTTTCCAAATGATGGATGATCTAGATCTTTATGATATATGGAGATATAAAAATGGACAATTAGATGGCTATACATTCTTTTCAGACAGACATAAATCAATGTCTAGGATTGATATGATTTTGACATCTAAGGATTTGATGTTGAAGACAGTGGATATAGACATTCTTCCAAATTTATATTCGGATCACAATCCGTTGCAAATGGAACTTAAGATTACAGACAGAGAGAGGACATGGAGATTGAATGAACAGATATTCAAGAAGGAGAAGTACATCAAACAAGCAAAAATAGAATTAAATAATTATTTTAAGGAGAATATGACATCGGAATTACCAATGAAAACAATTTGGGATGCAGGTAAAGCTGTAATGCGAGGAAATTTTATCAGATGGTCCGTGGAAATCAGGAAAGAGAGGAAACAGACTGAAGATTCAATTCTGGGGAGGATGAAAGAACTAGAGAAACAGATGAGGGAAAACCCGACGGACAATAAGATAAGACAATAGATGAAGGTATGTCAAGCTGAATTAAATCAACTAAATTTGCAAGAAATAGAACAACAGATGCAAAGAGTGAGATATACTTTCTTTGAACAGGCAAATAAACCTTCTAAACTGTTAGCCAGTTTACTTCGTAAAAGAAGGGTTAGAAATATTATTACGGAGATTAGAGTCGGTGACAGGAAAACTACAAAACAGGAGGAGATAAAACAGGCTTTTTATAAATATTACATGAAGTTAATGAGTACTACCTCCTCAATGAAAAAACAAGGAGAAATGGAAGAATATTTGGAAAAAATGAACAAAATGAGATTCACCGACGAGCAGAAATCAATTCTGAATAAACCCATATCGATGATGGAGATAGTTCAAGCTATTAAGAATTTGAAGAATGACAAATCTCCTGGACCAGACGGCTTTACTGCAAAATATTACAAAATATTGGAACATGAAGTTTCGATACCTTTGCAGAACACAATGAATGAGATAAGAAAGGAGGGAATACCCGACACCTGGAAGGAAGCTAATGTGGCTCTAATACCAAAAGAAGGAAGAGACTTAACAGATGTCAAGAATTATAGACCAATTTCATTACTAAACACAGACTATAAAATCTTTGCTGCAATTCTGGCTGAAAGACTTAAAAAGGTTCTTCAAGAAAATACACATGAAGATCAGAATGGCTTCTTACCAAAGAGAACGATGCGAGATAATATCAGGACAGTGCTAAATATAATTGAGTATTATGAGAAGCGCAATGAAAGAAAGCTGGCAGCGATATTTGTGGATGCAGAAAAGGCCTTTGATATGATTAATTTGTCATTCCTGAAGATGGTCATTAAACAGGCTCAAGCCGGAGACAAATTTATCTCTTGGACTGAAGCAATATACAGTCAACAACAGGCAAGATTGATTATTAATGGAGAGAGAACAAAACAGATTGAATTGCATAAAGGAACAAGATAAGGTTGTCCACTATCTCCACTGTTATTTATCATGCCATTGGAAATACTTAACAATGCCATAAGGGAAGATAAAGCAATAAGAGGACTTCAGATTAAGAAATATCAGTATAAACTCAAAGCATTTGCAGATGATTTGGTCTTGTTTCTGGATGATCCTCTCAGCAGTATTCAAAGGTTGATGGATATTGTTCAGGAATATGGAGAATTTTCTGGATTTAAGATAAACAAGGAAAAAACAGTAATTATAACAAAAAACATGAGGGAGAAAGAAGAGAAGGAGCTTGAGCATTTAACAGGTTTTAATAAAGGTCAAAAAGCAAAATACTTGGGTGTCTGGATCACAAAAAGAAATAATGAACTATTTCAGAATAACTATGAAAAAAAATGGAAAGAGATAATCAAGGACTTGGAGAAATGGACTAGAATGCGACTATCTATGATGGGAAGAGTGGCAGTCATAAAAATGAACATACTTCCAAAGATGAATTACCTTTTCCAAAATCTTCCTATTATTACAAATACTAAGCCTTTTATACAATGGAAGAGAGATTTAAGTAAATTTATATAGCCAGGGAAAAAGCCAAGAATAAAATGGAATATCATGACAGATTCAATAAGAGGAGGAGGCCTGGGTCTACCGGATTTACAGATATATTTCAAGGCAGCAGCATTTACTTGGATAAAAGACTGGATGAATCTTCAAAATACGAGAATGCTGACATTAGAGGGAGCTGATTCAAGGATGGGTTGGCATGCCTATATGTTCTATGGGAAAGCTACGGTTGACAAAGACTTTGTTCATCACTTTGTAAGAAAATCACTACTTAAAATATGGACTGACTACAAGAATAAGAACATCAGGCAACTACCTACATGGGTCTCCCCTCAAGAAGCTTTCTTTGGAAGATGGACCGATTCAGATAAATGGCTGTGTTATGATGACATATTAGAAAAGACAAATCTGAATTTTTTTAAGATGAAATCAAGAGAAAAATTGGAATCAGAAGGAACAAAGTTAAATTGGTTCCCTTACAGACAGCTAACTGAGAGATTCCAGATGGACGTGAAAACTTATGGAATAGAACAAAAAGAGCAAGGAAGAATGTTGAAGTTATTGCAGGAAAACCCGCCTCATTTATTATCACACTTATATCAGGAGATTTTAAATCAAGAAAGAGAAGAGGAGACAGTCAAAGCAGCAATGATATTGTGGGCTCAAAATGTCGGACATCCAATTCAATTAGAGCACTGGGAACAGAGCTGGCAAAGGACACGAAAATTTACTGCAGCCCAGAACCTAAAAGACAACTATTATAAGCTATTTCACAGATGGTACATGACACCAGAAAAATTAAAGAAGATATACAATAAGGGAACAGGTCATTGTTGGAAGTGTCAGGAGAATGCTGGAACACTTTTTCATATGTGGTGGTCATGTCCTAAGGCTAAAAAATATTGGAATGATATACACAATATGATATGTAAAATATTGAGGGTTCAAATGGATAAGAAACCTGAAATGTACTTATTAAATATGACACATATGTTAGATGGAACTGTAGCAAACAAATATTGGAGAATAATGATGTATATGATTACGACAGCCTGTATTGAATATGCAAGGTTATGGAAAACTGAGCAGATACCTACAATAGAGCAACAGTGGGCAACTTTCATTGAAAATCGAAATGCAGATATAGTCTCTCAGAGATTAAAAGGAAAATCAGATGATGACATTAACAAAGAATGGCAAATCGTTCTGAAAACGGGTTGGGTGTTGACAGGTAACAATTCCTAATTCATGGTAGCATGAACAGTTAGAAGTTAAAATCAGTGGAATATCATGGAACATGAAAAGTAGGGTAGAAGAGCAGGATCTAACTTGTATGTTAACAAATGTAATGCGATGCATAATGTTGAAATGTCAGTGAAATAACAGTAATGAAATCCAGAGAGGAGTGGAAGAAAGCTGTAATAGTTCGGTAAAATGTACAATGAGAAATGTTGTTTTATACAATGTAATCACAATAAAATTATTAAGAAAAAAAAAGATATACTGCTTTTTCCTGCTTTGCAAAGAATCCAGCACAAACAGTTTGCAGTCAATTGTTGATTGCACAGTATGGCTTAAAACTTTGGTAAAACTGTGCTTGACCTCTGGTAAGTCCAGTTGATCTGGCATGGTTCTATCAAGGGGAGACTTTGAAATCTCTACTAAGACTTCACTTTGAAAAGTTGGAACTTTGGAGGCATTAACACACACATACATTCTAGCCTAAATTCAAGACTTAGACCCAGTGAATTGATGGAACATGCATTAGTATTAATTTTTTGAGGCCATTTCCTCACTGCACTGTTATAGTGCTATTCCACTTTCAACATCCTGTGGAATTCTGGGGTTTGTAGTTTACTGAGGCCAAAGAGCTCTCTGGCTGAGAATTCTAAATGCTCGTCGCTAAACTGCAAACCCCGGGATTCCACAGGATGTTGAAAGTGGAATAATAGCACTATAACAGTATAATATTGAAATGACCTAAATTCCCATTGATTGAGTGGCTCGGCTTTAGTTGGGACCAACATTATAGTAACCTGCAAATGGTCGTGGCCAGCTAAGTTTGCTCTATAGTCTTTCTCCTTTTATCTTGCCAATCACATGCTTGTTTATTAATTATGGACCATCTAAGTTCCATAACTATGGCCAGTAAACTGTTCTGAGAGAGGGGGTGCCATACACAACCGAAAAGGAAAAAAGGAAGGGGAAAGCATGAATCTAGAAGCACCCTTAAAACTAACTGATTTATTTTAGCATGAGCTTTCATAGATTTCAGTCCAGTTCTTTAGATGCACTGATGGAATTATATCAAACTTCAGATATAATGCTAGTTACATACTTATGGAGCTAGGACCGAGCACAATAGGACAAAGAAAGATCCAAAAACCTAAAACCTTCAGTCTTGTAAGATGATGCTGGTTTCTCAGGCTGGTTCTCAAAAAGTTCTGAGGTAAGAATGCAAAACATTGAACAGTCAATTCCCTTGAGTTCAGAAGTTTCTGAAGAAGCAGCTGTGTTAGTCTGTTGCAGTATAAAAAGGAGGAGGGATGGGGGAAAGAAAAAAATGGAATGCAATAATACATTTAGGACTGACTGGCTTTTATTTTAGCATGAGCTTTTATGGATATAAACTGACTTCTTCAGATAAAGTACAGAGTGATATTAAAGCCTCAGGTTTAAAGCATATCTATACAATTGTCCCACTTTCACACCTGTTTAAATATGCTTTATACCTGAGGCTATAATATCTCTCTGTACTGCATCTGAAGGTGTGTTTAAATCCACAAAAATCCATGCCAAGATAAAAAGCAGTTAGTCTAAAAGATGATGCCACTTTCCTTTTTTATCCTTTCCCTCTCCCTTCTTCCTTCTTCCTCCTCAAAAGCTCTGTTGGAGAAAGTTTAGCTGTGTGCCTGGGTTGTGAGGACATATGTATCAAGATATATAGCATGCCAAGAAACTATTGTCTCTGTTCATACTTTTGCTAATGGATTGGATTTTGCAAATATATCCCAATTCAACTGAAAATCTGTAACTCTGACGCAGCCCAAGTTGCTGAATAGGCGGCAGTGAAGTATAAATTATTGGACAGTTCAGGCTGAGAGGAAAGGAACAATTACCTTAAGATATGAAAATATAAAAATAGATGTACAGCCATTTATAGTAAAGCCCAATGTAGCACTGAAGTATTTCATATTTCTTCACTTTTTAATCTCCTGTGAATAGCAGCAATATCCTAGGGACTGCAATTTAAACATGACCATATAGTCAGACACTGTATCGTCCTTCTTACTTCAATGAGATAGAAAATTAATTGAAAAGGTTTTTTTTAAAAAAATAAAGAAATATGGGTTTGGTTCCAGATTTTCTTCTGTGAGTTGAAAAACCTGATTGAAAGGAAACCAAACTGGGGTGGAGGAGGCATTTCTCACCATCAACAAAAATCCACACAAATGGCAGTCATTTCCAAGTATGCCTGTTTTCAAGATCTTAAATTACCATCATCACCACACCATCACCACTGAACAGCAGCAGACTGGAGATTGTCTCAGTCACATTCAGAGTTTTCTTTCATTCGCATGCCATGTCTAGCTGCTTCTTTAATGTTGTGATATTTCATTTTTAAGGATGTTGAAGTATGTACACACAGTCCATTGCTCTGGACACTCTCACTTGCCCCGGCAGTACTCAGTTACAGCAGTCTGAGATTTGTTTTCTCCCAAGTACAAAGGGCAGATCTGAATGTTAAATATGCAGTTATGTTGGAACATGAGGTTAGACATGCAGTCAAAGAAATAATCAGTTGTGCAGGAATTTGGAATAAAATAAACCTCTAAAGATATATGCCCCATGGGCTTCAGGGGTTTTAGTGCTGAGAGGGAAGCAGTTGGTCTGCTTGTGATAGCAAATGGAAATGAATGCTTTCTTCTTGTTAAAAATCTTCACTGCAATACAGTTTTCAGATACTTACATTGCAAAAATTCAAGTTCTGGATACTGCAATGTGCAATTCCCCCCCCCCATGCTGCATTAATGCAACACACACTTGTATACCTTGTAGCTTTTTAACAGCATGCACATAATGATTACTTGAAACATGTAACAGTGATAACTGACCCAAATTTAAGAAAGCTATCCTGGAATGAATGACAGGGCTTCCTAGTACAAAATAAGAGAGATGGAACAAATTTGGTCAATCCCACAACTTCTCTATCTTTAATCTATTTCACACAGTGACAGGGAACAGCAAAAATCAGACACAATTATTTATTTCAGTAGAATGATTCCAGGAACCAAAATGTTCCATAATCAGAGCTTGAAAAATTTACCTTTTTGGGTTGGAATTCGCTAAATCTTCCATTCAGAAGATTTTACTTATCAAAGTAGAATGACACTAGGAACCAAAGAGTTCCATCAGAGCTTGGAAAAAGTACATAAGAAGTACTGAATATTTTTCAGTTGGTTGACACTACAGATAAGGGGGGGGGGAGCTTAGATTAATATACTCAAAGTGTACTTGGCATCCAGAAGAAACATTACATTTGCAAGGCAAGAATTCCCCATGAAAAGCCTCAGAGTGAAGGACAAAGAAGCTTAGATCCATATGCAACTGCTTTAAAACTATTAACACAATCTTGTGAACATGGGGAGCTCTTCTGGATCCCTTGCTAATTATCACATTGTGTGTGACGCAAATCAGACAGAGAGTGAGAGCCATATTATCTCATAATATTTATGGTAGTCAAGGGGATGCAGTGAAGAAGACAAAGCAACTGGGAGGAGTTTCTGTGCAGAGATGGGGGTATTACGAAATGAAATGGATGCCCTGCAGAATAAAGGTATAATTAAAAAGTTAAAAGAAGGTTATTCCCCAGGTCAAGGAAGCTGCTAGATCTGGAACAGACATGGTTCTGTAGTGGCTGGACAGGGACTTAGGAAATGCAGGTAATTATCCTCACTGAAGTCAGTAGACACTGGTGGCTCTGATATCAATGGGAATGGTGAATCCACACTGGGTTTTACTCTAACTTGAAAGGAGCTATTTTGGGCACAGAGTTCAGCACCCTGGACAGTGCCTTTAAAGTCTGGACCAAAACCCAGATCATATTGACCAACACACTGATACTAGAGTCATTAGCCTCTACTGCATGAAACTCACTGAGTAACCAGCTTGGCCTGTCTTGCAGACTTGTTGTGAGGAAAAGGTGAGGAAAAGGGGAGCCATGTATACTGTCCTCTAAGTTAACTACAGGATAGGTATATAATAATTATAATTGGAATACTAAATGAAAAAGTGAAAAGTAAAGCCCAAGAGATATTCAGAAATGACAAACACTTGCTATACATGTCCCATTTTCATTACAGCATACGTTCTTTCCAGCTTATAGGAAAGAATGCAGAAAATATTAAAAGTCAATTTTTGGGGAATGTAGTTATATTAGTTACATATATATCCCACCATTACTCCCTCGGACTCAAGTACATGGCTCTTCTCCTCCCAACTTTATTATCAAAACAACCATACAAGAGAGATTAGTCTGAGAAAGAGACAATAGTCCAAGGTCACCCAGTAAGTTCTGTGGCTCAGTGGTGACTAGAATCTGATTCGGTCAAGTCCCAGTCTGGCACTTCTAACCATTACATCACACTGACTAGAGAAAAAAAAAACTTCAGTGCATTGTAGATTTACTGTGGTAAAACAAGATGGGAACACCATGTAATCTCTTGAATGGTTCACTGACCCAGGGCCATACGAAACGTTTCAGAAATGTGCTTATGTCTGCCTACTTTTTATAGGAAACCACCCCATTCCAATCTGGAGTAGAATTCTGGCATGAAAATATAACTCTTGCCCCCTGCATTTTATCCCTGCTGAAAATCTACCTTGCACCCAAAAATAGCATGAGAAAGCCTAAGAAAAGAGATTAACATAACACTAATTTTATATGAGCCAAAACAAAATACTTGAAGCAAGATTTGCTGTGTTCAATAGGACCTACACCTTAGGAAGTGTTTCTAGGACTACAGTCTAGAAGCAGGGTAGTGAAGTATTTCCTGAGAGGTATCACAAATCCCTGAAAGCATCAGGTCTTGCTGATCTTGGAAGCTAAGCAGGGTCATTAATAGTTGGAAGGGAGATCGCCAAGCATTAGCAGGTGTTGTAGGTTATATTTCAGAGGAAGGCAATAGCAAATCACCTCTGAGCATTCCTTGGCTAAGAAAATCCTATGAAATTCATCAGGTTGCCATAGTTGACAGGCAGTTTGAAGACACATACGCACACACCACTGGCTATGCTGGATAGGGCTAATAACAGTTAGTATCCAGCCACATCTAGAGGGTCTCAAGTTGCCCTCCCCTGTTTTAATGGAATTTGTGACACAGTTCAAAAGCAGTTGAGCAGTAAAGAATGTAGTAAGACAGAAGAATCTGCCAATTGTGGGTGCTTCCAGACAGATGGGCCCAGTTCTATCAGTTAAATGTACTGCATGGCTATTCAATTTTTTCCAACTTAAAATAAATATAGAAATGAATTATAACATTATGTATTACATTATAATATTATATATAAATAAATAAAATAATCTAAATGAAACAACTATATAAATATATATGTATATGGAAATAAAAGACAGTTGTGAAAAAAATAAAAAAACTGTTGCAAATAAAAGACAATATTCAAACTCCATGTAAAATTATGTAAACAAAGCAGGAGGATTAAATGAACAAAACCTCACCCTTGATCCATCCAAAGGGTGTCAAGAAACCTGGAAAAGTCCATTGGCTAAAATCACTGTTCATGTTACCTGTGTGGTGTCTGTGTGTCTTCAAGCTGCCTGTTGACTTACAGCAACCCCATGAATTTCATAGGGTTTTCTTAGGTAAGGGATATTCAAGAGGTGGTTTGGCCAGCTCCTTACTCTGAAATATAGCCAACAACACCTGGTACTTTTTAGATCCACTAACGTAAATGAGGCTTGTTAATAAAACCTAACAGAGGTCTATGTAGTTTCAATAACAATAGAAGCCATGTGGCTACTTGAGGCAGGATTAACGGTGGATTTAGCCCTACAAGGGTATGTTTGGGCCCCCAAAGATAAGAACAAATCAATTATAATTAAATCACTTGCTTGCTATAGAAGTCACCAGTAATGGCCAGCCTAGATGTGATATTTGTCACGCAGTTTGTTCCTGAGTTGTTGGATTTTCTTTAATCAAAAGTTAGTGTGTGGCGCAGGGCAGGGGGAGGAATGGGGTTGTGGCATAGTTTTCTTTTTTCTGTATTTTTCCCTTCTTGTTGTAATCTCAGCTGGAACTGGTCTTGCCGTTTCCAAAGGGCAGAAAGCTGAACCTTTTTCTCTGTGCTCTCTTTGCTTTTCTGTCTTTTTTTTTCTGCCTCTTTAGCTCTCTGTTCCATTACGACCTTTTATGTCATGTGCTGCCAGCTGAAATTTCCCAGACTGTACCATTCTTTTTCAGCCTTAGGCCCTTCTTACTTGCAAACATCCTTTAAAACCTGAGCTTTGTCTGATTCTATGGCTTCTGAACATCTGCATGTTCTCTAGTTAGAAGTTAATTTGGAATGGATTCATCTTCCATCCGGTACAGATCACCAGGGTGAGATTTATCTATGTAAGAAAAGTAATTGACTTGGCAACTGTGCTTTCTCAAGCATTTCAGCGGTAACTATTTTGGCTTTTTGCTTAATATGTCAGAGACACTGAAGGCAGTCTTTCGGAAGGTGTTACATGTTATCTAGAATCTGCTAAAACTTCTCTTGCATTAAAAGTTGCTCTGAGAATACAATTCACATTTATAGAGTTCAAAAACGCAACTTTATACATTTGAACTGAGGCTTTTCTTTTGCCAGTAAGGAACATGCTACTAGAAATGGATTCACCATGACAGTGAAATTAATTCATGCAGTATATGTTCTGTATCTTAAATTTTGAGGTAGGAAACATTAATTTTTGGAGTATAACTCCTAGAATACTCACTGACCATGCTGGTTGGAGTATTCTGACAGGTGTAGACCAAAAGACCACACCCATCCTTAGCTAAATTTGGTCTTTTCTTTTGAATTGCTGTTATTTTTGACCTATGTTGACCCTATGAATGAATGATCTCCAAGACACCTTTTTTATTTACAGCTCTGCTGAGATCTTGCAGACTCAGGCATGTAATTTCTTTCATCTGCCTGTAATGCAGTCTTCCTCTTTTCCTACTGCCACCCGCTTTTTCCAGCAATTATTGCCTTTACTAATGAGTCATGTCAACTCATAACACACCCAAAGCATGATAGCATCATTTTAGTGAGGTTGGCTTCTAGGGAGAATTAAGGCTTGATTTGCTCTTGGATCAACTTATTTGTCATTTTGATAGTCCATGGTATTCACAGAACTCTGATACAGCACCACATTTCAGCTGTTAGCTTTCTTTACTGACTAGCTTTCACAACCATAAACAGAAATCTGAAATACTATGGCATGGATATTCCTGACTTTGGTATTTAATGATATATTTTTATACCTCAGGATCTCAGTTCTTTCATAGCTGCCCTTCCAAGTTGATTTATGACAGAGTCAAGGTAGAGAAAATCTTCAACTGTGTCAATGCCTTCATTATCCACTTATTATGCAGATTATCCAGGTCATTATTTTTGTTTTCTTAATGTTCAACCGCAACCCTGCTTTTGTACTTTGTAGCTATATTGCCTACAATAAAGATTCTAGTGACTACGGATTTGTTTTAGAGATTTAAAGAGCTGCTTTCATCTGTTTTAAACTGTTTTAATTTGTGCATTTTAATGTTTTATATTTGATGTTATAATACTAACTGCAGTGAGTTTAGTTAAATTGAGTCCTGTGAACTAGACTCCAGAAGCATCAAAAATTTAAACAGAGATCTTTATTCTGCCTTTTAAATTTGGGAAAGGCAGACTGCCAATTCAAATGCCTTAATCTCCAGTTGGAAACCAACTATTCATAGGAAAATTCATTCATTTTGAGATATTTATGGTGGAGAGTGCTGTTTTTCGTATGTGCAAATGTTGTTTTGATGCAAAAAAAAGTGTGTGTGTGCAGGTGTGTATGTACAAATGAATTCTTCCACAAACTTTCAAATTATGGTGCAGCAGCTGGCCATTTTCTCTGTGCAGTGAGAATATTCACTAACATTCTTAGGTTTTGTTTTAGTTTCTGAATTGATTGACCCATGGATAGAGAATGAAAAACTACTGATCTTACTGATGCTAAGTATGCTCCCATATATTCCACAGAGTGCCATTACAAAAGTGGAATTTAGAAGTTGGGATCTCTTCAGTACCCATCTTTCCTTGCTGCTGATTTTATTCCATTCCCTCTTCTACCTCACTTCAAGATAAGCTAGAAAAGGAGAGGAAGATATTTGCTGGAAAAGTTGGAGAGGGCTGGTGCTGAGAAGAGTTAATTAAAACATGAAAAGAGTTCTGAGGAAGTGTTCTGCCTGCTTTATAATTGGAGTAGGATTTCTAAATCTACAAATTTGTTTCCACCACCGCCACCTCACATTCCCAGATTGCATAATCTCTAGTCAAATTTGGGACAGAATTGTAGAGTAGGAGGCTGAAAGAATTGTACTGAGGCTCTGATGTTCCGCAAGAATCTCATGCTGCCTGTTTGTAAAAAGTTATTCCCATTTATCTATCTATGAAACTTGCATTCAGGGCTACACATGGCTTAGCTAAACTACAAATACATTAGACTGCAGCCTTCAATTTCTACCCTATATTTACCCTCTTGGGAGTAAGTACCCAGGAAACCAGTGGGTGTTACTTTTGACTAAATATTAATAACATTTAATTGCAGTCTTGAAATGATGGCATGATATGATGGGCATATAAATTTGCAATTTTTAAATTGCTTTCATCCACCAAATGTAATCAACAAATATTCCTACTCTGTTTTCATTTTTAAATTACAGTTTCAATTGAATAATGAAGGACCTTTCACATTTCTCCTATCATAATATAAAAAGTTATGGACACAGTTAGAATGCAGATACAGTGATATGGATCTACGTAGCAATACAAATTCAGACTATAAAATGCGTGGATAACTCAGTTAATGAGGAAAACATACCTGGGTAGCTGTGTTGGCCATACAGCAAAATACAACAACATCCAAAATCCACCAAACAGTGATGGCTTTATTGGGCCAACCCAAAATACACAAACTACATCATGCAAGTTTTTGAAGCTCCACTGGCTTCTTCATTAGGCAAAGGTGTTAAAAATCATACAGGAGAATAAAAAAAATGATGCTACAGGATCACAGGCCTATATTTTGTCAAAACTTTTTTGTTGTTGCAGTAACCTTTGCCTGCACTGATATCCCTCCAGACCATCTTAACTGACAACAAAAACAACATCTTGACAAAATGTAGGCCTGTAACCTGAAATCTTTCTTGATACATTTTGTGCATTTTGGGTTGGCCCAATAAAGTTATCACTGTTTTGTGGATTTTGGATGTTGTTGTATTCAGTTAATGAAGATTATTATATGAGTCTGTACACACTACAGGTTTTTTCTTTTTTCTTTTACTGGATCCAGATAGTCCCCACTATCTTCCCTCACTCACTTCAGCCTTCACAGACTCTGAATGGGTCACTGATACCAACTACTACAGTTCCCATGAGAATCCAACATTTCAAAGGAAATTTGTCTTCGAATTCATATTACTGCACTCTGACCATTTATTGCACTCCTTACCTTTCTCTCTTATAGGCAAAGAGCAGACAACAGCAGTTGTTTGGATCTTTTCCCAATTAGAATCTTTCTGCCAAGAGAAGAGTTTATTTAACCTTCATTTCCCTCTAATCATGAAAACCTCTGGAGGCTTATGGGTCTGTATTGCAAGAAAACAGTAATTAATTCCTTGCCTTAAATGTCTGTCTTGGTTAATGAGCATCCTGTTTTTTCATTGTCCCCAAAGACCTTTTTTGCTTCTTCTAAGTGCAAGTTCAAGGAAATCTTTGAAAAACACATGACATTTCTGTACCCTTTTTTCCTGCACACACAGATAACTATACATTTTGGGATGGAATGGCTATCAACTGCTGTTTTTTTAACAGTCATATTAATGATCAAATATACTTGGAAATCATATTTATTTTCCATTGCGCATGGGATCTATGCCAATGTTGCAAGCCCACTGAAGGCTAAGCCATTTAATACCAGTTTTGAATTAATGCATTGCCTCTTGGAATTGGTCACCACAGTGGCGGAGCTGGAAGTGTGTGGAGGGGGGATGGAGGGGGTGGGGCTATGGCATGAGGGGCACGGCCACTGGGCGCGGGGGTGTGGCCAGGGCATGTGGGGACATGGCTATGGGCCAGGACTCCCCGAAACCATTGCCGCCCAGGGCAAATTGCCCCCCTGCCCCTCATCCCTACACGACTGGGTCACCACTGAATGGAACAGAAAACAATCAGAGCCTTTAATGGTGACACGACCTTTGATGGTGACAAAAGTGAGCTGAGAAGAAGCAAGAGAGTACTTTGGTAAAAAGAGAAACTCTTAGCTTCCTAATATCCCATTTAATATAGGGACATAACATCAAAGAGAATATTAAGTACGTAAAGGAGTCAATGCAGTGTAGTGGTTTGAGTGCTGGGGTAGGATTCTGGGAGACCAAAGTTTGAATCCCTACTCACCCATGAAGATACAACTGGGTGACCTTGGGCAAGTCAAACTCTTCCAGTGGTACAGGAAGGCAATGCAAATCCCCAGAAACAAATCTTGCCAAAAAACCTTACAATAGGCTTGTCATAATTTGTAGTCAACTTGAAGGCACATGACAATGCTAAGTGAGGTCATTCCCACCTTACACTGCTATAGTAGTATTACAGTCAGCCCTCCACATTTGCAGGTTTGGCATTCACAGATTTGATTATTTGCGAGTTTCTCCAACCCTTGCCCTCGCACCTCAGGTGCTTCTTTTTTGGAGGGACCTTCCCTCTTGGTGTCTCCAATCAGGCCACATAGCCCTTTAAAAACCCACCTCTGGTCCTCCTCTTCCTTTACCAGTCTCTGCCTGGCCAGCTAAGGATGGCTGTCTGCCCAAATTCCCAGCATCACAAACCCTGTACCCATGCCCTACACACACCCAAGGAAGGAGATGGGCAAGAGAGAGGAAGTACAGGACCACCATGACAACCATCTCCTTTCCTTAACCTGGTTTAGACCCTGGATGCCCACTTTCCCCACTCGTGCTTCAGCTCCCTTCCCACAGACGCACAAATTTTGTTATTTACGAGTTTTTCACTTTTGTGTGGGTCCTGTGTCCCATAGTGAATGTAGAAGGCCAAGTGTACTCTACTTTCAACATCCTGTGGAATTCTGGGGTTTGTAGTTTACTGAGCCCAAAGAGCTCTCTGGCTGAGAATTCCAAATGCCCCTCCCTAAATTGCAAACCCCAGGATTACATAGGATGTTAAAAGCAGGATAATAGCACTATAACAATGTGCTGTGGAAATGGCCTTAGTCTGCGGGACTGGGGAGATATGGAAAAATCCCGACTGAAAAGACAGATAGGTATGTGCCAGCGTGTAAGACACACCCGTGTATAAGACGAACCCCATTTTTAAACAGTATTTTTTTTGGGGGGGAAAGTGAGTTTTATATGCCAGCAAATACAATATGTGCAGCAAGAATCTACTCTTCAAGTAAAAACACAACTAAGGGGTTTATGAATTTGGCCTAGCCATGAATTAACCTCCAGAGCCACTGTCACCCTCCTTTTTTTCAGCTGGAATCATACTGCCAGCTACAATTTGAGTTACTGTCCTGTACCCAAGTAAAACGGTGGTCGAACCCTTCGAAAAGGAGCACATAATAACACATGTATGATTGAGGGACCGAAACAATGAAGTCTACAGGAGATGCTCTGAGGAACAGTTATACTCGCTAAACATCTACCCTGAAAAACTCAGGAAAGCTAAACCCTAGAAAGGTGAGTCTACGAACTAATCAGAGGAGAGCAAACAGGTCACTAAGCACCGAGAAGCAGCAGTAACCAAAAATATACATCGGGGGTGGAGGAGTCAGCCTTCTGTGCACACGTCCATCACCTGCGGCAGCCAGGTTTTGCGGGCGTTTTCCATCAGCTGTACCGTCTCCTCCACCGTCCTATTGTCCAGATGGCCACATTCTCACGAGCATCCCTCCCCGCACTGCCCTGCCTTCCCTGTCAATTTCACCCCCTCCCCCGCCCGGAGTTGGAGCGCCCAAATTCCCACCTCGGCTTCCGATTGGAAGCCACTTTCCGGGCTGCGTTTGCGATTGGCTACGCCTGCGTGACAATCAGAAGGGGAAGCGGAGGCGGCTGGCGCCAGAAGCTGCGGTCTCCGCTCTTCTGCTTTCGCCTTTCGCCCGCCGAGGTGCCAAGCCGGTGTAACCCGCGCGCGCGGTGGGGCAGAGGCTGCTGCAACAGGCGCGATGGTGAGTGCTGAGGCGTGCTCTTTTCAGACCCTTCCCTGGATGCCGAAGGCCGCCTTTGCGGCAGAATAGCCCGGGAAAGAGCTGTTCTAGCGCAGCGCGGATGAGGAGATACCGAAGGGGAAAAGACGCGCGCTCAACATAAGATGGAGCGGCGCGCGAGGGGGAGGAAGGAGACAGCGGCGCGTGGAATTAGGAACAGTAGCCTTGGAGGGGGAAAGGCCGCTGCGGGAGAGCGTGCAAAGGAGGAAAGACGGGCCCCTGCGCAGGGAGGCGCGGTATCTTTAATCCCTTCTGGGCCCGATCCCCCGGGAACAAGTGGGGGGGGGGACCAGTGGGAAAATTGGCCGCCGCCTTCGTGTTCCCTTCCATCCCAAACTTTATTGGTCCAAAAATGGCCCGCATCCTTTGCATTTGAGGTTCGCCACTCCATCCCCCCCCCCGCCACCTTTTTTGCCGCAGGTTCAACGGTTTCGCCTTCAGCCGGGCGCTCGCGTTTCCCTTCTCTAGGCATCACCCACTTGGGGCAGGGGATAGGAGGGGACGGACGGGAACGCTGTCCTCTTATCACTTCGGCCGAGCCCAACCCGGTTTGTATACCTGCGTTCCTACACGCGCGCTCGGCTCCGCGGGCAGCCCGGCCTTTCTCACCCTGCCGCCCTTTTCGCTCCCGGGCGGTTCATTTTTAGAGGCTACCTTCCCGCTTCCTTTTTGTTTGTTTGTTTGTTTGTCTTTGACAGTACGGCTTCGTCAATCACGCCTTGGAGCTGCTGGTGATTCGGAACTACGGCCCCGAAGCCTGGGAGGATATCAAGTAAGTAGGGGGCGCCGCGGGCCTCTGCCGGCCTCACCTGCCCGGCGCTTCGCCGCGCTTCCCCGCCGAGCCCGTCGCCCGCTCGTTCTGTGAGGGACCCGCGCGGAGAAGGAGCCGCACTGACCCTCCGCCCACTCCCAAGCGCCTTCCTCCTCTTTCTTCCTTGCCTTGCCCGTTTGGGTCAAGGAAGGGAGCGCCGTTCCCCCGGCCCGTCAGCCCGCCCTCGAGGCTGTGTCGCAGTCCAGTTCTGGCGCAGCCTCTGCCGGTTCTCACGCTCTCAAGGGCGCCGGCGGGAGAGAAGCGCCGGCGGAAGGCCGAGGGAGACCTCCTCCTCCTCCTCCTCCTCCTCCTCCGCTCCCCAGGGTCGAGGGAGAGGCGGCCGGGGCAGCTCCGGGCTCGCGGCCACTTTCCGCCAGCCCCGGGCTCCCGTGGGAAGGAGCCGAGCCCGGTTCTTTTTCTCCATCGCCCAGCTTTGACTTCACAGCTGGTGGGAAAAAAAGAAAAGCAAGATGCCCTCGGTTTCTGCGGTTGTGAGAACCGCGGTACGGGAGGGAGGAGGAAAAAAGTTCTCTCCGCTTCCCACGGCTGCTTTCCTCTCGGCCCCCACGACCAAAAAAAAGGCCATCGAGCTCCCAACTCTTGAGCTTTGTAGGGAGAGCAAAAAGGTCCCGAGACCAGATGTCCGGGGTCTCATTAACCAAGGATGCAACCCGGCGCTCTCTTGCTTGGGCAGAGGGCCCCTGCAGCTCAGTTGGAGTGGATCTCTGAGTGAAGGTGCATTGAGTTGGAAAATAAAAGAAGTTGTGGCCCCATTAGGCCCATTCCAGAGAAGCAAAGCAAAACTGGTCATACCTAACATACAAGTTATCAGGATCACACCTATGTAGTAAGGTCGTATCTTTATTGCAGCCAACTAAGGGCCTTTTTGCAGTTCATTGTTATAGTGCTATTATTCCATTTTCAGCATCCTGTGGGATTCTTGTAGTTTACTGGTGCCAAAGAGCTCTCTGGCTGAGAATTCTAAATACCCCTTATTAAGATGTCAACCCTTCCCTCCCCTCCAAAAAAAAGGGGGGCAAGAAGGAAAAGAAAGATGTTGCAAAGGAAAGAACTGGCTTTCAGTATCAGGCCAAATGCTCTCCCCTCCTTACTAGCCCAGAAGAGTTCTGGAGAGCTAGAAACCTTGGTCGCAATGTTATATTTTGCTTGGTCCTAGAACGATTACTCTGCTGTGGATTATTTGTAGAACTGGGCTGTAAATTATACCTGAACAGCCTGTAAGAATCTTGCACTTGTACGTGTTGTGTCTATAGGCTGTGAGTGGAATCAGAAATGGGCACTTTTGAACCCAAGGTTCATTTTTATTATTATGAATATTAGATTCTACTTGCAGATCTGACAAATACAAGAACATTTTTTCATGTGGTTTGAGGGACTTCTCTTTGTTGGTGTGTTCTTTTTCTATAACTCAGAACAAAACAAAACGTTCCTTTCTTGTATGTGATCAGACTTTCCTTTGCATGCATATATGCATGTGGGTAGATCTTTCCTTTCTTAGTTTTAGCCTTTTCAGCCTTGTATCACACTTGCTTCTCCTTTGCTGCTGTAAAAAAAGTTACAAGATTTTTTTTTGTTAACACACACTTCTTATTTTTTTGACCTTTTTTTGTATTTGTGCATGTGTACTAAACATTTGTTTAACATTAGTTAAGCATTACTATTTGAACATATACTTTTCCTCGTGGCACACTTGTGCATTCCATATATGTATGGATGTGGTGCACTAGGTTTTATAATTTCTCAGCACTCCAACATCCTAGGGTTTAACTGGATCAGAATCTGCACCAATGTGCACAATAGATGTTTCATGCCAGTGAGTAACCAATACCTAGCCCATGCCAGTTGGACAAAAAAAATCAATACACTTAAAATATGCAGGCAGCAGAATATTGTAAAGTCTCTCAAGATGAGACCTGCTGATTAATACACCTTGCCTCAAATTAAGGTTAATGTTCACTTTCCTTTCATTCAGTGAGGAGTCAAAGGACAAAATAATACTTAACAGTCCCAGTCAAATGCATCAATTGCTTTCCAGAACTTATTCCCAGAAATAAGGTCACTATTTGTTATCTATCAAGATCTCTTCAACAGACTAGCAAGAGTGGTTGAAGAGTACAGGGGAGGAACTGAGGGTTGGTTTAGAGTCTTCTCTTTCACTCTTGCCAGAGCTTTCTGTTGTTTATGCATGATGACCAGGCTGGCAATTTCCTGGATGTGCTGAGGCTCTTCACTAAGCCAAAGCTTGAAAAAGTTACTTTGTTGGCCAGTGGCCATGCTGAGTGGAAGATTATGGGAGCAGTACTTGAGCAAATTAACTTTCCAAAGATCTACTGTTCTCGGAACACTTCACAGTGTGGCATTATGTATCTCTTTTGTCCCATCAGGCCTCTGGCACTGAACCTAAGGGCTGTATTCTTGTGTGTGTGGTGAGGAATTAAGGAAGGGAGGTAGAAAGATATCACCAATGTGCAGCAGACAAAACATAACCACATTTCCTTCTTTCTGTTGTATATCTTCTGTAGCTGGCAGGCAGAGCAGACTCTTCGTCTCTTGTGATAGTATAACACTTATGTGAGTAGTGTTATATACTATCTAAATTTTAGCTGTGTGTTGCATAAACATCCTACTGCAAATGCATCTTCCTTCCCAGTAAGTGAAGTCTGTAGTTTTTTTGTCCTTGCTTTCCGAATGTAAACTGAAATGCTGATGAAATACTTTGCCCAGTCTTCATCCCTGACACAGGCAGATATATGCCCCATGTAAACTTAACTTTGAATTGTATCAGGCGTAATATTAAATGTAATATTAGACATTGCTTTAATTCTCAGGGGTGCAGAAAGAAAGTTCAACTTATCTACAGTTAAGATATTGTCACTCCAGTTCGTTCATGTGAATTGGTCCAACTGTTAAGTCTGTGATAAGTCTAAAAACTGAAAATGCACTTCTGTGTATGTTTGTTCAACAAGTAATCATTGAGTTCAGCAAGACTTACGCCATTTCCGCACTATACTGTTACAGTGCTTTTATTCCACTTTCAACATCTTATGGAATTCTGGGATTTGTAGTTTAGGAAGAAGTATTTGGAATTCTCAGCCAGAGAGCTCTTTGGCCTCAGTAAACTACAAACCCTTGAATTCCAGAGGATGTTGAAAGTGGAATAATAGCATTAAAACAGTGCAGTGCGGAAATGACCTCTCCTAAAGGCAGGTATATCTAAGATTGCAGCCTACATTCCATGAAAATTGACAAAAGAAGGCAAATAGAATTTTTGGTTTACATGTGTTGAACCAGATGAATACTGTATTCAAATTTCAGTTTGCTATGTAAATTGACATTAATAGAGGCATTTCATTTCTAAGGCAGAAATAAAACAATGTACCACCCTAATCACAAATACCAATACTTGTCACTGCATATAAAATTTAAGTTGATTAAGGTGTTTATTTATTTATTTAGAATACAGTTCTCCCTCCACATTTGTGAGGGTTCAGGGCAATCATGAACAAGTCTCCCATCTGCTCCTTCTCCTCTTCCTCTTTGGGCTCCCCCCCTTCCCATCCTCATGCAAAACGAAAGGGAGTGGGAGGGACTTCCAAGAGCTGTCCTTTCCTTTTCCGAAGTTCCCCCATTCTTCTTCCCATGCATTTTGTCCCACAGTGGAGAAAATGGATGGGAAGGGGAGGGTGGAACCTCTAGAGGAGAAAAGGAATCTTAGGAGCCTCCCTCCCCCCATTCCCTTCCATTTTGCCTCAGTGTGAGTTCTCTGCACTGGGGCAAAATGGATCAGAAGAGAAGGGGGGAAACTCCAGAGGAGGCAAGGAAGAATCTGCTTCTGGGCCTAAGCATGTGTTTCTTTGAGCTGTCCCACAGTAAGTCCAGCCTGACCACATGTCTCAGCTTTCAGGTAGGACTTGTGTGATTCCAGAGTTACTTTCCTAGAATTTATGATTAATTAGCAACTTAGTGTTCGTAAATTTCAGTAAACAGATGATATTAATGAGGTTCTTGTCTTCAACATAATTTATAATAACCATCATAGTTATTTTAAACTTTGAAAGTTTGTTAATGTAAGTTTATATTTATTTAAATACATATTTTATATGTGAATATTATTGATTCATGGATTTCCTATTTTCTAAGGTACAGTATGGGTTACAGTATCATACAAAATAAAATACCTTTGTTTGATGCTAAGTAAGTAAGTCACATATTAATTTAGGTACCATAAGGGATCATTTCTGTTCAGAGCACTTCTCTGTAATATATTCAAGGTACGCCCAGACAGCAAATAGTCTCAGTAACTGTTGGGCTGTTCTGTTTCTCATGCCTTGTAGCAGTTATTCTCACCCCCATTTCCAATCAGCACTCATTAATTCCTGGAGTTTTGTCCTTTTCTTCCCTCCCTGCCCCTTTCTGTTTGAAGTATGATATGGCCAAAGCTCCCTCACTTCCTGGAAACTATAATGAAGCAAGGAAGTTCTCTGTAGCAGCAGTTCCACCCCATCAGTAGAGTTGTTTAGGAGTATAGGGGGAACCACCACAATGGAGACTGAAATGAACATAAAGTGCTGCCTGTATCAGAAGGTCCCTGGAGGGGAAAAAACATATCCCCAGGCCTGGGTTTAAAATATCACAGCTGGTCCCAGGAATTCATGAAAAATAGATAGAACAGGAGTTGCGTCATTTGGATATTTTAAAAAAAATTCCCGAGATGTACAGTTACAATTCTTGAGGTTTTTCACTAGTCTGGATGGACCCTTAGATAGCTTTTGCCCAGGGTGTTTCCAACTTTCTGCTCACGTAGCTCCACATCCACTTTACAACATCTCCTAATTCTGGATCTCCCCATAACAGAGGATTTTATATCAACATCTGTCACCTTTCAGCTACCAGTGTATGTGAATGACCCAATTAATATGCGTTTTCTTCACTTTTCTAACAACACACCTACGTTCACCACTTTTTTCTGGGACTCATTTACAGTTTTGGTGTTGCAGGCTAAGTTAACTTAAATGTTTCCCTGCTTATCTTACCAGAATTAAAACTGTGTGATATATATGCATACATGAAGCTTCACTGAGCTGCTAGTTGAATTCTTAAATGGAGTTTCTTCACTTGGTATGTATGCAAGGTTTGAAAAGCATCTTAACAATTAAGGCTGTTTGTCATGTCATGTGATGACCTCAGAACCAGCACAAACATTTTGCTGTCTGAGACAGAACATCCAATTATATCCTCACACCAGCGACTGCACATAGAATTTTCCTGCCTGAAATGACATTTCTTTTCTCTGGAGTTCTTGTCAGTTCATTAACTCCTTCATCTCCAAAATCTCCTCATCACTAGTTAGATCACATGCTGATGAAAAATCAAGGTTGCTACCCTCAACATACTGATTAAACAAGTTCTCTGAAGTCTTTATGTAAGAATTAAGGCTGAAACCTTCAGTCCTGTAACCATTCACTTGGGAATTAATTCCACTGATCTCAATGGGACTTATTTCCAAGTAGACATATATAGGATTTCACTGTAATCAAATCAAGGATTCATTAAAACCTTCATGCTTTGATTAAAGTAATAGTCCCACTTATCACTAGAAAACCCCAGTGTAAGGCAATCATATATCTGTGGACTTCTGCTGCAGCAGTGAAGGAGTCTAAGTCATGATATGATAGTGCATAGATCTTAGAAGTTGGAGGAAGATGGAATGGGAAGATTGAAAGAGTCCAGAGCATTACTCTGGCTACTGTGTGATGTGTAGCTGTGGCATTTTGGGCTGTAGAAAGAAGATGCAGCTTCATTTTCATAGAGGTGAAGACATGGTATGCAGCAGAAAGAAATCTAGATATTGTGAAAGACATCCAGTGGAAGTGTCAGTAAAGGAGAATTGCAGCTCTGACCTTCTTCTTTCAAAGCCACACACAACAGGAACAGCACTAGCCCAGTTGTGTGCAGATATGTGTGTATATGTGCCTTCAGGTTGCCTGTTGACTTATGAGAACGTCATGATTTTTCATAGGGTGTTCTTAGGCAAAGAATACTCAGATGTGGTTGTGATGGAGTAGGGGAGTAGCTGTCCTGAGTGGTAGGGAAGCTGCGCAGCAACAGGTTGCTAGGCAATGAGAATAGTCACTCCAGAGAGAAACTCACATCCTTTAGTGTAAAGGAGAGATTGAAGCCTCAGAAAAAAATGAATAAATAGCAGGCACACTGATTTGGTTTGGGAGTTAGACTTCAGGGAGCAAGGGCTAAGGGTGAATCCTTCAGCCAGAGAAGTTCTCATTTAATGAAGGGGGGGGTTAAGTGAGAGGGGTGTGTTTGCTCAGAGAAAGCCTAGAGAGGAGCAAAAGAGAAATCAACCCACTTTTGAATCTGCTCATAGAGTATGACCTAGATTGGGAACAGAACCAGAGGGCTGTGTGTGAGAGAGAGATCTGTGCTTTTATGCTGATGTAAAGATATAAGAAATTGTTTAAACACATTCTAAAGGTCTGTTTGAGCTTGGCTATACATACAAAACCAATAATTTGTTCTTTGTTTTAATAAAAATTATAATTTTTATAAATTTTGACTCTCCTGAATAATTTTCAATTGTTGTAACCAAACAGAACCACACTACCTTAGATCAATAAAACATTCTAAATAACAACTGAAAGGTTTTACCCTTTTTATATGAAAGCGGTGTTTAAAAGGAAAGGCAGAGCTGTATAAAATGACAAGGCACTTTAGCAGACTGGGGGAAGCTGCCATACCAGTCTGTGAGGAGAAGGAGGAGGCCTTGTCACAGTAGTTTACTCAGAAGTAAACCACTGCCATATAGCACAAGCCAGTGTTGCACTCCCGTCCAGGAAGATTCTAATAAATAGAGTTTCATTGCACAAAAGTTTGGAAGAGGCCTACCATGACTACCACAGTTACTGTAAAACCAAACACAACGTCTCTTTTTCCAGAGTTGTATTAATCTTCTCTTAAAGGAGAAGTAACAGAAATAGTCAGTTAAAAAAAGGTTATCAATTAACAGAAAAGGACTGCAGATTGAACTGCTTTTCATGACTGCTTTTCAGCTCTCCTATCACTACCCTATTTAGAGTACATACAGAGGAGCACTCTGATTTAGATTTCTTCAGAATTAAAAATGCTACCACATAAGAATGTTTTCTCTCAATGGTCCAGATATTCCCTTTCAGCGTTTTCATTCCACCTGAGGCCATCACCACTGCTGACAATTACCCACAACAACACAGATGTTCTCTGTAAATCATGTTCCCTTTCCTCCTAAATGTTTATCCTTTTTGTCACCTTCTTGGCTTTCTCAATATAAAATCCAAGGCCTAAATCTAGTTGCTAGTCTGAGTTGGAGTAAACCAACAGAATCAATGAGATTTCCTTACAAATTGACTTTCTATTCAGTATTGATTTAGTACTCTAGTTGCCTTTCTAGAAGTAGGGGTAGCAATGAGATTTATGGCTAAGAGAAACAAAAAAAGTCAGACACACACAAACATACATCCATTCCAACACTTGGGTCTGCAGCTTTGCATAAATTGCAAGCAGAATGAATGAGGCTTGTGGGACAGGGAGCCCCAGTGCAGTGCTCCTGGACAGAGTACAACCACTTGTTTGTTGCTTCTCTTAGCATGTTGTTCCATGTAGCAGATATAAAGAGTTGCTCTTCAGGTATTCTTTCCTTCTTTCTGTACCCCCCAACTACACAATAAAATAAACCTCCTTTAAAATAAATAAAATAAACCTTCTTCTTTGTTGCCCACAAGAGTAGGGTTGCAGCAGGAGGTCACTTGCAAGCATCAATGCAAAGCTGAAAGAAAGCAACAGCAGCCACCCAGCAATGCAGCCAACATAGACACCTAGTACAACAGAACTTGTGGGCCTAAGGCACATATTCCTACTACGTCTCCCATTTCCTTTATTGGTCAGATGAATATGTCAAGTGGACCTATCAGTCGTTCCTTCCCATCCCTCCTATTTCTCTTTCCCACCATTTCTTTAATGGCAAAGGAAGTTTGTGCCCATGGAAATGAGTCTGTACCTCTAAGGGGAAAATAATCTTAGTGCTTGTGACACCTTTGCAAGGAGGGGTTTGACTGCTGAGTTTTTACAAAGACAGGGAGAGAGGGAGCAAGCACTAGTGCCATTCCATAGCCTGATTATAAGGAAACTGACAGCTAATGCCACTTCATGCCTTGTATATAAGTAATAAGAGTAGGCTAGTTGGTTGAGATGTAGCCTGGACAGGGATATGGAGTGGCAATTCCCTGTTTGCACGAATGGAACAGGCTTCTTTGGCTGCTGGTGTGCATTGTAATCCAACCTGGACCATGTTGTCACCTTCCCAGCTAGTGGCCATGCCGCCTGAAGGATCCTAGTTATCAAAGTCAAAAAGTAACTTTTCAGAAGCTTTTTTCCCCCTAAAAAATTAAGTTGTCTGATACATGTTTGCACTCAAGTTCACTCTTAGATCTGGAGAGACTGACAATGACCATGCCAGGTGGTGAGAGATACTGCTCCTGGACCCAGGAGGAATCATTCTAAATGGACCAGGAGAAGAGGAAGGGAAAAACATTACACATCTAGCCGGTCTCTATGGGAAATAGGATGTTACGCTTGGAAGACTTTAGCATAGTTTAGCAAGATTGTTCCTAAGTTATTTTAGGACTATTCATCTTTGTTCACAGCATTCACATCCCTCTGAATTCTGATTGCTATGGAGAAACAAAAGAGTGTAATAAGAATTGCCATGATACATCATTCTGTACAAATATTAAACATACCTGATTCATAGTTGGAGGAGGGCTGTAAGACCAAGCATGCGTATTCAAAGAAAGCTTGTCATTTTTCATTAGAAATCCTAATTTCATGTATATGAATATTTAAGCAATTAAATGTTTAGTCATCTGAGTTCTATATAACTAATATTTTTACACTTGATCTTAGCCAAAAGGCTGAGAAGCAATATATGACTAATATTTTCAGAAGCTGAAGAGCTACCATGACTAATCCACAAACACCAAACATTAACTCCAGCCAGCTCAGAAGCTAGTTTATCATTTTACCCTACTTTTGTTGAAACATAATGGTGGGCTGGTATAATATGATCTACTGTGATGAAAAATCAAAAAGCTCCCAACGGGTATAGATTTCTTTGATCACTATGCAAATTGTCCAGTAGCTAGATAGTTGGTTGTGCTGTATCCAAGATAGAAACCAGATTCTACTATATCAAACAAATTATCTTAAATTAGTTCTTATCAACTTGACAAAAACAGCATATGGGTAGATTGGCCAGCCTTTGCCATGGTCATCCCCAGTTAAGATCTTATTTTTTTAAAAGAAATTTGAAAGAGTACCAGAGCAAGCATAGTGTAGTGGTTTGAGTATTGGACTAGGGCCATTTCCACACTAGACTGTTATAGTGCTATTATTCCTTTCAACATCCTATGCAAACCCCAGGATTCCATAGGATGTTGAAAGTGGAATAATAGCACTATAACAGTCTAGTGCAGAAATGTCCTAGGACTCCAGGAGACCAGGGTACAAATCCTCACTGAGCATAGAAATCCACTGGATGGCCTTAGGCAAGTCACACTCTCGCAGCCTTAGTGGAAGCAGTGGTAAACCTCCTCTGAATAAATTTTGCCAAGAAAACCCTAGAACAGGATTACCATAAGTCATAAGCCATTTCTGCACTAGACTTTTATAGCACTATGATTCCACTTGAAACATCCGATGGAATCCTGGGATGTGCGGAAATGGCCATAGTCAACTTGAAAGCACATAATGTGTGAAAGACAACCATTCTGTGTTTCTTGCAACCTAATGGGGAATGTACATATTTATAATACATATTTGTCATGACTCTGGTTCTTCCCTATCATTTTTTACCTGACAAGACACCGGCAAGATTTCAGAAGAATAATTGATCATGGCACTGGGACTGTTGCTGCTAGGGATAGTACCTTTAAGCCAGTGGGCAAGCTCCAGTGCTCTAATTCTGTGTGTAGTGCTACAAGACTTTCATGCCCCCCCACCATTAGACATTTAGCATTTGTGGAAATTTTGAAGCCATGGAGAGGACTGATTTTTTTCTGTATGTGTTTGTGGGGGGTATCCATTTTTGGAAAGAAATGGAAATATCACTCCTTGTTCCTTCAGCAACATAAAATGTGTGATATATCATTCAATTCAGCACACAGTTACCATGTTTCATATATTAAAAGTACAGTTTATTCAACAAGTTGAAGTTACTTCTTTGAATTTTTTCTTACAAATGGAGTTACAAGACCGTGAACTGTAAGGAGCATCTCGGTTAATAAGGAACTTCTTTGCTTTTAACAGTTTATGAGAATTAAGCAAAAAACAAGCAAAAATTGGATAAAACATCAACATTAGTAAAACAAAGAAAGTTTTTTCTTTCTCTTAGTGCTCCATAGTGTGAAACAAACATAAAGCACTCACTCCCATTAAAAGAACTGAGAAGAGGAGACAGACCAGAATTGCAGTGATCTGATGCTTCAGTGCTTCTCAGGTTATTTGGTGGGAGAACTAATATTTCCCACCCACCTGCATACTAGGACCAGAACTGTGTTTGTTCCCTTTGGCTGCAGTTGTTTCTTGGACTAATGACTAATGGCTCAGGCACCAGCACCAGACTACAAATAAAAAAAATTTGATAGCACTACTGTATGTAGTTTTACAGTCTGCCTGCTGCATAATTCTTAAAAATAATATGACAGGAGTAAATATATCAACACATTGTTTTAGACATTTTATTTATCATTTTGTAAGAAAATGTTCCATAATTCAGTTGTTGTGGTTTTTCCAGAAAACCAAGACTTGGGGCGAAAAAGTGGAAAAGAAAATGTTTTCCTCCAGGTTTCTCTCTTCTTACCTTGAGCATTCACATCTCTGTTCCCCATAATATTGCAGCCTTCTGATGCCAAAAACCTGCTTTGGAAGGTGTATTTTTGATTCTGACAGAAGAAGTGAGCTGTGGATAAACACCACTGGATATTATTCCTAGCCACATTCTATCTAGTGATCCCTTGCCTAATGCCAGATCAGTCTTGGCATCTATCACAGATCAATTCCATAGATTAACTGGCTAGATTTTTGTAGAACCATGCAAGTTATACACAAACATGAAAATAATGTCAAACTTAGGGTGAAAACCTTATCAAAAATATGGGACTGAGAAATAAAATGTGATTCCAAAATAAAAATAATAAATTTTCTCATTTAGTTCCAAGCTTCAAGTTTTATCTCCCTGTTGGAATTCAGAACTAAAGTTTTATCAGGATTCCCCTGTACTTAAAATAGGAACATATCATTCTGCTTTCTTTATAGGCTTTAAATATCACTAAAATTCAGAATATAACATTTTATCAAGATTCTCCTGTCCTTAAATAGAGAATGTTTTCTGGGGTCCTGTGAGGGACACCTCAATGTGCTCAAAATACTGGGGAATGGGAATTAGCAAGAGCACAAGCTAAGCAATGCAAGAGGCAGGGCAACCTAGCGAGATCTTCAACCCAATGATTACGGGGTCAGGCTGAGTCAATAATCAAACAGAAGTAAATAATAATTGTTTTCCTTTATTTTGAAACACAGTCAATACGTATGTATGCAACCACTCACACAGACCTAATGAAAGAAAGGTAGGAGTTGGATAGAGGATTTTAAGAGGGATTTTTCAGGGGAAATACTACACCTGATCCTGAAGCCCGGGTAGTCAGAAGAAAAGTCAGTTGGAGCGGAGATTCTCAGCACGTGGAAGCTGAGGGGAAGGCTCTTCGAACGGAGCGACGGCAAGGCGGGATGCAAGTCAGAGCAATCCGAAGAGACGCTCAAAATCAGGGGTCTTATAGGGGAAAATGTGCCTGTAGGCTAGTCTGTTCCCGGGGAAAACAATGGGTTTCGTGCTGGAGACAAAGCCTCCGAAAGGTCAGTACTTTAGATGATTGAATTATGACAGCGTTGTCAATAGCGTAGACAGTATGCAAACGTGGAGTGCTTGACAGCTGGATATTTGGCACGTCAAGCTGCCTGACTGGGGCAGGGGATCTTTTGTAAACGGCGTGCATACATAATGTGATCTTAAGAAGGTACTTGCCTGGAGGTCTCCTGAAGCTGCAGTCTGGCAATTACTGGCCTGCCTGGATTTGTTTTGAATAGTTCAGCTATTTTCGGCCTTGCCCGTGTGTGTGCTTGTCCAGGGCCCTCGCAAGCACATGGAGAGGAATGGGTAGTGAAGGCCAAATTCTTGATATCAAATGATATCTAATATATCACAAGTCCGGACTAGAAACTACAGTAACAAATGTCATTTTGGTCTTTATATTTCATGACAGTTTTGCAGTTTAGCTAGATATGTGTCTATGGATCAGTGGTTTCCATACATGATGCAATCTCTAAAGGCACTATTCTTGTCTGTTTTTCCTTAAACATGTTAAAGAAATGATGGTGCAGTGTTTTGTTTACCAACAAGATACTTGCTCAGAGCTATCATAGCCATTCAAGTAATTTATTCTGGAAACAATGACTATATAAATGGGATAAGTGACTCATACCGAAGTTCATTTTTCATTCTAAAATCTGTTCTTCTTCTTGAGCAAATGAAATTCTATTGTTAATAAAGAAACCTTTTATATTTTTCTGTTTGCCTATTGTCATATATAACTATTCATGGCAGAATAATGATTATTGATGTATTTGTAGTCCGCCTGATGAGAGGTTTTATCTTAGGGCTGTATTTTCCTATGGATTTCTAACTGGAGATTGATGACTATGGCCAAGAAATGCCACACCGAGAAGCCAGGCTAAGAAAGGTCCAGAAAACAAATCATATCCAGATGCTTGAAACTGCAGAACAACCATTCTCTCAGTAAACATTCTCAAAAGGGAAGGTTAGAAATGGTGTACTGTCTGTCTGGAGAGTTTATGTCTGCTTCACTTTTCATAACAATATCCAGCCTGAATATTTAGCTGTATTTGCTGCTTTGGTTTTCTTGAATTACCATAACCAGCAATGATTCTCTTTTCTCTTAATTGGTTTTCCGTGGCGAATGATACTCATCTAGCAAGCCTAACACATAAACCAATGACACCAGTGAAAATGGATTTAAATAGGGCAAGTCCTGACCTGAATTTCAGTATCTAAGTAACAGAATTTATCTGAATTCAGCCTGTATCATCTAAAAAGTAGATGCTGTATTCACTATATGGATGGGAAAGATCCTAGATTCACTAGACATTTCTCCATTTCAGATGTGTATCTGTCTTTAAGTTGCAGAGCACCTATTCGTTGTCTAAGTGCAATTTGTCTTATTTCCAATTTATTTTGCCAGTTGGCATAATATGTACTAAATGTTGGTTAAAATGTTTCCAGATGGAAAACAACCTATTTCCTTCATTTAAAGAAAAAAAAAATCTGATTACTCTGGCAGTAAAAAGGGAAGTAAAATTTTCCCAGGACAACTAAGAAAGATTCTCATAATGGGATTTTGTTCTATTTCTGAGCCTTCTTTAAGTAGGTTTTAGTATTTAGGGAGCTGGGAAGAAAATTTCATACATAAGTTTGTAACAGTCTGTAGGCTTAGGCTGCTATATTTAGAAAATTGCTTTTTCTGAAAACTCAGAGCAACTCTGGATTTAGCTTTTCAAAGATTTGCTGTCACAACAAATCTGGTTTTCTATAAACCTCAGCAATGCACTTGACAAGGTGATGCTCTGAACTGACTGCAGAGACCTGGGGGCGGGGTAGAAGAGACTTGGGAATGATGGTATTTGGTTTATTGCTTGTCATGTCTTAAGATTTTCAAGAAGCAGTGCCAACTTTTTCTTTTCTTTGCAAAGGCAAGGCAACATCAGAAAATGTCACATAAAGATGTGTGACATTAACAGTCACTAGGTTCAAGGAAAGTTTCATTAATCAGTTTCAGTTTAGTAATTTGTGCATGTAAGTTCTCTTAGAACTGTACTTGGAATAGAGCCAAACAACACTTTAAGTGTAGGTCAGCAGCATGTAGTATTCAACGGTGATCTTCTGTCATCAATAGATGAATTTTATTATGTAAGGTGCTGTTTGCACGATGAATTATTCAGGATAACAACCCTTATACTCACTTAAGCTTCACATTTACTTAAACATCAAAGTGCTGCCTCAGAAACTGAGGAGAGTTGAAAGGGATGTGGTAACTTTTGCAAGATTGAGGTGTTTTGACTTGTTTTGTGCATTCTTAGTGATATTGCAGCGTTTAATCTAAATAAATAGGCATGGCGTAAAGAAGTTGATACTTGTGATCCTAAAAAGGATTTGTTTGTAAACTATGCAGTTTAAAACATAAACAATTATTTATTCTGAATGAGCCATTTTTTCATCTGGTATTGTCATTGTTGAGTTGCAATGGCTCTCTACTGTTTCTGGCTAGAGGATAGCCAGGATAGCCTGGTCAGAAGACAGAAGGTGAACCTGGCTTAACTTGATCTTTGTAATATCTAATTCCTTAACTAGTGCTTCACTTATTCCTCCAACTTTGATTTTTTTTTCCTCCTCACTCTGTCTCCTCTGGATAGAGCAGCAAACATAGAAGGTGTGGTTTGCTAGTGCTTTGTCCATAAACAGAAATTAAATTGGAAATAAGACAAGTTACTTTAAGCAATGAATAAATGCTCTGTGATACAAAGGAAACTGGGCTAGTGTGTGTGATCTATTTTCTTTCACTGTTTCACTTGCCTATGCTCAATATGTCACAATTGAATTCTAAATGATTTTTTCAATTTATATCTTGCCCTTCTCCCACAAATCAGAGTCAAAGTGGGCAAAAATGATATAGTACAAATACTATTAAAAGTGCAAGATGAGTAGAAGGATAATTTAAAAAAATGAAATCAGTATTCTGAAAAAAAACAACTGTCTAGCATAGCGTAGTCGTGTGAACATTGGACTATGACCCTGGAAACCAAGGCTCATTTCCCTGCTTTGCCAAGGAAGTCTACTGAGTGACATTGGGTGTGTCACACACTCTCAGCCCTGGAAAACCTTGTGATAGATCTGCCTTAGGGTCTCATTCAAGTCAGAAATGACTTGAAGGCACAGAACAACAATAACAACCAGTTAAAAGTCTGTTCCATAGCAAGTGAGGTTAGTTGCCAAAGGCCTGGTTGACTGAAAAAAGTATGGAACAGAGTATTGTTCTGATTTTCCACTCCCAAGTATAACTTGTTTTCATTCACTGGGAGAGGAGATTTACTTATGTTATTGTCTTGAATTGAAATGCACAGTTTATATGCAGTTTTAATGGGTATCAATATAATTGAAAAACAGACCAATAGAGCAAGTCATTCCGTTTATGTGGAAGGCAAAAAGTCACTTTAAATTGAATTTCATCATAACAGTTAACTAAAAGACTTCAAAATGTATATCTAGGCTTAATATAATTAGTGGTTTTGTTCTTTGGAAAATTGATTTTTCCTGGCTTTTTTATTATTAACAAAGCTATATCATATGTTAATAATGACCCTAGAAAAGTTGAATGGAAGTATGAAAAATATGACTAAGTTAATTAATCTTTGCTGGCATTTTGAAAAGATGATTTAGGACCAATTCCACACTGATAAAAGAATGATTAAATTAATCTGGTTAATTCCAGTATTCCTTTTATCATCCTAAATTAATTTTTGTTTTCCAGTTACCCATGCATTGTGTACCTTCTGAATTAATTACTGCAGTGATTTGTCTCTGGGCTAATCTTGTAGCTTTTCCAGAAGCAGCAGATTACATAAAAAAGTTTGACCAAACACCTCTTCCCTAGCCTTGCTAGTCCTTTGGTAGTTTCTGGACAGGGAAACAAAGGTGAGTGGTGGGAGAGGTCTGCTGACTTTTACTCAGAAATAAAAGTAGGGGGAATGAGATTTCACTGTAGGTGGACTATCTTAAACATGGGGGGAGGGTTCTTTTACAAGTTGATCAAAGGGCTTCTCTCTCCCCCACCCCTTTGCCTTGAACTTGAAAAAGATGGAATATCTTGGTGAAAGCATAGATACTGCAGATGGCTGCCGGGGAGAAAGTCACTAACACCCCTGGGAATGACACTCTATAATGACAGTTTTCAAGGAGATAACCATGTTAGTCTGTATAGGAAAAAAAAATTGAAGAGAGATGGACTGTAGTAGTTGCTTTAAGATTTTGATGTATTTCAACATCTGATTGAAGTGGACTGGTGTCCACAAAAGTTTATGCTGAAATATATCAGTTAACCCCAAAAGTTAGTTGCTAGATCCTTTTTGTGGTAACATAGCTTTGTTCAGAAGCATGACATGGGGAAGGGAGAGGGCTGCCCCTGTAGGAGCAGCCATCTTTTACCCATATGTTACTGCTGTTAAGGACACAACATTATCATGTAATATATTTTTCCTTAGGATATTATTTGCCCCATTTCCCAGCCATGCGGCTGGCAGGTCTTCTGCCATCAAGTTGCAGTTTCTTTTAAGCAAGAGAAGAAAATTAAACACCAGCCTTCAGATTATGTCCTTGCAGAAAAATTGCAAGTAATGCAGTACCCCCCTGTAATTTTCCCTTTCCAAAGACAAATATTCATCCTTTCCTCCTGATAATTTAAGACAGGATTAGTTCCCCAGAGACTGTGGAAGTGCATTCTGAAAGATTTACATGTGAATATTTCTTGTAGTTCTGTTTTGAACAAGTACAGGCTGCACAGAGATTATTATATATGCTTCTGTTTAGCATATGGATAAAATTTAGGACATAGTGTTGATCTTTAAATCTCTCACACTGATTTGGGGTTGGTATATCATGTGATACAAGGCATCTGCTAGATTGCCTCTCGTGGTAAGATCAACAGCTGGGCTTTCCATGAGATATCAGATCTGTACATTCATGGATTGAACTTGTTCTGTGTCAGCACTGCAATTGTAGAATTGCTTCCATGCATCCAGTCCTTTCATTTTAGAAAGACAGCAAATACTTTTTTGTTCCAACATGTATGTGGGATTTACTGCTTTGTATTTTAAGTGATTTTGACCTATTTTATGTGTTATACATACAAAAGGCAGCCTTGAAATTAACAAGAACAATAACTAGAAGAGCATAATTAAAAGCTCTTGTGAGCAGCTTATTGTATAGATTAATACTATGTTTTCGAGTATTACTACAGACCTAGGAGTTCGCTGTGGCCGCAAAAGCACTTGATTGATTCATGGAGCTGAATTTCCTGCAGTTTTGGAAAATTTGTTTATACTTTCCTACTAATGGTTTTTGTGTTCCCACTTTTTTAAAATGAGAACTGGCATTCAGTATTTTAGCAAATCAGTTAAATCTTCATACAGGAGTAGGAAACATATTGCAACTGTTAAAAACTGTTATTTTATGCACATAGATAACAAGGTCATATTTTTACAGCTCTGACACTCCACTCCATGTGCTCATCACAGTAGCCATGAGCCTCTGTATGAGAACGTGCTTCTCCCCCTAAAGGAAAACATGGCTGACAGGATCATAACATATAGGTATAAGAACATATAAGAAGTTGTATGTATGTCTTTGTTCTTGGTGGAGAATGTGGGTAGCTACACCTGCAGCAAGTGCAAGTTGGTTGCCCTGTTAGAAGAGAAGGTCCAACAACTTGAAGCCTATGTATTTACTCTTCAGCATATTAGGAAACATGAGGTTTTCTTGGACAAAGCAGAGCAGACTGTCCTGCAACAAGAACACACAGGGGTGGTCTCTAAGGAGAAGGTCATTTCCCAAACACAGGAGGTGGATATTTGGAGGAGTATGACACTTAGAAGTAGAAGGACCAGGGATCATTCTGTGAGTTTGGAGTTACAAAACTGAGTTGAAGCTCTCTCCCTTATCAGCAGTGATGAGCAACACGAACAAGAGCAACAGTGTCAGTCCTTGAAGAATGTGCAGGTGACCTTGGACGATTTAGCACATTGAATGACCCCTGCCAGTCTCCAGAGAAGACATGTGATGGTGGTAGGGGAATCCCTACTGAGAGAAACAAAAACAGTGGTATATTGGGCTGATGAGATGTCATTAGAGGTGTCCTGTCTCCAGGGGCAAAAATCTGGGATGTAACAGATGTAGTCTCATCAAGCCCACTAATCATTACCCGTTCCTTTTGGTCTACATGGGAACCAACGGTATTTGCAAGGCATAGCCTTCAGGATACTGCAAGAGATTATGGGACTCTGGGTAGGAATCTGAAGGACCTTGATGCATATGTTGTTATTTTATTTCACCTCCCAGTTGAAGGACACGGCCCAGAAAAGGAGAGAAGAATAGTGGAGGTGAACAACAGGCTCTGCAGCTGGTGCTACCAGGAATGATTTGGTTTCTTGGACAATGGACTGCAGTTTCATGAAGTTGGATGTCTTGCAAGTGATGGGTTGCATATCACAGCAGTTGGGAGGAATGTTTTTGCTAAGAGTCTTACATACTTGATCAGGAAGACTTTAAACTGAGTTATGTGCAGGAGAGAAGCAATATTCTTCAGGGCAGGAGTTCAAGTGCTGGAGATAATAACACCAATGGTATAGAAAAAAAATCCCTGAGTGAATAGTACAAGAACCCAACAGTGGGAGGATAAGAACCTTAAATAAGCAGATGGGGGAATGATCTTAGATGTCTCTACATTAATGTACAGAGCATGAGAAATGAAAAAAAATGGACTTGAACTCTTAACGTAGTAAGGCAAATATGTTATAATAAACATCACTGACATCTGGTGGGGTGAGTCTCATGATTAGAATATAGTAGTAGAGGAATATAACGTAATTCAGAGAAGGCCTCCCTGACTGTGCACAGCCATTGCTGCTGGAGGGGGGAGGTTTGATGCCCGCCTTAGAGGAGATAGCACTCTATGGTAGATAGCACAGGTGGCATCAGGCTGCACCAGGCTGGACCACATGTTGGCTTGGAGCCAAGGCCTATTTAACCCCAGCCTGCCCTACACGTGGCCTCTTTGGCTCCTCTGCACGATCCCTCCCTCCCACCCTTGTTGCAGTATGCGTTAGTGGGTTGCTTTGGGGCCAGGTAAGAATTTTTCCCCCACACTTGCGAGGGGTTTTTTGCGTACCCCATACTGCTTTGATTGGAACTGGGGAAAATTGGCTGGGGTAGGGTAGTTAATTCGGCATTCATTTGGCAGGTAAGTGGTAAAATACCAGCTCCGGTGGCTGCCTCGGGCACTCACTTTGGGTATAGGGTAAGCCTATGAACCTCTTAAGTCATGTGACCTAGGGGGCAGTGAAGGTGGCACCCCCTTGAGGCTAACACAGGCATTTAACTCCTGCCTGAAGTATTCTGCAGCTTTGGCAGGAGTTACCCCTGGGTATACCTTCCCCTCTTGAGCGGCTGGTGAGCAACCTAAACAGCTGGGTTGCTCTATGGGCTCAGGTGGTTTGCCCAAGGGAAGGTTGAGGGGGTGGACAGTGGCTTGTCACCTGATCTCAGCTAGACCTGCATTCATCTTCTTGCTGCTTCCTCCAGGCCCATAATGAATAAATAAACTAAATAACTAAATAAACAAAATAAATAAAATAAAGGTGACCCTCATGTGTCTGGACTCTTTATTCTGGGGTTGGGACGAACAGGAAAAGAGGAGGAGTAGCATTATAGGTAAAGTATATTTATAGCTGTAATGAGATCTGTGATTTAAATTCTGGGAGCCAGGTTGATTTGGGTAAAAGTTAAGAGAAAAAGAAATGGCAGCAATATCATTTGGGGGGGGGGCGGTGTCTGCTACCAACCCCCAAGCTAAACTTAGGTGTTAGATTATGCCTTCCTGGAACAGATGACCAAACATTCAGAAAGGAGAGATTTAATAGAAATGGGGGATTTCAACTATCCTGATATTGTTGGAAGTCAATTCTGCCAAAAGTATAAGGTCCAACAAATTTCTCACTTGCCTTGCAGACAAGTTCATTGTCCAGAAGGCGGAAGAGGCAATAAGGGGATCAGCTATTTTAGATCTGATCCTCCTAATCAACTGTGATGAGCTGGTTAGTGGAGTGGAAGTGGTAGGATCCTTAAATGGGAGCGACCATGTTCTCCTGGTGTTTATTATACAATGGAAAGGGGAACCGAAGCATAGTCAGACTTTAAGAATGACTTTAAGAAAGCTGAGTTCAGTAAACTTAAGGAAATACTGAGTGTGATCCTGTGTTAGGAATACTAAGAGAGAAGGGAGTTCATTGTGTGGAAGCACTCTGGTTGCATGCTGTCTGTTAATTTTAAACAGGCTATGACCAAGTATTTCTTGGTTATATCTTGAAAATATCACTCTAATCCCCAAATGTTGAATTGAGTTGGACAAAACGTCCCATGTTTGTAAACCAATTGTTAAACCAATTGTTAATACATATAAATGCTTTTTTCCATGTGACTTTTTAAAATTAATGTCTTGTAAAGGAAACAAATGTATATTTTGAGTATTAACATATCTATGTGTGTTAATTATGATTTCATCTTCAGAAGATTCTGTTTTTTTCAAGTCCTACATTAAGCAAATGCACCCACAGAACTGGCAGAAATAGCCACACATCCAGGGTCCTATAAATAGAACTGTTTGCTTTATACAGAAAGTCAGTTTCTTGGACAGATTCCCACTTTATCTGATTTTGTTACTCATGATCATTTTTTCCACCAACTGAGTGTTTATAATATTTGCAGAACCTTTAGGAATGATACAGGCAGCACTCATGTGAATACTCATCTTTACTGTGTTTCTTGATGGTGCCAAAATATGATGGAGAAATCACAGGCAAAGAAGAATAGGAGTTTTATAAATCTAAAAGTGTACAAGAAGGGCAGATGAGAGTGCAGCTTTTCATGCCTGTATTAGAGAAACTGAAATCTCATCTCCTATACAATGTGTCAAACACTGAACCCTATCCTGCTGCAGTTCTAATCATTACATTTGAGTAAGAGGTATTTATTTAGAGTGAACCATGGTGGTGACTCCATGCCATGCTACCAGATGTGCTGTATATCTGTTGAATTGAGTTCTGTTTTTTCCAGATGTTAGTTCCTAGCAGAAGGTCTGTCAGTTTGATACATGAAGCATCCATTAAGGCATGCATAACTACATCCTGGTATATATACACAGTGATTGATTCTTGTGCATAGATGTTTTGGACCCTCTCTGTCTTGAACAGTGTCTGTCTTCACAGCATCACTATGAGACCAATTGGGTTGAGAGGTTGATTACTCCCAAGACCAGTGAGATTCATTGAGCATGGTGTCTTATTTGGTAGTCTTGTAGCTCAACTCCTAAGCTACTTCCCCATTTCAAAGGAGGGTTTAGAAAAGTATATGCTTGCTAGAGCTAAGAAAAAAAAATTGCACTATATTTTCTATTATATCTCAGCCAGCATGGCCTCTGGTAACTTTTCCAAGCTCTGATGATTACCAGGGAAAGGAACACTCTCTCTATAACTTTTTATTTGAGAGTGGACTTCAACCTTTGGGTGTGGTATTTGTTGTTCTGTTCAGACTAGATACAATGTTATTCCAAAATAATGTTCCAAAATGCTGTTTCCTATTAACAGTGTTCCCAGAGTACATAAAGACCATTTTCGCACCACACTATTATAGTGCATTATTCCACTTTTAACATCCTATGGAATCCTGGGGTTTGCAGTTTAGGGAGGGGCATTCAGAATTCTCAGCCAGAGAGCTCTTTGGCCTCAGTAAACTACAAACCCCAGAATTCCACAGGATGTTGAAAGTGGAATAATAGCACTATAACAGTGTCATGTGGAAATGGCCAAAGAGATCACTAGAACTTTTAATAGTGAGTGCAGAAAGACTTTCATTAACCAATATTTGATCAAGTTTTTCTTACAGCCCTCTATCTCAGGGTTGGTGACCTCTAAATGAACAGTACATCCTCCACAATTTTGGCTTTTTGGTTTATATGCCAGAAGGCAAGGAATTGAGAGCTGCAGTATTAGTGCTGCATGCCAGATATGTTGGAGTTTGTTCTGAGATAAACATAAATCTGAATCAAGGTGACATTTTAAATACTCATTTGAAATGGCTACCTGACAGTATTCCATTGAACAGTGTGACTACTTATGCACAATAGTGGCAAGCAGCCCAACAGAAACAATGCCTGCCTTAGATGTGTATTTTTAATGGGATGTGTTTAAAGTGGTAAACAGACTCAGGAAAAGTTTAATTGCAAGAGAAAGCGTTTCTGTGCCATACTTCATTGTTCATGACAGCGTGGTACATAACTTGTTCCAGAGAAACCTGAGTGTTATTTACATCTGTGATGATTTGTAGACTTTCTTCCCACCCGCCTGCCCATTGTATCCATTCTACTTTTAAAATTGTTCTCTTGAGAGCATTCCTGACAAATGAGCTCTTCCTCTTTATATTAAAAATTCATGGCAGAGAATTTCATAACGAGTAGAGAATGCATCATCTAGATAAAATGTCAAAGTTCCATGTCACAAGATGGAAAGCTTCTAACACGACCATAAATCACTGTAAGAAGAAATGCTGCTAGTTAACTTTAAAGTTCAACAGCCAAACAGAAAAATAATGCCACAGATGTCTGGTTTTTTTTAAAATGTTGATGGTTGCATATGTGAAACAACCGTGTAAATAAGCCTACAAAAGTTACTGTCCTGCAGGTGACTGGCAGAAGAAGGATGGACAACTGTAGTTCTGTACTGTGACTCTCTCCTGCAGCAGCTTCCTTCATTTTCAGGCTGATTGGATAGGAATACTTCATGTTTGCAAGCTTGCCCTCTCACTTTTGTACAGTTCCATGAACTCAGCCTCATATCTATGGCAAGTAGGGAAATGCTTAAATGCAAAGTTGATGTTGAGGATAAACAAACAAGAGAAAGTTCAGACTGACTTGACCTTATCTGGAAATAGCATTGAGACCCCCTCAGTAGATTTATTGAGTTGTGAAAGTTCGTTTTCTTGCAAGTTGGGTTATAAATCATTTTTCCAGTTAGAGAAGTCTGGTTTACAGAATCAACTGCATGACATCATTCTACCAAAGTTAAGAACTTCTGAAGTCCCATTGTTTTTGGTGGGAAAAGTAATCATATGTTTAGATCTCTTCAACTCTCTTTAATCATTAACACCAGTGGAAGAGATTTAAACGTATGATTACCACTCCTATTAAAAAACTACGGGACTTTAAAAGTGCTTAATTAAATTAAAGGAATTTTTTAAATAATTTTTAATCAATTTCTTTTTTAAAAAAATAAAAAAGGTGTAGCTCCCCTGCAGTTTCAAAATGAAGAATACTTTCCCCACCTACCCCACAGGGACCCACCCCTGCTTTATTGTGACTTAAATGCGCTTAAGCATTATCTAGATCACATCCATTGTTTAAGTAGTGATGCCCATATGGCTTGGAAGCTGTCTTCTGTCCCTGACGTAAAAGAGCATAATATGTGTCTAACTAGGAGCACTGCTACCAATCCTCTGTAAAGTTTAAGGAGGGAAAGCATAGGTAATGGCTATAAACTACCAAGGTTTACTATAATTGAGATGAGATTAGCCTCATCCTGAGCTTGGACACTTTCTTCTTGTTCAGCCTGGCTGTAAGGAGGAGTTGAAAGCTTTTGCTTCAATTTTTTACTAACCATGGTTTGCCATTTTGTCTGAACCTGACAAATTACTCCTAACTCTTTTGTTTGAAACAAGTCCATGTAAAGCTATGGATTGTGAAATTGTTTTGTTTCAGTTTATTAGGGTTAGCCACTAGACTAAATTGTCTTGGAACTGGAGTTGTACCAAAAGAAGCAAGGGGACAGGGGAGCACATAAACCGAAAAGAGGCTTGTTGTGATAAACTGTGTTTTATTATGGTGTCCAAGCATAGCCATTATCTGGTGGTAGGTGAGAAAAACCAGATAAAATAGATGAAAACACAGCCAGCCCGACAACTCAGTAAGATGAAAAGGGCTGCTTCACGTTATAGAATTTAGGAGAATAGTTCACGGCAGAAAATAACATTGGAATAATTCAACAGGACATTATAATTGTATGCCCTAGCATTGAGGATCGTATTTGATGCTGTTCTTCAGCAACAAGATTACTTAGATGAATAATGAAAGAAATATGGGTGGCTGTTGAGCAAATGGCTTGGAAAAGAAAAGAAATATCCTTGGGAACAGTTTTCCATTGAGTGTAAGTATGATTACAACCTAAAATCATCATTGTTTGTAATAATGTTGCATTTTCAAACTGATATTTGAACAAACCTGTCTTCTCAAATCCTCCAAGCTGAACAATTTTTTTTCCCTGTTCTGTGGGTGGTGGGGAGAAAGCAACAGCAGCTGTGTGGACCGGGGAAAATTCCTTAAAGGGTTAGATGTAGCTTATAAATTACCTCCTTTTAGTGTAGCTAATCCGATATCCTATTAATAAACAATTCCAGCTGAAATGTTTTGGAATAATTATTCTGGTAATCCTAGCAGTTAAAGAGCTGGTCTGTTCCTTTTATGTTTTTGTTTTTCATTTTTTTATTCTGGTAATATATATGAAAGTATCCAGATAAGTTTAATCAATTTATAAAATGGGCAGATAAGGAAATATACCGGTTAAATGATCTCTTTGTAGCAGGTAGGCCTTTGTTGAAAGAACAAATCATGCAAAAATTATACCCTGACCAACCTTCTTGGTATCAAATAGTACAACTTATTTCCTTTTTAAAGACAATTTCCAAACAAGGTTACAATCTTAGATTGCTGACAGCGTATGAGTGTGCTTGTTTAGCTCCTTCTTTTAACAGCAGAGCAGGGGATATTTATGCCTGATTGATAGATTATTCTTATGGAAATGGATTGTATGCAAAATATGCATGGGAATTAGAATTAAATATGAAGATCTCAGAGGAGGATTGGAAACGAATTTGGACCTTCCCTTCTTTTAAATCTAGATCTGCATTGATTAAAGAATGCTCTCTTAAGATTATTCGTAAGTGTGGAACTGTACCCCAACACAAATTGCAAGAATTTTTAAGAACACCTCTTCTAGAGAGGATGCCAGGAAAAGGGAACATATTTGCATCTCTGGTTTTATTGGCCGAAGACTTATCAATTTTGGGCCTGAGTTTTACAAATAATATCTAGTATGACTCACCAGAATATTAGAATGTGTCCAGCACTGGTCCTATTACCTATATTCACCAATGTGAATAGTGACTTAAAATATAAATATTTAATAAGCTTTCTTATAGCCCTTGCAAGGAAAGAAATTGCACAGAATTGGAGAATGGGGAATTTCTGACTGAATAAGTGGTGGAGTAGAGTTTGGGACGCAATTCTGTCGGAAAAAATTTCTGACCAATTGCATTTTGGAAATATTTCATGTACACCCTTTGAAGAAAGATGGTTCCCATTATTGAAGTATATAGATTCCAGTAAGTTAATTCAAGTTCCACCATTACAGGGGCAAATTCTCAGAAATGATATTTTGTCTGGATGAATATGATTGAATGTATGTTATTAAAATGATGTTGTTATTAAGATCATTATGCCATGTGTTCAAGCAATCAGGATATAATGGCATTGTTATTGTTGCTGTATTATTGTAATTTGCATTTTATTAGATTTGCAATTTTATTCCCAAATAAAACGTTAAAAAAAAAGAAAGTAGTTAGCAGATGGAAGGAGCTCTTAATAAATGTGTGTATGAGAGCCAGCATGGCATAGTGGTTTGGATGTTAGACTATGACTTGGGAGCAGGGTTCAAATCCCTGTTCAACCATGGAAAGCCAGTGTGAGCTTGGGGAAGTCGCATTCTCTCAGCTGCAGAGGAAGGCAAGGGCCAACCC
This sequence comes from Cyclura pinguis, assembly GCA_030412105.1. Classification (NCBI taxonomy): domain Eukaryota; kingdom Metazoa; phylum Chordata; class Lepidosauria; order Squamata; family Iguanidae; genus Cyclura; species Cyclura pinguis. The sequence continues at coordinate 163,395,069 of CM059603.1, read as the reverse complement.
TCTGAAGAAATCTTGCCAAGAAAACCCAGTGGTAGGTTTGCCTTTGTGTCGCCATGAATTGAAAACAACTTGAAGGCACACTACAAAAAATATATGTATTTATATTCTTGGCAGGAGGTTATTTCATTGCAGTAATTCAGCGTCTGGCATTTTAGCTAGACTACACATAAGGCATGCATAGCAATACGATCTTTTCTTGAAACTGGTGCGTTTCAAGAAAAGGTTCTTTCGCTCTCTGGAGACAGAATTAAATCATATCTATGCATTTTGGTTTGCAATCCCTGTTCTTATCAGTGGGAATTTCAGTGGTTTTGCAGTGTTCCCAAGAGCAGCTTTTCAGTATCAATGATTTTTGAAATGAGTAGTGTGCAATGTTTTTAAGAATAAACAAAAATCCCTTTTCCCATGGAAAGCTAACAAGCAGGCAGCATGTGAAATAAAAATTAAGAGGCTTTCTCGGGTTTAGTATCTTATTTGCCACTTTACATGCACGAAAGCTATACTTCTTGGTTCTTTGTGTCAGGTTATTTTTAGCAACATAGTCTACAGAGAAATTCCCTGAAGTATCTCTTTAATTTTTGAGTTGCAGTATAAAATCAAGCTTCATTACTTGTGACAGAATTCACAGTGAGTAGAACGTATGTTTCCGACTGGGTTGTGCCTCTGATGTTGCCTCATGAATGTTACAAATTAGAAGGCATTTGTAGGATTAGAGAAAGTATGTGTGAAAGAGAAGAGAATGGGAAAGATGGGGGGGAATGAGAGAGTGTGAGAGAGAGAAAGAAAGCAGAGAATATTTAATCATTCTTTACTAAGCTTGCAAGCTCTACTTTGTGTCTTTTTTCCTCAAATTTTCATGCCATTGCAAACCCTGTTCTCTTTTGTTAAAGGAATTGGAGGAGTCCCTTGAAAAAGAGTATCTGCCTATGATTGGCTGACAAATTTGGACTTTCAAAGTGCTAATCATGTAGTGCCCCTCATGTAGTGATTCCAAAGTTGTTATCTTTGTTGGTGTGTGTGTGTGTGTGTGAGAGAGATAACATTTTAAAATTTTACTTTGGGGATGCTGGGGGGAAGTAGTGCCTTACCTTATGTTTGAGAGGGTCCACTGCCAGATAACGTTTTCTGCTCCAAAATAATAACTGTTTGGAATGCCTGAGCAACTCAAAACATTCTCGGGGGGAAGTTAAATTAGCAGCTGTCAGCCTCACTTCCTGCTGTAGCTGTTAGATTTTCTACTATTTATTTTGTAATGGAAGAAGAAAGATCTTGTACTTTTTAAAAATACTGGGAGGCAGAATACATCTGGCTACGTGGTAAGAGACAAAACTCCCCTATCCTTCATCACTAAAGTCACATATTAACAATAATTAATGTTGTTTGCCTTCAAGTCACTTCTTACTTATGGCATCCCCATGGCAAACCTATCACAGGGTTCTCTTGCCAAGATTTGTTCAGTCTTTGCCTTTTTCTAAGTCTGAGAGACCTGTCCAAGGTTACCCAATGGGTTTCCATTGCTGGGAGGGGATTTGAACCCTGGTCTCCAGTGTTGTAGTCCAATGCTCAAACCACTACAACACTCTGACTCTCATTAATAACAATTATTGTAATACAAAACTTTTTAAAATAAATGATTATTAATTATATGATTGATTATCACTACTAAGATTAAAATTTTGATTACAATGTTGGTGCACCATTTAACAATTGTCATTTCACTTCCAAGTTCTAACAGGAACATCCAATGGGAGGGGCAGGGCACTTTTGTTCCTCCAGATATTTTGGACTAGAGGTCTACACAATCATTTACCATTGGCCATGCTAGATGAGGCTTCTCTTAGTTGCAGTCCAAAATATCTGGAAGGCCCAAAGTTGCATGCTCCTCTCCTATAAACATGCCAGCTCAACTCACAGGAAACATGGCCTCTCCTTGGACTCCTTTGTTATCACAAGAGGTCCCCCCCCCCGTCTCTAAGTTAGAGAAGTAGATGGGAGAATCCTCAACTCAGGTCATAAAGTAAAGCAAGGTCAATGTCTCAGTTCCCCTGCCCTTAAACTTAGAGAGAAATCTTTCTTGCCTCAGTTTTGGAGCTCCTCTCCAGCTATAAATAGCTTGGCAAAACATATCAGCCTAACATAAGGACCTTAAAGATTCTCTTAGCCCTAAACTGAAGAAGGGAGGTGGGATTGTCTCCTCTATGGCCCACTAGGTTTAGGAGCCCCCAGATGTTAGGTATAAATAGCCCTGTGAGCCCTGGTGGTGTAGTGGTTAAATGCCGGTACTGTGAGTTCAGTCATGCTAGGCTCCAGGTTGACTCAGCTTTCCATCCCTCCACAGGTTGATAAAATGAGTACCCAGCTTGTTGGGGGCAATTAGCTAACACATTGTAAACCGCTTAGAGAGCACTTAGCTGATAAGCGGTGTAGAAATACACATGCTATTGCTATTCTTTCTTCACATTGCAAATGTTCTATTTAAGAGCAATTTCTATGTGGTCCAATAAGTTTTTTTTTCCTGGGTGGTCTAGAGGTTAAATATGTGAGTGATGTACATAAAACATGAAGGTAGAATCTAAGGATAAAATCAGCAGCCACATGGACTCATGTATCTGTTGCTTGTACCAAATGAATCAGATTTGTGAATTGATCTTCCTATGCCATTTTGTTTAGTTAAAAATGGCCATGATACATAATTTAGATCAGATCCTTGGGACCCTGATCCTCAGTTTAATTCATGCTTATCCTCCCCAAGTGGTGTTAGCTGTGGAGCCATATCAAACTATGTTGTGATGTTTTGAGAACTACCATTGTCACTCCTGAGAGGTTAAGTTGTATCGCTCTTATCATTTTCTTCTCTCTAGCTGGATGGATTAAACTTTAGTTTCACAGTCTTTCACACTCTTAGATTATAGCAGTGCACCTTAAGAAAGAAAGGTGTAATACTTGAAGGGGATAAATCCATTATACAAGTAAAATAGATCCAAAGTACATTAACTTTCATTAGATAAAATGTTTTGTTTAAATGATTTGCAGTCAGAATAATGTTTTATAGAGTAACAATGAAATTTCTATTGCTTAAGAATTGCTGTAAACATTTTTGTTTCTGAGTACTGTAGTTCCTTAGCCTTAATGGCATTTTTCATTATCATTCAGTTGAACATGTACCTATGAGTTTGTCTTTTCAGATGGATGTAGAATCTCTTTATCCTCTTGAATTATTTAAAATCAGTGTTTAGCTTTTGATTGTTTTTTCCTGGGCCTCTTTTCTTCATAATTTTTCTCATAATTTTATATTTCTAGAAAAAAACCACTAGGATTAGGCTGGCAATTTGTTTAACTCTATTTTGACCATTACTTTTTAGATACACAAAGGAAGTTGTTTTGTACTACATAGGAAAGAATTTCTTTCGCCTATGAAAAAATACATTTCTTCCAAAAAGAAAAAAAAAAGCAATGTGAATTTTTTTTTATGACATTACAGCTTAGAGGAAAGATAAGAATATTTTTTAAAGTAGATTTTATTAAAAGAAGTAGGCAATGCACAATGATTCACACAAAACCCCCCAAAACTAACTCTACCCACAGACTCACAATCTAAGGAGTAAGGTGTGAATTTTTTCTAGTGGAAGTGACATGGAAGAAAGACACAGGGTAGTGATGGCTCCTGCCATCCGTGTCAAAGGTGTGGTGAATCTGCTCCAGATTCTTGTTCCGGATTTACATAAGCTATTTTGAGAATAATGTTCTGCACTTTGGACTACTCTATTAAAGTCAAGACTGAACTTTAGCCATGCTCCAACCTCTGGTGGTTCCCATAATTACAGTTTATTCTTTGCAACTGGGAGTGACATGTTTTGCAGGGTTCATTGCTGGGTTGTCTTACCTTCAGACTAAATATTTACATAAATACAGCTGTAGCTTTTCATGCTATAGTGCCAGTTTACAAAGAGAAATAACAATGGAGTCAGGTGTGGAAGACTGCAAATATAGCCGGCTTAATATTTAACTCCACTTATTGTTGCCCTTCTTCTTATATCCTTATAAGAAATACAATTATGAAAGAAGTTGCCTTCTTCTACTTTGTCCTCTTCTTCCTTTTTCCTCTTCCTCTGAAGATCTTGATTCTGATAAAAATAAGTACAGCCTTTTCTAACCTTCTAGAGATATCTCTCCTTTCTCAGAACCACCAGAACTTTACATACAGTGTATTTTGGATGGTAACCTAGCCATAATCTGAAAAAGAGCCATTTTCTTGACTGAATTAACAAAAATAAACACATGGTCAAAACAATAGCATGAGGAAAAGAAAAGGATAGGTACTGTCTTCTGGTTATCGATATAGCCATTAGGAGGGATATTTCCATTTTTATTGAAATATATATTAAACCTGACCTTGTTTAATATAGAATTCTCACTGGGGTAAGAAAATATCCTATAACTTACTGAGTACAAAAAAAAATCTATTCTGGTGGCTGAAGTTTAATAAGTAATATCAAAACTTGATTTCAAAGTGAATTTAAATGTTTGAAATTTCATTTTCATTGATTCTGAAAATCAACTCAGCTGCTAACTGTCTCTGTTTCTCATGCCAATACAGAATGTGTATGAAACCAATCCTTCATTCCCTAAATTTTAATAAATAGATAAGTTTCAAAATTTTCCATTAAAGACCAACATTTAAATTCCTATGATGCTATTTTGAGGGCTCCCAGTTTTGACCAATTAATATTTTAGCTACTGATAGCAAATGAAGTAGCACTTCCACCATTTAATTCCTATATCCTTTGAATGATATAACACTATTATCTCAGGGTCTTTGTTGTTTTTTTATTCTTAGCACTTTCTCAATCCTTTCACCTACTAAGCACTGATTCCTCTGAGTACTTGGAAGCATTCACCTGTATGCATCTTTGTTTTGTACTTTTTCCCCTGTGCTTTGTTCTAGGCGAGAGGCCCAATTAGATGAAGAAGGTCAATTTCTAGTCAGAATTATTTACGATGATTCCAAAACATATGATTTGGTTGCTGCTGCAAGCAAAGTTCTTAGTAAGTAGATCTTGCTTTCCTTCAAGGTTAATATTGCAATCATGCCATGTAATCAACCTGGAAATGCTGTTTTTTATTAGTAAAACCAGCAAACACTAGAGTTAGGAATAAAAAGTATAGTGTATCCTATGAGGAAATAAAATTATGTATAAAAAATTTTTCATATAAAAAACTTTGTCTAAGGTAAAGTTTATATATTCACTGTTCAATTATGTATTTTATATATGGTTCAGCAATTGAACAATGAATATATAAAATTTACTGTAGACAAAGTTTTTTATATAAAAAAAAATTTATACATAATTTTATTTCCTCATAGGATACACTATACTTTTTATTCCTAACTCTAGTGTTTGTTGTTTTTGTCGTTGGTTAGGAAGTAGTTTCCCCTTTTTCGTTGCTTTTATTGGTAAAAGCAAGGGTAACCATGACTATAATCGGTGCACATTTTAGTACCAATGCAAATAGCAGCTTCAATGGACCACAGAAGGGACAGTGTTAAATTCTCATTTTTTTTTTCCTTGAGGTGACTACAGGAGTTATCAGCACTTACATTCACTGTTAGTCATTTTTTTAAAAAAGGCATGTAACATCATGTATGCTTTGCACATATTGTTATTTAACAGCAATTGCAGCAGAAAAACAATTAGAAGTAAATGCCTTGGTAAGCCTCAGGAGCAATATGAGATTAACAAGAACTATTGGAACGCAAGTAGGGCAATATGAGAAATGAAATATTGGCAGGTTTTTGGATAGTCAATTATTATGAGGGTTTTGTTTTTGTTTTTTTTGTTTTTGTAAAGAGATGGAATCTCTGAATTCTGGAACTGACTGTTTAGATTTTCCTAAGGAGCTTGTTCTGTGCAATATGAAATAGTTTACATACCAGTGATCTTCTGTCAAATATAGACATCAATCTAGAGCAAGAGTAGGAAATGTGCTGTCTTCCGGTAACTGAACTGTGATTCCTAGTAGCCTTTGCCATCATAGCCAATGGCAAGGAATGTGGGAGTTTCAGTTCAACAGCATCTGGAGGGCTGCACAATTCTCATTTCTGGTCCAGGGCAAACAGGTTGGAAGAAAACCACTGAGAACTTCTTCTACAGAATCTACTCCATTGACAGTGGTTCTTAATCTGAGGTCCACAGACCCCAGGGGCCATGGTGTCCTCACAGACGGTCCATGAAAGCTGGAAGGCTGCTCAGCCTGTCTCCTCCCCACAACAGAGCGTAGACCTGACAAAAACCAAGGCAAAAGCAGGCAGGTAGGCAGGCTGACTGGCTGGGCCTGCACTTTGTTCTTCAATCCTCTCTAGCCATAAACTGGTGGGAAGAAGCAGGAGAAAAGTCTTCCCTCTCCCTCCAGCACCTCTGGGGGAAATGTGCATTTAATTATTTTTCTCTTCTCTCTCAATTTGAGGATCCTTGATGAGCAATTTTAAATAAATATTTGATACACTTTAGGGTTTTAAATTTGGGCCCTTTTCGCACGGCATTTCTGAAGCGAAAGGGCCCCTGGAGCGTTGTGTAAATGCGAGGAGCGGTCCATACAACGCGCTCACATTTGTGCGATGCTCAAGGGCCTGAAGCAGACAGCGCAAGCATTTTTTCATTTTCGGCTGAAAGCCGAAGATGCTGCGCAGTCGCACATCGCTCCAGGGCCCCGCATGCACTTACCTGGCGTGCGGAGCCTCGGGAGCCGGGCTGGTTGTGCATCCTCTCCTCAGTGCAGCCTGGCAGGTCCCAGGCTGCACTGTGAATGCAAGAGGCTACGGAGCCGAAGCAGGAGGGACGCAACAGCATTCCTCCCAAGCCTTCATGTGCAAACCGAGCAGCCCAGCACCGGGAAAAGGTAAGGTGTGAAAAGGGCCCTAGAGTTAATTCTTGTGGGTCTCCGGCAACAAAAGATATTTAAAGGGGGTCTCTGGTAAATAAAAGGTTAAAAATCACTGCCATAGACCACCCGCCCTGTTCTTTAAATTCTGAATTACAAAGAGGATTTATTGAGGAATTTTTTAAAAAAAGAAAAGCTGGGGGCATGTGAAATATACATACTAGTTCCCTTACATTACATTTCTAAAATATTGTAAAAACTTGGAAGAATTTAAAAAGCATTATTGTCTGCACTTACCTGGCTCCGCACGCCAGGTAAGTGCACGCGGGGTGGGGAATGATTTGTGTGCCTCTCTTTTGTAATCTGTCAAGTCCTTTGGGACATTTGGGGTGTTGCTTGTTTTGTTCATTTTCATTTTTGCTGTGCCTTTAGTTCCCTAATATTGAACTGATGTTATTACAAAGCAACAAATGTGCTTTGATAGTTCAGTAATGGAGGTGGGGCATTAATAACTTCAAATAATCAAAAATATTTTTATGTGTTTTCTAGACCTTAATGCTGGAGAAATCCTTCAGATGTTTGGGAAAATGTTTTTTGTGTTTTGTCAAGAATCTGGTTATGACACCATTCTGCGTGTGTTGGGTTCAAATGTACGAGAATTTTTGCAGGTAAGTGATCTATGACAAATCATCAGTGTACAGGCTCCATTGTAAAGTTGACATGAACAACATGCTACATAATCTGACTCAGATGTAAGCCCCTCTGTGTTTGGCAGGTCTTACTTCCACACAAGTATACACAGGATTGTGTGCTCAGAAATCTCGACCCAGAATCAAAAATGTCTTATTAGAAAACAATATGTGCTTTTCTGCATTAGATATCATAAATTGTTTAAACGATCCTCATTTAGTAACACATCCAGGCTTCAATTTTATAACCTTACCTGGGAGTAAGCCCATAGGACACCATGGGATTTACTTCCTGAGCAGAAATATATATGATTCAGGAAAACGTACTTACCAGTTTGGATTTGTATCATGGAGCATTAAGGCTACAGTTGTAGACTGAGTTGTATGTATTAAGCTCAGTGATCAGTGCTGCTAAGAATACATAAAGCAGATACAAGGAACTGTTTTAAAATCCAGTTTAAACTGATTTCATTATCCATTATGTATTTTGATAAATCAGGAAAGAAATGAGATTTCCTGTATTCCTATTGATGAGACTTTGAAGAATCTTAATCTGATTAATTATCTAGAATTTATTGTTTTGTGCCCTTGCAGATTCAATGTTACTGATGTATTCACAATACAAAATTGGTCAAAGTCTCCAAGCTGACTAGAGTCACATTTTCTTGATTTATTTATTAAAATTAGTAAGTAGATTACAGAACTTCCGTTTGCATGTCCAGGTCAATATCTGTAACTGAACTGAACTGAACAAACATTTCAAAAATGTTGCAGGCATACATACACTTTTTCAGTTTTTAAGTCTTGGAATGACTCTTATTTAAAGAGTATGCTGTTAGTTTAAGGATACAAGCATAAGAAATCTATCTGAAAAACAAGTAAAAAGAGACAATAAAAAATAATTTGCCTTTTAAAAAGATGTAACTTCTCCTTTCTGTATAATGGGAAGCTGAAAATATTGCTAATGCAACGTGGAAAAGAAAGGCAGTCATTATTGTAGATAAGTGCAATTTGAGAAATCCCAAGGGTGTCTTTCACATGATTACTACACCAAAAATCAATCAAACACAAAGTGGTGGTTAATCTAAGATACTTTAGGGAGTGCTTTATTTGCCTACTCATATTTTTAAAATAGCAACAGAGGCTATTTTCCTTGACATTTTAGAGCACTCAGAAAAGAACAAAACAGAGAAGATGTCCATCAGCATGCCCATCATTTTATCATTGTTTTTTAAAACTACATATACCTAGAGCTATGGAGTGATACATTTTTGGCCCACAGCTGCTATAATTGTCTATGGTCATGCTGGTTGGGAGATTCTGGGAGCTATAGTATTAAAAAAAAAAAACTTTCCCCAGCTCTGCGTACATCTCAAACTCGGGTGTTTAAGAAGAACACTGGGATGTGTGTTGGGAGCAGGGGGGCAGGGCTCTTGAACTTTTAATAGCTTTGTAGATGGAGGGAATTTAAGCAGATGGAGCTTGTCATGTAAGCTAGTTCATATGATGAATGTGAGAAAACAGGATCTCCAAATATATACCTGCCCAGATGCATGCTTCTATTCTTTTAAAAGAAGATACATAGATTTAATTTTTGTTAATGGAAAGGACATTCCTCTGTATTTTTCTCTAATTATGGCCTTTGTGGTTTTATCCTTTGCTGTAATAAATCTTGTGGAAGATAGCAGTGGGCTGTCACAGCTCAGGAGCTACTGAGGAGAGACATTTACTAGTTATTTAAGCACACCTTTAACAGCCAGTTATGTGCTTTGTTATGTTTCAGCCATTTCCTGATGCTTCTGTGCTATACCTATCTGTGGGAGTGTAAGACACCCTTCTCCACTCCATCCAACCCAACAGCCAGCTGCCAACTGGTCATGATAGTCATAGAATATTGTATCCGGAATATATTACCTTGTAGACATTTCATTGCCCCAATTGCTTCCTCAACAATTTGTCTGAATCTGCCGTTGACCTTCCTTGCTAATGTTAACAGTAACATCTTCTGAAGTAGTAATCTAACACTCAGACCACTATACCACTTTCATTTCACTGTACAGATTAAGAAATACCATTTGTGTAAACTTACTCAACAAATGTCAGCAGAGTATCCTACTTTAATTTTATTTATATAAAACACAGATATATAATACCCATACAAATCCAACACACACACATAAAGTATATATGTTTATATATAAATAAAATAAAAGTAGGTTTCTTTGCTTGCAACATTTGCTGAGTAAATTTACAAAAATGGCATTTCTTAATCTGTACAGTAAAGTGAATGTGAGAATTATATAATATATCCTTGTGTGTGTGTGTGTGTGTGTGTGTACACTACTTTGTGTGTGTAATGACATCACATTTTAATTTTAATTCCTGTGCAGAAGCATTGCAAACTTTTTTTAATATATCCCCCCCCTTGCTTACACACATAGTCTATGCCACATAGTATCTAATCTTTCTTTAGATAGTAGGTTCTTTTCGTGCATTTGCTGAGTTTTTAGATTTCTTTGGTGCTTCTCGTTCATTATTATATGTATTCCTTTTGATTGCTTTTAATTTCAATTTCTAATTTCAAAAGAAAATAGAATTTTATGGAGAAAATATCTCAACGAAAATGTATAGTAAAGAAATTTCAAGAGGAAGTTCCAGGCTGTGTACAGCCTTGGAAATTAATTTACTAGGCACTCATTTCCTTTTGAAATCTCCCAGGAGAAGAAGCAGCTGTTGAGACTTTTCATAACTCACAGGAGATAAAAGTGTGAAGCTGTTTTCAGAGTTTTGAGGATCTGCAGATGTTTACAGAGGGCATGATACATCTTGCATTTTTAAAACTTCCTCGTTTTTTGATATGGAGCAATATCAACATCCAAACAGTAACAAATGTGGCTTTAGAAAATATTGAAGGAGTTAAGGAGAAAGCAATGCCTTGACCTATTGGGTGAAAAGTCAGCTGTGGTACAAATGTTCTTCAAGACAGTATGTCCCCTTTTTTTGATAAAAGTATTACTAATGGATATGTGAGAATGAATAGATTTAGGTTTCAAATTTGAATTTTCTTGTTTTTTCCTTATTTTTTCAGCTTTCTAGATCTGTTCATTTTCTCCACACTTTGATTTTGCTTTGCTGTTCTACTGTGCTACACTCAATTGTGTTTTAAAGGTGTTTGTAAAGCATGAAGCATGTTTTCAAAACTAAACTGTTGAACGCTCTATTGAAAATGCTAGAGTATTGGATTCTAACATTTTCCTGCTGTTTAATAATCTTGTTTCAGAACCTTGATGCTCTGCATGACCATCTTGCCACAATATACCCAGGCATGCGTGCCCCTTCCTTTAGATGCACTGATGCTGAAAAGGGGAAGGGACTCATTCTTCATTACTATTCAGAGAGAGAAGGTCTCCAGGACATTGTCATCGGAATCATTAAAACAGTTGCTCAGCAAATCCATGGCACAGAAATAGATATGAAGGTAAGCTTTGAAAACCAGTCTCATCAATGGTTTGCATGCTACAAATATTTTTGAAATTATGTTTACGTTAAATTTACTTTTTTCTGCAGGATTTTCTACCTGTCCCATTAAAAAAGGATCAACACCACCTTCCCAAAGTGCAGTTCAGTTCTCCCACTGTTAGAAACAAAAAGCGCTATGATATGTCACCCTTATCACTACTCTGTTATTTAAAATCTCAGAATTTGGTTTATAGCATTGTCCTTTATTAAATAATCATAACAAAAGCATAAAGAAAAGGATGTTGAAGAACAGAATAACAATATAAATGAGAATGGTATTTACAGCCATTACGGATAACAAATGAACAGGAACAAAAATGTGGAACTAAGTAGAATACCAAAACTTAAACCCAAAAAGAAAAGATACAGTGTTGCAGGTTCTGCATATTTATGTTCTTGTTCATTTGTTATCCATATTGGTTGTAAATATCATTCTTATTTACATTATTATTGTAGTCTTTAGCATCCTTTTGTCTGTGTTTCTGTAATAGTCTTTTGTGATTTATGTTTCTGTGGTTGACTGTTCCCCTCTCTATTTGTTTATTAAATAATACCACCAATGGAATTTTTGTATTGCTTCATGCTCACTATGTGGACTTTTTCACATGGGATGTCACTTTCATGGGTATCTATTTTATGGCAGCTTTTCAACTCAACCCAACCCACCATTGTGGAATTATAGATTGTTTCAGGCTGGAGATGTTAACCCAAATGGTACCAACTTGGCTTAGACTGAAGGCCGAATCAAATAAAATGTGATTTGAATATTACAATGTAAGTAAATGGGATGTGCATCAAAAGAGGTGTGGCTGGAACAGATAGTTTGGAACAGGACCCTTGTAGCACTGTTTAATATTCAAGGAGAGTTATTTCTGGAATGGGGATGGGATAGAGTAACAACAACTCCTACTCCACCCCCATTCCCTTCCCTTCTCTACTGTAACACTAGTGGGCTGTCAGTCCCTTTGTAGTTGTGAAATAGGAGACAGGGCCCACACATGAGATGGGGAAAGGATGTCTTGATCCCCAAAATACTTAATGTTAAGCTGTCAGGGACTTGAACAAATTAAGAACTTTACCAATTCCCTGCCCCACTTTTCCTGTTTTGTTTTGTTTTATTTTTCTGTGCACACATGAACATATTGTGTGACTTAACCTGTTCTTAATCATAGATTTAATTGACAGACTTGCACAGCTTGCCTGGCTTCTGTTTACAGAAAACTCTTTTCCCTGCTGTTCCAACCCCAACTCCCTGTAGGCTCAGATGCGAGCAATATTCCATAAGGTTACTGGTTCCTTTTGAAGATTTTAAAATCTATTCCCAAACATACAAACTAAGATACATTCTGTGTACATAGAAACAGTAGATTATTTCTGATTGCCTACAAACTGTTTGCTATCTATTAGTAATAGATAAGATCCTGTTCCCTCCTTCCAGCTTAAAGGTGGTGATCATGGTATGACCAACTTTGCTTAACTTAAAAAAAAAAAAACCTCGGAAAGCTGCCATCATCTTGGTTTCGTATATACTGCAATGTAAGAAGGCTAAGTTTCATCGTTGCTTTTGTCAACTCAGCACGGCCCACCATGTGGAATCATAGATTGGTTACACTTCTCACCATGCCTATTCACTGGTATAATTAAGTAATAAGTTCAGAGTTACTTAAATAGTATACAGTCAGCCCTCCACATTTGTAGGTTTCACTTTTGCAGATTTGATTAATCACAAATTATTTGCTGTGATCCCTGCTGCCTCCCAATGCCATTTTTAATAGGGACTGCAAGTATTGTGAGACTGAGAAACTGTGAACGAGGTTTGTAAGTCCCTATTAAAAATGGTGTGGGGCAGCAATGGAGGTTGCAGTAAGCCCCACCAGCCACCCATTTCTGCCTTGTGAAGGAACCCCGATGCCTCAAAGGAATCTATGGTGGGTTGAATATAGTGATCATACTTTTTGTGTGTTAAATATGGTTTGGAAAAGCCTAGAGTTATTCACAGTTTTCCACATTCATGGGGGTCCTATGCCCCTAACCCTAGCAAATGTGGAGGGATGAATGTAACCCATTTCTTTAAACTAAATAAATGGAAAAGAAAGACATTATCACTTTCTTTCCCATTCTAGAAATCAATAAAAAGATCCTTTTTTCAATAAACCATTTTTTTCTGTTGATAATTTAATTCTCTTTTATAGTGAATGATTTTGAATGTTAAAATCACTTCCTAGATTTTTCCTTAGCCAATTACTTTAGGCTGTATGTATCACAGTTAGATTATATGTATTTTGGCCATTGGGAGGTAGTGAGCAATTATAATGTGTCCGTATTCTCTACAACGGTCTCCAATATGCATAATAATACAGTCTTTCGCTTTATGAGAAAACCAATGAGATAACTGGAAACTGTATGAGATAACTGGTTATAAAAAACACTAAATTCCAGCTTTTTTTTTTTTCTGTTTGCAATCCCAGAAAATATGAAGCTGGTCAGCTTTGAACGTTTTGTGTCCCCAGAAAGCCTATCGATGTAATAAATTTCACTGATTTTAAAATTTACTTTGAAGGAACTGCTGAAAGGGAAGAAAGGATACTAATGTGTTAATATCATAGGCATTTATGGCCTCCTAAATTTTCAAAATCAATATTTTATTGTTTTCTTTATAAAATGGGGTACCATCTGTATAGGTAATGGGAGAGAAAGCACACTTTTGAGTTTCTGGTGGTTTGCACACACTTAATGCAAAATAACATACAGTGCTCCCTCCATATGTGCGAGTTTGACCATTGTGAAGGCCCTTGTGCCTTCCCCCTATTCTCCTCCTCCCATTCTCATTTTCCTGGGCTCAGAGAAGGAAGGCAAATGGGCCTGGGCAGAAGGCAAGGGAGGCGGAGGAAGGAACACACATGCACTGAGGCAAAAGGCAAGAGAGTGGGTGGAAAGGCAGGCGTGCACCTTCCTCTCCCTTCTGGAGCTTCCTCCTCTCATTCCCATGCATTTTGCCCTGGTGCAGAGAACATGCACTGAAGCAAAACACAAGGGAATGGAGGGGAGTCCTGGAAGGGAATGGGAGAGGGACACGGGGGGGAGTTATTTCACAGTTTTTCCACTTTCATGAGGGTTCTGCAACCTGAACCCCTGCGAAAGTGGAGGAGCCACTGTATAATAAAATAAACCATATTGTGTGACAAAGGAGAAAGAGCAGATGAAGGACATGAAACTCCACTGCAGAAGATCTTGTAGATCACAGGGCTTGATTTTTTATGCTACATTAATAGTATATTATGAAAGACAACTATAATTAAATCAAATGACTGTCAGCCACAAACACAGAGGTCATGTAGAAGTTAAAGTATGCCTAACATCTCATGCCAGGAAGTTGTGACATGTGCTATGGAAAAGTGAAAATTTCTAAAAGTACTAGCCAGTTTGATCCGGAAGCGTTTTTTTTTTCAAACTTGAAATGTTACAAGAGGATAAGACGTTAAAGGGAAAAAATTATTCTGTATCTGAATAGAATTTGCAGAATGCTACTCTGGTGACTTTTGATGAAGCATTCCATCAGTGTTGCTTCTTTTTAAAAGCTACCATTGATCTGAACTGCAGTTAAACAGAGTTAAATTTAGCTTGGAGCTTTGTTCCAGTTATCTAAACCAGAGACGTAACATCTTTTCAGACTGAATTGGCTTCATTTGCTTTGATATATAAAACAGAATAATACTAATGCTGAGAGCTAGGGAGTTTAGTGATTTGAGCACTGGATTACAATCCTGGAAACCAGGGTTCGATTCCCTGCTCAGCCATGGAAACCCTCGGGTCACCTTGGGCATGTCACGCACTCTCAGCCTCAGAAAACCCTGTGATAGGTTCACCTTAGAGTTGCTGGAAGTCTGAAATGACTTGAAGGTGTGCAACAGCAACAGCAATAATACAACTGTTATTGCCACTGCTAGTGCTATTTGTAGTTAACAATGTTATGTGCTACTCTGGACTATTTTTAGTAGAGGTGAGATGCAATTTCAATAAATAATAGATGACTATTTTGCAGTTCAGGCCTCCTTGTTTCCATGTGATTTTCACACCAGTAGCATATGCCTATACTGAAAAATGCTGGAGAGCAGGTATTCTATAGTGATAAACAGTTACATACTTTATTTTTACTATACTGTCAAGCTGGATGGACTACAGGTCAGAACTTGTAAAAATTACTTCTTGACATTACAGCTGTCAGAGTTTCTGTTTACTGGTACAACTAAAGTAAGTATGCGATTGTTTACCATCACTGAATGGCCATACTGGCTGAATTTTTTTTTTGTAGTTCAAAAACGTAATCCTCCAAGGTCTGGCTTATGGATTCTACTTTGCTTTTCTCCATGAGCCCTGTGATCTACCAACTGGAGCCAAGAAGAAATTAGTGACTCAGGTGCACATCTCTGAAAAATTAGGAACTGGGTGCCCTTGAGCACCTGCTCAAGAATTTGTGATCAAGTAACCTGACCCTGAACAAGACTCACAGGTCATTTCACGCAAAGTAATGTGTGATGTGACTTAGGTAGAAGAGGCAGTGATTGGACTGGAACTGTTTCTAGATCATGGAAATGGAACCTGAGATCAGAATTGGGGTAAATCCCAGCTAACTGAGTAATATGGCACTCCCAAGCCCAGGAAAAAGCAAGAGACAAAGCATTTTTCACTGGCTAGACAGAGACAGAACTGCAACTCCAACAGTTTCAGCCATTCTCACTTGCATTTTATGTAGCCTTTTCTACAGCATTGCCTATTTAGATAGTTACCCCCCCCCCCCACCTCCAGAGTCTGTGCAGTTGCCATCAAGGCTTGTACAATACAAAATCTCTGAAGTCATGATGTTAATGCTCCACTACCTATCTTGCTTCAAATGGCATGATGGGCCTGCATATATGCACCAATGACACCTCTCATTTCCTTCCCTCCATTCCTGGGTTTTTGGCACAAGCACAAACGCCGTACTGGAACAGGCGGGGAATGAATAGAAATGGGTGCCTAGGCTTTAAAGCCACCTCACACAAAAACATCGAAAATTCTCTTCCTCAAGCAGTGCTCACTCTGAGATTTATCTCCATGCCTGGAGACCCGGAGAAGCACAGCAATTTCTTGTGATTTCGGCCAGTGCCCTGAGATGTGGCAGTTCTAAAAGAAATCTTTTTTGTTACTAACCTGATATGACTGGTGGGGAATGTTTTTTAATAATTGCTGTAACCTGAGCAACATAGTTTTAAAATCCTGTATAAGACAGTACAAAGGCACTTTCAGAACCCTTGCTTCCCTACTGAAGTTGCCTTTCAAATAACTGAGCAGAAGCATCCATTTTGCTGCAAATCACAGGAGGCAAAATCCTCTAGTTATCTCTTTGAAACCTGAAGGGCAATTTGTCTTCATTTTTACTACTGTTACCATGGTGAAGGAGTCCATAGACATGACTGGTTGACGTCACTTGCTAGCTAAGTCCACAGGGGGAAGCAAAAACCCAACTTTATTCCTAGCTGTGTCGCTGTTGGTGATGCTTTTTCATTTACTAAGTATTTCACAGTCTTGCTGTTTAACAAAATCACAGAAGTGGGAGAAGGCATCTGAAACTTGGGAGAGCTGGTTTGTTTGTTTTACTGTGTTTTCAGTGAAGATTAGTTATTATTTCATGGACGTCTTCTGATTTATAGCCTACCGTCACCTTTGGGGATCATGTTCTGTGCTGATTTAGAAGATTTTACAAATTTAAAATGAACAGAATGGTTATCATTCCAATTAGAAAGTTCAAGACAATGAACCAGATGTGAGAATGATTATATTCTACATTTGGAGGAGGGAACTTTTTTTAGTCAAATTATAATTTGGGAAGGGTCTTGGGGAGACTGGATTGCAGCAGTGGATGGGATATGGGCACAGATTGGGGTCAAAGAAAGTTATGAGTTCAAATATGATTATTATCAGTTTGGGCATTTTTCCACAAAACATACAAAGTGCAGTTCATTTCGCTGCATGTTGCTAAGCCCAGCTACAACAGCTTTCATGAATACAAAACACACTTCACTTCAGGAATGTTTTTGCAAACAATCTCGCAAGGAGGATTCAGAGGTCTTTAAACTAAGTTCCACTGGGGAGGGAGACAATATTATTCAAGGCCAGGACTCGGCGAGCGCAGGGGGAAAAGGCCCAAATGATATTGGACAAGTAGTACAAGCGGCCAGTGGTGGGAGGAGTAGAAACTATAGTACAGGACTTACAGGAAGGGCCCGGGGACTTAAATGTCTCTACACTAATGCACGGAGTATGGGAAACAAGCAAGATGAACTTGAACTCCTCGTACAACAAAATAAATACGATTTGATAGGCATCACTGAGACCTGGTGGGATGAGTCTCATGATTGGAATGTAGGAATAGAGGGGTAAAGCCTATTTTGTAAAAACAGACCAAACAAGAAAGGAGGAGGAGTAGCCTTGTTTATCAAGGATGTTTTCACATGTGAAGAGATCCATGACTTAAACCCAGAAAGCCAGGTCGAGAGCATCTGGGTAAGAATTAAGGGAGCAAGAAACAATAGGAATATTCTGGTGGGAGTTTACTACAGACCTCCAACCCAGACTGAGGACTTTGATGACGCCTTCCTCAACCAAATGACTGCACATTCAAAAAGGAGAGATACAGTAATAATGGGAGATTTCAATTACCCGGATATATGTTGGCAGTCAAACTCTGCCAAGACAGCAAGGTCCAGCAAGTTTCTTGCTTGTCTTGCAGACAGTTTCATGGTCCAGAAGGTGGAAGAGGCCACAAGGGGATCAAATATTCTAGATCTGATCCTGATCAACAGGGATGACCTTGTTAATGAGGTAGAAGTGGTTGGATCTTTAGGGAGGAGTGACCATGCCCTATTGGAATTTGGCATTCAGTGGGAAGGAGAAGATAAGTGTAGCCAGACACTCATCTTAGATTTTAAAAAAGTGGACTTCTGTAAACTTAGGGAGCTGCTGGCTGGAATTCGGTGGTCAAGAATAGTGAAAGAGAAAGGGGTTCAGGAGGCATGGGAGTTCCTTAAAAGGGAGATACTGAAGGCACAGTCTAAAACGGTGCCAATGAGGAGGAAAAATGGAAGGCATCTGAAGAAACCAGAATGGTTGACTAAAGAACTCTCAGTTGAGCTAAGTGTTAAGAGAAACATGTACAGGAAATGGAAGAAGGGGGAAACCACCAAAGAAGAATTTAATCAAGTAGCCAGGAGATGTAGGGAGGAGATCAGAAAGGCTAAAGCACAGAACGAACTTAGGCTGGCCAGTGACATCAAAAACAATAAAAAGGGCTTTTTTAAATATGTCCGTAGCAAAAGGAAAAAGAAGGAGACGATAGGGTCGCTGCGCAGAGAAGATGGCGAATTACTAAGAGAGGGAAGAGAAAAGGCAGAACTACTTAACACCTTCTTTGCCTCAGTTTTTTCCCAGAAGGATACAAGCACTCAACCTGGCGGTTCGGGAGCAGGGGAGGAAGCAGGGGAAATGAGACACATAATAGGTAGAGAGGTGGTACAGGAATACCTGGCCACACTGGATGAATTCAAGTCTCCAGGGCCAGATGAATTGCATCCTAGGATATTAAAAGAACTGGCAGAGGTCATTTTGGAACCGCTTGCTATAATCTTTGAGAAATCTTGGAGGACAGGAGAAGTTCCAGCAGACTGGATGATGTTGTCCCCATGTTCAAGAAGGGAAAAAAAGAGGACCCAAATAATTATCGCCCAGTCAGCCTGACGTCAGTACCCGGAAAGATTCTGGAGCAGATCATTGAGCAGTCAGTTTCTAATCACTTAGAAAGCAACGCGGTAATCACGAGAAGCCAACATGGATTTCTCAAAAATAAGTCATGCCAGACTAATCTCATCTCTTTTTATGATAGAGTTACTAGCTTGATAGATGAAGAGAATGCTGTGGATGTAGCATATCTCGATTTCAGTAAGGCCTTTGACAAAGTTCCCTATGACATTCTTGCAAAGAAGCTAGTAAAATGCGGGCTGGACAGGGCTACTGTTAGTTGGATTTGTAATTGGTTGACCGACCGAACCCAAAGGGTGATCATGAATGGCTGCTTTTCATCCTGGAGAGAAGTGACTAGCGGGGTGCCACAGGGTTCTGTCCTCGGCGCAGTGCTCTTCAATATCTTCATCAACGACTTGGATGAAGGAATAGAGGGCATGCTCATCAAATTTGCAGATGATACCAAATTGGGAGGGGTTGCTAATATGCCAGAGGACAGGATCAAAATTCAAAATGACCTGGATAGATTGGAAGCTGGGCCAAGGCTAACAAAATGAAATTCAACAGAGAGAAGTGTAAGGTCCTACACTTAGGTAGAAACAATGGAATGCAGAAATATAGGATGGGGGACACGTGGCTGGGTAGCAGTACATGTGAAAGGGATCTAGGAGTTTTAATAGACCACAAGCTGAACATGAGTCAGCAGTGTGATGCGGCAGCCAAGAAAGCCAATGCAATTCTGGGCTGCATCAATAGGAGTATGGTGTCTAGATCGAGGGAGGTACTGGTACCACTCTACTCTGCTTTGGTTAGACCTCATCTTGAATACTGTGTCCAGTTCTGGGCACCCCAATTCAAGAAGGACATGGTCAGGCTGGAGCAGGTCCAGAGGAGGGCGACCAAAATGGTGAGAGGCCTGGAAGCCATGGCCTATGAGGATAGACTTAGAGAGCTGGGTATGTTTAGTCTGCAGAAGAGAAGGTTAAGAGGGGACATGATAGCTATGTTTAAATATTTGAAGGGATGCCATGTAGAGGAAGGAGAGGGCTTGTTTTCTGCTGCTCCAGAGACCAGGACAAGGAGCAATGGATTCAAGCTGCAGGAAAGGAGATTCCACCTGAACCTCAGGAAGAACTTCCTGACAGTCAGGGTTGTCCGGCAGTGGAATATGCTGCCTCGGAGTGTGGTGGAGTCTCCTTCCTTGGAGGTTTTTAAGCAGAGGCTGGATGGCCATCTGTCGGGAGTGCTTTGAGGGTGTTCCTGCATGGCAGGGGGTTGGACTGGATGGCCCCTGTGGTCTCTTCCAACTCTACATTTCTATGATTCTATGATTCTTTTTTTACATGCAGTGTTTCAGTAAATAGCTCAGTAGCTATTGGCCATAACAAAGAAACCAAACAGGACTGTTTGCTCCAAAAACCAAATTATCTTTCAGTATTTTAAGTCTACTTCTCTGTTCCAAAATTTGGCAACATTAACAGTGACAGAAGGACTATTTCCATTTAAACATACTTTCAAATGAATCCATCAATTCTACTAGGAAACCATTCCAGAATGGGTGTTTGTGTGAAGAAATCTGTTCCTCACACCCTTGTGACAATGACAATACAGAAGCATGTGTGAAATATGCTCAGCAGGTCCTGAACTAGGGGCAAAAATCTCTGGTCACAGATATTCCTTGAAAATAACCTTTCATCATAACATAGTGCATAAAATTGACCCTTGCCAGAAGAAATGGTCTTCTTTGCGTAGGCAGTGACAATCTAGGTAGAGAGTACATTCATTACTGGAGGAAACATTTAATCCTGAAACTAGAGGTGAGCAGGAATGATGGGACAAGGTTACCGTATTCTGTTTGTCGTCTAGAATTCTCAGCTGGCTCAAACATCTGGTATACAAGCTATTTTGCCTGTGCAGCCAAACAATAGGCCAAGTAGAGACATCTTTTGTGTTAGATTTTTTTTTTCAAGAGGAGATATTTAGATCTTTCAATGGGTCTCTTTGCTATGGAATAGTTGGTAGCAATAAGAGAAGACATGGCTACAAGTCAGGATTATTAGTGAGCATCAACCCACTTTCAGATTAAAAATTGTGGCAATTCCATATTTAGGAGCATCCAAAAGATTAATTTGTTTCATATCTGCTCAAGAGTGAATCCCAGTGCAGCAGTTTTCCAGGCTGCCAATTTGAGCGCAGCATTGTACGACAGTCTCCTGGGCTATCCTCCAGTCAGCAGTTAGAGAAAATGGCAACACAAGTTTGCAGGCTGACTGGGAAAACGTACTGGATCAGAAGTTCTTGAATCCTGTTCAGTAGGACTGTTGTGCTCCAATAACTCCCACCATCTCTGACCATTGGCTATGCTGGTTGGTAATAATGGAGGTAGAGACCAATAGTGGGAATGGACACACACAGAGGGATTCCATTTGTGCTTGACAGTTGTGATAATAAGCTGAAAAAGAAATAGGAATATTTGAGGGGGGACAAATGATTAAGAACAATTTAAGGGAGCCTTCTCAAATTTTATTCTCTCCATATGGTATGGGCTGCAGCTCCCATTGTGGGACCATGGCCTTTGAAATCGAAAACGTCTGGATGGCACCAAATTGAGGAGCACTGGTTTAGATTTGCATTTAGAATGCATTTTTGCATGTAACTCAGGTGTTCTATATCATGCATTACGTATTTCTAGGCAAAATCCTTTAACTTGGTGATGCCCACAAAGAGTAGATATTGCTAATCGTATCACCTATTGTAACAGACATTGCTAAAGTTTGTGTATTTTTCTGATCCACAACAGATGAACACTCCAGAAATGTGTGCATTTATTTCAGCTACGCTTTGACTCAAGTACCTCTTTTCCTCCATTTTCTGAATCATTCATGTCCTTCTTTGCCTTGCTTTATCCTCTGCTATTTTTGCCCTCTTTAGTGCTGTCTGACGTTCATTTCCATTCCAAGCCAGTGCTATGAATTTGTAGTTGCAACTGTGCTATTATTGACACATATTCACCCTAAAGAGGTTGGGAGTACTTCAATGAAACTGTATATGCATTTTCTCAAGCTGTGCAGACTTAGCTGTACTGTAGTCCTTTTGGTTTTCTAAACAGACTAGTCAATTTCATGGGTTAAATGACAGACACTATTGTTCCTTTCATCTCTCTTTACCTCTGTTTGTCTTTCTCAGTTTTCTTCAGGGGCTTTTATACCGTTCAGGCTTTTCACTGTATTTGTTTTCTTTCATTATAATTTCAGTTTTAACTTGTGATGGCTGAGAAAGCTGAAGGGTTTCTGAATGGAAAGAGAAACTAATTTTTAACTAGCAATAAGCAATATTTGCTAACATTTCAGGATAAAAATTGCAGCCATCTTGCTTTTGTAAAATTTTCTGTTGATTTGATGAAGGCTGCAACATTTAGGTAGTTAACTTGTTAGATTAATTGGTTAACATCCATTTCTGTCAGTATCAGGGTAGCTAGTTAATAAGGTAGCAGACTTTTTTTTTACTTTTTTAAAAAATGTTAAGGTCTTTTCTAAAACAATTAAGAACTGAGTCTGGCAGGCACCATTTTAGAAGTGGCTTTTGTTCCCCCATAGCTTCTTCTAAAATGGCGAAGTTGTTTAAAAGCTAGGAAATTATTTCTTCAGTATAATTCTTTATTGATATACAAACAGATAGTGATTAAGTCTCCTTATTGTTTAGTTGACTAAAACCGATACAGTAATGGCACTAAAATTTCTTTAATACTTAATTTTAATGGATTATTAACACAGGGGTGGAAAAGGATGAGTTTTCTCCAAGCAGTTATATCATGCTGCTTGGAAATTTATAAATGCTATTAGAAGATGGATTGCTTGATATCAAAGTCTTTGTAGAGCCTTTGCGTAGCTTTCTGAAGTCAAGCCAGTGAGAATCACATACAGAACATGTGTTGTTTGAAAAATTTTCTTGCTTAAGTAACAGTGAGACACAGGTAGAACTAGTTCGTCTAATTTTGGAAGCAGCCTTGTAAATTAATTTCTTCAAGACCTGCCTGCTGTATTATCTCACATCAACAAATAGGCACAATAATAAAAGCAAAGCTGGCTTGGGTTCAGATTGCTGCTTGTGCAGTCCAGAACACTTCTGTTTGTATACAGAAGTGTGTCACTAATTTTGTCATACTCTTGCAGATCTTGTCCCCCATTCAAACCTCCTCCAAGCAACTGGAAAGCGTCCCCAGCAGTGAGATGTATGCATGGAAGGAGGAGGCTGTAGCCAAGGGAAGAGTAATTAAAAAGTCCCAATATACAAATATGCAATATTTCTGATTCTCTTTGCAGATTCATGTGAGAGGTTGTGTGTGTGCGTGTGTGTGTGGTTGCTGTTTACTGATGTATTCAAAACAAGAGTTATATTACATTAGTTAGTTCAAGAAGCACAGCCAGTGTTCCCGTCTATAATATCTTCCTTTCCCCAGACATTGTTCTCAACCCTTTATTGTAGTTGTGGTGAACCTTTTCCAGTCTGAAGGTCACATTAGGTTTGGGAAAAATGTTGTGGATCACATTCCAGCACTGATTAGGACTAAAGGCATAGGCCCAAAGCTATGTAGGTGGCCCCTATGTGATTCTTACCAATTTAGACATTTTCTCATGAAGCAAAAAAAGTGAAGCTTGGTTTTTGGCATTCCTGTTCATAAATAAGTTTTCCAGCAGCAGATTCCTAACCTTTAAATAGCCTGTTATATCCAATGGCAATTGGTGGCAAAAGCTGCCTTCTGTTGAATAATTCTTTAATAATGGTTTGTCATGATTTTGCTTCTCATTCTGAATTGGAATATTAGACATTGTTTTGAAAGCCAGTGTAGAAATATTGTGAATAAATATGCAAATAATCAAGTGAGCCAAATAGTTGAGAATGACAGTATGAGGCACTAGAAAGCAGAACGATAACACTGCAGTTTAAAGTGACTGAATGCTATAAACTGAACTCTGTGCTTATGTTAAATAAATATAAATAGATGCCGCTTCTTATAATGTAAAGTCCTTAATTCAAATGTAATTGGATTGTCTGGATGGGTCGAAGGAGAAGAATTGGGATATCAGTCTAATGACAGAAATAATCCAATGCATGGAGTGAAAAGCAAGAAGTATGCCCTGCCTGTTAACTGTCCATTTACATCACATGACATATTGTGGAAAGTTCCCATAGAGTCTCTGTTGTGTGCCATTGATTTAGAAATGCTAAAGTCTAATGCAGACTTCATCATCCAGCACATCTTTCCAACTGCCATAGCCTCACCTTAGTCAGTACTTTGCTTAATACAGTGAGAAAGAGACCTTGGATGTTCATTCAAGGTTTATCTAGGACTCCTGAGAATCATGGGAATGAAAACTTTGTTTCTGAGTTGCTTTTAATGTGAGACTTCATGAACCTTGGGGTCCCCTATCCAATAAACTTGCTCCTACCACTGGCTTTTCTTCCTACTTACAAATTATTTGATCTGAGAAGGGAGTTGATGAGGAAGGACTGATGAAGCCTAGAAGGCCTCAGATTGTCCAGTTTCCATGGCATTGAAGTCATCACATCACGCCAAAGTGTAAAGCCTTCCTTCTTTCTGGATAAACATAGCACTGCTTAAGAGTTTTACTTTGGATAAGCTGTGAGCTTCATTCTGTCCTCGAATGATTGGCGGTCAGTCTGAATTCTCAAATCCAGTAACAAAATAAGAAAACGATTTTGAAATTCAGCACCAACTCTTGTTCCTTGCTGGAGAATAATGTGTAAAAAAAAAGGCGTATAAATTGTCCACATTTTCTGTTGAATTCAGGTTATTCAGCAACGAAATGAAGAGTGTGATCATATTCAATTTTTAATTGAAGAGAAGGAATCTAAGGAAGAGGATTTTTATGAAGACTTGGACAGATTTGAAGAGAATGGTACCCAAGAGTCACGCATTAGCCCTTATACCTTTTGCAAGGCTTTCCCTTTTCATATTATATTTGACAGAGATCTAGTTGTCACCCAGTGTGGCAATGCAATATACAGAGTCCTTCCACAGGTGAGAACTCCTCTTTTTTCATCCTGTCACAACATCCTTGTCATGTATTACCAAACACTTGATTATAGCGATTGTGTTACATATCCTGCACAGGCTACTTATCTGTGTATATTACTTGAATTGTTTAAAAAAAACCTCAAACCACAGACAGACAGACATTAATACCTTTATTTAATTCAACCTGTGCTTATGTCACAAACTTCTCTTTTAACAGCCACCAATCTTTTACAATTACTTGGTTACTCTAATATATTTCAGAATTGCAAAATATCTACTGTATTACATTCTGAAAAAAGAGCAAACATTCTCTGACTACTACACTGCCATCCACATAAAGCTTTCTGATTCATCCCTCCAAATCAAAATATGATGCACTTTACTAAAATCAAGAATCAAAGAAGCAGAGCCAGCTTTCAATATAAATTAACACAACTGCAAGAGACAGAATGTGATCACTATATCTGTCACTGGCCACAAAAATATTTTGTTTCTCTTTCAGCTCCAGCCAGGATATTGCAGTCTATTGTCAGTATTTTCATTGGTTCGGCCTCATATTGATATTAGTTTCCATGGAATCCTTTCACATATCAACACAGTCTTTGTGTTGAGGAGCAAGGTAACCTAAACAGTGTTCACCTAAAAATTTTCAGTAGGCTTTAGTTGGATGAACAACAGAATCTCATACCTTGGCTTTTTTCTGAAGTAATGGCCAAAAAACCCCTATTTTCCTTACTGCATTCTTGACCTTTTTCCTTACTACCTTCTTGACATACTTCTGTTTAAGGGAGCGGGGG
This sequence comes from Cyclura pinguis, assembly GCA_030412105.1. NCBI lineage: Eukaryota > Metazoa > Chordata > Lepidosauria > Squamata > Iguanidae > Cyclura > Cyclura pinguis. The sequence goes on along the minus strand of CM059603.1, from coordinate 163,369,369 downwards.
ACGGGAGGGACAGAAAGAAACCCACATTAAATTGTGAGTGGCATTACAATGGCTTCTAAGGAGTACAGGAAGGCATATACACTTAGCACTGATATCTTGTGCTGAAATTACTATTTCTTTTTCCTTACAAGGAAGGGCTGTTGGATGTGGAAAAGTTAGAATGTGAAGATGAGTTAACTGGTACAGAAATCAGCTGTTTACGGCTTAAGGGTCAAATGATCTACTTACCTGAAGCAGATAGTATTCTTTTTCTTTGTTCTCCCAGGTAAGTGAACAGGATTTTTGTGTACTGCGTTATTACTAAAGCTGGTGTTTTGAGGTCCAAAGAGCTATGATGCAAGTGGTGTATATATGTCCACCTGTTTTGCTTTAAAATACCTATATTTGAGGGCTCTTGATTTTGATCAAAGCAGCAGTGCTTAATGAGGAGCTAGTTAACCTTTTCCTCTACATCATCACTACGAGATGAGTCCCATTCTGCAGTTGCTGTGCTTTTTCTTAGAGGAACTAGTAACAGCTTTGGTTTACAAAATGCATGGCAGAAATGATTATCCCATCCCACTGCACTCCACCAATCTGAAGTAAAGTCATGGATCATCACATTGATTTTGTTGTTTCTTGTAAACATTTATTGGTCACTGTTCTGATTGTTATCAGACATATTAAGCTGCCCCTACTCTATATCAGTTTGCTTCCCCTTATCTATAATGCCTACTACCACTAAACCTTCAAAAAGGTTTGATCTTTACCTCATTTCTTTAGCCAGTGGGTAAATTCACACAGAAGAATGTTGCATCAGGTCATACAGATTTTTCATTAACTCTATTTTAAATATAGTATATAAAGCTATAGTCAATCCTCATCCTGTCTAAGAAGACAGAAAAGTGGCTATTAAAACTATAAAGCAAAAAATACAGTTTCTTTTTGGCAGTTTTACATATATCCAAAATAGTGGTTGTTACTGTATGCCTTCAAGTGGTGTCTGAATTATGTTAACCCTAAGGTGAACCTACCATTGGGTTTTTGGTAAGATTTGTTCAGAGGGGGTTTGCCTTTGCCTTCCTCTGAGGCTGAGAGAGTGTGACTTGCCCAGGGTCATCCAGGGGGTTTCCATGGTTGAGCGAGAATTCTAACTCTGGTCTCCAAAGCTGTAGTCCAGCCACTATGCCATGCTGGCTCTCTCAAAATAATGTAATCAAACCAAATCTTCTCTAACATTTTTTCCCTGTGACTTCAACTGTTTCTTTGCATTACAGTGTGATGAATTTAGATGATTTAACCAGAAGAGGGCTGTACTTGAGTGACATTCCACTGCATGACGCCACCCGTGATTTGGTCCTCTTGGGAGAACAGTTTAGAGAGGAATACAAGCTAACACAAGAATTGGAGATACTAACAGACAGGCTTCAGCACACATTAAGGGCACTGGAAGATGAAAAGAAAAAGACAGACACGTAAGACTTACACTCTAGTTTTAAGTAAGAATGAGAAAGTAGTAAGGTGATTTTTTTTTCAGTCTCCTCTGTTTTGAAGATTCACAAACTCATCTGATTTTGCATTGTCCAGTGACAAATAGATGGTAACCACCAAAATGAACAGGATTTGCATCCTTTCTCAGTAACACCAAAGAACAGCTGAAGCCTGCTAACAGTTCTTTCAACCATATAAACTAGGGGAAACATTTATGTATATGAATGACACCCAACTTTATCGCTCCTCTCCACTTCAGTCCAAGGAAGCTGTTTGGCGCCTGTCATCAGTAATGGAATGGATGAGGGTGAAATTGAAACTTAATCTAGAGAAGAGAGAGACAAAAAACAGAACAAGGATTCCAGACTGCTTCTGCAAGTTTTCAAAAGCCTTAGGTCATCCTAAGAGCTGCAGCCAGATTGTTAACTGGGACTGATTACAGGGAACATACAACTCTCCTGTGATAGCATCTCCACTGGCTGCCAGTGTGGCGATTTCCACACTACACTGTTATAGTGCTATTGTTCCCCTTTCAACATCCTGTAGAATTCTGGGGTTCACAGTTTAGGGAGGGGCATTTAGTATTCTCATTCAGAGAGCTCTTTGGCCTCAGTAGACTACAAACCCCAGAATTCCACAGGATGTTGAAAGTGGAATAATAATAGCACTCTAACACTGTAGTGCGGAAATGGCCTATGTTTCAAAGGTCCAGGTTATTTGAAGAGCCTCTTCAGAAATCTTAAAGCTCTAATGGCTCATAAAGAAAGGCATGCTCCTTGAAATAGCCTGGACCCAAGCCATATAGAGCTCAGAAATGGACTGGAAGCTAGTGGAATGGTTGCAACAAGGAAGTGGTATACTTCCAGTTGGCAATCTGGCTGCAGATCAACCCAGGAAAACAAAAAGCACTTCTATAAACAAACATATATGGAATATTCAGCATGTACAGCCATTCACAAAGGTCAAAGGTGGTAATTATTCAGCCTTCCATATGGTGTTGACCTGCAGCTCCCAGCAGTGCTAGCTAATATAACCATTAGTGTGGAACATTGGGACTTGCAGTTTGACATCTGTGGGCCACCTCTGTTATAGATAACATGCCAGGAGTTAGTATGAGAACTGATCTATATAGCTGTTGTTGCTAGACTTTGTTGCCTATAGGATCATGTTGAAGATTTAATGCAGTGCATAGTTGCCATATGTTTGCCAAGTTATAATTGGGAGTTGGGCATGTTATGATGTCCATGTTAACTGTTCAATACCAGCTGATTCTGGTCTTTTACGGTTGTCAATTTACGCTCCTGAATTTTCCTTCTTCACTCTGTTGGAAGCTATACAGAGCTTGTTTAAATAAGTGGAATAGTAGTATCTGAAACATAATTCTTAAACAATTACATTTCATATTAGAAGCTTCTGCATTGAATAAAATGTTGCATCAATTGAATAGCCTTTTCTGAGAGGGAAATAATGTATGCACATGATAAAAACCAAAGCACCTTAAATCCTGTAGCAGAAGTTAAGCTTCTCTTTTAGATTCTGTTTCTCTTGTACAAGAGGTTGTCTGCACTGGATTGTTATAGGAATACCACAGAAAGTAGTCGTCCAACAACCATGTCCAAAAGTGTTTGGATATTCTTATGCTGAGGTTGGCGACCAGTTTCATAAATTTCACTGTACACTGTAGTTCATAGGTGGGGAGAGTACTTAGTTTTTGTCTTGCAGTGTGTGTCTTGCAGGTTCACATTGATATGTGCCTTTTGAGAATCTGAATATAATTGGCTGTGAAAATAAGGGGCCAGCCTAATTAAATGAAAGTAAATCCAGACTTATACACTCACCTAGAAAACTGTATTAATGGTTCTGTCCTACACATCTTCACTCAGAAGTAAGTCCATCTAATTCAACAATGTTTGCTACCAAGTAAATGACTGTTACAGCAGTGCAGCCCACACCAAAGTGGTCATGTAATTTGTGTTTTGATGTACTCAGAAGTGAAGGCATTGTTCAAGACTTCATGTCCTAGTCTTTGAAAGAAGCACATCCACTTTTATTGTTATCTCCCCTTCTGATCTTCCTTGTCTGATTTTCCTTGTCGAATTAGCTTTTATGCCTCAGTCTTGGACACTAATGTTTGTTTAATGGGACATAATTTAGTGACCACAGCCTGCACCATACGAACTTTCAGAATAGTAACATTTTATCTGGTTTAACAACCAAAATTACCAAGCATCTTTCACCATCGTTAGAAACATGTGAAAATGGCTGTTTCTTAAGATGTGTGATAAATCTGTATGAATATAATTTAGAATCTAGGCTTCTCTTAGGTTTGATGCTTAGAATTAAACATTTATCTTCTTTTGGGAATATTGTGTTCCATGGCTTGGGGGAGATAATAAATAACGGATTTTGAAAGCCAGATCTTCAAGTTGATATATTTTGGGGAATGCTCTACATTTAACCTTACTGGTTGAGTATCTGTTATCTGAAATGCTTGGGATGAGAGGTGTTTCAGACTTTGGATTTTTTTTTCCAGATTTTGGAATATTTACATATACATAAAGAGATTTTATATCATTCTTTTGATGTGGGATCTGCTGTTTCATCAACTCTTTTCTTAGCTTCTTCTTTTAGGGAACGTGAAGGAATTACAGAGGCTTGCTTGGAGCCATGTGCACACACTGTTTGCAAAATCTCTCAGATGGTTTGGTGCCTTTTTTCCCCCTCTCAGCTCACTTTGAACCACTCGCACATGTCTACACTGCTTGCAAAGCAAGCTGAGAGGGGAAGAAAGGTGCCAAGCTGACTGAAAGGCCCTTTTTGCATGGCAGTTTGCAAGTGAAAGGGCCCCTTGAGTGTCACGTAAATGTGAGGAGCGGTCTGCATGACGCACTCCCATTTACGCGACGCTCAAGGCCTTCACGTGCAGCAAACATGCATTTTTTTTTTATTTTCGGCTTTTAGCTGAAAATGACCCGTGCTTGCGCAACGCCCACAGGCCTGGGCCGCACTCACCTGTCGTGCAGAGCCTCTGGAGACGAGCCGGTCGCGCGTCCTCTCCTCAGTGCAGCCTCCAACTCCCAGGCTGCACTGCAGAAGGAAGGGGCGGGGCACGGGCGGGGCTCTCGTGAAAGCAGGAAGGAGCTGCGGAGCTAAAGCAGGAGGCTTGTGAGAGCCTTCCTGCCCAGGCTTCTCGCGCAAGGACCCCAACCCAGTGGCGTTAAAAGGTAAGGTGCAAAAAGGGCCAAAGACTTTGCAAGCAGTGTACACATATGCACATAGTCCAAGATGTATCCCCTCATCTTTCTTACAGGAGGAATTCTGGGTTCTCCTTTTCAAAAGTTTTGGATTTTGGATTTTTGGATAAGAGATACTCAACCTATACTACAGATAATTCTCATTTCACAAGTTGAAGTTGATTAATTAAACAATCACCATTGTTTGCGTATTGGGTACACATTCATCTCCATGTCATGTTTGATAGTTGGCATTAGTCAGATGAGCAAAATAAATATACTATATCATGGATCATGGTGCATGTTATGCTGTTTTTCCTCATAGAAGTCTCATCAAACTAATTATATCCAACCATTTTTGTCATCTTGCAAAAATAAATTAGAATTTTCTGTGGAACTTCTATGAGGAAGATTAAGGATGGAGTTCAAAGAAAATTAAGGGTTTTTTTTTAAAAAAATATTACATCAATTTCCAACTGCAGGTTTCTAAAGCTACACTTATTTAGTGGGACTTAACATGCAGAGCAATGTCTGGATTTTGCCCTGTCCTCTTACAATTTTATTTTATTTTTTCATTTGATTGCTCTAAGAATATTTCTAATGCAGTCTAATGCCTGCTATTTGAGGATTATTAATTCCCGTTACTAATCATTTAGCACCATTAATATCTGTAATCCCTAAATGTTGGAATCCTAGAATGTGCAAAATCATAAAGTATTACTATTTCACTGCAATAAAAAATGATTTTCTCTCCTCCCACACCTCCTTTTCTTTCTTTACCCTTACCACAAAATGTTGTATAGGCTGTTGTATTCTGTGCTTCCTCCATCTGTGGCCAACGAACTGAGACACAAGCGTCCTGTTCCGGCAAAGCGTTATGATAATGTCACCATACTTTTCAGTGGCATTGTTGGATTTAATGCTTTCTGCAGTAAACATGCCTCTGGAGAGGGAGCCATGAAAATTGTCAATCTCTTAAATGATCTTTATACAAGGTTTGATATTCTGACTGATTCACGGAGAAATCCCTTTGTTTATAAGGTAAGCACCACAGTTTCATTTCTGAACTATGTGTTCTCTCTATTGCTGCTTTAATTAAAAAAAAGAACAATAACACACTATAGTTATGAAATTATGAGAAGCTTTACAAGAAGACATGATCATAGTTCTCTGAATATTTGAATTTCCTACAGACATAGTAAGATTCAATACTTGACCATACAAAGCCCCTCAGATAAGTGTATCCTGAAGACAAGATGTTTTGTGTGAGTTATCAACCGGAGAACTGACACCAAAACATTTTGCTGAAGTCTCATACAAAATCTGGACTGGAACCATACATTAGCAACTTCAGTGTTATTTACTCCACCATATATGGTTCAACTTAATGAATTATGTATAGGGTGTACCACAGATGGGAAACTTTTGGACTACTATTGCCAGAACACCCATTGGCCATGTTGGTATTTGGGAGCGGTTCTCTAAAAACATAATTCCTCCCATTTCCAGTGTTTATATACTCATTAGTGGGCCTGTCATCAAGAAACAAAGTCATCAAAAATTGAACTTGTGGCAACTCTTTCTCACATTATAGGCTACTAAGAGTTGGAGTAGTGTTTGAGACAGTGAATGTTTGAGTGTGCACTTGCCATTTTTTCACAGCTGCTCTTGCTATGAGTCACTAGATGAGGTCTTGCCTGTGCTTGTGTTCTTGATATTAAGTGCCGAGAACTGAATATTGTTAAAGTATCTTAGCTGTTGTTGTCAGAATACAGTGACTTAAAACCCTTTTGCCCCTGATGAACACCGTTTTCTAAATGTGTTGGGCATATCAATGTTTTCTGAGAAGTCTGTGGTTTTGCCTTTGGTTCCCTTCTCCCCAGTTTTTGGGATGTCAGTGCTGCCTTTCCTTTTCTTCTGCATTAATCTTCCCAGCCCCAACTACCTGGTACCAATTTGGAACTATCAGCTTTTGTTGTTTATTTTGTTTTGTTATTTTCTTCATATTTGAAGTTGGCCCTCCACATTCACTAGGGTTAAAGGCACAGGACCCTTGCAAAAGTGGAAAATTCACAAATATCAAAGTGTGTGTGTCAATGGGAAGGGGGCTGAGGCATGGTGGGGAGAGCAGGCTCCCAGGGTCTAAACTCCTACGGAAGGGGCCAGGTCTGTATGGTGGTCCTAGAATTCTTCTCTCTTGTCCATCTCCTTCCTTGGGATTGTGAGCAGGCATCGGGAGAGAGAGGTGTTGAGAAATTGGGCTGTGAGCCATCCCTAGCTGTCCAAGCAGCAGCTGGTGAAAGAGTAAGAGAACCAGAGGTGGGTCTTTAAAGGACTGCACAGCCTGATCAGCGTTGCCAAGAGGAAAGGTTCCTCTAGAAAGGAAGTGCCTAAGGAGAAGTGGGGCAGTGATTGGAGAAACTCGCAAATAATCAAATCTGTGAAAGTCAAACCTGCAAATGTGGAGGGCTGACTCTATTACTTTAAGGTTAAAATTGCTGTGATGAGGTAAGTAGCTTTCACAAAATATCCTATGAAGTTAATATATGTCCTTATACACACTTTTCTTGTTAATATTTATGGCTTCCTGATCAAAGAAGATAATGCATGTTGTTCATAAGTCCAGTGTTTTATTATGAGTGGAATAACAGCCAACTTCACATTTTTGTTAGGTTGAAACTGTTGGGGACAAATATATGACAGTAAGTGGCTTGCCAGAGCCATGCATCCATCATGCACGTTCTATCTGCCATTTAGCACTGGATATGATGGAAATAGCTGGACAGGTTCAAGTTGATGGAGAGTCTGTGCAGGTTAGTATTTGACAATTTTTGGTGGGAATGGAGGTTTCAGTGAGATCTTATGAGGCACAAGTTCAGCCCTAGATTTCCAGAACACATCCTGAGGATCACTTCCAGGTTTGTAAAATTAAAATGGGGCAACATAATAAGAATTAATGAATTGGTACAAGACAGTTAAATCTGAATAGTTAGGGGATGGTACCTGTTCAAATAAGATGTCCAAAAACACAACACTGCTCCACTGTGGGATACTTCATCTTTATCAAAGTCTTTTCTCTTAACCAGTAATTAGGCAATAGTTAAATAGCTACACTACTGGATAAATGTAACTCTCCCAAATTATAAGCAGTTTGTCCACAACATACATGATTGCTTCTTGTGGCTGTGCAGACAAGATAGTCATTATAGTCAAAATGTTGTTATGCACAAAAACAGTAGTGGAAGAGAAGCTCTAATTAATTTACTGTTCTCAAAAATCTTAAAGGAGATGAAAAAACAGATCAATATGCACATGTAAATTTTTGCCACTGTTTTTTGGAATAGAATATTTTGCTAGAAAATTCTGTGAAGACATATTTCAATGTAGACTGTGCTTTGAATTAGGCCAGTATGTTGTGTACAGTGGGCCTTCCTCTTGTGTGACCTCCGCACATAAAAATGCGAGGATGAGCAAAGTGTCATGTCCCATTATAGTCAATGGATGCGAAGGGTGTATGCCTTCATATATGGAGGGCGCACTGTGTTGCCCCTCAGTTCACAGGTGTTAACCTGTACTGGCTGCTCCAGCTGAAGTGAACTGTCTAAGCTGCAGTACTAACAGGCTTGTCCTATTGTATCCAGGAACACCATAATTGTTTTATGACAGAATATGGGATGGGTTGTTGTAATTACTATATTGCTAAGTATCTGAAGTGATGGAACCAGACATCTTACATTTACTCTGGATGTATACTGTCTTGTCACACAGTGGCTGAAACCCTGTTGGTGTCATAATTACCCATATGTTCCCCTATGGAATTGGCTGTGCATGCACATTAATGCATATGGATGTGCATGTGCATTGTGTGTGGATGTGTTTTGTGCATGCAGATGCACATTTGCTTGTGCATTTTGCTCTATTAAAATTCATTAATGAGATAACGTTGTGCAACAGCTATGTTACTCTCTGAGGGTAAAGTTACTCTTTATCTCTGAGATTAGTGTAGGATCTTGGCCATTCTTTGGTTTATAATGCTTTTAAAAACTTTAAGTAATTTTAATGAAAAAACCCAAGTTACAGCAAGAACACAGATAAAAAATATAGCTACCTAACCAACAAGATACAATTAAGAAGAAAATTAATAATACTCTTATCATATTTTTGTGGGACAGTGGAGGACATTTCTCTTGATCAGTGTTAGTACTGACATATGAAAATTATACCAGACTACATCACACATGTTCTCAGTTGCCCTTACTACACTGAGTTGGTTATTCTGCAAGTGTGAAATCCCAAACCGTTTCTTAGTATGTATCTACTGGAATTCCTTTTCATCGTTAATAATTTTCAGCCTAACTACAGTTAAAAAAAATAATCAGATTTTTGTGCAGTAAATTTTTGAAATTGTCATAAAATATGTCCAGTAGTGCCGGGGAGGGACTTAAAAGTTCTGATTTGTAATTGCTCCAGTTTCTTTTTGTAATAACAACAAAAAGACAACTAATAGACAAGACCACCAAAGATGGAAATAGGCATCACTTTTCCCACACTAGGAGGAATGCAGCCCTGTAATGTGAGCCATCTTGACAGAGTTCAAATAGTACCTGTGAATTGATTTTAAAATGTTTTATTGAATAGAAAAAGTGTGTGGGCTGCCTGTGCCATACAGCCCCTCATCTGTAAGAACTATGCCTGTATCCTTCTCCCATGTAACCTTTAATTCTACATGCAGTATAGACATGATGTCATTCAGGATCTTAGACATGAAACGAGATTCTTCCCATTTTCTTTGTATTGTTCTACTTTGAATTAAAATAAGAGTAAGGTTTCTAGTGGCCTGTTTTATCACCTCTGGGTTACTAATAAAATGAAATACTTGGTGGATGCCATATCCCAGCAAGGGTGCAGTTGTGTACAATATCTGTAATACTGATGTTGAATCTGTGATGTTTCTGGGTAGGGAATATGGGACCTGCAGTGGTTTCTGCAAATCAGAATGCTAACATGTTTTTTTTCTTTTGTTAAATTAAAAAGATAACAATAGGCATTCACACAGGAGAAGTAGTCACAGGTGTCATCGGCCAAAGGATGCCCCGTTACTGTCTTTTTGGAAACACAGTTAATCTAACAAGCAGAACAGAAACCACTGGAGAGAAAGGAAAGATCAATGTCTCAGAATACACATATAGGTAAGAAACTGAGGTTGTTAACTGATCATCTTCTAAACAACGGGTTTCTTAATTTTGTAGGGTAACATGTTTGTTCTTTCCTTCATTTTATAGACAAACTTGTATTAGATGTTTCTATGCAAAAACTGATAGAACTTACTGCAATAGAATCCCACAGGGGGAAACATAACCACTTTCAAATAATGTAGTTGTGATGGCTTCTTGCAATCTTTTTTTTGATGTCTTTACATTATATACCTCTTGCTAGTCTAAACCAGGATGCTCTTCACAGATGTTTACCTTATTGTTAATGGTTTAATTATACCTTTCTTCAATTGTAGGTGTTTAATGACTCCAGAAAATTCAGACCCACAATTTCACCTGGAACACAGAGGTCCTGTTTCCATGAAGGGAAAAAAAGAGCCAATGCAAGTTTGGTTTTTGTCCCGAAAGTGCACGGAGACAGAGGTATGACTAATGAAATAGTACCTTTAAAAAAAGAAAGAACCAAGGAATACATATAAGCATTTTAAATCATGAGGGCCATTTTGACTTGCAAAACAACGTTCCCTAGAAGAAACGAACCATTTAAAAACATTGTTACCAATGTCTGCCATTTTTCCCTGGTGCTTATGCATATGTTAAAACTAGTTTTAAGTTTCAGAAGATCCTTGAGGGAGTGCCAAGCAATTAATCTCATACTCTTTGCTGACCCACAATGGGAATAAAGCAACCAGACAAAGGAATTGGATTTCATAAGGACCACTTTACTTAACTTTTAACCTATTTAACTGTGAGGTAGAAAAGAGGGGAACAACTTAATGAGGGAGCAGTTGAATCAGGGGATCACCCCCAGACCTCCACATCAGCTTTTCATGGGTGGAATACCTGTGCCATGAGGCAACCCAATAGCTGGGTTGCTTCTCAGGTGGCTCACTAATGGAGGGCAAATCCAAGGAAATTCCTGCAAGTCCCTCAGAACTGAGAGTGTAGCATCCCAGGCCAACCCAAAGAGTAGTTTCCTTCCCTTCAACCAGGTTCTGTGACCTAGAAAGGCAACTCCAAAGCCCTCTCCTTCTTCAAATGGATGACGTAACTAAATGTTTCTTCCTCCTACCTTAACGTGCAAGTGACCACCTATTTACAAACACTACCATAAGCCGATTGTCAAATACTTATTCCACACTCTAATCTCTGATACTGCTTGACTGAGCACTTTCAACAAAAGAGGAGCTTACTATATCTCCATCTCCACCCTCTCATGCTCCACATCATAGCACTTTGTGCTCCAACTTACTGGTCTCTGGTTTCCTCCCCATTGGATGGCAGCAAAGGCAGCTCTTCCTGCAGCACACTGTCCCACATGAGCTTGGATTCAGGTTCTTTTTCCTACTGAATGAAACGTATACAATGTCTATTCCGAGCTGTAGTTTATAATGTCATTTGAAGCTTGTAGTTTCACTTTTGTTCAGCATTGCAACCAGTGGCTTCTTTACCCTGTCTCTCTTCAGTAATGTTTGTTTTTAAAAACAGTTCCATTTTACCAAAACATGTTTGCACATGTTTAACTTGACATAGAATTAACAGCCATTGTGTGTCATAATTCTAATGCTGAAAACTCTTCACTCCAGATTACTTACATTCAAATAGTAAAGTGTGTGGTAAATATGGTTTCTAATAAACAGAGTTTATGAAAAGACAGTTTGTTTGAATTCCTCTGCTGGACAAATGCTAAACTTATTTTAGCAGCAAAAGCATTTATGTCAGGATGGGTAAAGTACATCTAAGATATTGTTGGACTGCAGTAGCATTCCTGGAATTCTTCAGCATTGTCTAGAGTTGCTGAGATTTGCAGTCGAACAGCTTAACCTATCTCACAACAACATTGTGGAGTAAGTAAGTACAGATTTGTAGGAATGATCTCTGGCTCCCTTGTTGTATTTTGTTCAAAAGCTGCACATTGGCAGTTTCCGTGGACCTCATTTTGCAGTCTGCCAGAGTTCATAAGAGTATTCTGAGTAAGGAAATATTCTTCATAGGAATTTTGTACCATCAGATGCATTGTGGGTATAAAACTGAACTTTGTCATGCTATCCTTTCTACAATGAAGACACCTAACATGTATGATGATGGCGTAACACTGATAACTTTCTTAAACATTGTTTTAATACTTTGCAACTCTCTCACATGAGGTTATTTCACATTGGCCATTCTTACTGTAAGCTCACCTTCTTTCTTTCCAAACTTCTTTTGCATGCCTTCAAGGAAGTAACACCCGATGCTAATTGAGTTGAACAAAACACAGGAGGACAAAGAACAGAGTTGAACACTGTGTCCTGCCACTAACTTAGTCTGGTAGTAATTAAATGTGACTGCTGTTGCTGCATTTTGTACCTCTTCCATTTGCTCCTGTGATCTGTGCTGAGCAGTAACATTTTCACCAGCCTTCTCCAAGTTTCTTTGCTGCATTTTGTTCACATTTGGCTTTCGATATTGTAGTATATCTGCTGTGAGTATGTGTCTTCCCAGATCCTTTGTCTCTGTTTCTGTATCTTAAATCCTAACACTAGAATGAACTTTAAGACCTGTGTGTTCTAGCTAACTGTAAGAAATATGGTGCTTCACCCATGTGCTTTTCATCTTCATCTTTACTGACTAATCTCCATGGTCTTTACAATGGTGTGACTCACAGCTGTTTTTGTGAGGGAAGAAACTCTAATTGATAACAATAATGATCTCAGAGAACTGAAATTTTTATAACCATGATTTGGCATTTTGCTGTAAAGCTTGTTATACTCATCCATCTGCTTCCTTCAAGCCCGCTATTGTGAAATATTGTCATTTGTTCTAGAAGCTAGCTTCAATGCACTGTCAGTTGCTCTTTTACTATATATTGACTGTTGCCTGATACAACATATGCATTTTGTACATGGAAGAAGAGGGTAGGCTGCTCAATGTAAAGTTATTGGGAAATGTGTGCCAATTTCTGCTCTAAATCTAATCACATTTTCTCCTGTTTCTTTTACTGATTTCTAGTGAAAAAGGTGATTCATGCATAGGATGTTGCTGGACAACTTTTTGTATCATGTGTAATAATATTTTCTGCGTGTGCATGTGTGTGTGTGTGTGTGTGTCTACACATGTACAGAGTTTCAGACAAAAATTTGGGTGCCCAGCCTTGAATGCTAGAATAATGGGAAATTTCTGGACCTCTGAATAGAGTTACCCTGTAATTGAAAAGTCAGTGGTGATTGACAGCTCTCCAGAATGTAACACACCACCCTCCCCAGGCCTAGAGAAGGGTCCCTTCTGTGTCAAGATGGCATGATTGGGTGGGGGGAGCAAAACAGTCCACCATTATAAAGAGAAACTTGATTATCCAAATTCATGTGTTATACATATAGACAGATCTGTGTAAATGTAACTGCCCTGTAAACTATATTTGCATTTTTATTATCTTCTGATCATCTATCTACTCTGAGTTCTAAATATGCCCAGACTGACAAGTTTGGCTTTGATATATTGTAGGAATAATACATCCATTATTAATTCATTTTTTACAAAAATGTCTTTATAAAATATAAAGCTGTACATATATGTATATATATATACCTAAATATAATTGTTATGTAAAAAATCTGTTGGTTACTAGTTTATATATATACATATATATCTATCTATCTAATCAATGCAGAATATATGTATAGATGTTTTATGTTAGTGTGAAGAGGGAAAGGTTTTAAATTATGATTCTTCTCCCTTCACTGATCCTTGGAAGGGCTTTTCTCCCTGTGAAAACCTGTATGTTAATTTTGGAAATGATAAAATAAATACATGTTATCCTTACACTGACAGCCACAACTTATCTTGTATAAGTATTTGTAACCTCTGTCTTTGAACACCTCACCACTCTGCCTGGTTTGCCTGGACAGTGCAGCAGCAGCAAGCAGTGGCACCATCAAATATCACATGAACAACACAGATATCACTGTGAAACCTACTGGAGTTGACTGAGTTGACTTCCTGCCTCTCAACAGCTCACTCAGGTATGTTTTCTTCCAACATATTGTCTGTGCTACATCATGAGAAGGGAAGTAAGTGAAATGAGGCAGCCAATTCAAACAACAGCATGCAGGGTTCACCTCTGCTGGGACACGAGCTGAAGAAGATTAGGCATGGATGGAGAGAGCCTTCAGGAAGAACAGAAGAAGCTCCCTCCCACCCCCAGCATTATTTCTTTCTGTCTGTGACTGGGCCAAGGTGTGTCCATTCAACTTTACAGAGCAGAGAAAGTAGCAGAAGGAAAGGCATTAACCAGTTACTCTCTGGAATTACAATCTACACAATTGGCACAGCATAAGGAGTGGATCCACTTGCCATAGCACAAACTGATTACTGGGGTGCCACTTCTGACCTGGGTGAGAGACATGCATATCAGCCCCAAAACAAGAACAGTGCCTTGTGTCCTTCTCCCATGATCCCCTGAGAAGACTTCTGGAAATGGGTCCCACTGTGTATCTATAGTGAAGTCACATTTAATAAAAAATGTGCAAAGGAAGAAGAATGTAGACTTTGCAATGAAGAAGACATTTCCCAGTCTTAGTTATCTTTATGCGTAAAATTCCCAGCCCTCACAATTTGCGTGAATAGCCTAATGGGTGGGACACGCTGTTGTTGTTTGGTGGGAAGGTGGACAAAAGACAAGCCAGCATAGAGACTGGGCCATGTGGATATTGTAGGTTTCAGTCCAACAGTCAAAGCAGAGAAGGAACTATCCTCCCTAGTACGAACTCCCAAATCCTTCCCCCCTTCCTGAATCACTCAGTCCAACTGACATTATAGCAGTGCCCCCCTCTGAGTGAAACTAGATATCTTTCCAATCTCTGTCTCTCCCTCTCTCTCAATGACCACAGCAGTGTAAAAAGGGCTCCCTTTTGAGCAAGGACCTGGGCTTGTATATGTTATAAAAGTGGGAGCAGCTTCAGAAAAGAATCTGCTCACATTTCAGCAAAATATCACATGTTGATACATCTGTGCTTACCAGTAGGAGCGCTGACTGTCAGTTGAACAATAGAGTAAGAAAATAAGAATTAAAAATAATAGTACATGTAGGTTGTAGAGTTTGGTAGAGACATAATATCAAGGCAGCTTGCACAAGCTGAATACAGTTTAGGTCTTAGTTCAAAGTGTCCACTCTGTTGACATAGAGGAAAATGATCAAGCTTGCTCTGTGTGTGTGTGCATGTGCACATGCAGCATGCTTAATCATTTTTAATTTTTTCTGTGTCAGTGGGGTGCACTTGTTGAGCTAAGACCAGTGATGCCCATACAGGAACGACATGGGGGAATCACTGGGTCTTTGGTGTGAAAACAAGTTTAGAGAGCAAGCCTGATACTCAAAACTGCTTATATCATTTCCTCATTAAGTTTTATCTTTAAAAATTCATTTCCTGGCTGCTCTCAAGAATTTCTAGGAAAAACCGCATTAAGCCATATGCTCAAGAGTAGATCTTATAAAGAAAAATCAAGCACATGTACAGTAGATTGGTCCTGCTTATTCCTAGCAAAACAAGAAAAAGAACAAAAAACTACTATCCACTAGTTCTTAATGCTCATTTCCAAATAAGGAAGGGTTTATTACTGGCTTCATACCATGATATTATATAATTAAAGAGCTCAATACCAGCAATCACTCTTTAAAGCCCCATGCCAACCCAGAAAGGGAAAAATCAATATGTTTTGAACTAAACACGTCTGGTTGACAAATCTGAGTTGTCATTACATTTTGTCGTCATTACATGATGTGTCGTTCTCATCCAATTTTCATAACACTTTTTTTTTTTTTGGTGCAGCAAAATTTCCATTAAATGTCCTATGACAAGAGACAAGCTTTTCTTAAAGCAGTATTCATGGTAATGACGTGTCCAGGACTGGGTATACTTAAAAAGTCAGATTTTTAATTCAGTTCCATGTGAAATTATATACAGAAGTTGAATGATGCTTAGTGGTCGTTCATATTTGGATGCTATTATTAAAAATAGTGTCATGAAGACAGTGATCTATATGAGCTAAATTAAGTATTGAATGCTATTTTCTTGCTTCTTTTAAATCTGAAAGTTGTTAGGAATCTGAAAGATTTTTTAAAAATTGGCATGAAAAGATGTATTTCTAGAAAGCAAAGAACTTTTGTGAGGCCACATTGTATATTTTTGAGCACTGCATAAACCTTTGTTTTGAAGGTACTTTAAATTTCAGGATTAATGCTTAAGAACATAGAAATAACTTCATATGTTAAGAGAACCCTGGGGAAAAAAATCTTCATCTCTTTGAATCCCCATCTACATTTTTTTTTTTTTTTTTTGGAAAAAACTGATCACTGAACAGTAAAATCCCTTGAAGACTAGCTCTGTTTGTGTGAGTTTCTGAGTTAGCTTAGCTATTGCAGAGAGCTATAATGCCAGAACATTTTAAGATCTTGTGTATATTTCACATATTAAAACCTTTTCTTGTATACACACAGCTAGGCCTTATGATAAGCAGGCACCTTTACTACTCAGTCCTTAAGGATTTCCCAGAAAGTTAAATCAGATGAAAAACAATAGAGATGGGATGAATCCAGAATTTTCTGAATCCCGGAAGGTTCTGGGAATTCTCACAAATCTCAACGAATCTCAAATCTTTTGAGTTTTTCAGGTTTAAAAAGCAAGGGAAAGAAAGCACTTCTAGTGAAAAGTTTTTTAAAGCAGAATTTGACAACTTTGTTTAATGAAAAACAAATTAAATAATAGTTTTCAGTTCAGGAAAACACACCTATACTACTTACTAAAAAGATACAATTGCAATTGACATGTTTGTCTACTACATGAAGTACATAACTCTCAAGTCAAAAGAATAGAGATTATTACCTTGCAGTGGGAGGCAGCCGTGGGGACAGGCCGCCTAGTGGGCACAGGCAGCAGCCCTGGGACAGGCAGCCTCTGACTCTCGTGTGCGGCTTCATGCCGTGATTTTAGCACGCCCGGGGGCCTGCCAGCCAATCAGGCCTTTGGCGGGCCCTGGAGGCACCGATTTTTAAAAACAAACTAGAGTAGGCCCTTCACATTTGCAGTGGATACGTGCAGAGAAACCCTGCAAAAGTGAAATAACTGCGAGACCCCCCACGATGTTTTCCTCCCCCCTCGCCATCTCCCCCCCCCCACTGCTGGGGCAATCATGGTGGAGCTGTGGATAGGCAGATGGTGAGCCCGATCGAACCAGCAGTGGCCAAGGGCATGTAGAGAATGGGCGATTGCCCACTCTGCACATCCCTGCAGGCCACCTCCAAAGTGCCTGCACCAGTGGCAGTGGAGGGTGTGCAGAGAAGGGATGATCGCCCCTTTGTATGCCCCTACCGGCTGGTGCCAGTGAGCCCACACGGGCGGCAGCAGGTGTGCAGAGAATGGGTGATCACCTACTCTGCACATCCCTGCCAGCTGCTGCCAGCATGCCTGCACAGGCAGTGGTGGTGGGCGTGCAGAGAATGGGTGATCACCCTCTCTTCATGCCCCTGCCGCAGCGAGCAGAGGCCCCAGGACATGCAGGGAGGCAGTGATCACTGGCCCTGCACCCCCCTGCGGGCCTGATCCCAGGCACCCATGCAAGCTCAGGCCCCGGGACATGCAGGAACACAGCGATCGCCAGCCCTATGCACCCCTGCGGGCCTCCTCTGGAGTGCCCACATGAGCTGAGGAGCTGGGACATGTAGGGAGGCAGTGATTGCTGGCCCTACATGCCCCTGTGGGCCAGTTCCTGGGTGCCCACGTGAACTCAGGGCCCAGGGCATGCAGGAACATGGGGATCACTGGCCCTACACCCTCCTGCAGGCCTCCTTGATTCCTTGGTGGATTCGAAAGATTTGGTCTGTCTATTTTGGCCCAGGGATTTGGATCCTACCAAGGATTCAAGGATTCAGTTGGCCCATCCTTAAAAAACAATAAACCATTCTGGTTCCTAGTATGAAATGTGTCCACATCATACGTGACCTCATTCTTTAAAAGAATGGCCAGAAAGAGATGTAACCTGCTTTGTGTTAAAAACATCTTATATTCCACCTCACATTTCCAGGATGAAAGGGAAAGGAAAGGTAATGGAAACATTTCCATTTAAAGACCTATAGAGACCCCACCATTCTGTGATCCAACTGAGTGTAATGCCTGATCTAATTTCATCTCAAAAGCTTTGTGCTTTGGGACTTCTGTTCTTTATATTCACTGGAAACCTCATAGACTTACCTAGAAGAAGGGCAAGAGGCATATACCGTACTATAAAATACAGCAAAAAAGTGTACTATGATAGATATTGGTTCATGTTCATGGTTGGTTCATGGTTCAACGTTGACAGATTGGAGAGCTGGGCCAAAGCTAACAAAATGAATTTCAACAGAAAGAAATGTAAGATCCTGCACTTAAGCAGAAAAAATGGAATGCCCAAATATAGGATGGGGGATACGTGGCTGGATAACAGTACATGCGAAAGAGATCTAGGAGTCTTGGTAGATCACAAGCTGAACGTGAGTCAGCAGTGTGATGCAGCAGCCAAGAAAGCCTACACGATTCTTGGTTGCATCAATAGGAGTATGGTGTCTAGATCAAGGGAGGTAATGGTACCACTCTATCCTGCGTTGGTTAGACCTCATCTTGAATACTGTGTCCAGTTCTGGGCACCTCAATTCAAGAAGGTTATCAACAAGCTGGAGCATGTCCAGAGGAGGGCAACCAAAACAGTGAAGAACCTGGAAGCCATGCCCTATGAGGAGCTGGGTATGTTTAGTCTGCAGAAGAGAAGGTTAAGAGGGGACATGACAGCCATGTTTAAATATTTGAAGGGATGTCATGTCGAGGAGCAAGCGGGCTTGTTTTCTACTGATCCAGAGACTAGGACAAGGAGCAATAGATTCAAGCTGCAGGAAAGGAGATTCCACCTGAATCTCAGGAAGAACTTCCTGACAGTCAGAGCTGTCCAGCAGTGGAATCTGCTGCCTCAGAGTGTGGTGGAGTCTCCTTCTTTGGAGGTTTTTAAACAGAGGCAGGATGGCCATCTGTTGGGAGTGTTTTGATATGTGTTCCTGCATAGCAGAGGGTTGCACTGAATGGCCCCTGGGGTCTCTTCCAATTCTATGATTCTATGATTCTATGTTCAGTTTGAGGAACAATGCTGTCTTCCAAGTCATTTGCATGGTGAGTGTTAAGAAGTACACTCTTCTGGTGCTTCTTATGGGGATAATCATGGTATTCAGCAGGAAAGAAAATGCTTTTCTCAAAGGAATGTGGGAGATACAATACAATACATAGAACATCCACTGAATTATTTTTAATTTTTAACAATCTCTGTTGATTGTCCCATGGTCTCAGTGAAACAGCAGGGAGGTTTTTTAAAAATATCTCTTCCGGTTGCTCTCTGTTTTCTGGTAGGCATTCAGCAACTTTGGCCAGAATGGAGAGGACAGTTAAATCAGATAACATATTCCATATCTCTGAATGCTTTGGGGAAGAGAAAGTTAGCTTCTTCTGTTTGGGAGAGAATAGTTAATTCTTCTCTCTCCTGGAAAGGAGTATGATATCACATGATATTAAACTTAAATACTTTTAGGATTTAAATCAAAGCAGTTAAAATGTCATTGACTGTCAAAGAGTTTCCTATGAGCATTATCTAATACTGCTGTGAAGATTTCCAGTGAGATCTGAATCATGGAAATATTTTGAAGCAATACTAGTTCCAATAAACATGACGACAAGAAACATTTTATGGTTAACAAGATGTTGACCAAATGGCAGGAACATATGTCTGGATCTAATCGCTTACTCCCCACTTGAGCAGACCCACTGAATCAATAGGGTACTACTCAGGAATTGTTTTGAAGTTCTACTCTTTTTTGGGACTAATATTGAAATATGACAGCAGATTCTAGACAGCTCTTTCTATGCCTATTCTAATGGAACATCAGAGCAAGACTGAAGGGAGAACAATTCTAACCTTTGGGTTGGGTATAAAAAAAGAATGGTAATTCCAGATTGAGAAGTTTTGGGGGCAGATTTTCATGAGCAATAAGGTCCATATAGAATGATAAATTAAGAGCCAGCATGCAGCAGTTATTAGAGTATTGGACTGTGACCTGGGAGACCAGGGTTTGATCCCCCACTCAACCATGGAAGCCCACTTGGTGACTTTTGGTGCATCACATACTCTCAGCCCCAGAAAGCCCTGTGATGGGGTTGCCTTAAGGTCACCATAAGTCAGAAACGAGCTGAAGGCACAGAACAACAATAGAATGATAAATTATTGCTTTGTGAAAGTTTTCATACTCAAAACACCTAATGCAGTACCCTAATTTTATAGCTAACAGTCAGCCCACCACATTTGCAGCTTTGACATCCATGGATTTGATTATTTGCAAGTTTCTCCAACCCCTGCTCCCCTACCTCAGATACTACTTTTTTGGGGGTAACTTTCCCTCTTAGTGCCTCCAATCAGGCTGTCCAGCTCTTTAAAATCCTCCCGCCAATCCTCTTCCTTCTCCACCAACCACTGCCTAGCCAGCCAAGGACAGCCCAAAGCCTGATTTTTCAGGACCACAAGCCCTCTCCCAAAGCTCTCCATATACCCAAGGAAGGAGACAGACAACAGAGAGGAAGTACAGGACCACCATGCCAACTATCTCCTTTCCTTGACCTGGGCGCGGTGGTTAAATGCCAGTACTGCAGCCACAAGGTTGTGAGTTCGAGCCTGTCGGGCTCAGGTTGACTCAGCCTTCCATCCTTCTGCAGGCTGGTAAAATGAGTACCCAGCTTGTTGAGGGCCATTAGCTAACACATTGTAAACTGCTTAGAGAGCACTTAGCTGATAAGCAGTGTAGAAATACACATGCTATTGCTATTGCTCTGACATGATTTGCCATTTAAAGTCTACTGCTGAGCAGGGAAAGGTGGTTGCCCATTTCAGGCCTGAAATGGCTGTTCATAAAAAAGTGGAATTGACTATCTGGTCACTCACCATTTGTAAAATAGGCCTTTTCTGGCCTGAAACAGGCCTGGGAGTGAAATAACATTTAAATGGTAAACCGTCCCCAGCAGGCTTCTGGGGGCCTGTTTGTTTGTTTGTTTGTTTTCATTGGAAATTGGAAGATTTGAGGTCCAGCAAGGCTCAAGGGAGGACAAAAATGACCCCCAAACCTTCCGAGGTTGCCTAATCCTGCCCTAACACTCTTTGTCTCCAGCTGCTAATATTCAGTGTCTCTGGGAATGGAAGTATGAGGTGTGTCCATGTTTTGGCCATCATCACAAACCATTATCAGGCCTTTCCTTCAGGTATATGTCTAATTCATTTTAGATCAAGAGTGGGAGATGTGTGGCTCACCAGAAGTTGTTGAATTGCTACTCACATCAGCCCTCACCATGAGTTGTGGTGACTAGGTCTGATGGGAGCTGCAATCCAAAAACATCTTGAGGGCCCCATTGTATCTGTCTCTGTTTTAAGATGGTGTTCATCACTATAACTTGGAGTATTGTGTCCAGTTCTGGGTACCACAATTCAAGAAGAATATTGACAAGCTGGAACGTGTCTAGAGGAGGGCAGCCAAAATAGTAAAACACCTGGAAACCATGCCCTATGAGGAACAGCTTAGGGAGTAGGCTATGTAAAGACATGGTTAACAGGTGACATGATAATCATGTTTAAATATTTGAAAGGATTTCATATAGATCATTGGATTCAAACTACAGGAAAAGAGATTTCACCTAAACATTAGGAAGAACTTCCTGATAGTAAGAGCAGTTTGACAGTGGAATATGCTGCATCAGAGTGTGGTGGAGTCTCCTTCTTTGGAGGTTTTTAAACAGAGGCTGGATGGCCAACTGTTGGGATTGTATTGTCCTGCATGGCAGGGGATTGGACTGGATGGCCCTTGAGGTCTCTTCCAGGTCCATGATCCTTTGATATCTTGGAGCATTGAATTCTGTAATGTGTAAAGAAAGATCAAGGGATTGAACTGTGTTCAACCATATTCACTATCAGGAAATGCGAAAGATTTCATTGATTTGTCCTAAACCTATTTCCATTCAGTTTATCTGAATAAAGGTCAAGCATTATGAGAGAATGAGAAAAAAAATCACTCTATTCCACTGAATTTCTCTCCATTGCAGAATTCTACCACATTCATATCTTGTCTCAGTTCACTTGACACCCTCCCTTACAAACAAAACAAAACAAAAACAAAACACCCTGCAATAATGTCCACAGTTCTTTGGCCTTTTCTTACAAGATCGATGTTCCACTTCAGCAGCGTTTCTCCATCTCTGCAATATCCCTGTTGAGCACAGACAACTTGTGAACATATCAATCCACCACCTGTATCACAACATTACAATGGCTGAGATGCTACTTCAGGGTTGCACAGTATAAATCTTGTGGAGTTCAAGGCAGTAGGAAAAAGAAGGAGACTGCACTGTAAGTGGATTGATTCGGTTAAGGAAACCATGGGCCTGAGTTTACAAGACCTGATAAGGCCATTTGATGACCTCTTGGAGATCTCTTATGTATATATTTCTAAAGTCAAAGTCAATTTGGCAGCAAATAACAACAACAACAACAAAGTGGAATTATGCACTGTGCTGTGCATAATGTGCTGTGCATCCCTTGTGTTGACCCACAATGTTCTGCAACTGAATGTGTAATCCTGTGCACAACCAAAAACACATTTGTATGTGCATACAGACTAGTACTGCATGCACAACTCTTCTTCAGTCTTGAACTAGAGAAGAAAACTTCCATAAATTTCATTCCCTCATGCCACAATGCATAATTTTTGCTGTTTTTATCTCATTGTGAGCAATTTCTCAAAAAAATACTTTTCAAAGACTATTCACTGTTCAGGTCTTATTATGACCACAAAAGAAGGTTTAAAATAAAAGAAAGAAAACAGCGTCTTCTGTCAGGAATCTTGTTTTATGCAGAAAATCATGCTTACAGCTTACAGCATGATTTTCAGGGTAGAAAGCAATACTACTGTACAGAAAACATTATCTTCTCTGCAAAAATGCCCCACATGGGTTTCCTTGTGCAGAAAAAACCCAAACTGCAAAGATTGTCGCTGTGAGGGAATCCTTGCTGGGTCCATGGATCACATCTTTTAAATTATTTTCCATCTTTAGCTTGAACTGAATGCAGACATTCCTCATCAGATAAACATTTCCAACCACTTCTGCAGGGAAATGTATGCATACATACAACACTGACAGATTTTCAGCTAGTATTGGCTCTCTTTAAAAAGAATCCCTAGTGGGTTACTTGAAGTGCTACTGGTTTCAGTGGCATAGCCCATTTTGGTCTTTCTCCTCTTCTTGATTTTCTCTTTCTTGATTGTCTCTTCCTGCGAAATTAATTTGCTGGAAAAGGCGTACTTTATGATAAACCTGGATGCTGTTTATGAGCACACTTTTCTTCTAGGGTAACACATGGACCCAGACTTCTAGCTGGATGCAAAACTACATGCAGAGATGGGTATTTAATAGTTGAGGTTCTTTTTCCGTATCCTGGTGCCAAGACCTTATGTACAGAAGCCTCTTTGAAAAGAGCAAAAGTGTCTATCAGCTCTGCAGAAGGGGAACTACAATTATTGCCCACTTCCCTTTCTAAGCAGTGTAACCTTGGCTCCACTGGGTTGGGGTCCTTTTAGTGAATACATAAGACTATCTTTGGGTGATTTTTCTGACAGCTTTTGCTTCTCTCTGAAAATATTTCATTTTATGCTTGGAAAAGACAAAGGTAAGCAGGCCATCTGCTGGTGACAAGCTGCAATTGATGGTGATACCGAAGTCTAGATAAAACTTTTCCCTCCTGCTACCTGTGAGTGAGGAATGAATGAGGTATGTCTGCAATACTTAATAAAAGTGTGCATCATCATCATGTAATAGTCAGCTCCCATTATTTTTCAATTAAATAAAGGGACTGTTTTTTTTTAAAATAAAATCTAAAGGAATTATGCGCTTGGTTTCCTAACAAAATAAAATAAAATACAGTAGGGCCTTCACTTGTATAACCTCTGCACACACAAATGCAAAGTCATGTGAAGCATCACACCTCATTATACTCAGTGGATGCAGCAGGTGCACACCCATACTGCTTCTTTTCTGAAAGACTCTTCCCCCTCAGTGGCTACTATCAGCCTATGCAGCCTGATGCAGTCTTTAATACCCTGTCTTGGGCCCTCCTCCTCCTTGACCAGTTGCTGCCTGGACCAGTTGCAGCCCAATTTTTTAGCACCGCAAATTTTCCTGATGCCCTTCCATATCCAGGGAAGGAGATGGGCAAGAGAGAGGGCCACCATACCAATCCATCCCCTTTCCTCCACCTTTCTCTGACCTGGTTTGGACTCTGGGTGCCTGGGTTCCCACCATGCCTTGGCCTCTTTCCTACAGGCACACATACAGATTGTGATATTTGTAATTTTCAAATTTTTGCCAGGGTCCTGTGCTCCAGTCTACCGAATATAGAAGGCCAACTGTATTTTCTTTCCTATTATGTCCAGAAAGTCATAAAAGGTGACAAACCCTCTGTCTCAAAATCTCCTGCCATCAAAGGACCCCCTTTGAGGACTGTTTGCCTGATTGCCAATCACACTGGTATCTTACTCTTGTCTATCTAGCGTGCTTTAAAGTGTTGTGAATGGCCATAAACACTGTGTGTGTGTGTGTGTGTGTGTGTGTGTGTGTGAATTCTGTTATTAAAATAGGAAACAGTTTAGAGGTCAGATGGTCAACTTCACACATTCTTTAGCTGAAAGTAGCAGGCCATCTTACTTTATTCTCCAATATTTCCTCAAATGCTCCCTCCATCACTATCTGTGGCATATGCCACCAGTACTAACTACCTCAATCTGCCCAATGGCAGAGTCAGCCCTGAAAACTGTTGACGACAATGCTTCTGAATCTATAGTCTGGAGATGGAAAAAGTGAATAAGCATTCCAACAAGAAACCAAATGATATGATTCCTTCCTGGAAAACAGGACCAAGTTTTCTGATAAAATCAATGTTGCAATATTGTCAGCTGGATGCAGTCATTATGGGGCACAATGTGCAGTCCAAACATTTGTGAAATATGGTAATGATTATAGCCATTATGAAGAGAATTAAGATTTCAATTCTGATCACACTTATCTGGTCTGGGAATATGATCAACTGATTTCAAGGGGACTTAGTTTTAAGTAGATTTGTCTAGGGTCTCATCAGAAATATATGAAATATAATATGGCATCCTGTTAGTGAATCATGATGGCATAAATCAGATTGACACCATCTCAGCTCATTTTTTTTGGTCATTGTGAAGCTTGGAATTCTCTACTACCCACATAGTGACCAAAATTGTCCTATAACCCACATTTTTTCAGCCAAAGAGCAGTGACATCAAACACAGCAACCTCTGCAGGTCCCCAACGACCCCTGTTGCTGTTCATCCAGTTACATGAAAGGAGCTGAATCCTTGTCTACTGCTCCCCTTGCTCCCTACCAACTTGCAAATGGTCAGGTTTGTGCAGAGAGGATTGAATGGGAGACTACTGTAACTACATTTCCAATGCAGGATCCTGATTACAGTGTAATTTTTTTTTTAGAAGTACATTCCTAACAGTTAAAATTGCATTGAAATAGCACACAGCATGTTGTATTTTGTATTCCTCATTCATTTTACAAATGTGACCAGAATTTATTTATTTTGCACAGAGACATACAAAAAAAGTTCAGAGATTTTTGCACTTTTGTCTTAAAGCAGAAAAAAAGAGGCCATTTTTGCAATTAAATGTGCTGTTCTGACCTACACTCACCACTACGTGGTTTGTGCAAGGAATGATGTAATAATTCCTTCTTTAAGAAAAAGTTGATGGACTTCATCTCTGACCTCCCAGGCAAGGCATCTATTAATCCCAAATTTAGTGGGATTAATAGACTCTGATTTGGTATTTGGTGGCCAGTTGACCCCTTGCATGACAGAGATTCATCATGTATGGAAATCTTCTCCTTTATGCCTGCACTGCCCCATAAACCAGAGATGGAAAAATATATTTTTGGATGATGTCTCCCAAGGATTCCAAGGGTGGTAGTCCAGAAGTTAATTTTCTCAAGATCTGACTCCATCACACATATATACTACAGCCTGTAAGGCTAGTGGTCAGTGCAGAGCATTAAATGCTCAATTTGCATGGTTCTATCTTTCTTACATCCCAAAAGAACCTTTCTACAACAAGCAAAGCCTTGATTCATTACACATACAAAAACCTAAAGTCATTCATTCAATGACCTAAAATCTTCAAAATGAGTGCCATTTGTGGAATAGAAAGCTCCGCCTTTTATTCTTTTTCACCAAGCCCTTAACATTCTTAATAAGATTGTCTTTCAGTCTTCTTCCCCAAGCCCTTAACATTCTTGTATTCTTCTATTCTGTGTGTGTTGCTTTTTTTCTGAGGCATTCCAGTTTGGCAGCTCTGGTGCTTTCAGAAGAAGAAAGACACACATCCAACAGCAGTTTGTGAAAATATATTCCAGGATTTCAATGATTGTAATGACACTGGCTCCACAAAATAAACCCAGTTGGCCACCAATATCAGCTGAAACAAAAGCAACAAACACATCAGTCTCACATTTTTTGTTGGTTTGCATCAATTTAGTGCATTTTTGAGCATCTGCATGAAAAAAATTAGGGATGGGCCAACTGAATCCTTGAAGGATTCGAGATTCGCAGATCCCAATTTCAGTGCCAAAATAGGCAAACAGAATCTTTCAAATCCACCAACCTGCCCGCACTTGGGGATCAGGCAGGTTGGTGGATTTGAAAGGGATCAGGTCCGCAGTGGCATGCAGGGCCAGCAATTGTCAGCTCCCTGCCTGCCCCGTGCCCATCCTGGGGCCTGAGCTTGCACAAACACCCAGGATCGGGCCCGCAGTGGCATGCAGGGAAGCGATCGTCGGCTCCCTGTCTGCTCTGGGGCCTGACCTCACATGGGTGCCCAGGATCGGGCCTGCAGCGGCATGAAGGGCCAGCGATCGCCACGTCCCTGCACACCCACAGTCCTCCACTCACTGTGGCAGGGGCCTGAAGAGAGGGCGATCCCCCCTTCTCTGTACACTCTCCGCCACCACCGGTGTGGGTGCTTCAGAGGTGTCCTACAAGGACACACCGAGTGGGTGATCACCCATTCTCTGCATGCCCTCAGTCACTGCTGGGGTTGTCTGTGCCCACTGGGGCTACCTGTGCCTGCTCCTGCTGCCTGACCCCACGGCTGCCTCCCTCTGCAAGGTAAATAATCTCTATTAAACGCTTTTTAAAAATAAGATACGAAAGATTTGAGATTCGTGAGATTTGTGGATTCCCAGAACCTTCCAGGGATTGAGATCCGGATTTGGATTTAGAAAATTCTGGATTCATCCCATCCCTAAAAAAAATGCACCAGGCATGGCTATTTCTCCCATGCTGACATGCTTCTCTCACCGTATGTGTGCATAATGGATTGGATTTTTTGCAAGTTAGTTGCATCCTACTGAAATGTGGGAACCAATTTAAATTCTACAGTTTTTTACTCGGAACTAAGTTGGTTTAACCTGCTCTGGGTGCAGGACAAAGCAATACAGATCCAAATGCTCTGAATCCAACATAAGGCAATAATAAGAGCTGGGTTTTATATTAGCAAATAAATTGAGATTTGCTTCTCAGAAATTATAATAATAAGATGATATATCAAAACTCATCCAAATCCAGTTTCCACTTACTTGGAATCAATGGGACTCACCTTTCAAGCAGTTTTGTTTGCAATTCCTCCTTTGAAGTAGACATTTTATTCTCTCTCTTTTCATTGCAATTTACTTACCAAGCAACTCAGATGCACTCAATGCTTTCTGCTGCTGGGTCATTTTGTAATTCAAATCATGATATTTAATATCAATATATACAAGGTTATGCCTAGGGGTAATAAAGACATTTTCATTACATAGTTGTAACTTTTGCTATTTATACCCTGCTTCCACTGTAGTCATTCCTCTCAATTTTTACATTTTCTTAAAAAAAACATCCCACAGAAATCAAGGAAACTAACTGATCCTACCACAAATTCAATTGCTAGTCTCAGCAAGAGCAGGTTCATTGAATGGGGTATTGCTGTTGTTGTTGAGTATCGCAATTACAGATTCATAATGTAGAATTATTGATCCATATCTATTCTGTATTCATTAAGACTTTTACTGGAAAACCCACCTAAACGTCCTTTCTCTCAATCATTAAAGTCATTAAAAAAGTATACATGATAAAGATTTAAAGCAAATGTACTAATGCTTGACGGAATTTTTTCCTCCTCCTCAATGCAATTCTCCCCACTGCATGAAAACCAGCTGAGAGGGGTGCTTCTCACTCTGAAGAGTAGGGTTTTTTGGTACACAGGAGGGCTGCTGGGCATGAAAGGGAACTGACCCCTCGCAATTCCTCTGATGGAAATAACGCTGCCAGTGGAATCATGCCATTGACTACTAGGCAAAATTGTCATCATTTAGATAGCAAGGACTTTAATACAAATCAATGGTCTGTTGGCGACACACTTTGTGTGCCAGGATGTTCTTTTTCTAAAAACTATTCTTTAAAACTGCAGATTCTAAACTATCATTTACATTTTGTCTGTGTTTTGAATTCCTAGCCACTGAATTTAAGCTTATTTTTTGTCTGGACCCTGTCGGATAATGCAAACTCACCTAATTTTTACCTTGTTCTAAAAATGAAGGATTGATTGATAACAACCACTACCTTCTTCAACGACATTCTTCATTCTGAACACTTTGTATTATAATTCCATAAATGACCCAGCTAATGGAGCGTGTTTGTTGGGTTTCTAGACATAAGTGAGGCTGTACATAGCTGAATCCACCTTTCTACATTTTTGAGAAATCAATTGGTGACACGGCTAGATAATTTATGATGTCCGCTCATTAATATGTTTGCTTGCTTCCTATTGGTTACTCACTTGGGAACAGAAACATCTTCCTGTAATTTGTTGTGCTTCACTGAATAATTGCTAGATAATGCCCCATTTATTTCTGAATACTAATCAACTGCCAAAGGGCTAAATAAAAATGTTGTTATGAAAACCAAACTACACCAACATAGGAGACCCATGCCATCTGCCCTTTTCTTTGTTTAAAGTATCTGCAGTTTTTTTCAGAGTAGGGACCCTGGGGTACCTTTTCTCATTTACCATTCTCCTAGTTTGTATCCTCCAGCTAATTCCATACCCCCAGAAACACCCCTGCTATTTGCTCCTCTGGAGAAAACATTTAGTGACCTGCACTCTGCCTTTACTTGACCACAACCATCAACCTGTCAAGCTATAACCCAAAATTTTGAATTGCAATTTGCTTGAATATCATCATGGTAGACATATATTTAAATACTAAGTAGGTGAAGCATGGCAGTTGAGGCACGTTTTTTGTTAATACATTATGAAATATGGATGAAATCTCTAGCCTGTGAAAAAATAATGATCCTCCACATTCAGTTATGTTTGTCAGATCAGCAGCATACCATTCCCTGGAATTAAAGCTGTAAATATACGCTTATTTTGTCCTTGCATACAAGAACAAATACCTTTTTCTTCTCCAGATGGGTGAGAGTTTTTGTTCACTTTTCAATGATGGCTGAGATGCTGCATTGTCAGATTTAGCTACAATAATCAAGTTCCATCATCCTAACTACTACTACTGATTCCACACCCCACAACCTACCTCATAATCCAGGAGTATCCCAAACAAAAGGTTTCTGAGGTGCTGCAGATCATAGCTTTGAGAAATGATAATTGTTGTGCTCTTCTAGTTATGAAGCATACTGAGACAGGCAGTGGAAGAGATCCCTTGGGATCCTGCCACAACTTCTTGTCTCAATGCAATCTGAAAAGTGCTACTGTCATGATTTTCCAGCTCACCAATCTGCAAGACCTCTGAAACTCTCAGTTGGGCACTGCCTGGCT
This sequence comes from Cyclura pinguis, assembly GCA_030412105.1. Classification (NCBI taxonomy): domain Eukaryota; kingdom Metazoa; phylum Chordata; class Lepidosauria; order Squamata; family Iguanidae; genus Cyclura; species Cyclura pinguis. The sequence goes on along the minus strand of CM059603.1, from coordinate 163,339,471 downwards.
TAAAAGGTAGATTTTGAGAGGTCAGATTCAGTCACCGATGACCATATATGTGAATCCCAAAAGCTATGAGATCATGAGTCCACCTTAAGATCTCACAAATATTGAACAGAAAGCCAGCCACAGTGTTGTCTGTATAAAACATACCATTTTCTCTGCAAAAATATTTTTTCATAAGAGAAAGTCTAAAATTGGGGGGGGGGGGGAGAGAAAGAAGAAGAAACCCTCTTGTGGCAGTTAACTCTTTTCATGAGATGGAGTCTGATAGGTAGCCCTTTCCCCTTGAGAAAAAGAACATTTTGGAGTATTCTTTACATCCCTATTCCAAACCTTCTTAGCTTTTGGATGGACCCTGTAATGCCACAAAGGTAGATCCTCGTGATGCCAGAAAGGCAGGGCAGGCAAGGACTGGGACATGGGCTGGGACAATCAATGGGTCATCTGATTGTGGCAGTCTGGAAAAACAACCTCAGAATCTGAGTAAAAACCAAGTAACAAGATAACGTGGCAATCTAGTGCTGGAGGAGAACCCAAAGAATTTTGGGGTGACTTGCAGGTGACAAATGGTACCTGATAGCTGCATTAACTGACACCATTTCCACTGGGGCTTGCATCCCACCAGGATATACCTTCAGCATGCAGTGCATGTAGGAAGACTTTCAAGACTATATACTGTTGCTGTGGCATGAGGAGGCCTCTCACCACCAACCCTTCCGGGGTTTCTATTCCAGGCCCTACAACAATGCTTCTTGGGCTTGTACAACAAGAAGGTTCATGAGTCACAATGCTGCCATTGCTTCTCTGCCTTGCTCCCAATAGTATGATGGGCCCAAGTGCATGTACCCACCATCTCATCCCTTCCCTCCCCTCCTTCCTGACTTTTTGATGGACCAATATTGCATAAGCACTGTCAGGACCCTGGAACTCCAGGACACAAGCTCTGAGTCTGAGCCAGAGGCCCTGGAACCTGCTGCACCCACACAGCCCGTCCCAGAGGCTGCCCCAGACACAGAGCCCTTGGCCCCAGTAGCCCCAGCAACAGAGCCAGGGGTTGCCTCAGACCCAGTCAAGCCAGAAGAGTCAGATAGTGAGAGTCAAGAGCAGGTACCTACTTACCAGCAGCATCGGGAGCAAAAGAGTGCTCTCAGGAGGTCAGAGCGTTTAAATAGAAAATGCCAGGCAATCAGGTCCCAGCTGAGAGAACACCTGGAGGAGTGATCTGCCTATAAAAGCACTCGCTCAGCCTTAGGTCATGGTTGGCTCACAACCGTCCCATTTGGGGGGAGTTACGTGTTGGATATCTTGAATCCCTGTCTTGCCTCCTGGAACGCTGCCCAACCTGCTGGAACATCACCTCCTTTGGATCTCGGACCGGCCCTGGTAACTTCTCTTGCTTGAGCTAACTCAGACTGTTCACTGAGAACCTGGCTGTGACATAACAGCCAGAAAGTCTCCTTGCTGCCAGAAGCTCTTTATTTTACGGCTGCCTTATCTTTTCATTTGCCGTTCGCCTGGAAGGCTCTTTGATTTATTGCCCCATTAGCAAGAGACTTGTTAACCGGCTTTAGGTTGCCTGTCAGGCCTAGGAGCGGACAAGCACAATACTCCTGCAAACATCTTCAGAGAGCCTGGTGCTTTAAAAAAATGGGTGAGTGTAGGCATCTAGAGTGGCTTAAATACCCTAAACACATCAGTTCCTGTCTGCTCTTGGATGCTAAGCAAGGTCAGTCCTGGTTACTACTTGGATGGCAGACCACCAATGAATACCAGGTGCTGTAGGCTGTACGCCAGAGGAAGGAACTGGCAAAAACACCTCTGAGCATTCCTTGTCTAAGAAAACCCTATGAAATGGGTTTGAAGGCATATAATCAAGCACACAGGCATCCAACTTTTATATGAACATTAAGGATAAGAGCACCTGATATATTCTTTTGTCATCTTCATCTTTGTGGAAAGATATCTCATAGCCTTTTCACTTGAAAACGTTGAGTAAGAAATGGTGGTTGGATAATCTGTCTCTTCACAAGGTACTGGACAAGTGGAATTGTGAGTTCCTATTGAGCACAATCCCATTGTTTCTATTTTATCTAAAACAGGAAACAATTTCATAAAGACATGCCTGCTCAAAAGAAAAAGCCCCCCACCCTGGCAAAGAATGTTAATGAAATCAACCAGAAAAAAAAAAAAGACCTCTAAGAGACAGATCTAATAAAGCATATCCTTTGGACAGGATGTTTTCTCAAGTGTAGGATTTTGGGATTTGTTTCAAAGAGATAGCCACATTAATCTGTTTCAGCATAAAATCGGACTTGGAGATGGGGAAGAATCTAGAGTCACCTTTAAAACTACCAGATTTATTTTAGTATAAACTTTAATGGATTTCAACCTATTTCCTTAGATGCTCTGATGGAGCATAATATTAATCAAGCCATGAGTATATTTTAAGTGTAATAAGATACAGAATGTAATCCTGGCCATAAACCTTCAAAGAGTTGTGTAAGATGACAAAGGTCTGACATGCAATTAGTCTGTTAGACTTGAGGTATGAAACTAATAAACTTGGATTACAGAAAAGTGGATTCCTTTGAACTTTTTTTGGAAACTGTCCAAGGAGCTTTTTGTTTGTTTGTTTTTGCTTTTTTTTTTTTTTGGAAAAACTGAAAGTATATCAGAAACCTTAACTCTTCTATTAGAAATAGGTGTTGGTCTTTCCCATGTAATTCTCTAGACTATTTGGAACTTCTGAAATCAAAACTAAACCATAGAATTGATACATTAATATTTACTTCTATCCTGCCTTTTTCCCAGATTGAGATTCAAACCGGTTTATGACAATTAAATGACAATTAGATATCATTAAAAATCTGCAAGATACAAAAGTTAAAACAAAAAAAACCCTAAAACCAGGTTAAAACATATGTCATTAAACAACATACGCGCACATTAGCACAACAATCAGCAATATCTACCACATTGTGTAAGATGGCCCTTATTTAGTTACTCACCAAATGCCTGTATACTTACATTTCTGGAGGCATAGATACAATCAGTTATTTATGGTTTGTCTAGGGAGATGGGAGAATGAAACTTATTTGGGAAAACCCAAGCCCTTCATCAAAATAAATCCAGAGGAGTTTGACTTCAGCTACCATTAGCCCGAGCCAACATGACCAACGATATGGGATTATGGGCCCTGAAGTCCCAAATGTATAAAGGGACAAATATTAATCTCTTGCCTCACTCTAAACTTTTGGAGAAATTATCTTTATGACCTTGCATCCCTTTCCTTCCCAACAATGGGACATCCCAGGCTCTGTTTAATCTGTTTCCCATTAACCTAGTGTGGATGCTGCTTTAGAGGGCCTGGCTGTGAATCTTGTGCTGTGTTTTAACTCTGCATCTCACTAATGCTCAGTGGCACTGGGGCCAAAATTAAATATATGTGCCACCTGATCAATGTAGTTATCAACAGCTGGCATTGCAGCTGCAAAAATGGCAAACTGATTATTTGGTTAATTATGGTCATGACACAATTGTTCCTTCCAGATGGGCCAAAATTTTTGATTTTACTCACACAAAGCAGGAGAAACACAGTTGTAAAATTTTTCCAAGTTACATTCAGTGCCATTTCCTTGCCAACGGTTATGCAGAAGAGGCGTGGAGGGAGTGAGGAAGAGGGAGATTGAGAGCAGACAGAAAAGAAAGAAATGGTATGAATAACACTCATTTGAATATACTTCTCTGCTAATCTAATTATCTGGCAAAATAATACTTTTATTTTCATTCACAGTGTATTATGTAGGAAGGCAGCATGTAACAACCCTATGACACAACAAAAAGAACTTAATATCCATGTTATCCTAGCTGAAAACTCATAAAATACCTCCTTTGAATTTACAGCCATATAGATACATTTCATGTATAAACATGTAGAATGTAGAAACATGCAGAAACAATCCTATTCTCAGGAATAGACTTCTTTCTTCAGCTTCCTTCTGTAATGATGTTGGCTATGATCTTGCATTTGGGGACATACATCTGGCACATAGCCGTGTCTCTATCACCTCATCTTCCAGTGGTACCCCCCAATCCACCTTTTAAGCAATGCAGCTCCTCCCACGTAGCCATTTCTGTGTCATTGGAGAGGGGTGATCAGCAGAGAAATGACCAGCTATTTTTTTCTGTAGCTGGACATACTACAGCAGGCATCCACAGGGACCTCAGGTCATTCCGTTGTGTCCAGCTACAGGAATATACCTGGCTGTGTCTCTGTTGGTCTCTCACTCTTCAACGACACAGAAATGGCTCTCTCTGTGGGTGGGTGCTTATAAATTGTTGGGGCAATTTGGTCACTGTACAGTCAGTAAAGAATTCTGACCCGTTCAATGAGCTAAAAAGTGGGCTACCAAATTATAAGTTGGATTTCTGCTACCATAACTCATTAACAAGATTCCAACTGCTATTTCTTAAAGATATTATTCAACTAGTGGCCTTTCAGTGACAGTAGACATCCACCAGTGGTAGCACACAGCTTTCCACATTTACTCCTCCCTCTACTTCTCTCAAATTTGCCTTGGAAGGTCGAGAAACTCTTCCAAATAACATGAGAACTTGTGGGAAGCACAAAATTGCTGAAAATGATCCTTCTCTGCTCTTCTGATGGATGACTTTCACCAGCAGAAGACAAACAACAGGACAATACTCTTATACATATGTACATATGAAAAATATGGTAAACTGTATCTAAATACCACATCAGATATGAAAAACTATGTCTGCAAAACCCATAGCACAGAATCTATAACAAATGTTTAGTTTATATGGACAGAGTGTAGTATCTAATATGGTATGTAATCAAATTATTGTAACTTACTAATTCACATATAGTAGTACAGTAATAGCAATGGTCATCTGTATGACCATTTTAAGATTAATGGCTTGCCATTCAATCCTAATACCCAAAATGAGTTTGGACCCCAAAAGTGTGACTCCGACCACCTCAGTGGACTTCTACGAAGTAAGTGCAACACCTGTCAAGTTATACCTGGTAGCATGAATGGAAGGCAACGACACCACTCCCGTATATATTGAGCCTTGCATTCCTGAAGGCATCCATACGTGCTATACATTTTGTGATGCTGAAGCTTGATGTTTGGGTTGCATTCTCCCCAAGGGTATTCTTGGATAATTGTCTTAAATGAGGAAGGAAACAGAAGTTTCATGATTTTTTTGTTTTTTAAGAAAATGTATTCATTAGCTATAAGTTTTTTTTAAAAAACAGAATACAATTCTTTTAACAAACAAATATTTTGCTTCTTGAGATAAAACATCTACCCAAATCCAAGTGCACAGTGCTCAAAAACCACAAAATTATTTGACACATAAGGCAGAAATTTCACAACCACCTCATGCTCCATGACAAATATAGCCAATTTTTTTCAAAAAAAGTGTTGACTTTTTCATAACACACCAGATCTTCTGAGTGAGCCATGTATCCCAGCCTACCTATTGATAGGGCTGGCTCTTTTGCTTGTAACTGAACAAAAGGGTAGTCAGACCCACTCAACAGTCTTCTTTGTGGAAGGGTAATTTCAATTACCATAATTTCACATGTATGCTCAGATTCACAACTGAATGCATGTTTGAATTGGTTCTCTTTTTTGCAACAAAAGGAAACATCGTTCTAGTCTTGTCACCATGAATATATTGGTAGTTTGTACTTAGCTGAAATGAAGTCCCATCTCAAATAACAACAACAAAAATCATCATCATCATCATAATTTCATCTTGCGTTTTTCCTGGTTTTGGATTCAAAGTGCCTTACAAAAAATTGTAAAAAATATCATTTAAAAAAGTGCAAAATATAAAACCCTCTGTGTATGTGTGTGTGTCTGTGTGTGTGTGTCTGTGTAAAGCTAAACATGCACATACACACACCAGTGCAACAATTAGCAAAACCCAACACATTATTTTGGTGGGACAAGCCTTATATAATCAATCATTGAACCGCTATCTAACAGAAAAGTCTTTATTTGTCTCCAAAAAGAAAGTAGGGCAGGTACCAGTCTAATTTCTTTGGGAAGGGAGTCCCAGAGCTTGGGTGAAAGCACTGAGAAGGCTCTCTCTTGCATTTCTGTGACAGTGTGGGACACTCATTGCTTTTTTCTTTGTCTTATTATTTTGCCTCTTCAGTTTAAAATGGTCTCTTTTCAGGTTAATCTAATTTATTAATACTCATTGAATTAACAAAGTAATACTAAGTTTATTTACTCAAATGCAACGCCCACTGATTTCAATTGAATTCTCCATCATGGAGTGCAACCTAGCCATTTGTTCTTATGCATATCTGCTCTGTGATTAGTGCCACTGAACCTGCATAAAGGGAGTTGCAATATCTATCTTTCACATCGCTGCATATATTGACAGATCAGTAGATGTGATGGTGATGGACGGTGGGTGGTGAGGAGGAGGAGGAAGAGGAGGAAATCTTAAATGAGCATTTTAACTTTGATTATTGAGTGGTTTAGAAAAGCAATCAATCAACAGAAATACGTTTACTTCTATTTATTATTAATATAATGCTTACCTTCACCTGACGAATTGTAGCATAAGCATGCATACCTACTGGTGTAGCTATACCTAAACCATCAAATCTAGGAGGTTCTTTTGCCGAATGGACAGCAAAGGTTATGCCAGCATCAACAAATCCAAGAGCAGGATCATCAGTGAACTGTGCCTAGTACAGAAGGCATTAAAGAGACACAGCAAGAAAGGTGAGATAAATTAATTTCCAAGTAAGGAGTTCTACAAATCTGGGAATTGCTGTCATGTGCACTATTAAGTAGTGACCAACCTGCCAGTTTCAAAGAATTTGCCATTTTAATTTTTTCCTCCTATCATTTCTTAAATTCAAAAGCACCCACATTAATTTCTATTCTACTCTAGAGAAATCTACATTTTTGGTAGAGGTGTCACAAACCTTTATTATATCCATAATAAAAACCATGTTTCATGTCAGTAATAGAAACAAAAATTTCTAAGGGCAAAATGTTGCCTTTTATGGTCAGGAAGATGTGTCATCTACCTGCTACCATCTCTATAAAAAAGGTACCTGTGAATCAACTTCTTCTTTCCTTTTGACCACTCCTCTGTGGATGTGCGACATGATCAACTGAGAGTCATAGGAAACACAATTGATTATACTGACTCTTCCTGGAGTTAACATCAGTGCCTAATGACCATACAACCTTATGTTTATGGCTTTTGGCCCTAGCCAACCTACATATTGAAGTGAAAAGTATTGGCATTTTGAAAATACACAGTTAAAAGTGAAGGACTATCCTTTAAGAAAAGCTCAAACTCTTATTGGATTCAGACAGCAGCATCATTTAAAAACTATAGATGATGCAGATCTCAACACTTTTGTAGCTTTAATGGAAGGTTATAGCATCTCAGCGGCCTGAGAAGCTGCTTGTTTGTTGTCTTCGTTTTCCTTTCTTTGTTTTCTTACGTTGTAGATCAGGACCAAGTAAAGTATGGCCTCCAGATGTTGCTGAATTGCAACTCTGAGTGCTTCTCACCATTGATTAGCCTGACTATGGCTGCTGGGACTTCCAGTTTAACAAAATCTGGAGTGTTGCAACTTGCCCATCCTGCTATAGGCAAAGTATGGGTTCATATTTGGATTGTGGTGCTGAAAATGTTGTGTATTAAAGGACAAACTTTATTGCAGCATCTGTACCTGTTTGACATCAAAAAGCAAACTTAAGCCTCTTCCAGACAGAGTCACTCTTCTTTTTGATGGAACATTAATATGATTAAAAGTAAAGCAGTTTCCATATTCAGTGAACACATGCTCAAAGTCCTTTAATGAAGAAAGCAAAAGAAAATGGGAAAATGGATTAATTCTTAATTAATTGTTATGTTTATAGAGAATGGTAGCTAGTGGTGTAGTGGATGCAGAACCCAGAAGAACACAACTATAAGATTATGTTTTAGAGCTGGATCGATCATCTTATCTGCCAGAAAATCAGACAACTGACAGATCTTCCTTGTTCTGATCCTTTCCTATCCTTCCAATGATGTATTCTGAAAATCACACAGTCATTTTCCTCCTACATGCAATGAGGGGTGCATTATACTGTTCCAATAGCATTCCAAGATCACTAGGCCAAGGCCAGGTGTTGCATGTTTGCTTCTCCTTTCTTTCCAAACCCAACTCAGTGTTTACATTTCCTCTTAGTGTAAATGCAAAAACCAAATGAAAACTAAAGCAATGTAGAAAGAAACAGCAACAACCCCAAAACATAAAGCAAAGATCTTACCTCTGGAAAACACGGCTGGCCAAAAAATTCACAATTCAGCAATGTGCTAGTGTTGAGATAGAATCCATTATTCCTTGTAAATTCTTTGATGCTGAAATTCTGATTACCTTGAAGGAAATTGATTAGCTCTTGGCCAAACTTTTTGTTACCATGAAACATGTGAAGAACTTCAGACACTACGGTCCATAAGAAGACAACAATGCCCAGGTTAGCTATTGCTTGGGTTTGGAACCTGCAAACCAGAAAAGCAGCGTAAGCCTCACCTTTATATAGTCCTAAGGGAGCTCTCAACACTTTCAAAAATCAGTGGCTTGTAGAAGCCAGGACAGGATATCAGGTCATAACATTGCATTCTACAGATGTTATATACAAAACTAATATGTATATGCAGTAAGTTGAAAGTAATATCATGTAAGAATGTGAAGAGTGTCTTACCTGTTCATATTACAAAAAGTTGCAGCAGGAAATTCAATGTTTTCCACATACTGAACTACCACTGATGTTGTGGTAGGCCAGCTGAAATAATTCATGAAGCGACTGTAGATTTGCCAGGAAACAAGGAAAATTGAGCCCACAACTACTAACATCCATAGGACTTTACGTATCTTGTTCTTGGTGTGAACAATATTATGCACTCCATGGAATGAGGTGGAAGCTGCAAATTCACAATCATACTTCTTCCTTTCTTCCAAAGATGGCGGTGGTTTTCTTGTTAAATACACTCTGGCCTTTTCCAACAGCCCTTAATATTTTTTACAAGAATAAAAAATTATTGACATAGAGTTTTCCTACAAGACCAAATAAGAAAGACCCCTTGAGGTGGATTTTGTATCGTTTAGGATACTGTCCCTTTCACAAAACCAGCCCATTATGCAGTTTTGCCGATTTTCATTCTTTTATTACAAATGTCTGTATGTTTGGCACACACTCCCAAATCATACACGATGAACCAGTGCTTGGAAATATTCAAGGGTGTAGCTATCTTAATCTGTATCACCATTGAAAGATATCAAAAGATAGCCAATGATGTGGATCTTTCAGAAAAGGTAGAAATGCAAAATTTTCTAGAATTTTTTTTGGGGAAAATTTTCTTAATGCTCTAAATAATGTGAGCTGATTTAGTCTTGACTACTTGTGACTAATTGAGGGGCAAGAGATTTTGTGAAATAGAAACCAGCTCAGCAGTGTGTTCATTTCTTGGTCAATTTCTCTGAGCACTAGTATTTGTCAATATTTGTCTCCTTAGAAAAACAGCCACAGGTTCATATCCTATATCTACCCTGGCTGATTGCAGTAAAATCAACCCAAAAGTGAGTGAGTGTGTGTGTGTGTATGTGTATGTGTGAGAGAGAGAGAGAGGAAAAAAAAGAGAGAGAGAGAGAGAATGGATGCTTGTAGTACCTTTGAGACTTCCTGGGACAAAGAAACTTCTAGCATAACCTATCATAGACGTTGTGTATATATGTCTATGCACAGTGGCTTCATTCAGGGTCACCTTATCCATTAGGCACTTTAGGGCACAGTGTTAAGGGCCTATGAAAATTACATTTAAAAAGTAATTTATTATGTAATGAGTACAAAGGACCTCAAGTAACTTGTTGATGTTAACTCTAACTCACCAGCCTGAAATCTAGTTGCTTCTTATTTCACCTGTTAGTTTTGTGTTACTTCTCAGTTCATCCTTGGAAAAATATCATCAATGTAAAAAGACAAGAAAATAGTGTAATTTGGGTGGGTGGGCGGAGAAATGCTCTCCAAAGCATTTTAATCTCCCAAACGTAATATCTTCCAAACATAATGAGATATTGCAACAGGAAAATGTTGCTTTTCATACAAGAAAGTAACAACGTTAGTTTTAATTTAGGGGGAAGAAATGAAATTATAATCCTGTTATTGCCCAAAGTAATAGCATTATAAGTCAGGTCATTACTTGTAACAAGTTACTTCTGAGTTCAGTTAACTGAAGAAGCACTGACTTAAGATGTTTGTTTACATGCAGAAACATTAATAATGAAATGTATAATGCCTTTGGAAGATTATCTAAAGTTGGTGCAGGAGAATAAAATGTTAGCAAATTTTTATTCAAAATCTTGAAAATAGCACTGAGATTACTGCTTTCTGCTCCAGTTATTTAAACTATATTATTTGGCTTCAATTTTTGCCCAAATTCTACAGAGTCCAATGTTATCTATGATAACTAGGTGGTAGAATTTGAAGAATGTTTTGAGTTTGAGAATTTGAATGTTAGTCTGGATCAATATTCGAAGGAATCCTGAAAAACCTTTGAGACTAAGTGAATAAGTTAGTCTCAGTTGGTTTCAAAAGTGCTACAGGATCCCTCTGCTTCATGAAAATGAGATGTAAGTGGTGATTCCATCTGTGCATTTAGGATTACAGCTATAGTCTGTTATATCTACAGGTAGCATTCAAAAGATTAATATGCATATTTTAAGTATGAAAAATGTTTGTTCTTTTCATTATATCTTTAGCAAATGAATAAAATCAGAATCAACCACCCAAACAGTACCACTTAAGACAAATATGAACATAAGGTAAAGCACTGCCATAGTTCCAGCTACATACCTGTGCCATGAAATTCATTTAATTTTTTAAGCTTCTCCATTGAACACATATTAGAAGATTAAGGGACAGAACACCTGCAGTTGCTGGTTTTTATAACATAAGGAAGGGGGTGGAAATTAAATTAAATGAACATCATGAGGTAATTCACCTACCTATGTTGCTATCCTAGTAGCCTTTTCTGAAAAGTAAACAGACCAAATGTACAGCTTTAATAACATATGATAGTGACAAGGGGAGAGTCAATGGAATTTAAAAACTAACTCTTGATGTGACTGGCAGAAGGCAGAGGGCTCTTTAGCTGGCTATTTTTGATCAACCAGTGGGATTTTTCTGCTTTCTTCCTCTATTTAAGCAATATGCTTGAGAATAAATTCCTCCATGTTATTATGGAGAAAGTTTTTGTTTCAACTGAAGTGTATATTCTCACAGCTTTTTCCTGAGGACAGCATTTGTAGCTGCTGAAAACAGTATCCAGCATGATCAGATAGATCAACATGTTTACAGTTGGTTTGGTGTAAATGGTCAAATACATACTACAAAGTGATTTCATGCAGATGCCTGTATGCATATAGGTGTGTATATATGAAGTGTCTTGGTCTCTGTCATGCTTTCCAACATTTTACAGATGAAAATTGGAATATTTTTGTCCAAGCAGTTTCAGAGCTTGTTCAAAATGGCAACAGTTATTAGTGGGGAAGAACTGTTACCCTGTTTTCTGGGGGTCCTGGGAGGGACACCAAATTGCTCTCAAAGTTATACAAGTTGGGGGAAATTAGTCAAAGAGCACAAGTTAACACTGCGAGAGGCGGGATAACGTAGTGAGATCTTGAACCCAATGTCTACGGGGTCAGGCCGAATCAAGGAGCACACTGGAGTGAAATAACAAATGTGAATTTTATTAAAAATACAATCAATCAGTGTACGCAACACAAACACACAGAGAAACTATAGAAATAAAGGTTGGAGTGGGATAGAGGGATTTTTAGAGGAGTTGTTGGTTTGGGTAATACTACACCTGTCCTGAAGCCCGGTCAGAAATGGAGAAGCTGGGGAGAGTGGATCTCAGCATGTGGAGCTGAGGGGAAGGCTCGCTGGACAAAGTGACAGCAAGGTGGGATGGAAGCCAAGAGCGATCCAAAGAAGCGCTCAAAATCAGGGGTTTTTATAAAGAGAATTGTGACCGCAGGCCAGTTCGGACTTGGGGAAAACAATGGATTTGGGACTGGAGACAAAGCCTCCGAAAGGTCATAATTTGAATGATTGAATTATAGCCAAATTGTCAATACGATAGCCGGTATGCAAATGTGGAGTACTTGAGCGCTGTATAGTCAGATCATCAAGCTGCCGGTGCGGGGCAGAGGATCTTTTGAAAGTTGCGTGCATACATAATTGAGTACTTGCCTTGAGGTCTCCTGAAGCTGCGAGTCGGCTATTTCTGGCCTGCCTGTATTGTGTTGGAATATTACAGCGATTATCGGCCGAGCCTGTATGCGTGCTTGTCCGGGGGCCTCACAAGCACGTGGAGGGGATAGAAGGCCAAATTATTGATATCAAAAGATATCTTTTTAATATCCCCCAAGCTCGGGCTAGCCAGGGCAGTAACAGAACGCACAAGCTTGGAGAGGATGCAGTCATTTGCTTTTGCCTGGTAAGGGCACAGTTCTGACCCTCCTCTCTTCTCCCCCCCTGCTGATTTAACTGAGTTCAAAGGACTTTTGTGCTAGTTTGCAGCAACCGAAGTAAGCTGAGTACGAAGGGAGAAAATGGCAGAAGGAGAGCGAACCTGGGCAGCTGAAAAAGTAAGATGATAGAAAGACTATCCATGCCAAATAGAAATAGTTGGAAAGTATATGGTTTGTGAATGTACAAAGCTTAGGATGGGAACACTGGATGCGAAGATGTTGATTATATATTATGTTAAGAAGGCTATACTGAATCTTGTGAGATCATATATTAACAAGGCTATACTGTATCTTGTGATATGTACTGCTTAGTGATGTACGCATAAAAATTTGGGAACTGAAAGGGGGCTCTGAAATGGAGCTCTGTGGTTCCTTATTTGGTAATTTGATTAGATTTCTTTCTGCTTAAAGATGGAACCCCACCCCACAGGTGTTTATCTGCACTGTGTACCTAGGTGTATCACATTTTGGTATCACTTCACATTTTTTCATACCATGTAAGGCTTACATCATCTTCCTTGCAGGAAAATCAGAAATCCAATCGGTTGACCTGTAGTGGATACAATGACATAAGACTGCTGTAGAGCAAATCAGACTTGACTCAATGATAATACCAGCTGGAACTGATTAGTCACAATTATAGTAGACCTAGTGAATCAGCTGTTAAATGGTGAGACAACATGTAGGTAAACACAGTGTATTCAATGATCCACTCTAGTCAGGACTAACACAATAATTTAAGCTATCATAGAGAGCAAATGAAACATATGCAGAGTGAGGACAAGACATCAGGGATAACATTGGGCTGATTCTTCTCCTCTAAGTACAGAATAAATATAGAGGGAAGTGAGGGAGGACTGCGCCAGTTCACTGCAAACCAAAGTCCCCTTGCAAATATTGTGAAGGTATGTAGTATTTTCTTCATCATAGCTACTGTGGCAAATTAGATTTTCCCAAATGAATGCTTTTTTTATTTTATTTTACTGTATACTTTGTGCATCACAGTACAAAGTGTGTATGCGTGTGTGTGTGTGTGTGTGTGTGTATGTACAACGTCTATGTACTTCATAGAACTAATTGACTTCCCTTTTATATACTTTGGGGATTCTAGAGATTCTCTGAAAGTAAACCAAACTGTAAACTGAATTCCTGAGATGACACTAGGGGGAGCACAGCAGCTATCTCCTGGCAAACCAAATCCATGTTTTTTTTCTAAAGGTAAATAAATGCTTAAGTAATTTGCTCACTACTGTTCTCACTCCTTCTTCTTTCCCCTTCCTCCTTCCCGTCCTACCTTTTCCTCAGAACTGGGACAGATACAGATAAAAACAAATATCAGTAAAATCTTACAAAAGTTGACATATAACTAAACTATCCAATGAATGAAAGGTAATTTAAAACATAACAATTAAAAAACAAGAACTAGGAACCATACAGCATACTTCTAGAAGTCCTTTCTATGGCCATTTCCACACTACACTCTTATAATGCTATTATTCCACTTTCAATATCCTATGGAATCCTGGGGTTTGTAGTTTAGGGAGTGACATTTAGAATTCTTAGCCAGAGAGCTCTTTGGCCTCAGTAAACTACAAACCCCAGAATTCCACAGGATGTTGAAAGCGGAATAATAGCACTATAACAGTATAGGGTGGAAATGGCCTTTAGAACTGGTATAAGAAGGAGAAGGAGGAGGGCAACAAGGAATGATTTCCAGAGCCCACTGAGAAAATTCTTTCCTGTGCTCCCACCAGAAGTTGACTGTGGGACTGGTGAGACCAAGATAAGGGCCTTTCTCAAGGATCTCAAAGCCCAGACAAGCTCATATGAAAGAACGCAGTCCTTCAGATTATGACCCTGAGCCATATAGGGCTTTATATTTCATGTCCAGTCCTTTGAATTGTCCCTGGAAACAAACCAGGAGCCAGCAAGTGATTGCAATAGAGATGTCATGTGCTCATTGTAACCAGCCCTGGTTAACAGTCTACTGCAACTTGCAACCAGCAGAACACACTGTAAACATAAATATGTCACAGTGGCCAAACCAGGCATCTTTAGGGATACATGCAGCAGGTGCAAATAGATTCCTGGTCACTATGGAACCCCAAGCTTCTAAACTCAGGGCTGGATCCTGGACTTTACCCAAACTACAAACCTGTGTCTTCAGGAGGAATGTAACCTTGTCCAGCACAGGTTTAATTCCTATTCCCTGGTTTGCCTCTCTCTTTTCTCAATCAATTTTCAATTTCCCTACCTTCATCTAGTCTGCTACTGATGACAGACGCTAGTTTAAAACTAAAACAGCTTGTATGGATTTAGGTAGAATGGAGAGATAGAATTAGATGACAGCATACTGGTAGCCAGAACCAGTATGGTGTATTGGTATGATCATTGGACTGTGACTCTGGAGACCAGAGTTGATTCCCTGCTCAGCCATGGAAGTCCACTGGGTGACCTTGGGCATGTCACATACCCTCAGCCCCAGAAAACCTTGTGATAGGTTCACCTTAGGGTTACCATAAGTTGGAAATGACTGGAAGGCACACAACAGCAGCAGCAGCAGCAGCAGCAGCAACAACAACAATGGTAGCACTGGACATGAAAACTTCAGATAACCTTCTCCTAGTGGCCACATAGCATGGAAAACAAACAAACCCATACCAGAAGCCTCCCAGCACTACTTTCTGTGCTCACACCTCCAGGAAGGAATACAACTACTGTAAAACAGTGCTGCTCATTTCCATCTCAGCAAGGAGACTCTGATGGATACCATAAGTGATGGTATCAAAAGCCAGGGAGAGGTCCAGCAGGACCAACAGAGATGTCCTCCCCCTGTTCATTTGCTGGCATATGTCATCCACTAAGGTGATCAAAGATATTTCTATACTTTTATCAGTCTCGAAGCCAGATTGAAATATATAATCCACTTCTTTCAGGAATGCTTGAAGCTGGAATGCCGCTATAGACTCTAGTAGCTTGCCAAAAATGGTAATTATTCAATGCCTGGTAAATATCCAATATGGTGGAATTCAGGAAGGTCTTTTTCAAAATAATTGGAACTCTCTTTTTCTATAGTGAGCAACTGACCACTCCTTTTATCCACTAAGTCAGAACCAAATGGACTTTTTAATAAGCCAACAAGGGGAAGGATGTAGCATATATGTGGTGACTCTCATTACCCCAAGGATTCTGTCCACACCCTTCTGCTGTACAAGTGAAAAATATCCATTATCCATGGGCTTGTAAGGTTAAAGTTCTATCCATTGAGTCTATATCAGCTATAGCATCTGGTCAGGATGGATATAAGCAATTTTATCTACAAATTACTGGGCAAGTTTTTCACAGTGGAGCGTTAAGTGGTATGAATTCTCCTCTCTCACGGACCAGTGTGTAAAAGAGCTCTGACCACTAGAAAAGCTCTGCTGGACAGCTGTTTACAGACACAATGCTAGCAGAGGAATTTTTTTATTATTATTATTTTGCTTCCCACAGTGCCACAGAGTATGCTTTCAAATAGGTTTTAGCCTATGCTTCTCAAATGTGTTCTGAGCTTTCTGCCAATGTGAGTCTAGTTACCATCTTACTCATTTTATCACCACTGGCAACATGGAAAAACAGGTGCTGATTTTGATCCACTGTATGACAGGGGATGCTCTAGAACAGTCATATCCACATCTCTGGCCACTTCTCCATTCCAGAGGCCAATCAGGGCTTCAACAGAATCAATCCCCAGGACTTTCTGGATCTGGATCCATCCGCCTCCTGGAGTGGGCTGTCTTAATTGGCATCCCACCTCTGCAGAGGTTCTAGCAAGACCAAATTTCACTGGGTAGTGATCTTTCCATGACAGGAGAATTATGGAAAGCTCCCCTCCAAGAGCACCACTAAACCAACCATCACAAAAGATGTGATCCATCATATTCCTGGTGGTGCAGTGGTTAAATGCCGGTACTGCAGCCACAATGTTGTGAGTTCGATCCTGCTGGGCTCCAGGTTGACTCAGCCTTCCATCTTTCCACAGTTGGTAAAATGAGTACCCAGGTTGTTGGGGGCAATTAGCTAAACACATTGTAAACTGCTTAGAGAGCACTTAGCTGATAAGCAGTATAGAAATACACATGCTATTGCTATTTGCAGAAGCATGGGTGGGCTCAGGTACCACTTGGGACAGATAGACTGCAATTCTGCTTCTCCACCACCTCACCCTAGCCCTCACCTGCTGCTGAACAGAGATGGCAAAGCTGAAAGAGATAAAACTCCACAGCCTCAACTAACCAGGTCTCTGTGGTAAAAGCAAGGGAGGCATGTTCATCTAGAAACCATTCTAGACAGGATATCATTCCCTTTACCATCCACACTCACTAGTAGCATTTTCAACTCAAGGAAACTGTTCCCAAGATTGTCCAGGTTATTTGAACAGGGAGACAGTTTGGGGAATATTAATACACTGTTACTATTCCATGAAGGCATAACCTTCTCCCCAGCTTGTATAGCCCTGTGCCCTTCCCATACTGCAATGGATGTTCATTAATCCCATCATCTTCCACACTTTTGAAATGGTAGACTGGTTATACCCTCACAGACAGGCAGTCCTGCAGGCAAATGTTAAATGTTAGCGTCTCTCCTCTTGAATAGGGGACAGATCCTTGCCCTTTTGCTCTGCAAAAGTATATCTCATCATAGGGGTGATCTCTTTAGGAGTTAATCCTTCTGGCAGTGACCTGCCTCTGATGGACACTATTTTATTGTTCCCTAGATATATGATATGATGGGGTGGCAGGGGCTATTGAGTTCAGTCCTTGGTCCTGCAAAAAGACACTCTCGATTCTGAACTTCCTGACAGTCAGGGCTGTCCGGCAGTGGAATAGGCTGCCTCGGAGTGTAGTGGAGTCTCCTTCCTTGGAGGTTTTTAAGCAGAGGCTGGATGGCCATCTGTCCGGAGTGCTTTGAGGGTATTCCTGCATGGTAGGGGGTTGGACTGGATGGCCCGTGTGGTCTCTTCCAACTCTACATTTCTATGATTCTATGATTCTATGATTGCACCCCAGTAGTCTCACTGATATAGCAGAGGTAATGGCAGAGAGATTGGTTACCCCTTCTCTTACATTTTGTTTGTTGACGTTCTGGTCTACCCTCTCTCTACAGGAATGTTGAATTTAAATTTGTTAAATGATTCATTCTAATTAACATCATTGGTATTTGTGAAATTGTTTCGCATTCATTCTCAGACTTTGGTTGGAACTGTGATCCATGTTGGCCTTGGACTCCTGTAGTTCAAAAAGAGCAGTTTTTCCAAGTTTGCCCCATACAGATTAGTGTACTACTGCACCCAATGCACCTAACCCTCCCTGGAACTTTGCAGGATGATCTAGATGCCAAAGTTACTTTGGATGAGATAAATCACAGTAAGGTTGTTCTGAGTTTTCTGTACTTTCTGTCCTTATTTTATTATTTTTTTGTTAGATCTATTTATATCCTGCCGTTCTATCAGTGAGCTCAACACAATGTGCGTGGCTGTCCTGCCCGCTATATCCTCACAAAAAACGGAGTGGTAGGTTAGCCCCAAGACACCGAGTGAATTTCATGACACAGTGGGGACTCAAATGTAGAGCTCCCATGATCCATCCAGTACCCAAAGACTCTACCCTGCTTCTTCACAGTCCTGAAATTGCCTTTATGTATCAATCCAGCTATTTTTACACTCAAACACCAAAATACCACACTTTGAATTTTATATCTGTCACAAAATTGCCTAGATGATTATTCTGGTCCCTTCTGAGACAAATAATACGTATGTTAAAAATACTTTTTTAACTGGAAGAGGGTGGTATTTCAAAATAGTACAGTGGCACCAGAATAAATATGGGGTGCTCAGACAGTTCAGGCACATGAGTTTTTGTACTTGACCTATCTCAGTTTGAAATGTGTCTTCCACAGAGCTTGGAAAAATTAGTCCCAGAATCTCCTAACAAAGAAAAGATATTCCAGGAATTATAGTCCAAAAAGCTCTCATCTTCGATAGGCTTACTGTGTTCAGAATTCTTGCTGCTATAGCATAAAAGAATAAGGAACCATGTTCAGTAGAATATTGTTTGGGAAAAATCTTTTTTTTAACCATTAATTTTTGTTGAAAATTTACACAAAAGTATAGTAAATGTTTCCTACGTAGGTCTGTTGATCCAATTCCTTTTTGGCTAGGTATTCTTGCTTGGATTGGCAAAATAACTACAGGATGTACAGTTTCAAAGTTCCTTGTTGATTATTGACTGGAACACAAACCAGTGGATTCAAACTATAAGTATGAGATTCTACCTAAACATTAGGAAGAACTTCTTTTACTGTTAAGAGTGGTTTGACAGTAGAAAAGATTACCTCAGAAGGTTGTAGATTCTCCATTTCTGTAAGTCTTTAAACAGAGGTTTTTACTGTAAGAATGGTTCAACAGTGGAAGACATTGCCTCAGAGGGAGGTGGACCTTTCATCTTTGGAGGTCTTTGACAGATGTTGGATGGGCATTTTTCAGGAGCACTTTAATTGTATATTCCTGCATGGTAGGGACTAGATAGCACTTGTAATTTTTTACAACTTTAAGATTCTATGTTTCTATCAGTCTATGACAGTGCAAATGAAAAATGTCTGGTATGAAAATCTTATATCAATATTACTGTATGTGGCAAGGACAGAAAGAAGAAGAACTTGAAAGGTTTATCTATCTGCCAGTGGCTAGATAAAATTTGGACCCTCGTGTTACTGGAGAAATTGACATTTCACCTTGCTTGATGCAAAATAGCCAAAGATATTTTTGAAGGCACAAGGGTACCTATTTATGATATATAGATTTGATGGTCTCCCATCAAAACAATCCCTGTAGAAGCAAGCATGGTGAACCCTTTTGGATACAGACTGGAGTCTGTTGTTGTTTATTTCTGTTTGTGATTTTATTTTGAATTCATGAAATACTGTCTGGATGAGGGGGAAGGAATCTCTTAGGAGAGCCTTGTCCTTTTCTTCTGAAGCAGTTCAGCAGAAAAGGGACTGGATTCTCTCCAGAGATTCCCTCTCCTCACTTACCCTCCTCCAGACATTATTTCATGAATTCAAACTGAAATGGATGATGAATCCAGCCATCAGGACAGTTCTAAGGCAATAAATAATGTTTCCATTTCTACAGGGTGGAGGCCATGTCACATAGATACAATTTTTGTTTTAATTAAACCAATAATGCCATTTCAGAAATTGCCCTGCTGTTGTCATTCCTTGCTTCAAACCAGTTTGTGAAACCTTGAACTTTATTCCTCCCACTGAGAATGAGTTTCTGATTGGATTATTAATATTGCATCAACTGTTATCCGTATTTGCCTAACCTTGAGTTATTGGATCTCCCATTTACTTAAAGCAGGCTATTAATTGAAAATTGAGGTTAAATGGAAAGGGCACAGTGACTGCGGAAATTACAAGATACTTATGGAGCACAGGAAACATTTAAACTCAACCACAGATCTGATATAGAGAAACATATGGACATATTAATATTTTACGGCATAGCATCATTCAAAATATCCCACCCTTCCAATTCAAATTTCAAGGTTAATGTGTATGTTTTAACTAGTCCTTTCTAGAAGAAAAGAATGTTGGGTTTTAATAATACTATTTTATTTTAAAGAATGGGGAGAAATCTGAGAAGATAAGTAAATGTGCCATTGAATAGATCAGCATAAAGCAAACTGTATAAAGTAGTTGATTATTGCTTTGTTAAAAGTATAAATCATTTTTCTGCCCACCAGGGTCCCCAAAACAATGTACCCTAAAAATATAGAAACAAAACATAAGTAAAGGATTCTTTAAGAGCAGGCTAAAAACAGTTTCAAAAGCCACAGGTAATTCCAGGTAAATGACATTCATGAATAAATAAATAAATAAATACTGTAAAGATGGAATGAACTTTTGAACTGTATGATAATATAATGGATGCAAAAACTTTGTTAAGCATTTGAACAAGTTTGTCAGATGTTAGCACTGTCATCTATTAGGAAAGACCATTCCTCCTCCCTTGCTCCCAGGATTCAAGATGGTAAATTATAAGCTCAAGAAGATGTGGTTATATGTCAGTGGGAGAGCCAATAATTAAGGCTCTCTAACTACATTAAGGATAGAGGCACAGGGAGGTCGCTCATTAAAGGTTACTTTTGTAGATGTTAAAGAAATCAGATTGGGCTGCTCTGAATGTGATAAATTACTAAAGCAAATCAGGTAGATCTTCTTAACCAAGGCTGGACAGCCTTTTGATCTCTGAAGACCATATACTGTCCTTCTCCTGTCCCTCTTTCAAACCCACTTTCCACTTTTCTCCTCACAAATATATACTCACAGATGCCAAACATAGGGATAACAGCAATTTGGGTACCTGCAGTGGGCTGTATGGAAAGTAGGGAGTTGACCATTAGTATCCTAGAAAAATGTGTTACTCTCTAGTCTTACAAAAAAGAACTTCTAGACTGCTTAATATTTCCATATGTGACTGATGGCCAACTATATAAGATGTCAGTCATAAGGTTTTGCTTTTGTTGCAGGATATTTCTTTCAGTAAGACTGAGTAAGACTGAGCATTCTAGATCAAGACCCTAGTATAGACAGCAGCTGTGGGAAAACTTACTTTTGGGGGCTATAATACCAGAAAAGTCCCAAACAGAATGGCCAAAGGAGTCCAGTGATGTCTTCAGTTTTGTCTTCCTACACGATTCTATTGAGACAATGTGCTGTCTCATACTGAGGTGCCTCATCTAGCTATCATGGTCCACTTTCCTTCCTACCCAGCCACCTCAGATTATATTGGCTTGCAGAAGTATAGCCCTTCATACTTGTGTTGTTGTTGTTGTTGTTGTTGTTGTTGTGTGCCTTCAAGTGGTTTCTGGTTTATTGTAACCCTAAGGTAAACCTGTCACAGGGTTTTCTGGGGCTGGGAATGTGTGATGCACCCAAGGTCACCCAGTGGGTTTCCATTCCTGAGAGGGGAGCTGAATCCTCATCTCCAGGATTGTAGTCCAACACTTAATCCACTACCCTATGCTGGCTCTCTTCACACTTGCATGGGTTCACTATTTTCAGGATGAGAATGGCATCTTGCCCTCAGCTTTTGCCCACTTTGTGAAGTCACGGTCCCCAAATGGCTAAAGAAGGTTTGAAGGCTGTTTCCACATGACGGGATTGTCCTGTGATGTGGACATGTATGATGACAGTGGTCCACAAGTTGTGCTTTCATACAACCTCATCGTGTTCCTGCAACCAGCGTGCCCCACCAGGCACTATTGTGGGATATTCGCTTAACAGAAAAAATCTGTTAAGCGCCAATGATTGAGTGATGCTCCCATTATTGCCGGCGATGCAAAAGGGGTGTGCTTCCTTCCCCAGTGCAGCACAGGAAAGAGGCCAGCTGTGCTGTGGAAGGAAGGTGCTTGTCACTCATACTCCCTTCCAAAGGCAGCCAGCCAGGTGCAGAGGGGAGCACTGGGGACACACTCCCATCCTACTGCCAGGATCGCAACAGGATGACATGGGATGGCATTGTTGTGCAGAAATGGTGGAAATTTAAATGAGTTTGAGCTACAGTAGAAAATGAGAATGAAGTTAAATGCTATACTCTCAGGGATGCCTGTTTCACTGCAGAAAGATGAGACTGCTGCATACTGTTCAGAATGTTCAAGGGAAAAGCCCCATGGCATCCTTTTTTCACTAGAAGCAAACATGTTAGCAATGGATTGCAAAAGTCCACATTGGGCATATATTTGATAGATGTATATTCTGGATCATTAAAAGGAACCTGAACCAAAACACACATGCATAGGGTGTACCTATGTGGCAGAATGAGCACATTGCTCTCCAAAAAAGAATTCTCTGGCCCCCATGAAATTTTCCTTCAGTCCACAAATTTCTTGTATTGTAGAGTGAGTGACTGAAAATTGTTCATCTCTAGAATTTTTATACTTGCTGCATTTCTCAAATTTTGGATAACTTTGCTGGCTCATTTTCCTTGGATGTCTAAATTCTATGCGCTCAAGTGAACTTTTACATTATTGCAATGCTAGAAATTTGGGGACTGGAAGAAAAATTCACCACAGGCAGAACAGAATTCATATTTGGGGGGTCAACACACTCATTTTGTACCCCTGCAGGTATCCATATGCACATACAGAGAGAAAGAGGAAGAGAGAGAGAAAGAAAGATTCATTTGGATTTTGTCCGTCTCTGCACCATCTCAGCAAAAATGTCAAGGTGCCCAAGTCTCAACACCACCCAGTGAAGTTATTTTGGCATATGCCCATGCCTGGGTACAAGAACATAATAATAGCAACTGATATTGCTAACAATTTGCCTTTTGTGGTATCCAAAATCTGCCGCAAGAAGAGGCTTCTTCACACTTCTTCACACACACTTTGTAATGGCTAGGACTCTTCCTACAAGATATGATGAAATCTTAGACTTAGGGTACAAAAGTTGTTTCTGATGAGATTTGGCTTCAGCCACCTGATGAAAATGTACCAAATTTGTGTTTTGCTAACAAATGACTATTGCTGCTCTGATTGGTTCATCCAGAGGGAGGCTCCTTTTATGGATTTTACTGAATGACATGCCCAACTAGGGATTCAAGGTTTGTTTTGGTTTGAACTCAACTTGATGTCATCAGAAACTGTGTGATGTACTCAGTCCAATTAAACATGACAGGTGCCAAGAGCTGGGCAACCTAGACATAGGCTCAAGACCCATAGTAGAAGGAGTGCTGTTCTGCAATCACGGCTACCACACCAGACAAAAATAGAAAAGGCTTGCTATGCTGCCTCCTCTCTCATACCTCCTTTCTTCTCTTCCTCCTTCTCTCCTTGCCTACTCTGCCCTTTTGCCTGATGGATGGACAAGCAAATGAAAGGTACTAAAAGGGAAAAGTTAAATGCCAATGATACAACCTTTGCATCTTTATGGCAGACTTTAACTCTCTTTCCACCCAGAGAAGCTCAATGTGGTAAAGGCTAAGCATAACAGTAACCCAGAGCCAGAAGAGAAAGTATTTTTGGTGTAAGGCAGAAGGCAAAATTTGCCCAGTATCTTCAAGGGTTACACTGGGTCACATCCTATAAGGCCTTACCTGCAACAGCTATAGCGAAGTTTTTCCTGGCTCAATATTGCTGCTGTGACTTGGAAAAGGCTAACAACCAGTTCTCAGGGAGTTTATTTCTACAGGTCCTGCCTCATTGCTGCCAGGCTTGTATAACAAAAATGCTCAAGAGTTAAACTGCTGGAGCCCCATTCCTTAACTTGCTCCAAATGACATGATTTGCTCAAGTGCATTGTTCCACCATTTCTCTCTCCATTCTCCTCACCTGGCTTTTTAACACAGTGATTTTGCATAAATGTGACACACATACTGACACCTTTTCAGAGAGACCTGGCATTAGCTGTAACCGGCTGGGTATGGGTGCTCTCACTTCAAAGCCACATGCAAACATACAACTTTTTCCTCTTTTACTGCAGCTAGCTCTGAGGCAAGTCTTCATCCTTGCAGACTGAGACAAATATAACAATTCCCCAAGACTTCAGCTGGTAATTCTAAGATTTAACATTACTATCCACCTTGATTTAGAAAAATGCCAGACTGCCAGATTTCCCACTGGCTTTCTCATTCCCATTGCACAGTTCTGAGATGAATTACTCCCCTGACTATGGCCCATCCATTCATGTCAATGGCACAGAAAGCAAAGTACTATGAGAATGTTCTGCTTTTGCAGTAATTTTCTTGTCTAGTGTTTTCCTTAAAAGTTTTAATCCTAGTGAATGGACTCTTACAGCAAAAGTCTTCAGTGTAGTAATCCAACTCTTTGTTGTTAGTTGCCACCAAATTGATTTGGACTTGTGATGATCCTATGAATGAGAAATCTTCATGAGCCCTTGACATCAATTGCTCCACTCATGCCCTACAAACTCAGGATTGTGGCTCCAACTGTAGTGCAGTCTCTCTATTTTCCTACTGCTTTCCGCTTTACCAAGCATTATTGTCTTCTCCAGAGAGTCACATTATCTCATGAAATGTCCAAAAGTGTGACAGCCTTAGCTTCTAAGTAACAGCTCAGGCTTTGCTTTAAGATCCATTCTTTTTTATCATTATTATTTATTTTCAGTCCACGGTATCCATACAATACTTCTCCAGCCTCACATTTCAAATGTGTTAACTTTCTTCCCGGCAGTTTTCTTCACAGTCCAGCTTTCACAAACATACATAAAAATCAGATTCTTCTACTATTAGTATCCAGTTTTAATAGGAAAGTGCCTCTTCTCAGCAGTTTCCCCCTAAATTCAGCCATCATCTGTGGCATGCTACTGTACTGGATTGCTCAAGTAACTTTGTAACAAAAAAATATGTTGTCAAGTAGCTTGAGTAACCAGAATAATTCAATTTTTATATGGCTCTTAAGATATTTCTGTTCATAGGAAGGACATGAGAGATGCCTCCAAGGAGGGATCAAATGTAACCAACAGGTCCACCTACATTTTCCCATCTGTTTCAGTTTTAAGAGGTTGCTTCTTTTAAAAACACTTTTTTTCAAAGTCATTAGCAAATTCCATAATTGTAAGCCATGTAACAGGTTTTCAGAGCAGTTTCTGTGCTTCATTGCTTGACACTGAACTCTTTCTCTCGCTGTCTCGGGATGATAAGATAGGAGATTCTCTCTTTATGGCCCAAATGTGTAATTTGCACATTGTGCAAGAAAAGATGTATAGTATCACAGCTTCAGAAGCAACCCATGTGACAATATCTCTTTGAAGTAAGATTTTCATACAGCTTCACTGCTGGCTGAATTCTTTTGGATGATTTCCCATGCTTCATTTTCTGAGAGAGATTGCTAATCTAACACCATTCATCATGCTTTTATCAGCAGCACTGTAATAGCAATCATAATCTGGAAAGGAAAATCGTATAAAACACAAAGGAGTCTCCTGGAGAAAAAGCAACTATTACAGCAAAGCCAAATTCCTAAATTAACTGAAATGTTGAATTGGAAAAGCATTCTAGGCACCACAACATCCTCTTTTACAGTTTTACTCAGATTGTGTGAACACAAAAGAAAACTTGCAGAAAAGTAGATTTTATTTACCACTAGCATATATAGCCTGCGTTGCCCAGGATTTTATTTTCTCATAGATAATAGTTGTTAGACATACTTTAGGAATTACCTTACCTTATCTTAGGAATTAGATGCTTGAAATACACAGATTTGAGATCCTGTGTCTCTAATTCCCTAAAATGTCGTCTCCAGTACCTCTAACTTTTCCCCATATTCCCCAATCCAATCTGTATTCAGAGTTGTTAACATACAGAGGTTCAGTTTCTGAGGGAATACACTGCCCTCCTCCTTGCTGCTAGGCCTCTCCATAGCAACCGGCTAGGCCTAAGAGCTCTCTGGCTGAGAATTCTAAAGGCCCCTCCCTAAACTGCAAACCCCAGGATTCCATAGAATCTTCTCAGGCAGCCAATCATATGAAGTCTTCTCACCTGATACAGCCAATCATATGAGGTCTTCTCTGCCTAACACAGACAGACAAACGTTGACTTTTATATATTAGATTTACTGAGATTTACTGGGATATACTGATATCATCATTTACAAGACAACATGTATTTATTTTTTAAGTCTCCACTCCTAATCTGTTTGTGTATTTTTGGAACCTTTGTTTCATGTAAAATTATTTGCAAAATTTTTGAAAATAAGAAAATACTGCAAAGACAAAAACAACATTAAAGTTGCATAGATGAAGGGAGAGAGAGGGAAAGGGTTCCATTATATGCTATGGCTGCTTTTCCAACCCACTGTTCTCTGGACATGTTGAACTACAGCCCAGCTCATCTCAAGGGCATCTAGGCTGGCTGGAGTCAAGACTGTTATAAAACCTGAGACATAGGGCTGACCCCTCATGATATCACAAGGAAGTGGGCTTTGGTGATGTTGCAAAAGTAACATTACAAAGAAGCACGGTCTACTCCACAGATGTACAGAGTATGCCGTTCATATAGAAATAACAAATGCAGCAAAATGAGAAAAATATGTATCCATATTTTTTTCAAAGCATGATCTCATGCAGAGATTCCTCTCCTTTGCCCCAGGGACAAGAAAAGAATGGCCAGCCTCTGAGATCTGGGAACCCTAAGAGGACCAGATTGAGGAAGTTTGTTCTGTATATATCCTTCTAGACTTTGGCACTACAATCACATGAGAAGTATTGGCTGTGTCTGAGTATCCTGAGTAAGTATCGGGGTGGAGAGAGATGCTCATACCATGTAAGGGAGCATTTTGCTGCCTGCTGCAGAGCAGCAAATTCTTCTCCTTCCTCCAACAGAGGTACATAGTTGCCAAAGTCCGTCATGTTAAGTTGACACATGAGGCAGAAAATTCCACAGATATCTCTCCCACTTCATGGCAGTGTTAAAAATATTAATAACAAATTAAATCACTAACGTGAAATCCAAAATGCAGCTCCTGAAGTGACCAACCCTGATATTCTACCACCTGCTTCTATAGCTTCTGTTTCACAGGACTAAGCAAACAATGCCCATTTCCATAACAGACTGTTAAAGTGCTTTTATTCCACTTTCAACATCCCATAGAATCCTGGGATTTGCAGTTTAAGGAGGGGCCTCAAGGCCCCTGCCTAAACTGTAAACTCCAAGATTCCATAGGATGTTGAAAGTGGAATAAAAGCACTATAACAGTCTAATGAGGAAATAGCCAAAATCTCATACATTGGCTTGATAGCTTAGTTACAAACAGTCTTCAAAACATTTTACACTGTAACCCTGTGGTTCCCAAACTTTGGTCCTCCAGGCATTTCGGACTTCAGCTCCCAGAATTCCTGACTGTTAGCCAAGCTGGCTGGATCTTCTGGAAGCTGAAGTCCAAAACAACTGGAGGAATATAGTTTGGAAACCAGCGCCTCTAAGCCAACACTTGTGTGCTAAGAGAGCTCCAATTAACATGTCACACAGAGCCTTAATCCAACAGAGTATTTGCAAAGGAAGACAGCACACGAATGGAGTTCCAGTTTTTTCCCCCACTTGCATTTGCTGCAACTGGAAAATATTGGTTTTTCCAGTTGTGTTTGTTGTGGTGGTGCCTGGGCATTCTACCATTCTACCATTTGTGAAACCAATGCTGCAGCAGAAGTAATGTGACTGGTTCTGCAGTTATCTACACAGCTCTTACAACACGGCACACTCCCCAAGATTGGCATGGTTTAATTGGCAAATACTATTTTATTGGCGTTGATATAAATGATACCTGTGGGGACTAGAAGGTCACGCTGGAAGAGACATATTACTGACAGTAAACATGCGATAGCAAGGCAGGTCAGCCTATCTGGTAAGCAGAAACCAAGTCTTTTTCAGGCTAATAGCGCAGACCTTCTCAAGACAACAGACTTAAAGATAATGAGCAAGACATCTCAGAGATGAAAGGGGAAATTCCCACCAAATTGTGATTGTCTTACCTCTGAGCCCAAACACGTAGATGTTTCCCTATTGTTTCCCTATTTCTCCACAATATTGGGCTATTACAACAGCCATTATCCTTTTGTTATCTAAACACTAAGGTCATTAGCTCTGTCCAGACTTCATTGTTTGTGTTGCAAAGCGCATTGTCCACTTGGCTGGGAAAGCGATTCACACTCATACTCGCAGGATATTTACATGTAAGACCCCTGATTTCAGGCTGCCCAGTGCAGTCTCTCGCCTTTCTGAACATCACACTGTCCATTTGGTTACTGAACAAGAGCTGTCCTTAGGTGCCTACGTAAACCACATCACTGCTTTCCTTGCTGCTCTCCAGACCAGTAATTGTTGCCTCATACCTGATAGTCTTCTATCCACGCCTTCCTCCCTTTTCTTTCAGTTAGCTCTTGTGTGCATGTGTGAGTGTTTGGATCTTTGCATGCTTGTGTAAATGTTTTTCAATAAAACACAATTTATTTCATTTTGGAATCTCATTTTTGGAATCATTTTTGGTTCTTTCCAACTTGGAAAGATCTTGTTAAGTTAACCCCCACTCACAGGCCTCCTGACTTTGAGCTAATTCTTCCGCACTTTTAAACAGAGGTACTGGCATTGCTGGTGAGCCCTTGTGGCACCCACCTTTTGAGGTAACACAACTGGTAACTGTATTGGAAACACATTACACATTGCATAATGACATTTGTGCCAACTGGAAGATGCTAGAAAGATCTGACTTCTGAAGAAATTCCAAATATTTATTTACTGCTAAATAATTGCACACTTTAAGAAATTGGAAAGTCTACCTCTATGATTATGCATATTAAATAAAAGTATGATTCCTATGTGTCACACTAAAGATTTAATATAATTGAGGTGCAGTTAAAAAACCCCACAGTGTATTACTTAGTTCTGCAAGTGCTCTGTTAATGATTAAATGATATTGAGTAATGATGTTCAACAAATACAATGAGGATTTGGGAAATTAGTGTGAGAGTTCAACATTCTTTTTAAGTTTGATTTTTTTTTTCCTGAACAGAACTAATAAACTTTGCCTTTAAACATTTCCATTTTAATTTGAAAATGTATTTTTTAACTGTCTGAATTATGAAATTGTCAGCTGGAAGTCTTTGCTAATATCTTTGTATTTTATAACCTGTTTTTGGGCTTCTTGTTTCCAGCCTAAGAGATATGACAGATCTTCTTTTGCAGTTAAGGATCTCTTCATCTTCATATCAAAGGAAAAAAGAAAAGGCACCAATTTGTATACCATTTCTTTCCACTGGGTTAGGTACAGAAGTGAAAATGATCAGTGAAAGCTGAACACGTGACCTGTGACCTTTGCAGCTCTTTAGAAAACAGAAGAATTGATCCACTGACAAAACAAATACTTCCATGAAATTTGTTTAAGGATATTCCCCATGATTATAGCTGAATGTCAACAGAGATGGGAAGAAAAATAAGAGGACTGGCCTGAACTTTGAGGATCGGGTTACATAAAAAGGGTGTACTCTAGTAGTTTAAGAAAGGCCAATATAATTTACCTCTGGAGGAATTTTAACACAGTCTGTCATTACATTCTGAAGACATGAGTGGTTGTCCATTTTGGAAGAACAAATATCAGTAAGTACATTTCACTCCATTGGGAGTAATGTTGAAATTAAGATTGGTAGTATCTGGATGGCTGAACTGAAGAGAATGAAAAGGAAAGAATAAATATGGCCTCACTAGTACATGATTAGTGCTAGGATTTTTTTTAAACATAAGAAATGAATTTTTCAAATCATATCTGTCATTGTGGCACATTTTATAGTGCTATTTGCAGTGAAGGTGTAACAGTTTAATCAATCGTTTTCAGTTATGTTACAACTGAGTTTCAACAACATGGTTGAACATCTTTGTGTGTTCATTCAGTTCCACTGGTACCAACTGAGTTCTGTTTCTGTTTATTCGTAGATTTAATTTTAATAAGCTATCGTTGGATGATGGGGAAGATGACAAGTCACAAAATGGGTTAAATAAAGCAAGCAAAGGTGGTCTTATCTATGGAGACTATCTACAGGTCAGTATAACTAAAAGTAACAGAGTTCTAATACATTTTTCTGAGCAAGGCGTTCAAAGAACCTGCCTCCATTTTGTGTTGTTTTGAGTACTGAAGTGTAGAGTCTCAAGTATGGGCAGAGGAAATAGATTTTATGAATTTTAAGTGGTTAACACTACAGATGTTATTGTAATTCTGCTTTCTTTCTGAGGTTGGACTTGTCACTTGTAAGTTGTCCAAAACACTACAGAAGCTTGCAGATTCTATTTTGAAATAATTGAAATAAATGAAAATGATTTTTCACAGGAGAAATATGTTTATGCCATTGGCAATGATGCTTCTACCATAATGCTTGCAGCTTCCTACAGTTGACAGAAGCCCCAGAGGTGACACATACATTAGCTGATACCAAGGCTTTTACCTTATTTACCTAGTCAGAGCACGGAAAGGTTTGTTTTGTGGGGCTACAGTTTCCTCCAACCATCCAGGTCATCATACTGGATGCAAATTCATGGAGCTGTAGCGTTCCCCTACCTCCAAAAGGGAAAGAGGACATTTGCTAGCACTGTTTTGAACTAGCAGGAGTGCTCCTCAGTCATTTAGGGGGCTTCAGGTTGACCCCAAGAAGACTCACAAAAGCAGTACTGGACTAACTATAGGATTTGCAAAGGAAAAAAAAAAGCACTTGTTTCTTGTTTCTGAGGGAAAAAAAATATTAGTTCTTTGTTCTGGCAAATGCTTTCTCTTTAAACAAGGCTTAAATTGGGCAGTCTTTCAGATACAGGACTATCCTCTGCAGAACTAGGAAAACTTATTTGTGTGAGACAACAATTCCTGGTAGACATGCTGGGGTGTTTTGGGAGTGGGAATAAAAAACATAATTTTTGTAAGCTGTGATCTTCTCTGAAGTAGGACAGATGGCTACTCTACTGCTTGAAAATCCTTCCAAGATCTGGGGGGGGGGGGAGGGGGGCAGTGGTCTGAGAAGGAAGGATAACTGACCTAAAGTGTCAAGGTAATACTCTTCCTTATGCTCAAAGTGCAAGTCATGCCTGTCCTGAGTAGGAGAAAAGAAAGCATTAGGGATGGACACATCTGTAAATTTTGCTTTCTTCCATATTAAGATGTTTCTAATTTTACTCCAAATTATGAAGAAATTCATGAATTTTGAGAAGCTTGGCTCAATAATGAACCAAACAAAATCCGCAATCATCTGCAGTGGCCATATTGGAAAGATATAGTTATTGCTTAGTATGGAGAGGATCATGGTACACCTGCCAGCCATGTAGCTGTTAAAAATGAGGAGCCTGTCAGAAAAAAGGAGCTGGCAAGACTTAAACAATACAGCAGACTTTGGTTAAATATATGGAGATGCACAGCTACAAATGGCTGCCTAAACACTAAACGCTTCTGGCAAATCTGTCATTATCCCTTTCTATCATATTCAATTTTTAATGTTTTCTTTCTGTGGAATTTATGAAGAAACGAATTTTGTTAAGTTCTTCTAAAAAATAATTGACAAAACAATATTCTCAACCATAGCTATTTACCGTCAGTAACACACTGATGCTGATATAGTTGTTAAATTTCTGTGCATTACCTATTTCTCCCTATTCAGTCATTATTTTCAGCATAGGCGATAAACATGTGAGGAGCAGAGTATGCCAGCCTTTTCCCCTCCCTCATCAGTCCCATTGGTCTCTTCATGTAAAGAGAAAAAGACTGAGGAGAAGAGCATCTACTATGAGTGAAAATCCCTCATAGGGTGAATTACACACTCCTCTAAGCACAGGAGCCCTTTTGAAAGGCAGACATCTATTTAGTGGAAAGGAAAACCATCACTCATTCCTTGTTGTCATGAAACATTAATTGGTTGGACAGAATGTGACCTGCACTGTTCCCCACTTCCACCAATGACTGGATTTGCTCTTCATTGGTGTTTTTATTCAGCTCTAATCCAACTCTGTTTCATCATCTGTGAATACACAATACATAGACCTTGTGTGGATTTTAGACACTTTATCCAAGCAGTAAGGTAGCCCAAGTATTCTGCTTTAGAGAGGATCACAGCTTGGAAAATTGATTTTTCTTTACTACCACTCCCAGAAAACCCTTCTCCACCATCATGGCTACTGGCTTTGCCGACAGGGGATGTTATGGTTCTAGAATGTGCTGACCAAAAAAGCAACTTGTCCAAGGCCCTTTTCGCATGGCGTTTTTTAAGTGAAAGGGCGCCTTGAGCATCGTGTAAATGTGAGGAGCAGTCCACACGACGCGCTCGCATTTACGAGACGCTCAAGAGCCTAAAGCGAACCGCGCATGCATTTTTTTATTTTCAGCTTAAAGCCAAAAATGCTGCGCGGTTGCGCATCGCTCCAAGGCCCCACGCGCACTTACTTGCCCTGTGGAGCCTTTGGAGCCGGGCCAGTCACACTTCCTGCCCCAGCACAGCCTACAGCTCCCAGGCTGCACTGCAGAAGGAAGGGCGGGGCGGGGCGTTCACACGACCAGCAAGCCAGCTGCGGCAACGAAGGAGCAGGGATGTAAGCGCCTTGCAGAAGAAGCTGCTCGCACGAGCACTGCCCCCCACCTCCACGAACAGGTGAGGTGCGGAAAGGGCCCAAGTTGTGCAGAGGACACTCCTGTGTTTGAAAGGCTGCTGAATTCAAGCTTGGTTGAAGATGAAGAACCAGAAGGAGAACAGAAATGTTATTCAGATGCTCTTGATATTGACTGTCAACTACGCTTGGATAGCAGAGTGAGAAGGCAATAATGATCATGATGATGATAAAATGTTGGGGCTGATGCAGATACTCACGTGAAGGTTAGAGGTATATTTAATATCTGCCAGTCAAGCAATTCTTCAAGGCACAGAAGTGTTAACAAAAAATAATAAAAATAAGATAAAATGGTGTAAGTCATCATTAAGGGGTTTATCAAGGGAAATAAGTATGTTCTAGAAAATTTAGTTTGAATTTTCTGCTAAAAAACAGTCTTTCCTGGTTGCATTTTGGCCTTGAAAATGCTTCTCTTCTCTTCTTACTGAGGTGCACCTTTGAGGACAGGGATCACTCAGGAAGGGGTGATTATTTATTTATTTATTTATTGATTGATTGAATGTATATGCCATCTTTTCTCCCAAGGGGGAACCCAAGGTGGCTCCTAAAAGGTTAAAAAGCATTAAAACCACTTAAACTATTAAAACATTAAAAGACATGTAAAATTATAAAACTTACAATAAATTTAAAAAACAGCTTATAGATAACTAAAAGATCTCCAGTTCACCATTAAAGGCCTGCTTAAAAACAAATGTCTTTGCCTGTCTACGAAAGGAAAGCAGGGAGGGGTCAGCCTAGCCTTCTGTGGAAAAGCATTCCACAAGGTGGGAGTGGCCACTGAGAAGGCTTTCTCTTCCGTATCCTCAACAGGCGATATTCTTGAAAATATTCTTGAACATAGAGATATGGATGGTCCTACTGGTTGTTTAATAGAGAAATAAAAGTCAAATCAACTTGAGACAGTTTTGGAATTAAGCATGCTTCTTTAAGGCCAAGTCTTCTATTCTTTCTCTTAAAGCTGGACAAAATATTAAGTGCACAAGAGCTTCAGAGTGAAAAGAAGGGAAATAAAATCCATGATGAGCATCTGTTTATTGTAACCCATCAAGGTATTATTATTATTATTACTACTACTACTACTATTATGTGATGAGGATGAGGATGATAGAATCACCAAACAAGTTTAGAAGACTATTCAACCAACCTGTTCAGCTTACTGATGTCTCAAATACTGTTAGAAGCAAACAGGATATTTATCTGGGGTGTCAACAAAATACACAAAGAACTGTAGTGGTTGACATTTAAGATTAAGGAAACCAAAATACTGAAGTGTCCATAAAAGTCATGATGCAATCTTAGGCAAGTCACTTTCTTTCAGGCTAAGCTACAACATAGGGTTGTTGTATTGGCAAAAAGGAGGGAGAGAACCAAGTATGCTGTTTGAGTATGAGAAAAAAGTGGATATAAATGCAATCAGTTACTATCCGAGGTGACAATGGGTGATTTTCTAGGTGATGTTGGGTTGTAATTCCCCTCAACTTAAGCAAGCATAGCATATTGCAAAGCGAGTGCTCTAAGTGCAATCACAAAGAATTAGTTATGTCTGTGGTAAGTTTCAGCACCTTGAATCATCTATCAGTACTTAGCACTCCTGTGCTAAATTAAGTTTCAACATCTTGAGCTAAACTATTACTGACTCAAGGAAATTGCACACACATTTTCTGTTTATAACTAGAAGCTGGTTTTTCAGCTTTGGCCAATGCTAGAATAATTATTGTTATTTCATGTAATGATTTGCCTAGGAACTCATACCAGTACAGGAAAGAATTACATGTTGTGTGATGATTAACATCTCAATGCTTCTGCATGGTATGCATGCAGGGAAGCTATGGGTTGCAAGTTTATTTCTATTGAGGATGTGAACGTACAGATCTCTTCAGCATGGTGAGACTATCTGTCAAGGATTCTTCAGTCCTTGGGAGAGTTCTAGCCTCAAGTACAAGAGTGAAGCAGCGAGTAGTCTGTCTTGCTTGAACATTTTCAATATCCAGGGACACATCAGAAACAAAAAGGATGACCAATCCAAATGCTTTGAACTATCCTTGAAACATGGCAGAATTTAGCAGTTTCAAAGTTTACACATTTTCAGAAATGACCTCAAACTTGTTTTGCATATGCACAAAATCCTTCAGATACTGAATACATCCAATCTTGCTAAGCTGCAGTGAGGATAATTTCAGGAGGAAGTAGTCCCATTTACCATGGGAAGTTGAATGTAGGTGCATCTTACATCCCTAACTTCCATGCACTAACAAAAATAGTCAAGGATCATGTTATCTAGAAACAGTGCATGGCTTTCTCTGCATGGAAGAACTGTCCTCAGTGAAAAAGTTTGATCTCTGACAGGTTTTTGATTTGCATGAGGCTGCCACTGCTAGCCTGCATTGCGTTGACACTCTAACTCTAACCAAACATTCATCTGAATACATATACAGGTGGGAATGGGATAATGATTGCTTTTTTTCAGAATCATTCATTTGGAAAAGTTTTGAACATTACAAATAATACACATTCTATTGGTCAGTACGTCCAAGATGATTGATGCCTACAGTGATACCTATTCAGGTTCATTAAGATTTGGGGATGGGAGAGAATGAGAGATAGAGAGAGGAAGAGGAGAGCTAACTGTTATATAGTATTGCATTGTGAGTAAGAGGAAACTTGCAGTGGAAAAATGTAATTAGAAGTACCAATTTTCAAAAGAAATGCCTGCTTGCAGATGCTATCTCCCTCTACCTTTCAGCAATCTAAATTCAATACAATAGTCATGGTAGTGGCTGATTTTTTGGTCCCCCCGGCCCCAGTAGCCCTGTCTAGGCACAGAAACCTGCTTCGGAAGATTCCCTGTCCTTCGGGAGTAAGTTTCATCCCTAACAGTCACACATAAAACAACGCATAAATTTTAATATGCAAACAGTGATAATGTTCATAATTGAAACAATACATGGAAACAGCCTACAGTGTTGAAAATGTATGAAAATTAGGTAAATTGTGCAAATAAATGCACAAATTAGGAAAATATATTTACAATGTGTACAGATTTCAGTGCAGGAAGAAAACACAAAATCCCATAACTGATGCAGGACATGAACAAAAAGAAAGCACAGGTTGGATTCAGAGAACCTGAATAAAATTGAGACTCAGTCCTTGTTATAGCTTTCATAGTATCCTGTAGTACAGTTATAGAAATAACATGGAGTTTGATTTTCTTTAAAATAGTTCAGCATACTGTTTCCTAATTTCTCTCTCAAATCCTGTTTTGTTAGAAGTACAGGGTTTAAAGTCAAGCTAAGAGGATTGGGTTCAAAGTTTTGAAACAGTAGCTAAATGTTAATTGGAATATGTTTGACATCCAGATTTGCCTAATGGAGCAATCTGAATTGAATTTGATTATATATTTTTAATCAGCATTACCACATACTCTATCCTTGTACATAAAGTGTACATAAAGTATTTTTTTTCCTTGACGGATGTGTGTCTATCACTCGGTGAGAATGAACTCATCAAAAATGTACTTCAGGTTGCTAGGAGAGGCTGACACCTGACCCTCAGAGTGGAGGTTACATTTAGATGTTCACCTGCAATTAGGAAGTTTTCTTGAAAAGATTCAAGCATCTTTATTCTTTGAGAAATGTTTCTGGGCAGGAATTTGGGCTGATTGAAGCAAATGTTGCAATAAATGGACCAATTTTGCCTTTGACAATTGGGTGTCAGTCTTTTGAGTATATCATAGAACTAGTCTTTTTAAAATCTAGTTGATGTGAAAAGGCAATTAGCAGGGTCAGCAGTGGAAGCATTTA
Source organism: Cyclura pinguis (assembly GCA_030412105.1). Taxonomy (NCBI): domain Eukaryota; kingdom Metazoa; phylum Chordata; class Lepidosauria; order Squamata; family Iguanidae; genus Cyclura; species Cyclura pinguis. Next base: position 163,302,900 of record CM059603.1, on the reverse strand, counting down.
ACTGGTTACAAGTTAGCAAAGATCTATAATGTCCTTTAAAGTTAGTATCTTGAAGCAGCAGAATATCTGGATGTTATTTTTGAATAAAGCACTGTGGTTTATGGTGGTTGGTTAGAGTATTCAAACTGCTTATATTAAAGAATGTCCATCATCTTGTTCCTTAAACAAAGCAAACTTACTACAATGTGCTGGTAATTTAGAAAAAGATGATTCACCATCTTGTGTATAGAAGACTATGTGTATTCTTTATATTTCACAGTCAAGCAAACAAGGTAATACTTTTGTATAACAATTTCATAAAAATTAGATGATTAACCTTTGACAGTAGATCTTCAGTTATTAACACTATGGCCAGAAGTGAAACTAACTAATGGTGCCTTTTGGCTGCAGCTTACGAACTCTGGTTCAAGCAGATACTATGGGAAATGGATTCTGTCCGAGTGATATTTCAAAATGGTCATGTAAGTAGGAAATGAATATATCTCATTTAAAGGCCCACTTTTTTTCTTTTTCGTCAAAGAATCACTGGCTATTTGAAATGTATTTTTGACAGTTTATGACATATAATATTTCTTTAGGAAATGTAGATGCTTTTTAGCAAATTACTGGACGGTTGTTAAATGCCTACAGCTGCAATCCTATACACACTTACCTGGGAGGAAGTTCCATTGCACTCGCTCTGGAATGCTGGAATTTTTCGAACATGAATAATCCTAAATTCAGGATTGCAAGAAAATTATGGAGAAATGGGTTGACTGTGGGATTTATAGTCTGGCACCATTAATAGTTGCGGATCAAGAATTTTCCCATTTTTCAATACTGTAGTCTACTCATCCACTACCCATGAGTACGCTACAGCAATATTTACAATTGCAACACCTTTTGATGTCTATATATAGACGATCAGCTTTGAGTGCTTTAGCCACTCCTGCTCTGCTGCAAGAGTTAATTATATCCTCTGAAAAAGTGAAACAACAAGGCTAGTTTATAAATGCATGATTGAAAATACTAAATTTAACATACATGACTCATGTAGGGTATTTCTGCACTACACTGTTATAGCGCTGTTATTCCACTTTCAACATCCTATGGAATCCTGGGGTTTGCAGTTTAGGGAGGGGTATTTAGAATTCTCAGCCAGAAAGCTCTTTGGCCTCAGTAAACTATGAACCCCAAAACTCCACAGGATGCTGAAAATGGAATAATAGCTCTCTTAGCCTCTATCTTTCTTTCTTCCTTCCTTCCTTTGTAATCATATATTTCAAAACTAGTTTTAAAAAATCATCCCGACCTGGCCTGGCCTGAGACCCAGCTCCACTATTCCATTGCTTGGGAGTAGGAATTATACAATTTAATGGGATGTTTGCATAGTCAGATATAGGACTCCACTATGAAAGATATTTTATTGTCAGCTGTGTCATGATACTCATTTGCTTTTCTTATTAAGGTGAGAGATGAGAGGAACATGCTTAAGGTCGTTGCTCGGATTCACAGAATTTCAACTATCCTTAAATTACTTGTGGAACAATTTTCTATTCTGGAAACTATGACAGCCCTGGACTTTTATGACTTCAGGTATACAACATATTGTCTTGTGTAGCAATGCACAAGTAACTGAAAACCTGACAATAGGATAAAAGGAATTTTGCAATATATTCAATTTACTGTATATCTTATTGCTCCTTACATAGGCTTAGATAGTTTGGACTTGGAAGAATAATGCTTTTCACTGACCACTGAAAATCACATGAATCAGAGCCTGGAAAAGTTACTTTTTAAGAATACAGCTCTCAGAATCTTCTAGCAATGCTGTTAATCTGGGAGATATAGTCCAAGAAGCTATATCAAAATCACTAATGATATCACAAATATATAAAGTAGACAGTGGCATATCCCTGTTAAAGGGGCTTACATTCTAGAACAGGGGTGGGAATTGTGCAACCCTCCAGATGTTGTTGGACTGCAACTCCCAGCAACCCTAGCCAGCATAGCCAAATCTATATAATTCCCATGATGGTCTAGAAATTTACACAGGACTTAGGAACCTGTGGCCTCAAGTTGTCATTAGACTCTTAGTTCCATTAGCCTCAAGAAGCCTGGGCAAAGATAAAGGATGATGAGAACATCTGGATGACCACAGTTTACCCACTCTTGCAAAAGAGGAGGGACAGAAAAATGGAAGGAGAGAATGCATGATTATTTTAGTTTCACATACTTAAGCTTCATTAGAAGCTTAATTGCAACCTGGTAAGATGACTAAGGCATTATTGCAAATGGTTCATGGCCTTTGAGGAAGAATGGGGCAATTACATACAAATTATCATATAAGTATTATTGGGAGCTAGTCTGCACATATGTAAAGCAAAGTATTGAAAACTGATGCACAACTTCCCAATCCAGTTTGCAAAAATCACATAAGAAAGACTTGGGCACTTTCTACAGTTTATTGGATCCATTACTGAGTAAACACAAAATATATCAGGAGACTGGAAGGCTAGTTTTCCTTAGAGTTAGAAACGTTAAAATCAGTGGACCAAGTTTGCCATCTCAATGGCTCTAACTCTAAACAGAAATAAATCTGGATCCAACACAAGATTTCTGGCTATTTATTTTATTTACTGAATTTACTGATTTTGAGGGTTTTGGAGCAGTGCACAATCAGTTGAAGTAAATAAATAAATAAATATTACAATAAAAACATCCAGTGACTGGTATTTATTGGTCAGGAAATGCTTAGAAAAGCCTCCAATAGAGACCAAAACCAGAAAAATGTAATTTGTATTTGATTGATCAAATATTCATTTATTGCATTTATTTCCTAGTCAATATTTTGACAATGAAATAAATGCAAGCCAAATTTGCTTTATTTTATTTTTTTTATTTTGAACACAGAATTTGGATCTTCTGGTACCAGAATTTGGAGATAATGATGATGATTTGACTTTTACGCATTGCCTTAGTATTGATTCATGCTAATGTTTAAGTTTTTATAGTGTTGTTGCGTAACTTTCAAGGGCAGTTTTCATTCTGTCATGATTATTCCATTGCTTTTTTCGCTCAAGATTTTTTAAAATCTTCCCTAGTACTAAGATACTAAAACACCTTCTTTCGACAGGTAGGTAATCAGATATTATGTTGGCTACACAACTGGATATACCAAGCTATGGGCCCCTTCACACTATACTATAGTAGTGTTATGATTCCATTTTAACTGCCATGATTCTACCCTATGGAATCCTGAGATTTACAGTTTAGGAAACAGCATTTACAATTCTCAGCCTGATAGCTCCAGTGCGTCACTAAACTATTTACCCTCAGCATGGCATAGGATGGTACCATAGCAGTTAATAGTGCTTTAATTGTTAATTATGAAAGTGTGATATACAGTATTACAATATTTGCTTATTTTAAAAATGTCCTTTTTTCCCATGTTGTGAAAGAGACTATCTGAATCCAGCATCTGGATTTCAGAGTTTACAGTTTCGATTATTGGAGAATAAGATCGGTGTTCTTCAGAGCCTCAGAGTTCCGTACAATAGAAGACACTACAGGGATAACTTCAAGGGAAAGGAAAACGAATTGTTGCTTAAATCTGAACAGGAGCCAACTCTACTACAGCTGGTGGAGGTATGAGTTTTCCTGTCTGCTGATTCTTGGCCTGTTGCAAACTATTGTAGTAGCTAATAATTTACCTCTATCTGCAAGTCCTTTAGAAGACGCAAAGAAGAACAATTTAGCCAGCTGCAACAATTAATCATTATGTCAATGATGGCAGGGCCCTAGTCCCAAATGGAGCCTCCACTGTTTAGCTAATGTCTCAGTACACTTTTTTTAAAAAAATACTTTTTTTTTTTTTGCTTGGGGTTATTTAGTTATCTACAGTTAATTATATGATGAATGGACACGTAGTACAGCCAAAGACATTTTATTAGGTATTCTTTAAAAAGACCTTTATCAGGAGGATAATATACTCCCTATACTGAAATAGTTAGTTCTTCAGAAAGTAGCGGGAAGGATACCTGTCCCTCTAGATACTGTTAGTCTGCAGTTCCCGTCAGCCCTAACCCCCACAGCCGATAGCAAAAGATGACTGCAGTTACAACAGCAAAGTAGTAGTAGTAGTAGCAGCAGCAGCAGTAGTAGTAGTGATATCCTGATTTTTTCCCCAAAACTGAGACTCAATACAGCTCAAACTTGAAAAGAACAATTCTATTTAAAATGTACAAAAAGCAAATATTAAAAGAGAATTAAACTATTTACAGTATTAAAACAATTAGACATCAGTAAAAGAACAAAATGCAGTTTAAAAAGATTTTTTAAATGAACCTTTTAAAGACAACAATTAAAACAATACAGCACCTCCTGGCCTTGTCTTTAAAAACTTTGGGTTGTAAAAGTCTGTTCATCCAATCATGCCTCAAGCACACTAGAGATTCTTATTTTGATTGACATGTGGTGTGGGTGGGCTTCCTCCCCTCCCTAGATGTGCACTGAGGGAAGGTGAGAAAGTGCACACTCCCATCAATGTCATGATCAGGAGTGTGGGAGGAACTGAGACAAGGAATCCAGATAAAGAATTTATCCTTGGCTGTTTTGAAAACTCCCATCTTGGCTCTCTTCAAAGCTCTCTTAGAAGAATCTGAGTATAAAAAGTCACAGTTGGACCCACAGCTGAACAGGAGAAGTGTAAACAGAATCATTAAAAAACAACAACAACGTGGTCAGTACAGAACAGTGACAAGTTGGTCCAAACCCTATGACTTTTGCCCAGTTTGATTGAGTCTTTAGTGATAAAGTAGAGGTGGGATGCTGACTGAATGAGAAATGTCTTTTCTGTTTGATTCCTAAATACATGCACATATGTTCAGCATACGCACTTGCATCTCAGCTGACTTCTGTATATATGGTGGAAAGACAATGCCTTTGCAACTGTCTGTGTGTGTGTGTGTGTGATTCTATTATAAATTAAGAATGGTACCACTTACAGACAAGCATCAAAACGTCATTGCAAACAGGGTAGATTTGACTTTACTGGCATAGCATGGAAAGAGACAAAGAAATGCTTACGTGATCGGGTAGTGTGGGAAAAACAGTTATTTCTCTCTGAGTTTGTAAAGAGCTGTGGGAATGCAATGGAACCTTGGGAGCTTGAAATGTTGGCAGCTCGCCTCTGCTTGGCAAGCTCGCTTCTGCTAGGCCTCGATACATTAAGAACTGCAACATTAGAGAATGGTCTATTGTGCCGGTGGGAACCTTTGTATGCATCTGTTTCCTTTTCTTGAACATGTGATGACTGAACTGGAGAATGTATAAATTGCTGTGAATATGAAGAGGAGGGGCTCAGTTTCTTTTGGGAGATATCCCAGCCGAGGCTTGCCGGCAAAATAAAATCTTTTTTCCTAACCGAAAGGGTCTTATCTCTGGTCTCTGCTTCAGTAGGTCCATTTTTTAATTAATTTATTAAAGGCATTTCTATATCAACCCTCAGCCCACTGAGGCCTGCAAGGCAATATACAATGTAGAAATGTATATAAACATTTATATAATTCATATTTGCATATGTATACATAAATTTACACTAGGGTGAGCAACTATGGCAGATCCTGGCATCAATTTTATGTCCTAGCAATCCTGGGGGTGGGCAGCACAGACTCCAAATTATATATCAATGGGGTTACAAATAGATCAGGGAAGAGAAGGGGGGAATATGAAATATGGAAAATATAGGAGTGCAAACATGAAAGAACCAGTTATTTTACACTGTATAGAAAAATCTCCCTTTTGCAATACTTTGAATGCTATTGTAATACTTGAATACTTGAAAAATTAATTAAAAATGCCAATAAATAAATAAATAATAAAAAAATAAAAATGGAAGTGGCCACTTGCATTGTCAGAATACCCCCTCCCATACAAACACACACACGTGTGCGCGCGCGCGCGAATGCTTGGCTGAGGTTCTAGCTCAATTACTTAGATAAGTATGTTCCACTAAGTAGTGTCTCTTAGTCCACCCCACCCCAATCCTGACTTACCAGGCAGCACTTGCTGTGAGCTATGCGGGTCTGTTCTCCTGATGATGGGGACACAGCAGACTGGCATTTCCTTCCCTCCCCTGTGATTGATCTCTGGTAGAACAGTCAGAAGCAGGATCCCAGTCATTATTCCTCCTCACACTGCAGATAGTTTGCATGGAAGCCCCAGCCTGCTGTACCCCAATCAACAGGAAAACAGACCACTCCCCAGACTGGGAGAGTTTTACCCTAGGAATTCACTACACTATTGAAATTATGAATATGATTCAGTTATGAATGTGTGACTCTAGATTATGCATTCATATCTGCAATAGTGAATTCCAGCTCTTGTATTTTTGATTTTAACTTTATATTAAACAGTGGGGTAGGGCACACTATTCGAAGGATTATTTCTAGTTCTGAAGGTTTCCAGGAGAGTCAATTTGCCCCCTCCTTTGGGGGCAGAAGAAGAGTAGTCTGAGGACTGTAGAGGGGCCAAGAACTGCAGAAACAGCCCCAGGGAAGAGACATGCATGTAGATCCAGGCCTGCCTCCTGGCCACCCCTGCTTTGTATAATTTGCCAGAAGATAATCAAAATTAATGTTATTGAACTATTCTGTAGTCCATGTATCTCCATAAGCCTTTCGCGAGATCATTTTACCAGTTCATATACTCACTTATCAAATATAGTTATCAGATATACATAATATGTAACCTGTAACATAAATTAATCCATTTTGTTTTAAAAGGCATGGTTGGAGAGAACACCTGGACTTGAGCCAGAAGGATTTAATTTCTGGGGAAAATTTGAAGCAAATGTACTTAAAGGACTAGAAGAGGAATTTGCAATGATGGAGGTACATGTTATGTCTTGGATAGTTTTAGAACTGATTCCTTAATTCAGCCATCCACTAATAAGGCATGGTGGCCACTTGTAGCAGAAGTTCAGTTCCCAGCACTGATCCATTCTTATTAACTGTTCCCCATTCATGTATGTGTTCAGGGGAAGTGAGTTTAAGCAGTATATCATCTCTTTTGTGTCTGTTTTATAGATAGATGATAGATAGATAGATGATAGATAGATAGATAGATAGATAGATAGATAGATAGATGAATGATATGATATGATTAGAAAACCACCCAAATTGCCATAAACCACTTACATATCACTTATCATGTGGCAATACTCGTAAAAGTTTTTTTTATCATAGGGTTATAAGCTTCCATGTTATTGATTTTCAAGTGGGCGTCCGTGCAGTTGACTGTAAGCATGCATTAAACATGAATCTGTATGAGGCTGATGTACAGTGATTTGTTGTTGTTGTTGTGTACCTTCAAATCATTTCCAGCTTATGGCAACCCTAAGGTGAACCTATCATGGGGTTTTCTGGGGCTGAGAGTGGGTGAAGTGCCTAAGGTCACCCACTGGGTATCCAAGGCTGAGCAGGGAATCAAACTCTGGTCTCCAGAGTCGTAGTCTAAATAAGGATAATCAATTAATTAACTTGTATTTTACCAAAGATAGTACAGAACCATTCAATGCAAAACCAAACAAACAAAACCCCTATGGTTTCAAGTAGATGCTTTGGCAATTGGAATGGAAGATAGGGCAGTGTTGATTCTAACCATTATACAAAACACCCAAGTCACTCCTTGTCAGCTGGAAAACTGTGAAAATTGTCTGCTTTTGGTTTGTTGCAACACATCTCAGAAGAGTTAAGCTCATGTGACATTTTAATTACCAACAAGTGATATTTGGTATTAATTTTGATGAACTATAACCCAATTCATCAGATGGATGAAATGTTGCCTCATTTGGCAGATTACCATGCACAAATTGGGTGTTAACACAATATCCTAACAATGTTCTTATTATGTGCCTTGAAGTCAACTTCAGCTTATGATAACTGTATCATAGGGTGTTCTTGGCAAGATTTATTAATTTGTGATTTCCTTTCTCTCAGGCTTAGAGAGTGTGACTTATACAAGGTCATCCAGTGAGTTTCAAAGGCTGAGCAAAGATCTGGACTCTGACCTGTCCAAGTCACACTAGACAATGCTGGCTCTATATTCCTAAGTTACACATCATTACCACATGTATTGGGATGAAGAGTTTTTATTGTACTGGGGATTTTTTTAACTAGTTCTTGAAGTAAATTTTAGATCTCAGGAAAGACTGAAATTGTGGACCATGCACAAAAACAATGGATGGGAAAGCCTGTAGTACTTTTTGTCTCCTAGGATAGTTTCTAATCCCACGGCTAGACTAAAGGAAAGTGAACTGGACTAAGGCTATCATTTGTTAAATGGGAAATTTTGTGGATAAAATTTAACTTTTACATATAAGAAGGAGGATGGATGAGGAAATAATCTTTATAATTAAGTGAATCAGTGAGTTTTTTGGTCATTTTTAAAGTGATAATTATTGTGACTGATAGACCAAAGAAGACTCAGAGTTCAAAGAAGACCAACTGGCAGAACTTCAAAAACAGAAAGAAGTCCTTATTTCACTGTTTGATGAAAAACGCCATGAACATCTTCTTAGTAAAGGTAAATAAGTGCATTACATGCAAATTTCAATCGCCCCTTATTAGTAGATCACAAGAAACTAAGCTGTACTACAAATGATATAATTTTGCATTATTTAATATAAATTTTACAGGTGACAGAAGACTGTCCTACAAAGCAATGAAAGGAGCTTTAATGATCTACTTCTACAGGTAAATACATACTTCTGTATCCTCTTAAGTGTATCTATTGGTAATCTTGTTTTAATCCTTCAAAGAAAGATGCTGGGTTTGCTTTTTAATATGTAAGTCAGTATTTGAAAGCACATTGAAGACTTTTTAGATGAAATGTCCTCAGATTTTGGATTTTGTTGAAAAAAAAATAGTTTTGCACAGAACTTTGCTTTTCTCTCATTCCTTTTCTTCTTTTTAAAATTCAAAATATTCTGCCAGAGAAATCTCCACCTCCTTGAAGTGTGAAATATGGTTTCAAAAAGTTTATGCCACTATTTGATTTGAAGGTTTCAGATTTTGTTACATGTAGTGCCATATATCCTTAAAGGCAAAGCAGTCTTCAAAAAAATTCATGGAACATCAACGTAAACAAAATTAACCTTTGAATTAGTGATGCAAAGCATGTTCAAAAGTATTCAGAAATGTTCGGAAAATTGTCAGAGAACATTTTTTCTTTGAATATCAAGAACCCTGGCAAGAAGAATCCTGGGCTGATGAAAATGTCTGCAGTTCAGGACTTACTGTGTTTAAAATTCACAAATTATTATTTTCTGCAATTTTCTATCAAACCAACCATGTGCACATTTTGTACAAAATAAGTATGAATTCTGAAAGGGCTTTGAAGACTTTCATACGGTGGAAAGAAAATTTACTCATTGCTTACTTTGAGGGAAATAAAAACAGTGAGTAATGCATTTCCTACTCAGATTTAAATATGCCAGAACCTGATCCAATGCATATTAAGTAAATTTTTTTGAGCTGGTAAGATATCTAAGTAAAGATCTTTAGATCTCAGGTAAAGGTTATGAGTTTAGCATTTTTCTGCATCTCCAAGGCAACTACTAAAAGGGAAAAGAGTTTTACTGGCAAAGACTGCTCTTTCTAGCTTGGCTTAAGTCATGGGTGGACAACTGCAGGGGGCCAAAGGTGAACTTGCCTCCACCCTGACCATCCACAGGCTGCACTCCAGGCACGGTTCCCAAATGCCTCTGTCTTTGTCTGATTCCTTCGCAAATGGTGGTTGGAAATAAAAGGTGCAGCACTTCCTGTCACCATTTTGAGAAGGACTTCATCAAGATAGAGGTATTTGGGCGTGCTGAGAGGTTCTGGGGTGGCTTTCTGTCTAGAGGTATTTTGGACATTTTCAGAGGGCTTCCACAAGGTTTTCAAGCAAAAATTACACACAATAGTATCAACATTTTTAGAAAAAAAAAGTGTGTGTATGTGTTGGGCTTTGGCAGGACTGGCAGAGAGCTTCAGGAATCATGAAAATGGACAGTGATGTATTTAAATCTTTTACTCCAAGACTTAAGTCAAGTCTCTACCTTCTTGTCTCAAATCAAGTCTCAAGTCCTAGAAAGATACTTTCAAGTCAAGTCTCAAGTCTGGGAGCCAACTTTATACCCCAATGTATATTCCAGAATTTCTGGACACAGTCCAATAAAGTCAGTTTTAACAATTTAAGCAGAGTCAGCCCTCCACATTTGTGATTTTGCCACCTGCAGCTTCAGAAGTGGAGAATAGGAGCCTTCTTAGTTCCCATTTGTGGAGCTGAAGGATTTTTCAGAAGTGGGGAATAGGATCCTTCTTACTCCCCATTACCGAAGCCTCAAAAGCTTAAGAAGGAAGGATCTTTCCTCGTCAAGCCCATTGCCTAACACATTTGCTGTTCCCCTCTGAGAAATGTGCCCTGCATGCTGGGTGACTCTTATCTTCTGCTTAGGAAACTTTTTAGAAGGCTCCTCTGATATACAGCAGGGCCTGCCTCAAGCCCATTGCCTAACCTGTTTTCTGTTCCTCTCTGAGAAATATGCCCACACTTTGGGTTTGAGACAGATTGTCATGTGACCAGAAGGCAAAAAGAGATGGAAATGTTCAAAGTCGTAAGATTTCTGGACAAATGTGTTATGTTACTGAACCAAGCAAGCAAGTCAGTCACTAAAAATCTACAAATGTCAAGTTGAGTCAAATGATGCACTCATCATTTATTGCCACATCGCATCTGAGTCAAGTCACTGAAGTGACTTATGTCCGACTTGAGTCCGAGTCTGTCGACTCAAGTCTACATCACGGCACCAAACTGTTGTGGTAATTTCCTCCCAAAAGACACCACTGACTACCATTACATTTCTAACCTTTCCCATAACGAGGCCCGAGTCTCAGGAGACTGCCAACATTAAAGTCTATGCATATCTGGAGAAAATCAGAACCTTTAGGTGCAATTCTAACCATCACACTTCCTTAGTAAGCTGACCCATTGAACCAAGTGGGCCTTCTAGAATCATAGAATCTTGGAGTTGGATGAGACCACAAGGGTCACTGCCATGCAGGAATACACAATCAAAGTATTCCTGACAGATGGCCATCCATCCTCTATTTAAAAACCTTCAAAGGTGAATCCACTGCACTCTGAAGCAGTGAATTCCACTGCTGAACTGCTCTTATTGTCAGGAAGTTCTTCCTAATGTATAGATGGAATCTCTTTTCCTTCTAAGCAAAGATGTACAGGTTTGCACGGTTACTATTTTCATCATGTATAAGTTAGTTCTTGAATTCTCCTTGATCTGAAGGCCACAAACAATTTGTACTTTTGCTTGTGGTAGGACCATCAGTGTGAAATTTCCTTTTCCCAGTTTCTGTGCATTCATATTCAAGTTTATAGAAAGAGAAGAAATGATGGCCTCAAGAAGCAAATTACAAACTCTCTCTTTGCTATCAATTAACTCTTGGTTACTTTTGAACTATTCAGCTGTGGCAAAATATTAACTAGTTTTAATCAGCTTCATGTGCTAATAGTACAAAGTGTGAGTGTAATCAGCATGCTTTTTAATTTGGCATGTACTGCACAATAATATTGTAAATTAGAAGAATTTAAGTAAGCTGATGAACCTTTTTTTTTTTTTTTTGGTCCTTTTAAAAGGGAGGAACCTCGCTTTCAAGTTCCTTTCCAGCTTCTCACTAACCTGATGGATATTGATGTGCTGATGACTAAATGGAGATGTAAGTTTTCTTTCCAGTATTCCTTTGTTTGTTGTTATTATGTGTGTTATGTTTGTGTTATGTATGCTGTTATGTTCAAGTATGTTGTTATGTTCAAGCTGATTCCAACTTAGGGTTTTATTTAGGTATTATAAGGTTTTCTGGCAAGATTTATTCAGGGGAGGATTGCCATTGCCTTCCTCTAAGGCTGAGAAAGTGTGTCTTACCCATCGCCTTACACTGTCAGTACAGCACCCAGACCACTATCATACACTGGCTCCTTCCTGTGGTGCAGCTATCATAACATTGTAACTCATATTGCTGCTTTAACTGTTAAGAAAACACCTTTTCACAGTTGACAGGACTATGATGAAAAAAGTTATAGACAAAAATACACTAACAAAGCACTCCTGACAGATAGCCATCCAGCCTCTGCTTTAAAAATTTCCAAAGTAGGAGACTCCACCACATTCCAAGGGAACCTATTCCATTGTCAAGCAGCCATTTCTTACCATTAAGAAATTCTTCCTAATGTTTAGATGGAATTTCTTTTCCTGTAGTTTGAACCCATTGCTTTGTGTTCTCATCTCTGGAATAGCAGAAAACAAACTTGCTCTGTCCTCCATATTACATCCTTTCAAATATTAAAACATGGCTAACATGTCACGTCTTGACTCTCTCTTCCCTAGGCTAAACATAACTACTTCCCTAAGCTGCTCCTCACAGCTCATGGTTTTCAGGTCTTAGGCCATTTTGGCTACCAGTCTCTGGATACATTCCAGCTTAGTGACCTTGTGACCATCAAGTCACTCACTTTGGGCAAACCATTTAGCTCAACCTCCCATGGCTCATATCTGCAAAACTGAGATAATAGACTGTTAGAACAAGGAGTTAAATCCAATGTTTCATTAGTGGTTGCAGCAGAACTTTCTTCCTCTGCCCCTTTCAGCCCTCTGTGCTACCGAAGAATAAGACAATGGTGTGTTTTGAGGGATATCTTAGAGATTGCATAGGAGTGGAAGAGGACAGAAATCACCTCTCACTGGGTTCTGGTGCATACTGTTCTTATATTGTGACACTCCAGTGTGGTGTACTTCTCAAGATGATCTATGAGGAGCACTTTAAATAGTCCAAAACAATGATCCTGAATTCTACCTTATTAGTTCTATTGACCTCAATGGGTTTACTTCTGACAAAACAGGTATAGGGTTGTGCTGTAAGCCACAATCGGCAGACAAATATTTAATTTACACAGGTGTGAAATGTAACATGATTTAAAAAGACACTTGTGTTGTAATACAGACAAACAAAATTATGGTCAAAGAATTAAGATTGGTGCATTTATAAGGTAGAACAACAGTTATATGTCAAAAAATTCATCATGGACATTAAGAAGTTTGTCTCTATGTTTAGATAATCATGTATGTATGGTGCACAGAATGATTGGCAGCAAGGCCGGGACGGGCGGATCGTCAGGATATCAGTATTTACGCTCAACCGTAAGGTAGGTCCACATGGTAAAGGCCAGTGAAATAAGTTTTTATGGTGACTCTTAGCATTGTCATAATCAGCTATGTAAAGAGCAAGTCTAACACAACATAAACAATCGCTGCCCTACAATGTTTTTAGGCTGGAGTTCCTATTATCCTTCATCATCATCTATTCTTGCTAGGGTTCATAAAAATTACAGTCCAGACATATCTGGAGGGCAATAGGTGGCTCCGTTTGCTCTGTAGGGAACTGAGTCTGGTATTATAATAATCCTTTATAGGTAAGAAGACACACGTACATGCCATAAAAGGATGAGAACACAAAGAAAGGAAGCATTTCTTTAGTATCTATGCCAGAAACGCACAGCTAGGTTTCCACCAGGTAAGTTGCACTATAGTTCTGTCATGGAACCAGGGCCCTTCTCCCACTCAATGCTGACTTCTGCCCTTGATAATGGCAACTCCCAGGTTCCATTCATTAGATGCTGCCACCACCCACTGAATTAAATCCCTGACTTAGTAGGTCAGTGAGAGGCCACAAGGGACCCACCAAGCTTAGAAACCCCTTTCCTCCTCCCACCCGCTCTGGGAGAGAGGAATCTTATCTACATGTGTCACCAACAAGCACATGGGAATGGAGAAGAAGCAGGGAGTTCTTTACAGAAAAGCCTTTATTCTAAGAACAGGCAATGTAGATAACAGAAGATATCACCACACATGGGAGCGCCTTCCTCCAGGTCTTGCTTGGTCATTACAAGTTACAGATAGTATCTCATATCAACCAGAGCTTTCAAAAGAACAGAAATCCTAATACGAATAAGAAACATCCTATGCTACTTGCACAGTTGGTCACTTTCTGAGATGGTGCGCAGAAGGAAGATCCGGGAGGCAAGACCTAACTGGGCCTTACCTGCAACCAGCATTGGTGTCTTTGTTTTTCTGCTTTGTTATAAAACTTCTTCACTGAAGCATTTCAAAGATTCTCCCCCTAATTGGGCAGCTATATCTCATGGCCTGTGATGCTGACCCCCAGTACGATGGAACCTAACTCTAGCAGTTCCTTAACCCTTTGTTTGCCTGGAGGGACAACTATCTTCCTTCAACTCTGTTACCTGGATAATGGGAACCCCCATTGTCCCAAGTTCTCATAATGGTGGGTGGTTACAGTATATTTGGAGAATATCATGTTGGAGAATACTGGTTTACATATCTATTTTAACATTCAGCTATCTTTTTATGATGGGCAGTGACAGTTGCATTCAATGTCAAATCCATGTCTGCAAAACCAACTCGTAAAAAAAAAGAAAAATATGACTAGGAAAACTATACTGATACAAGATTTCAAAAAGAGGGTGAAAATAATGAGGTCACTTCATCCTCCACTTTCAAAACACTACAGTTAAGTCTCTATAGTGAAAATGACTTGGAGCAGATTCAGGAGTAGTGGAGATGCATCACTAATGTAGCAAGGAAAGATGCAGTAAAAGGCCATTAACTGGAGCTCAGGTCTGTGTTGATGTGATCAAAATAGTTCTGTTCATAATAAGCTTCTCACACCAATGGTTTATCAGATGCACTTGTGCCACCCACTTAATTTCAACCAGTAAACCATGCAGCAACTCGAGCAATTAAATTACACCACAGCTAGTTTTGGCCTAGTTTTACAAAGCAACTGGAGAAATTAAATTCCTGCAGGTTACATCTTTTCCTTTGAATGTATAGAGGTGTTGGAAGTAAGCTATGGCCTTCCAGATGCTCGCATACATCATCTCCCATGTATTCTCAATGTACCTGATCTTGCATGAGACATATTCACATCTTCTAGAGTCTCAGCTTTCCTGGTTCATTAAACAGGTCAGAGAGGGACAGAACAATTGGGTAAAGGGAATGATGCATACTTCTTTACAGCAAGACAGGGTCCCAGGATGTCTAATGGAGGTTGCTATAAGCTGTCTATTGAAAAAAACCTTCCTACACCCCACTGTATTGGATTATGACCGGTATTTTTCAATATTTCATTTTTGGGAAAGGTACTGCAGCATGTTGTAGCTTCGCAACTCTAGTAATTCCTGGATGAGATGGATTATCTAGATTGATTTCAATCTGACTTCAGGCCTGGTTATGGGATGAAAACAGCTTTTGTGGATGGGGGAAGTGTTTTGTTGTCGGTTCTGTTGGGTTCTTCAATATCATTGAGAATGGTAACCTTCTTGGCCATCTCATTTTGATGTGACTTTGACTCTGAACACTCTTTTACGATGGCTTCATTGTTGTCTGGAGGGGAGAGCCCAGCAGGTTGGGCTAGGGTATTCATTCCATGGCTTTTGGCCTGTGGAATCACACAGGGTTCTGTTTTGTCCCCCTTGCTGGTTAACATAGGCATGAAATTGGTGGAGGTTGTCTGGAGTTTGGGGATCAGGTGCCACCAGTATGCCAACAACAGCCAACTATTTCTCTTTTTCCCCTAACTCCTTGAAGCCATTTTTGTTCTAATGCAGTGTGTGTAGTCAGTAACAAATTAGATGACTGGGCAAACAAATTTAAGCTTAATCCAGACATGACACAAAGTTGCTGGTTAGTTGAAAGGCAAATCAGAGAATAAGGATTCAGCCTGTACGAGATGGGATTACACTTCCCCTGAAGGTACATGTTTGCAGTTTGGATACAAACTTAGATTCAGACTTAAGCCTATAGGTTTCCTAGACCCAGGTTTCTGAGATGACCAGGACTATATTAGCCAGTATGCCAGATGCTGTTCCTACAAATATTTAATCTATGTGGGGTTGCCTGTGAGAAAAGTGATCATAAACGAGTTGACTGAAAGAACATCAGACAGATCATTGCTTGTATGCGATTCCTTTATTGCAACCGCTTCAATGGCTTGGGGTCCATCTTCAGGCACAATTCAAAGTGCTGGTTATCTTCTGCTATATAAAAGTCAAAGTTTGTGAGTTTGTCTGTTTTTCCATGTCAGGCAGGCAAAGACCTCATATGATTGGCTGTGTCATGCAAGAAGATCTCATATGATTGGCTGCCTGTGAAGATTCTATGGAATCTGGGGGTTGGCAGTTTAGTGAGGGGTCTTTAGAATTCTCAGCCAGAGAGCTCTTGGGCCTAGCTGGCTGTTATTGAGACGAGGCCGAGCAGCAAGGAGGGGGGCAGTGTATTCCCTCAGGAACCCAACCTCTGTATGTTAATCACTCTGTTACTCTGTTAATCACTCTGTATGTTAATCACTCTGTAATCACTCTGTATGTTAATCACTCTGAATACAGATTGGATTGGGGAATATAGGGAAAAGTTACAGGTACTGGACAAGAGAGTTTGGTGAGTTCTCAAGAGGAAAAAATGGCCTTATTTAGTTAGTAGTAATATAAAAGAAAAAAAGTAATAGGTAATACTTTTGATCCTTTCTTATGGAGCCTTTCCATAAGGTATTTCTAACAGTATCACCTATGAGAAAATAAAACCCCAGGCAATGCTGGGTATGTATGCTAGTGATCTAAAAAGTTCTATATGACTCTGCTCCAGGCTAGCTGAAAGATCCTATCTTCTTATATAAGCCTGGTCTTTGTGGGAGGCCCTTCTCTTGGTTCATGTGTTCTCCAGCTCTGACCTAGTACTGGAAAACCTGACCTAAACCTTTTGGATTAATGTTCTTGAAAGCACACATATGGCAGAGGTTGAAGGCAGCCGGTGATGAGCACAGTCACTAAGTGAGCACGATTAATCCCAGTTGTTGACAGCTGGTACACATATTTGAACCTCTGTGTTATTTCAGATGCTTGCATTTTTATTAAACAGCTGTATTATGACAACCCTTGGTAAAGAATTTTTTAAAAAATGGCTATTAAGCAAGATTATCAGAGAGAAATAAAGCGATTTATTCTAAACTGATCATCCTTTTTATATGCTGTGGGTGAGTTTTTATTTGGTTCATTGTCTTTTAAGCAGCAAGGGGACTGCTCTCATAAGCACTTATTTATCTTAAATTAAAACTTTCTGCAGGAAAGAAGTGTTTGTTAGGCAGAACCACATATATCCAGAAGTAATAAGGGTAAAGGATGAAACATAACTATTGTTGTTGTATGGGCATTGTAGCACAATATTAAAAGGAAAAAAGTCTGCTCTGAAAAAGATTCCAAGCTTTTTTTCTGTGCTAGCCTATTGTGATAACCAGGTAGACTCATCTTGCTCATCATCTTCCGTTATATCGACATAGCAAAATAGGGTTCATCTTGCTCTGTGATTTCAAAAGTCTTCTAGTTGCTATGTGCCTCCAAATCAACTTCAGCTTGTGGCAGCCCTATCATAGGGTTTTCTCTGAAAGTTTTTGTTCAGAAGAGGTTTGCTATTGCCTACCTCTTAGGTTGACTGTGACTTACTGAAAGTTACCCAGTAGTTTTCCATGGCTGAGAGGGATTCAAAACCTGGTCTCCAAGAATCTTAGTCCAACACTCAAACCACCATGGTATCTCTTTTAAGACATCTATCAATAACCAATGAGCAACCATGACAATTATACAGAGCCTCTGTTTTCAGAGGCAATTTAACTCTGACTCTGAAATATTTTGAACCTGTGAGAGATTACTTGGACCACTGTGTCATCCTTGTAAAATTCCCTGGTGCATCTGCTTGGCCAACCACAGTGGAAACAGACTACAGGACTTCTGGGATCTTTGGTTTGAATCAATGAACGGAATCTTTTCTATGCAAATTATTTCTTTTGTTTCTGTTGCTTTCTACATTTTTGTTGCAATCTGCCTTGCTGTAAAAGTCAAGGCAGAGCAAAAATAAAAGCATACAAACACGCAGAGCCATGTTTCCACACACTTTCCGCACAAAAAGGGAAGTCCACAGATGGAAAAAGTATGGATATATAAGCTTCCCCACTGCAGGGACAGAAATTCCACTGGCCTTCTCACTCTGTTGTCAGTGTCCCGATAGTAACATTGGTAAATGTTTCAGGGGTTGCTTTAGACTTGCTGGTTCTCAAGCCCTCTCCCCTTCCCCAACATATCTCTCAAACAGGGAGAAACCACCTAGTCTAGGAGCTGGCATACTAATTTTCCATTTGGCTGCATTTCCCCTTCCATGGAACCCAGACAGTCTAGCTGGTAGACATTGTGTAATACATTTTTATACTATTGCCAGCTAGTCAAATAACTCTTTGCAAGCATTTGGGGACAGCCCTTCACTAATAATAGTAAAGTAATACTGTTACAGCACTACAATATGATAACAATAACAATGTCAATCTTCATTTATGTCCTACCTTTCCCCCAGAACTGAGATTCAAGGTGGTTTACGAATTTAAATAAATACAACAGTCTTGCATATCAAAGGTTACATGTGTGCCAGTATGTTGACAAAGCATGTTGTTGTCACTGCAGAATCTATAGCAATGGTTAGACTACTAACAACTTTCCGACTCGTTCCCTCAAACCTATGATGACACTCCCCACAGGACTGGCTTAATGTGCACAGGATTCCCCCTGCCACACATGTCAGGGTGAACCTACTCCATCTAGCTTGGATCACAAGATGCTGGTGATTCCCAGCCTTCAAGTATTAATATTGGAGATTGGGAGAACATGACAATTATTTCAAGAAAAACAAACCCTGCCATCACAAAATTTTCACCAGCTGAATCGAAACCATAATTTGTGTGAGTTGGGATATTGACTACATCTGCAAACACGTATGAAACAAGAAAGTATTGAATACTGCTTTTCATTAATGCATTTCTTTTTTCTTCGCAGTGACAGGTACAAAGTGTTTGTTGATTTGTTCAATCTATCAACATATTTGGTGCCGAGACACTGGATCCCTAAGCTGAACCCGACTGTTCATAAATTCCTTTATACAGCAGAATATTGTGACAGTTCCTACTTTAGCAGTGATGATTCAGATTAAAAACCTTCTTTGGATAATTCTTGTAAATAACTGAAATGAAACTAAAAGAAGATTCATCCTTTGATGTTATATTGCAAATGTTTGTTTATATATATAAATGTATGCTTCTATATATAAATGTATGCTTATATTATCAATGTGTGTATATGTGTATTTATGCACAAATGTACTATAGCATTTAAAACAGGGGTGGACAACTGAAAAGAAAATGGGGAGGCAATTCCACTTGTGTAACTTCCCCCCCTCCCGTGAATGGCACTTTCATATTTTGGGGCAAAAAAAACCAGCTGAAATTTGAGCTGCAGGTGATTGGAAGCCACTTGTAGTTCCCAGGTCCTGTTTGTTTGTTTCTTTTTTTTTTTTGGCAATTTCTGGAAAAGGAAGGAGGTTTTGAGTGAGACCAGGACTGCTCCTGATCCCCACAAGGGAATAAAGCTGCTTCTGGCAGTATTTTTGGTGGGGAGGACAGGAAAAAGGGGTTTGCATCTATAGGTGCGCTATAAGCTATATTTTTTTCCATTCTTGGCTCAAAGTATAGCTGAATTACAGAGGCAGTCATAGAATCATAGAGTTGGAAGAGACCCTAGGGGCCATCTACTCCAACCCCCTGCCATGCAGGAACACCCATCAAAGCATTCCCAACAGATGGCCATCCAGCCTCTGCTCAAAAACCTCCAAAGAAGGAGACTCTACCACACTCTGAGGCAGCATATTCCACTGCTGGACTGCTCTGACTGTCAGGAAGTTCTTCCGAGGTTCAAGTAGAATCTCCTTTCCTGCAGCTTGAATCCATTGCTCCTTGTCCTAGTCTCTGGAGCAGCAGAGAGCAAGCCTGCTCCCTCAACATGACATGCCTTCAAATATTTAAACATGGCTATCACATCCCCTCTTAACCTTCTCTTCTGCAGACTAAACATCCCCAGCTACCTAAGCCATTCTTCATAGGGAATGGCTTCCAGACCCTTCGCCATTTTGTTCGCCCTCCTCTGGACACGTTCCAGCTTGTCAACATCCTTCTTGAATTGAGGTGCCCAGAACTGGACACAGTACTCCAAATGAGGTCTAACCAATGCAGAATAGAGCGGTACTCCCTTGATCTAGACACCATGCTCCTATTGATGCAACCAGGAATTGCATTGGCTTTCTTGGCTGCTGCATCACACTGCTGACTCATGTTCAGGCAGGCCATCAGAAATAGTTTACAAATGGGACAAACTCTGGTTTCCATTTTAAAGTAATTGTTCAAATTATTTCTAATTAAACTGTTTTCTGATTTTTTTTTAATGCCGGCTGTATTATTTTAGACTATTTAATTCTGTAACAATAAAGGCATGAATTTGGTTGTATTTTGCCTTAGGAGAGTTTACCCCAGAATGTGGTATAAAAATATTGGAAAGGAAGGAAAATTCCACACACAGTATTTGTGTCAGTTTATATCTTCAGTTACCAATCTATTTAAGCAAAAGCAATTTCCCTGCAAGCCAGAACATGTAGTGCCCCTTGTCACTTGGTTTTCCATATTGTGTAGAGATAGCTAGATCTGCTGCTGTGTGCCTTCAAGTCACTTCCGATTTGTGGCAACACTAAGGCACACCTATCAGAGGGTTTTCTTGATTTTGTTCAGAGGGATTGCCTTTGTTTTCCTTGGAAGTTGAGAGACTGTGACTTGCTCAAAGTCACCCAGTGGGTTTCTATGGCTGATCAGAGATTTGAATCACAGTCTCCAGAGTCACAGTCCAGTGCTTGAACCACATCACACTGGCTCTGACTGCTACGTTATTGGGGGTTAATTTTATTAGAGTGCCTAAAGCACTTACTGAAGAACTGAAAATATTTCACTTGGCTTGGAAAGACTCAACCGTTTCTCACATAATGAAGACAGTTACAGCTCTCCTGAAGACCTTCTCTGTCAACATGGAAAGGTGTGGGATTAAATGCTGGAATGTCCATCTCTAGTTCCCTTTATACCAAGGTAGGTAACATGTGCTCTCCAGGGCACTAAAAAGACACCTCCAAAATTCAGCAGTAACCAAGACAACCACATTTAAAGTAATGATTCAGACTACATTATAAGACTTTTACTGTTTTGCAGGCAGGCTGCCCCCCCCCCCACATTTGCCACCAAACACTGACATCACAGTTTGCAAAAATCATTGCCCAGACCTGGCAAAGCCCCCTTCTCTCCCTGGCAATACCTCAGAAGAAAAAATAATAGTGAAATAAGGTAGATATAGATATGAAGAAGCAAACATCCAATATGTGTCTTCCCATGTATGCCCCTTTTTATTGGAGAAGCAATTGAGAAACCATTTTTTTCTTATTCATCTTTATTATACAAATTAAAAATTACTGTCTTGAGTATATAAAATATATATTTACAATTTAGCTGATATACAGACATATTTTAACCCAAACTGATCACTGAACCAGTTTTCCTCAACTATTAGAAATAGTTATCTAAATGTTAATTCTAAACATTTCAAAATGCTTTTCATTTGTACACAAAAGGCTACTCACTATACATTCAAGGAGAGAAAACAGCATTGCAGATAATTCAGTTATAAACAAGGTATAGGTTAGTCTGCGTCAAGCTGGCAACTTGGGAAGCAGAAGGCTAGAATGACCCTGTAACTGATTGACCCTGTAGCTGCATATATCAGACAGAAAGTAATGTCAGTTTCCAGTACAGCAGGGAAGAGTAACTTGTGGCTTGCAGCCCTGGCCATCTTTTTTCAGCTCTCGCTGATCATTCCGTGGCACTGCTGACAGGAGTGAGCCACAGAGAGAAGCGCTGACACTGAAATATACACCTGTCCCCTTCATCCCTTTTAGGAGATGCTGTGCCTGCTAGTTTGCAGAGCTTTCTGTTGCTAGTGGGGTACCATGCCACTCTCCTGTATCATACAGTTAAGCAGTTATTGGGATTAACACAGTTAAGCTGTGGGAATCCCACCAGTAGCAGTGAAGTGGCCTCCCAATAGGAAATAGGGTTCAATGTGGCTCCCTGACAGTGGGAAGGTCCCACTCCTATTCTAGAGTTTGAATAACACTTTGTGTAAGCAGGGGAAGAAGGTATGTGCACCCTAAACATTCAAGCTACTCATAATTGTGACTTTTATTTAAGTGCTCCACAACCTTCAGTTGTGTTTTGTCTTCACAAGAAGTACAGAATATAGCTGGTCATTATCACAGTTATACAGACAGGATACTGAGACACACAGTATGCTTTGTCTAAGGCCACACACCAAACACATGTTGGCATAAATCCTATTGAATCTACTGGATTTATCTAAATATTGACTCACCATTCAACAACTGATTGAATGGGCCTACTCTAGTGGAGACTAACCTACAGGACTGCCAGCCAATATCTGACCAAGTCTCCAGCTCTCTGCATAGTGTGCCACAGTAACGCAAACCCCTTAAACATTCTGATAAGCAGAATAGACCAAGACTCCCTAACTCCATACCAGAACTGGTAATATACAAACCATCTTTTTTCCAAATTAATTGCTGTAGTGCAATCTGTGTGCCTACTGCAGGGCATGCAATGCACTAATAGTAAATGTCTATGGCACTGGCTGGAACAGGCTCCTTTGTCCAGGTTCTGAGATCGTTAAAGATTCAATGCCCAGAAATAATGTCTCTTCTTGAAAATAAAATGCCTTTATATTTGCACATAAGGATTGAAGTATCTGCCACAGATTCTTTATCTAGAGCAACTGCTTCATGTAAACACAGCAGAAACTTCATCAGCAATACCTAGAAAGCAACAAAGGCACATTTTGATTACTGAAGAAATCCATCTTGTGCACTTTGCAAGAAAATGGTTTTGCAAAATCTTCTCCCATTCTTCACCCTGAGCACAGCATGAGTCTTGCCTGCTTTCATTTCGGATGACAAATGTATCCAACAGAGGTCCCAAGGACTTTGACAAATTTAGTAGTCCCAATAGGGATTCTGCTTTTCTGAGAAGACCTAATCAGTGCATTAGCTATCCATGAAAATTAGCTTCAGAACAATAATGGTGTTTTCATCAATGTATATACATGAACTTAGTTTTACCAGCCTTTTACTCAAAGGCATAACTTTTAAACTGTATATTTCTAAGTGGGGGGATATATAACTTAAAAACAAATAAATATCCAAGCAGGCATGTAGGACAGTCCTCAATGTGACACAATCATATCAAGTCTCTGAAGCTACCTTCTACAGGGAAGAAGTTTGTTTTCAAGCACATTCTGACCCAATAAAGCTGACAATGTGCAAAGTGTCTGTCTGAAAATTCAAACAGGCTAGTAAAATATGGCCATCTGTGTCAGTATCTGGAGAACCATCTGTATGAACATTCAGTATAAACCACAAAGCCTTTGGTTCAACTTACCACAGATATTGGAACCCATTTTAACATGAACGTAGCCATCTATCCCCCATGTCGGTCCCCAGGAATTCCTTACAATCCAAAAAGGAATGCTACCTGTAAAATGTCTTCAATTAGTTTTCACTAACTTTAGTGCCTTTGGTCAAACAGGCACAAACAGCAAAATTTTAAACAATGTAGAAGAGAATACAGAATTTAATAAAGAATCTAGCTTCTTAGGCAAGTAGGTTAGAGTGCTTCAGTCTCCATGCATTAAAATATCAGGGTATAAACAATTCAGCATAGTGCTAATAAAAACAGGTAAAGTAATGTAGCTTTATTTTGATTTCATACACTTTGAGTGGGACCTGTGCAGCCCTGCAAATCCTGTTGAACTGTCAGTAGCTCCAGTCACATGCAGTTCAACAAAACTAGAATGGCCACATAGTTCTCACTCCTGTTCTATACCATAACAGCAGCTTTGCGTATGCATATTAACCCACTGAGAGATAAGTATAAGAAACCTCTATAAATAGCAAATTAGGCAAACTGAGTTAGAAACCTATTCTGACCTGCTACTAATCTGAGCAGCTGAGACAGGAAAGAAAATCAGTGTAGTGATTAGAGTGGTGGACTTGAACTTTGGAGATCAAGGTTCAGGACTACATTTTGCCATGCAACTCAATACATGACTTTGGCCAAGTAATTCTCTCTCAGTTTGATCTACCTCACAAATAGCCTGTTGTAAAGATAAAATGGTTATGCTCAAAGGAAAGAAGAATTATGTATGCCACCTTGATCTCACTTCAGGTAATGCAGGATATAAATGTATTATGTATGTATGTGTACACATATTTGTTACCCATGTGTGTGTACACAACCACTGCTTGGCCTGAATGCATCCTTTACTATCATAGTGTGCATAAAAGCCTAAGGCAAATTTCACAGTCTGGACCACACAACCAAAAACTGGCATTGTTTTGGTGAGTCTTGAGAAGCCTTCCTGCCTGGCAACTAAATGTGCAATATATTAAATATTAAAAAATGTAAAAAGTCTTATTCGTTTCCTCATTGTTACTGAATTTTAACCTGTACTTACTTGGATAAAAGTAAATCCCACAGTAATCAAGTAAGCCTGACTGGGATGGAGCTCAGTCACGGAACAGATATCTAAGAATCATTTAATCATTTAGCAAACAGGTTGAAATTTACCTGTTGTATCATAACCGGTAATAAGAACAGCATGATTTGGTTCTCCACTGGAACAATGATGCTGAATGATACCACCAAGGTAATCTTGCCAGCTGACTGCATCTACAATTACTGCCAACGGACCCCATTCAACCAGCATCTTCTTCATTTTATCTTCCTGACCACTGCAAAATAGAGAAATAATCTCTCATAGTCAGAATTCAAGCTAACATCAAAATGGTATGCATTGACAAGATTTTTAACAAGTTTGGGGGAGTGTTTTATCCTTCAAGATGAAGCACTCCTGCCACTGACAGGGTGGGCAAGTGTAGCCTTAGGGGCTTAAGTAGCCCTCCCAGTTATTTTTTCACTTCGGTCTACCCAAGGTTCCTTGAATCATCCTTTACTGGGGAAAAAAGCATGAACTGGCTCTTCTGGAAGCCTCCCCGAACAGCAATTTACTTATAAATATGTTGCTGGGGGGGGGGAGGGGGGTTTCCTTCCTACTCTGTTTAACATATGAAAACCCATTTTCAAAACCAGAAATGGGCTTCTAGACACTTTTGCATTTGTCCATGCTGGTTTTGGAGGATCCCAGGGGCACAAAATGCCCCCTCCATCTGTGAAATTTGCCCACCTTTCATCTATATAGACTGAGCGGGCTGAACAGCATGAGCATTACCTAGTATCTTTGCCACCATTTGTTTGCCAGGACTAATTGTACAGTCTCAGTCAGATAGCTGAGCACAAACGTTGGACGTGGAATGGGATGGACTGAACCTTCTAGACTATGTTTCTCTTCTCCCTAAGGTGGAACTGCTGCTGCTGCTGCTGTTGATCATCTCAACTGGGATGCTTCCTCATAGCTCCAGAAGCTGGACAGTGTTATTCAATCTATGCAATGATACCTGTTTGCATGTGCAATACCTCAAGCAGCTAGAGAGGTACATAAAAGACTGCTTATAAATACCTGTGGCACCATTTGACTGGAGTGCTGTTACACTGATCACTATGTAATTTTTTAAAACAATTTAGATCATAGTAGGAATAGTTTCAATGGCAATTCATGGAACCACAACCATAATGTTCTTGGAATACTACCTGTTCAGAACCATGTTGCTAGATATTTTATAGCTATTAAAACTAGAATTTCCAATAGAAACTATTTCTTTTACTATTCTGCAGCTCATATTGCTTTCAAGCCCTAATAACCGAAGAAATAAATCTGCATTTTAAAGTATTTTAAAACATATCAATCTGAGTAAGAAATAAGATTTTCAAAAATGCCCTTTTGTTATGACTTAGCTTTTCCATTTGTTATTGGTATACGGGAAATTAAGCAGACAGAAGAGTTGACTCCTATGTATTTGCAAAAACCAGTGGACCATCCCCATCCACTGTAGTTGTCCACCAGCAATTTTTGGTCCAGTAAATACCCTAAAGGCACCAGATCCTGTCTGATCTTAGCAGCTAAGCCAGGTTGGCCCTGGTTAACGCTTAGGAGATCAACAACAAATACCAGATGTTGTAGGCTGTATTTCAGAGCAAGGAACTGGCAAAACCACCTGTGAGTACCCCTTGTGTAAGAAAGCCCTATGAAAAATTCATGGGGTCACTGTAAGCTGACAGGTAACTTGAAGGCACAGGTACGCACATGTGCACACACACACACACATTGTTAAATAGCTGCAATCAGGTTATTGCTTGTACAAGTTGTACTCAATGCCACTGTTTGTTCTGGTCACATGGGACAAACAGTGTACACACTGCAGGAGAAACACAAACAGTACTGATTCCTTTTTATGGGCAACTACACATCATTTATCTGCCTCCTTATATAATCACACCTAATTGGAAAATATAGTACATCTTGTGTGCTATCCTCCATAAATAATCCATTCTGTTTAGAAATCAATAATGGCACTGTTCTGCATTCAGAATGGAAAGCAGAGTAATGAATGTGTTTACCACTACTATAACTTACAGAATTTCCCCTATACCCTAAAGGCATCAGATGCCATCTGATCTTGGAAGCTAAACAGGGCCAGCGCTGGTTAGTACTTGGATAGGAGACCAGCAATGAATACCAGGTGCTGTAGGCTACATTTCAGAGAAAGGAACTGAAAAAGACAACTGAGTATTTCTTGCCTAAGAAAACCCTATGGAATTCATGAGGTTGCCATAAATCCACAAGCGACTTGAAGGCACACACAAAATCACTTCTGGGGGTGGAGGGGGGAATCTCCATTTTATGGAGAGGCTGGAGAGGGACAGAATTCAGACTACTAAAAGTTTTCAGATGCACTGTATCTATTTAAGAAGATCTGTTATGATTATTTTGTATTTTATACCTCAATCTAACAAGCATAATGTTCAAACTTTTTAAAGTAATCATGTTAGTACTTTTTGCATGCATAACAAAAAAACCCACAGCCATTTAAGTATCTGGAGCAACAGTTTTCTCAAATTCTGTAATTTATTTACATATGTATTTTATTTTACATTTCTTTCTCAGTCCTGGGACTCAAGGCACCTCACAAAAATTAAAACAGATACAGCTGAAAGTATACAACATACAAAAGTTAAACCATAACTATCAATAGAAAATTAAAAGCATGCCCATTAACAGCACACTATTCAAGGCCCTCTCTCTTTGAGCAGTCTGCACTCACAGACCTGCCAAAACAAAAAATCTTCATCTTCCTTCAGAAGCACAGCAAAGAGGGTGTCAGGTTAGTTTCTCTAGGAGGCAGAGAAGACTCATATATTGAGGCAGCTAGAACAAAGTGAGCATTTTATCAATATCCGTAAGTTGTTACCTGAGATCATAGGCAGCATAATCTTTGACTGAGACTCCAAAATCTGCACGACTGAAGTAATGGCACACTCCTGTTTGAGCTTTAAAAGGATATTCTGAATCTCTCACTAATTTCACACGTGTCTATAAGCAGATAAATAAAATCAATGGCAAATGTACTTACCAAAGTTGCTTTTAACATAGTGGGGTCTCCAGTAATAAATAAGGACAATATTGCATTCAAATAAAGGTGGAATTCCTTTGTTCTGGCCTTATTTTCTGTGAATGTACAAGGGATCAAGCTGGGCGGTCATGGCCTTAGACTGGAGTTTGAGTGGTCACTTTTTTGGATAACACCCAGAATTGTCCAGTCAGTATGGACATCAATCACACTGGCTGAAGAATTCTGTGAGTGATCATCCAAAAAAAAAAGTAATGTTTCCAACCTCTGCTCCAGATGAGCTCTTGATGTTAATTTATATGTGGGTGCTATAGGGGAAGGAAGTATTATCATAACAGGCCATGTGATAACTGGTTGTTGTCTTGTCTGTAATCTTCAGTGGGGTATCTGTCTGGCTAGTAATGGAGAGATTATAAACTAGATGGATTTCTCACCTAATCTAACAAGGCAATGCTTTTTTGACAATTCCCACATTTTCCTTCTCTTTACAAAAATTATCATTTGTTCACAGAGACAGTAGATTTGTAAGAAATTAATACCTGATTCAGCCAGCTCAGAGCACTAACAGTTGAGCCACCATGGCAACCACAATTATTGTATGAGCAGTCAATGACCTGTTGTACACTGAGCTCTTCCAGAACATCCCTTTTGATTGCACTGACAGACTCGATTATACCAACAACACTGAAAGCCCAACAGCCACCACACTAGAAGGAAAAATAAAAAGCAAAACAAAACAAACTCAGAACAAAATCAGTAGTAATGATCACTAGTTAGTCCACATATCCCTTTTCTACGTACCTCAATACAGCGCACTCCTTAAAGACATTTTATAGTTCTGCACAGACTATGTTTATATAATACAGCTTGATCTTTCTAGAAAGTGACCTATTTTTAGCTGAAGTGCACTCATACTGATGGATTTTTAATCTAGACTGTACAGATGTTTTTCTATTAGATGCAAGTTATGGAGAAGCCTGCCTTTATTAACTTCAGAAATAAGAGCTGGAAAAACATGGTTTATTACATTGCTGCTGTCACCACTACACTGGCATATTCTCATCCAGAAAAGACACTTGACTCACTTTATTATTTCAAGGTTACCACATGGTTTTATTATCTCAAGGTTGCCACATGTCTGAACAAAGTCCAGGTATCAGGACAAAATAAAATACAAAGCTTACCATTCCTTGGTTTCTCACTTGTGTAACAACACCCTTGTCACGCCAATCAAACTTTGCTGGTAAAGGTTTTTCTGTCCCTTCTAGTCTAACTCCAGGAGTATATTTGGGAACTTTAGAAGGTTTACTCTGTAAGTAAATAGCTTTAAAATAAAACAAATGTTTCATCAACTTCCAGTTTTGAACTAACCACAGTCAGTTCAGATATTCTGTTTCTATACGCAACATACTTGTATTAACTTAGATAGTATAGGTCCAGCTTAATCAAGGTACACTGTGTTTTCAGACAAGATCTTTATCCTGACCTTGCCCTACCTTTAGAGATGGAATTTTAAAGTGGTCCAGGTCTGGATGCCATCATCCACCTATTGAAATCCTACAGGGTGATGAATGTGATCTGTAGTTGTAATTTTTATTGAATGTGATCTGCATTTTTCTGGATCCTATTACATTCTATCCCACTTCCACAACTGAATAAATATGCTTTATAACCTGAGGCTTTAATATAATTCTATACTGCATCTGAACAAGTGGGTTTATAGCATGAAATCTCATGCTAAAATAAAGACCAGTTAGTCTTAAAGATGCTGCCACATTCCGTTTTTCCTCCCCCTCCCTCCCTCCCTCCCTCCCTCCCTCCTTTTTAGGCTGCAAGAGACCAAAAGTCTTTTGATTTGTAGTGCTAGGAATCATCCAACTGGAAGCACCTTAAATGCTAAGGATTTTTACTGCAATTGAAGTTCGAAGTCTGTGTTTTCTATTTATGCCCAAATGACTATTTTGAGACAACATACCTTGCTTAATAAATCCAACAAGTGCTTCCTTTGCAATACAGTCCCTTGTCTCTACCTGTAGTGGTGATGTTGAGTTTCAGTTCTAATCCCCTTAACTTACAGTTTCCTATTGAACCCAAAACAGCAACCTCTGGTTTAAAGTTGGTTTATGTATATGAGCATTAAAGATCAAACTGTAGTTTAATGTCCTGGTTAGTAAACCAACATTAAAACACAATTCTCCATTTTGCGTCTAATGAGGATCCGTAGCTTAAAGAGACCAGGATCAAAATGACAAATCAGCACACAATAGTAGGAATGGAGTAATCATTGTGTGTGCCTGATACTTGCTCCTAGCTTAGTAACTAGAGTTTGTGTAATCTACACAAACAACCATAGGTTGTCTGGCAATTCTGAGTGTTTTAAAATCTTTTCTTTTAGCACAACAGCTTGTTTGTATGAAGCCCTGTTTTGTCACAAATCTCGATCATTAATACTCTATTTGGCTGTTACTCCAATAATGAGTGGCCCTATGGTGTATTTTTCTGACATGGGAACCAATAAGAAATATTAGGCCAGTTTGGATCTCTGCTCTCTGTGGGAATCTCAACTGCATAATTATCAGGTATATCCTAGAGCCAGAGTCCTACTGGATAGGAAGATAGTAGTTTACTGAGACCAAAGAGCTCTCTGAATGATAATTCTAAACACCCCCCCTCAAACTGCAAACCCCAGGATTCCACGGGATGTTGACAGTGGAATAATAGCACAACAACAGTGTAGTGAGAAAATGGTCAAAGACCGTCTCACAGAAAGTGGTACATAACCACACAGGTAATCACTGTCATCACTACAGAATGAAATGTGCTATCAGACTGCACTTTAAAAATGTCAAGTTGCAGATAGATAGTACAACTTCTTTTAGACATGATGTTTTCTTAAGAAAAATAGCATCCTGTTGTTGTTCTTGGAAAAATAAAGCTATGAACAGAGTAATATCAAACTGCTGTGGTGGCTTCCATTGAACATAAGATGGCATCCTGGGCAAATCCATCAGTTACAAAAATAATACTAACAATTCCTTACCTCTAAATTCTTCAGGAAACAAACTGGAAAACTGGTTTATTCCATAGAAAGCAGTATTGTTGTCACCAGCTGACAGTGAATTCAGATGTCTAATTCTTTTAATGCTTTCCTTTAAAATGAGAGAAAAATTAATTACACCTCTGAAATGCAGCTATTTGTCTGTATTTGGGCAATGTGTGGCCCTCCAGATATTCTTGGTCAGGAACCACAATCAGTAGAGCCAGTGGTGATGATACTGAGTTGTAGAGTTGTAGTTTACATCCACACACACTTACTGAACTGATGCCTATTAATGAAAACCAAGGCTAATTATGCTGTCTCTCAATTGTTGCCTTGGGAACAAAACCAGAATGACTCAATACACATAGAAAACAGTCTATATTGGCAACTTTGCACCACATGTCTATTTTTGAAGGAACTCTGGAAACTCACTTTAAATGATTTTATCTTCATCCTCTCTTCTTCAAAACTCACTTTTCCTGCTCAATCCCTTGCCTTAGGCTCTTCATCTTTTCCAATGGCAAGCAATTTTAAGGTACACCTAATGGTCCAAATGATAGCCCGAATACCCTAAAGGCACCAGATCCTGTCAGATCTTGGAAGATAAGCAGGATTATGACTGGTTAGTACTTGGATAGGAGACTGCCAATGAACATCAGGTGCTATAGGCTTTATTTCAGACAAACTGCTAAAACCACCTCTGCGTCTTCCTTGCCTAAGTAAACCCTATCATTTTCTTATGATTTTCTGGGTGAGTGGTTGAGCCAGGAAAGGTTATTTAAATATACCTAACTAAGTAACTGATACATAGCACTTACCATTATTTTCAGGTGATTTGATAGATATCTATTTGACAAATTATTTTGCCAAACTACTCTAAAGATCATGTTTGATATTGGAAGATAAGCAGGCTCATTCCTGGTTAGTAAGTGGTTGGTAGACTTTCAACAAACACCACGTGCTCTAGGCTAACAGCCATTTCCCCCACTACAATGATAGTGCTATTACTCCACTTTCAATATCCTGTGGACTCCTGGGGTTTGCAGTTTGGGGAGAGATGTTTAGAATTCTCAGCCAGAGAGCTCTTTGGCCTCAGTAAACTACAAACCCCAGCATTCCCCAGGATGTTGAAAGTGAAAGTACTATTACAGCCTACAGTCAGCCCTCAACATTTGCAGGTTTCACTTTTGCCGATTTGATTATTCACATATTATATGCTGTCACCTGTGCTGCCTCCCGGTGCCACTTTTAATAGAGACTGCAAACCTTGTGAGACTGAAAAACTGAGAATGAGTCCCTTTCCAAAATGGTGTGGGGCAGCAGCGGAGGTGGCAGTAAGCCCTGCCAACCCACCCTTCTGCCTCATGAAGGAACCCTGGTGCCTCAAAGGAATCCACAGTGGGTTGAATAAGGTGATCATACTTTTGTGTGTGTGTTAAATATGATTCAGGAGGGCCTAGAGTTATTCACGGTTTTTTCACTTCCCCCGGGGGGCCCTGTGCCCCTAACCCTAGCGAATGTGGAGGGATGACTGTATAGGGGAAATGGCCTCTATTTCAGAGGAACCGGCCAAGCCACCTCTAAGTATCCCTTGCCTTTAAAAACCCTATGTAATCCATGGGGTCGCCATAAGTCGACAGCCAAACGAAGATACATGCGCGCACGCACGCACGCACACACCCGTTGCCATCACTGTCTCCCCTCCCCTTCCCCAGCGTTGTCAGTGCGAATTCTGTGGGAACAGCGACTTGCTGATGTTCGCCTTGCATAACCTGACTTCCATCAAGCCCTGGAAGCGACGAGAGGAAGGAACGTGCTCCATTACGCTGATAACCAGACTGCGCCGTCCCTCTCTTGTGAGTTTATGCAGACCGAGGACTATGAATACGACTCCCAGCCGGAGTCGGCAAAAGAGCGCTGCGTTGCGGCGGGAGTGAGGCAGGTAATGAGGCGAACGGGGTGGGGAGACCCTCTCCGGCGCGCAGTGGAGCCGCCGCCGGCCTCTTCCGTGGTTCATGCGCGCTTTCTGGTACCTACCCGCCGGGCTGCCTCCTCCTTCCCCTGGCGGCCCCCGACGCGGAGGACGGGGAGCTCCGGGTCGCGACACGGGGGACGCTTTCCTGCTTCGGAGGGCTCGGGACGGGCGCCATCCACCAGCGACAGGGTCAAGCAGGAGAGGAACCAGAGCCGCCCGGGCTTCATGGAGACGCGCGGCCGGAGCGCTTCCCGCGACCCTCCTCGGGCTCTCGGGGCTGCGCTTCGCTCCGGATTTCCCTTTCGCTGGCCCCGCCTTCGCGGGAGGGGGTCCCGGAGCGGTGTTTGTGCGCGTGGGAAAGGAAGTGCGTTTGCGCCTCGGCAACAGCGACTTCTAGTGCCTCAGGTGGCGCTTGCTTGGAGCGGGGAGCCGTGGCGCAGTCGCTCGGCTCTGGAACCCGGAATACCGCCCTTGAGGCAGCCTTGGCACTGAGGGTGGAGCGAGGAACGGGACGAAACAGCGCCTTCAACTCACTAAAAACTTGGTCCCTCAAACAGGCCATTATTTCTCCGGCCATTTCCGTACCAGGCTGTTATAGTGCTGATACTCCAGTTTCAACAGCCTATGGAATCCTGGGGTTTGCAGTTTAGGGATTTTCTCACCTATTTTCTTACAATTGTAATGGTGTGTTTTTATTTGTTTTTACAGTTCATTTTTGTTTTCCGCTTGTAACCTTAATAAAAATTGTTTTTTTTTAAAAAGGACAATATAACCTGAATATTTCATTTTAAGCACAGGTTGTAAGGAGTTAGCCGCTCTGCGTTTCATAAACATAGCTAATAGAATGTGCATTTCTAATTTGTGTGCACTATAAACATATTTGACTGAATTCTCTCTTCCTGCAAGTGCCTCATAATTGTCATCATTTTGGGTCCCATGTGGGAGAAAAGGGGGGTGTAAAATAAGTTTATTTATATGGTACCATCAGAATGCAGGACTCTGCAAGAGAGCATTTTTCTTCATTTAGAGCAGACATTCTAAAGCATGGACAGCACATGAAGGGTTTTAGAATGCTTTCGCTCCTGGGAGACAAATCACAAATTGAGCATCCTACATCTTCCAGTTGAAATGTGAGCAAAAATCTAAGGGGAAAGGTGATGTGTGCTGGACATATATTTTACACTTTCAGAACTAGATTTGAAAATGGGTACAAAATAGGATAATGTAAAATATGTAAAATAACGCAAAATAGTCCCAAGTGCTGATAAGACCGGAATGCATTCAGCTTCTGCCTCTACTGTATACATTGTTGTTGGGTGCTTTCAAGTTGTTGCCAACTTAGGGTTGCCGTATGGGGTTTTCTGCTCATCATCCATTACTAGCCCTCAGATTAAATACTTGGGGGTCGTAATGGATCATATTGGTACTGCTTAACATATTGCATAGAAGTAAAGAGCAGATGTTCTGGGTTTCAGTTCCCATTAGCATAGTCAATGGTCAGGAATACTGGGAGTTACAATCCCCATGCTCCCAGTTCGGAGAAGACAAGTCTAGTATGTTTAAAGGGCCTTGTGTAAATTATCTTGTAATTCTTATAACAATCATTTTAGACTGTAGTTTATAATTTCATACTGCAGGTGAGACCTATGGCCAGGGGAAAGAGTAGTGTGGCTAAGTGTACCAGATAAATTAATGTCAAAGATGAGATTTCAATCAGGGATTCATAACTCTGCAGCTTTGCCACAGTGACACAAATTCACTTAGTGACTGAGTTAGGAAATTTTAGACTCTAGATTTAATGGCCTCCTGAGATGCTAGTGGGTGTTAACGTCACTGGATGCAAAGAGGGTAAATGAACCCTGCTGTGTTTAGGGCCTCTGAATGTATGTAACTCCCAGTAGAGTCCTGCTTTGGCAACACTATTGCCAGTTTTCAAATAATTATAAAATAGATACACAGGGAGTTTAAAGGGCTAATTCCTCTTTTAATTATCACAAAAAGTTCACTTATTCATAGGTTCAACCATTAAGAGAAAAGGGTTTTGTTATGTGAAAGACCCACATTTTCATGCTCAGCTTCTTATATTACAGTAGCTGCACACTAATTCTCCTTTGAGTTGGGAGTTTCTAGTCTGAGCATGTGATCCTCTAGGCTGTCAGCTTCATATATTGGTTGCAGTCCACAGCATTAAGTCTGCTCAAACTCAGTTCAAGTGGGCTGGAGTGTGCTGAGCACTTTGCTGTGTGTTGGTTGCGATTCTTAGCTTTATTTGGAAACTGATTTCCAAATACAAAATATATATGTACAGCATTATTTCTCAATGTTCTCTGTGTGTATACTGATGCTTTCAAGTTGCAGTGTTGTTTGCTCACTTTACTGAAAGTTTTCTATAGTTTGAGATACTGATTTATTATTTCTACTGTTATATTTATATCCAGCCTTTCTTCCAATGAACTGAGGGTGGCATATGTGGACCTTCACTGTATATTCTCACAACATTCCTGTCAGAAAGTGAGCGAGCTTTGTTTGTATTGGTTTACCACTAGAAAATAAACAAGAGAAAGTATTGTTTGCAGTTAACTCTTCTTCCCAGTATGATGTCGTTAGTTCTTAATTAATATTTTCTGTTTTTAAGAAAATTGACCCTCACTGAAGAAATTTGCTAATCTTTATTTCTATAGATTTTAATGAAAGTACAGTTGCTCTGACAGAAGTTCATATAATTAATATGTATACAGTTTAGGGTGTGCAATTAATGCAGTTTTGAAGATACGCTTAGTGAAGTGAAGCTTCACAGCTGAAGTCCAGATTTATTTATTTTACATGCAGTTTCAGTCTTCCAAGATGGCCCCTCTGAACACTTCTCATGATATGGAAATTCTTGCTGATTCTCTGTTCGTCTGTTAATGTGCTCACCTCTGGTCATTGTAATGGAAGGCAGATAGTTTACTTAGACAAAGATTAACACTCAGTATGTAGAAATATTTCCCTAGTAGACACTTGGGGGCAGCAGCGTACCTTCAAACATACAAGTGCAGAAGGCTGTTCCAGAACAACCAAGAAATACATGGATTCCAGGCTAAATCACAAATTAAATGGAAGATCTAGGGTAAAATCAGTGCTTCTGTGAAGTTAGGCTTAAGTATGAACTGAACAGGTGGATCAAATTCATTTTCTTGTGGGAACAGAGAGATAAGTTCAGGAGCAAAGGTGATACTGGCCTCAGGATTTTCCGAAATGTTGGAACAGAAAAGAATACAATAAAAATGATACTGATTTTCTGGGGAAAGTAGACTGTTATTACCATACTTGAAGGGACTAATACAGAAACTGTCCTCACTTTCCCAATAAGAATATATTAACACTACTTTCATAGGGGTATGAACCACTCAAATCTGAATGTCATATATATTTCAGTTACTTTGATAAATTTGAATAACTTTATTGCTAATAAAGAAGGTTGCATACGCATTCATTGTCATGGCTTCTTCACAAATTTTATTTAATTTTAGCAGCTTAACAAATATGGAGAGCATTTTGTCTGGTCATTTCAGAAGCATGAAACTGTATATGCAGACGTCGCGATCTAGAGTTTGGCAGTGATGTTTAGCATTATGTAACTAATAGAATAAGATCCTTTTTAATTCATGCCTATAAATAGTTATGTAATCCAAATCAGTCTTCCTAGTAATCTACTGTAGTCTATTGTTGAGAGCCACTTCATGAGAACTGGAGGGGGTGAGGGAGTTGACTTCCTTACCAGGTGGTCTTGCAAAGTAGTGGTGAAGTCATGGCACCTGCTGTTTCAGCACTGTGCATGATGCATGGCTGCTGAATGACTGAATACTGTATGCTCCAAATAAAATATAAAAAAGTAGAAGTTGCAGTGAGTGCAAGTGATTATATCAATAATCTATATGTTGGGTGCCACATCACTTAGTTGTGGTTCTCTCTGCCTTGTGATGCCACCCTGAGTTCACTAGAAGAAAGGCTGGATGTAAATGGAACCAACGAAAATGGAATCATTGTCCTCTTCCATGCACTGTTGCTTAGTAATAGAAATTGATACCAATAGAACTGCCACACAACCCATCTTTGCACAATGGCACAAGGAGCCAGTATATTTAGAGGAATTGTCTTAACTACCTGTGCACATGCTGACTTGAGGTACTGAACTTGGCACAGCTTAGTTTTTGATAATTGGGTTAAACTGGCAGATGGCAAAAACTAAGGCTGAGTTTTATGAGTATGATTGGATAGTAACACAGGCTAGCTGAAAATCATGGCTATCACAGGGCGAAATGATTCTATTACTAATAGGCCATAGTTTTGTCTCATGCAACTATACCTACCTCCATTCTCTGAATTCTTTGAATCAAGTTCCTAGCTGTTACAGTCTTGAAAGTTTTGTATTACACTCTGCTTTATCACAGAATCTTAAGCATATTTACTTGGGATTTGGAGATGACAGCTTTAAAGGATTCAAAAGCTAGACTATTGGAATCCGTAGGACCAAAAACACATGTTCCGGTTAGGGATGCAGTTTCAAACTGGAGGCTGTTTTCAGGCTGTTGGTATCTTAATAGGAGCTTGTTCACCTTGACATGCAGAACTTTAAAAATGTAAGTTTTAGCATAAATGCAGTCCATACTTTCTTCAGTACCTGGAGTCCTATATGCACATCAGAAGTATTCAGAATACAGACACATAAACACACAATTCATTAAAACCTAAATTTACACCAACCAGGGCCCTTTTTGCATGCCAGTTCCTTTGCAAAATGACCTCAGGAGCGTCGTGCGATTGTGAGGACTGTTCCACATGATGTCCTCACAATCGTGTGACACTCCTGAGCCCATTAGGTGATGATCGCACATTATATAATTTTTGGCTCATTGCTGAAAGTGATGCACAATTGCGTGCCCTACATGATTTTTAAGGAAAATAAAAGGTTAGCTAGCCTGAGAATTGGCATATTATGGCATAATGTAGGTCAATAGTTGTCAAAGATATGGATTTTTGAGTAGGAGATATATAACTGCGTTTACTTCCTGTCCAAGCAAGGCATATGTTGGAAGGAACTGTGGAAATTACATCCCTCTTGGCAACTAAGCATGTCTTCCTAGAAAGCTATGTTGAGAATCACTGTCTCCAATACCCATGGGAACTATCAGGTTATAACAGTGTTGATAAAAATGTCATCTTATTTATGCTGTGGGTTGTTTTGCCTTTGCACAGTGGTTTTTTTTGGGGGGAGGGAGCATAGCAATTAGACTCAGACAGATGTTAATGATTAGTACACATTTTTGCTGCTTGTTGAAATGAAGCATTCTGACAGGTTTTTCATAGCATTTGGCCATATGGTTTATTACGGAATACTGTTTGCTGACTGATTGCCATGTGCATGAGTGAAATTATTCCTTGTCTCTCCTTAATTTTTAATCTGAATTTGCTTTATCATAGGTTGTAGCCTGTTGGCAAGTAATGTCATTACAGATAAGCACTGATGTTAAGTGACAAGAAAATAAAATTGCTGATATTTTTCTGTCCTTGTGAAAGAATGTTCTTTTAACTAACTAATTAATTAATTGCATTTATATCCTGTCTTTCTTCTTCTGACATAGGATTCAAGGCTGCTAATAATTAGGTCAGTCACCTGATTTTATTCCATATCAGTAGAGTACAAGCTGTTCCCCAGACTTTGGGACCAACTTGCAGGGAGATGAAGTATGTAATTGTTGTGTGGTCAGAGTTTAAAACAGCAACTTCACATACCTTCCTTCACATACCTTCCTTATTTAATATAAATTTGATTTGTAATGTTAAAACATAGCTGGCAATTCTTATAAAAATATCACTACAATATATAAAAGATATAAAATATAATATGTATATAATCCTTGTTACAATTAACCTTCACATGTAAAACAAACAGATTTAGGTGTTTATAAAACCTACTTCAGATGGATTTTGAGAATTCATATATAATTCTCACACTAAAATCAGTGGTCGTTAAAAGTATTTGACTTTGACTTGATAAGTATGTATTTTACCATTTGTATTGAGAGAAATTCCTTCTACTGTAATTGAAAAAAAAATCATTTTCTTCCTGAAGGTCCAGTCCTCCTTCATGTCTGCTCTTTCAGGTTTTCCCTAAAATATTTCCATAACTTTTAGTTTCTGCAAAATCTGTGTAGGTAGGTAAAATCTTTCTTATAATGAATTTGAAACTTCAAAAGATTCTCTACTTTTTCCTTTGAGAATGATCACAGGCAATCTGATGGTTTCTGGTTTAATAGCAGCAAGTGATTGCAAGAGTTATAATAATGTGCTTAAAACACAAGCCAAAGGTTAATGTCTGAAACAGAAGCCACACTCCAAAATATATATATTTCCATTCGAACCTGAGCTGCTTCCTTACACACTGTTACATGTGGCAAATGCGCATATAGATACTATATTTCAGATATACACAGCAGGAAGCCATGACTGCTAGTAGATTTCCAATCCCCTTTCCAAATTTCCAAGGTAAAATTTATGTTGTACTCATCCTATGTGAAGTTGTACATGTGGTTTGCCTAATTTTACATATTGAGAAATATGAGTGATTGTAATCAATGTCTCAAGCAGGAGTATCTGATGCTCTAGGCAGCAGATGAATAGGTCACCAGCCCATTCCACCACCACTCCTGCCACAAGACTAGCAGAGAAATAAATCAAAGTTAACGTTCTTCATCAGGTATGTAAAAGTAGTTTTACTCATGAATACTTGTACATAGTCAGTGCAGATTCATCTCCTTGGAGAAGGTATCAAGAGAGTAGAAGCATCTCACCTACAGAAGCTTTTATTCCACATGCTTCATGAAGGACAGACAGGGAAAGAGACAGAGGTATGAGAGCAGAAGAGACCCCAAAGAACAAAGAAAGGTTATGTGAAGCAGGAAGAGAGTGGGTGTGAACAAACACATAAACAAACAAGGAGTAACCAAAAACATGCTGTGCCTAAACACCTGCAGAGTGATATGCAGTCTAACTACCTGTGAGTATAGGCATGCAAAGATTGCTAACTCCAACAGCATACAGGAAAATATGCCACATGGCTTTCAGTCACAGAAAAAAACTAGTACAAATGTCAAGTCAATGAGTTTAATATCTAATGCATATATTCATGTTGTGTGCAAGGAACTAGACATCTCACAATATTGACTATAACATCATGTTACTCCACTGGAAAAGCCCTATCCTGGGGTCTACAATTTGATATTAAATATGATTCCGTGTGCCTGAGAGGTCGCCTGGATGAGCACGTAGGCAGCCACAGTCGAATGACTGAAAACCAAGTCAAGCCAGTAAATCCCCAGTCACGTAGCTCCAGGAGACCTCAAGATGTGTAAACCCACAATAAACAAAGGGTCCTCAGCCCTGAGAAGCCGACTTGAGGGGATTAGCGTGTTTGCCCCAAGTTGAGCAAATATCCTATCAAGCGAGGACCATTTGCACGAAGTCACACCACAACCAAATGCAGCTGAAGATCCTGAGACTTTGGCAACACCTTGTAATCTCATCACGCAAAGGAAGCTACCATTGTGGAACTTCTTTCTTGTTGCAACACTCATTGTTCTCCCTGGGAAAGGATTAGTCCTCCAGGTACTTTTTCCCCTACAAATAGTTCCAGTTTTTGAGCATTTCTTTGGATCGCTGCTGGTCATCCCAGCAGACCATTGCTCCATCCGTTGAGTTATCCCCTCAGCCATCTCCGTGCTGAGCCTCACTTCTCTGTTGTCTTCCCAGACCAAGCACTTCAGGAAAAGGTGCAGTATTACCCCAGCTGCAACCCCTTCAAAACTCCACTATCCAGTTTCGTCCCTTTTGCTTCTTAATAGCTCTTGAGTGAGTGTATGAGTGATTGCGTTGGTACGTGAGACGTTCATTCAATAAAATCATTTATTAGACATTTTTGTTCGGTTTTTGGCTTGGCCTGACCCCGTAAAAACTGGGTAAAAAGACCCCACTAGGTTACCCTGCCTCTCGCATTGCTAGTGCTCGTGCTCTGGCTAGTTTTCATTCCCCATCACATGGAGCACACTGAGGTGTCCCCCAAGGGACCCCAGAAATCAGGGTAACAATCAACTTGAAAAATGAATTAATGAAAAGGATGATTGTGTTGTACTAGCAGTTGTTAGCTGCTGCTGAATTGATTTTGACTTATGGAATCTTTATCAACAGCCCTGCTCAGATCTTGCAAACTCAAGGCCATGGCTTCCTTGATTAAGTCTATTCACTTGTAATGTGGTCTTCTTCTTTTCCTACTGCCTTTTACCTTACCAGGCATTATTGTCTTTTCAAATGTGTCATGTCTTCTCATGATATGTGCAATACTCAGTTTACCCGTCTTCTAAGGAGAGTTCAGACTTGATTTGTTCCTGGACTCATTGAGTTGTCCTTAAAGCAGTCCATAGTATCTCTAGAACTCTCCTTCAGTACCACATTTCAAATGACTTAATTCTTTTCCTATCAGCTTCCTTCACTATCCAGCTTTCACGATCATAAATAGACCTAGAAAATATGTTGGCATGAATAATTTTGATCTTGGTATCCAATTATATATCTTTACATTTGAGAGCCCGTTGCCCTTCCAAGTCCTTGTCATCTTCTGATTTCTTGACTGCAGTCTCCATTCTGATTTATGATTGATCTTAGGTATGAAAAATCTTTGTTTCATCTTCATTGTCTACTTTTAAGTTATGGAAATTATCTATGGTCAATATTTTTGTTCCCTTAACATTCAACTGTAACCCTGCCTTTGAAATTTAGTCATTTTAAGTTTTTGTTATTATAATCATTGTGAAATGACTACAATGCACCCTTGGTATCTGCTAGGGTCTGGTTCCAGGATGCCCTGTGAAAGTCAAAATTAGTGGATGGTGAAGTTCTATTATGTACAATGGTGTAGTAAAATGCATCCTTACATAAAATGGCAAAATCAAAGTTTGCTTTTTGGATTTTTTTAAAAAATATATTCAAGCCGTGGTTAGTTGAACTCGTGGATACAGAATCCAATGGATACATAAAAAAGGATGACTATAGAAATGGCTAAGACTACAATCCTCTAGACCAGGGTTGAGAAACCTCAGATCCAGGGGTCAAATCTGGGAATTGGTTCATCTGAGATTCCTTCCTTATTACATCATTGTTAAATGGCTTCACAGCTTTTGTATATTTAGTTAGTATATTTAGTTATATTTAGTTAGGCTTAGTTACTGGTAGTTACTGGTTACTGGTAGTAAGAACTAAAATATGTTATTCTAACAGAAAGCTATCCAGCCTCTGTTTAAAAACCTCCAAAGAAGGAGACTCCAACGCAACACATTCCACTGTTGAACTGCTCTTACCATGAGGAAGTTCTTCTTAATGTTTATGTGGAGTCTCTTTTCCTGAAGTTTGAAGCCATTGCTCTGTGTCCTAGTCTCTGGAACAGCAGAAAACAGGCTTGTTCCATCCTTCATATGACATCCCTTCAAATATTTAAACAAAGCTATCATGTCATCTCTTCATCTTCTCCAGACTAAACATACCTAACTCCCTAAGTTGCTCCTCATAGGGCATGGTTTCCAGGCCTTCTACTATTTTGGTTGCCCTCCTCTGGACACATTCTAACTTGTCGATATTCTTCCTGAACTGTGGTGCCCAGAACTGGATACAGTATATCAGGTGACTAAAGCAGACTCATTTATGGTAGCTTTTCCCGGAAATACTTATGCAACAATTCTTTCAAAGCAGCCGTAATACTTAAATGTTACACAAACTTTCGCACATATAAATTTGGTGTTCATGTTCAACCCACCATACATTTGATAGTATGTGAAAGCTTATTATGAACTCATTTTTCTGCTTCATAGTATTCCAGCTCTTTTATTTAACTAGAAACAGCCTGGCATCCCATATGCAGCAACTTTGCTAATAGAAATGGCAGAATGTCCAACTTGTTTAAAAACTAGATGTTTAGCTAACTTGGATTTGCTATAAAGATTTCATTATCCTGGTTTAATGTAGTGCATAATTGCATTTTCTGCTTTAAATATGGTTGAGTCAACCAGCACAATGACTTGAATACATATGTCTCTGTGCAGTGTGGCCTATTTAAATTTTTAAATCTCCACAGGCATACTGGTCTAGTGGCTGTTAATCAGAAGATGCCCAAATTTTATGCAAGTTAACAACTTTCTTCATCTAATGGCAAACCTGCCATGGTTTCTACTCCACACAAGCTAAGAGTAATTCTGAACCAATCACTTCCTGGAATAAGTAATCTGTAGAGAAAATGCTATTAAGCACCCACTACTCACTTATGAAATGATGAATTTCCCACACTCAAATCTGTTAGTTTGCATCTCAGGGAATGAAATAAAACATATTGCTATATACTGTGTTTATTTTTGTCCTGGTCCTCCTCATCTTCATGTGGCATGTATGTACATGGTCCTTTGCAAAAAGTGAGAGAACAGTTTGCTATTCCAATGAAAAAAGACAGGAAGGGGAAAGAAATGGAAGTGTGTGTAAACAAGGAAAGAATATGTGTTTATTTGAGTTTTGTGTACTTAGGCAATTGTATCAACACTACCAGATTGTTCTACAGCCTACACAAAGAATGTGGTATTTGTGGAGTGGATGAGTGAAGAGTGAGTGAAGGTCACAGGTAGGGATTTGTTCAGATGTGAGAAAATAGAAATATGAAAGGGGGAAGATATTGAGAGCATGAAGATATAAGGGGCCACATAGGAAGTCATTGTAAGGTTTTGAGTCTAAGGCCATTTCCACATGATGGCACTGTCCTGCTATAGGGACAAGATAGCAGCGGTCAGCTGGTCATGCTTCTGCATGATGTCATTGCCAGCCCACTGTCATCCCATCCCCATGGGTCCTGCTAGTGGGGTATTTGCTAAACTGATAAAATCCATTTAGTGCCCACGCTCCTGTACCTACATGTCTTTCGGAATGGCAGGAAGTGTGATGGTGACACTTCCTTCACCAGTGTAGCCCGGGAAAGTGCCCGGCTGCACTGTGGAAGGGAGAGGCGTGGCCATTGTGCTCCCTTCCACAGGGAGCTGGTCCTGTGCAGAGGGGAGCATTCCTGTCACACTGCCTTCCCTGCTGGGACTGCGACAGGACAACTCACAAGAGCCCTGTCGTGCGGAGATGGCTTAAGAATGGGGGACGTGGACATTGGGATCAGGTAGGTGACAGGCAGAGGGATTTAAGGGAGGGCATGAATTTATACCCTCTATACAGTGTACAACAAGGTGGAACTAGAGTAAATCAAGCCTGATCTCTCCCTAGAAGCCAAGATGACTAAACAGAGAGTGTTGTACTTTGGACATATGACAAGAAGACATGACTCACTAGAAAAGAGAATAATGCTTGGCAAGGTAGTAAGCACTAGGAAAAGAGGAAGACGGATAGACTCAATCAAAGACACCACAGCCTAAAGTCTGCAAGACTGGAGTAGGGCTAGTGATGACAGGGTGACTTAAGGTCTCTCATTCAGAGGCTTGCCATAAGTTGAAGTTGACTTGAATGCAGTTAATAACAACAGCAATTCTTCACAAGCCAACACAGAAGAGCAACCGTAAATTTTATAAGCAAATGAAATGGATAATCATTTTAGTTCCTTTAAGAGTATACACAGGTATGAAGAGATAATAAAAAGGATTGCAATGGAAAGATGTTTTTTCATCTTCTGCCCCTTGGTAGTATCTAGCTAACTGTATGTGTCATATTTGCATGCTAATCA
Organism: Cyclura pinguis; assembly: GCA_030412105.1. NCBI lineage: Eukaryota > Metazoa > Chordata > Lepidosauria > Squamata > Iguanidae > Cyclura > Cyclura pinguis. The sequence goes on along the minus strand of CM059603.1, from coordinate 163,258,424 downwards.
AACTTTGTTGTTTGCATTGGATGGTAACAGACTCCTGTGGAAGTAGCATTTATTTTCACTTGCCACTGAGCTGCATACTTATTTGACTCTGTACCTATGATGAACAGGGAATTGTTTCATGAGAGGGAGAATTTCTTTCCTAAATGGGACTCCATTACAGTGATCTAAACCAGAGATAAAAATCAATCGCTTTCATTTTCTTTGTAGCTGTTCTGTTTATGGGTGTTTTCTTTGACTTCTCATGTATAATACATTAAAATGGAACACTTGATTTCTGTCATGCTGGTGGCTAGAAACAGTCTATTGAACTTATCTTTTACTCCTGTGCCTTTCTATTTTTGATTGTTCTGATTTCAGCACACCTTTTGTTAGATTCTCCGTATGATTTTCTCTGTTTACATTCTTTTCTTCCTCCTCTCCCTTCATGCCCTGCCAAATAGTCCAACTTTGGAGCCATCTGTTCCATTTGGAGAACATGCAGAGCAATTTTCTCTTCATGTGTAGGTCTACCATTTCTGTTCTCTGGGAAAGTACCTTTAAAATTGTTTCTGAACATATGAATAATAGACTGCTAGGCCATGGCTATGTTAGCTATCATGGAAAGAAAGTTTTCAGAATAATCTTTTGATTTCTGTCATTTAATACTTTAAATAGAGTTGTGGTTTACCTAATAAAATTCATATAAAAAGAAAGATTTAATCTTAGTTCTTAGAAAGAAATGACTTTTTATTTTATCATTGAGATATTTTATTTTATTTTATTAGGGGAATGGTTTTCTGACAGTCTCTGCCATGCATCAGAACTTGGAAAAGTAGTTTGTAGAAAAAATTATGCACAGTTATAAGAGTAGTTGTTTCCTGGTTATAATTTTAATTCCTATTTCTCAATCTGAAAAAGTTCCTTTTGTTTTTGTTTTAAAAAGCCCTACCTGAATGCCATAAGCAGCTGGTCTGTGATACAGAACATACTTTTCTCTTGTTGACTGCATTGTTGCCTGACAACCACAACAGTCATGGGTCATATCACACTGTGCCATTATAGTAATATCATTCCATATTAACTGTCATGGCTGCATCTTATGGAATCCTAGGATTTACAGTTTATGGTGGAGTATTCAGAATTTTCAGTCAGAGAGCTCTAATGCTCCATAAACTACAAACCCCAGGATTCCACAGGCTGCAGCCATGGATGTTAAAGTGGGATCATACTGCTATAATTGTATAGTGTGAATGGGCCCCATAAAGCAGCAGAACAAGGCACAGAGCAAGCCAGGACTTGAACCGAGTCACAATTCTTTTTGTACTGTTCAGTGATGCTACACCCTAGTAATTATGAACGTAACTCAAAATTGCAATTTTCACAGGAGTAGCTATACTAGCCTGTTCAAGTTTAACAAAAAAAAAAAAAAAGTTTTGTGGGTTCTGTAACATGAGTTTTGTGCATTACAATCCGCTCTCTCAGCTCCATAGCATAGAATATTCAAGCAGCAGCTATATATTCTTTGTGCCTATGGTTGTGGGAGGGGGGAACAGTATGAAAAATATTTAGTCTGTTATGCTGCTCTTATCCCTTTTTTAAAATGAAGATGAGTCTAGGTATTCTAGCTTTTTCGTGTCTTTTGTACACTGACCTAATCTCTGTTGGGGCTGGAGGACAGTTTGAAAAAAAGAAAAGAAAAAGAAACAATAGAGTAATGAATAGTTTCTTTCAGCTCCTGGATGACATTATTTCATTACTACTTGCTAGATTCCCTATAATTCATCAAGCAATTGTATATATATTTCATCTATTTATTGAAACTATATCCCTCCTTTCTCCAGAGATGGGATTCAAGGTGGCTTACAATAATTAAAAAATTAAGCTAAAACATTAGTTTACAAAAGTTAAAAAATAATTAAATAACAATATTTTAAAAACATAATTAAAAACAGTTAAAAACATTTAAAACATGATTTCCAATAAAAATTAAAAATAAAGCACACCACCTCACACATGCGCACTTGTTAACTGCTGCCAAGTCCATTTTGACTTATGATAAATAAGAGACCTCCAGTTTACCCTATCATCAACAGTCCTGCTCAGGTCTGTAGATTCAGAGCCATGCCTTCCTTGATTGAGTCCATCTGTAATGCAGTCTTGTTCTTTTCCTACTGCCTTCTACCTCATTAGATAATGTTTTCTTTAACATAACGAATGGATTTCCAGCTTACATGGCTTCATCCTGCCTGTTGTCATTCAATTTCTATGACTTTTAAAGAGTCTATCAAGTAGGGCAAACTTGTTTTTCAAAATGTTTTTCTTCCTTTCACTAGATAGAAATAGGCGTCATTAATCATAGTTCAGCTGTTAATTAAAAACATTTTGCTCTGATTTTTTTCCATTTTGCCTAAATATGATAAATGCCAGTCTGCTACATGAGTAACAGTTCCAGATCAAAATGTGAGATGTAGCTGATTATCCCAAGGAAATTAATCTTGCCATTTCATTTGTGATCTAATGTATGAAGTTTTCTTGTGAGACAAACCACCATTGAGTGTAAATTGGGCCAAGTTTATAATTAACAAACACTTGACTCAAATCACATTAATGTAAATAGCTTTCCAGGGCAGCACAGCCATTTCATGTCTGTGGCCCTTGCTGTTTTTATTTCCCTCAAGGAGACCATGCTGGTATACCAGGAGTTTTCTGTAAGACTTTAAAACTAAAATAAATTGTGTAATCAAGCTATCAGCTTGGTTTAATATCAAAATAGGGTTTTGTGCAGAGGAATGTGACCACTACAGGCCTTGAACACTTCTACTTCTGCTGAGACTAACATTTCCAGTGCTTTGAAGTTTGGAAAGAGAGACTCTCTGGAACGTGGGTGAGGTTCTTGCCAGTACAAGAGATTCACCATTCCCTGCACTCCACTAGCTCATATCCTCCAACTGTCCCATCCTGGCAGGGGCAGTTCCCATTAATCTTCTGTCATACCAGTTTTTCTACAGCTTTTCAAATGTGCTAGTTTCTCTCTCCTTCTCCCTCTTTCCTCCTTTGTCCTCAGCTTACTTCACTTGCAGAGTGCAAAAGTAGTATTCACCTGTTAAACTCAGAAGAAAGGAGGGAAGAAAGTGGAACATCCTTCTTCCTGTTAAGCTGAAACAAGAGGAAAGCGCTCCAGCGTTCCCTAGCTTGTCTGTTCTTGCTTATTAAAAACGTTTGCCATCTTGACCACATTCTGGCCACACATGTTTCAGTTTTCACCTGTGAAATTTGGAAGGTATGCCACCTGAAGTGGGCCCCTCACCCTGACTAATAGGAAAGATAGTCATGCTATTCTAGGAGTTGCACTGATTCTGCATCAGAAACAGACAGCCAACAGGAAGAAATAAGCAAGTACGGGAAAACAACACTGTGGCAGAAAGGCATGATGGTTGGATGGTTCTTATTTGCTAGTGTACTGCTAACAGCACCTGCATCCTAATTTTATTGTCTGATTTATTGTAACATTATTAAAACACACTTCCTCCACCTGGATACCAAGGTAGTGTAGAAGTATAACTAAAGCAATAAAATGATTAAGACAACAAATTCCTCAAAGAGAAAGCTACTAATCTGGAAGATAGGAAGATGAAGAAGAGAACGTTAATCAGAGCAATGGGACATTCAGTGGGGTGAAAGCCTAGAAAAAACTAAAAAAGAATTAGATCCACACTGTTAAATGCCCCCCCCCCCCACATTCGCCCTTCCCAAAAATACCCCCATTGCAATAAAAATTGTCTAGGCTGTCACATCAGCAAACACCATTAAAATGCCTCTTTGAAGCATATGCAGTATAATTGAACTATTTCCTTTATTTCTCCCCCACTGAATGTATCACTGAAGTACAAAATAGCTACTTCTATACCAGATTAATTAATATTCTAAAACTATATATGTCTTTGATCTCTCTCTGTACACTCAAAAGTGAATATAGTAACTGGATATATTTGCATTTTGAACAAGAGCAGGGCTGGAATACAGTTTACCTTCCTAGATGCTTTGAATAATCTGCAGGTCAGCTCATTTTAGTCTAGCAGTTAATCATTAGGCTTCTGTTTCTACCACAGACATCTTGCCAAGTTTGTGCAAATGGACGTGCCTTGAATGTTCACGCATATGTGTACCCTGAATTCTTTGCCCTGTTTTACCTAGCCTTCCTTGATGTATGTGAGTGTGTCACAGTGCCTTTTTGTTTTCTTTCACCTCCCATTTCCAAAGTCCAAGTCTTGGGGGATTTTTCTGTAAGGCTGCAAAATCACTGACAAATTAATATAGCTGAGGTGGCAATGTTTTGCTTCATGTTAAAAGGTGCCTCAGGATCTGATAGCTGTTTCAGCCATGTTGACTGTTGTTAAAGGATAATGTGACCTTTTTACTTTTAGGATCAAATATATCAGACAGAAAAAGAAGGCTGTGAGGATGAAAGGTGGCAGTTTGCATGCAGATGTTATTTTTTTAAAAATCCTCAGTTCTTCATGTCAAAGTTTCTTTTTCTCAAATAAAATATGAGCCAGTATAAATTGTGTGCAAGTTAAGGAAATAGAGACATCCAAGAATAATATTTCGTATGGACACGTAGGCTTCCTATGCTTCTGAATGTGGTTCTGTTACGACTTCCTACCTCTGTGCACCAAAATGTCATATTCAATTATATAAAAGTGAGCTGTACATCCTTAATTTCACCACATGAAACAAATCCCTCTACAACCCACTGTGGTTACTCATAGCTCTACAAAAAACAGCCTGTTTTACCCATCTTGTGTCTCCCTCTCCTCCCTTTTCTGTAGCAACCTTCAAGCAAATGGAAGTATCTGATATTACCTCCAAAGAGGAAGGAGACAGGCTATGGCCCCTGTTATTATATGAAAGTTCAAACATCCTAGCCAGCTCTGTTAACAGGCCTCTTTTCTGTTGGATAGATTTGGTAGAAGCGCTGTGTCATTCAAAGTGCACTCTAAAAATAACGGTGGGGCTAACTGATCTTGGAAGCTAAGCAGGGTTGGCCTTGGTTAGTACTTGGATGGGAGACTGCCAATGAACATCAGGTGCTGTAGGCTAGATTTCAGAGGAAGGAACTGGCAAAATTACCTCTGAATATACCTTGCCCAAGAAAACCCTATGAAATTCATGAGGTCACCAAGACGGCAGGCAGCTTGAAGGCACATACACAACTCTCACAGCAGCTGTGATAGAGGCACTTCTTAAATGCTGTGTTCTCCCATATGGAACACACAGCCACAACCATAAACCACTTCCCTTAGGACCTGAGGTGTGGGGAGAACTGGCTGATGGACCGGCTCCATCTCACAGAGGCTTCAGGTCCACTGTTCTGTCCCCAAGCCCCATTCCCTGTGGGCTAAGGGTGGAATCCCCGTTGTTATTCTGAGTAGGAAAAGATGGGGGTTCTTTGTGCATGTGGGACACTTGGCATTTGCCATTCCCAGCTGAAAGCACTTCACTTATCCTCCCTCATTCTTTCTCACACATGAAAGAGAAGCAAAATTGACCACTCCCATTAGGCATAGGCTGAGTTCCATAGGATACTGGCTGCTGTCATTTGTACCAGTCCAGAAAGCCGATGAGGCATCAGGAATCTGCTATGAGAAGGTAAGCTTCCAATGAATACATGTGATGACTGTGCCTGCATTGAGACTTCAAGGATCCTGAAAGCTCTACCTCTTCTCACCAGGTAGAAAGCCTTAAAGGAACAGTTCCGTACTCTAGTACTTCGTTGTCTCTTATGCTGAGCATTCTGCTTGTGAAGTGGCCCTGGGATCATAGAACTATGGGTGGAAAGTAGTTTACTGCAGTCCTATAGCCAGGCTCATAGTTGTCACAGGCATGGGGGCCTTAAGTTCATGGATGTTAATGTTGGGGTTGGCTGGCTGGCTTACTTAAACAAAAGTTCAGTTAAAATAGGTAATTATAACAGTATAAAACAGAAGTAGACAGTAAAGCAAAAAAAAAAAAAGGATAAAAACACAACCTTGTTGGAAACCTCTTCTGCTGCATAAATTATAAAGCAAAGATCTGCCTGAATAAAAGGCCTTTGTTTGCTAGTGAAAGGAGAGGAGAGAGAGGGCCAACCACATCTCCTGCAGGAGGGAATTTCACAACCTGGGTGCAGCCATCAAGAAGGGTTTCTCCTGTGTCTTCACTGAACATACGTCTCATGGGACCAAGAGAAAGCCTTCCTCCAAAGATCTTATAACTTGGGCACTATATATGTTTTAAAGATCATAAACAGCATTTTGAATTCTGCGCAGAAACAGAATAGTAGCCAGTGGAGCTCTTTGTATGTTACCTGACAGCACTTTGAATCTGCTGAAGTTTCTGAACAGTTTCCAAAGGGGATGTAATCAAGGCATGTTTTATAACGGCCAGATCTGATATCTCAAAGAGCGGGCATAGCTGTGCACTAGTTTCAACTGGACAAACATACCTGGGCATCCAAGCTGAAATCAAGTCCAGGAGTTCACCTAAGCTGCAAACCTGAGATTTCATCACAGGCTGAACCCCTGTTCCCTGATCTTCCTTCCAACTGACCAGGAACACATCTGTCTTGTCTCAGTTAGGCTTCGATTGTGTGCCCTCATCCAGTCCATTATTGACAACATACACTTTTTTAATATACATAAACAGTTGCCTTGGAATTAGATGGAAAGGAGAGAGATTTGGCTGTCAGCATCATACTGTAATCATACTGTAATCCAAACTCCAGCTGAAATCTCCCAATGGTTTCATACAGATGTTAACAGCATGAAGGATAAGATTGACCACTGAGGGATCCTGCGGGTCAATGGCCAATGGGCAGAACAGGAACCTGTGGCATAAATTTCTGAATTCTCTCCTCCAAGAGGGACTGGAACTACTGTAAGACAATACCCCCAAGTCGCATTTCAGACAGGCAGCAATGGAGGATATCATGGCCAATGGTATTGAAAGCCACTGAAAGATCCAGCAGAACCAACCAGAACACACTCCCCCTTCAGTTCAGTTCATTGCATAGACTGTCCACCAAGGTGACTAAAGATGTCTCAGTCTCATAGCCAGGCTTGAAGCCAGATTGAAATAGATCTAGATAATCTGCTTCACCCAAGAACACCTAGAGCTGATAGGTGGGACATGAGACTAATCCCAATGTTGTCTGTGTTGGCTCCTCAGCTTCTGTATCCAAGAGACAAGCCATGGATTCCTGGTACAGAACAGTTGCAGGCATTTGCTTCTCTTTCCTCCACAGAGAAGGGAAGGAGGGGTAAACCAATGTTATTACCTTACACATCAAATAGAAAAGAGAGCTAGTGATGATGGACGTGGTTGAATATACCCCAGACATCCTCATACTGACAGAGGGTGGGAATCCAGAACCTCCAACATTGTAGTCCCTCATGCCTGTCTTGTGTGCCACATTTCAGAAAACCACAGCCTTTCTTTTTTAATTTCAGACTTGGTAACACACTTTGAAAATTGGTTTGGTTCTTCATGTTTGCTAAAACAACTGGGGAGTAAATAACTGAGGCAGTCCATACTTGTATCTAATGCTTCTTGTTATGTATTTACCTTGGCACACATTTTAGCTTGTCCTCTTTTTCTGTGAATCTGCAGCTTCTGACCTTTGTGACATTCTGCATTAGCTCCAGCACTGTGGTGCAAAGGTGTTTACTTAGGGAAGTGAATTTCCTTCAAAGCTATTGTAAACATGCTATTCACTTTTGTCCCTGACACTATCAGGGAGATAAAACAACAAGTTATTATAATCAGCCTAACAATATAAGGAATGAGAACTTCAACCAAGAGACAAGCCATGGAATCAAGATTAGATAGCCAATTACTTTCTTCTTCAATCTCTTCTGCTGCTGCTTAAGTTATGAATAAATACAGCTTAATTAAAATTGTAGGAATATAAATATTGGAAGCAAAACAAAAACAGAATGCTTTGCAACTCTGAATGTAGTGAGAAGCAAACATTTTAAAATCTATTATATCTAGCTGATGTTACCCTGTTTTCTGGGGGTCCCGGGAGGGACACCAAATTGCTCTCAAAATTATATAAGTTGGGGAAATTAGTCAAAGAGCACAAGTTAGCACTGCGAGAGGCAGGGTAACGTAGCAAGATCTTGAACCCAATGTCTATGGGGTCAGGCCGAGTCAAGGAGCACACCGGAGTGAAATAACAAATGTGAATTTTATTAAAACTACAATCAATCGGTGTATGCAACACAAACACACAGAGAAACTATAGAAATAAAGGTTGGAGTGGGATAGAGGGATTTTTAGAGGAGTTGGTTTGGGTAATACTACTGTCAGGGATTCCAGGCAGGGAACCCTGGGAAAATGATCAGCCCGCTGGAAAGATGTTGCATCATGCCCCAGCTGTGGGTAATTGCAAGGTTGCATAAGAAACGGGGGTCGTGTGCAGATGGTAGAAGGAGGTGTGCAAACCTCTACCTGATTGGTTGTAAATATGTATATAAGAAAGCAATCCCCAGTATGTATTTGTCTGTTGACCAAACCGGTGTCTGGTGCAAGCCTTTGTCCATCTGTTCTATGTTTTGCATATAATGGAACTTTGCTGCAAGATAAAGTGCCTCCTGTTTGGAAGAAACTCCTCTGTGTGTGAGTATCCTTACTGGGGAATAAGGCTGCTGCTGTTGGCTCGCTGAACTCTGGTTTTTCTGCTGCGTTTCTGTGGGGCTGAAACTCCTATCATCCCCCAACATTGGTTATGGGCCCAGACGCAGAGTGCACAACATCCACAACGCACCTGTAGTTCTTTTCCCCTGGATACTGGGACTGTTTTTGACTGTTTGCCTGGCTCTCCAGTGCTTCGGGAGTCTGTGTTTTGGCAGAGAGACAGTTAATTTTCAGTCCGGTGCTGTTCAAGGACACTTTGGAGGAGGAAGTTGGCCAGCTGCGTTCCTGTGTTTTGTTTTTACAAAGGCAGCAGAATGACTGAAACAAGCTTGGTGTGTTTTGAAAGACTAAATGACACAAATTATCAAAGCTGGCGAATTTATGTGAAAGCATCTCTGATAAAGGAGAACCTGTGGCACGTTTTGGAAAGCGAGAGTCAGCCGCCTGCCAGTGCATCGGCTGCTGAGATAGCAGCATACCGTGTTGCTGACGGAAAAGCCAAAGCAGTTATTTTGCTAACTTTAAGTCCTTCCCAATTGATTCACACTGCTGCTGCGGACACAGCATATCAGCTCTGGGAGGCTCTGAAGCGTGTGCATCAATCTTCCTCGTGTTTGTCCAAAATGCTATGGACGAAAAGACTGTATAACACAAAGTTATGTCCCGGAAACTATGTAAGAGAGCACCTCACGCTGATGAAACAGTTATTTAAAGAGACAGCCGACAGGGGGGTAAATATTCCAGAAATGCAGAAAAGTTTTATTCTGCTGGGAAGCCTCACTAAGGAGTGGGACTTTTTGATGTACAGCCTGCAGGGTGTGCGTGAGGAAGAGCTGACTGTAGACTTGGTAGCCGGGAGGATCCTGGAGGAAGTCCAATGTAAGCAGTTCGATTCCAGACTGCAGTCAGAGGGTAGAAAAGCCAGTCGCCAGGAGGAGACATCTGACCGGGAAGAAGGAGTGTGCAGCTATGCCAGATGCTGCTACAGATGCAAGAGAGTCGGCCATCTCCAGAAGGACTGCAGAATGCCAGCACCGAGCAGAGGGAAGAAGACAGCCCAGAAGCAGAGGGGCGTGTCATCACAGGCTGAAGATGATGTGTTTGTGGCAAAAGAACAGTCTGAGAGTGGTGTGTGGTTGCTAGACAGTGGTGCAACTCACCACATGGTGAACAATTTAAAACTGTTGAATGATGTTACCAATGCAAATATAACAGCAATTTCCCTTGCAGATGGGGCACCAAGCAAGGTGCAGAAGATGGGTACTGCATATGTGCCATGTTTTGGGAAATCGTTTAATAATGTATTGTGCGTGACAAATTTGCAGAACTGTATTTTGAGTGTCTCCCAACTGGCCAGTGAGGGTTACAAAATGGTGTTTGAAGGGGAGAAATGTACAATAACTGCAAATGGTATGTTTTGTGCAAAAGGGGTGAAAAAGCAGGGTTGTACCACATGTTACCCAAAGGAAAAGTGGCAAATGTTAACCCTATGTGTAACAAAACTTTACATGAAAAATGTGTACATTATCTCCACTGAGTGATGGGACATGCCAGCTACAAAAATTTGCAAGAGTTGGCAAAGGTATGCCCTGGGTTACAAGTCAGAAATTGCCCTAAGTTCCTAGATTGCTCTGTATGCAAAAAGGTTAAGGTGAAGGCTTACCCCATTGCCAAGAAAAGCAAGTGTGTCACCCAACGTCCTTTCGAGGTTGTACATGCAGGTTTGGCTGGGCCATTCTAGCCAACTGAAGGGCAAAATAGGTATGTCCTGGTAATTGTAGACAGACACACCAGGTACTCCTATGTCTATCTGCTGAAAGAGAAAAGTCAAGCAGCTGAAAAGCTCCAAGAGTGGGTGAATGCTGTTGAGAGGGAATTTCCTTATAAAGTAGCTAGTCTTGTATCAGACAGAGGGGGAGAATTCCTGTCCAATAGCCTGCAAGCCTGGATGCGTAAGAAAGGCATAAGGCATAAAACCATCAACCCTGCATCTCCCCGGGGGGATGGTCTTGCAGAAAGAAGAATTTGGCTGTTAAAACAAATGAAGGACTGTATGATGGAGGATGCCCGAGCCCCAGCAGGACTCTGGGGAGAAGCAACAGTGACAGCAAACTACCACATAAACAGGATGTGGTGTTCAAGTGTGAAGCAAACTCCATATTACCTATTGTATGGTAGAGCGCCAAACCTGCAGCATCTACGTGTTTGGGGTCAGTTTGCTAGTGTGCATGTTCCACCAAGATTTAGAAAGTCTGGAGAGGAGAAATCTGGACGGTTACGCTTTGTGGGATATGAAGGTAACAAATATAGATTTCTACACCATGCTGGCAAAATAGTGTATTCCAGGAGTGTAAACTTTGAAATCCATTCAGGATGGGATAGACTGCACTGTAACCAAGAGGTTTTGATTCCCCTGGGTAAAAGTGTGAAAAGTGTTCCCAAAATTCCTGAAAATGGAGGGGCAGTGATGTCTGATGAGGAAAAGGACAGTGTCCCGGATACACTTGAAAGCTCTGAAAATGGAGGGGCGGTGATGTCTGATGAGGAAAAGGACAGTGTCCCGGATATACTTGAAAGCTCTGAAGATGGAGGGGCGGTGAAGGCTGATGATGAAGAAGAAAGTACTGAGGAAAGTACTGAGGAGGAGAAACCAGAAGTCTCACTGGACGTCACACCAAAGAGTTCAACATGGCCACCTAGTGCTGAACCTGCGTTTACGGTCAAGAGAGAGCCTCGCACAGAGGTCAGCACTAGTTCCAGCAGTGGTTCCAGTAAAAGTGGGTCAGGAAGTACCCAACTTGCTGAGTCAGGAAGTAAAGTTATGCTGATCCCTAAAAGGTCAGGAGGAGGGTATTTTGTTGTCCTGTGTGACTGAGGCAGAAAAATTTGAGTGTAGGACTACATTGGGGTATAGTATCAAAATGTGAGGCAGATGGTCCAAGATGGGATTTTGTACCGTATTGTCCATCTGTGGCTCTACTCACAAAGGCACTTCCAGTAGTAGACCATGAGAAGTTGGCAGGTAAACTGGGCCTTGCCACCAGGGTGTAAGGTGGAAGATGAATTGTACCCTTGAATGTATGTACTGTACGTATCATGTATTGTATGACATGTTTGGATTGTGAAAATGTCCTACACAGTGGCCTGACCATTTTGGAGGGGATTGTCAGGGATTCCAGGCAGGGAATCCTGGGAAAATGATCAGCCCACTGCAAAGATGTTGCATCATGCCCCAGCTGTGGGTAATTGCAAGGTTGCATAAGAAACTGGGGTCGTGTGCAGATGGGAGAGGGAGGTGTGCAAACCTCTACCTGATAGGTTGTAAATATGTATATAAGAAAGCAATCCCCAGTATGTATTTGTCTGTTGACCAAACCAGTGTCTGGTGCAAGCCTTTGTCCGTCTGTTCTATGTTTTGCATATAATGGAACTTTGCTGCAAGATAAAGTGCCTCCTGTTTGGAAGAAACTCCTCTGTGTGTGAGTATCCTTACTGGGGAATAAGGCTGCTGCTGTTGGCTCGCTGAACTCTGGTTTTTCCGCTGCGTTTCTGTGGGGCTGAAACTCCTATCATACCCCAACAACTACACCTGTCCTGAAGCCCGGTCAGAAATGGAGAAGCTGGGGAGCATGGATCTCAGCACGTGGAGCTGAGGGGAAGGCTCGCTGGACAAAGTGACAGTAAGACGGGATGGAAGCCAAGAGCGATCCCAAGAAGTGCTCAAAATCAGGGGTTTTTATAAGGAGAATTGTGACCGCAGGCTAGTTCGGACTTGGGGAAAACAGTGGATTTGGGGCTGGAGACAAAGCCTCCGAAAGGTATTGCCAAATTGTCAGTAGAGTAGCCAGTATGCAAACGCAGAGTGCTTGGACGTTGTATAGCCAGATACATAATTGAGTACTTGCCTTGAGGTCTCCTGAAGCTGCGAGTCGGCTATTTTCTGGCCTGCCTGTATTGTGTTATATTACAGCGATTATTTGGCCGAGCCTGTATGCGTGCTTGTCCGGGGGCCTTGCAAGCATGTGGAGGGGAATGGGAATGTGAAGTCGAGTTAGTGATATCAAGATATATCTTTTTAATATCCCCCAAGCTCGGGCTAGCCAGGGCAGTAACACTGAACCTTCTGAATGGAAAATGTAGCACTGTTTTACTAATGTCCAAAGTACTAAACCAAAATGTTATATCTAACTTCAGTTGCAACAGACTGGAAAAGAGACCAGGACTTGGAAAAGTTACTTTTTTGGATTATAATTCGCAGAATTCTCTCATGGCTGTGAGCCATAGTAAAAAAAGTACCCTTTCAAACTCAGAGATTACCTGCAGATTTTTAATATCTACTATATAAAAATCAGTTTGTATGTTTGTTTGTCAGTGTGAGGCGAAGACCTCATATGATTCACTGCCTGAGAAGATTCTATGGAACTCTGGGGTTTGCAGTTTAGGGAGTGGCCTTTAGAATTCTCAGCCAGACAGCTCTTTGGCCTGGCGGGTTACCATGGAGATGAGGCCTAGCAGCAAGGAGGAGGGCAGTGTATTCCCTCAGGACCCCAACCTTGGTATGTTAATAACTCTGAATACAGATTGGATTGGGAAATATCGGGAAAAGTTTGGGGAGTTAGAGACATAGGATCTCAAATCTTTCTAACAAGTATTACCTACGAGAAAATAAAATTCTGGGCAATGCCAGGTATATACTCTAGTTAAAAATAAAATTGAGGATAGAATTAGAGCCATAGCAGTGGGAACAGAATTTAGCCCTTTTACCAGATGCTATTTCCACATTATTTATTCCACTTTCCTGATCAGAATTTACCTTCCTTTTCTTAGCTCAGAGCCATAAGATAATCTGTTTTGCCAGAACAGAGAATGCTGGAAAGGAAAGGTAGGATTTCAGTATGGGAACAATCTTTGATGCTTTTCTAATTCATGTCATCAGTTGCTTCATTATGCTATACCTGGCCCTGCTTTTAAAAAAAAAATTTCCAAGTGACAGGTTGCTGGAACACAAAGATAATATTTCAAAACATATTCTGAACACAGAAGAATAAATATATATCTGTAGATATTTATTCCAAAGTTTCTCAATGTATTTCTGAGCTTAATCCACAGTAATTAATTTTTGGATATCATAATCTGTCATCCAGAAACTTGTTGTGCAAATATAATTATGGATGACATGCGTTCACCCCAGATGAATTTATTCTGGGTTGTTTAAGAATTATGACTTGCATATAACAAATCATTAATTAAAATAAGCTAGAATCTTTTCCATATTACCCGCAGACTTTCCTGTAAATTATAAAGACATAAAATTGACATGCTTTGGAAAACTAAATGTCACTTAATACTCATAATTTCACATGGAATAAGAAGTTTGATTTCTCTGCAGTTAAAGGAATGCTTTAAAGAGGCAATGAAAGATAATGAGCCAGCGGCAGGGATAAGGTAAATGAGAACATATGCATTTTCTTCCAGTAATGAGAGCCTTCATTAAACCAAAATGAAGGTTCCTCCAAAATGAAAATAAAAATTGAAATTACAAAAGCATTAGCAATCTACCTTGAAAGGTCATTAAGCATGAGAGACACAGACTGTCAATAGAATATAACAGAATATACAGGTATGTGAGAAAGTATGAGCCAAACAAAATGTGCCAGAAAGCAGAGATTTTCTTTTAAAAGGGGTTTTGGGTGATTTGTATCAGATGTATAGCACTGCGGACAGAGAGTTTAATCTTTGGCCCTTTCCGCATGAGGCGAGTGAATCGCTCCGTGGCGTTACTTACTGGTTCTTCTTGGGTCCGAAGTAACGCAGACTTTCCCTTGAGCCCTTGCGCAGGGCTCCTCCATTAGTCCAGGGCAAACCGGAGCAGTGCAAGGTCTTTAGATCCGCACTGCTCCGGCTGAAAATGGCAGCTTCTTGTGGCTTCCAGCTGAAAATGGCAGCTTTGTGGGTGCGGACCAACCGCTGATGCTGACCATACCCACAGCCCTCCCTCCGCTGATTGCAGGCTTGCATTGATGCGAGCCTGCACATCTGCACAGGTAAGCAGGAATGCAATGGAGTGTTCCAGAAAATAGAGAGACCTGATTTTTCCGGTCTTTACTTAGCGTGCTGGAGGACCACTTGGGGGCGGTTTGGATCAGACTAAGGTGCGGAACTAGGTTAAATAGTCCGCACCTAGTCCGATCCAAGGTGCGGACGATCTCCGTGCCAGGACACCTTAGCTCTGTATGTATATGTGTGTGTGAATCTGAGGACTTATTTGATCTAGGCAAATGGAGTAGATTTCACTGTAGAAGAATGGTTAGATGTCCACCAAAAGTCACAATGCTAATCTAATTACCTGCTCAGTTACTTTAGGGAGAGAAAGATGGATTCTTCAATGTCATCGTTCATTTCACCTCAGAGTGTGTCTCCCAAGAATGAGGAAGCCTAGATGAAGATTTCCTGACTACTGAACATGGATTTTGGAATGGAACTTCAGGAGAGGTGAATTTTACAGGCCCTAACTTTCTACTCAAAATCTAAAAGACTGATGTTATCATTTTAACTTCCTACCTAAGCCACCTTCCTTAGCTTCAGACCTCATTCCTTCTGCCCCAATATCCCAAACAAACTCTCTGTCCCTCAGCTTAGAGGTAGAAGTAGGGTGAAGGGTATGAGAAAGGCTGGGGAGGGATGATTTCATGCTGGTTAGCAGTGTGTTAAAAACAAGATAATCCAAAACCACAGTCCTCTCTAGAATTTCTACAGTTATTTCTACAATTACTACAGGTCTCTCTCCATGAGTTCTCCCACTATCATCTGGCTATGGGCACAAGATTCATGATGGCTGTTAAGTGGGTAGAATCATGAAGCCCCATGAGGAGCACTGGAGAAGAACATCCCTTCAGACCTCCCCTGTAATGATATCTGTGACAGAAAGTATGGCATCGGTAGAGTTAGAGACATGAGGCCTCATGGCTCTATCTTCCAGGTGGACAATTGTGCCATGTCACAGAGCTATGTTTCTGTCCCTGGGACTCAGTGAAGATCAGATAGACTGCCAAAGATGCCAGAAAACAAAACAAACCAAATTCCAGTAGCAGCAACTTGTCTATGCCGGGTTTTGAGAAGTAAGCAATTTTTGATATTAAATTGTGTGTGTGTGTGTGTGTGTGTGTGTACAGTTTATCTAAGAGGTGAACTGCCCATCCTAGAGATCCAGAGGTAATACAGAGAGAGAGAAAAAAAACCCAAGGGGCACAAAAACATGTAAAATCCATGTCTGAACACAGACAGCAACAGCTAAGAGAATCCATGAAGAGAAAAAATACAGAAAAAGACACTGCCTGTTTTCAGGCTGCTCTTAAGTAGAAGCATGTCAACAAGTTTTCACACCATGGGACAGGGAAGTTCGTTAGACTAAACACACCTTTGTTATGAGAGAAGAAGCTGCAGAGATTCTCAGGCAAAACCTTATCTACTTGAGCTGGGAACAGGGACCTCAGCAGACAGAGGACAGCGGAGTAAACAAGAACACAATTAACCCTTAACACAGACAGAACTGTCTTGGCCTGCAAATGCCAACATACTCTGTCCACCCTTGCTTTGCCTACTTATAGCCAGCATTCAGGCAAACAGTTAAATAATGCTTTGGCTTCATGACAATTGGGCTTTTCTGTGATTAGGAGTGGGACAATGATGGCCATGTGTATCTTACCTGGTTTTATGGTCCCTGGACAATGCTATTGATAGTGGTGCTAGAAACGAGTGGAATAAAATATTTTGCAAACATTTTGCTATAAGCAAATAGAATAGAAATGTTTGTTTTTATTGTATGTTTTCAAGTATCTTTTGACTAACGGTGACCCTAAGAAAATGGAGACTGCAGTCAAGGAATCAGAAGAAGACCAGGACTTAGAAGAGTAGTTATGAAGGAACTAGACAAGATCCTGAAGTGTGAAGATATGTCATTGAATACTAAAGTTAGGATGGTCCACGCCATTGTATTTTGGGTTTCTGTGTATGGTTGAGAACACTGGACAGTGAGGAAAACTGATAGGAAGAAAATAAGCTCATTTGAAATGTGGTTCTACAGAAGAGTACTACAGAGACCTTGGACTGCTAAAAAGACAAATGAATGGGTCCTAGAATAAATCAAACCTGAACTCTCCCTAGAAGCCAAGATGACTAAACGGAGACTGTCATACTTCAGATATACCATAGATGGAGACATGATTCACTGGGAAAGACAATAATGCTGGATAACATAGAAGGCAGTAGGAAAAGAGGAACACCACTTTATACATGGATAGACTCAATCAAGGAAGCCAGAGCCCTGAGTCTGCAAAACCTGAGTAGGACTGTTGATGATGATGTTTGGCATTGCCTACCCCTAAGGCTGAGCATGTGTGACTTGCCCAATATCACCCAGTGAGCTTCTTGGCCTAGCAAGGATTCAAACTCTAGTCTTCTGGCGTCCTAATCCAATAGTCTGACCACTACACCACACTTAAGTTGCGAATATATTGCTAAAAACAAGTACAGTGAGAATGCTGCTAAATGAAATAAAGAATTTTGCTAAAACCAAGTAGAATAACCCCCCTGTAGCCTCTAGGAGTTGGAATTTTCAAGGTATGGAGCCTGCCTTAGTGAAAGAGTTTCAGAACTTTCAGCCATTTCCAGATTTGGGGGAAAAAAAGAAAAGACAACATGGCGTGTTGGGAGCGGGGGCTTCAGGGTATCCCAAATATTAGTGTCAAAATTGGCTTCCAATCCGATAGAGTGGCTCACCTCTGTTTTAAATCAACTGTATATAAAACATGCCTTACGTCTGAAAGCAATTGGTCAAAGACTAGTATTGTGATTATATCTTTTGACTTGATTCTTTTAAATATGAAAACAACTCCTCTTTACTGAAGCCAAGTATTACTAAGTTCTCTTTCCCCGATTGGATTGGTTAGCCCCCCCCGCCAAGGTGTAAAAGGTCAGTACTGGTTGAAAACAGGATGTTATTTACAGTGTTTTATCTCTGGTCTATTATTTCCCTCTTTCCCTTTTCCCCTCCAACTGGTTACCTAATTGTTCATTGTGATGAAACAACACAATTTTTAAAGACTCCACTTTGTTTTGAGAAAAAAAGAAAATATTAACATATAGAAGCCCATTCCAGTGCTATTTAATTGCAGTACCAATTAAACTTATGAAAAGGACACCATGGTAATAAAAGAAGAAAACAGTAGTTATTCACATCCATTGTGTTATAATATAAAACATGACAATACAAAAATTTTTAAAAAATACCAAAGAGGTAGAATTCAAAGAGATAACCACTTTATTTTAGCATAAAAAATAAACAAGTGCTTCAAACTGAGTTTGCACTCATTTAACTCCTCAATGGAGAGACATGAGGAGGGAGCAAATTCTTGGCTTTCCCAGTAGGCTCAGGTAAAAGCAAACTGCTGCAGCCTCTTCTAGCTTCTGTCTTCTTTATTAATAACTCTTGCCATCTTAATTACACTCTGGTGTTGTCTGGCCACACATGCCACAGTTTTCATCTGTGAAATATTGGAGGGTATGACAATCCTGCAATTTAAATTGCCGGAAATGATTCATATGTGTCTGAAAAATATATGTTTTCAAATATGCCTCACCCTTAACTGAGATAACCACCAATTTGTGCGTAGGGGGACGTTCACTGTGGCTCTGATGCAGTCAAATGTGATATCAGTCAATTTTGCATTCAGTCCATTACATCTGTGTTCTTAACTTCTGCTTCTTCTTTTGGAACCTCTCCAGGATATTTCATGAATGCTAGAGCAGAAGATTTAGTGGCAGAAGCATATTAGAGTTTTTTTAATGGATTTAAACAGGACATGAATACTTTCACAAACAAGAAAGTATGCAACTATTTTAACAGCTACAAAATAATGTTTAAGTTGGCCTTCCATGAAGCCTTTGAGTGGCAGACATTTACTTTTTAGCCTATCGTAAAAAGTAAGCTGTGGAAATCAAAACTATGTTCAGGATGTCATTAATCTTTACTTTCCGGTCCTGAATTAATAAGATAGCTTTGATTCTGTTTTACTGCACAAAGAAAGAAGAAAGTTGTGTATTTACAAAACTGTGGAGAACTAAAGATGTGCTTCATGAGTCTGGCTGGCTTGTACTCAGCCAGGAATTTGGAGCTTTCATTTATACATTTGCATGTATAGAATCGGATTCCATTGTGGCGGCCACTGCAAGGACCGCTGCAACACTTCCACCTATCCCTTTCTGTTTATGCAGGCCCATACCCTGTACTCTTAACAGTTCACCATAAATGGATTCTCACCACTGGCTGAGGATTGCCCACTACATGTCTCAATTTGAATCATGTTTGATGGGATGCATGAACTGATCAATTTCGACAGGGATCCACATCAGGTATATTGAGTAGACCATTTGGGGGATGTCCTGCATCCACAATATTTTTCTGCAAAAAAGTTGTATTTTAAAACAATCTTTTGAAGAAACCCAAAAATGTCCCCCCTCCCGCATCCTAAGAAAGATGGGGAAAAAATTGTCATGTGTTGCCCACACCCCAGGAGAGGCCTTCCTACAACCTGAAAGGAAATCAGAAGGTTTAAAACAACCCAGAAAGGTCTAAAATAAAATTTCCCCATGGCCCCTTTGGGCAAAAGGAAACTTTTGATTAAACAAGATTAAAAAATAAAGAAAACATATTTAAAAGCTCCGAACATGGGGTGGGAAAGGATGCAGGCCTTCAAGGCCCCAAGGTAGGCCAATGCTGTTTTTCAGTTCTTGACAATAATCCATGCCTGACGTCAGTAAATCATACACATTTACCACCTTTCAGTCCTTCAATCAGTATAGAATGAGCACCCATAGACTGGAAAAGGGCATCATTATAGTGACAGGCTTTACCGTAACCATAACTGGCCGAGGGATTCTGAAGAACTGTAGTTCAAAAAAGTAACTTTGCCAAGCTATGGTCTTAACCTATGTGTGTGTTTCCACCAGTGACTAAGGCCATTTCTGCACTAGACTGTTATAGTGCTATTATTCCACTTTCAACATCCTATGGAATCTTGGGGTTTGCAGGCCCCAAAGGCCCCTCCCTAAACTGCAAATCCCAGGATTCCACAGGATGTTGAAAGTGGAATAATAGCATTATCACAGTGTAGTGCGGAAATGGCCTAAGTTCTTATTCTCCATTCCAACACACTTGTTTGACATTGAAAGGATGTACACTTTAGTACCACAGAATGGTTAGAATTACGGCATAGTTTTTAGCTGGTTTAGAGCTTCTGCTTCATTCCTGCATTTGAAAAAATGCTCATCAGAATTTTGGCTGTCAAAGTTACTCGTTATGTTATGCACAACAAATGTGGGAACATTGGTAAGTTGATTGTTTCCTTGCAGATGTTATACGTGCATTAGTTTTTGTTTTCCTATCACGTGGCGGGGGAAATAGATTTTTTTTAAAGAAAGATTTGCATTACTTTTACACCCATATTAATTTCACTGACTCTGTTGCTTAGTGAAATTATGAAATGGATGGGGTGTGTGTGTGAAGGAGAGCAAAAAGATTACATGAGCATTCAGCCTTCTTTATCTGAAGAAGATACAATACTGTAAGCAGTCCTTTGATTGAAGAAGTCGGTAGCTTTTAAAAAGTCTCTGAATAGTGTCTCTGTGTGTCACGCATACACACACAGAGGACAATATGGAATTTAAAGCACCTTGAGGCAAAGTTAATTTAATTGTTTGCTAAGATTCATTGATTTCTTCCCATTCATGAAATTGTCTTTCTGTCAGACATCTGTCACTTGAACTCAGGAATGCATACATTGACACATCCTTTTAATAGCTGCTTTCTCAGATGTAGGGAAACAGAACTGGTAGGAAGTTTTGCCTCCAATCTTTAATTTAGGGCCAATTAGAAATGACAGTGAGAACTCCCAATTGTTTTTTAAGCTTGAAAGTAACTGTGACAGGAGGGAAAGGATTTAATTCCTTCCCCCAGTGCCTATTTCCAGACCTGAATTGCTCACAAAAGCTCCTGTTTGTCAGAAAGGGAAAAATAGGTACCAGTATGTTTATTTTAGGATGGGTAAATAGCAGTTTGGAGGAGAAGGGATGAGGCCATGATGAGGGCAGGATTTGATCTTAGGACCTTATAGTGAGAGGCCCAAAATTCATGTGATACAGATAAGAAAAAAAAAAAGATAAGAATGTTACTGCTGGATTATTATGTGAACACCACTTGCAGTTTGTCTTGGGGCATATGGTTTTGGTGAGTTGTAATTCCAATCTCTCTAAGACTCAGCCTGAAACCCAAACCTCACTACAAATATATTGCAAAAATAAAAACCCCTATTTCCTTTTCCTTCTTTTTTTTTAAATTGGATTTTAAAATATGATTTCAAAGAAAGAAAGAAAAAGAAAAAATAACAAGAAAACGGAAGAGGAATATATAGTTTATGAACCAGGGTCAGGCATGTGGTTTAATATAAGCTGACCATATTTCAAAATTGCATTTTCTTGAAGTATTCATGCACGGCTAAACCAACTGAAAGGACCTCTATTTTCATGCAGGAAACCTTTTCTCAGCTTTCATGTAGAGATGGAAAGAATGTTCCAAAATATTTGAAAATGGATGAAAAATAGGTTTCTTGAACGTCAGGAAACCTTGATGAGGAAAGTCTTAGGTGAGAATCTTAAGAGTTCGGAATGTATTCTGTGCAAAAAAAAGTGCTAAAGGTTTTTGAGAAGAAAATAGCATATACTGTGCAGGAAAAGGCATATGCTTCATTTTCTCTTCAGGAAACTCTTTTTCTGTGCAGAAAATGCTGATTTCTGTGCATGAAGGGGTTTTTTTTCCCCCTCTCACAGAAAATACAGTTTTATGCACAAAAATATAAATGTTTTTGTACTCAGAAAAAAACCCCTCAGAGACTGAATAATCTTTTTGTGTGTGTGTGTGTCTGTTATTTTTTATTTTATTTTATTATAAAAAGCATTTCAATAAAACAACATATTCATGATTCATGAATCATATTCGTGATTCATACAGTAAAACAACATATTCGTGATTCATGATTCGTGATTGATACAGTAAATAAGTAGTACAACAGGTAGGGATACAAACCTAAATCTACCTATATACTCTATATCTTCATTCCTATCTTCCCCATCTAGACTTTGCTTCCGACTAGATTGTCTTTACAAAAGTATGCTGGCATAATAAATGAGGATCTATTTTCTCAGTTTTAAACCCATCAGGACTCTACTAATATAAGCTTGAATGTGATTTTATGTATTACTTTATCATGTTTATCGCTTTAAAATCTAATATTAACATTTATATAGGTACATTCATATATTATATACATTAGGATAGTCAGAATGAATTTTAACCATATCTCCTTCATCAATCAAGAAAGCTTGCTATTGACAAATCTCCCCATTTGTTTCTAAAATGTTGTATAACTGGATCCCATTTCTTAACAAAAGTACCAAGAGGGATCCCTCTTGATAGCATCACCAATTTATCCATTAATGCCATATCGAACAATTTTGTTTCCCAATCTACATTTGATATTTCTGATTTTTTCCGAATCTTAGTATAATTGATTCTTGCAGAAGCTGTCATATAGAGTAAGAGTAAGATTTCTCCGTATTTCTTATCTAATTCATCTTCTGGCATACCCAATAAATGCATTTGTGGTGACATGTGGAAGTGAAAACCCAAAATTTTTTCAATCTGCAAATGTATTTCCCTCCAATATTTCTTAGCTTTTTGACACGTCCACCACATATGGTAGAAAGTGCCCCGTTCATTCTCACACTTCCAGTACTTATCACTACAATTTGTATATATTTTTGCCAATCTTTCAGGAGGAAGATACCATCACAGGTGCATTTTATAAATGCTTTCTTTTAAGTTCTGGCATGTTGTAAACTTAAGTCTTTTCTTCCAAGTTTTCTCCCAGTTTTCCAGGTCAATTGGGTGGCCCAGATTTTGAGCCCAACGTATCATCAGTTCTTTAACAACCTCCTCTTACCAGTATCCCATCTTAACAAGATTTTATAAGTTGCAGATATTGTCTGGGAGTTCTTCTCAAAAAATATCTCATCAAAAGCTGTTTTTTCAATTTGAAAGGCATTTATTTTAATCTCCATTTTTAATTTTTCATTTAACTGTCTATACAACAGGCAATGACAGTTTATACCTTCGTTTCTTAATTCTTCCTGCATTTTAATTGTAACGGAGTCACCTTGAATTTTTGTTAAATCTTTATATGTTATCCATTTACCTTGCAGGATATTTTCTCCTTTATAAAATGTTTCTTGTGGTGAAAGCCATAGAGGTGTTTTAGAGTATAACCTTAATCTGTATCTTTTCAAAGTCTTCAATACTGGTTGTCTTATAAAGTGGTTATTGAAGTCACTGTGCACTATATCTTTATTATATCCTATACATGCATGCCAGCTAAAAGCTACGTCAACACCTTCCAGTGTCAAAAGCCTAGTATTCGATAACTTCACCCACTCTCAGAACCAATCTAAACAGCATGCATGGAAATAAAGTCTCAAGTTAGGGAGTGTTAATCCACCTCTTTCCCTGGCATTGCACAGTATTTTATGTTTGATCCTTGGTTTCCTCCCATCCCAAATAAAATGGGAGATATCTTTTTGCCATCTTTTAAAGATAGACTCATGACTAATGATAGGTATAGCTTGGAACAAAAACAGCAGCTTTGGTAGGACCATCATTTTACAGATGAAATGTGCCCAAGCAAAGATAATTTCAATTTTTTCCAGTTCTGGAAGTCTTTGTTAACTTCTTTCCACACTCTCTCATAATTGTTTTTAAATAGATCAGAGTTTTTCTTGGTTAAGTATACTCCCAGATATCTCACTTTGGGACTTGTTGTGAAGCCTGTATGGACATTCAATTTTTTTTTCTCCTCTGTATTTATATTTCTTGTCAAAATATTTGATTTATCATCATTCACTTTGAACCCTGAGACTTTTTCAAATCTCTCTAATATCTTCTTTAAATTCTCAATTCCTTTTACTGGGTCTTCTAATATTACCGCAATATAGTTTGCGAAAGTGTGTACTTTAAATTCATGTCCTCTTACTTTAACTCCCTTTATCAATTCATCTGATTTTATACACTTAATCAAAATTTCAATAGCTAATATGAATAATAAAGGAGAAAGAGGGCATCCTTGTCTTGTCCCACTCAAAATTTGAATTCTTTCAGTTTTCTCCCCATTCATAATTATTTGGACCATTTGGTTTCTATAAATTGTTTTTATGCTATTCAAGAACTTATCTCCAACTTGGAATCTTGATATAACTTCTAACATAAAGTCCCAGCTCAAGCTATCAAAAGCTTTCTCTGCCCAAAAAGAGGAGTGCTAATTTTCTTCCTAATTTTCTTCCTGGTTGACATTCGAAATATTCAATCACATCTAAAATACATCTCATGTTATCTTTAAGGTGTCTGTTTGGTGAGAACCCAGCCTCTTCTTCCTCTATTGCATCTTTTAATATAGTCTGAATAATCTTTCAAAATTCCACTATTTTTTGGATGACTTTCTTGCAGCAAGGGGGAAAAATGGTAAAAGTATCCATTCTTGTGTTCAAGAATGAAATTTATCAGGATTTACATCCCTACCTTCTGATAGTTCTCTTTTCTTCTTCAGTGCCCCATACATTATAGGACTAGGCAATGGCAGAAAGAAACTATAATGGCTATGTATTATCATGGGAACCTGATCTGCATTTTGAAATTCCAAATAGCTACATTAGTTTTCATACAACACTTATCCTTGAAGAGTTATCCAATATCATGTAGTGGGATAATTTTAAGGAACATGGAATAGGGAAAATGAATAAAAAACAACAAAACAAAGCCAAAAAATAAAAAAAACATGATGACATAGTTCTGCAAGGTACAGAATAACACTGAGATTAAATTGTAACCTTAAGACTGAGGACAGATATTTATTACTATTTGTTTTAATTACGTGCATATGTCTGTTAATGGTTGTTTAGATGTATTCTTTCTTGTTGTTTTGTATGCTTGGATAGTGTTGTTTTTAGTATTTAAGAATATTTTAAAAAATTTGAGAACAGGGTCATGTATGAGTAATGATTAAACATAAATCTGTTTTCCTAATTCTAGCTCTGAAAATTGTGCATGCTCAATGTCACTAGGACTCCTTCAGTAAAAAGTTAAATCCATTTTCTAACAATGGCTAATTATGTACTCACCTTGTCTTTCTGTTTTAAGACCGACAGATAGCAGCCAGATTGTGGGAGACACCAATAAGCCCATTTCTCTTGAAAGCCTGTTATTTCATAATTCCTTTGTAAAGCATGATGTCATTTTGATAAATAATATCTTCTTTGTGATCAATAATGAATGCTTCATGCTAAGAAGCAAAAGTTTTGTAGAGCAAGTAACAAAAGAGAAAAGGTAAATTTCAGACTGGTGCCTGAGGGAGAATGTGTTTGTTCAAAATTCAAACACACTGTTGAATGCATTTCAACAAGTGTCTTACTCATGGATAAATGCAGAACAATATGTATACACACACACACACATATATATATATGTATACATACACACACATACATACACACACACACAGAGATATATATAAGTAATAATGGTGTTTGATGAAAGACATAGATAACACTCATTTTAAAAAATGCAAAAACAAAATGGATTAAACAAGGGACTGACATTATCCAATATGCAGCTGTTTCCAGAATGTTAATAAATAAATATAATATAGAATGGTCTTCTATATAATGTCAAATATTTAAAAGGTATAGGACTTTAGTCAACAAATTTTCCTTCAGTCACTCCTATGTTTTCCACCTTTTTCTTCTGTCTATTTTTTCCTTTCTGCTTATACGTTTAGCATAGGATATTATTGCTGTTCTTGACTAATCATTATATTTTTGAAGGGAAAAAAAGATTCCATGAAATCTAACCACTTTAACTGGATAGTAGAAAAAAGGTCCCCATGAAATTTATGTTCATGCATCTGAAATAAAGTTGTCTCTTCAAGAAGAACTACACCCTTCTTTGAACCTCATATTTCATTTGGCTTGTTCCAAAGTATTAATTTCAAAGTTAAATATAGAAATGTCATTAGCATAGGCAAAAGGCCCTGAGTTTCTGTAAATTTAATCTGACTTCAGCTTTATTTCTTTATTCTACAATGGTCACACTGATTTTTACAATACATTTTATAAACTAGCTGCAAAATCCATGTTTAGCCAATCCCAGTTTATGAGTTTGACCACGCCATCTTTGAGTCTGAAGAGGCTGAACAGTTTCCTTCCTTTGTATTGCATAAAACATATTTTTACTAGAATTAGACGGCAGAACAATACTGTTAAAATAGCATCGGCTAATAGTAAAAGTGAACATGAACTAGAATTTTAGAAGCTGTTGGTAATACTTTGGGCTCTAGCTAATCCCACAGTCTAGTGGTGTGAGTTTGCTTTATCCTGTTAATTGGTTTCTCAATATAGCCTCAGACTAGGTAAACAATATCTGTTGTAACATATGGATCCTAAACCCATTGAGATTTGCTTTAACATCATTTGAACCTGAAGCTGAGTTAGAGGATCTGGGTCAGCAACTTGTAAATGTCAGAATCTGGGAACACTATCTTCATTTTGCTTCCATATGTTTGCGTCATTTTCTGAATACATTCTATGTCAGATTCTTCAAAGTGAACTACTAACTTTTTCTTGTTATCTAACCAAAGTAAGAAGACTGAGACTTAATCAAGACAAGATGAAGGTACTTTTTCTAGGTGGTTCATTGCTCTAGTTAAGTGAGATTTGAGTGGGAGGAATTGCAGTGCTCCTAAATGCCTCATAGTTTGAGGATGCTCTTAGATGTGTCACTGTCACTAGAGGCACAGACAGCTACAATGACTCAGAATGCCTTTTATCAGCTTTAGATGGTAGAACATCTATGATATACTAACTATGATAGGCAACCATGGGAAGAACAGCAGCCAGTTTTTTCCTATGCGTCAGCCCCCCCCCCCGCCCCCAGATAATGGGCTCTTCCATTATCAGAGAAACATAGCTAAGGAATATAGTCTCCTCTCCAGGTAAAAAAAGGAATAACAATGTGTTGAGTTAAGTTACCTTTATTGGGATTAGCATCACAAAGGAGCAACAGAGATGACAAGAGACAATTGCCCAATGAGAAAGACCAGTTTAGGCAGAAGTGTGGGAGCTTCAAGATGCTTCCAAGTGAGAGGTTATAAAACCTCAGGGTGCCACAAAGCAGACAGAAAGACAGACTGATAGAGAGGTGGGTGGGTGCTGTCTGCCTCACCAGGGAGCTTGATTGTTGACTGGACAAAGGGATCCAGATTCCCAGATTCCCGTGACCTTCCAAGACCAGGACCCCATCTGTATCATGAGTAGCATAGGAATGTTTAGCAAGTTGCATTGGACTTACGATCTTTTCAACCTTGGCTGAATATGACTTAAGCTTTGTTTGTAACTTTGCAACTTTTCCTAAGTAATGCTTGAAGGAAGGTATCATCATGTTGTGTACAAAATACCCTTTTGCTAATATAGATTGCTTGTTTAGAACTGTTATGCCCCAGTCCCAGGACTCAGGTGCAAACACAGACAGATACTTCTCCAACAGCCACAATGGAGAGACATGAACAGGAGAATACTTATTGGAGCTGGTGTACACAAAAAAGGGAGTACCTATGAGACTCAGAGTGTTTGTATAGAGGAGACACATTAATTAGGCAAGCAGCTGGGGGAGGCCGTTGGCTCATAAATACAGGGAATGGGATGGGAGAAAACTCTTGCAGACAACTGGTGTTACTGGTGGAAGTAACACATTCTCCATTCAGATCCTTGACTCATGTTCCTGGAAACCTTGACCCTCACTTTGTGTGCTGACTACAGTGCTGGATACTCCCTTGGACTGTAGGGAAGGGAGAGCCTCTGCAGAATCGGAGGCGGAGGTGTAAGTTAAGTTATCCAGTAACTTCCCACTGAGTTTTCTGAGTCACAGAGGTTACATCAGTGAGTGGTGGCAGCTAGATGCTCTTCAGGAGTCCCACCTCCTACTTAAGGGTAGGAGGTGGGATCGTAGGAGCCGGGATTGTTACAGATAGTTGCACTCCCAAAGCAGTGATGTACTTAGAATGGCAGGAAGTAATTTCATGTCACTTCCAGGATTTTTTTCGGGGGGAGGGGGATAGTGGTTTGGGTGATTTTCTGCCTTTTGAGACTGATTTTTTTTCTTTTCTTTTTTTCTGAGTGGGAGTTCTGTGGGTTTTGTGGGGTATCCTGGGGACTTGGTAAGTAACAACAACAAAAAAAAAAGGTAGGGGTTGCACACAAGTTCAAGACACTCTTTCCTCACCTCTGTTTTCACAGCATTTAGTATGTGACAACCTCTCATTTCAATTATGGGAAGTAGTTATTGTTGAGCCGCCTTTGAAAAAAGTCTAGAAATTTCAGTTAGTCTGAAAAACAGGTAATATGATCTTTTATGTCAGCATGTTGCAATCCACACTGGCATAATGCTGGTATAAATGATCTGAAACCGACAGATTTTCTTTAGCCTTTTCTGCACTTAGTGTTGCAGCTTACCTTCTGTGAGGAAAATAATGCTGCACCCATAGCATTTGGTCAGCCTTTGAAAAGCCTGTTTCATTCCGTTCACTGAGCAGCGCACAGAAGTGAGGCATCTTGGTATGAAATGGTACAAAGAATTTCTTCTCACTCTCACTTCATTTTATGAATGTGGGGTGGGGGAGGGTCTTGTGAAAGTGGAAAAAGTGGAATCTGAAATTAACAACAGGGCATTAGCCCCTAACACATCTTATTAGAGGATTTTTGTTTTCTAATCTCTCTCTCTCTTTCTTTCTCCTCCTCCTCCTCCTCTTCCCCCTTTGTCTTCTTCTTCATCTTTGTCTTCTTTTTCTTCTGGAGAAAAAATTGCGTATAAATATGTGATTAAGATGTAAATGCTGAAAAGTGCTCCTGCTCGGTGGGCTGCCTGTGTGAACCCTGACTGGAAGTGTCTATATCCAGAACGTCCCTCCTTCCATCAGTTGTTCCCCGAGCACCAGCTATTCCATCAAACTGCAGGAAAGAGGACGATGGAAAGCCTGGGTACTTGGCTGATTCTGCTGAGACAACAGTTCCTACTCCCTTAGAATTGTTTTGTTTTCAGCTGGTCGTGAGAACTGTGATGTGAATTTTGATACCTGAGCCTGCTTGTTTATCTCTTCCTATCCCTCCCTCCCTTTTCATTCTTCCGCACAAGAAAAAAAAAAGCAAAAATTCGTATTGCTAAATCTACTCCTTTTCTAATCCATGACATGAGCCACCTGACTCATCGTGAGTCACGGTAAGCTTGGAACTTTTGAGCATTGTTTTAAAATGGTCTTCATTGCCCTGGGACCCTCTGCAGACTGCACGGGCGGCCAGACAGGAAACAAGAAGCCCAAATCCCCACAAAACCAAAAACAGTAGATTTTTAAAATGTTAAACAATACGACAGAGAGGACTGCAACCTATTTAAAAGGTGAATCTCTCCTCTGGTTTGGTAGCATCCGGAGAGTGACCCCAAGGCTGCCCTTTGCCCAACCCTGAGCTAGGCTAAGGGATTCTAGCTAATTCCTCCAGTTGTCAGCTGAATGAATACATCCAAGGACGGAAAACTATTTTTTTAAAAATTCTTTGTTAATGAACGTTGAGTCAGAATTAATGTATTAAAAGGAAACTGGTACGATGTAAGTCCCTGTTTGTTTCCAAACCAGTGACTCATCAGGCTTTAGTGACTCATCAGATACATTTTTTTCTTTTCTTTTTTTCTTACATTTTTTATCTGCAAAACCCTAATAATAAAGCTAATAATGAATTCTGCAAAATCAGTTCGGAAAGAAAGAAAGCTATGTGCAGCATGAAAGCGTAGGTTTCGCCTTGCTTTGTAAAGAGGCAACTGCTTTTCATTCCACCATTAAGCAACTTAGAACCTGTTTCCCATCATCTTATTCAGGTGTCTACATTCTTGCACCAACAGAAATCATGGCAAATAAAGGTTGCTTTCATTGTTTTTACAGAACTGTATTAGTCATATTAAATTTTATTTGTTGTATACTACCCTACTTGGATGATGGATGATTTAGAATATCTATCTATCTATCTATCTATCTATCTATCTATCTATCTATCTATTTTATCAATTCATTGTAAGCTCTCTCTCTCTCTCTCTCTCTCTCTCTCTCTCTGTATATAATATAGTAAATGCCAATCTTATATTGTGAATTTATTTAAAGAAACTGTTCTTTTTATCTCAGGGGTAACATACACTGTGAGAGCAGTGAGGTACAGCCGTTGCTATGGTAACTGCTCTTTTTAGAAACTAATAAAGAATGAATAATTGCTTGGATGTATAAAGTAATTCAGTGGTGGTCCTGGGATATCAGAAATATATTATGCATTTGATTCAAAGAATGGCTAATCTAAAATTTATTTCATGTGCCTAAACAGGTAAGGGCAGTTTTAACAGTTATATTCCAAGATGTAATCTCATATAGTGTCTCTCTTGCATCTATAGCAATCTCATGCTTATTTCCATCACCATGCCAGCAAAAGTATTCAAAATGCCACAGAAAAATCTAAAAATAAAAAAGATTTTAAAAACTTCAAAATTACAGTAAAAGAATGATTGAAATACTAAAGTACAGCTTCACATCTTTACCAGGAGCAATGATAAGCCCAGCACAGCAAAATGCCTGAGAAAAATTGGTCTTTTAGTTGGTGAAAAATCCATAGATTTCTTGCAATGACATTGGAAGACATGGCATCATGACCGAGAAGTTCCCATTCTGAGTTGTGAGTAGCACCGGAACAGGCAACAACATGGTGATTAGAGCACTGATACAGAAATTTCTGTTCTCTCTGTAGGCAGACAGACAGATGCTGCCACTGCTACCCAAAGATTTTCAGAGAATCCCTCCCCAACTTCGATATGTTTCAGGCATGATCTGAAAATGGGGTGATGTGCGTGTGCGTGTGTGTGTGTGTGTGTATGGAAGCTGATATACTGGTATTATGGACCCCAAACATTCCTTTTCACTGAAATGAACATGGAAACCTTTAGAGGCTGTGTATGTACTCTGTAGAGCAGCAAACAGGTATGCTTGGGGGATCCAACCTTTGTGAATTCTACTATGAATTGAACCTGAGGATGCTTCGTTCCCCAATCTGAGGAGATAGGACTCTGGGTAACCACTGGATTTTGCACGGCTTTGAATGTTGTGATAGTGTGATTTGTCAGTGTGTGTGAACACAATATTTTGAAAGATAATACATTCATAAATGTGGACTTTGAGAAAAAAGTATGTGTGTGTCTGTGGGTGTGAATTTTCACGTATATTTCTTTTTTAAAAAAATAAATCATTATTATAAATTATATGGAGCTTTTATATTTGACTTGGAGCTGCCAACCAATCAAAGACTTCTAATTGATCACTATCTCTTTTTAATCTAAAGATTAATCTATTTGACCCAATTTAAATAAGCATAATGCTATCAATAGCTCAATAATAGGTGTCTATGTAAGTAAAATTCATATGCTGGGGATGCAATAGATGAGGTGAGAGAATGAAGAGTGGAGGAACGGAGACATGCCAAGAAAAGGATGAGGGAATCAGACGAGAAGACTTCCACATGGAGGAGTGGAGACAACGCAAGGGAAACATGAAGCAGAGTGATTGGGCATAACGATCTGAGAAGAAACAAAAGCAACAGAGTGAAAACCTGAGGTGGAAGGGAAACTGGAGAGATGAGAGGAAGAACAGCACAGAACACTGGAGAAGCATATTGACATGGGGACAGACGGTCAATAGAAAAGTCAGTGGCAAGGAAGAAGAATTTGGGGAGGTTTGTATCTATTGGTCTATCACTCTTCACAAATTTTCTGAATATTGCTGATGAGTTTGGGGGTAGGTGGTTCTAGCTTGTCTACTGTATAAAAGTCAATGTTTGTCTGTCTGAGTCAGCATATGATTGGCTGAGTGAGGCAAGAAGACCTCATATGATTGGCTGGCTATGAAGATTCCATGGAATCCTGGGGTTGGCAGTTTAGGGAGGGGGCTTTAGAATTCTCAGCCAGAGAGCTCTTGGGCCTCAGGCTGGTTGCTTTGGAGATGAGGCCTACCATCAATAAGGATACCAGAAAATTTTTGGGAGGCATATGTGAGAAAAATTAAAGTGACATCCACAACACAGCCCGTTTCCACACTACACTGTCATAATGCTATTATTCTACTTTCAACATCCTATGGAACCCTGGGATTTGTAGTTTAAGGAGGGTCATTTAAGAATTCTCAGCCAGAAAGCTCTTTGGCCTCAGTAAACTACAAACCCCAGAATTCCACAGGATGTTGAAAGTAGAATAGTAGCACTATAACAGTGTAGTGCAGAAATGGCCATAGTTACAAGGTCTTCTCGCATCACACAGTAGATTATATGGGTTCCATATGTGAGGAATCTTAAAGTTAAAATTAAAAACAAAAAATGCTCCCAGAAAAACGTAAAGCCACTACACAAGTTCAACAGAAAGGGGGGAAAAAAGCCAGTACATCAACATCACCAGACAACACAGATTGGATTGGGGACTATGGGGAAAAGTTACAGGTACTGGAATAGGCTGGTTGCTATGGAAATGATGCCTAGCAGCAAGGATGAGGGCAGAGTATTCCCGCAGGAACCCAACCTCTGTATGTATCTATGAATACAGATTGGATTGGATTGGGGAATATGGGGGAAATTTACAAGTACAGAAATAGGCTGGTTGCTATGGACACAAGGCCTAGCAGCAAGGAGGAGGACAGTGTACTCCCTCAGGAACCCAAACTGTGTATGTAAATAACTCTGAATATAGATTGCATTGATAAATATGGAGCAAAGTTACAGGAAATGGAGAAGACAGTTTGGTGAGTTCTTAAGAGGAAAATAAAAACCCCGGCCAACGTTAGGTAAATACTAGTAGCTTATACTTATGGATAAAGGTTTCTCGTTTCTGCATTGTTCCCATGTGTATTTCTTCTTAACTTGACACAGGCCCTTTCCACACCTTACCTTGCTCTGTCGTCATCTGGGTGTCATCCCAGCAGTGCCTCTACCAGGATGGGAATGTGTCCTCAACACTCCCCTCTGCACCCCACTGGCTGCTTGTGGAAGGGAGTGCGAGGGACATGCGGAAACGAGGCACATGCTCCTTCCTTCTTGACTGCAGCTGGCTTTCTTCCCATGCTGCAGTGGGGAAGGAAGCGTGTGTTCGTGCTTCTGGCCCTTCTGCATGGCTGGCTGCAATGGAAGGCTCATGGAATTGGGGGCCATTGACAGAGTTTTTCCATCAATGATATACTCTGCAATCATGCCAGCTGGTGTTGTAAGAAGGATGGGACCATGACAACGTCATGTGGAAGCATCATCGTGGTCCTACTTGTTTCCTGTCCCCATGCTGGACACTGCCATCCTACAGAAAGAGCCACATACTCTTTCACTGGGTGAGTGAGAAATGGGCTTTTCCAAAATTCATGCAGCTGTTTCCTTCTCTTTCAAGCTTGAAATAGGGATTGGTTTGTGGGGGAGTAGTGAGATTATGGATGGGATTTTTCACTGGCATTCCAGTACAGTTTTTAGTGTAGTAATGTAATGTGCACTTGGAGGCTAAATCAGGATCAATATAATTAAAATTAACATCTCTTTTTCAAAATAAATGTAATCGATGTATGTTTTTTAGCTTTTCACTATAAAGTTCCCCATAACTCTGCTGTCTCTGACCTTAGATAATTAAACTGTTCCTATCATGGAGCCATACTAGTAATCCATTCTCCCATTTGACAGAGGGATAGATCATAACATAAGAGAGTGCAAAATTTGAAAGAACAAAGAAACTCTTCTATAGTTACAGGACAACTTCTTTAAAAAGGTATATTTCCATTTCCAAAGAAATACAACCAGTCATAATATGAACTTTTAACAGTATCATAAGTCCTTTTTGTCTGTTGCAAGAAATAATATAAGAAATAATAGCTGCTGGACAGCTTACAGAAATGTAGCAAATAAATATATATTCTTTACCTCAATATCTTATTATAGAGATGCAACAACAGGAACAACTTTGTGATCTTCAAACAATGTAATTCAAAAGAAACTGCCAGCTAGCAATATAATGTTACAATTTATGTTCATCTCTGTGTATGGGTGTAAATTAATCACCCACAAGTGTTTTAGCATGCTATTAGCCATAATGCTATGGCTCACACAACACACACAGCTAACTTTGTTTTGTCTCTTCCTCCACAATAGTAGCTTGAATGTTTCATGAGTTATTCCATTTAAGAGTCTGTTTGAAGCCTTAGAGATAATTAAGGGATTCTGTCTGGGCAATTGTTTCATGTGGAAGTTATGTTTCCACTGAAAAAGTATATGGCTGTTTGAAAAGCCACCAGATGATACTTAGGATTTGATCAATTGTTCTTTCAGAAACATCCACAATAATAGTGCTGATTAAATGTTCTTCTCAAATGTATTGGATAGAAGTACAGACAACAAAATTCTCTTTTTTCTCTTCTCTTCATCCTTTCTTTTTTTATTGTTGTTGTGGTGGCCTTCAAGCCATTTCCAACTTATGGTGACCCTAAGACAACCCTATCACAGGGTTTTCTGGGGCTGAAAATATGTGACAAACCTCAGGTTGCCCAATGGGTTTCCATGGCCATTGATGGTCAGAGATCTTGGAGATCTCTCATTCAAAGGGTCAACATAAGTTGAAACTGACTTGGTGGCAAATTAACAAGAACACTAATACAATTAAAACTTAGGTATGTTGTAAATTACCATATAACAGCAGAATTAAAATTTTATCTAGGTAACTCAGGAAAAGAATTTAAAAATAATAATTATTTATTTATACTTATAGTTGCCAAAAATATAATTTGGTAGGCTACATATGAGTTCCCAGGGAAGAAGCATTCCACAGGTGGAGTACCACCACTGAGAAAATTCCTGTTCTGGTAGCCACCTGACTCATCTCAGATTGCAGAAGGACTCAAAGAAAGCCCTCCTTTGAGTATAGGAGTAGAAATAATCACCTCATCCCCAGTCATGAAAGATTTAACCATCACTTTGAACTTAGCCTGGGCCATTTCCACGCTACACTGTTATAGTGCATTTATTCCACTTTCAACATCCTATGGAATCCTGGGGCTTGCAGTTTAGGGAGGGGCCTTTAGAATTCTCAGCCAGAGAGCTCTTTGGCCTCCGTAATCTACAAACCCCAGAATTCCACAGGATGTTAAAATGGAATAATAGCACTATAACAGTGTAGTGTGGAAATGGCCCTGGAAACACATACGAGGCCAGTATGCTTGGCACAGCATAAACATAATATGATCACAACACTCGGTTCTGGTTATTAATCAGTTACAGATCTATTATCTGTATTCTATACTAACTACAGTTTCTGTACAGAGTTTAAAGAATAGCCATGAAGGGATTTGGTAGAAGTAGGGAGGGTGAAGACTTTTTGCGAGAGAAAATGCAACTTGTCTTGAATATTTGCCTTGAATATTTGTGAGGCTTACAGAGTATTTTCACAAAATAAAGCTCTCACAAAACAATGTGCATATTTTAATATGCAAATAGCCAAAATGTCAATAATTGACCAAAAATGCACCTGAACATATTTTAAGCAATAGGAAAAAGTTTAAAATGCTTTACATTAGGAAAAAATGTGTTAAAATTGCACATGGATTTCACTGTGGAAAGAAAACATAAGGTCTCACAATCTCCTATGAAGCAGCAATGGAAAGAAAATGCAGGTGGGACGCAGAGAAACTCAATGAAAACCAAATCACATTTCTTGGTGTAAAGAAACTCCGAGATAAAATCTGGAGGATGAAACCTGTACAGAACTTTGTGTAAAACTGTACAGAACTTTGTGTAAAAATCTAGTGAAAACTGTAAGTTTTATACACAAATAAGAGGGGAGGGATTGTTAAACTCCATTATGTGATGAGGTTCAGAGCTCATACATCAGTGGAAACATGGCAATTTTTTGGTGACTATATTGGCTGCACGTGCATATACACAAGCCATATCACACTCCTAATGGAGATGTCTAAATAAACAGAAGCCGCAATGTGCAAAATTTATTTCTTTGTCAGGCTCCTGTGCAATGTTATTGCTCCACTTAATGTTTCCCAGAAGGCTTAACTGAAGACTTATGTACTACATTGAAAAGGACTCTGGTATGTACAGAGGTTAATTTAATTCAACCTAATATGAAAATCCATCACTGCATTTTGGAAAACCACCTCAAACTCTAGGTATAGTTAATGCAATCCAGGCATTTATGAGTGCAGGTGGTGATTTTAGCCAGCTGCACCATTGTGATGTAAAAGGAATTCCTTGTTATATGGACAGGCACCTCATCAGCTGAGGGGAATGCAAGGATACGCAGGCTAAACAAACCAGTTGAAACATCTGTTGCACTCTTAAATTTATATGAAGAGGTTCAGCTGCACAGAATTAAAATAATTCTTTACTAACACTTACTTTAATAAACCATAAAAGAGGTAGGATTGCAAGTTATAGATGCTGTTTGAATTTTTAATTCAAGCTGAATGCTTACTCTTAAGCTGAAAAACAGATTCTTCCCTTTCCCACCTGCGTCATAACATTGTACTTCTTTTAGTAAAATTATGAATAATTTACACAGTCTCTTTTAATTGGATAGATGTTATCATAAGCACCTAAAAGTTATGCTAGACATCTGTTTATAGTGATCATACAAACAGTAAATTTTAAGACAACTGCTGTGTGAAAAAACTGCTTGAGTTTAACTAAGTACGTCTGTCTTTCCGTCCATCCATATGTCCATTGTAGGTTATGCTATTTCTAAAATATATTAATGTCTTCTACACCAAAAAGCCACTCAGTCAGTAGGAGGCCCATCTTCAACATTCAGTTCCTGAAAGTACATTAAAAATGGCTGCCAAATTGCTACAAAGTTGACTTCCTCTATTTCTCTTCTCAGCGTATGGAAGCAGCATGGGGTTTTTTCCTTCCAGTGCAAATGATGATATTCTATATAAATATCTGTGACATTAAGGTTATTGGGCATTTCATTCTTTCTGGAGTCTGCAGTAGCTTCTCGGATCTGCACTAGGATTTTTCCAAAGGTTTTCTTAAATTGGGAACAGGTTTTGCTAAGTGATCCATGGCGTGAAGGGCAAATTTTCTCCATTCTGAGTTTTTTTTTTACAGTTATAGTGCAGAAGCGCCATATCACTGATGCACTATAGCATTATAACTCAAAATCAACAAATAGGAAGGAAGGAAGGAAGGAAGGAAGGAAGGAAGGAAGGAAGGAAGGAAGGAAGGAAGGAAGAGCAAAGAAGGGAACATACTGTTGCAATATGACAGAAAATCAAAAAGAAGCTCTCCACAGGGGTGGGAATAAAATGTTTCAGCTGGTGTCAGGAATTACCAGAATTTAGTGTGGCAGAACAGAAAAATCCTTTGGATATCTTACCATCCTCCTCAAGAAATACAGCAACAAATACCCCAACCCACTGACAGCTTTGCCCCATGTTAAGGAGCCTACTGCTTCTCTCACTGACACAATGAAACTAACAAGAGATGAGAACCTCCCCACCCTACACAGTTATAGTACCTTGCTACTACTTCAGCTGTTGTGGCTTTCTCTTACAGCAGTATAAATTTCTTGATTAGTCAGTTGACCATATCAAAAGATATAACATCAAATGTTATAAAATACAGTAAAATGAGTAACTCAAATACTGTGGAGTAAAATAAAATAAGCTAAAATAAGATAAGATATGATAAAATGTGGTAACATATGATAAGATGAAATACAAAGAATAATGTAAAAGACTATAAATAAATACCAAAACTCATAATAATGGGTTTTCATCTTGTGATAAGATGAAAATAGTAAAATGCAGAGACAATGTGTATTTAGATTAATTCATCACCCTTGCATGCAACCCCAATACGTTCTATAAACTGTTTTCACAGTTGGACTGCCCTATATATAAACTTAGCAGTTCTGAGGACTACATATGTGTTAGTGCCCTGAAGGAAATAAGATAATCATTTGATAGGGTCCCAGTATTTTGTTCTGTCAAGTAAAGTCTGTAGATATTGGGCCCTTACTGGGGCGTATAATTGACAGTTAAAGAGAACATGTGCAATATCTTCTATTTCAGACGTACCACAGACAGACATTCTTCCAAAATATGGCACTTGGTAGAATCGTCTGTATTTAATCACAGACTCTAGCTGCTCGAATCTTGTTCTAGTAAGGTCTGTCCTTTGGCATTGAGTCAAACCGATTGTCAAGTATTTTTCTATTTGAAGGGACATTTTGGTTTTAGGCAGCCATTTCAATGACCTGATGTTTGCACTTTCTTGTACAGAATTTTGGGATTTTTAATTTGGTGAGGTACTTAGAATTCTCTGTTTCAGGATTTTGTTAGCGCATTCTTGTGATTTAAAGCACTAAAGATCCCAACATAGAATCCTAGGTGTTTCACCAAACTGTAGATTCAGGAATCTGTAGGATAGGACAATGGCGTATAAGGTAGTGCTAGCCTGCTATAATCTATTTTGCAGATACAAGATATTCTGAGCATGCATTTCTATTGCACTTGGTGAGAGTATTTTCCTTCTTTGATGGCAATTGGCCAAGTGGTGCAGAGCACAGGAAGGCATTGTTTTGAGGGAAAGCTAGGAAGAGATAGTAATCAGCTGCAAAATACCTGGAGGGGGAAATGGTGAGTGAGATATTGGGCTTCTGCTGGGTGTCCTATTACCTGACCACCACTGGATGGCAGAATTCTATTGATTAGCCTTTTCCAACTGGCTGTCATCCAGATGTATTGGAGTGCCATTTCTACTATCCCCCAAACAGAAGGAAATCAGAAAAATCCTTAAGTATATGGTATATGAAACCAGGTACTTTTGAACTAATTATCTGGGCTGTGTAAGGAAGGCTTTATTGTATGCAGTGCCAACTAGTGACTTCTGTGTCAGTAGACCAGAAGTTGACACTAAGAGTTCATTTAGGCCAATATAAATTCTTGAGATGGTATCATGGAAGCACAGCATGTACATATCAAGAAACAGTGATTTTTCTGGGGAAAATTTAGAATTCTGAAGCAGAAGAAAGGCAAAACCCTTATACAGAAATTTTCTCTCTTGCCACAGCTCCAGGGATGCAGCTGTTTTGTCTTTTTTAAAATGATGGCATGGCCCACAATAAGAATTCTGTCCCTCATGCATGAAATCTTCTCTCAGTCTCCAAATATCTAGTATTGTAGGAAATTAAAATTTCAGTTGAGCATTTAGAAATAGAGTTTAGGAATCCAAAGAAAATGAGCAAACAGAAGTCACCAAGAGAATGTAAATACAGAAAACAGAAGAGTTTACGTGTGAACAATTTTCAATGTCTCACTCTCTGCAATGCTAGACGCTTGAGAGCAGGAGGAAAATTTCATAGGAATTCTCATTTGGGGGGCAATGCTTGCCCTCATTTATTCCTCTCTCATCACCGTAGGTACCTCTCTGCACAGCTCCAAATCATCAGCCCTAAAACTGCCATTCCCTCTGTGGGATTCTTAACGTATGCCTGAAGAAAAGCAAATAACTTGTTAAGTAGCTATTCATTTATCTTGCTGCTTTTGGAGAGGAAAAGAAGGGCTTTAGAACGTAATTTGAAGTAAAAAAAAAGTGTGTGTGTGTTCAAATATTAATCTTCCCTCATTCTTGGCTCCAAATCACCCTCCTTAAACAGCTTTCCCCTTAAAAAAGTAATAATCCAC
This sequence comes from Cyclura pinguis, assembly GCA_030412105.1. NCBI lineage: Eukaryota > Metazoa > Chordata > Lepidosauria > Squamata > Iguanidae > Cyclura > Cyclura pinguis. The sequence continues at coordinate 163,218,828 of CM059603.1, read as the reverse complement.
ATTTTTCTTCCAAATATTTCCATGTAACATGCCAGTCTACCCCCATTCTCAAATTGTTTTTCATCCTGTTTTCTCTGATCTGCCTCAAGATGGGGCTGTTTTCTTTTGAATAGATCATGGAGGTGGGGGGGGGGAACAAAAATATTTCCACTTTCTCTAAGATTCTTCCTCTGAATCTTGAATAAATTTATAGGTTGTGCTGGCAATGAGAAGTGGTAAGTTATATCCACCATTCCTCCTCCTTTCAAGATGAAAAGTTCAGAGAAAGGTACAGCAGACAATGTGTCATGAGTTTGGATAGATTTAGACACTATGCGAATTTTATTTAAGCTAGTGTTACCTTTCGTCAGCTGAGGAATATGTCTCCTGGTCGCCAGTTATAATAGGTAACTCTGGAGGGATTATGCAAGTATGCTCCCCATGCTTGTCAAAAAGAGGTGGGGGAGGAACATGTTTGTGCAGCATCTTCTTTCTTTCTACAATTGACAGTTTTTTGAGGAGCTTCCAGAATGTGTTTTGCATACTAATTAAAGCTATTACGGCAGCTTGTCAAATCACTGTTTGAGGCGAGAGATGTTTTTAGTCTTGTCTGCTGCAGCCTAAATAGCCTCTCTTTAAATGCTCTCAGCTTCCAGAACAGTGTATGCTTGATAGGCTTCTGAGTAACAGCATAATTGCAGTGATTGACAATACAATATAAAAAATGTTGGCACAAGGTTATTTTATGGACAATTCCTGCCTTAAGTAGAGTGAAATCTGTATGGGCATCATGCACTTTTTTTGTTTCCTAGTTCTTAAAATACAGTGCTCAGAGATAATTTTACATTTTTTCCAAGTACACACACACACACACACTCAATCAGCCCTCCACAATTGCAAGTTTGACTTTCACGGATTTGATTATTTGTGAGTTTCTCCAACCCCTACCCCCTTCACCTCAGGTGCTTCTTTTCCAAGGGGGAATCTTCCCGCTGATCAGCTCCAATCAGGCAATGCAGCCTTTTAAAAACCCACCTCTGGCCCTCCTCCTCCTTCACCAGCTGCTAACTGGCCAACTAAGGATGGTGCACACCTCGATTTCTCAGCACTACAAAACCTCTCCCAATGCCCCTGCGCAGCCAAGGAAGGAGATGAGCAAGAGAGAAGTTTAGGGCCACCATGCCAATCCACTCTCTTTCTCTCCTTTCCCTGACCTGAATTGGACCCTGGGTGCCTGCTCTCTCCACCATGCCTCAGCCTCTTCCCACAGACACACACACATTTTGATATTTGTGTTTTTTCCACTGTTGCGGGGGGTCCTGCACTCCTAACTGTAGCGAATGTGGAGGGCCAACTATATGTGTGTAGCAACATCAAGCGCATTTTTTTAGAAACTTCATCATTAATACAGTGTGGGGTTTGCCTCTCAAGCTCAGAAGAATTTTATAAGTAGTTCAAGGACAATTCTATAGGTCTGCTAATACAAAATCACTATAAATAAAGTTGTTTTCATTGTTGCATTCCAGTGGATTGTGCCTGAATCTCTTGAGATGCTTTATGTTTGTCTGAATTTAGTCTAAAGCCAATGGGATCAGGTATCTTTTCTTCCCCCAAATGTCCCTGGACTCCTGAGGGCAGACAGGCCTTCACTTGAGATCATAGCAAGGGTTTAATCAAAGTTTTAAAGGGAACACACATTTTGACTATGCACTAATTCAGCATGGTGTAGTGATTAGAGCATTGGACTACAACTCTGGAGACCACGGTTTGAATTCCTGCTTAGTCATGGAACCTACTGGGTGACCCTGGGCAAGTCCCATTCTCTCAGCCTTAGAGAAAGGCAATGAAAACCCCTTTCCGAACAAATCTTGCCAAGAAAACCCCATGATAGAATCATTTTAAGGTCACCATAAGTCAGAAATAACTCGAAGGTGTACAACAGCAACAACAGAGCAGCAACAGCAACAAATTCAAATCCTTTAAGAGACCAGGTAGATGAAAGTTCTTCTTTCTGTTCCTTGTAGTTTGCAGAAATATTTTAGACCTGGGGCTTTCATAACGTTAAAAAAAAGGTTGGCAGTTATTTTGGACACTATTTCCATTTTATTTTAGCTGACAGATTTAGTGTGTGCTTAAGACTAATTCTGAGTTACAACATCAGCTGTAGGTTTCCAGAAGTTATCAGCTGAAACAATAAAATAACTACAGTGAAAGGATGGAAAGTGAACTGCATTACAGGTTGTGAAGAACAAGCATGAGGAAAGAGCCTGCTGATCTTCCCATTTTCTGTAAAGAACGAGCAAAACTGTCCTTTTTTTCACTGAAACTGACGAATGAACTCTGGTTTCAGAAGGACTCCACTTCTTTCAATCAGATAATTACCAACACATACACTCCAAATCCATGGGAAATGGTGTACCAAGGGCAGGATAGTGGGTGCCCTGGATGCAACTGCCCTGGATGCAACCAATAAGGGGGGTGGGTGGCTGAGTGGCCCCTCCGTTCATTCACTGAAAGCACATGTTCCACTCCATCCTCAGCAGCCAGGATATCTTGCCAAACTGTTGCCACTTTGTTCATGTATGTGAAGCCAGAGCAGAGAGAGAGTGTGCATATGTGTGCAAGTGGGTGCTCATTCACAGGTTCACCTGTATGTGTGCACATGTGCACGTGCACACACACATACACCAGCCTTGCTGTCCTAGTGACATCCGCAGAATTAAGGAACAATGATGCAAACTGCAATCTTGTTTTCTTTTTTTCTTCCTTGAATTCTCAAAGTGCCCATGACTTAAACTTTTCCTTTCATTGGAATCTGAAAGTACACCTTATAGAGTGATCTCTTTAAATTTATTTAGGGCTGATCTATTAAAGCTTTTGTTTAAAAAAAGAAAGAAAGGAAAAGAAGCTAATTGCTCATGGGCAATTTTGCACAGTGCTGTCATAGGCATGTTCATTCATCAAGACAGTACTCTTGGTGCTTACTATCAGGTTGGTGTGTATTGGGATTGGAATTTAAAATTCCAAGTAAAAAGAGTCATAGTTTGTACCACAGAAGGAAGATCTCCGTCATATCTACTTCAGACCCAAGTTTCTTGGCTTAAGAAGCCAAGAAAGTGATACACATCAACACACTGCAAAATCTCAGTCATTCAGGAGAACAAGGAGGGTCCCCTATGGAAGAGGGAACTGTATGCATTTAAATTAGTTTAAAGGTGTTATCTTTAGAGCACCACCATGTTGCTATTCAAAAGTTAGCAAGATGTGATTCTGGGCTTCATGAACAGGTGTGCAGTGTCTATGTCAAGGGAAGTGATAGCACCACCCTATTCTGATTTGGTCAGACCCCAACTGGAATACTGTGTCCAGTTCTGGGCACCACAGTTCAGGAAGGATATTGACAAGCTGGACTGTGTCCACAGAAGGGCGACCAAAATGGGAGATGCCTGGAAACCACGCCATATGAGGAGAAGCTTGGGGAGCTGGATGTGTTTAGCCTGCAGAAGAGAAGGTTAAGAGGTGACGTGATAACCATATTTAAATATTTGAAGGGATGTCACATGAAGGATGGAGCAACCTGTTTTTTGCTGCTCAAGAGACTAGGACACAGAGCATTGGCTTCAGTCTTCAGGAAAAGAGATTCCAACTAAACATGCTGATGTTAAGAGCAGTTCAGCAATGGAATACACTTCCTTGGAGTGTGATGGAGTCTTCTCCTTTGGAGGTTTTTACACAGAGGCTGGATGGGCATCTTTTGGGAATGCTTTGATGGTGTATTCCTGCATGGGGTTAAACTTGATGACCCTTGTGTGGTCTCTTCCAATTCTATGATTCTAGATATTATTCCATCATCATCATCATCATCACCATCATCATCAATTCATCAGAAGGCTTTACTGTATACTGTGCATGGAACCAGCATATGCCTAGATGTTTATGTTATTTGTTATATAATAAATCTTGATTACTTTTATTTTCTACATCTCATGCTATCCTTGTGCAGGAACCATGCTAATCTTCTCTATCTCATTCCAACTTTAGTATATGTGCTGGATGTTTTATTTTAGTAACTGATATAGATAATCGACATAGCCAATTCCACAGGGATCTTGAGGGTATAAAGGCATGATGAATGATAGGAGCTCAAAGGCTGGACCTCCAGGACCAGCCTGAACAGGGGTTCTGTCACAGACCCCAGCAGGATGCATAAGAAAATAATTTTAAAATAAAATAATAAAATAAAATAAAAACTTATTAAAATACGTTTTAATTACTATAGTAAAGACAATGCTACCATAGGTGTGCTTGACATTTTCCCCAAAGGTTTAGTTATCCAGAACAATATCCTTTCACTAATGGAAGCAGTTGAAATTGATTGAAAACTGCCTTCTTGTTTCTGTAGAAGGATCCATATTGCCCTCTGCTTCCCCATTTTCCTATATAAAGGAAGGTTGTACTTGGTTTGGAGAGTCACTGACACAACTCCCAGCAAAGGGCCAGGAGTGAGTCTGTTCTGCAGCCAAGAATCAGAAGACATGAGAAATAATGCTAATCCTTTTCAGACCTTAGCTTGGGGCAGGACTAAGTAGGGCCTGCTCTACCCCCAAGCCATTTTCAACTGGGCTAGCTGATCAGAATGATACTTTGTACTTAAAGGAAGCATCTTAAACTGGATAGGAATAAGCAGATAATAAGTATTGACATACCAAACCCTTCTTGTGTATCTTCATTCTTCAAGGTGATCAGCCATGAAATCGGTTTCTAGAAACGGCTTACAGGAGATAGGTAGCATGTGTGTGGCAGAAGAGTCTAGTTAAACCTCTCTTTGCCTACATTTCTTTATCCAACTCCATGAACAAGTCAATTTTAATGAAGGCATCCATTTTTTCTCTTTATGAAAAATAGTTCCACCAATACTGATGATAATTGAACATTGCTGTGATTTATATTCATCTGTACTTCAAGACTACCAAAGAAATAATAATTTCTTCTTCCAAGGACTAAAATGTCTTCCCCCCACTGGAGCTGTCATTTTTTCTTATCCCCCTTCCCCATCACTATGATCTATTTCCTTATATAGTTAAAATGCATATTTTTATACATTTCTATGATGCCTTTCACTTTCTCAAAACAAAAGAACCTCAGCTTTCCTGATGGAGGAATTGTCCAAGCCCCTTGATCAAGTTAAAAGGCAACTAGAGAGACTTTGGTAGAAAACTCTGAGGAGGTCTGTTTGAACATAGACTAGAGGAGTGATTCTAACCTTTTATTTACCAGGTACCCTCTGTAAATAAAATTTGTTGCTGGGGACTCCCAAGATCTAACTCAAGATTTATATATTTAAATTTAGATTTAAATATTCAAATATTATGTCAAATATTCAAAAAAATTAATTAATTAATTAATCAATTAGTGGCTTCTGGAAACTAGGGTTCAAATCTCCACTCAGATATTGGGTAACCTTGGGCAAGTCACATCCTCTGAGTCTTAGAGAAAGGCAAAGGCAAACCTCTTCTAAACAAATCTTGCTCCCACCAACAAAAAACAAAAAACAAAAAACCTGTGATAGGTTTATCTTAGGGTTGCCATAAGTCAGAAATGACTTGAAGAAACACAACAACAAAGTGCTGCTGACAGGGGGAGGTTCTTTCCAGCCATCATGTCTCTCCCCTTTGAAAACTGACTCATGGTCATACTAAGGTGAAGCTATCATGGAAGTTTTCTTGGCAAGATTTGTTGCCTTTGCCTTTCTCTGAGACTGAGAGAATGTTACTTGCCTGAGGTCACCCAATGGGTTTCCATGGCCAAGTGGGTATTCAAACCCTGGTCTCCAGAGTTATAATTTGGGTGCACACACACACCTGCTGCCATATGCCTTTCATCAGGGATGGGGCAGTGGTGTGTGTGTTCAGGTGCCAAAATATGAGAAAATATGAGTAATTTGGGCACAAGGTGACAAGGTGCCACATGTCCTTTTAGTCAAGGAAGTGGCAGTAGAGAGTGTGGGCACTGAGGAACATAGCAGCAGGCATGTTGCTGCTGGTGGTGTTGGTGTCCAGCAGCAGGGCTTCACAGACTTCCTTTGAGGGCTCCACAGACCCCCTGGGAGGGCTCCATGGTCCCCCAGAGGTCCATAGACCCCCAGGTAAAGAACCGTTGAGCTAAAGCTTGTCTGAGGGCCTGCTCTGTGCCAATACAGGCAGCAAAGGCAAATTCCTTTTCTGCCTCTATTGCATCTTCAAAAAGATGGCCAGCAGTGAGCTGTTTAAAGTGGTCAGGGGACTTTTACTGACCGAGTGGGTAGAGAGAGTGGACAATGCCTTCCTAAAATGAGGCAGAGTTCCATCACAACTAAAGGAGACAGTTGTGAGACCATTTTTGAAAAAGACCCTCTGGATCCTAAAATTCTGGATAATTATTAGCCAGTCTCTAGCATTCCTTTTTGAAGGAAGGTCCTGGAGCATTTGGTAGCCTCTTATCTCCAGGTTTCTGGATGAGATGGATCATCTAGATCCATTTCAACCTGGTTTCAGGCTGGGATATGGGAAAGAGATGGCTTTGGTCACCTTGATAGATGATCTGTGTTGGGAACTAGAAAGGGTGATGGTGTTTCTGCTGGCTGGATGTCTCAGCAGCTTTCGATACCATCAACCATGGTCTCCTTCTGGGCAACCTTGCTGGGATGGGATTACGGAAGCATGTTTTACAGTGGATTCTGGGTAAATCCAGAAGTTGATGCTGGGAGACTCTTGTTCAGCCCCTTGGCTTGTTGGGTCCCTCAGGGCTTGGTTCTGTCCCTCATGCTATTTAACATATACATGCAACCACTAGGAGAGGTTGTCTGGAGTTTTGGCTTTTGGTGCCATCAGAATGAAGATTACCCAATTCACTCCTTTCCTGCACAATCCAAGGAAGCTGTTTGGTCCTAAACCAGTATCTGTCTCCAGTAATGGACTGGATGAGGGTTAACACATTGAAATGATCTAAACAAAACAGTGGTGCTTCTAATCAGTTGAGAGGCAGGTCAGGACAGGGATTCAGTCTGGCAAGCAAGGATTCTGAACTGGTTTAGGATCATCTGTCCATTAGGAATGAGATGTGTTGTTACTCCTGCCACACCACTGCAGGATTCTTCTCCAGAAGGGCACATTTACTTTTGAAGGGGTAAGAAACAACAGGGACCTTAGGGGAAAAATATCCTCAGGCTTGACCTTTCCAAAGTTTCTTAGAAAATCCAGGTTAAGACCTCAAATTTTCTGATGAAGTTTCTGAGGGAGCTCAAAAAACTTTCAACTAATTTCAAGGTGAGCCTTGTATGCATGTTTTCCTATCACTTATTGGGTTGTCACCATCCAGTGACTTCTAAGGGAATGGCATATTTCTAAGAATGTACCATTGAAACTCCTTCATCTTTTTAGCATTCTTTTGGTTGCTGAATATAATTGGACTTTCTTGCTTATTAAGCTCATACTGTTGACTTTATTGCTTGTACATTTATGTATTTTTGCCTTAATTCCTGTTTAGAATATGATTTCCCTGTAGCATCTTCTTTGCAAACATAAAGCTATTTTAATTGCATTAATTACTCAATATTTATTACTGTTTGGATTTTTTTTTCTGAGATAGTGTTACTGCAAGAAACAACTTTCATTTCCTTTGAGACCTATGAAAACAGTCGTCGTTTGCTACATGCACTTGTTTTTGTACAAGGCAGGATGGCCTCATATGGAAAAACAAACAAACAAATTCTGAGATGTCATTAGTGCTTTTATGTACATCACATTTTTCAGCCTGAACCAATTTAGTACAATACAGGCAGCAAAATAGAGGTTAAAAAAAATGACACAGCTGAATCTCTAGGTACTTTCACAGTACACAATTTAGCACTATGATTCCACTTTAACTGCAGTGGCAATATCCAATTGAATCTTCGGATGTTGAGTTTGCAGAAGGGTATTTAGAATTCTCAGACAGAGAATCTCTCACCAAATTAAAAACCCTAGAATTTGATAGGATGCAGCCATGGCAGTTAAAGTGGAATCATAGTGCTATGATTGTGTATGGTAGAAGGGAATAAACTGCCACAGATTTAAAATATCCAGCTCCACAATATTAAGGAATAGCAATCAGGTTCTCACTGTGGTATTATACTGTACTTCAAACTGCAAGAAGGGCTCCTGCACTGGAATGCTCTTCCACAGGAAATAAATCCTATCCACAGAGAATTACCATGGCAGGGAGAAAGCTAGAGTCTTTGAACCTGAGATAGGGTTGGACCCACCAGTAAGGCAGTTATATCGGGTGGGTGGATTGCAATTCTTCCTGCCCTCCCCACCACTGTTGGGCCCAGTAGCCAGGAAGCAAACAAGGCAGTCTGCCTTCTACCTGGAGGCAGAGGTGCATACTGTGCATAACACTAATATCTCCCTTCTTTCCAAATTTGAAGCCAGGATTCATTGGTGTCCCCATTTCATGCACAGTGCTTCTCCTGTGTGTAAGGAGCTTCTCTGCTGGTGTGCAGGAAAAGGAAAAAGGAAGGCTGCCAGGTTGATCTCATTCTTCACATAGTCCAGGGTGGTCTTTTCCTCTTCTACAGCTGCAAAGCCATGATACCCCATTTCTCCTCTCCTCTGCAATCTTTGTCAATATTGTCCTCTTCCACTCCCTTTTATTGTGGAATATGAGAGACAGGAGTGTATCTCACCAACATAGTAATTAATATTTGCAAGTAGAGGGTGAACAACAATCAGTCCAACAACCCAACAGGGTGTAGCAGAGAAATAAAACAGGCTTAGTTTTCTTTGTTAAAATATATGGAGTAGGCTTACATTAAAAGAAAATATGTATTTCATTTATATGTATTCATTTATATGCATGTAATCATGATAGTTTAATATGGTTTTACTTAGAACTGAACTGAGGAATTTGAAAAGAAGACAGAGATTCTATAGACTTGCATATGTTTTGAGAGATTCTGGAGGATCAATGAACAGAGTTCAAGGTTTCCTCATGACTCAAGAAAACCATAAAAGAAGGAGCAAGACAGGCCTCATCATTAGGCAGAGGGAGATAGCTATCTCAGATAATAGATACTGGATGTCATGAAAGGAAAGCAAATTGATATTTATCAATTTCATAATAAGAACATTTATTATTCTTATTTAGAATTTCTTAATAAGAAGAAAACAAATGTTCCACTCCATCTCCGACCTCCCCATGTGGATGGAGAATATCCAGAGACTGTAGCAATGTTTAGCAAAGTGTAGTTACATTAGTCCTATTCAGGTATCCAAAGGGGATTAAAATAAATGTATAACCAGAGGGAGCAAGCTATCTCTTCCACCACGTTGTCACTCTTTCCACACAATCTGAAATCCTAATTTTTCAGGATGTTTTCCTGGGTTCTGTATTACATGAAGGTGTAAATTGAATGTAGTTACAGACTGTGCTAAGGTCTTCTCTATCAACAGGGTACTTTCCCATCTCCTCAACACATATTCTGTTCCTGAAAACTTCAGTGTGTATGTTGAAATTTTGAAAAACACAAATAATAGCCAGAGCTCAGAAAGGCTAGTGGTAGCACAAACATGATACTATTATATCATTCAAGGAATCTAATTTGTTGGATTTAGATTAAGAAATTTATTAATTTTAATTTAAGTGAAAAATGCCACCTAGAGATTAGGTGAAGTTGGGAAGTTAGATTAGAAGAAAATACAGAACTGGTTTGGATTAACGCTAGATCGGGAAGAAGATATGGAGAGTTTGTTTTAGTGGGGAATAAGAAAGATGTGTTAAGACTGGAAAGAAAGAATATATGTAAGTATGTACAAATAATTATAGGAAGGAAATGAACTAATGGATTATATTTTCAGGAGAAGAATTAAGATGAATTACTGTGAATATGGTTTTAATGAGTTATGAATGTTTAATAAAGATTAATAAAAAAAGAAAGAAAGAAAAATGCCACCTAGAATTGCTATAAGTGACCATGCTCAATTAGCATAATGAGGAAAAAAATAGTACTTAGCCTATTAATGTTTAAAATAATAATTTCTAAATACTTTTTTAGAAAATGTAATGAATTATGACAACAAATTAATCTTTCACAAGTTATTTCCAAGCTCTGTTAATAACGAATGACCAAGCTCCATTGGGTGAGCAAGGCATACTTTGCCTGTTTGAATTCAGTGAGGCCTAAGCATGCCTAACGTTACGCTACATTGTCCTCCACCCTCCATTTCCTACACTTTACTGAAAGAAGCAGCGTTCAGAGAAATATTGATTTTTCTGTAGGCAACATTTCAAAGATCACATATGAGTAAAAGGTCAGAACTTTTTTTAGAAAGGAGAAAGGTACACAATGAGGTTTATGCTATAATTCTGTACTCAATTTGTGAGAAAGCCCCACTGAATTCATTGTAGTTTATCGCTGAGTGGATATGCATAGGATTGTGTTACTGTCTATTTGTAATAAAATTTATAACACACTGAAGTTATAAGAACAGCACAAAAGTAAACTTGGGCCTAAACCCAATGCTAGTCTCAGGTTCTTTCTGCACTTTGCCCTCTCATGTCATCCTCTGGTTGCAATCTCGGTGCTTCTGCCACAAAGACATCGTGACGGGAATGCTCCCCTCCACACTGGACCAGCTCTCTGTGGAAGGGAGTGCAATGGACATACCTCTTCCTTCTGCAGCACAGCCAGGCACTTTCCCATGCTGCACTGGGACAGGAAATGCCTGACCCTGACTTCTGGGGGGTCCCCTTGGGGACACCTTGATTAACTCCAAAAATGCCAAAGTTGGAGAAATTAGCAGAGCACTGGCTTTTAACAATGCAGAGGGCAGGGCAACACTTAGCAAGATCTTTTACCCAAAGTCTGCAGAGCCAGACCATGAAAGAACCAGGCTAAACATTCAATCAAGATATTTTGTTAGAAAATATATTCAAACATATGCAGTCAGAGGCAACCGCTCACGCAAGCACACAAGGGCTATCAAGATGGAAAGAGGTGAAGATTGATAGGGGAAAAGCTTAAGGAACGTGGAAAGGGGTGATACTGCACCTGTCCAGAAGTCTTTGGCCAGGGAAAAAGACAAGGGGAGAGAAAAACTCAGCACAGGGAGGGGGCTGAGGGGAGTCTCAACTAACAGAATGACGGTCTGCTAGTCTAGCAAGAGAGAGTTCCGAAATGGAGTCTCAAAAAGGGGGTCTAGTTATAGGGCAAAACATGCCTCGGGGGGAGACCCTTTTCCCCGAAAGGATAATGGCCCAAACTGAAGAATAATGGTTGCATGATAACTGCCTGATGGTTGCACTGTGTAACTGGACCTTGCTTTGATATGTCCAGGGTAATCAGGCAATCTCCCCAAAGTATTGTTGTAGCTGATGACCCGTTACCTGTGCTTACGTGCCTTTCCAAGGATTTCTATGGAGAAGTGACAGGGAAATTTTGGGTCTTTGATCTTTTGTCCGATCACTAGCCTGACTGTCTATGCACCAGCCCAGTCACCTCTGGCTTTTTATGCATTTTAATATTAAAATTGTACTCCCTGGGATGGGGTCTACTAGCAAGGGTTACAGCCTTCTGTGTGTTTCCTGGCCTTCCACAGGACAAGTAAGTGCACGACCATCGCACGATTAGGGGTCATTGACAGGCAAACCTGTCAATGATTTACTCTGTGATCATGCTGGTTTGCAACGGGAGAAGGACAGAACTGCGATATCTTGCAGAAGCATGATCACAGTCCTGCTCCTCTCCCATCCCCATATTGGGATGAAAGCCTCCTGCAGAAAGGACCTCAAGTGGAACAGAGCCACTGAATCAGCATGATTTACATCAATGCTGACTTGCCATTGAGCAAAGCATTGAATGGATCTACACTAGTTGGGGACAGAATCAGACTTAAGCCAAAGAAAGCTAGTGATAAACAATTATCACAAGCTAAACAGCAATACAAACGAGAGCTTGTTGGAGTATCAGTGTCTTTAAATGCTGGTGGAGTACAAACAGGAAGATAGTCTAATCCAAAGTTCCCCTATCTGGTGCCATGCTCAAGTATGACCAGTGGTCAGGGGTGATGGGAATTGCAGAGCCCAACATCTGGAGAGTAACAGGTTGAGGAAGAGTGCTCTAGCAATTCAGGACAGTAAATGCATTCACATTCCCTCCAACTGGCTCAATTTGGCAAGGACACTCCTGTCTAATCTTCTTTTATCCCACTTTTCCAACTGCTTTTAAAATTCCCCTCTCCTCCTCCCACTTTGTCCCTAGTTTACTTCAGTTGCTACATTGTGACTTCATTGTGGAAGGGTAACTCAGTGGGAGTAGAGGAGGAGGATCTTGCCCTTTGCTGTATTCATTGGCAAAAGCAAACTGTCTCACTCTCTCCTAGCTTCTATGAGCGCCTTCATTAATATGATCTCCTTCAGTTAATAACTTCAGCATCTTGGATGCAATTTTGATGTTTCTGCGCCATACATGTCCTGGTTTTCACCAGTGAGATGTTTGAGGGTATGCATTCATGTGGTGTCAGAAAATAGTGGCATGCACATCACTGAATCTTTCAAAGGATGGACACATTCACATGGTGGAGGCCGCCTTTCAAATAACCTGCTCCCAGCCTGCTAAGGTCTTAAAGAGTAATTGCCAGTACATTAATTTGGATTCAGCACAGTGGGGCTGAATTAATGGTGTTTATCACATGATCACTTGGCACTATTTCTGTAGTACATTTTGTACCAACTGAGCTTTCTGAGGGGACTTTCCAGGACAGCCCCAAACAAAGCATGTAAACAGTTTAGCTGACATGCAAACGATGCAAGTTCAAAGATCTGCCTATGGCAGCAGCTGGCTTTCATGTCAATGGGGCCGTACACTTACTTTGCATTCTTGTAAAGTCGAAGGCTTTCACAGCTAGAATCCATGGATTGTTGTGGGTTTTTCGGGCTATGGGGCCGTGTTCTGGTAGTATTTGATCCTGACATTTCGCCTACATCTGTGACTGTGATCCTCTGAAGATGCCAGGCACAGATGCAGGCGAAACGTCAGGAACAAATACTACTAGAACCTGGCCACATAGCCCGAAAAACCCACAACAACTTTGCATTCTTGTCCAGATTTTAAAGGAGGTTAAACCCTATCTCCAAAATTGGTGTGACACCTTTGTTAGCACCTTTAACATATGCCTACTGATATGGAACCACTGAGATCTGCTGTAGATAAAACAAAACAAAACAAACAAACTTTCAGGATTTGTATGACAAATGCGACCTTGTTTATCACCACAAGCAACAGTCCCATCTTGTGGCCTATGTGCAGCTGTCTCTGGAATAGATGGCAGAGACAGGTGGGTTAGCCACCTGGTTAGAGGAGCAGGCATACCTTGACTGTTATTATTCCTTTGTAGGCTAGCTTTTGTTTTCCCTGAAGAAATTTTAAACAAACATTTACAAATTGTAAACAGATGTACATTATACTGCACACATGGTTTCCAGATTCTAGCAAAGATGTCCTTTACCACCCCCCAACTCCTTTACCATTTTCTATGAGCCGTAATAACGCATTTCATTGCACAACTGGGCTTAAATGGAAAGTGCTCTCTATCTGCCAAAAACTATTGTCAGTTGCATTTCTTTTTCATTTGGAAGAAAGCTTTTGTAGTGACCTTCCTAGCTAAAGAGAGGTAATCAACTGACTTCATTTAGTGCAATTTCTGTATCTGATGAAAACATCTCAGGATCTTGTAGGTTTGATAGTATGGATCTAATAAATAAGTGAAGACAACTAAAGATGAACCTGTGGGGTGCAATCCATCCATGGTGAATACTTTTACCGCCCATCAATTTCATGTTCTTAACAATTTCATGGAAATCAATAGGATTTTAAGGAATTTGGCTTTGGGTATTATGTGACCTTAATTGGCAACTGCTGGAGTTGGATATGCTCCAAACTCCTTTAAAATGTTTTGATGGGATGCATGGTTTGAATTAGCATTTGGGGGTTAATTCAGAAGTCTCAACAATCATGAACTCCATGGACCAAACAAAACAAATAGACAAGCACTGAGAAACTGCTGGTATGCCGGATGTATTTTTGTTGCCAAGGAGCAAAGATTTGCTATCTTGTTTCTCACTCTCTTTCAAACCTGAGGGTGAGATCACACCATACAGTGGCCCCCAACTTCCATGAGGATTTGGAGCGCAGACCCCTTGCGAAAGTCAAAAAAGCACAAACAACTTCCCCCTACCCAAGTGACCACTCCCCCTCCGATTCCCTCCTGGAGCTCTCCCCTCCATTCTCCTACCTGTTGCCTGAATGCCTTGCCTTCTTTCTCCCACCCAGGGAAAGGCAGGTGAATGGAGGGGAAAATACTTCCCACCTGCTATATGCTCCTGCCAAACACCCACGTGCCCTACCTTCTTTTTGCCCGCGTGAGTGAAAGGGAAGAGAATGGAAGGGAAACACTTCCCCCCGCTCCATTCTCCTGTCTGTTGCCTATGCACCCTACCTTCTTTTTGAGCATGTGGGCAACAGGAAGGAGAATGAGGGGGAAAGGCCTGCACATGCACAAACCTTTCTCTCTTCCATTCACTTACATTTTGCCAGGGCACAGAGAAGGAAGGCAGTGTGCCTGGGCAAAAGACCAGGGAATGGGAAGAGGAGAATGGCAGGGGGAGGCAAGGAAGCATCTTGCGAATAATCAAATTCACAGAGGTCAAATCCACAAGTGTGGAGGGAAAACTGTATATTAAACAAGCAGCATGCAACCTCAGGTCACTCTGCCTATTGCTCTCTAAGTCTCCAGGATCAGGTCCAACGTTTGTGGTTGGATGTCATTTAATTCTTCCTCAATTTGGTTTGTTTAAAAAAGTATGGTCCCCTTACAGACCTTTTTTTTTAAAAAAAAGAATAGAAGAAAGTTCCAACAGTGCAAATGGAGTTGTTTCCTTTAAAAACAAAAACAAAAAAACACAATCTTGTACATCCCCTCCTAACTTCTTTTCTTTAAACATTTTTTAAAATTTAATTATAAGAAAAGAAAAAACTCACAAAAAATAGGGTGATAAACATAAAAGTGAAGGAAAAAGGGTTACAACAACAAAAAACTTACATTTCTATTTCTCTCTAAATCCTTTTACATAATATTACTTATGCAACATATTATAAATCATACTGGTTATATATTTTAGTTATATATGTCTAAATCTCATTCTCATTATATCCATTGTTGTTATTTATTCCCATATTTAATATTTTTTAAAAAATACTATTGGTAATTTCATTCCTATTTCTATCATTTTCAAACTAAATTTAACCTATTACTATTGCTACGTGTACCCCATCTCCAGAGCCAATTATGCCTCGAATTACTCCACCTTCCAAAATTGTAACTCTTCGTGTGAAGGTGTGACACCTTCCTTTTTTACTAACACCTTTTCCACAAATATCTTCCATATTGCTTCAAAATCACTCCCTTTAATTATTCCTTTTTTGACCTTAATTCCACATGTTAACTTCTCATTAATCGCGATTTTCCACACTTCTTTATACCAATCCTCTATTTGAAAATCTCCTTGAATTTTCCATTTTCTTGATATAACTAACCTTGGCCCTTTTCACATGTGGGGGGGGGGAATGGGCAAAAATGCCCAAAAACGGAGCTTACCTGAAACCGGGTAAGTCCGTCGCCACGTGGAGCAGCGCGAGCTCGCTGCTCTGCAGTCCTCCGGCATCCCAAATGGCGGCTTCCGGTTGGTGGAGGCTCTGCACCAATTGGAGAAGCTCGCCAGTTGGAAGCCCGCCCCTGGCAGATCTGCAGGCACACACTTGAGCGCACCTGCAAATCCACTTCGGAGCCGGGCGATGGAGCGGCGCGGGGCTACGCGCTCCGTGTTTTTTAAAAACCTCAAAAAAGAGGTTTTTAAAAAACACGCAGCGTGGCTAGTTCTGGCCGCTCCTGAGTGGATTCTAGTGTGGAACTACAAAAAGTAGTCCACGCCAGTCCACTCTATGGTGTAGAAGACCTCCGTGAGAGGTCGCTCTGCACCATTTCAGAAGCCCAGTATGGAAATGGCCCTTGCTGCAGTTAATAAATTTGTAATTAGATCCTCCATTGCCTGGGTACAATTAACCTTCTCATGTATAGATAACAGTGCTATACTAGGATATATTTCTAAATCGATTTCTATTATCTCTTTATCTCTTTAAGTACCGTTTGACAAAATTTCTGTACACATTCACAACTCCACCACATATGAATATAAGTACCATTTCTTGGCAACCTCTCCAACACAACCTCTCCAACACAACCTTGAGTAATTCTTATCTATGTGATTTAACCTTACTGGTTTTAGGTACCATCTCCAAACTAATTTATAATAATTCTCTTTTATCCGTACAGATAAATTTTTTAAATGATGCTGATTCCAATTTTTTTCCCAATCTTGAATATCTATTTTTAGTACTAATTCTTCCTCCTATATTTTTCTAAGATATTGCTCTCGATCTTTATGTTTTGACATTTTATATATTTTACTTGTGGTACCCTTCAAAATTTCATTTTCCTCCATATTTTCTCTTTGATTAATCATTTGTTCAAATTTAGCATTTTCTTTAAAATCTTTATTATTCCTATTGCAATTCCTTGTCCACTGGTCTAACTGAATATAATTAAGCCATGATATCTTTGTACCCCACAGTCTCTACTTTATTTTATCTTTATTCATCATTATATTCATTCAGTCTTTTTAACTTGTATATTTTCTGCTTCTTTAATTCCTTCTCGAATTCACCTCTCAAATTCACTGGAAAATTTTTCCACCATCACTACTGAGGTTAATGGTCAAGTAGCAGGCATTAACTTTTCCTTATTTTTCTTCCAAATCTCTAATATATTTTTTAAAAAGAGGTTTTCTATTTTTACCATTTCCATCTTAACAAGATTCCAAAAATAAAAAAATAAAAAAAAAATCTCCAAGATCTTCTCTAATTCTATTGCTTCCATCTCTAACCAATCTAAATCCCCCTTTCCTATTACTCCATATATAATATATCTCAATTGATTTGCATTATAATACCATTTTAAGTTCAGGAGACCCAGTCTACCTTCTTTTTGGGATTTATTTTGGGATTTATACCAATATGTCTTCTTATTCCTCACTTTTTTATTCCCATTACAAAAATTATTTAATAATAACTGCCAACTTTTCAATTCTGCTTCTGATGTATTGGTAACATCCTCCCTTCTAATTTCTGACTAGCAGCAAGACCTTTTAATTTCAACAGGCTCATTCTAAGCATGAGTAGGACTGGATTTAGCCCCTTTACAATTTCTCATGAAATCTGAACATGAAATCCTTCAAAAGTACTACTAGTAATTAGGAACCGAAAGACTATTTGGTGTTATTTGTTGTTTCCTGGCTGAAAAAATGGGTCAGGAAAAATGATCAGGAAGAATAATGCACAGTGGTGAAAATTCTATGCAGTTTTCTTCCAGTGTTTTCACATACTGAAATGTTTTGGAAAATTATTCTGTGCAGAAGTTCACATGCCTTCTTTGCACAGAAATCAGGAGCTTTTTGTGCAAAACTACAATGTGTCCTGATGGCTACTCTCCAAAATACTACCTTTGAAGCCTCAGAGCCCATCCCAATACAGTTATTTCCAAGGTTCTGGAGAACAGGGTGGTGAGTAATGATGTGCCCAGCTAAACCATGGGACTCACTGAAACAGCAACAGAGTCCCTTGCTGTGTCCTACTGGGATTCTGCCTGGCTCAGAGCACCCTGAAACCATGACAGAACTGGACACATCATTACTTACTGTACCAGTCTCCTGCTTCGCAGAGATGGCAAAAAGATAGGATGAGGGGGGTACTTTTAGTTCTAAATGTGCAACAACTATAACATTACTTTGAATAATTATCATACTGTACATCAAGCTTATTACATCGTGATTACTGAACAGGATGCTAGCCATTATTTTTAAATATAGATACATGCGTGTGGATGTGGGAGATTACTGCATTGCATGCAAAACCAACAATGTTTTTTTTTTAATGTAGCTTTTGTACACAAAAGCTACAATTGGTTGTAGCCCAAAATGGCTATTTAGAAACAATGAAAAACAATGCAAAAAAGAAGAAAAAAGTAATTTTGCAACAAAAACAATATCAACATAGTTTTTGGGTTCAATTCTATTATTTTTTGTGCAAAAAAGCAGTCTTCATGCACAAAAACAAAACAAAACACAGCTGTTTGTTTTTGGTGCAAAAAACCCACAATTTTTTTAAATTTAAAAAGCTACTGTTTTTGCACCACACCTCTCCCCACATACATATAAATCTACATAGAATAATTTTCCAAAAACAGTTCAGCATGTGCAAATACAAGGCAAGAACTGTGCAGAAATTTTTTTTTCTCTACAGTGGAGAGGAAACTGTGGAAATTGTTCATCCTTACTTGTGATGATGAGATAATTGAATACTTACATTCTTAATAAGAATCTAACTTGAGAAAACTTCAAAATTTTTCAGCTGTTTACATTTTCGGTTGAGAGGATGGGGTTTGAAGCATCCCCAGATTTGACATTGAACATTTTAACATATGTGGAACTCTGATGCTTAATCCTTGGTTCCATTCAGAACTCAACACCAGTTTTTAACTGCCTCAACCCCTTTTCTACTGATTTCTATTCCAGTACAACATTTATCACCGCAAGGGATTGTATAAAGTTTTTGGCATACCTAGGGAAATGGCATGATGTGGGAGAAGCATCCATTGTAAAAAAAAATACATATATATGTGTGTGTGTGTGTGTGTGTGTGTACACTTGGCTGCATTTCAGACTTTCACTGTCACTGGGAGAGAGAGAAGTGAGATGAAAGGTTTTATCTGTATGGTAAACCCAGTTTTAAAACAATTGCGTCAGAAGGATATATTGTCTGCTTGTTTTAAAATTGGGTTTACCATATATATTTGTTAGGGATCTGTTAAACTGTGAACCCATGAAGTGTATTTTTTAAGAGAGAATATAAGGGAATATGTGGGCACTATATTCATGATTTCTAGTTAGTTTTCACAATCAAGGTGCATTAGACTCTCTTATTTGTATGCTTTTCAGTGTTGTAGCAGTGGGTAATACACTACACAAGGGTGCTTGGGGAACTGTAGATTCACCACCTGTTCTCTGTTGTTGTTGTCATTGCTGCTCCTGCTATTGACATGTGCCTGAAGTCGTTTCTGACTTATGGTAATGCTAAGGTGAACCTATCTTTTTTTTCCTCTCAGCAAGACATGTGCAGATGGGGTTTGCCATTGCCTTCTTCAGAGACTGAGAGAGTGTGGCCATTTCCGAGCTACACTCTTATAGCGCGATTATTCCACTTTCAACATCTTATGGAATCCTGGGGTTTGCAGTTTCGAGAGGGGCTGGTTGGCCCCTCTCGAAACTGCAAACCCCAGGATTCCATAGGATGTTGAAAGTGGAATAATTGTGCTATGAGAGTGTAGTGCGGAAATAGCCTGTGACTTGCCCAAGGTTACCCAATGGGTCTTCTGGAGTCCTAGTCCAGACCTCAAACTACTACACCACACTGATTTTGCTTTGTACCAGATAATTTTTTTGTGCATTGGTACTAGGGCTCTCTAGCTGACAGTTCTAAATATCTCTCCCTAAACTGCATATCCCAGGATTCCATAGGATTTTGCCATGGCAGTTAAAGTGGAATCATAGTGTTATAATTCTATAGTCTGAATGGGCCCCTGAACAAAGAGTGGCCATGCTGGGTACAGTAGAATGATAGTTGTAGGAGATCTGCCCCCCCCCACACACACACTTTTGTTTTCAAAGCTTAGAGCCAAGTTTACTGCTAAGGTGCCCTGTTATAGCCTCCTGTGGGCCCAGAGCTGGAAGAAGCCATTTCACTCTGCTTCTCAGAGAATTCCTCTGGCTTCAAACAGTATCAACGGAAATGCTATGCACTGCATTTTTATCCATTTTCTCCTCTCCCCCCTCCCTCCTTTGGCATAAAGTTCTAGTCATAATAATACAGCAACGTGCTGGCAATTTTTTTTTTTTGGCCAGGGAAACTGAGAAATAAAATGGTTGTTAAAAATTTTAGTGTCTCTGCCTATTTCTAGCACCTGCTCCTCCTAAACAAAGCTGAGGCCAACTCAGCTTGTTTACTGACCTTTATGTTCATCTGAAGAACAGGAAAGGTAGAGGCAGTCCAAGTTACCTCTGCCAGTCTGCCACAGTATCCTGAGCATAACCTTTTGGTTTACAAGAGTGGAAAGAGTCCCTCATCCAAGTGAGATATTTGCTATAGTCATTATGTTATTGTATGGAAACGGTACAGCAGACAACCTTTGATGCCATTTATTGCTTGTCTTTTTTTTCCTCCCAGCATCTCAGGCCTATTCAGGCTGTTGGTGTTTGTTAAAACTATGGCCCTTTCCACATGTGGTGGTGGGGGGGAACGGGCGAAAACGCCCAAAAACGGAGCTTACCGGCAGCCGGGTGAGTCCGTCATGACGTGGAGCACCGCGAGCTCACTGCTCCGCAGTCCTCCGGCATCCCAAATGGCGGCTTCCGGTTGGTGGAGGCTCTCCACCAACCAGAGAAGCTCGCCAGCTGGAAGCCCACCCCTGGCAGATCTGCAGGCACGCATTTGTGCGTGCCTGCAAATCCGCGTCAGAGCCGGACGATGGAGCGGCGCGGGGCTGTGTGCTCCGTGCTTTTCAAAAACCTCAAAAAAGAGGTTTTTAAAAAACACGCAGCCTGGCTAGTTCCGGCCGCTCCTGAGTGGATTCTGGTGTGGAACTACAAAAAGTAGTCCATGCCAGTCCACTCTACGGTGTAGAAGACCTCCATCAGAGGTTGCTCTGCACCGTTACAGAAGCCCGGTGTGGAAATGGCCTATGTTAACCAACTAAGTTAATATACTCTCCATCCCAAGTACATGTCTTGGAATGGAGCCCAATCCACATCAAATGGAAGGAAATAAATTGAAGTAAGGAAACTCAGGAGAAAGTTTCCAGTGACGATCTTAGTACTGTCTTTAGTGCCCTGCCAAAAGACAGGGGGAAAGATTATCATTATGGTACCATTTTCAATCCAAGATTTTAAAAGTGTTTCTTTTAATTGATGAAGAGTAAGCCTGATGAGGTATCCAGTAATGAGGTGCATTTAGAGGTGATCATTGATATAGTCATATCTGTTCCGAATAGTTTTCTAACCCATTATTAATGCTGTTAATCTTTAAATTGCTTTCTAATATGGAAAACATTTTACAATTCTTATCTGAATAGCAGCTTTTAAACACATCGTTAGAGGTGTTCTGTCTCTTCCATATTGATGAGGAAATAGATCAGAGCCTAAAAATAATGTTTTTCTCTCTCCTTTACTACAAAAAGCCACCAGCAAAAAAATATAGCAATGTGATATTTTCAAAAAGGAGCATACTCCAGGCTTGGAAAGAGGTGTACTTTAGGCAGAGCTCAAGAAAGTTGGTATTAACGTTAGCACATTAATTCAAAAATCAGTTTAATATTATTATTCCAGTGGATATTAATGTGACAAGTATCAGTAAGCTTTACTTCTAAAGATCAATTAAACTTACTAGAAATGGCCACCAGCACCCCAAAATTACCCCTAGGGTAAAGAATTAAAATAATATAAAACATTATTTTTTGTTGTTTGTTTTTCTACACCTTCAAGTTCATTTCAAATTATGGTAACTCTATCATAGTTATTTTTTTCCAAGATTCATTCAGAATAGGCTTGCCTTCCTCTGAATATAACCCACAACACTTGGCATTTTATGGGAGTCAACCATTCCAAGTACTAAACAAGGCTGACTCACTTAGGCCATTTCCGCATGAGCTTAAAGAAACGGTGCACAGCGTCCTCCAGGGGGGACATCTGCACCTGGGAGCAGACTGGGTCGGACCTACTTAGTGTAGTTCCGCACCTCAGCCCGCTCCGGAACGACCCGAAGTGGTCGTCCAGCGTGCTTTTGAAAGACCGCTTGAAACAGGTCTTTCAAAAGCACGGAGCGCTCCACTCCGTGCCTGCGCTCCGATGCAGATTTGCAGGCTCGCACTCTGCTGGGGGCGGGCTTTAGGCTGGTGAGCTTCAGTGGTTGGTGGAGAGCCTCGACCAACCAGAAGCTGCCATTTTCATTCCTGGAGCAGTGCGGACCGGCAGCCGCGCACTGCTCCGGACCAGCCTGGACCCAAACATGGAGCCAAGAAGTCCGGTAAGTACCGGCACGGGGCGATTCCCTCGCCCTGTGTGGAAATGGCCTTTCTTTCTGAGATCAGACAGAATCCAATGCCTTTAAGGGTATCACACTATTAATGGAGTTATTTTGAAATTATTCAAGTAACAACTTTTTAAATAATTGTTGTTGTCTAAATATTTGCTGGAATAAATCATAAAGAATTTTGGTGAACAAATTAATATTTCAAAAATTGATTCTAAGCTCTTTTCCTGGAGATCATCTCAAGATGATTTAATTGGTTAACCATAGACTGTGGATGTTGGGGGATCCAGAGCCAAAGCTGTTCTTTCATCAAAGCCCTGTCAGTGGAAACTCATTTTGCCCAATATTAGACATGTACAACAGAGAGAGTTTAACTACCATGCATGGCAAATGCTTCCAAACATTATATCACATAAATGGCAGTCTATCACAAGTATAGATGGGATAAAAAGAACTCTTCATGTCTGCTGACAGATTGTAGTTAATCCCTTCCCCCTTTCACAGTCCATGAGCAACATGCCAAATATAATTCTATATCTTGCCCCCCACCTTAAATATTGTTTGGCTTGAGCAAAATCAACTGGCTTACAGTTTTGAACCTCTGATAGAAACACAGCTGTGAATGAAAACAGGACCAATACTGAGATGTTAGGATGGAATAGCTGTGGCTGAAAGTTTGAGTCTGAAAGGCAAGGGAAGATAAGCATCTTCACCCAGCTTCATGGAATTTTATTGTACTTCACCCCACTTCTCAATCTGTTTGGGTTTAAAGTTACAAGAGCCCTGTGCTATATACAACCCAGCAATCCTACTGTAGACCACAGTGCTGAGCATAGTGCAAAACATCAATCCATAATTGTAGGCTTTGGTACACTTCCCATAGAGTGACACAACTCCAGTGCAACCAGTATGAAACCTTGCCAACAAGCTGTGCGCACAGGCACTCACAGACTTCCCTCTCCTGTTGAAGATAAACTGTGCTGCAGTGTACTTGGCAATGAACCATCATGCCCATGCTGCACGTGATTTGATTATTAAGCACCATACCAGGATGTTGTGGAGAGAGTGCGAAAGAGAGAGAGAGAGAGAGAGAGAGAGAGAAGAGATTAATTTAGTTTCAATTACACATTTGCATGCTTGAACTATATTAACTTTGTAAAGGAATACATTCACGATGAAAGGTTAGCGTACAAAGGGATTAAATGTTTTAACTTAAAAAAAAAACCCTCTTGCTCTCTCAAGGTTTATGATAATAGGAGAATAAATAACAGCACTTGCATTTTAGACAACACCAATTCCTTATGCTAAGGTTGGCCATTGGATTAAGATCACAGAATGTGTGCCTTAAATGTTCACTTAGAATTCACAGGGTCAAAATAATACGAAAAGCACATGTCAAGTTATTTCAGGTAATTAATTGCTTACTGGTTGATTTTCATGTCTTAGAAAAGAGGCAAAACAGAAGGAGACATAGGGTTCACAAAGGACCGAAAAACCGGAATGTACGGTGGGTTCAGAATCAACACAAGCAACATTTTATGATGTTGATTTAAAGGTGGTTCACTTTTTTCACTTCCCTAAAATGTTTGCTCTGCTGAAACCTCATAAATAATTTATTGCTTACCTTTGTGATGATCACAGAAGTGAAGGAGGGCAGGGAAGAAAATCAGACCATTCAAATTATTAATTAATATTATGGTAACCTCTGCACCAGGTTTCAGTTTTTGCTGTTGTTTTCATGCATATGTAAGAGACGCCTGTGGAGGAGGGAGTGTATGCGTAACCTTTTTCACATTTCTGTTCACTATATATTCTGTATAACACCAGTGTTATTGTGAACACTTGGGAGTTACACAAAACTGTGTACGTGAAAGAAATATATACATGCATTGCCCACCAAGGCATACCTTTGAATGACCTGGTGAATATATGACACTACTGTTGCTTTTCTGTATCATAAGTGGCCGTGCTATAATTCATTTCTGTGGAACCTGTTTACTGTTGTTTGTTAATGAGCTAATTGTACAAAGTTTGGCATTTTCTTAGAAAAGGGGTGTCTGGAGGAACTCATCTTTTCTTCTTGTTCCAGAATAATTTCTAATGGAAATCATCTTTTGGCTGAAATGTAGTCCTTATGCTAGATAAGGTCTTTTGTCCATGTAGCACAGTGTTGCCTGCTCTGAATGCCAGTGTCTCTGCAGGGCACACTTGGTGAAGCTACTTTTTTGCTCTTCACTTTGGGTGGAGGACTCTGTGATTGGAGCTGTAGAAAAAAATCGATTAAAATTAAAAAAAATACATTGGAAATCATCTTAATCTTCTGTTTGCAAATTGGGTGCTTTTATTACTGAGCTATGGCCACACACTTTTATGTGAGCTGTGTGTTTGTTTGTGTGTGTACCACATATATGCTGCCATGTTTTACAATCTTGAAAGAGAAGGAGTCTCTCAGGAAGCAGGGCGGGGTGGGTGGGTGGAAGTGGTGGCAACCTTAATTCCGCACAGCCTGTGATTCAGTTCTGGAGTTAAACTGTCAAAACCACAGGACTGAGTGAATGAATCTGTCTGTCCTGGTTTCTCCCACATTCAGTCTTTAAAATCACCTTTTCCCCCAGCTGATAGATGAAGAAATTTTCAATCTTTGAACAGAAATGAATTTCATCTCCCATCCCCAGGGCTTCTGCAACAGCATTTCCCATGAATAACGCCCACACACATTAGCATAGATATGCTTAATTATGGAAGTCTTTAAGAGACAATTGATCCAGTGTGTTCCATTCATGAATTAGAGCACTGTGAATGTTCAGTTTAATTCACAACTTACTCAAGGCCAAGCCTTGAGCTTTGACTTGTTGTGTTTGTTCATGGATCACCGCCTAGGTTTGTGAAAGCTGAGTAAATGTGTGCTGAGGTTATTTGCACAGCTGGAAAGTTGGTGAAAATCAATTGTCATTAATCACCCTACACACTTTCCATTCTTTTTCCATGAAGAATCCTGAAGACATACTAATGATTAACACAGCAAAAGGTTTTGGAACCTTTGGGGAGTAAAGACTGTGAGGCAGCTGGTATATTAGATTTGCTTTAAAAACTGGAAGCATATGGATAAAAAAAAGATGTTTGGATCTGACCCGAAGAGATAACTTTATTAATTTAACTCCTACACATTTTATGAAGTATATTTCCTTTGTGCAGTTTATTTGCTTCATCACCCTTCTACATAGGAACATTCAAAATGCCCTTATGTTTCCAAGCCAAACAAGCGAATTGATTAAGTATATGCACTTGATATGTCTTGTTTAAACTATCCCCTCCTACTAAGATATGCATTGAAGAACAAACAAACAATCATCTCCTAGGGAGATTTCCTTTTGGAGAAAAGCTGTCATTAATGCCAATAGCAGCTTCCAGTATTCCAGCAGTTGGGCTATACCTGATATCTGGTTCCTTGATATGAGACATGAAACAAGAATCCTGAATTCAGTGAGCAGTCACTTGAAAAAAATAGCTCTCTTTACCTCAGTTTTCCATCAGCAAAATGGGCACAATGAATACTTGTTGGAGGCTGAAATTTTCCTGTGAAAATATTCAGGGAAAGGAAAATAGAACTTGAGACACATGTAAAGTTCTATTTATTGCTACTGGCAGCCTTCTGTTTTATCCTTCTCTTGGACCATTTTCTTCCCTGAATCTGTGATGTTCTGCTCTTTGGTGAAAAAGGTGTTATAAATAAATGTTATTATTATTATTATTAATGGGTAGGATGGCTGCAGATCCACATGCCAGCCCTGGCAGATGAGTCCTCATGTGCTCTGTCCCCCTATTTACTCCTAGCTTTGCACATTCAGTACAAATGTGCTTGGAATCTGCATTCAGCTAAATGCATCTTGCATCTTTCTTCAAATCTTTGCATCAAAGACATTAAGGCTGTGCCTTGAGGGAGATGGAGATGGTATTCACTGAATGCATCTTGCATCTCTCTTCAAATCTTTTCATCGAACACATGAAGGCTGGGCCTAAGGGAGATATAGATGGTACATACAAAGATGTCGGGGGAGGTCAAGGCCTCTGATCGCAGATTTGACCTCCAGCGAAATTCTTCTTCAGACCTCCCAGTTACAGTTATCAGGATTTTCAAACAGTAATTTGATAACCCGTTCTACTATGAGGCCAGCTCACAACTGGCTGGTACTCATGAAGAGGGCCTATATAAACTCTGCCCCAAGTCTTACAAGAGGAAGTTCTCTCGTAAAAGTTCCAGTCTCCCATGAGATATTGCAGGAGCCTGGAATTCTTGTGAGTGGCCTTTTCTCATGCGACTTTATATAAAGGCTTTATGTAAAATAGCTTGTCTCACAAGCTACTTGCCTCAGTCGCCTGGGTCTGTAGAGCTAAAGAGAGGAAGTGTGAGCACCAGTTGCATTTGCAACACATGAACTTCTGGAGCATTTGGTAAATAATTTTGCATCATTTTGCTCTCTACCAAATGCTTGAAAGTCAGTCTGTTATGACTGCTGCCGGCAACTGTTTTTCCTGCTGTCACTGGATCAAAAATACTGGATTTGAAGCTGTACCGCCTGAAAGACAGAAACATATGCCACATAGTGAGGATGCAGGTCCCTGTACACATCACTGGGCTCTGGTTGTTTTTATCATCTTCCACCTTTTTGATGGCCCTGATTGGGACCAGTGTACGTGCTCCTCCTCCAACATACTTTTGTATGGGAGCCCAAATAAGAATATAGTAAGCAAGGTGACATCAGAATTCTATGTAACCAATTGAAATGTGACTCAGTGAAGCAACATTTTGTGTCAGTCAGAGTTCTTAAAAATGCCTGTACATCACAGTATAGGAAGAAGGACAACATTGACTTATTGTCTCAGGAGCATAGAAGATATGATACTTTTTACAATGAAAAGATTCAGAGTTGCAGATTATGTATCATGTTTTTACAGTACTGTTTATTATTGTGCTCTTAATTTATGTAGATGCAGGTTTAATACTTATACAAGTTTACTTATTCATAGGCCTGTATAAACTTGGGTATACATTATTTTTATTCAGGGGAGACAATGAAGATACAAGCTGAAATGTCTTGTCATAATATTCAAATATTTACGTTGTACTGATGACTCATCTATCTGTCTGTCTGTCTATCTATTTCTAGGTGATTAACTTCATACTTCTAACTTCTGAAGTACTGTTGATGCTTCAGAAATTATCTATCTGTCCATCTAACTTTCTTGAAGATCTATGATTTCACTGAGTATTCCTTTCACCAATGCAGATCCCAAATACTCCACAATGACAGTTGTTTTCATCATTGAATCATTGCAAGTGGCTATTTCATCACCTGGCGGTCAACCTTCTGTACTTAGGAAAGTTTTCCACTGGGACTGTATTGAAACCTTACTGACTTGGTAGAAGTTGTCAAGCTTGTATTTCACCAGTGTTGCCATGGAGGTTGAGGATCACTTCTATACCATTTATGAAGAGCCCAGTCTATCTGTCCCTTCAGCTAACCATCTGATATCTGGAATATGGGAGCATTCTGAAGCTTTGACCTCCTTCGTAACATGGGCCCATACATCCTAATACAGTGACTTGCTTCTTTAGCTTGTATGGAGTAGGTAAAAATGTGATAGGAGCAAAATGTGAGAGTAGGAATGGAAGCCCTTCCACAGTCATGAAAAAAGGAATTTGAATCCTCTTGGTTAGTGCCAGCTGGAGTAAACCCATTAAATCAATTGTGGAATAGTGAGTCAACATATAGGTAAATCCAGTTGATGCAATGGTTCTATATTAGTAAGGCCCTGAGGACAAAAGGGATATTTGCTCTTTGCTTCATGGCAGATCTTTGTTCCAGTTATGTGAGCCATTTGCCATTGATTTTAAAAAATCAAGTGTTTAGTTAGCTGAGTACTGACAGTAACCAGTGATCATATACAGAGTGGGTCTTCTGAGGTGCAGTTTCCTAGGTTTTTGAACTAGGACTTCACCTACAATTACTTCACTCCAGGCTGTATAAATATGGAACATATCATGGAGCATGGGTCTATAACCACCTTTGTATTATAAAAAAGGAGTAAAGTAAATTACCTTTACCTTCCTATATTATTTTTCTTTCTCCTTTGTCTGAGGACTGGTTCATATAAATTTTATCACTGGTGGTAAAATTGTCACATGGTGACAATCACATGGCCCACCATTTTCCTTTAAGAAGCCTTATCTCACAAAATATTTGAAAACTAAAGTCCATTGTACAGAGAGCAGCCAATATTATGCCATTATATTTATCCATAAATTGGGGAGGCTGGAAGAAGCCTTGTTAGAAATTATCCTTTTAAAATAGTTGAGTGATTCACTCCAGTTTGCAATCACAGAATGTGATTGCAATATCTTTTTTAAAGCATGTTTCAGGCTTAGAAAAAACAACCCAGTTTTTGAACACTATGGTTGTTGTTGATTACAGAGGTACTCCTTTGCAAATTTCACACTGCAAATGATGTGTGAGTTTTGCCATCTCTAGCATGAAAGACTAGCCCTTTTGTACTCAAGGTCTTTACTCCTAGCCTGGTCCTTTAAACATTCTTTGAATATGGTGGTTAAGAGTGGGTTACTGTAGACAAATGCTGTTGGACTTCAGCACTCCTAAACACTCATCATTGACTATTCTGGCTGGGCTGATGAGAGCAGCAGACCAAAAACATCTGGAAGACCACGTTTACCTACTCCATCTTACATAAAGATAGCATGCCAAGAGATATGCTACCTGCTGGAAGGATACTGAAAACTTGTTGGCTAGACATTCATGAGAAGTAAAATATTTTCTGCACTTTAGAAAGGTTTTGGGAAGAATGGCCCTTGCTAATGTTTGATTTTTTTTTCTTAAAAAAAACCTTATTGTTCAATAGGTAAGAAACAGCTATGAGCCACAGTAATAGGAATCCTTTGTTATATTTGTCTTCATTCTACTTTAAATAAATAAATACAACCTTGGGATGTTGAAAGTAGGATAATAGCACTATAACAGTGTATTACGGAAAGGCCTTTTGTTTTCCCTTCCCCTTTGACTGGTTCTCAACTGGTCCAGACTTAACTAAGTCATTTTCTGAAGTTCTGAACTAGAGTTTGAGCTGAATCTAGTGGTCAGTGCACATCCACAATTTACAAAAAAAGAACTAGCGCTAATTCCTACAGGGCAACAGATCCACTACTCCACAACAATTCTGAAGAGAAGCCCAGTATATCTGCCAACTTCTGCTAACTCTAGTTCTATTCATTTCTTTCTTTTTTTTGCTTGTGTCTGTATCAACTGACAAAGGCTGTTTCTTTGCTGTTTATTCACATGTGCACCTTAATTTCAACCCCCCACTCCCCGCTTAGCTGGAGATGGGCGTTCCCTTCTCCAGGCTCATTCCATCACACTGTGAAATTGCTAATAGTTTTCCAGCTATGCCTCCCACCCCTGCAGCTCTTCAAACTATGCCCCCCATTTTTAACTGGCAATCTGCATTGGCCACCTACCATAATACCACTGCAGCTTAAATGCAGCTCTGATGGCAGCTGTAACATTAAAAAAAAGTAATTGGGACTGTATAACCTTGTATCTTCTGAGAAGACGTTGTTCAGGGCAGATTCTTTAAAAAATAAAGTAAGTTCTGGGAATTGTTGACGCTGTGTCTTCTATAGATAGAAGCCCTCCAATCTTCATTCATGTCAAAATAGCACATCTCACATGGCACTAGAAGTGAGGAGAGCATGTTGTGAGTCATCTCACAAACTTCTAGCATTACCACCCACAGCCAGATTTTCAAGGCGACGAAAATTGTAACCTTTTTCTTGAGAAGCAGGAATGTATCCAAGGGAAAAGAGAAGCCAAATAATGTTATGATGGAACTTAACCTTGTCCTTTCATGATGAGTACCTATCCACAGAGAGAAATCTTGAGTCTCATATATTTCAAACCATTCAATTTTTTTTAACCGTTTCAGTTTTGCTTTCAAGGACTAGGTGAGGAAAGATAGACAATCTAAGAGCTCATTTTGCATACAGAAGGGATTTTGCCATCGGAACACCTTATAAGAGGATTTCTCAATCTAGCATCCCCTGGAATTTTGAACTACAATTCTAACCAGCTTACCATCAACAATGCTGGCTTGTGCCAATAGGTTTTGTAGTCTGAACACCTTAAGGATACCACTATACAGGGGTTTACTTTAGAAGAAAGAGGGGAAATATGCATACATGCATATGGTAAAGAAGCAAGGAGGAGGAGGAAGGGGAAAAAAAGTTCCCTTCTCTTTTTATAGACTGAAGAAAGATAACTTAAAGCAATTCAAAATGAAGTTGTTGTTTGATGGGGAAATTAGACAGTATGGACTGGATCCAGATGTAGTTATGCGTAACCTAGCTGGCAAAACTGGAATTCTTTGTCTCTACCTCTCCATGGCAACTCCTCCATCCCATTTAAAAATGTTACAAAGTAGACTGGGGAACATTTCTGAATGGGCTAGGCTGTGTTATGGGGATAGGGCTGCCAAGTGACATAGAAGACAGTGGTCCTGTACCTTTAATAACTGTATAGAACAGGGAATTTCAGCAGGTGTTGCTTATCATGTAATTCCCTCTTTTACACAGCCATTAAAGGTACAGGAGCCCTGTTCCTTAGAGCCCGGTTCCTCCTGGCAACTCTATATAGGGAACTGAGGGGGGAGTGAGAATAACCCTGAACTGAATGGAAGCTGTTTCTGTGAGTGATTTGGAGAGTCTCTCTTTCTCTCTCTCTTTGTCAGCCTCTCTATCATAGTCTACCCTATTCTGAAATGTGTCCTAACTCTTTTCGTAGCCATTTTTGTTCCAAGGGCTGTGGAAAGAAGAGAACATACAAATGTAGCTCTGTAAATCTTGTTTTGAATCTGGATAAAACCCAGCATAAAGCAGCTTTCATTATTGTAAGGCCATTGCAAGATTTGTCCTTATAGTGTATCCATACCCAACGCCACTGCTTTTATTACACATCATGTTCAGCTATGTATCAATGTAAGCATGATTCTCAACTGGGGATGTAATTCTTCACTAAGGGCCTTATCACACTACACTATTATGGCGCTATTCCACTTTAACTGGCATGGCAATATCACATGGAATCATAGGATTTGCAGTTTAGGGAGAGGTATTTAGAATCCTCAGTCAGATAGCTCCAGTGTTTCACCAAACTACAAACCCCAGAATTCCACAGAGTGCAGCCAGGGCAGTTAAATTGGAATAATAGCACTATAACAGTATAGTGTGATAGGGACCTAAGTTTCTTCTCCTTTCCTGAAACTGCAAACCCCAGGATTCCATAGGATGTTGCAAGCGGAATAATAGTGCTATAACTGTCCAGTGTGGAAATGGCCAGAGATGAGTAATATCAACAATTTTATTCCCACTGCAAGAAATTTGTTGAAAAATCACAATTTTTGAAGGTGATACACAATTTGGGACTTATTTGCATTGTGGTTGTGTTGTGCAGAAAACAGCATTTTGTGTGCAAAAAATAATATTTCTTCACTGCAATATTATTTTCCATGGAGAAAATTCTGTTTACTGGGTAGAAAATGTTGTTTTCCCAAGCAAATCAACCACGTGCAATTTTTATACAGAATAAATCCAAAATTACAGCATTTTCTCTGCAGGAAGCAGCATATTTTGCATAGAAAATAATATTTTAATACAGATATATTAATTTCTGTGCATAAAATGCCATTTTTGGCACAGAGACTGCTATTTTCTGTGCAAATCAACCATGTGGGAATTTTATGCAGAACAAATACCCAATTGCAGCATTTTCTGTGCAGAAAATAACATTTCCAAAGATTTGTAGTTTGATGAAGTATTGGAGCTCTCTGCCCGATAATTTTAAATACCTCTTCCTATGGAATACCTCCCAGGATTACACAGGATATTGCCATGGCAAGTAAAGTAGAATCATATTGCTTTAACTGTGTAGTGAAAAGCCCCAGGTTGCTTCCCTCTTTCCATGTATTCCATTGTTGCTTGAAAACCTTTTTGTTCAAGCAGACTTGTGGGTCCTTTCCCTTTCCTTCCCTTCCCTCCCTCTCTTCCTACATTAGGTTTATTTTGCGTTATTTTTAAAATTGTATTTCAGTTTGAGTTTCTGTTACCAGTTATTTTTTGGAAGTATTTTTCCTGCTTTGCCCCCCCACCCTGGTTTTAATGGGATTATCAGTACTAATTGATTAGTTTTTAATTGATGTCAGTTGCTTGGATCACCTCTACCTGGAAGGGAAAGTAGGTTATAAATATTAATATGATTAAATGAATAAATTCATGGAGGGAGGCAGGTGTCAGCCAGCACTTGCAGAAGCATATGCGAATCACATTTGGGCATTCAGCTGCAGCTGCATTCAGCAGATGCAATGAATTAGCTGACACAAAGTTTCTGAAGAGTTTCTCCATAAAAAGATTGCAGGAAAATCATCCATGCTTGGTAGCTTAATTTTTGAAGATTCAGCTCATGAAAATGCTGACTCTGAAAAGCACCAGCTATTTAGAGAGCCAGCATGGTATAGTGGTTTGAATGTTAGACCAGGACTCTGGGAGATCAGGAAGCAAATCCCCTCTCAGCTGTGGAGAACCACTTGGTGACCTTGGGTGAGTTGCAGTCTCTCAGCCTTAGAGGAAGGCAGTGACAAATCTCCTCTGAGTAAATCTTGCCAAGAAAACATTGCCTTAGCCAGAAATGACTTGAAGGTACACAGCAACAAATTAATGTTTTTATAGCGCTGGGCCAATGGATTTCCATGAGCAGTGAATCCTCTGCAGGTTTCAGTCCAAACTCCTAAGGACCTATCCAAGGTTCTGAATCCTATCCCCAAAATAGGTTGAGCACCTTAGATAGCTCTTTTAAAGATCATACTAAAACCTGGAGTGTATCTCATCCACTCCCTACAGTGGAAGCCTTCAGGTATCATAGCACTGGATTCTACATCACCCTTGCTTAGTCTACTGTTCTCTCCAACATGACCATCTCTCTCATAATTGACTTCTCAGACACCTGCATTTGCCCACTGCTGTTGCACAGTCACTATAATTTGCAGTATTATGTAGCAAAAATTCAACATTGGCTGAATTAGAAAATTCAGGAGACAGAAGCAGACAAAGTTCAGGAGACATGAATGGAGGCCACAAACTGAGCCAATGTTCAGAAAATACGATTGCCCCACAACAAAAATGCAAGTTCTTCATCTATTTGTGTCAGGGACATTATATAGACTTGCCTTTACCCTGTTTCCCAGTTGGAAGGTAAGGCAATAGGGAGAAGGTTGCAGTTAAACTCCTCAGACTGGCCATCTAGAGGTCAAGTGTGGATGAAATTCTGCTTTAAATTATGTAGGCATCTTGTCTACATTGGATTGAAAAATTAGAAAATTTATCCACCCTCTTCACACCAAACAGTGAAAGTTTCGCTGATTGCTTTAAAGAGCCAAGCAGGATTGTTTTTGGAGGGGAAGTAAGCTTTCCCAGATTAGGAAATACTGCTTTGCATATCTTGCATTATTTTGATTTTACCTATAGACCACACTGTTACTTTTTAAAAATTCCCCATGTGAAAATACCACAAATCAATACTCAAGTTAGGATCTGTCACCACAGGAAGATTTCTAGTTCAAAAAGAACTGCACGGCACTTGAGGTTTCCATCTTCCTCCAGCTACTGGACCAAAATCTTGTTCATATCTGATGCATGTGACATTTTCCATGTGGAAGCAGCTAGACCAGAGCTTTCCAAACACTGTGTCATGACACATTCGTGTGTTGCCTGAAGTGTGTAGCTGTGTCGACTTCCTAGGTTGAGAAATACCACCCCCCACCCAAGCCTCTCCTGCTGCCACCACTGCAGCAGCAAGCCATGATTGGGGTGGGGGGGCTGCCTTTCCTGCTGCTTCTGCCCTCGCCAGGATCTTTTCTTAGTGAGGGTAATGGCAGCGAGCTAGGATCGGGGAGGGAGAGGACTGTCTTTCCACTGTTTAACCTCTGGTTTGCTAGTAAAACTGAATTACTTTATTGCAAAATGATGCATGTTGCCAACATGAAAAGTTTGGGAAGCTCTGAGCTAGACCTTTTTGTCTGATCTAAAACATCTATATTCAGTTGAAGATTGTAGATATGGAGTTGCATATATAGTGTCATTATGCATAGTTGCATACTGCTGTGTATCAATCCACATCTGCATTGTGCATAGTCATGCGTTTCCCATGGTTGTGCATTGTGCATGCATATTGAGTTGCACATTTGGTTTTTCAGTGTTTCAGTTAGCTAATGAGGTGGCATTGCAAAACGACCACACAACTCCATGAGTGCAAGCTCCCTACTCACTGTAACATTTTGGTCACAATTTGTCTACGATTAACTGTTTTTATCTTAGGGCACCGCCTATACTTAATTTTGAGGCCTGCTGGTATTGAGATTGTCAGGGATGTCACTAAGTGTTTCTGCTGCAAGCCAATACAAGAGTTAGTATCTTCATGTAAAAGCAAGGGATAGATCATGGAATGCCCATGACTCATTTGTCAATAAAGGCAGTTGATTCTTTGTTCCTCATGGCATAACCTGATATTATCACACTTCAAGCTAACTCTTTAAGTGAGCAATATCCATCCTTGGACTGAAGCATAAGGATCCAATGGTTTGCTTATTTCTTTGTTTTTTGGTGTGTGTGTGTGGGACTTCTCTGCTTTTTTCCCTAGCCAAATGAAGAGTTCTAAAGAACTCAAAAACTTGACAATTTGGCAATACTTTAATAAATCCAGCTCTGATTTTTTTAAAAAAGAAGTTTTATTTATCGACTACAGTGTTCACTTTCTTTTTTTATTATTATAATTTTTTGCATTGGTAGTGGTTTAGGGGCCCTTTCATACTACATAATTATAGCACTATGATTCCACATTGCATCCTGTGGAATCCTGGGATTTGTAGTTTTGTAAAACTTTGTAGCTCTCTGGCTAAGAATTCAAGATACCACTCCTTCAAATGAAAATCCCAGGAATCCATGGGATATTGCCATAGCACTTAAAGTGGAATGGTAGCATGATAATTGTTTAGTATGAACAGGCATTAGGTCATACTATTTTGGTTTAGATCCAGTTTCATCAAGCAAACAAATCTGATCTTGGCTTTGGAACCTGCTTTGCTCTTAAGCCCCAGTTTCTTTTTTCAAAAGATCATGTAATACTCATGAGCCCTGTATTTGCTCTTCTATGTAATGATCTAGAGTTTGAAAAAATTATTCTTTTCTTACCAGCAGGCATGGTAGCCAAGGGATTCTAGGAGATGTAGTCCAAAAAATAACTTTTCTATAATATCCCATGAACAAGACCTAAAGAATGGATATATGCATTTCAGAAGACAGAAGTGCACCCAGCCAAAGCTTTCCTTTCATTTTGCTCTGTAGCAGTTCTCACTGCCAAACAGACAAGTCACTGTACAGCCAAACAATTGGCTTGTCTATTTAGCAGTGGGAATAGCTGAGGAGAAAACTGAATACAGAGTTCCAGAAGCACACATGGTACTCTTTCAATATCCATTCTTTCAGTCACAACCACCTACTGGCTTGAAAAGCAGAGCTTCTAAAATATATGGAAAGAAGCTTTAACCGCCATGTGTTAAATTCAAGTTTACAGTACTGCTAAAGTTAGGAGGAAACTCATCCTTATAAAATTTAGCTACTTCCCTTGTAACTTTATTTATTAGGCTCAAATAGTTCCTCAGGATGTTTGTTTAGACTGCCTTTGCAAGCCACCTGAGAATAAAGTTCAGCAACAACCACATATTTAGATTCTTGGCTATATTAACCCACTCAGAGCTGTTTCCATATTTTAGCCTAGTATCTTTTGTGCTACTGGCTGTATCCCTTTTTATATTAGTCAAAGACTTGTTTTCTCAACCTCTGTGAATTTGGGAAGGCCAAATCTCACATGCATTGTGCAATGGCCTCGTGCAGGGGTTCTCAACTGGGGTTCCCTGGAACCTTAGGGTTCTGCAAGACATCACTAGAGGATCTGTGAGAATTGATGACTGAAAAGTCAGTGTGATTCTATGCTGTATCAATAGAAGTATAGTGTCTAGGTCGATTGGAGTAATAGTACTACTCTATTTTGCTTTTCTCAGACCTCACCTGGAATGCTGTGTCAAGTTCTGGGGACCACAATTCGAAGGTTAGGAGGCTAACATGATAGCCATGTTTAAATAATTGAAAGGATGTCAGATGGAACAAGCTTGTTTTCTGTTTCTCTAGAGATTGGGGCATGGAGAAATGGCTTCAAACCACAGGAAAACAGATTTTACCTAAGCATTAGGAAGAACTTCCTGACAGTAACAACAATTCAACAGTGCAATACACTGCCTCAGAGCATGGAGGAGTCTCTTTTTTTGGAGATTTTTAAACAGAAGTTGGATGGTCCTCTGTTGGAAGCACTTTGATTGTGTCTTCTTGCATGGCAGAGGATTGGACTGGATGGCCCTTGTGGTCACTTCCAACCTTAGGGTCTTGTCTAGACCATTACTGTACTGAACAAGTGGGTAACTATGCTGCCCTGGACATTCTTGGACTAACTCCCACCATCTTAATTAAAACAGTGAATGCTGAAGCATCCTGCGAGGTATGGTGCAATCTCATCTGAACAACCAGGATTGCATATTCTGGTTATACTGGATATTCTGGATTATTAACTATATTTTGATGGATTGTTCTCAGAATCTGATAACTGGAAATGATCCAAAGGGGCAGAGCTAGAAGGGCTTGGACAAGGCAAGGCCCTTGGGCCACCAGTCAATCAGAGTTGCCGCAGGTTGCTTGTCCTGCTCTCTTGTCTCTTTCAGGGAGAGAATGAGGGAGACAATAGCAACAGTGACTCTCATATGCTGCCAAGAGAGAAACAGGAGAGGTGATGAGAAATATGGCCAATGTTTTGAATGACTGCTAGAGCAAAGGTACTCTGTAGAGGTAGGGTTGGGAAAATTGCTGTAGCAAAGGTAATTTTGTGCTTCTTCTTCCTGAAGTAGCTTGGCTGTAGCTTAGGTTCCTCATTGTGTATGCCTCCTCCTTTCTTGGCGAGATGTGGAATGCACCACTGCCACCATCTTGTTCCTGATTTTCCCCTCTTGCTCCTTCCATGGGAGGGAGTACGCAGATAGAGGGAGATATGCTTGTGCACTCACATATACATTTCTGGGAGCAATGCTGAAGATTCTGTATAATGGCTGCTCTTTTTAAAAAAACAGAGGGCCCTCCTGGGGCAGGGGGTAGAGGCAGTGGCAGTAGACCATTTCTGCTACTTGAATCTGGGTACCAGCCCCTAAATATCACCACTTGACTCCAGGAAAATATCCAACCTTGAGACCTGTTGAAGATACTATACTAAGGATGGGCAGAATGAAGCCTAACCACCTGGAGCCAACTCCATGTTCTCCATCTCAATTAGTGTTGTAGTAAAAAAACTGTGTTGCATTTTTTCCCAGCATTTGCAGTCTTGGGTGAAAACAAGGCAGAGATTAGATGAGCCCCAGGCCTCCAGACTCACCCCTTATAGGAAAACAAGAGAAGTAGAAGTGGTCTTCTAGCTACTTGTTTCTATTTTCTTTTTAAAATTCCAGGCCTCATGGGACTTGGTGGGTCTTTGGAGCCAAAATCTGACATCTGGCCCACAGGAACTTACCCACTCCTGTTTAACAGTCTTCCCACATTGCAGATGGAAATCCTTGTGTGTTTGCTATGCTCCCTCCCATACACCAGAATTCCAAACAAGTATTATGTAAGAAGAGTTCAAGGGCAAATTAACACAAATTATTGTAGTGCTACCTGTACAACTCAACAACAACCACAACAACCCAGTTGTATATTGCAACCTTTCATGACCATCATCCAATAGTCCAATAGACTATATTCTGTTGGATTAGCAGCTTTACATACCTATACTCAGAGGCAATTAGATTGCATGTCAGTTTAGAAGAAGTTTATGGTCACTCTCTGTTTGTTTGCCCACACCCACTCTTCCTGCATGATGTAAGCACTCCTTTGTTCTCTGGGGTCTCATGTGCCCTCTCTTCACTTTTCCCTGCCTCCTCCATGAAGTACGTAGCTTCAAAAGCTCTCTCCTTTTTCTGAAGCTATGTAGTACCTCTTTATTTTCCCTGTTTTCTTCAAGAACATGGACATGTGTTGATTATGCATAAGAATCTGTGAGTAAACTACTTCTATATACACTATAGTGAAGATTGCTTGTTTTCTTTTTCTGCTATAGATTATATGTGGGGGTGAAGTGTAGGCTGGTTAACCTACTTAACTTCTGCCTAGCATGTTAATAGCTCTGCTAGAGAGACCTACCAAATCTCTCACATTTTCCCTATATATTCTATTTCAGTGCTGCTCAAAGTAATGGTCCATGAATTGGTTCTGGTACTTCAACCATTGACTACAGTTCTCTTTTGAGTTTTCAAGAAAGAATGGAAGAAAAAATTGTAGCCAGTGGTCACAAATATAGTACCAGTCCATGGTACACTGGGAGAAAAATTAGTCCCCTGCTCTTCAGACAGCTTGAAATGCACTGTTTTATTCTATTTGCAAGCATTTAAATAAACTCCAACACCCCAAATATCAATATCAGGGAACATCTGTATTGCTTATACCCAGTATCCTTTCTGTCTTCATTAGTAACTAAACCACTCTAGGGCATATATCATAAAATATCTGTGGCTGGAAAAACTATTAAGGAAAACTATGCAGGATAGGGTCTGTAAAAGTGAATACCACACTACTAGTAGTAGTTAGCAGAGAACATGGCATCTAAAAATTATTGGTGTTTGCATTCTTTATCCACTCTAAATGTTTGAAGAACAGAAATGTCACTGCAGGGCTCAAAGGTAAATGGAAACACTAATTTATCTTATACAGGCCACAGCAAAATAAAAAGAATATATTTGTTTTGTGGATAGTTGAATAGTGACTGTCAGTGACAATAGTACTTTAAATGAACATGTGGAAGTAGATGAGTAAAATCAGATTTCAGATACAGAACAGTGCTTGAAAAGAATAGGCTGAGAATACTTATGTTAACAATAAATTCATAGTTAGAACTTTAATAACTTGTTTTTGACCTGATACAGTTCTCTGGAAGATACAGAGTTGTATCTTCTGATGTTGTAAGTGAGATTTACAACTTTATAACTGTTTCCTAATGACATATATGATTGTGGTACCATTGCCATGATTGTAATATAAATGGCCCTGAAACCCACCTTAAAATTCAGGTGGCTTCACTGAGGGATGGAGCTCTGAGATGCTGGTTAGTGCAGCACTGAAGGATGATGTGTCCAACCTACTCTTGCCAGTGAGGCCCGGTGTGGGGAGCAGAAGCAGGGATGCTTTCAGGGTACGGTTGCAACTCTTCAGCTTACCAAGGCTTGCTGGCAGAAGGGAGCTGGATGTGTTAAGCACTGGCGACCCGCTCAGCAGTGCTGCAGAATTCCATCCCTCAGTGCAACTGCCTGGATTTTAAGATGGGTTTTTGGTGATACACTGTGAGATAGATCGTACCTATGTGTCTTATGGAGGATTTCAGCCACAATCTATCAGATTGCCTTGACTTAAGTCATATAAAATTTAAAACTGCACTTGTGCCTTGATATGAGGGATGTAAGTTTTGTCTTGCATGAGAATGTGGATAACTTTTCACAGATTTTTTTCCCCACTGTGTGAGAAAGCAAATATTTCTGCACATTTTTTGTCCAATGTTTGCATATCATGAAGTGTTTGGAAATTTATTCTCTTCAAAGATATGCTTGTGGTTTCATTGTTTCTGCACTAAATAAATAAATATAAATAAAATAATCATGTTGCCCCAAACACTGATGCATTGTTGTGCAAAATTGTTATTTTGGGCACAATTAAACATGTGTCTTTCTAGAAATATCTTTTCCCCCCTTTCTTTTCCTCCTCCTCTGCGTAACACATGTCTTTTCTATGCAAAGCAAACAAACAAAAAACAAAAACACCCCCCCCCCATGTATTTGTACATAAAAAAGTTTTTCAGAAACATACATGGACTTTTTTGCACAGTTTGTGTTTTTGTACACACACACAAAAAGATTTTTAAGGAAAAAAAACCCCGTGTGTTTCCCAAAAGAATTATTTTGCATGAAAATGTATTTTTTGCACAAAACCACAAGTTTCATACAAAAATCCCAGACACAGACTTGCTTATGTAGAAATCAGTTTTTGAATAAAAATAGCTAATTTTGCACTCATGCGCACGTGTGCGCGCACACACACAATTGTAGAAACAGATTTTTGTTTTTGCATCAACATTGCATGTTTTGTGCAAACTGCAAAAAAAAAAAAGTCCTCTGTTCTTCTTTCTGATTGGGTTTTCCAAGTTTCAGGAAAACCATCTTTCAACAAGGAAATGCATAAAAGCAAATATTTCAATCCTCACTGGAAAGAGAACAGAAGCCAGTGCAGCTGTTGTAATATAGGAGCTGACTTGCTCCTCATAACAAGTCCCTGTTAACAATCTAATTTATCCCTGGTATTCATTACAGTGTTTGAAAGGTAACCTGTAACCATTTCTCATTACATGATGAAAAATAACTTGTCATATTTCTTGCAGTCCTCATTATTTTTTAGTGGCGGGACTCCTGCTAGTGAGACTCAGGGTAGCCACTGTTCACTAGCTCCTTGTGCAACATCCAAAAATGTCCTTAGGGCAATTGTTGAACTCCAGGGATGTTGTCATTGCTATTTATTGGTTTGGGGATGGTAGGGGGATATGGCTAACTGAATGCCTGTCTCAGCTCCACTTCTGAAGCTCAAGGAAGA
The DNA here is from genome assembly GCA_030412105.1 of Cyclura pinguis. Classification (NCBI taxonomy): domain Eukaryota; kingdom Metazoa; phylum Chordata; class Lepidosauria; order Squamata; family Iguanidae; genus Cyclura; species Cyclura pinguis. The sequence continues at coordinate 163,177,699 of CM059603.1, read as the reverse complement.
GAAATGAGGTTGCTTTCTTTCCAGGAGAGTGGCCTCATTTCTCTTCACACTGCAGCCGGGGCAGGTATTGCCTTGTTACCTCATTTTGCTCAACCAGTAAACAGCCATGGCAACACCATAAGAACCAGACAGCTGGTGGGGGTGGTAGGCAGAGACCTGCATTATGCTTCACATGCTTTGATCTAGGATTGCAGCCTTATTACCATTTTTGAGAACATAACTGATAATATAATGACATGAAACCTGAAAAATTCTGCCCAACATGCCCCTAGAAGTTATCTTTATCAGTAACTTTTCAAACTAGCTAGAAATCATTGTTTGTTATGGCAGTAAAGTAACTTAATATTATATACTGCATTGATTTGACGTATAAGATTGTTGCAATTGTGGCACTGTCTTTACCAAAAAGTAAGTACCCATGAGAAACAAGGCTTTTACTTCAAAGCAACTTCAGTCTTCACTGCTTTATGCCTTTGGCCATAGACCAACTTGGTGGTAGATGAGACAAGGTGGCTGGGGATCCCAAAGCCATTCAAAGCTCCAGACCCCTGCTTTGACAGCGGATCTCAAATAAGAGGTACCTGATGCGCTTCTGTAGTATTTGGACACATTGAAAGCCAATCAAACATTATGTTATTCTTATTCAAGTCCATATTCATATTCAATCACTTTGAATAGGAAACATACTCATTTGTCATTCACATTCAAGTCCATATTCAAATGAAACCTGTTGGTGTGCCATAACTCTTGCTGCTGCATTGATGAAGATGTAATTTCTGAGCTTTAAAGAGCATAGAGGTAAGTGACCTCTAAAGCAATGCAAGTGACCTCTAAAGCAATGTAGACATGTTTGTTGAAATTACCTGAGCTGTTTCCAGATGGTTATAATCCATCAAGCAGCACCTGCTCACAATTGTTTTCCATTTCAATGAATGGCAAAAAGCAGAGCAGTTAGAGGCATCTTTATGGTTCCTAAGAATAGACAGTGCTTTTATACTTATATCCACATCATAAAAGAAATGTGTTCAGTCTGGGGGAATCTTTTCTTTTTGGCTGTTTACTGTATTTAAAACAAGTTCTCTGGGTGTCTAACAAAACAAACTCACAATTAAAACATTATTGGAAACAGTAGAAATAAAACTAAAACACAATCACAACAGAGATTTTGAGGTTGAGAGATCCAGACTATGGTTTAAATTGGGTGGGCACAGTCTGGATTCTGGCAGGCTGCTCAACACCATTTTGGCTTCCTTTGGAGCTCGGAAGGCCTGCAACATGCCACTTCAGTTGCCATTAGGGGCAAGTGGAAGTGAGGTGTCACTCCTGGTCACCTTGGTAACCTTTTGGGAATTGTTTTTCCCATTTCAAAATTTAGGACATATGAAATGTCATTTCAAGGCCTTTTTATTATGCATTTAAGCACATCCTTTTTCCAAACTGTGGTTTTGTGGGGTTCCTGGGGCCTTTGAGGAAGTTGGTTGGTCTCTTTAGTTTGACAGTAGATCCACAATGTCCACTTATGCATTATGTATTGTATGTTTATGTATTGTTTTCTGAATAAAGTATAGGGTCAGAATCCTCTATGGCAGTTATGAATGTGTAACCTAGAATTACATACTCACAACCATTTTGTATTCACATATTCACAATCCCTACCTAGTCCCTTTTTAATGGGCTACATAGTAACTGTGCAAGTTCCCCAATTTCCACTTACCGAGCAGCAGCCACTGCAATCAATTGGGGTTTGTTCCCCAGTGGAGCAGGAAGCAGCTGGTTGCCATTCCCAGTCCTCCCCTTGCATGAGAAATCTTGAGTGTGACAGGGACCCTGATTTGCTCCTGTGAGATCACTCATGTGAGGGGGACTGGGAATGGCAGTAACCTGCTTCCCAGTGACAGGGGAATGGACCCCCATCAATTACAGTGGCTGCTGCCCAGTAAGTGGGGATTCAGGGAGTTGGGCCAGGAATCACTCTGTAGCACTGCAACTACGGTGTTTACACATAGTTGCAGCAGTTTGAGCATTGGACTACGACTCTGGAGACCTCTGGAATTTGATTCACCGCTCAGCCATTGAAACCCACTGGGTATCCTTGAGCATGTCACACACTCTTAGCCCCAGAAAATCCTATGATAGGGTTGCCTTAGCATTTCCATAAGTCAGAAATGACTTGAAAGCACACAACAACAACAATGACCATAAAGGATTTGGGCCTAGATATTTAAAGAGGAAAAAAGCCTGACTGCTTCTAAAGAAAGTGTTTTTAATAGTGTGCTCTCTTACTTTATAATGGCTTTTTTTCCTAATAGATGTTGTAATCATCATCATTGACAACACATCATCACTGTCATTGCCAGAATCCTATGACCCTTTTCACACCTTACCCTTTTGTGGTGCTGGGGTGCGGGGCTCATGCGAGCAGTCTCCAGAGGAAGGCTCTCGTGTCCGGGGTCCTTTGGCTCCACACGAGCTTCCTGCTCACGCAAGAGCCCTGCCTCTTCCTTTCACAGTGCAGCCTGGGACCTTCCCAGCCTGCACTGGACAGGAAGCGTGACCAACCCGGCTCCCGAGGCTCTGCACGCCAGGTAAGTGTGCACGGGGCCCTGGAGCAATGCGCGACGGTGCAGCATTTTCGGCTTCAGGCCGAAAATGAAAAAATGTGTGTGTAGTCTGTGTCAGGCCCTTGAGCATTGTGCAAATGTTAGTGCGTTGTGGGGACCGCTCCTCACATTTACGCGACGCTCAAGGGGACCTTTCGCATCAGAAATGCTGTGCGAAAAGGGCATATATCATCTTTTACTTATTATAACTTTATGTATACTTAGTTGTGTAGCAGAGGCACTCTGCTAGTAAATTGCAAAGATGTATCAGGACGAGAACAAGAGTGTTCGATGCCCAATGATGTCCAATGCGTAATGGGACTGATACTTTAATAATTTTTGTAATTTATTGATGTATTATGTTAAAATGAATATATTTTGCAGGATGTTAACAATATATTAGCAAACTGAAGAAGAAATGTCTCAAAACGCCTAGGCATTTCCCAGGCTGGCTGTTTTTGCTTTGCTGTTATTTACCTGAGATAAGCCCATACTTTCTACTGGATTTTCGGCATTAATCATCTCTACATGGATTGTTGTATACTCATGTGAAAACTTTGACATGTGCCTGCTGTGGTAACATTAGAAAACTTGCCTATGTGTTATTTGCTTCTGATATTCCAGTGGAACAATTTTACTCGGTATCGCTTTGACTACTTTGGATTTTTTCAGCTTTCATCTGCTCAATGGACTTCATTTTGTGTTCCACATGTTGCATTTATACTGTTCTGTACTATATTGGTTGTATTGTAGTTAATATAATACCTTATCACACTTACTGGTATTTATAGTTTGTGGGTACACTTTAGGGACACTCTGTTCTTCTTATTAAGATGTGTATCAGGGTAAGAACAAGAGTGCTTGGTGCCCAATGATGTCCAATGCATAATGGGACTGATACACATCAGTCTTCTTGTTGCCATTATGCAACAGTCACTTTGATGGTTCTGCTAGCAAGTAATAGAACATCAACCTTCTACTGGATACAAATGTTACAAAACTCCCCAGTTATAACTCCTGCATGTGTAAGTCCACTTATGAAGACATAACTTCTGTTACCCTGTGTACTGGGAATCCCGGGAGGGACACCAAAATGTGCTCAAATAAAGGTGGGGAAAATTAGCTCAGAGCACTGCTTAGCATTATGAGAGGCAGGGTAACATAGTGAGATCTTGAATCCTATGTCTACGGGGTCGAGTCGAGTCAAGGAGCACACAGAAGTTGAAACAATAAATGATGTTTTATTAAACACAAGCAAAACAGTGTATGCGACACATTCACACAAGATAGCTAAAGAAATAAAGGTTGGAGTGGTATAGAGCGATTTTTAGAGGGATTGCTGGTTTGGGTGATACTTCACCTGTCCTGAAGCTCGGAAAAATAGAAAGCGAGGCTGGGGTGCGATGTAGCTCAGCACGTGGAGCTGAGGGGAGGCTCGCCAAGCAAAGCAGCAGGAAGGCGGGATGAAACTCAGGAGCGATCCGAGGAAGGACTCGGAATCAAGGGTTTTTATAAAGAGAATGTGACTGCAGGCTATGCTGTACTTGGGGGAAAACAATAGATTTGGAGTTAGAGACAAAGCCTCCGAAAGGTCGGAATCTGAATGATTGAGTTATCACAGAGGTTCTCAGCAGAGTAGCCAGTATGCAAACACAGAGTACTTGGGTATTGTATAGTTTACCCATCAAGCTGCCATCGCAGGGCAGAGGCTCTTATGTATGTTGCATGCATACCTAATTAGAGTACTTGCCTGAAGGTCTCCTAAAGCAGCGAGTCAGCTATTTTCTGGCCTGCCTGTATTGTATAGGAATATTACGGCTATTAACGGCCGAGCTTGGTGGCGTGCTTGTCCGGTGGCCTCGCAAGCACGTGGAGGGGAATAGAGAAGTGAAGCCGAATTGTGATATCAAAAGGATATCTTTTAATATTCCCAAAGCTCGGACTAGCCAAGGCAGTAACACTTCCATAAAGGATTCCAGCCAATAATTTTTATATAACCACTTTGAATCCCGTCCAAGGAGAAAGGTGGGATATCAATCAATCAATCATCAATTAATAGTATTTTTTTTCACTAGCTGTCTGTACAATGTCCCCCACTGCCTAAGGCATCTGCTACCATGGCTGTTTACTCGCTGGGGCAGTCTGGTTGTCTTTTTTCGCTCCACCAAAGCAGGAAATGATCAGGAAATGGCACGCTTGAGACTTGACTACTGCCTTATGGGGAAGCTCAGAACTTCATGTATGGAATGTTAAAACACTTTTTGTGCCATAATAGCGCTGCTTTCAGAAACAAACATTTTTTTTCCGGCAGAAAAAATAATGTTATTTGTGCAAAAATATTTTTCCCCACACAAAACCCCAGTGTGAATTTCTGTAACCAATGTCTTTTTTACATGAAAAATAGGGATTTTCTTTTTAAAACAAACTTCTGTATTTCTTCACAGAATAATTTCCCAAAACACTTTGGGACATCTGAACACTTCCCAAAAGCTGTGAAAAATTCTCACCTTTAGGTTATTTTTCTCAACTGCATTTTTCAACTATTGGGAAACTCAGTTTTTCATGGGAATAATTATTATTTTCATGGCCTAAACACACTAAAGGCAGCGCATCCCATCTAATCTTGGGAACTAAGCAGGATCAGTTCTGATTAGGACTTGGATGGGAAATGGTCAGTGAATACCAGATGCTGTTGCTAGATTTCAGAGGAAGGAACTAGCAAAGCTACCTCTGAGTATTCTTTGCCTAAGAAAACCCTATGAAATTCAAGGGGTTCACCATAAGTTGTCAGGTGACTTGAAGCCACCTGACAACACACACTCACTCACTCACACACACATGTATTCTTTCCATCCCCAAGGTAGGATCTTAGCTATGGTTTGTTCCCATGTAACAAAGGGAAAGGATGTGAAAAACTCCTAGTTTTGATTTTGTTATGAATCCTATCCTTTCTGAATCCTACCTGCATTTTTGACCTATATTATGTTTCTATGAAGTTTTGAAGTATTGTGTTGTTCATCCCATGTAGAAACTTATTTGCACTTCACATTCTTACTCAGCAATGCATGCATTTTTGTATATATTTTTCCTAGTGTATATGCATTTCAGGAAACTGTATTTGTGTATTTTTTTAAAGTACATATTTAAATATTTGCATTTTAAAAATGCACACAGGGCATTGTGTCCATATTCTGTATCTCAAAATTTAATGGCAACCACCACAAATGTGGAGATTCCTGAAGCAAGGTGTGATTTGTCTTGCAGTGAGTCTCAGGAGTTGTGAATTAGATATTTTTACCAAGAATCTTGACTCCAGCAGTGTTCTCTTCTGTCTCTAAGAAAAGGACAGAACTGCCAAGCAGATGGTGCCCACACTTGTAGAGTCCGAGCAGGTATAACAAGGACCCCTTTGAGCAAACTTGAAAGGTGTGGTGACTTTGGCTACCATCTATCACCCTGCAGCAACTGTGAAGTTGCAAAGATAGCCCTGTTATTAAACTGCTTGATTCCATTTTACAAAAACTGGCTGTCTGAATCAGAAGGCAGAAGACCTTGCCATCTGTTATTTGACGCTGCCTATCATGGGGAGAAGTTAAATTGCTTTGAAGTTTCATTACACTGTGTCACTTGGGAGGAAGTAGCGCATCTTCAAAGGCAGTTTGCCTGGGGTAGCAAAGCACTCTGGGGCATGAGTAGCAACAACAAACCGGTCTGATTTCTACCCCAATCAGATTTCAAACACTCAGGCGTAATGAGTTTTTGCAGATATTCAAAATCTGAAAGCTGCATGTTGACCCCATGAACTTTATCAGCTTTAGAAGTTTTTCTTTCTATTCCTGGAATTTGAAAGCCTTCTATTTTATTTTATTTTATTTTATTTTATTTTATTTTATTTTATTTTAAATGCTAAATGTACCCATTCCCTCAAACTGCTTTAGGAGCACATTATTTTTATGACTCTCAGGTTTACCTAGCCATTCTGTGCTGTCTAGAGGAGAATTTAATTGGAGCACTAGATGGCTATGTGGCCGCTCATAGCCTTTTGAACAATGACATGCTATCCAAATTAAAAAAAAAGACATGCCGAGTTTCCAGTTTAATTCTGGGCCACAATGTAGCCAAATATGAGCACATTGTTGTAGTTGTTTGGATTCGTCTTGGTTGTAGATATATGCTGGATAAACTTATGGAAGGAGGCATTCAGTAATTCCTTATGCTCACTTTCCAAAGGGATGTTCTTGCCCTGAGATCCCTCCTCTTTGCCCTGAAAGCCAGAGAAAGGCACCTAGGTCCTGAGATCTGGGATTTATATTACATTATTAATATTAATGTATTTATATTATTTATATTATACCTATTTATATCATACCCAGGTGCAAAAGGTCAGTTTAGTGTAGCTTATAACGTATAAAAATTTTCAGAAAAGTAATACAAAAACTAATAGAGAGATAGGACTGGCAGCTGAGAACAGGGGTTATCTGCCACATGTAACAAAAGCCTGCATAATAAAACAGCATTCAGTAACTGTACCTTATGAGGCAAGGTGGTATTCCATTATCCAGGGTGGCCACTGAGGAGGTCTTGCTCTTATCCCTCAAACATGTAGAGGATGGAAAGAGAGATATCTTTGGCCCTTTCCGCACTGGGTAAGTAGTACAGCATGGTGCAACCTCTGACGGAGGTCGTCTGCACCTTGGGAGCGGACTGGGTCGGACTACTTGTCGCAGTTCCGCACCTCAGTCCGCTCCGGAGCGACCCGAAGTGGTCGCTCAGTGTGCTTTGTAAAAACCTGTTTTTACAGGTTTTTCAGAAGCACAGAGCGCGCCACTCCATGCCACTCTGTTCCCGTGCTCCGGTGCAGATTTGCAGGCGCCCACCAGTGCATGCCTGCAGATCTGCCGGGGGCGGGCTTCCGGCTGGTGAGCTTCTCCAGTTGGTGGAGAGCTTCCGCCAGCTGGAAGCCAGCATTTTGGAGGACTTTGGAACAGCGAGCTCACATTGCTCTCCATGGGGACGGACTTACCCGGCTGCCGGTAAACTCCGTTTCAGCGCGTTTTCCCCCGTTTCCCCCTCCACATGCGGAAAGGGCCTTTGTCTTTTTTAATTTAATCAGAAGCATGTTTCAGCTGAATGTAGTCCTTCTGATCCTAAACTGGGGAGAGGGAGCAGCAACTGCATGGGGGCAAGGCCCAATTTCACTCCTATAACCCCTCTCCCCAGTTCAACGAGCCCTCTTGGTTCACCAGAAGTCATGTTGTGCCATTTCTGTGTGCCAATTTTGTTTGGTTTTCCACCTGATAGAAGTGATTTTGTTTTGTGAGATTGGGGGCAGAGAAGTGAAATGGCCATTTGGGCCAGTTTCTTAATTTTCAGACCCTTTTCTGTTGGAAATTTCCCCCAAATCAGCTGACTTTTTTTTTTAAAGAGGGAGGAACATTGAGGAGGCTTTAGGGTTGCATGAAGACTGTGGGCAAAATTCACCCCATCTCCAAACCACTTAGGTCTCTAAAGGTGATCACCAAAACTTGGATTACTTTGATAGAAGATGGCTTGATAGGAAAGGGAATAATTACTTCGTTAGATATGTTGCTTAGCTTCATATAGACTTTCAGAAACTCTTAAGTATTGTCTTGGCTAAAATGATATCCCCAATCTTATGTCCAATCCAATACAAAGATTAAGCTGGAGAAGAACTATCTGTATTCCGAACTCCTCAAATTATTATAAAAGATTGAACTGTTGATAAAATTTGCAGAAGATACTGGAGGATTGGAAAGCCACAGTCACTAAAACAAAATTTGAACTTGGTGAGCATTGCTTAGCACATGTGTTTTGCATCATGGGGAAGACTGGCAAACACTCCAGCAGATATTGAGTAAGCTGAAATTATTGTAGTGGAAGGAAGACAAATATATGTTTGGCTGTCTTCTTCAGTGATGGATATAGAGACATGTCCTTTAATGCCATGAAGGATGACTTCAAAGGACATGCTTAAATAGTCTCAAGCACATTCCAGGGAATAGCCAGGCAAGCAAATTTCTGTAAGTTATGTTTGAAAAATGGCTTAGGGCCAGTGGGTATCTGTGCCATTTACCCAAATTGTCTGATAATTCAGCAAATAAGAGGAGTTAAAGTGACTCATACATTTTGTTCTGTTGGAATAAGAGAAATTTAAGATGTTTTGGGGGAAAGGAGAGATGCCTTTGGGAAGCAAACATCTTCACTATATTATATGCAAAATGACATGGAAAAAGTTTTTCTTATGGAGTGGGAGTCTATCTTCTATTCATAAACACATCATTCTAAGTTCTTTTTAAATAAATGGCTACATATCTTTTAAAGAGGGTTGGATAACTTCATGGAGGATGAACTCATCAATGGCTACAAGTTAGGATAACTATATGTTAGCTCATAACATCAGATGCTAGGAAGTATGAGCCTGCCATGGGCAACTGAAGAGAGCTTTCAGGGCAGGGAGAGGATGTGGGACTATGTGTGTCAGGAATTGAATCGACACATGCAAATAGTACAGTGAATAAACATTATTTATTTGGAGTGAGATACATTGTACAAGACTTTAGTGGAAGACTAACGTTCAAAAGCAAAAGCCCCGGTTTTACAATCCCCGCTGTTCCCCTCCCTTTTCCAAGAGACCTTGAAGCTATGGGAGCTAAGCAGAGCTTATCAGTGCATTCCTAGCTAATTGTTTATCTAACGGTCTCTGGTTTCTAGGCTGCTTAGTTTAGCAAGCTGCTACTACTGCTGGACTATGTATCCCATTACCATAATATGGAGCGCATCCTGACAATGTGTGAAGAGCATTATTCTCTGCCTGCTTGATTCACAATCTTGGACAGGTTTTTTTTGTGGGGGCAGGGATTAAAACTGTGGGCTTTGCGTGAAAAAATAGTTTTTTGTATGGCCCTCTTACTGATTTGAGAAACACACAAGGGGCTTTTTAATGCAAAATTAGTATTTTCTGCAAAGTTAGATTTGGAAGTGATGAAAAGCTATCCTGACCATTGTAGCCATTGATAATTCTTCTATTTATCTAATCTGATTTTGGAGCTGTCCAAGTAGTGATGCACCCATCACTACTTTCTGTGGCATTCACAATGCAACTATGCACTGTGTGGATGGCAGTTTATGCCATTTTCATCCAGCAAAACTATTAGCTGGGAACAATGGAAGTCATAGCCCATTACAGCTGGAGGGCATCTTTTTAAAGAAGGGTGTTATTTCCTCTCCCACTTTGTTCCATTGGCACACTCATTCAGTCATATCTGTACACCCTATACTCAAGTATTGCATAACATTGGCATTGGGGTCCCTCTGTCTGTGTCATGAAGATGTTATTTGGGGTAATTCTCATTTTGCTTTGAGCTTGTAGTATTATATTGATACGAGGAGGTTCTGATCACAGCAGGGATAGGACAGACTGGGCGTAACATGGCCACTTTGCAATCCTGCTCCATTATACAAGCTCTCCACTCGTATCTGGATTGTGACAGGCTTTGTACTTTCCACAGCAGCATAATCCAGAATAAATATTCCAATACTATTCAAATATTTAGAACCACACTTAGTAGCTCTTTCAGACATATACACAACTACCACTGGGTGTTTGTGGAGAATGACTTCTTTGCAGGCATCTTTGTGTCAAAATTCCCCCACAAATGAATGCACTTTTAAAAAAAATAAAATAAAAACAAGTGACTTATAGCCATGAGCATCTTGAGGTGGTACAGGCCCAAGCAGACTATAACACATGGTTCTTCTGGGCGTTCTTTGGTTCACCTAACCTTTCTAGTTCCATCTTGAATAGTAGACGATAGAATTAGACTTACTGCCTTCAATTGAAATGGATTTAATTGGCATTTTTACTACCTGAAATGCACAAGATACTCAACAGTGTTGTTACCGTTTAAAAATGCAGTTAATGTCAGGAACTTAGGCAGAATAATTCAGCAAGAAATTCATTGCTCGGAGTACCAATAAGAAACTCTGATGTATATGACTTTAGCTTATTTGAACTATTTTGTTACATATCTATTACTAGATAAATAAACAAACAAACAAACAAACAAAAAATGAAAGGTTAAATAAGCTTTATAAGATTTAAAAAAAACCCCTCAAAAATAGACTTCTAGATTCTAGAATTTAGCATTAGGGGAAAAAATCCAAACTGATAATTGAGATTAAAACAAAACAAATAATCATAAATGTAATATCTACCTGTAGCTTAAATCATGTTGAGTCATTACAATACCTATAATAAATATTTGGGTGCAAAGTTGTGCACTCATTCATGTCAGAATCATTGTCTAACTGTAACATCAATGGATTTTTTAAAATTATTGTTATAAAGTATGCATTACTTATTGCAGAGCAGTTCCATAATCATACCTTTGATCTTAACGATTCCTACTCCAGCTAATTAACTGCTGCTGTAGCATCCAATGGCTAAGTGTTGTTCTTGACCTTGTCTAGTTCCGTATCTAAACATGACTTTGACTGATACAACCTTGCTATATTGTCTCAGAGATCATTAGCATTCAGATCATACATTGGCTTATTGGTGTTTTTTTTTTAAAAAAAAGCAGAGTTTCACTTGATTCCATACTGATTTTCTTGCCATGCCTACCTTCTGTAACTATTCAACAATGTATAATGTCCTGACCTTAATGCAAATGAGTTTTCCACTGGCACAGAAACAGCCTTGAAAAATTATACCAGTTTTCTCCTCCTTTGCCATAACTACTTCTTTTATGCAAGGTTATATTCAGTATATATACAGGTTCTGGAGTCCTTAGGGATAAACCTATTCTGCTCAGCTTTTTAAAATCTTCATTTAAGTGAAATCAGTACCTCTTTATGTGTATCTTCCAAAGCCGGTATCTTGGCTTTCTGTGATTTATACCTGTTCATAATCTTCTAAGGCTAAAACATTGCACCCATTTTGAAACATGGTTTTCACCACCCTGTGTATGATTTATTGAAACAATTCACTAGTTAATAACATCACAAAATATAGTCTGTGCTGACTGAATTCACGATCCACAGGAGTGTTTTTCATATCATCTGCTGTCTATGGGACATTTTCATTCATGGAAACATGAAGGAAATTCAGTCTTATTCAGAAGAATAAAGCTATGGGTTCAAGGTAAAGGGAATAATGCTATGTTGAGCCCACACATGTAACCTGATTTTCACTTCACAGATAAGTAACTGTTCTAATTGAGATGCAGACTGGACAGTCAGCATTCTTGAAGGGAATGCTGTGGGTGTAGCATATCTTGATTTCAGTAAAGCCTTTGACAAAGTTCCCCATGACATTCTCGCAAAGAAGCTAGTAAAATGTGGGCTGGACAGGGCTGCTGTTAGGTGGATTGGTAATTGGTTGACCGACCGAACCCAAAGGGTGCTCACCAATGGCTTTTCTTCTTGGAGAGAGGTGACTAGTGGGGGTGCCACAGAGTTCTGTCCTGGGCCCAGTGCTATTCAACATCTTCCTCAATGACCTGGATGAAGGAATAGAGGGCATGCTGATCAATTTTGCAGATGACACCAAATTGGAATGGGTTGCTAACAGTGGACAGGATAAAAATTCAAAATGACCTTTATAGATTGGAGAACTGAGCCAAAGCTAACAAAACAAATTTCAACAGACAGAAATGTAAGGTCCTACACTTAGGCAGAAAAAAATGGAATGCACGAAAGTAAGATGGGTGACAGGCGGCTGGATAACAGTACATGTGAAAGAGATCTAGGAGTCTTAGTGGACCACAAGCTGAATATGAGTCAGCAATGTGATGTGACAGCCAAGAAAGCCAATGTGATTCTTGGTTGCATTGATAGGAGTATGATGTCTAGATCAAGGGAAGTAATAGTGCAACTCTATTCTGCTTTAGTTAGTCCTCATCTGGAATCCTGTGTCCAGTTCTGGGCACCTCAATCTGAGAAGGATATTGACAAGCTGGAGCATGTCCAGAGGAAGGCAACCAAAATGATGAAGGGTCTGGAAGTCTGTGAGGAGCATCTTAGGTGCTGGGTATGTTTAGTCTGCAGAAGAGAAAGTTAAGAGGGGACATGACAGCCATATTTAAATATCCGAAGGGATGTCATGTTGAGGAGAGAGCAGGTTTGTTTTCTGCTGCTCCGGAGACTAAGACAAGGAGCAATGGATTCAAACTACAGGAAAAGAGATTCCGCATGAACCTCAAGAAGAACTTCCTGATGGTCAGAGCTGTTTGGCAGTGGAATATGCTGCCTCGGAGTGTGGTGGAGTCTCCTCCTTTGGAGGTTTTAAGCAGAGGCCACATGGCCATCTGTCAGGAGTGCTTTGATGTGTGTTCCTGCATAGCAGGGGGTTGGGCTAGATGGCCTCTGTGGTCTCTTTTAGCTCTACGATTCTATGATTCTATTATGTGGGCCAGTCATGCTAGCTTTTACATTCTTGTGGATGATTATCAGAATCCATTGTCAGGCTGGCTTCACAGAAGGACCTTCACCTGACATTCCTCCCCTAAGCTTCTCTTCTTCTTCCTCCTCATCCCCAGTGAAGCATCTAAACTCCTCTGGATGGTAATGATATTCATGAATGCAGGCAACACAATTCACTTAGGTTTATATATGTGCACATTCAAGTCTCTCTGCACTGCCATCATTCCACAAGCAAAGACATTTTTATTCAGGTATGGCTTCAAGATATAACATGTTTAAAAGGCTATAATGCATTGGTTGCTGGCCATGTTTTTCATTGCTTTGTTTGAACTGTGTTTCTAATTTGGTTGTTTTTATGTTATCTTTTAGCAATGTGAATTGTTTTTTAATATTTGTTTTGGTATTGCTAGCCTCCTTCAGCACTTCTTTGGGGGAGTGGGTAGAAAAGTGGGTGTGAAATAATTAATTAAATAAATATATTGACCAAATGCATTCCATTGGTGGGGGAGGGGCAGGGAAAAATGACTACTTGTTCGTCAACATTATGGGAATTCTAACTGCAGAAACAGCCCAGCTTTTCACAGCTAAAGACTGGTACCAATAACGGTTGTCCTCCGTATAGTATTAATTTTAAAATTATTTCTTAGGAACCACATATTCCTAACTGCTTCTAAACTTCTGCATTCACTTTTTCATCCCCAGTAATGGGAACAGCTCTTCTTTAAATATTATCTATAATAGTTCATTGTGTAGGTATTAGTGCAAGGATATGCTTAAGACTGGGAATTCCACAATCCCAGGGACTGTTCTACAGTCCACAGGTTTTTTCCACACACTCTAGACTTTCCATTTTTTAAAAAAATAGGCTTTTTTATTCCAAAATAGCTGGTTGCCACCCTCCGCCGAGGCAAGCACCCACCCAGCTTCACTCCCACCCACATAAACCAGCCGAGAAACCTGGACACTGAAATTGAATTTGGTTCATGGTTTTTTTTGTGTTTCCTTCTGAAAAATGGTGTGATGCAGTCCGCAATGGGGAGGGGATGCAGGGCAAAAAACCCTGCCACACTCCTGGCATAAATCCAGCAAATAACCCCCTTTCCCAGAATTTCTTGTAATTTGCAAATATCATGAATGGCTGTGACTGCAGTAGGAAATTAGTTTCTCCTTCTCTTTATGACCAGCCAGGCTTCTCCCTAGTTTCTTTCCTTTCACTCCCTATTCGTGGCTGGAATCAAAAAATATCCTATTCAACACAAATATTAATTGTACCTCTTCAGTTGTAGAGTATATATTACTGGCCCTGCTTGTCCTAGACTTACCTGAGAGTAATCAAACCAAGATATTTGCTTTTTGGAGTGTTCCTGCTCAGAAGGTTATCCTTTTGGCACAATGGCCCTTTCTACACCTTACCTTATCCCGTTGCCCTGCGGTTGCGATCCTGGCAGCACCTTTGGCAGGAAGGCAGCTTGACAGGAACATTCCATTCTAAATCAGACTGGCTCCCCATGGAAGGGAGTATGAGGGACATGCCTCATGGGCTCTTTCCCATGCTGCAGTGGGACAGGAAGTGCTTCGATCATGCTTCTGGCCCTTCCACATGGCAGGTAAGCACAGGAACATTGCACGATTGGGGGTCATTGATCGAGCAAATCCATCAATGATTAAAATCCATCAATGATTTACCCTGTGATTGCGCTGGCTGGTGATGCAAGAAGGATGAAACTGCAACGACATGTTGCAGAAGCATTGTTATGGTCCCACTCCTCTTGCGTCCCCATGCCAGGATGCCATGTCCATGCAGAAAGGGCTAATGAGTCATGATCAAGACCTCCCACAGTATTAGGAAAGTTAAGAGCTTCAGTGCTGGGGCATGTGTGGGCTGCTCTGGAACAAGGATAACCCTAGACGAATGGGCCTTTCTGCGCTTTCCATGTATCCCTACTCCATCTTCAATCGACCCCGCAAAACTACAGGTAATTGGCTTGCAGAAAAAGCAGCACAAAGCACAGCCTTTGCCCCTTGAGAACTAAGCTCATGTTTGACAGCAGTCATCACCAGTATCAGGCTAGATGTTTTTTATTAGCACTTTGTATTTTGGTTTTGATTGGTCACATTCTGTCCCTTCTTTCCTCCAGTAAGGAAAGGTGATGCACATGGCTGTCTACCTTGCTACTTTCTTCTGACAGTTATCTTGTGAATTAGGTCAGACTAAGTAGCAACAGAGTCTAGTTGAAGACCACATAGATCTCCTAGATCCCAATCTAACATTTAACTACTTGCTCTCCATGCTGGAGGCAGGTTTACAGCCTTGAGAATAATACAGTCATGAATTCATGAAGTGATAAAATGTGTTGTCCACTCTTTATGGTTCATGGTACATGGTATTAGAGAACTATTCATGGTACATGGTATTAGAGAACTATTTAGAAGCCTGAGGGAAATAGAAAAACTGGTTTCCTTTCCAACTGTCTGACCAATCTTTTCCCTATATGAAAGGGCACCCTCCTACACAGGTTACAGTTTCCAGCAAGGTTAAAAGAAATAGAGTTTGAAATGGCCCTGTATCTCCTCCCCACTGCACTTTTTTAATTAACCCTGCAGAAGGTTGTTTGAAATCATTTTTACCAGGCAGAACCCTGGAGAACCAAAATAATTTCTTGGTTCTCCATTTTTCCCTTCAGCTGAGCACTCCTCCCACCCACTGTACCATGTTCTGCTACAACAGAATGATGTTCCTAATGTCTTCCAAGCAAACATTTACTTCTAATTTACCATCTGACCACAGAAGATTGCACTACATTTTTTCACTGCTGAAAAGGCAGGCATTTGAATAAACAAAAGCAAAATTCTGGTAAATGTCTTCATAAATGTGCCAGACAAGACTTTAGCCTGTCATTTAAACTTATTTGTTTTGCCTGCAGAAAGATGCATGACTACATGTGTACAGAGCACCAAGCCCATTTCTTTGCAGAGTGTGTTTCTGGCTGTGTTATAACCCAATCCTTTGATCCAAAGCAAAGTGCTCTCCTGTAAGGTTATAATTTGAATCAGCAGAAGGCATTCCTCTTGAGGCAGTAGTATAATTTCAGGAAAAAGCAATTCACTTTTCAGGGTTTCAGTTTTGCACACAATGAGATAAGAATAACAATACTCAGTTGTCTACTTTGCTCCTAAGGTTGTCATTTGGTGTAGACATATAAATTCCTTATGTCTGCTGTACTACCCCAGGCAAATCAATTCACACCCCTTTCAGTGCTGTGCACAATAAGATGACAATTATGATAATAGAGAGTAATTATAGTTTCCTCCCCATTTTCATAACTGTAATAGGAGCTAACCTGGCTTATTCACCAAATCATGCTGTTATATCTTCCTGAAACCTAATACTGTTTAGCATTTGTACAGCACTGTTAGATGTTCACAGAGTTTCACATGCATCTACAGCTTTGTTGCTGTTTTATGATTTGATTACTTGGTTTCCTTGCATGCTGCTGGTTTCTACTCCCACTTTGGGATTTTCTTTTAATGAAAAGAAGTCTATTTTTTTCCAGCTAATAAACAGATAAAGAATTAAATGTCCATATGCATAAATGAATCTTGATGGAATCATTGCAGAAACCAATTATCCCACATTGTAGATAAGGAAATGGAATTGAAGGAAAAGCTCATGTGGAAAGTTTATGGCAGGGGCAAGATCTGAACTGGAGATTTGAGATTTGTTGTATACCATAAGCTTTCTCTGTAAACACCAATAGGACAGAGTACATATATTATGTATCTTATCACCAGGACTGGCTGCATTAGGTCAAATGAAGTGGCTTTTTCAAGTGGTAGATGGTATAGAGTAGGAAGCAAAGGCTATTGTGTATGCTCTGCATCCATTAAAGTTAGCTTACTGTCCCTGGGTATGGCAGTGGGACCTGCTGCCATCAGTAGTGATGAAGTATGGGTCTACTGTCACACTCATCTTCTACTGTATGAGGAATGGGAAATGAAGGACAGGACTCAGGCACCTTAGTCAGCCAAATATCTTTGGCAAGGTCTTCTTACCATGGCTGGAATCCTATTAGTGACATATTCAGGCATAATGCCACCTTATGTCTGGATACAGTCTTTTATGTGTATTGCAGAAGGAGGTATCCATCCAGTACTTCCTTCATGCATCAAATCCGTATCTGTGCAACCTATCTCTGTACTGCCAAGACACCTCTTTGTGGCAATTAAGTGGCCAAGGGATGGTGCAGGGGACAAGCAGGCAGTTTTTGGCTTTTGTTTTTGCTGTTGGACATCATCTTTCTGGGCTCCTTTGGGGTTCTCTGGAAGTCCAAGGAGATGATGTAATCTTCATATATTTGACTGCAGAAACAAAGCTGGAAACTGCTGATGCTCCCTGCCCACCTCCAGCCACAACAGAGATTGCAGCGTCAAGGGAACAGAGAGGTAATTTGAGCATATAGGGAGAGGGGAGGGAGTGGACCTGGAACTTCAGGAGATTTACACTCTACTGAGATCAATGTATGATTTTGGCCCAGAAACTTTAGCTCCACTTTAGATGAAGATGTTATTATATCAACATATCTCAGATGGGTATTGCCATTGGTAAATGGCTCAATGAAAATGGCAACCCCTTCCTCAGTTTTGTGAATTACCTAGTGTTTACCAACCTTGGGTGGAATCCTGTTGGGCAGTTACAAATAGGTAACTGTGGAAGAGTAGGCTCACCAGAGACACTGCCTTGCCTGTTCTCAGGAGCACCAGTGGCTGGGCTCAGTTAAAGCCTCTGCAGTGGAATGTAGCAAAGAGGACAATAAAGAACACTGAATAGCAATGAGGGGAAAGAGTTGGAAGGCAGAAGCTGCATGGTAGGAGAAGGGTTGCAAGTATCTCCTTTAGACCTGAGTTCTGTGGGAATGAAAAATAATGGAAAAAGACTTGCGGTCTTTCTTGACTGCTTGACTTAGGAGGACATCCAAGAGAGTTGGGAGTCCAGAGAGACATGGAGAGAGTGGAGTGATAATTCCTTCTACAAATGAAAGAGCCAGATGCGGTGATAAGGGAAACAGGGCACTGGGTAGTTGAAGTGAAGTACTCTTTATGTTTTAGCAGATACATTCTTGTTATTGGTTTTTTGTTTTGTTTTTTGTGGTTTTGCCTGGTCCTTGAGTCTCTAACACACTCAGTCTATCACTGTCTGGGTGCCTCATTCTGCAACCACTTGCCAGAATCCTACCAAGGTCTGTATTCCTTAGCTGAGGACTCTTTAACCTTTAAAAAAAAGAGAGAAAGAGACCTTTCTCCCTATCTGAGTGGCTCTGGGTGTCCTTGAAAAGTCATGCAAGAGGAGGTATTTGATGTACCCCTTCCTATGGAAGATACAACTGCTGTGAGAGTAACCTACAGTTATGCATTTCTGATAGGTACGTATTCATAATCCCTACATAGCTCCAAGTTCAGGAGCCACACTTACTGATAAGCAGCCACTGAGACTGATGCTCCTCTGCCCCTCCTCTCTTTCTCAGCTGCCTACTGAGAACTGGAATAGACAGGCAGGTCGAGAAAGATGGGGAGTGCAGTGCCCAGAGATTCAGAGAGCAAGTTACACAAAAAAATTAGCCCAGAGATGATGGAGGGGGTGACAGGAGAGGAGAAGCCTTGGCAGAGGATGAAAAGAAAATAGTTTTAGTTTTCAAAATTAAGATACGCAGATGTAGGTTTTTGCATTCAAGGATTATTCGATTCCAATTTCCACTTTTCAATGCACAGCTATTAAGATGTTTTAAAAAATCATGCAGTTTTAGTTAGTATAGTTGTGAACCTTTGCCTTGGAGAGTTGCACTGCATTCTAACTGTGCAGATTTTAAAAGGGCAAAGAGTTGACAAAATTGCACTATTTTGCTGTGCTGAGAACAAAAAAGTCCTGCAAGTTGTAGGAACTTTCCAAATGCTGTTTTTAATTTTCCTGAAAGCTTTTCCTGAATGATCAGGAACATCAAATTCTGAACACATTCAGGAAATTGTTGAATACCCATTCCATTCAGAACATACAAACAAATATCTTTACTCAATAGCATTATCTTGAAAGTAGCACATGAAATGCAGCCCAACAGCCTTAATATATACTGGCCAAAATCCTGGAACATGAAGTTCCACCAGGAGGAGCTACGCCATGGCCCTTTTCACACCTTACCTTTTCGCGGAGGTGAGGGCCGGCACTCGTGCGAGAAGCCTTCAGAGCTGGGCTCCGCAGCAGCTTCCTGGTCGTGCGAGCGCACCGCCCACACCCCACCCCTTCCTTCCACAGTGCAGCCTGGGAGCTGTAGGCTGCGCTGGGGCAGGAAGGGCGACCGGCCTGGCCCCAGAGGCTCCGCAGGGCAGGTAAGTTTGCCCCAGGCCCCTGACCAGTGCGCAAGTGCGCACCATTTTTGGCTAAAAGCCAAAAATAAAAAGGTGTGTATGTGCTGCACGTCACGCTCTTGAGCGTCACATAAATGTGAGTGCGTCATGCAGACCGCTTCTCACATTTACGCAATGCTCAAGGGGCCCTTTCGCTTAAGAAACACCGTGTGAAAAGGGCCCATGTCTTTAACATCCCCCCCGCCCCCCAAAAAACCCCTATCCTTTACCTGCTGCCACCCACTCCAAACTGGCTGGTAGAGAATGTGGGCCGGCTGGAAGAGAAGCACCAGCTGTGTTCCTATAACTGAATGACCACTGACAAGGCATCTTTTAAGACTTTCTGGGGGTTCTTAAGAGCTCCAGGAAAAGGATGTTAGTGCTATGCATTCAACTATAGGAATGTAGTTGAATGCTTTTCTGCCACCCCCATCTAATCATCAATATTTAGCTTGCAGCTTCAGCAGATAGAAGTTAGGTTTCAATAGGGAATTGGCTATTGCATCTATAGAGAATTCTAACCTCTGTAATGACCTCCACAAAACAACTTATGCAGACATCAGTTGGATGTATGCCTACATAAGTCATAACAGGCTGCCAGGCTATATATCTTTCTGTTGTTATACCCATGACCCATGATATAGTTATGAGAGGGAGTGTTAAGCAAATCTGTTAGCACACCAAAAGCATATTGTTCAATTTCATGTGAAATTGAATGTGACAGTTGTTTGATTTGAAGTTATCTACTTGCTCCATTGTTGGCCTGTAATTAAAAGAAGGAAATGTGAGGGAGGTGATAATGAGCTCTTTTGAATTAATATGAAGCACCCATGTTGAGAAACAATGTGAAGAAATTTTTAAAAGGGGGAAAATAAGTAGCAATAATTATGACAACAAAATGACAGCAGACTGCACTCTAGTTCATCAAGCTTTCGATGCTATTAAAGCAATTATATTGCTGTGTTAATCCTATATTAATCCTTGGATCATTTCTTCAAAAGTTTATAGCAAACAGTCTTTTTTCCCCCCTAATAGTCTAAACAAACTTACACAGTGATGAATGATGAATTTCTCCTAGTCAGATTCAGAACGGGACTATAAAGAAAGAAACTGGGCTATTAAAAATAAGTACAAACACACAAAATTCAGAATATAGCATTGCTTTAATAAAAAATCCAGTCCAGAGTCTGCACTGGACTCTTCCACACTTCCATGGAGCACAACATATTTTGGTCTGTCTCCCTACTGCCCACCTCAGTTGTCATCCCACACCACATCCATGCCACATCCAACATCATCCTATACCCCAAGTCCTCTCCTCTTTGCTCTTAACTTTTTCTTGGTGGTAGTGGTATCCACAATCACAGAGGAAGGAAAGGAATCTCTCTCTCCTTCCATTAGGGAATGCAATGTTTCCAGAAATGAGGGGGGGGACCCTACCTTTTCCCAGTATTCTTTCCATAGCAGCATGCCAGATGCTACAGAAGAAAGTGGAAAGAGAGAGATTGTCCCTCCTTTCCTCATGCCCAAGCAACAAAAATTGCTAAGAGGGCAGGAGCAGCCTTAGAGGCCTGGGTAGGGCACAGGATAGAGGGAAGGATTAAGGTATTCTCTGGTTCAGATATCAATCCAAGCTAGAAAAAGATCAGTTTGCAAATGGTACTGACTGAAACAAAAATTACAAGTGGGATCTGGATTTTTCTTCTGAGCAGCACTGACATAATATTCAATCCATCACTTAGCATTAAGAATAAGGTTGTTGCGGTACTGTGCCTTCAAGTCCTTTGACTTATGGAGCCCTCTAAAGTGAACCTATCACAGAGTTTTCTGGGAGATAAGAGTATGTGACATGACCAACATCACTTAGTGGGTTTCCATGGCTGTATGGGGAATCAAACCCTGATCTCCAGGGTCATAGACTTCAGACCATTACACCATGGCTGGCTCTAAAAGAAAAAATAAGGTACTCAATCACAATCTTTTTCATGTTGAATGTAAGTATGACCAAGATCTATAGGATTATCTTTTGCTTCAGTATGCCCAGTATGGGAGTATAGATGTGATTTATTTTATTTTTTTTCTTCAAATGAGAGAACCTCATAACATTTCACCAATTACAGTTTCTAAAAGGGTATTACCAGAGAGAAATAGAAGGCTACCATTTTGAAAAACAGAATGCTGAACCTACTTTGAATGTGTGGTGCATGAACCTTTGATTCTTCCTTATTATTTATAATATATGCCATAGGTAGTTACCAGGAGATAATTTCCATTATCTGAGAACACCCAGTGCTTTATGTTATTAATGCTAAATAGACACAGACCTGATTGGTGATTGGATGGAAAAAAAAATTGGGAAAGAAAGGAAGGATGGGGTCTTTTCAGTAGTTGCAGAAAGACTTTTGATCCCTTCTTTTCCTTTATCACATAGAACTCCCCCAAAACTGGATCCAACTAAAAGAGGAAATGGCTACAGTTTGGAATAATTTACTCAACCATTCTTATTGAATGAAGACATTGGGAAATATATACTGACACTGACAATAGTTAGAACTTTGGGGACTGAGATGAGCCAATGAAGTTTAAGTGTTGGAGTAGGGACTCTGGGAGACCAAAGTTAAAATCCCCACTCAGCCATAAAAATCCAGTGGATCAACTTGAGTAACTGATACTTTGTTAGCCTAAGAATAGGCAATGGCACAATGCCTCTGAATAAATCTTGACAAGAATACCCTCAAATAGAGTGGCCATAAGTTGGAGCAACCTCAAAGTAACATAACAATTTAATTCCCATAATATCTCTTTCTAGAGTTTTCTATGCTCTTGTTATGACATGCATTTATATCTGAATCTCCTAGATTTATATATAAGGGTAGTAGTAGCTTTTTAAAAAAAATCTAAGAAAACATCACAAATGTTTCATCAGCTTGTCAATTTCCATTTCATTCAGCTAAATACAGGGTTTTTACAGTAATCTTCTTTATATAGAGTGTGTTTATAAAGAGTTAGTTATGAACTGAATCCATCTTATTCAAGAAGTAACAGCCAGATTGCCTCAAATGGATTACGTCTTACTTTACCACTACTGCATACCTCTCAGCAGTTGTCGCTAAGCAGTAGAAAAAACTATGGTGATGGTGGGACTTGTGTGTGTGTGTGAGAGAGAGAGAGAGAGAGAGAGGAGAATGTGTTCTGTTCCTAACCTCCCTCCCCCCAGTTTTTTATAATCCATACAAGGGATAGAAATGTCATTTTTAATGTTACGGTATTCTCTTAAAAGTATGTCCCAAATTGTAATATGAGATGCGGTAGAATACGAAATGGGGCCTGTGGTGTTGTTGCTAGGAAATTTCTCCAATTGTTTCCAACATAATACAACACTTGCAGTAGCTGTCAAAGCATTTGGCTCTTAGTAATAACAGAGAGCTAAAAAGAACTTAGAACAAAGATCTCCTAAAACGAGCTGGAATACATAATGAGATCTTGCTGTGTCTGTAATAGCAGAGCTATTTGTTAAGATAAAAAATGGGAGTAATAAATGAAGCCATCCATTTGAATTCTGCCTCTAAATATTTTCCCTGACAATTATCCTCTTTTCAAAAATATAATGAGAAGGAGGCAAAAACTTGCCTGAAATATTGCTGTTTTGTAATAACATCATTCTCTTTTTCTCTCTTTCTTTCTATGGAAAGTAGCAATTCTATCCAGGAAAATAATCAGGCTGTCACTCATCACATGCAAAGCACTGTACAAGTTAAGTTCAAAGCCCAGATCTTCATGCAAATTTCAATCAAAGCTTGGAAAAGTTGCTTTGTGGGTCTATAGCTCCCAGAATGCCCTAGCCTGCGTGACCACACCCACTGGCAATGCATGCTGGGGAGTTCTGAGAATTGTGGTCCAAAAAGTAATTTTTACAATCTCTGGTTCCAAAGTATATATAGTACTTCTCTTCCTTCAAGAGCTAGCCATTCACTTGAACGGAAAGGACAGTTTTCCTTTGTAGAATTCTGTGCATTTGAAGACATACCTTCTAAAAGGGTGGGAAGGGGCTTCATTTTTTTTTTTATTTGAATCACATAGGGGTATATGCAAGAATGAATAATCTTAGTTTTTTTCTACCGGCAGAGTGAGATAACATGCATTTTTGTGCATTTTCAGTGACTTTCCACAATCTGGCACATTTTTGTAAAATTCATCTGTGCAAAAAATTTGGATGTTGTACAGAACCCATTATTTTACACTCCTACACTCTCTGCTGCACACATATTCTGCACAGAAGACTGTCTTTTCCATGACCTGTACATGGGCATGCTATCATAACTCTCCTTCCCACCAGACATGTTGACTTACTGTATATACTCATCTGTAAGCCATCCATCCATATATATATATATATATATATATATATATATATATATGGCCACATTTTGAAGCCAAAATTAGGGACACGTTTTGGGGCCAAAATTATGGATTTTGATAAGACCTATGGATAAGTTAAGGGTCATTCTGCAGAGAGGGGGAAACGCCAGCACCACCTCAGGGGACCAGCCGTCCCTGGCCACTGCCATTTTCCTGCCTACACATTCAAAAAGACCAGCAGTGGAATGTAGTAGAGAGAGTGTCAGGTTAGATTGAAATATCTCTGTTACCATGCCTTCCCAGGTAGGACGTGGAGCTAGATTAGACCCTGAATCTGGTTATGAAGGAGACAAATAAAATTAACTTTGAGCAAGAAGGAACATCTTTTCAGACTCTGCTCTAAGTCCAACTGCAAGCGGGTGGACAAACTTTATTTTGAAACATCAGCATATTTATAGAACTGAAAGTTCAGGGTTACATGAACAGAAAGAAAATGTGCATGAGTAAAGGTTGCTTAACATAAGTTGCAAGATCCAGAGAACAGAGCCTTTGTGACCATTCTAGTATAAGTGTCATTCTTCCTGTAAACAAACAGATATTCTCAAAGCAGGATAGCCAGTTATCAGATTGCTGTCGCTGCATTATCTTTATGGCATTGACTTTAGAATCAGTCTTGCAGTTGGCGGGTAAGACAGAATGGATTCAAATATTGAAAGTTTTTTAACCCACAGAATTGCTTTTTTAAAGAATTGCTTAGGAACTCAGAAATAAAAGAAGAAATGCTTGAAAATATTTTTGCACCCAACAGTCCTTCCTTTGGTGCATGAGTGACTAAAGGTACTTCTTTTAGGTTCTCCTGGGGCGGACTAAGCTGTCACCTTTCCCTACTCTACTCAGAGAAGAGAATGGTTGCTTTTTGATAAGAGTTTAAGGTACAGTACTTACATTGACCCATGGACAAGTCAACCTAGGTTTTGGGAGTTGATATTTTGACTAAAATTTCTGTACTTATTATATGAGTGTATGTAGTACTCTGCATGTTTATTTTTAGATGGGCTATATACTTTCCATGCAGAAGGTTTCAGTTTCAATCCCTATTACCTCTGCTTAAAACAATTGAGAATCAGTCAATGGCCAGAGTAAACAGTATTGAGCTAGAGAGACAAAAGTCTGAGCTGTTACAGTAAAGTTTCTTTGGTACACTAATTTTTCTATAAGATAGCCATAGAAAGAGCTGTAATCAAATGGGTATCCAGTCTATGCCCAGTAGCATCAGAAAGTATTCTACAATCCCTAAAAATGAGTGTGCAACATTCAATGAAAGGCTACCTCAGGAAAAAGCAGATGCAATACTAAAGAGGTTTACTGAACAAAGAAATACAGATAATTCAGGCAAGCAAGAGCATGTATATTTGAATTACTTTCTTTTATTTAGTTATCCTTTTGCTTCAGGAAAACATTACAATTTTCTCTTTTCTAATGTTCAGATGTGACTGTTCTTACGTACTGATAACCACAACATTCATGCCCACAACAGGAGGTTTTAGCAGGAATTGGGAAACCCCAAAGTTTGTGAGACAAAAAATTATTTCACAAAAATATACCTTTTTTAAAAAAATCCCAAACAGTCAGAATAGAATAATGAGACTGAACATGCATGCAGAATATCAATTAACTATTAAAGGAGGAAGAATGGTAAAAAACGGTGGGGTGATGGAATAGAAGAAAGGGGAGAACAGTTCCACGTTACCACATTTTGTTGTAGGTCCCACTGGAAAACACTCGCTTCCTGATACACTTTAAAAATCTTATCCTTAGTTAGTGAAAGTAGTGCAATGACTACATTTAAAGAAACTGTCAAAAGTGGTGCCAGGATGGATAGGTTTCCATGAGGGAGATGGAATCTTTATGGATGATGGCAACACCTTCCTTATGATCCTCCAACCTAGGTTGGTGCTGCAGTGAGTATCTGGATGGACAAAGCTGAAAGAGATCTACTCCACTGAGCCAACCCATCTAGGGCCCTTTTCGCATGGCATTCTATTTGCCATGAGAAAGGGCCTCTGGAGCATCGCGCAATTACGAGGAGCGGTCCACATGGCGTCGTTGCAATTGCACGACACTGCTGGGGCTGGCAGGTACTGATTGCACACTATTTCATTTTCAGCTTGTAGCCGAAAATGGTGTGCAATCGCACATCGCTCCCGGGCCCCATGCACACTTACCATGCATGTGGAGCCTCCAGAGCTGGGGCGCTCATGCTTCCCGCCCCAGTGCAGCCTGGGAAAATCCCTGGCTGCGCTGCGGAAGGAAGAGGAGGAGCCCTCACACTGCCTGCTCGCCAGCAGGCAGCAGCTGCGGAGGTGAAGCAGTGGGGACGCGAGAGCCTCTCACAAGAGGCTGCTCGTGTGATCTCCGTGCCCCAGCACCGTGAAAAGGTAAGGTGTGGAAAGGGTCTAGCTCTCTGTAACACACGCTAGGTTGGACCCTTCTTGATGGCATGTTTAATTATGGACCAACTTCGCATTCAGGAGCAGCACCAAAAGATCAGGGGGAAGCTGACATGGCAACCTGCATCTTGAGGGATGAAGGAAGGACCAAACCATGGAATGGATTTCAAGGATCTACTTTGCTTTTCCTGCTATAGGCATGTCCAGCCCTCAACACTGAACCTTCCTCTGCCTGAGATAATATGAAAAGGTGCACCCCCTTCTTATAGGATCCATCCAAACATACGCACAATGCATAACAAACCAAAATAAGAATAAGAATTGGTAAGATGCCCATGACTCAAGTCAGGGCAACTGTGTTAAATCTCACTATGCTAGGCCCATTTTTCTGTACTTCCCAGCATCTAGCAATGAAAGTTGGGTGCCACACAGAAGAAGAACAGGAGAGTATGAGTCAGTATGATGTATCTCCCCATCCCAGAAATATTTTCCACATCTACCCTGATGCACACCTCTCACATGAGCACCTAATGGTTTTGTAATCCCTACCACTCAGCCAGTAGCCTCCAAAGAGTGTTAACCTGGAATTTCAGTCTGATATTATTCTAAGACCCTCATTCTGACTCAAAGTTTTTCTCTCTACAACATCAAAAATATTGGTGCCCCTTTGTTTCCTGCAAGTGGTGACCCAAAGGGACAATCATCTACAGGGACCTCACGAGGACCCCTTGAGGTTCTTGCAGTTGGCTGCAGTGCATCCACCTATAGGAAAATGGGTGAATGCATCTCTGCTGACCTCCTGTACTCTCCAATGACACAGCAATGCTGGGGGTGGTGGTGACTGGGTTGTTTAAAATGTGGTTGGAGGTAACATCTAGGAGATGTAGCAATGCAGATGTAGCTGCATTCCTAACATATGTCTCCTGATGCAGGATCTCAGCCTTGTGTTTCATGATAACATCCTACACTTATTCAAATTCTTGCACCTGTAGAAATAGTTATACTGGCCCTCTGTAAACATTTCATATTGGCACAGGAATCTGTACAGGCAATTTCTTCAAAGCACTGTGCCAAACCCTTGACAAGAAAGAGCAGGTAGTAAATCTCTGAAGTACTTCTATAAGCCCTTTGCACCTGCTTTCAAAGAAACATACAAAGAAGTGTTGATCCACAGCTGCTTTGCTCGGCCCTGTGGTCTCAATGCTGCTCCTGCACACCACTGACTTGTAATGACTGTGAGTTGTACCTCATGTAGATGCACCAATAGCTGTCCTGAATTTATCTCCGAGGTTAGAGCCAAGACATAGCACTCCCACAAAATTGACTCCTTGCTTTGTTAGCTAATCTTATGAATTGCTGCCTCAGCACTACAGCTTATAAAACTGAGCTGAAAGCAGCAGGATTTTTCCTCTGAGCACTGGAGGAAACTTCTTTCAAGACCATTACCTTGGGGTGCAGTATAGTGCTGTTAAGATCTGTGTAGATCTCACATTTGTGCAGTCAGCAGCTCTGCTTATGGCAATTCATTTTTTTCCAAGTATTCTGCTTCCGGGCAGGGCAACACTGAGTAGGCCCATAAACTTTGTAGCAGAGATGGGGAGAGGAAAATTGCAAAGAAGATTCCACATGACATAGATTTACTTTATTGTATATAGCCAATGGCCATCACAACTTTTACAACAAGCAGTTAAAACACAATACACAGTACAAAATTGCAGAGTAGTTAAATGTTACAATTAAAATAATAGAACACTGAATACATAAATGAGCTATAAGATCACTATATTAAGAATGATTTGTTGAAGTCACATTTCCTCTGATAAAACAAGCACATATTTTCCTAGCTGCAACTGCGAACTAGGCCACCGCAACTGCAAACTAGGCATGTGTGTCCGCAAGAAGCTCTACCACAATATTCTGAGGACAGCAAGCCCAGGAGGATTGAATTAATGGTAACACAGATTTTTGACAAGGCTCAGAGTAAAGAGGGCAGTATAACAGGTAATGAATTATATCTTCTATCTGGTTGCAGCCAAAACCACATTTCCTCTCTGCAATGGAGATATATCAGTACCTCCCTTCGAGATATGCAGAGGGCATCTGCTGAAATCTTAACTCTGTAAATGCCCTTCGAAGCTGCACAAATGTCAGGTCTTCCATGTATTGTGGCATTGTGTAGTTGACCTGAATATAAGTATACCAAATAGAAAATCATGCTCCAAGTATCTCCACTCTGTCTCGGTTTGTGTCATAGTTAAAAATGCAACTTTTGAGGTCCCTTTTACTAAGTTTTAAGTAGTTCTCTACTTAAAGATGGGGCAGGGACATAGATGAGAAATCAAAGTAGCAAGCACATAGCATCGGACACAGATAGTGCTCACTTAATGTCATGTTTTAGGACTATATTAATTAAAGTTTGAGCATAAAATCCTGCCCTACCATGAAATCTTCCTACTGTATCTCCCTTGGTCAAGGAAAGATACCAAGTGAAAGGGAAAAAAATCTTCCCATTTGACAGGCTTATAGTGTCCACGTGGTTGGATTTCAGTGTATGAAACTCAGAGTAGGTGATATGCTTAGCGTGTATTTAGCAGTGATGCTCCATTATGTGGTGAAAGATATGCTTGTTCTAGCACATGCTGTCTGTCACATACACATCTTGCATTATGAAATATTTTATTTTGTGACTGGCCACTAGAAGTTAAACACAGGCATAATTTTCAAGTCTGATTACCAAAGCAGGTTTCTGTCGAGAACTCCCATTATTGGAAGGAAAAAGTAGTCATCTCCAAGAATATTCAGTTGCCCTTGGTATGTGTTTTGACTCCCGGATTCTTCAGCTCCCCAATAATCTTGAAACTCTTCCTGGGTAATCTTGAGCCAACCATTCCCTACTTCCCAAGGCTGTTGTCAATGAAATAACCTCACATATGGTACATTAGGCTGTAAAGAACAAAGACAGGATAGAGTGATATGTTTCTGCCCTTCATGTTTCGAAAAGTAGAAACAGGATTCAGGGTGAAGAAGTAGTAGACAGACAGATGGAGACATGTATAAACCAGAAGACGGTGATGTTAACCTTGCCCATTACTTCTGTCTCTCTTTCTATCCTCTCAGTACTCTGGGACAGGGTTGGCTGTTGTTGTTTGATGAAAAGTTAATTTGAAAATGGAAGAATGGAAAGGAGGTGTCACTCAAGGGGCCAACCACTGGGTACTAACACCTGTTTTATGAAATTCCATTGCCCACTGTTAAGTGCTTATTTTTTAAATGGGACACAAGGAATTGAATGGAAGTAAGAATACCCTTGAAAGGAGCCTCAAAAACACCTGCAGAATGCTGGTGTGATTGGTTGAGAACCAAGCACTTCTTCACAGAATGTTACAGAATATTCTAATGTGAAGAGCCAAAACATCAAAAGTAAGATGTTTTCATAAAATTTATTTTTTTTCCCTAGCTGAGTCTTCACAAACATCAGACTTACAACAAATATTAGTGTCCCTGGCATCTATTCATTATACACATTATGGAGGATGTTTGTTGTGCTTTCTTCCACATTTTTTTTTTTTTTTTTTTTTTTTGGAACAGTAGTCTTCATTTCACTCAGAGATAAATGACTGCTTATTATTTGAGGAATTTTCTACTATATTTTATTCTATTTAGATTTTGCCTCCCAAGCTTCTTTGCCTGCTTTCTTTCTTTCTTTCTTTCTTTCTTTCTTTCTTTCTTTCTTTCTTTCTTTCTTTCTTTCTTTCCTGGGCTTCTTTTCCTGGAAAATAATAAGAAAAGACATTTGTGATACCTATTGGGCATCTATAATTGATATTCTTTTAATTTTTTTTTAAATTGAACAATCTAATTTACAATCAAAGTAGTATACATAAAAAAACAAAGAAAAAGAAGAAAAGAGGGAGAAAAGAAGAAAAGGAGAAATATTGTTGCAGGGGGAGACATATAATTAATACTTAGTACGGCTCTGACCTCCCAGTCCAGACTGTAATGAAAAGAAAAAGAAAAAAAATCTGCCATTGCAGATCCAAGTAAACAATCCTACCAACTTACTGATAAACATAACCACAGATTATTACATTGTTAAATTTCTTATTATTAAATTGTTAAATCTCTTATTGCTAAAAAGAAATTGTTTTCAATATTTCAGGAAGTCTTCTTTATCTTTTAAAACCCACATTAATTTAGCCATTTGGCCCAACCCAGCAAATTTAATAATCAGTTCCTCCATTGTCAGTGGTTCAGTCCATTTCCAAGTTTGAATTAATAATATTCTTGCTGCTCTTGTCCTATAGTGAAGTACTCCATATGTACCCTTCCATTCATTATCCATAATGCTCAAGAAAAACATTTTTGGTATCATTACAAAATCTACCTTTAAGGTTGTTTGGATTCACATATAGACCTTAGACCAGTAACTTTTCAATTTCTTACAAGATCACCAATATGAACAACCATGCCCTCCTTATTTTGACATCCCCAACATTGGATTGAAACATTCTGGGACATTTTTGACAGCTTATTTCAGGTTAGATACCATTTATACATCATCTTACACTGTTTTTTTTTTTTCAATTACTGTAGAAAGTAAATTTTAAAGCTTTAGACCACATTTTTTCCCATACATCTTTATGGACATTATGCCCCAAATTTTGGGCCTACCTTATCATATACTCTTTTTTGGGCTCGTCTTCTGTCTGTAGTTTCAGAAGCTATTTATACCCCTTTTTAAATTATTTGATTAATTATAATTGATATTCTCGCCCTTACTATGAAGCTTGTATATCTGACAGCTTAGTTTTTACTAATTAAATATTCAGATGATTAAATTAAATTACGATTAGATTATATACTACAATGATCTTTTGAAGATATTTAGCTTGTCTCTGACACCATGAGAGGAATGTGAAGGCAGAGTTCATACAGAAAACAACAATATTTTGGCAAAGCGCAAAGCACAAAGCACAAAGATAGTGGGAAATGCTATTTCCAACTACACATTTGCTACAGATGCTTAACTGGGTCATTGAGTTGCCTCTATGAATTCATTGGACAAAACTGTACAAGCCAAATAAATTATACACCTTCAAAAAAAAAACATATTTGGGAAAAATGTGCATACCTAAATGGAAGAATACGAGAGGATTGTACTACTACGAGCTCAGTTCTCCTCCTTCTCCTTCACCCATGACTTCAAGTCCACTCTGACTTATCATGACCCTACTATAGGATTCTCTTGGCAAGATTTATTCAGAGGAGGTTTGCCATTGCCTTCTGTTAAGGACGAGAGAGTGTTACTTGCCCAGGGTCATTCAGTGGCTTTTCATAGCTAGTGGGGGTTCAAACCCTGGTCTCCTAGAGTCCTAGTCCACCAGTGGTGAAGCTAGGATGATGTGGAGGGGGGGCAGGAGGGGAGGGGCTTTGGCAGGGGAGGCATGGCCACTGTGCATGGGGGTGTGGCTGTGGTGCTTGGGGGTGTGACCGGGACACACGGGGCATGGCTACGGGCCAGGATGCCCCAGAAACATTACTATTTGGGGTGAATTCCCACCCCCTACTCCCATGTCCCTATGCGACTGTAGTCCACTCAAATCAATATATCTTACTGGTTTATATGTATCCATGTCTACTCTGCATATAAACGGTAGACACCTGCCTCTTTACTCAAAAGAAAGTGCCATATACTTAACTGCCAAATTTTATGCATGCTTATTCAGATGTGAATCCACTTAGTAGCCCATTTGATTTAATGAAATATATCTTCCATTAAAAATACTTTCCAGTCATAGGGGCATGCTTTAAAAATCAAAGTAAGCATATTTGAGATGGGAAGGTAGTTTTTAAAAATGTTATTTGTGTTAAAATAAACACCTGAGTCTTTGGGGTGTGTGTTTGTGTGTGTGTGTGTGTGTGTGTGTGTATGTATACACACACACACACACAAAACACCTTGTAGCATTAAACATGCTTTCAGAATATAGCAATAACTCTATTAGTGCCATGAATCCTCAAGCCATCCTGCAAGCATTAATCACTCCACTTAGAATACAGTCAACTTTTTCTTGACAGCAGCACTTTATCTCTTTTAATTTTTTCTCTGCTGTTTCCATAGAAACTGAGTAAAAATTAAAATCTTCATAAAAATTCAATAGAAGCAAATGTCAGAATACAAGATTAGTGCATGTTGTGCCGACAAGTGTCTGTATGGTCAGGAAACAAAATTTCAGATCAAAGCACATGCACAACTCCTGAGTCATTATTCTGATTGTTCATTACTATGACTAACTTCTTTGCAGTGCCTCTGTGTAACTGGAGAAGTAAATAGATTTCTATATTGAGTTTATGTATTGTCACATACAAATCTACCTCTGTGAAATAGAAGGATAATATGGCCTTTGTTGCTCATAAGTCTTGATATTGTGTAAAGTAGTCCTAAGTAACATAGATGAAATAGCAGCGAAGACATTGTGCAAGGCTGCTAGAGAATCAATAGCAATGCACATCTTGGTGGTAGTGGTTGTTGTTGTTGCTGTGGTTATTATTATTATGTCCAACTGGACAGACAGGCTATTAACCACCCTACATTCTCAAAATGGTATAGATTGCATAAATTCAATCATCAAAGGGCTGTTTATTTGACAAAGCTTACATACTCAAAACTTAGGCAAGCTTTTACGGCCTTTCGCTTTCAGACTATGCCTACAGCCCTGATTGATGGCAGATATCTTCATGTCCCGTCGGCCCTTCGTTTACGTATTTGTGGAGCACCAGAAATTGAGGATTTGCCACACTACTTGTTCTCTTGTTCACTATATTCTGAACCGAGAACTAAGTTTTTGGGAGAAATTCTGTTTTCCTTACGCCCAAATACTGGCCATTTCCACACCGGGCTAGTAAAACGGTGCAGAGCGACCTCTGACGGAGGTCTTCTGCACAGTGGAGTGGACTGGGGTGGACTACTTTTTGTAGTTCTGCACCTCAGTCCAGTTCGGAGCGACCAGAACTGGTCGCGCAGCGTGCTTTTTAAAAACCTCTTTTTAGAGGTTTTTAAAAAGCACGGAGCGCGCGACTCCATGTCGCTTCGTCCCTGCGCTCCGGAGCAGATTTGCAGGTGCGTGCAAGTGCGTGCCTGCAGATCTCCCGGGGGCGGGCTTTTGGCTGGTGAGCTTCTTCGGTTGGTGGAGAGCCTCCACCAACCGGAAGCCACCATTTTGGACGCTGGAGCAGTGCGGAGTGACGAGCTCGTGCTGCTCCTCGTCCCGACGGATTCGCCCAGACACTCAGGAAATCCAGTGAGTCCCATTTTCGTGCAGCTCCTTCCCCATGTCTGGAAAGGGCCACTGTCTCAGAAAAGATCTTCTATTTGCTGTCTGATATTGGCCATTTCTGCACCAGGCTAGTAAAATGGTGCAGAGCAACCTCTGACGGAGGTCTTCTGCACCGTGGAGTGGACTGGGGCAGACTATTTTTTGTAGTTCCACACCTCAGTCCAGTTCGGAGCGACCGGAACTGGTCGCGCAGTGTGCTTTTTAAAAACCTCTTTTTAGAGGTTTTTAAAAAGCACGGAGCACACAACTCCGTGTCGCTCCGTCCCTGGGCTTCAGAGCAGATTTGCAGGCACGCACAAGTGCGTGCCTGCAGATCTTCCAGGGGCGGGCTTTCAGCTGGTGAGCTTCTCCGGTTGGTGGAGAGCCTCCACCAACCGGAAGCCACCATTTTGGACGCCGGAGCAGTGCGGAGCAATGAGCTCACACTGTTCCTCATCCTGACGGACTCGCGCGGAGGCTCAGGAAATCCGGTGAGTCCCGTTTTCACGCGGCTCCTTCCCCACATCTGGAAAGGGCCATTGATTCTATGGTAACCCACAAGTTTCTCTTTTTGCCCTGGCAGCAATCAAAATTAGGGCAAGATTCATCACGGATATTGCAGTCGATTGCTTTGGGGATGATTCCCACTAATTTTAGAGCTATTGTTTATATTTAATGTATCTTAATATACTTAATGTATCCTAATTGTATTAGATTCTTCTTTTAACTACAACATGCAAGACTAATATTCTCTTTATTTTATGCTGTACTTTATACTGTTGTGTTTTATTGTTGTATGTTGAAACTGTAATTATTGATATTATTACTATGTATGTGAATGGCCTGTGGACCAAGCATTAATAAATTAATTGAATAGAATATTATTATTATTATTATTATTATTATTATTATTATTATTATTATTAAAAATATTTTCATCCTACTGTTCCACAATAATCCAGGGCTCAGGGCAGTTTGCAAGAGCTAAAATTACAAAATAATAATAATAGTGAGGAGGAGGAGGAGGAGGAGGAGGAGGGGGAGGGGGAGGGGGAGGAGGGAGAGGAAAGAACTATTCAACAGTTACTCTATAATATATGAAAAACAGACAGAGTAGATTAGAAGTCCTTAGAAAGGGAGCTGCTTCAAAACATCACCCTGACAGATCTGATGACTGGAAAAGTATCTTCACTTGATGGGGGAGAAGCAACTGAGTTTGTGAAATGCCATGGATCCATCCTATAGAATCCTGGAATTCACAATAGTTAGAATTTTGTGCTAGAGTGCTGCAGGAGAATGCACTTGAGCTGTCTAGAAGAGAAATAATTATGAGTATCTCCAGAAACTTCCCAGGGATGTGATTCTCTTTCTCTGAGGGTGTGTGGATGTGTACCTCCTTTTCCTTTTCCCTGTCTCTGTGCATTTGTGTAGGAAATACCCAGATCCTCCAAAGTTTTCTACCAATGCTTTAAAGAATGAGCAGGCTTAGAAGGGAATAGGTGGCCTTTAGTGGAGCCTGATCCAAAGCAATTTAGGGCTTCAAACATAAGCTGCAATACTTTGAATTGTGCCTAGAAACAAACTAGGACAGGCTGCAGCTACTGAAATATGCTCCCAACAGAGAAACCAGCATCCTTGCATCTTGTGCTGAGGTTAGCAGCAGGCAGAGTTGGTAAAAATTCCAGTGACAAGGTAGAAATTCAATATGAGATGCTCTTTAAAAAAAAATCTGAAAAATTTAGGGATAAGCTTTGCCTCATTTTCATGTGGTGTCCCCCCCCCCAAAAAACCTGTATGTATTTTATGCACATTTTCCTACATGTGTGCATTTTTTCAGCTCTTCAACTTTTCAACTGAAGATGT
Organism: Cyclura pinguis; assembly: GCA_030412105.1. Lineage (NCBI taxonomy): Eukaryota > Metazoa > Chordata > Lepidosauria > Squamata > Iguanidae > Cyclura > Cyclura pinguis. Next base: position 163,142,272 of record CM059603.1, on the reverse strand, counting down.
TTTTGAACGTATCTATTCACTAATAAATCCAACTGAGCTATCATACTACTGCTAGCAATATAGCACTCCTGCTTGGGGCTTACCTTAAGCCCGTAACAGGAGTTCTGAAGCACTAGTTGAGCTATAATGCAATGCTTGCTTATAGAGATCATAGCAAGCCTCAGATTGGACCACTGTATAAAGGTACAGCTAATGCCCTCTCAATGTAAGTGTCTTATAGTTCTAACATGGCAATGTGCAGTACAGCACTGGCTGATGCTCTAGGAAGCCAAGAATGGGATCAGTATAATGCAATAGTGTAAAATGTTCTAATGGTCCTCAGATTTGGGCGCTGTGTGCGTAGCAAATCTAGATGGGAGCACTGCAGCACCATCAGATGTTTTCTGTATTCAGAGTTTACTGAACAAACAGCTTGAATCTGACAATTATAGTGCTGAGAGGGTGGGTTTATGTCTCTTTACTTTAATTCCTTACACAATATGGCAGCAGTCTCGGAAAAATACAGGTTGAAGTGTAACCAACAGTATACATTGCCTGATATTAATCCCAACCTCTATTCAAAGGAAGCTTTGGAAAGGACCCAACACCCTTCAAAGCTTAAGGAATCTTGGAGGAGGATTAATTTGGATAGAAGACAGCATCTTTCTTCAAACTCTTTCTAATCCACCCCCCAATAAACTGTTTACCTTCAAAAGAAGCAGAGGTTTTAAAAACCCCTATTCTTGTGAATCTGATCCTGCCCCCGTTTCTGAATACTTACACTGTTATGGGCACTGACCCCTTTTTACCTTCTTTTACCCTCAGCTCCTCATTAGTCAACTTCAAAGATCTTCGACCTGCGGAGGAGAGAATGCCACTTTAACCATTTCAGTGATCCTATGGAAGGGAAACCGAGATCAGAGAAGTGCGTTACAAGTCTTGCGGTCTTTATCAGAGCTCAGAAACATTCTCTTTTTAGGCTACAGTGCTCATGGCCAGGTACCATGCTGATTGGGGAATCCTGGAAGCTGTAGTCTGAAAAAGTGACATTCCTAAGCTCTGGTCTCAGGAAGTAAAGAGGTAAGAAACCAACCTAATGGGCACTTGGCAAACTGGGAGTTCTTACTATCAGTAATACATTCTTTCTGCTAAGATGTTTTGGCAGTATGAAAATGAAAGCAACCTAACATTTTTTCAGCGCTCAGGCGCTCCTTGATTTTTACAACTAACTATTCAGCACTCTTGTGACATCCCAAGGGCCAGCTCAGAATGTTTTGCTACTTGGGGCAAAGGACAAGATGATCTTCCTATCTGCTACCTGGACTGGACTGGACAGACAACTGGTTCTTTCTCCACCACTGAGGATGGGACAGCATCCTCTGCTATATCTGAAGCCAGAAATCCAGCTTAGGGAGTGCAAGTTATTTCTTAAAATACATAGCTTTCTCTTCAAGCACCCTGTTCCTACCTCCCAGCATCTATTGCCTGACTCATAGAGCTTACCCTAACGGTCCCGTAAGATGTGCAAAATTTTTTTCCTGTCTTTGGTTGGTCCCATTCTGCTGCTCCTCTGATCAGCAAGCTTGTCATGGGGCTCGCCACTCACTTTAATATAAGAGGCAATGATATCTCTGTCTCTGTTTTGTTCACCAAACGCCTTCTCATCTGTGGCTTCCTGTCTTTTCCCAGCCCTTACATTGAACTGATTTGTCTGCTCTAACCCAGAATCTCCTTCAGTGCACCCATGTGTCAAATTGTAAGGTCAAAACACTTACAACGCTTATTGAAAACTATGCTTGTGTTGCTACAGCAACTGAAAATAAATCCAGTTGTCATAGTAACCAGTATTTGAGTAGTCTGGAGAGAATTCTACTTTTTGTGATCCTTTGAAAAATTTGCCTTCTTCCCCGAATTTTCTCAACTGTACCAGCCATACTCTTTCAGTGTTGTTTTTTATTACCCTTCTGCAAAATGGAAACAGGAAAAGAAGACATGCCAAGGCATGCTTTATTAGCCTGCTAATTTGGGCCTTAAACATTTCTCAGGTTGTAAGAGGAAATGCAAAATGATAGCTTCATGTTATATGTCTTCATGACAATTCCAACTTACAGCAAATCCATCCTCAGGTTTTCTTGACAGGATTCCTTGAGAGGAGTTTTCCTGTTGCCGTCTTCCGAGGCTGAAACAGTGTGACTTGCCCTAAGGTCACCCAGTGGGTTTCCATGACCAAGTAGGGATTTGAACCCTGGTCCTCCAGAATCCTAGTCCAACACCCAAAACTGTTACACCACAATGGTGGAAGCACTGATTAAAAAAAAAATTAAAAGTATGAATGGTGAGCTATATGCTTGTCTCCATGCATATGGTCATCCTTATTCACTATGCAAATACTTAATGTTATAGAACTGTAATATTTCCATTTAAAACAGCAACAACATCAGCATCGTTTCTGCAGGGTCCCCACAGGGAGGGAAATCTCCAAGTCTCAGGCTCATGGGAAATTTGATCTTTAATGTAAACATTTCTGTTTTCTTCTCTTATCAGGTTGCTGAGTAGGGAAATGTGTTCTGCAGTCCAGCATTTAATCCAGCAGCTAAGCAATATCTGCAGCTTCTATCCTCCTTCTCTGTAGAGACTGAAGTTGCTTTGTGGGGAAAGGCATTTGGGAGCGGTAGCAAGATGTGTTTCCATAAATAGAATCATTTTTCATCTTGTTTTCTTATATCAGTCTTAAATACCAGACACCATCTGTAAACATTTAATATTTTTCAGTGGCTAAACTGGTAAAGGGAAGGTCAATTTTCTCTTGAACAGTTATTTATATAATTTGTCTATGCATCATTTGCCTTTAAAATAACTTTTCATGGAGTGTGTTGAAGTTTCTGAAAGGTATCTCATTTTACTTTTATGCAGCCAAATCCCGGGTGTTTTCTAGCAGGTTACAATAAAAGCCATCTGTTACACATTTTACAGTAATTGTTTACACAATTCTGTTTATTTTGTAATTGAGTCAATCTGGAATTACATTCAGGATATATTTTAACATTGCTTTTGATGAGGTTCCAGAATTCAAGTTATCCTTCAGACTATCCTAATTTTTGTTCTAAGCTAAATCTAAAACCAGTGAAGACTTTTATGGTCTAGCTGACACATAACCAGCTTCTATGTCACAAGTTACCTGCAGCAGGACTGGACTGTTTCTCACCTCTGACCTCCAAGAAATGTATGATGTGCGGTGATCAAGAAGTGGGGCCATGCTCCCAGTGCAAGCCCCCCCCCCACTTTTGCCTTGTGACATCCACACATTTGGTGTAGATTGACATCTGGCAATTTAAAAGTCCTAGGGCCCTCCCACATTACAAATTTATAGCGCTACAATTCCACCGTAACAGCCAAGGAAACATCCTATGGGATCCTGGGAGTTATATTTTAGGGAAGAATATTTAGAATTCTTAACCAGAGAACTCCAATGCCTTCCCAAACTACAAATGTAGTTATCACATGAGATGTTGTCATAGCATTTCAAATGAGATCATAAGTATAGTGTGAAAGGGCCCCCAACGTAGTGTTCAGCATGTGCATTCAGTGAATGTGTAATCAGCACATTGCATCAGCAGGTTCCATTGCCTTTATGTGTATTCAGTGTGTATATGGACAGAGCACATGTGTATACAACTTGCTACCAATCCAGTTCACATTCATTTTAGAGGCTGAGAAACTTATTCTTTGGGTGACAGTTCCCATAATCCCCCAGCCAGCATGATCACTCCCAGATTCCCTCATTGGAGGCACTGCAGTTGGAAAAATGTGTCCAAGCTTTGGGGCACTGTATATATGGAATAACTGAAAGGGGCTACTGTTTGGAAGAATTGGGGTGGCAGTGGGGGGCTGTCGGAAGAAATGTTCCCAGGGCATCTGGGAATTTTATTCTGGGCTGGGATCCAAAGATCTGCATAGCTCACTTAAGGGAGAAAGAAATTGCTGGTTTTATTTTATTATTTGAACAGCTGGTCTTTATGTAGCAGCAGAGTCTGATTTGAAATTCTTCTCAGTTCAAAAGTAGCTGACCACTTAGTGTGAAAGGCTTTTATTTTGACAAAAAAAAATTCTTCTTGGAAGCTTTAGCCTGCATTCTATTGGTAGTCCCAATTAAAATAGGCCTGGAGCCAGCATGCTATAGTGGTTTGAGCATCAGACTGTGACTCTGAAGACTAGCCTTTGAATTCCTGCTCAGCCATGGAAACCTACTGGATAACTTTGGCAAAGTCACATTCTCTCAGCCTCAGAGGAAACCAAGGGCAACCCCCTCCCAAACAACTCTTTCCAAGAAAACCCCAAGATAGAATTACCTTAGGATTGTCATGTTGGAAACAACTTGAAGGCACACAACAACATTAAATCAATGGGATTGATATGAGTGTTGACTCAGCATTCAGTATTTAGTTCAATAAGTGTTCTGTAGGTGAGATTAAGCAACAGGATTTTGGTCAGTATCTCCCGTCTCCAAGGAAGAACATCATGGCAATGAGAGAACAGTCTAGACCCATTTACAGGCCAGACAGGAAGAGTTGTAGAGAGGTTGCTTCTCTTTCTACAAGAAAGGACATAGAGCTTTAATTTCCTATTGTCCTCAATGTAAAACCAAAAGTTAATGGGCTTGAATCCTATCCATCAGCCAGGGGTCAAAGGACTGCTAGTGTGTGTGTGTGTTGGGTGCTTTGTATTACTATGTGTTTCTATTTAAACTGCTCTGGAAATACTTTGATTGAAAGGGGGCTAGGAAATTTAAAAATAAAGAGGTAAATAAATAAATAAATAAATAAATAAATAAATAAGGCAATAGTTTCAAGATTTGGGGACCTCGGATTTTTGCCTTCTCCATCTCTTCTTGCTCTCAGGATCTAGAGCCAATTCATACAGTTCCTATCAATATGAACCATCCCACCCAGTGATAAGAAACATGGTGAAACAGAATCTACAAAACAGTGATAATCCACATGGCCAAGAAGGGGAATGGCCTCTGCCTGCAGTGATATATCCCTCTAGACAACAGAAGTAACATCTGAGACAAAGTGTAGGCTTGTGACCTGAACATCATCAAGTTTTTTCTTGCGTATGATTTTTAATGTCTTTGCCTGATGAGGAAACCAGTGAAGCTTCAGAAGCTTTCATGATGTATTTTGTGCTTTTTAAGTTGCCCAGTAAAGGTATCACTGCTTTTAAATTTTGTTATTATTGAGGAAAATGTGAGAGATTTGGTGGATCTCTCTAGCAGAGCAATTAATATGCTGGGCAGGAGTTTGAACAGTCTACCAGCCAACTCTGCCCTCCCACAAAAGGATCTAGCGGAGAAAAAAAAATCAATCTTAGGCTTCTCCATAAAGGTTTATAAAAATAGTTTACTCACAGATTCTTACGCATAATTAATACAGGTTAATGTTCTTGAAGAAAACAGGAAAAAGTCAACAATTACAGTCAGCCCTCCACATTTGCAGGTTTCACTTTTGTGGATTTGATTATTCATGGATTCTTTGCTGTCACTTTTGCTGCCTCCCTATGCCATTTTTAATAGGCACTGCAAGCCTCATGAGACTGAGAAACTGCAAACGAGGCTTGTAAATATCTATTTAAAATGTGTCGGGCAGTAGTGGAGGTGGCAGTAAGCTCCACCAGCCACCCACTTCTGCCTTGTGAAGGAACCCTGATGCCTCAAAGGAATTCACAGTGGATTGAATATGGTGATCATACTTTTTTGTGTGTTAAATATGATTTGAGAAGGCCTAAAGTTATTCACAATTTTTTCACTTTATTGGGGGTACCGTGCCCCTAACCCTAGTGAATGTGGGGGGATGACTGTACATGGTTTCGGGAAAAACCTGGAGCTTCTCATCCAGAAAGCTCCTGGAAGCCACATACTTAATGGAGGCAGGAAGGAAGAAGGAGCCGTCCCCCAAGAAGAAAGGATGCTTACATGCTATAGGAAGAGAGAGGGTATGAACAAACAAACAGGAAACAGCCATAAACTTATTGTGTCTAAACTTCTAAGGTGACATGCACCCTAACTAACAGTGAGTATAGGGCATGCAAAAGGTTGATATCTCCAACAGTTATATTTTGCTGCATGGCCAACACAACTACCCCTGAGATTTTTATGGTCCAACAGAGACAACAAGAGTGGGCCAGGTGATTTACTGTTACCGTAGCAGCAATATCAGCAAAAAAAGAAACTGTGAGCAGTCAGAGAAAGTAGGGTTACAACTGCCAATATGTCTACTGCAGAAATTTTTGTGTTTACTATTCTTCATTCTTCATTACAGCTTTGTACCACACTTCAGCACCTTTCAATTTCTAAGACATTTTAAAAAAATAGATTTTAGTAAATTACAAGAGATTAAAAAATTTAGAGAGCTTGAGAAAACAGAAATGTATTTGCTTGTCAACAAAAGGATAGTTGTGGGTTCATAACCAATAAAGCTCTCTCTCTATTCACCATTTGCTCAGAGGTTGAAAAGCTCACTTTTTAGCCTATAACTCCCAGAAATGATTGACTATCGTGGTTAGGGAATTCTGGGCATTGTAGTCCAAAAATTAATTTTTAGAACTCTCTGTCTCTTTCACCCCATAATAGCAGAGGTGTTTGGGGGGACAGTGTTCAAAAAACCTCAAGCTGTAGGTAAGTTGATGAGCTTTTTACTTCTCTTTTTCTAGACAATGATGCATAAATCTTATGTCACTTTTAAAAACCCATGATTTTGGGCTTTCATCCTATTAAATGTGGCAGATAAATTGGCAACAGAAAATTCATATCTTTCAACACAACATGAGTCATTTTCTTTTCTATTTCAATCACAACTGGTGGCTGTGTGATACCATATTGAACAAAGTACACTTAATTACATTGGAGGGTTTGTGTTTCTTCCATGTTCTGAATGATGCATGTAAAATAAAATGTTAAATACTATTTTGACAGCTTTGTCTATTTTGGGCACCACAAGCAATGCCATAACAGCAATGCTAGCAGAAATATTCATCTCTCTCTCTCCCCCTCTCCCTTCCTCTCGCCTTTTAAAAATAATACTTTCCTTAATTTTGTAACTTTTCTTTTGCCACCTTCAATCCTAGGTCAACTTATCTTATACAGTGTGCCCATTGTATATGCAGGCGATCCATTCCAGGAACCCCTGTGTGGACAAAACACGTAAGCATTGCATCCCGTTGTAGTCAATGGATGCAATGTGTGTGTGCCCATGGCAGTGCAGGCATGTGCCCATTACATCTATTGACTAGAATGGGATGCAACACTTCACGTGACCTTACATCTGTACCTGCAGAAGTCATACCACAAGACGACACACTGTATAACATTTCTGAACCTCTATCTAATATATAAAAGTCAAAGTTTGTTTGTCTGTGTCAGGCAAAGACCTCATAGGATTGGCTGCCTAAGGAGATTCTATGGAATCCTGGGGTTTGCAATTTAGGGAGGGGCCTTCAGAATTCTCAGGCAGAGAGTTCTTGGGCCTGTCTTGAATAGGCCGGTTGCTATGGAGATGAGGCCTAGCAGCAAGGTGGAAGGCAGTGTATTCCCTCTGGAACCTAACCTCTGTATGTTAATAACTCTGAATACAAATTGAATTGGGGAATATGGGGAAAAGTTACAGGTACTGGACAAGAGAGTTCGGGGAATTAGAGACACAGGATCTCAAATCTTTCTAACAAGTATCACCTATGAGAAAATAAAATCCCGGGCAACACTGGGTATATACGCTAGTTTAAAATGAAAATATTTATCAATATTCACTGATGCTGTTTCTAAATTAAGTAACTGAGAGTTTGAACATTTGGGCATGTCATACTTATTGGTTCTTACTAGTAATGCAAAGGAAGTCCAAGTGGAAGGAGCTTGAGATATAAGTTTCCTTTATTGTGAAACTCATTCCCAACTTTGAGTCTACTCCAGATTCTCTGAGGTCTTGAAGAGATGGAGTATTCAGATGATACTTGGCTCTACATTCTGTTTCAGCCTAGAAATCCAGTTGAGTCAGTAGCATTCCTAAATCCATGTCTGGTGGAGGTTTGGGTGAACAAGCTAAAATAATCCAGACCATCTGTTTTCTCCAAGAATGCCTGAAGTTGCCAGACCATTGCATGCTCAAGTACCTTGTCCAGAAACGGCGTATTTGCAATATGGTGGTAGTTCTCATATACCTCAAAGTTATGGGAAATCCTCTTCAAGAGAGAGTACACCACAGCCTCCTTCAAAGCAGTAGGCCAGGGCTTTCCAAACACTGTGTTACGACACATTAGTGTGTCACCTATAGTGTGTTGGTGTGTCGCTTCCCCGGCTGAGAAAGACCCCCCCACACCTGAGCCTGGCCCACTGCTGCTGCTCTCACTGGGGCCTTTCTTTTCCAAGAACGATGGCAGTGGGCAAGGATTGGGTGGAAGTGGGCTGCCTTTCCCCCTGCTGTCACTCTTGCTGGGGCTTTTCCTGGCGAGGGCGATGGCAGTGGGCCAGGATCAGGGGGCTGCTTTTCCCCACCCTAGATATGCTTCTGGGTACCTCCAGTTTGCTGGTAAAGCTGAATTACTGTGTCGCGAAATGAGGCATGTTGAAAAAGTCAGTCACCAACACGAAAAGTTTGGAAAACTCTGCAGTAGCACTTACCCTTGACAGAGTGAAGCATTTATTACCCCCTGAACCTATCCAATAATCCCACTCTGCTAGATCTTAATAGCCATGATGGGCAAAGGTCTAGGTCACATGTGTTGATACGGACCAATTCAAGTGTCTTGTTCACATCATCAGGCTGCAATTACTGAAACTGATCCCAGAAAGTCTGACCAGATAGTTCATTGGACAGATTCCTAGATTCTATAGTAAGTGTGGTGTCAAGTTCTGAGGAAATATAAACAACTTTCTCCTTGAAGTGCCTGGAAAAATCTTCACAGCAGTAGCTGAAGGTTGCAGTCCTCTGGACCCAATCTCAAAAGGCTTCTTACTATTTGAAATACTCCTGCTGGGTGGAAAGTTAAAGATGCAATTATTGAAGGACAATCAGGAAATTCACTGCCGCATAATAGATACAAGGAAGAATATTTCTGATCACAGTTGCTCTGAGAGCTATGCTAACTGAATATTAGCCATCTTTCCAGCCTGTTTCATTGTCCAAAGGTCTTTGGTAAAACAATGTGGATTATGGACTCCACAGCACTGGACTGGACTCTCAGAAGTGATTGAAGCAACAATCCATGGTAAGACCAAGGTCTCTATTTAAAATATAAAATCCCCCTGAACATTCAGGAGTCCATCAGATATCATCAGTTCCTAGGTAGGGACCATCTTAACTAGTTCTTCACGCTGTAGGGAAAATATGCTACCACCCAGCCAAACTTCACAAGAAAATTGTCTCAACAATCAACAACAGGGTTGCTGGACCCCTCTCCCCCAAAACGGATCCTCTACTATCTGCCCAACAGCAGAAATGAGATCCATGAAGAATCCTGTGTTATGTATTGGATCAATAATATACTGAGACAGCTTCCTGGTCTTCATGGTAGGCATGAAGTCCTGAGGTGGTGCTATTAGGACAGGGAGAGAAGGAAAAGGAGAAGGAGAAGAAACAACAAACAGTTATCTCAGTGGCATAACTGAGGATTGGTTGGCCTAAATTAAATATCTATATTTATGTAAGTATTTCACATATCCAAATAAAAATACCCTCAAAGAAATGGTGACTATAGAATAGTTGTTCAGTTGACAAAAGATCAGTGAGGTCATCAGACCATTGAGGGGTAGATGGTGAGTGTTTCTCTAGCCCTAAGGTTCAGTGCTGAGATCCAGCTTCAACTTGCAGAAATGTAAAGCATAGTTTCACTTCTTCCCTCCCCTTGGGACCATCACTCTAGCAGCTTCCAGCTATGTTCCCACAGCCAGATAGACAAAGATGTCCTGCAGACATCCTAGCCACTAAATGTCAGTTGGGGTAGGGGGTAGCAGCCAACAGAGAATTAGCTGGTAGGGGCAGGTGGTCACTGGAGATGGGGCCACTGGATATATTTTTCCACAGCAATCAAAAAGGAACGTACACAGGCATAATGTGCACCTATGTTATGTATGTCACACAGGATTCTGTCCTAGGTTGCTGGGAAACTATAAAGGCTCCAAGAATCAGTTTATGCTGTCCATCTGTTTGCATCAGAGCAATACAATGTAACAGTTCATGTACATCTGTGTATGTCAAAACAAAATTAATATGAGTCATCCCATCTCGCAGCCAAAAGGAAGTCACCACAGGGCTCAACCACATCACATGCCTTGTTGAGGCATGTGATTATATTGCCAACATCTGGCTGAACTAGTCAGTTTCTTCCTTAAAAGGTCCTTTGGGCTCCAAAATGTCCAAAACACCAATTTTTGATGGATCAGTCTCAATTTTAAATCTAAATAAAGAGTGCATATAGAGACTGAATACAGTTTTCCACTGATTATGTTGTACGTGACATCCTAATTCCAAACACTTGAAGATCAAGTTGACTATATTTCAAGACACATTTAGAAAGAATTACTGTGGACTAAAGATCCAGGTAATGCCTCTAACAATATAGGAAATGCAAAAGTGCTCAGGACTGGTGGCCCACAATTGGATGCAAAAAGATGCCATGTTGGCAAATATTGCAATTTAATACTGATGTGTTTAAACATTCTTACCTAACCCCTGGAAGTCTATGAAACTGTGTGTGCGTGTGTGTGTGTGTGTGTGCGCTCACATCAGCATCTCCTGACCACCCAGCCGATAGCAAATATAACCTGTGGGGCTATAAAAAAATTGTCACTGCTATTTTGAAGACTTCTTTTTCCTGGTTCCAAAGTGACAAGAGCTGGAGACCTTCCAGTTCAGATGAAACATGTCCAGGAGATAAAGGGGAAAATGTGGACAGGGTAGAAATATATAGTATACTAGCATATATACTTGGCGTTACCTGGAATTTTGTTTTCTCATAGGTGATACTTGTTAGAAAGATTTGAGATCCTGTGTCTCTAATTCCCTAAACTGTCTTGTCCAGTACCTGTAACTTTTTCCCATATTCCCCAATCCAATCTGTATTCAGAGTTATTAACATACAAAGGTTGGTTTCCTGACAGAATACACTGCCCTCCTCCTTGCTGGTAGGCCTCATCTCCATAGCAACTGGTCTATTCAAGACAGGCCCAAGAACTCTCTGGCTGAGAATTCTAAAGGTCCCTCCCTAAACTGCAAACCCCAGGATTCCATAGAATCTTCTTAGGCAGCCAGTCGTATGAGGTCTTCTCACCTGACACAGACAAACAAACTTTGACTTTTATATATTAGTAGATAGTATGTGTGATATCTATATCTGTATCTACATCTATATCTATGTAGTGTGTGTTGTGTGTGTGTGTGTGTATAGAGAGAGAGAGAGAGAGAAAGAAAGAAAGAAAGAAAGAAAGAAGGAAGGAAAGAAAGAAAGAAAGAAAGAAAGAAAGAAAGAAAGAAAGAAAGAAAGAAAGAAAGTATAACCTGGTAGCCCATCAAAGAGGCCAAAGGACAATGGAAGAAAAAGCTTACACTAAAGACATTTAAAGAGGGAGACTGTCTGTATGCTAACTCTAGAAGGCTCTGAGCCAAGATGGGAGGTTCAGATTGTTTGATTTTAAGGAAGAATACAGATATAGTAGGCATAATAGAAACTTGGGGGAATGAATAAAGACAGTGAGATATGGTTATCTCTAGAGAAAAGTGGCAAAACAGTTTCTCCAAAATGCTCAAACTTAATAAGAGCATTAAAAAAATTAAATAAGTAAGCAGTTTGCCTTAAAAAATGCTTATGTGACATGCCATTATAAAGCTGCAAACTAAATGTTGAAAATTGTATGCTCTCTATGTTACAGACAAGAAGATTTAGGGGTTTTTTAAAATTTCTTTTAGGTTTGTTCTTTTTTGCTTTGTTTGTTCTTCTTTTTTGTATTTTTTAAAATATATTATGTTTTTATTTTAATAAAAATAATTAAAAAATACAAGATGATTTAGTAAATGAATATTATTTTTTATTTTTTCCCTTTATAACCTTAAGAATCAAACTGGGAACTAAAGTGAGACCCTCAGGTAAATAAATAAGTCTCTTGTGAGTTTTATACAGGCGGAATTCTTGCAAGATCAAGTCTAAGCCTCTTTTGCTACCATGATTTAGTGTAATTAGTTATATTTCCTCTGCAATGAGGGAAACTCATAATTAATTGATGCTTATTTAATAGTATGAGCATGGTTTGGGCAACAGAGAGTTTTTTTAGTAGTAGACCTTTTCTATGTTCTCTGAGATACATATATCTCGTAGGCATGTCACACATGATAGGCTTAAATTGATAATTTTGACCAATGTGAAAGCAAAAAAGATTGAAGTACTGAGCTGGGAGATTATCCCTAAAAGCCTTTTTTTTAAAAAAAAGAATTACAGACAAATGAAAAGCAGTAGTCATTGTTAGCTACTACATAATTCTGATCCATGGTGGTAATAGGCTTTCAGTTAAATCAACAAATCCATTTTATATATATGAGCACATTGCTCACATTCCTTTATGCACAACAGTATTTATCTAAAATTAGGATAATGTGAGCCTGAGGCTAAATGTCAACATGAGAATGGGTTCTCATTTGAACCCCCCTCCCCTGTAATGCAAAAGACATTTGTATTTGTTCTGGCATGTTCAATAAATTAGGCAAGTAGCAATGTTTAGAACAAGCATGTTCTAGCAAAGGATCTCTGATTCATTGCAAACAATAATTAAAAAGATTCATTCCCTTGTTTTTTCTAAATTTTTCAATGGTTTCTAACACTGCATTTAAAACTGCTGCGTTTTACTGGTGAAGTTGTATGAGATGACAGCTAGATATGAATTTCTTCCAATACAAGCTGATTCTAAGCATCTTAACACATTGTTGGCTCTCCACTCTTCAGTCACCACTCTACAAATGGCAGCCATGAAACTAGGTTGTTTGTCAAGGAACAGACTCTATAGATTGAAGGCAGAATTCAATACAGGTGGAATTTTTGCAAAATCAGGGATAAGCTATCTACCATGATGGCAGAAGAAAGGTTTAAGATCAGGATGGTCGAGCCAGAATTAAGACATATCTCCCATGGTTAATACAAGTGTTTTCCCACCTCTTCCCAAAGTCTGATGCCTTTTGAAGTTTCTTCATAGCTAGGCCCAATAGAAAGTACATTTTCTTGTTTTCAGGAATCTGAAAGTGCATGCTTTTCAGCTGCACCCAAACAAAGCTGAGCTTAAAATTTCAGTTGTGTCCCACAGCTGGGTTTTATATGAGAGAGAGAAAATTCATGGCTGCAATGGGCAATGGTGGAAAGCTGGTGACTAATTCACAGAATCAACATTCACAGCCACCAGCTTTTCACCTATCTTTTGCCCTCATCCCCTTACTCGCTTCAGCTCCACAAAGAAACATTCTCCCCAGATCTAGCAAGGCCAGTACAGATACAATGAGGCAATGCCAACCCTTAAGGAGTACAGGTCCCTGCCTAACCTGGAGGGGTTACTGGGGCTGCCCTGGAGCAATTGGGGTGAGGCTGGCAAGCACAAGCAATGGAGCTGTCATGAAAGAAAGTTTCAAGGAATACAGGAAAAATGAGAAAACAAGGCAACTCTATAGAAATTGGGGAAGGGGAGAGAAATAACTACAGAGCTGGAAGTGGAAGGATCTATAGTTAGGAATAAGGAGTGCTTTGGATGCAAAAAGGTGGCTCAACAGCAAGAGCCAGCTATCCTGTAAGCATTGGAAAAAAAATTGTTCACACAGGCCATGGCTGATGTCAGAGGGGAGGAATGCAAAGTGATGGTAGCCAGCAGGCAGCAGCAGTGGTGATGATGGCTTGGTGCCAGTGGTAGAGAAGGTGGCAGTGACAGAAGAGTAGGAAGCAGAAGTGATAGCAGCCTCAGCCCCAGACCTGCCACCCAACAATCTCTGCCAGTACAGCCCCTGCCACCAGCATGGCAATGGCAACCATTGTAGTGCAGGTCTCTATTAATCCAGAGGTGACGATGGGGCATCTCTGGAGCAATTGGGTTGATGCTGCTAAATTTATTGTGAATGACAGGGCTGCCTTGGAAGCAAATTAAAGAACAGAGGAATAAGAAAGAAAAAACTGCAGAGATGTGGGCAGAAGGATCCATAGTTGTCTGCTGCAGTGAATGTACAATATTTGTCTTCTTGCTGGTACACACCGCCAGCTAGATCCACAGCAAGTGCAAATTTGGTAGCTCTCTTGGAAGAGAAGTTCAGAGCATTGAAGCTGAATGTTGAGTCCCTTCAATGCACCAAAGAACAGGAGGACTTCCTGGATAGAACACAGGGAGAACTAAACAACAGTAAGAAACTGCCAAGGAAAATGAAGAGGGCTGTAACAGTGAGGAAACACCCTGGAAGAAAGTCACTGTCAGGAGCAGATCATACAGAAGGGCTTCAGAACCTCTCCAACTAAGCAGTTCCTTCCTAGGGATACTTCATGCCATGGAAGGAGTCACAGTAACCACTAGCCAAAACAAGAAACGAAAGGTGCTGGTGGTTTGGGACTCATTGCTCAAGGGTATAGAGGCACCTGTGTGCTGGCCTGACAAGATAAATTAGGAAGTGTGCTGTCTTCCTGATGCATGTATCTGGGATGTCACTGATAACTTGCCAAAACTCATCAAGAACACAGATTGGTATTCTTTTCTCCTCATTCCAGTGGGTACCAACAACACAGTTGAGAATAGCTTTGAGCAGATCACCTCTGACTATAAGGCTATGGATAGGAAGCTGAAAGGGTTTGAGGCACAGATGGTATTCTCATCAGTTCTTCCAGTGAAGGATAGAGGACTGCTCAGGGACAGGAAGATACTACAAATTAATGACTGGCAATGTAGACGATGTTGATGGGAGAAGTTCAGCTTCTGGGACCCTGGGCCTCACATCTTAGAAGTTTTCTGGCTACCAATGGCTGACACCTCATGAAGACTGAGAAGAATGTCTCTGATCAAAAGGGCTTTAAACTAAATCCTTGGGAGTTTGAAGATGGCAGCTCAAACATCAAACAAAAGGCAAGCTCTAAACACCAGGATGTGAATTCTAGAAGAGAAGTTTTTGGGCAAAATTGGATCTTCTACTGCAGGAAGGTAACTATGACTTTATAGGCATAACAGAGACCTGTTGGGATGACTCTCATGGCTGAAATATTACAACTGAAGCCTATAATCTATTCATAAAAGGGTGAGCTCCCATGCTGCTATTGACCAACATAACAATGTAGAAGAGGAGGCAACGAACAACAGCTCTGCTGCCATATGGCTGCTGGGCAGTGAGCACAGTCAGCATCAGCATGAATACTAGCCAATGACATTGTGGAAGATAGGAAGTTGTCTTATATTGAAATATATCATTTGTGTATCAAGCTGAGTATTGTGTACAGAAGGTTTGGTAGACAGGAACAGAACTCAAGGGGGGCACCCCTTGCCATGCCCCCACTCTACCCCATCCAATATGCTCTCCCCACCCTCATAGTTGCTTTCATTCAAAGCATCCCACTGCAACATCTCTAATTCCAACCCTTCCCCATCTGTTTCAGGTGCAGGAAAGATCTTTATTTACCAAGAGCTGAACAGGAACTCAACTTCTTGTTTACATCTTAGTTATTTAAAGGTCTCTCCTAGGCCTAAAACAGGCTAGTCCCTTCCTCAATATAGCAAAACTGAATTTAAAAAAACTGGGATGGGAACCTGCAAGACAGCTCTAGTCTTCACTGATAGGCAATTGCACATCCACGATTTGAAGCAAGGGGTCTTTCAAGGCCTTACCAAGAGATACAAGGGACTGAACTTAAAATTTCCTATATGCAAAGTATATACTTTGTCATTGAGCTATGGCATTTCTTGTCATTCATGAGCTGCAAAAGTGCAGCTGCCCCAGCTATTGTTGTTGTTGTTGTTGTTGTTTGTTTTTCCCCTCTGCTGCAGGGCAACACCCATCTGCCATGACAGAGCAACCTCTTGTTTGCTACTCAGAAAAAGTTGTGTAGTCAAACTGCACCATTCTATCACAACTGGGCTCTGTCACCTCTGAGTGATAGGTATACAAAAATAGATATGAACAGGCATAGAAAAATAGAGATGAAATTTAGTTGGCATAGAGAGAGAAGATTTTCCAGTTCTTGACTCTGCTGGAGAAATAATAATGATTGTTGTTGTTGATTGCTGTGAAGTCCACTTCAGCTTATGGTGACTTTTGAATAAGAAGCCTCCACCTGTTATCAACAGCCCTGCTAAGGTCTTGCAGACTCAGGACTGTGGCTTCCTTGACTGAGTCTGTCCATCTGCTTTTTTAGTCAGTTAGGAGGTTATTTTTGTTAGGAAAAAAAATGCAGGTGGGGAAAAGAAAGAGTTACTCATCCTCCTACTCACCCACCCACCCTCACTGTGTCTTCCAGTCTGAATTGCCACCTCAGCGACAGCAATGCATGCTAAAAACAAATCAGGAAGAAAAAATAGAACTACTAATTGACATGTAATGTGTGGTTCTAATTACAATAGTTTGGATGGGTTCCTTAAATCTCAGAGGAAATACATTGTGAATATTTTAATAAATTCAAATGGTAGTTAGATCTGTTGAAAATATTTATTTGTACAGCTTTGGTTATTTATTGTCAAAATGAAACTGAAATGGCTGCTCACTTCCAAGGTTGGAGAGCCAAACACTATCATACTTCCAGATCCTAAGGAAATGTATCATATGTACCATTGTTACTATTAATATTGGTATTAAGCATGGTGATAGGACAAATTAAATAAGATGCAAAGTCTTCTTTGAGCTTGTTTGCAGGATGCATTTTGTCCTTCCCACTGGCATTTGATTCAGTATCGTCTGGTGCAAGAACCCCCTAATTCATATGCTGAGGAGGTAGCTTCATATAGCTAGTCAGGTATACATTTTTGGATTACTTTCAACTGCATAATATATATAGCTCAGTTTTGCCAGGGGAAACATATAAAGCATTTCTTTAGCAAAATCTACTGAAGTGTGGCATAAGGGCCATACATTTTTAAAGCTATCTACATTATTACAGGATATAAATACATTATTTTCTGGATCCATTTATTACTGGTTCTTAATATCCACACTGAAAGATTCTAATACCTAGAGATTGTGTCTGGAAGGGCCACCATTCCCAGATGAGAGCTTTCATGCTTTTTTCCTCTGAAGCTTTGTTGCTGAGATGTTTTTCTGTTGTTATTGTCAACAGGCTTCAATTATTAATGCAATTAGGGTTAGTTAGTTTGATTTGATTTGCTGAGATGTGGAAATAATTGATAAATCCAGGTGGTTGGGGCTCCTTAAAGATAGTGACAGGAGGATGGAAGACTTCAAAACAGTAGCATGTCCAGCATTAAAAGACGATGGCCACTATTCTGTATCAGCTACATAATTAAGTATACTTATCTAATTAACCTCTCCTAGCCTGACTCCCCTGCAACCTGAAGTAAAAGTCATTGACCTATGCTATGATCCCTGGCAGAATGGATCTCCTCACTAGGTAATGACTAGGTAATGACTCCTCACTAGGTAAAGTAGGTTGGAGGGAAGAGTTACCAATCATGGCACAATTATGACTAAGTAGTGATGATCATGAGTAAGGAACAGCTACATAGATTTACTCATCCATAACGATTCCATGTTCATGATTACTACTTTGTCACTATTGTGACACTATTGCCACAATCATAATGCTTCCCCCAGCCTACTTTACTGGGAATCAGCACAGGTTTGGGAGGAGGTGGGGCCAGAGAGATTACTGAAGAATACTGGTGAATGTTCGCATGTCTGTGACAGCTATAGCTCATTTTGATATCAATATAGATTCCTAAGAATTTGGTGGTGTGTTTTTGGTTGTTGTCCAAGTTGTGGTACTGAGTTTCAAGTTGAAATTCCAAATGGAGTGGGGGGAAGGGGCTTGCAGGAAGCAAAAATGGGCTGTCATAACTCATCAGGAAATCATGGTACATACTTCAAAATCTGACAGAAGGTTTTTGGTTGTTGTCCAAGCTTCCCAGTTTCAAGTTGCAGTTCCAAACATGGGGCTTCCTAGAATTAAAAGAAGAAGTAGAAAAAATAGTTTCTGGCATAAATTAACAGGAAAAAATATTTTGAAAGGGTTGGAAGACAGAAGGGTGGTCCCTGAGGCACTGTTTCTAAGATTCTTGAGGCAGGAAAAAAGAGGCAGGGTAAATAGGAGAAAGCTAAGGCACATATCCTTATCATAAGAATCTCTCTTCCCACCCTACCACCATAGATACATATCAGAATTATGACAACACCTAATCTTGAATAGGAATTTGTTTATTAGTTACTCATTCAATAAATCAATCCATACCACAATACAATATTTCAGTCCAAAAATGGCTCACACTCACGAACACCATGTGACACAACTTCCTTGCCTTGTTGGCTGCACTGCTGGAAAACTTTTCTGTGACAAAAGTGGGGAGGCTCTCGAGCATCAAACCATGGCAGACCAGATATGCAAGAAATTACATGTCTCTACTTTTCATTGGTTCGAGCAATTCTGTCTTACCTAATAGTGGAATTTGTGCAGGAATTCACTCTTTACATCTACTATATAAAAGTCAAAGTTTGTCTGTTTATGAGTTTGTCTGTTTGTCTGTGTCAGGCAGGCAAAGAACTCATATGATTGGCTGTGTGAGGCAAGAAGACCTCATATGATTGGCTGGCTGTGAAGATTCTATGGAATCTTGGGGCTGGCAGTTCAGGGAGGGACCTTTAGGCCCTTTACGCACAGCATTTTCGATGCGAAAGGGCCCCTCGAGCATCGCGCACATGGGAGGAGTGGTCCATATGACGCACTCACATTTGTGTGATGCTCCAGAGCCTGGCAGGGACCGCTCATGCATTTTTTCATTTTTGGCTTGAAGCCCAGAATGGTGCGCGGTCACGCTTCGCTCTGGGGCCCCACATGCACTTACCTTGTGTGCGGAGCCTCGGGAGCCGGGCTGGTCATGCTTCCTGTCCAGTGCAGCCTGGGAAGGTCCCAGGCTGCACAGCTAAAGGAAGAGGCAGGGCTCTCACGTGAGCAGGAAGCTCGTGCAGAGCTGAAGGACCCCGGACGCAAGAGCCTCTCTCCGGAGGCTGCTCACACGAGCACCGCACCCCAGTGCTGAGAAGTGGTGAGTTGCGGAAGGGTCTTAGAATTCTCAGCCAGAGAGCTCAGGCCAGTTGCTATGGAGATGAGGCCCAGCAGCAAGAAGGAGGGCAGGATATTCCCTCAGGAAACCATACTCTGTATGTTAATAACGATGAATACAGATGGGATTGGGGAATATGGGGAAAAGTTACATGTACTGGACAAGACAGATTGGGGAACCAGAGTCACAGGATCTCACATCTGTGTATTTCAACTGCATCTAATTCCTAGGGCAAGGTGGTTCCTAAGGTATTTCTAACAAGAATTACCAATGAGAAAATAAAATCCCAGGCAACACCGGGTGTATACGCTAGTATGAAGAATAAAAGTGTCAAGCTTGCTGTTCTGAGCTTCAGTTTTTTGAAGTCATTGATACCCTGTAAGAAGAGTAGACCTTTTGTTCATGAGTGCTTTCTAAAGAAGTCTTGGTTTTTCTGCTTTGTGAAAAGTCTTTTGGAAATCCAACTATGTAGGGTCTACCACAAGTTTCTATCTGCACCTCTGTTAACATCAGAGGTGTATCTACAGTGGGGCAAGTAGGACACTTGCCCTGGATGCCAATGCCAGGGGGTGCAAAAAAGCCATGCTGGAAGATTTAGCAATGGCATTGGAGGAGGGGAAGGGGGGCAGAGGCAGTGCCCCAGATGCTGTTTATGCTGGATATGCCTCTGGTTAACACAGGATATCTAAAAGACCATATCTTCCTATATCAGCTTGTTCAGACTCTAAGATCTTGAGCCCTTCTTGTAGGTCCATCACCTTCCCAGGCACATTTGATGGGTACAAGTCACTTCTTGGTGACTGCTCCTGGACATTTGGAACTCCCTTCCTAGACATGCTAGAATGGGCCCCTCCTTGCTCTCCTTTTGTAACCAGTTGAAAATTTTTCTATTCCAACAGGCTTATAGGAATTGACTGCAATGGAGTTTTAATGGTGTGCTGTTTTATTGTTTTTATATCCTTTTAATGAATTTTAAATGACTTTAATTCTATAGATTGTTTCATTGCTACACACATACACATACTGAGGTTTTAATGCTTTTAATTTGTGCTGGTTTTAATATTCTATAAGCCACCTTGATGAAAAGTTGGGATATAAATGAATAAAATAGCAACAAAAACTACGTATTAAAGAAATAAAGAAGTTTGGGGTGGGTTGAAAAAAAATGTGAAAGATAAAGCTTATCATGTTTTGTGAAAAGTGGCTGTGTGATTTGTGTCTTTCCAACAACAAAATTTTGGCTTATGAATCGATGATCAGTAGTTTGCCAAAGTGGACAACATATAGTGGACAATAAACAATAGTCTTCAGTCCCTCCCTCATGTGTTCCTTTTCTGCAAAGTATTGAGGTGACCCTGAAAGGCTATTCCATTGGAGTCCAAGCTCTGAAAGTTTTTATGAAAATGGAAAGTGTTACCCTAAGAGGTGAGGATCTTTTAGGTCCACCTGCAATGCCAGCATCTCCTTAGAATTTGGGGGATTATTAACTCAAATAAGGCCTGCAAGAGGAGTGTAACAGCAGGATATTTTCAGCTGTATATACCAGTACTAACTGTAGAGAGGACTCCAGTTTGAAGGTTAAGCAGAATATTTTGGGGGGAATTAAAAAGCATACAACAAATCAGACACTCTCAAGAACCATACAAGGCTATTGGAAAGTGAGGCAGGAAATATTGGATAGAAAGAGATTAGGTGAAAAGGATGATAGTTACCAGTCCTGAATCAGAAGGCTGAAGTGGAGTGGCTAAGAATGCGTCTGAGGACAGCAAGAATGAACAGAGTTTTGGGCATCACATATTGCATCCAAATACTACAATTTACTGGGGCTGGAGCTAGAGTTTTTACACCCTATTTCCTGCCCTGAAGGAGGGTGTGTAGATGAAGTGGTAATGGCTTTTGCAGAGGGTTGACAAAGGAGTCCAGAATAGGCTCATTGCCTTAACTTTAGGTGACAAAACATTGATGGGAGTCCTGACAATCTCTTAATGTTTGGTCAGGTAGTGTGAATAAAGAAGGTCTCTGTAGGATATGCTTAGAGTAAGGGTTCCTGATTGCTTCACCTGGGTAGTTTTGCCTTCTATTGGTTTTAGGAGTACTTGTAGCTTGCAGTTTTTGAAAGGATTATCATAAGCCCATTAGCATCGGGCTTTCCTGCCTATTCCTTTCTGAACTTATGACCTGATCATGTCTAAGGTCACCCTGACCTGGCATATGGTTCCAGCCAGTGCTCTTTCAAATATATGTTTCAGCCATAAATGTCCAATTATGAAAATAGGATATCCTGCAGAGTGAGGGTATATGGTGTGGTAGCATAAAGTTTGGCCCCAGTATGGCCCCAGTATGGTCCCAGTGGCAGATTGTGTGTGTGCCATACAAGGGAAGGTCTACTTAACCATGGAGAGGTTTATCATCAGACGACTGGCCACCAGGTGAAGAACTGGACATTTGCAATTAGGACCCCAGTAACAGTTGGAAATCTAGATTGGTAGAAAGACTACCTGATAAAAGCATGGCTCTTCAAAAATATCCTTTATCATACAGGTCCAAAGAACCTGGATCTTCATGTAGAGTTTAGAGTGTATTTTATGTCCATAGTGTATCATTTGATGGAAATCCTGTCGTCATTTCAAAGAAATGAAGTAGCTGGTTGCCAGAAACATCCTCCATTCAATTATGTGAGGCATTGCTGCAAATAATTATGTCTTACATTTCATCATGAATCCCTAATTAAGCAAATTATTATCATCTGGAAAACAAAGAACCTTTCAGAGTAGGATAAGCTCCAAAACATCTTACAGAGTTAAATAAGCCCTGAAAGGCTAATTGTAGGTAAAGAAGTATGACAGATCTAAGGAGCAGGCAGTGATCATTAATTCAGGCAAAAATACAAAAAGCACAGTTGTGCAGTAAGGTGGAAAGATAAATAGTCCAGAAAGATAAATAGTCCAGAAAAGCGAGCATCTCTGTTAAGCAGATGGTGTAGAGAAGGTTTTCATGGTATGTCTGTGTGCTGTGCTGCAGAATCATGTTGTTTTAAGGATCAGGCAGAGAAAAACTAGAGGATAATAAAACAAGTGAAGATGTCACTCTGTGGCCTCTGGGCCCACAAGAAACATTGAATCTCCTTCTCTGGGGCCAGAGGTCTGAGATCCAGCTTCAATTTTACCTTTGTTTCCTCCCATATACATTTCTGCAGTGTTTATCTTGACTCTGAAGCTCTAATATAGTGAAAGGGTCAGGGGTATGTCGTGGGTGTGTTGGCAGAGATATTGGGTCTACAGAATCCAAAGCCCTCTCAATCCCTTACTGCATCCTTAACAAGTGAAACATTCAGAGCAGCCCTCCGGTGTAAGCATGTTGTTGCTGTTGGTGCTTCTGCTGCTGCTGTGTACTTTCAAGTCATTTCTGATGTATGGAAACCCCAAGGTGAAAAGCTTGAACAAGAGTGACCAATGCCATTCTTTCACCCTGGCAGTAGGATTTTGGATTTGGTGGAGACACTGGCTTCAGAAAATGCTGACTGCAAGGTCCGTATCGTTTGTTAAAGCTACATTGGTGAGGCTGGACACTCAACTTCAATTTCTAAAGAGAAGAATGTATCTTTATCCAACCTCCATAGTATTCTTTCTTGTTGCTGTTGTGTGCCTTCAAGATATTTCTGACTTTTGATGATCCTATCATGGGGTTTTCTTGGCAAGATCTGTTCAGAAAGTGTTTGCCTTTGCCTTCCTCTGAGGCTGAGAGAGTATGACTTGCACAAGGTCACCCAGTAAGTTTCCATGGCTGAATGGGAATTCAAACTGTGGTCTCTGTGGTCTCCAGAGTCATAGTCCAATGGTCAATCCGTTATACTGCACTGGATCCAACGTTATTCCTCGCCAGTACCGATTGTTCTAAATGAGGGAAAAAAGTGAAGCAGACAAACTAATTGTGCATGAATCTCTTTTGCATATTTTCATGCAAAGCTCCTGTTCTAGTTATACTGCCCATTCTTATTTAAATATATTATGTAGTTCAATTATCAGTTGTTCTCTGAGCCGTATAACACCATGAATGTAAGCAATCAGTAGAACTCTCATTCTACAATTTGCAACCTCCATGAGGCTGCTTGTTAGAAGAACTGCTTTTCTTCCCCCCACAAAGTCACTCTTACCCTGAGCTAACCAAATAGATACTAGACAGAGCCTGTGCAATGTATATACTTGACTACACAATGCTAGTACAGAATTTTCTCACTTTGGCTGTGTTTCAACACAGTTGAATGAGCCTAGGTATGCCTTGGCCTCATGGACTCACTTTTTCCCCAATTAATCTCTTCTGCGGCTACAGGAAGGAACTTAGAGGCTTATGCAGTACACACTGTGTTTGAAGCAAACCATACAGCCCCAATTAAACTTCTGTCATGCCACTTTTTCAGCTGCTTTTAAAATGTTCCAGTTTCAATCTCCTCCTCCCACTTCTCCCCTTTGTCCACAGCTTACCTTAACTGCTGCAAACTGAGTTCAAAGTGCAAAAGTAGTTAGCAGTACATTAACTCAGGGAGAGAAGTGAGGTGGGGCAGAATTTTGCTCTTCCCACTAGGCAGAGGCAAAAGCAAACTGCTGCCTCTTCTAGCTGTGTGTTCTTCCTCATTAATAATTTTTGTCATCTTGTCCATAAGGTGTCCTAGTGTTCATCTGTGGAATTTGCAAGGTATGAATTCAGTTTTCAAATCCCTGATTATGAAACTGGCTTATTTCAACAAACCATAGTTAAGATTAATAACAGTTAAGGATTTGAGCATAAAACTAAGCAGCAGTTAATGAATATGGAAACAATGTGGCTTACAGAAGAGATGAATGGAGATGATCAAACTCAAGGCTCACACAGCCTTATTTCTGTCACAGAAAACCATGACCTATCAAGATTTCTAACTGTAGTCTTTATATTCTACTTTCTAAGGCCCTTTCCACATGTGGGGGGGGGAACGGGCGAAAACACGCTAAAACGGAGCTTACCCGCAGCCAGGTAAGTCCGTCGCCACGCGGAGCAGCGCGAGCTCGCTGCTCCACAGTCCTCTGGCGTCCCAGATGGCAGCTTCCGGTTGGTGGAGGCTCTCCACCAACCGGAGAAGCTCGCCAGCCGGAAGCCCGCCCCTGGCAGATCTGCAGGCACGCACTTGCGCGTGCCTGCAAATCCACTTTGGAGCCAGGCAACAGAGCGGCGTGGGGCTGCACGCTCCGTGCTTTTTAAAAACCTCGAAAAAGAGGTTTTTAAAAAACATGCAGCATGGCTAGTTCCGGCCGCTCCTGAGTGGATTCTGGTGTGGAACTACAAAAAGTAGTCCATGCCAGTCCATTCCACGGTGTAGAAGACCTCAGTGAGAGCTCGCTCTGCACCGTTTCAGAAGCCCGGTATGGAAATGGCCTAAGTCTTTTCTCATTCACTGTGGAACTTCTTGACCTGTGTGCCAAGAAGCTGCGACTGAACGTGCCCCACTAGGACCCGATAAACCTCCTCTCTTTGCTGTCTGGAACTGGAAAAACAAAGAAAATTATGAAGTATTTGGTAATTCACAATTATTAGCTGATTAGTTGTTTCTCAGCTGAGGGATCATAATAGGTCATATAGGTCTACTATATTGAACTGAAACACTGATTAGGACACATGGGCCAATATCGTATGTACCTTCAGTGCAGTATATGATTATGTAGTTATACTGGATTCAAGTAACTGTTTGATGGCCACCACAACCTTGAGTTCACCTGATATGCAACAGTCAATCAACTACCCATCCACCAAATCAAAATGATTGGCTGCACTATGATTGGCTGCATGCTTGTGCATGCGTATTTTTATACAACCGTGGGATTCCAAACCAGTTCTGCTACTCATAAATCAAACCATACAACACTATATTCAAATCCTTTTTATGTGTTATTTATGAAACAAGGGGGCATGATAATCAGCAAATATTTTATGCATTTATTTGGATTTCTGTTCTTAAGTTTTGATCCCTAGGAGGGCTCATAAAGTGACTTACAAGATTACTTGCCATATATATTCTTTATTCTCGAGTGGGTATCCTCCAGTGTTCTTCAACTGGCACTCTCCTGAAGCATTAGACTACAAATCCCATCATCAACACCCATTGTGACCAGTGCTGAGACCTCTAGTTCACTACAGCTAGAGGCATCTGGTTACAGAAGGCTGCTCTATATATTTTCAGGAAGAAGTAGAAAATGATTCCAAAGCAAGCTACAAAAATAGTTTCAGCCAATAATTACAGGGTTTCATTCATCACAGCTTATAAAAACTAATGATCTTTAAAAACCACCTTTTCATTGCCCTTAGGAGAAAATGCATTTGTTTCAATAAAATGTTACAGACATACTATACAACTGACATAAGCAAAGCTTGAAAATATATTTCATGTGTTTAGGTTTCAATGTAAAGTCTTCAAGAGACAAAATAAAATAGATAATGCAAGATTGCTTCTTTCTAGAACTTCTGCCCTTGTCCCCTGGGCATCTTAAACTTTCTTGCCACCACTTAACAAACGTTAAGTACCCAGAGAACAAAGGTCTCCCAGACATAGATCTACAGCATGGAAATAACTGGTTACAAATAACTAATAATTACAGGCAACTTCTAGTTAATTCACTTTTATAATAACTATAGCGTAGCTAAATTACATTTCAATTGTATCTTAATGAAAGACAACTTCATTTCCTTTGCAGCGTAACTCTAACTTTAAATACTTATTGTAGCTACGAAGATGTGGCTTTGCTAAATTGTAGAAGAATGCCACATGGTTCAAGTGCTGATTTATGTTGGGACCTGTGCTGCCTCATCTGCTATTTTGAGTGTTGAGGTAACAATGAGGTGGATTGGAGAGTGTTTTGCACCACATGCCAGTGGTTAGTAACAGTTTTTCTCGAAGTAACTATTATAGATACTTACGAGAAAAATAAAGCAAAGAGTTACAGTTGGCCCTCCACATTTGCTAGGGTTAGGGACACAGGACCCCCACAAAAGTGAAAAAAACAAAAATATCAAAATGGGTGCTTGTTTCTGTGGATAGGGAGCCAAAGCATGGTGGGGAGAATGGGCACACAGGGTCCAAGCAAGTCAGGGAAAGGAGTAGGAAAGGTCAGCATGGTAGGACTATACTTCCTCTCTCTTGCCCATCTCCTTCCTTGTGTGTGTGTGTGGTGCATCAGGAGAGGGTTTGTGATGCTGAAGAATCAGGCTGTCCTTAGCTGGCCAGGAAGCTAGTTGGTAGAGGAGAAGGAGGCCCAGAGGTGGGTTTTTAAAGGGCTACATGACCTGATCAGAGCTGCCAAAAGAGAAGGTTCCCCCCCAAAAAACACACTTGAGGTGGGGGGCAGGTGTTGGAGACACTCACAAATAATGAAATTGGTAAAAGTGAAACCTGCAAATGTTGAGGGCCAACTGTACATTAAAAATCATAACCATAATGCTTGCTTGTCTACTTGGCACTGTTAACATATTTCTCCTTAAATGTAACTTTCTAAGGCCATTTCCATACCGGGCTTCTGAAATGGTGCAGAGCAACCTCTCACGGAGGTCTTCTACACCATAGAGTGGACTGGCGTGGACTACTTTTTGTAGTTCCACACCAGAATCCACTCAGGAGCGGCCGGAACTAGCCGCGCTGCGTGTTTTTTAAAAACCTCTTTTTCGAGGTTTTTAAAAAGCACGGAGCGTGCAGCCCCACACCGCTCCGTCGCCCGGCTCCAAAGTGGATTTGCAGGCATGCACAAGTACGTGCCTGCAGATCTGCCGGGGGCGGGCTTCCAGCTGGCGAGCTTCTCCGGTTGGTGGAGAGCCTCCACCAACCGGAAGCCGCCATTTGGGACGCCGGAGGACTGCGGAGCAGCGAGCTCGCGCTGCTCCACGTGGCAATGGACTTACCCGATTTCAGGTAAGCTCTGTTTTTGGGCGTTTTCGCCCGTTTCCCCCCCCCCACATGTGAAAAGGGCCTAAGTTCTACTAATTCTTGTGTATTATTTCCTACTATACATATTTTTTCACATAGGCTTTATGATCATTCTTCTTCATTAATTTTTTTCTGAGCAGTGCTAAACTGTGATTACTCAGCACACTCTACTATCAAGATTAAATACTTCCTACCTATTTTGACTTTTTCTCCCTTCACCTGACAGTGACTTCTGGGGAGAGAAAGATCGAGATGTGAAAGCTAGGCTAAGCTAGTCATTCAAAATTACTTCCTCTTTCAGCTATTCTCCTGTGCCTTGTAAAATCACTTTCAGGAGGGAAAAATACAGTGCAACAACCAGAGCATACTTCTAGAAGATATCTTTGCTTGTCTGGAAAACTGAATTGCAGTCACTGTCCTCCATAACAGTAGGAGGCATGCTAGGCAGAAAAAGAAATAACTCATATCTGGCAGGGATTTTCAAGACTTTATTTCTATTCTACCGTACCTTCAGTTTACCTTATGTGAGATCTGCCCACAGTCTCAGATATCTAGTCATATAAAAGCATCCCTCTGACTATTTACAAATAAGGTATGAATGCACCCTTGATCTCTGCAGGCTTCTGTATAAATATATGTGCCATCTGTTTTCAAATGATTAATATTAAGAATTATTGGCTTTCACCTAGGGTAACATGCTTTTGGGTATCTCATGGAAAAAACTAGTGCAATGTGGAAATATAACTATATAAATTATCATTCCTGTTGAGCATGATATCCACAAAGTACATTTGCTTAGTTGTTTGGACAGAAAACCACAGTTTGGCTGTTCTCTCTGTTTATCCATTGCTGCAACACTAATTCACCTGCAAAGTTGTAATGATTAATAGACTGATATGAAAGCAACACCATCTATCAAAACTGACAAATATTCAGTTGGTTGCAGTTCGGCTGCTCAGAAGGCCATGAACCCACAAGAAAGAATTCACATTTGTCTCCAAAAGCAGAAATGGGCTGGAATCTGTTGGTGACTTTCCCTGATGTAACTCCTTGTTACTCCAGAATGAGTACTTCTTCAGGCATTGACCTAGAAAGTATCTAAAACCTTATTGTGTAACACCCTTGCCCTATCTTTGCTCATTGTCTAGGAGGTAAAACTGCTGTTTTTTCCCTTGGCTTCTCAGCAGAATCAGGATAATGCCTGAGTGCAGTTCTGTAGCCAGTTAATAGCCAGAAATGGAGGTGCACCAGGGTAATATCTAGCCACTGCTGGCTGCAGGTGGGAAAGAAAGAGAAGACTTCACCTGCATGCCCCATTCTAAATGAAAAGTCACCATTATATTTCAGAGATATCCTAGCTTGGGCATTTGACTACACTTGATCGACCATCTTATGAGGGAAAGTGAGGGTTATTCTCTTACTCTGTTACCCTGATTTCTGGGGTCCCTTGGGGGACACCTCAATGTGCTCCAAATAATGGGGAATGGGAATTAGCCAAAGCACGAGCTATAGCACTACAAGAGGCAGGGTAACCTAGCGAGATCTTTTACCCAATGTTTACAGGGTCAGGCCGAGTCAAGATCATGACACAATAAAGTTCTAATTTAGTTCTTTTATTTGTAAAGTCACAGCGCACTTGCGTGCTCACTCACACAAAACTAAGAAATACTGCGTACTTGCGTACTCACACACACAGACCTAAGAAAATAAAGGGAGGAAAGTAGATAGGGGATTTTAAGAAGGAGTTTTTCGGGAAATACGACACCTGATCCTGTAGCCCGGGTAGTCTGAAGAAAGTCTGTTGGAGCGGAAGTTCTCAGCACGTGGAAGCTGAGGGGAAGGCTCGGCAAACGGAGTGGCGGCAAGGCGGTATGGAAGCCAGGAGCGATCCGAAGAAGCACTCAAAATCAGGGGTTCTTATAGGGGAAAATGTGCCTGTAGGGTAGTCTGTTCCCGGGGAAAACAATGGGTTTCGGGTTGGAGACAAAGCCTCCGAAAGGTCAGTATTTAGCATGATTGGATTTTGACGGCGCTGTCAATAGTGCAGACAGTATGCAAATAGAGAGTGCTTGACAGTTGAGTAGTCAGAGCACTAATCTCATCAAGCTGCCTGTTCGGGGCAGAGAATCTTTTGTATGCCTCGTGCATACTTAATGTAGGTTTAAAGTGTACTTGCCTGGAGGTTTCCTGAAGCTGTGTGCCAGAAAATTACTGGCCTGCCTGGATTTGTTTTGTATTTTTCAGCTTGTTCGGCCATGTCCATGTGCGTGTTTGTTCAGGGGCCTCACAAGCACGTGGAGGGGAGCAGTTTGGAATGGCCAATTCTTTGATATAAAATCATATTTAGCAGACCTCGGACTCGGACTATACACCACAGTAACAACTCAATGCTGTCTCCTGCCCTTGAGTATGAGATGGGACCCCCTTTTGCCCTTGGAGATCATCTAGCTGCTACCACCTACTGATTTTAGATGTCCATCATGCAGTAAATCAGTAGGAAGCTACTGGGGAAAGAATCTCTGAACTCAGAGGCTTGCCTCTCCAACCCTCTGTGGAAAACGGGACTTCTATCTGCGAGCGCCACCAGTAAGAGAGAGAGCATGTACAGAAAGCTCCTAAGCAGGCAAATACAATGACAAAAGATATCCCATTCATAAAGGTACCTTCCTTTAGGTATTACTTAGCAGTTACAAAGTTACAGACAAGCCTAGGTCATTTCAGTCAGAGTTTTAAAAGAATATAATCCCTAACACAACTAGTTAAAATATTCCTATTCTACTCACATTATCTGGATGATGTGGGGGGAAGAAGCCGGGAGTCTGGACTAGTTTGGCCCAGCCTGGAACAGACCGTTCTCTCTCATTAATGTTCCTTTATCTGTCTTTTCTCATGGTCTCCTGAGGCCTTTTT
Organism: Cyclura pinguis; assembly: GCA_030412105.1. Lineage (NCBI taxonomy): Eukaryota > Metazoa > Chordata > Lepidosauria > Squamata > Iguanidae > Cyclura > Cyclura pinguis. Next base: position 163,112,171 of record CM059603.1, on the reverse strand, counting down.
ATCTTGTTCCTGCATCTGCTCTTGCTGATTGGGCAATTGTCTCTCATGATCTCTGATGTCCTTCTGTGATGCTGCCCCCCAGTAAATGTAACTGGAACCTGACACCTCATTAACCCCTTGTTCACCTGGAGAGAGAACTATCCCCCTTCAGCTATGTTGCCTGGATAATGGGAAGAGCCCATTATCACACATCTACACAAAGGGTAGGCAGTACATAGTCTTATGGGGCACTTCAGGGCCTCATATATTTTGGTGCCTTCATTGCCCTCTGCTGCTGCTGTACTATTTTCTTTCAACAGTGTAGCATAGCAAAAGGCAATATTTTCTTTTAAAAACAAGGCATGCAGAGGGAGCATACACCTTGTTTAAAGGCAGAACTATCCTCCCCCAAACCTCCCAGAAACATGATTCTGTTTTAAAGAAACCATGTATTGGCAAATTTGGTAGCACAGTGGCAGGATGCAGCCCCTGGTGAACTGAAGTCACTCAATATCCCCCCTAACTTCCTCCCTCTTATCTGCCCATATCTTCTCTACATACCTACAGTATGAAATTAATGCATAGAAGCATCATTACCAGCTAGCTAGATTGCAACAGGAAAACTGGTAACCAGTAAGAGCTTTCTCTCTCTGATTTTGCACTTGGTCACCCTTCCAAAAACCAAAAGCAAACAACTCAAGGTAATGCATGCCTCCCTGCCCCCAGTATCATAACACAACTCTAAGGCCCTTTTCGCACCTTACCTTTTCACGGTGCTGGGGTGCGGGGATTGCACAAGCAGCCTCTTGCGAGAGGTTCTCGCATCCCCACTGCTTTGTCTCCGCAGCCACTGCCTGCTAGTGAGCAGGAAGCATGAGGACTCCTCCTCTTCTGCAGCGCAGCGCAGCCTGGGATTTTCCCAGGCTGTGCTGGGGCAAGAAGCACGAGCACTGAAGCTCTGGAGGCTCCGCCCTGGAGCAATGCACAATCGTGCACCATTTTCGGCTAGAAGCTGAAAATGAAATAGCATATGATCGGCACCTGCTGGCCCCGGCAGCATCACGCAATTGTGAGGACATCATGTGGACGGCTCCTCACAATTGCGTGATGCTCCAGCGGCCCTTTCGCATGGCGAATGCTGTGTGAAAATGGCCTAAGAGGTAGGTTAGGCTGCAAGAGAGTGTGTCCCATGGTCACTCACTAAGCTCCATGGTTAAATGAGGAGAATCACTCAGTCTCTATAGTCATAATGAAAGTAGTTTACCAGTTGTGTATTCTCAAGCATACTGCTTAAAATGGGTGAGTTTGGGGAATAACACACACACAGAGACACACACACACACACACACACACATACATCTGGCCAGTGAATAGTGGGAATTTTTCCAATCTCTCTCCCCCTCTTCTTTCCTCCACTTCTTCTTTCTCATTATACACATATATCACTGAGCTCGCCTGCAGTTTGACATTCATGATTGTTAGAGAAAGTTCTGCTTTCTTTAACAAATGGCTTTGTTCATTGTATTAGCATAAATCTTTGGTTTTCTTCTGTGGACAGCAGTCAACATCTGCAGGTTGTGCACTCTATGTGACTTAGATTTAATATGTGTAAGAGGACAGCAATGTTCCCCTGACAAACTCTTATGACTCACATTTGTGCAAGTAAAAAATATATAGCTACTATCAATATGTCTTACAAATATTTGATAGCAGCAACTATCTGAAAACATTTTATGAGAGGTACTTTTAATTCAAGTAAGAAAAAGTTTTCTGCTTGGCTCTGGGGAGAGATTGCTATACAACAGAACCACTATTGTTTTAGTTTTTCCAAATTGGTTTTGAAATTACTGCTCCTGTTTGATAAAGCTGAATTTTCTGAATTACATGAGAAAGAACAGATAGTTTGTTAGAGTATATGGAAGTAGGAAATCATTAAGTAGATCAAATGCAGGATAAAAATCTTGAATGCCTTCCCTTTTCCCATTTGGTTTTGTACCCACATGTTGATTTTATTTATTTGCTTTTTATTTAGGTAAGGAACCATTTGAAGATGAACCTACAATTTTATATTTAGGACTAGCTGTGTTGAACATATAGCAAAATAAAACAAGATACAAATTCTACAAATGAGCAATACCTTTATTGGGCAACCAAAATGCACAAAACATATCATGCAAGCTTTTAAAATTCCACTGGCTTCTTCATCAGGCAAAAGATGTTTAAAAAAATCACACAGGAGAAGGGTAAAAGAAAAGAAATGTTGCTGTTGGAGTCACAGGCCTACACTGGTTTCAGATGTTGGCTAGGTAGTAGTTCTAAGCGGTTGGGAGAAATAAATCACCAAGAACAGGTGGCATACTAAAAGGGTTGCTTCAAACTGCAAGGATAGAATCTACTTTAGTTCTAATTAAAATCTGTCAACAAATATGGAAAACAAAATAATGGTTTAATATGCATTCCAGTCTCTGAGAAAGGGGAAACCAGAGACTGAAGTAACCACAGGACCATTGCATTACCCTCTCATGCAAGCAAAGCGATGCTCAAAATTCTACACCAAAGTCTTTTACCATATATGGGATGAGAAACGCCAGATATCTAAGCTGGGTTCAGGAAAGGAAGAGGCACTAGTGATCATATTGCAAACATACATTGGATTATGGAGCTCACCAAATAATTTCAGAAAAAAATCAGTCTGTGCTTTATAGATTATAGCAAAGACTTTGATTATGTAGATCATGAAAAACTATGGATTGCTCTTAAGGAAATGAGAACGCCACAACATTTGATTTTCCTAACACATAATCTGTACTCAGGACAGAATATGGAGGAATGGAATGGTTTCCAATTGGCAAGGAGGTCAGGCAAGTCTGCATTTTATCACCCTATCTGTTTAACTTGTATGCTGAATATATCATACATAAAGCAGGATTAGACCGAAATGAAGGAGGCATGAAAACTGAAGAAAGAAGCAACAATTTAAGATATGCAGTAAACACCATAATACTTGCAGAAAATAGCAAAGACTTCAGACGGTTACTGAAGAAAATCAAGAAAGAAAATGCAAGGGCATTTACAGCTGAATGTTAAGAAAACAAAAATAATGACCACAGATGATTTACATAAATTTAAAGAAGATGCTGAAGGTATTGAAATAGTTCAAGTTTTCTACATCTTGGCTCATTAATTAATCAGAATGGAAGCAGCATTAAAAAAATTAGAAGAAGACTAGGACTTTGAAGGGTAACTATGAAGATACTAGACAAGATCCTGAAGTATCAAGTTATGTAATTGTATTTATTATGTAAATGTATGTAAAGTTAGGATTGTCCATACCATCATATTTCCAATTTCTATGTATGGTAGTGAAAGCTGGATGATAAAGAAAGCTGATAGGGAGAGAATCAACTCATTTGAAATGTGGTGCTGGAGGACAGTTTTGTGGATACTATAGATTGCTAAAAAAGACAAATAAATGGATCCTACAGCAAATCAAGCCTGAACTCTCTCTAGAAGCCAAGATGATGAAACTGAGACTGTCATACTTTGGGCACATCATGAGAAGACTCACTAGAAAAGACAATAATGCTTGGTAAGGTGGAAGGCAGTAGGAAAAAGAGTAAGACTGCATTACAGATAGATAGAGTCAGCTGAAGCCACAGCCCTGTTGATGGTCTGTGTATGATGGAGCTCTGTTGATGATGGAAGACTTGGAAGTTGCCATAAGTCAAAGTCAACTTAACAACAAACGAAAGAGGGCTCTGATGGCAGTGAATCCATTCTGGGTTTCAGTTCAAGTTTCAAGCAGCTATCAAAGGCACTTAATCTTATTTCCAAAACAGATTCAGCACCTTGTATAGCTCAGCAGGCTTTCTTCAAGAGTGAAAAACGTCTTTTAATTTGTGATAGGCACACAGATTTATCTTCCAAAAAGAATTTTTTTGTGGGGCTAAGTGGGATTTCTGGGGTGTGCCCGTCTCACCTGCCATCTCAGGTGGCTATCTTAGGATGTATCCACGTTGCAATTTTTTAGAAATTTGATTCCACTTTTGAATCCATAGGGTTTGCTCACTCCTACGTAATCCTGGGATTTGTAGTTTGGGAAGAAGCTAAGAATTCCCTGCTAGAGAACTAGAGTAGTGCTGTAATTTAGAGGAAGAGATTAGAGCTATCCAGGAGAGAATGCCGGGTACTCCTAACCACACTACAATCACCACTATTCCCTGAGATGGAATTGTGATAATTAAAGGGAAAACAAACTGCCATAATTGTACAGTGTGGATGCACCCCTACAGTGTCTAACAGGAGGGCTGGGTCAGTATTACATGTGAACTGATCAATTATATATCTTTCTCTTTACATGTAGAGTCAAAAAGACAAGAGCTGGCTGGTACAACACCACTGAGCACCTGTTTCCTGCCTGCACAAATAGATAGTCAAGGAACATTATCTCCCACCCCACAACTCAAAGTAAGCAAACCTCAGGCCTGGTGTCCTAGGTATATGGACAGCTGCACTGCAGCCGCTGCTGTTACATGCCCTTGATCTCCAGCTGCAATGGTGAAGCTTCTTGGCTAACACATTAATAATGCTCCACAAATCGTCAGGGAAACAACATAGACGAGCAGCAGTGAAGTTAGAAAGCGTTTCCCAGCTGGCAAGATTTGCAAGCTCCCTCACATGAAATGGAAAGGGAAATTATTTGCAAGATGTTTTATAATGTTGCATTAGGCACAAGGAGATGTTTATTATGGTATAATAATCAGCGCTAGAAGGAAACAGAAGCTACCATGAAGAGCACTCTTAAGAATTCCAGCAGTGTTGTTAGAGCTTCAAAATGCTGCTGTTTCTTTTTCTTTCTTTTCTCTATTGTTTTGGGCTACACAGGGCCAACTTACGGTGGAAAAAGTTGGTCCAAAGTACTGGTGTCTGCCAGTCCAGAAGGAATCTTGGGAGCTTAGTAGGTTGCACATGTTTTTGTCTTTCTTATTAGCATCATTATTTGTCAAGTGTTTTGCATTCTTAGTAAAATTGGTCAATTTCAAAGAAAATAACGTTATACAAAATTTTAAATCCTTTGTAAAGATTTTTGGGTAGTCCACCAGGGGTTCAAAACTCTTCCCCTATTCCCTTTCTGCCCACCACACCACTGGGACACACTGATCTCTCCCCCACCATCCACCCCTCTGACCTTTTTCCTTGCCACTTGAAACACTACAGGTGCACCCATTTGGAAGCAGTTACGCAGGAAGTCGGGGGGAAGGACCAAAGTGGGAGAAGAGACGCTTCCTTGGATCCCTCTCCTTCATGCACAGCTATCAACACCTTTCCTGGTTGACCTCAAGTTGCCACCTTGGCCCCAAGGTGCTTATTTAAATGTTTGGTTGGTCTGCAGTCACCCAGCTGGCTTCCAATCACTCTGACCCAGAGGCGTTTACCCAACCCGCTGGCCTGCAGTTAGCACCATCTATTTTTCCCCCCTACGGGGTCCAAACCTGCTCTTGACAGCCCTGGGTTCTACAGTTTGCAAAATCCCCTAGTTCGTAGCATGTCCAATGGGGATTTTGGAAGCTGTAGGTTGTGCCTGGAATCCTATTGGTACCAGTTTAATTGTGCTGATGTTAAGACACTGGCAGTGGGAAGAAAAAGGTCCCACATGTCATAGCCATGAAAGGAAGAAGGGGCTGGAGAAATAGGCTGCTTTAAGACCAACAGACTTTGCCTGTTTTACCTCATCTTTGCTCCGGTGGGAAAATGCATCAGTTAGCCTACTGCACCAACAGGTTTCCAATCCTTCAAGTCATTTTTTAAAGCTCAGAGTGCTATCAAGACAGATTTGTCTGCCGTTTCCCCCAGATGCTTGTTATGGAAGCCATTGCCTGCCACACAGACTGTGGAGGAGGCAAAGATTATGGTAACTATCTCCTGATGAAAGTAGTAGCTTTCATCCTCCATACTTTCTACAGCCACATTAAAGTACCATGTAAACTCTGCCTTGGTGTGATTGCTTTAAGCTTCACCTTTTGGAAAGCCAGAACCTTCAAAGATTAATTATGAAGACCGGTGGGGAAAGGCAGAAAGGAAGAACATTTCCACTTTATTATTCTAAATAGGTTCTTAGGTTATTTAAAGGACGTTTGGACAAGCTGTTTTTCTTACTTAATGTGCATATTTTCACATTTTTAAGACTTCAGCATTATCTTCATAAAGGTTCATTTTTGCCTGCAAAGGCTGCTTTCCTAGTAGAAAATGGGAAGTGTTGCCATGGAAATAAAGATCTCAGAGTATCATGAAGGATAATCTTGAATCCCACCATAAGGCTGTTATCTTTCATGTTCAGCATCCAAAAGTGCACTCTGCTCTTCAAAGCTTTTAAGTGGTTCCTGCTAAAATCCTTTATTAGATATGCATGAATATTTTAGAGACATTTGAAGGGAAGAAATATCTCTGTTGTCACATGATGTTATCTAGATCATCTATGCAAACATGCAGCTGGAATTTTGGGGAAGAAACAAGAAGAGGTAATGTGGAAGAGGGTCGAAATTAGGGCAGAAAAATAGTGAATAAGAAAGGTCAAGCCTCTTCTCCTTTCTGACTTATTTATTCTGAATACTTCTCTCCTGAATTAACTACTTATTTTTTTAAAATGATCTTTGCTAGTAATTTGTATTTGCTTATAACTTGTAGTAAGCCACCAGCTGGTTAGTTCAGCCTCTCTCATCAGCACAGTGTTTATGTATTTATATGATTTCCATCCCATCTTTCTCCCAATATGGTACCCAGTGTTTTTGAGAATATTCTCCAATACCTTCCCACTGAAACAGCTCACCAAACAGAGGATTTTCCCCAAACCCTCCAAAATATTGAAGGGACAAGCTAGGAATCCTACTCCAGCCTGAACTGTGATGCTATTCAAAGAAGGCAAATAGCATTTGAAATTTGGCTTCCAAACATTGTTACTACCTATATTTGCTTTATTCCTGCTTTCTAGAAGTCTCACCTAACCCTGCATTGTTTTCTCTGTTGACTTCAATGTGACAGATTGCCCTTGGAGTATTTGAATGCGTGAACAGATTTTGTCATCATTCAGCGCTCTGCCTCCCCTCCTCCTTCTTTGGATACCTGCTTCTTTCTGTTGGCTAGTTTCTGCTCTTTTCCTTTCCCAGACTGTTTCTTAGCCATCCTTCACTTCCTTGTTTCTTTCTTAAACTACCATTATCCATTTCTTCCATCCCTTTGCAGCCTTTTTCTGGTCCATTCTCTAGTGACTTTTGTGGCACAACAACAGATCACACCATGGTCAAGGAGACTCCATGCACTAAAAGGCTGTGTTTACCTCAGGTTTTTATCTGTTGTTATTAATTTTATTCTGCAGTTTCTGTTCTCCTTTCTTCCTCTCTGGAAACTGAAAAATATATCTAATGTTAGGCAAATTTACGTGTCTTGCAATTTCACATCTGTTTCACATCTTTGAGATCATAATGAAAGTCCTAAAATGACATCTGAACATAATCCTCAGCTTTGTGTTATGTCACAGATGATGTTTATGAAGACAGAATTTCTCAATGTATTTTTTATCCATATAAGTAACACTGTTTTCTCCCTCAGAAATAAAAAAAGAAGAAATAAAGTGTAACTAATTAGTAGCAGTAAAATTCTTTGACTGAACTGACACAACTATTCATTTGTTGTGCTCTCTAATTCATCCATTAAATTGGATAAAAAAAGATAAACTTAACATCAATATGGTCTTAATCCACACTAGATATATTTACCTAGAGATACAAACACATTTGAAAAGATGGGAAAAAATACAGATATCTATTCATTGTATAAAGGTATGCATTGCATCCATTCTCTAACAAAACAAAACAAAACAAAAGGCTGTTTGTTTCCTGGCCTCTCCAGGTTAATGTTTCTAAACATATTCTCTGCAGAGAAGATCCAGCCGAAGGAATTAGATTTTTTCCCACCAATTAAGAGAAGCTCAGTGATTTTTTTTCCTAAAAATTCTATGAAGTGTTATCCACTTTTTAAAAAATCCATTGCTTTTACCAGTTTTTTGGCGTATTATATACTTAATAGATGGACAAATATATCACTTTCATCTTCTCCCAGTTTTTCAACCCATTTTTCCAATCCATTATTCTGCTCAATTTCTGCAACAGTTTGCAATTTTTAAAAATAAATTCTTCATTTTCATGCAGATTTCTTACACACTTTCTGGTATGCAATTTTGGCAAACACGTATTTGCCAAGCAGTTTTCCTAAATGTGTTGATTTTTTGTGTGTCATTTTGTGTGCACTTTCCCTTAATTTTACATACATTTTTCATATTTTTATATGTGTACGTATATGTGTGTGTGTGTGTGTGTATACATATATATATATATATGAAACTTCATTGCAAAATTCAGAGAAGTGTGAATACCAAAGGCTAACCTTTTTTTTTTTTTTTTGGTTTCTGTATTAATTCAGGATGTGTGCACTGGATTAGTTTACACTGACATATCATTCAGATTCATTTATCCCCAATACCTACCTGTACTGCAATGCCCTCCTTGATTGGTTGCATATTTACTGTCCTGTACTACTACCTCAGACAGCAAGCATAGTTCGAACCTTAGACTATGACTTTAGACACCATGGTTCAACTCCACATTCAGCTATAGAATCCACTGTGTGCCCTTGGACAAGTCACATTCTCTCAGCCTCAGAGGAAAGCAAAGGCAAACGCCTTCTGAACAATCTTGCCAAAGAAAAACCGATGATAGTTTTATCTTAGGGTCACCAAAGATCAGAAATGGCTTGAAGGTACACAACACCAATAACACTACTACCTTGGCATCAAGCTAAAGGAATGCCTAATACTCAAACTTCTATATCAAGATCAGGAGACACTAAGAAAAAGAGGGGTAGGAATCCTAATTTAGCACTAACATGAATCAGAGGATCAACTCCAGTCTTTGCCTCATTTTACTTACAAAGAGAAAGCTAATTTCTTAATAGAGGAAATGAACTTTGACATGCTCGATTTGACTTCCATATTGGCTGCGTGCCATGGTATATACTGTTAAAATCCACGGCCTGGGCAAGTTTGGATGGACAAATCTATTACTTTTGGTTTCTCTCACAATGTTTTTTTTTTTAAAGATTTCAATGACAGTAGCATACACTGGTGTGAGTTGTGTTATACACGCAGACTGTTTTTGTGAACAATACACAACAACCTTATCCAGCTGATTGGAGCAGAATTTCACTACATCATTCCCAGAAACCTTCAGTACAGTGATTTTTAGGATAGCAGTCCAAAAAGTTACTTTTCTCAAGTTCTACTCTAGCCCTGGAATGCCCTCTTTAAAAAAGTTCACCAGATGTCAACACTGTTATCCTTCTGGCACTAGCCAAAATCTATTTATTTACCCAGGCATTTTAAACATTGCTAGTGTCATTGTTTACTATTGTTGCTCCTGTTTTATTTTTGCTTTTGCTTTGTGATTTTGTGCTCTCATATTGCCTTTTTAATTCTTTATAAATAGATGCTTTGCAATTAATAAATTTAGAAATAAGGAGTCGGCAGATGTGAATATTCTCACTAAATACAATGAATACTGAACTAAAGTTTTCCTGTGCATCCTATTCAAGTTTACTCAGAAGTAAATCCCACTGAATGAGAGCCAGCACGGTATGGTCACTTGAGTGTTGGACTACAATTCTGGAAGTCAGGGTTTGAATCCCCACTTGGCCATAGAAATCAACTGGGTGATTTTGAGTGTGTCACACGTTTTTAGCCCTAGAAACCCCTGTGATAGAGAACATTTCCACACGACACTCTTATAGTGCGATGATTCCACTTTCAACCTCCTATGGAATCCTGGGGTTTGCAGTTCCGGGAGGGGCCAGCCAACCTTTCCTGGAACTGCAAAGCCCAGGATTCCATAGGAGGTTGAAAGTGGAATCATCGCACTATAAGAGTGTCGTGCGGAAATGGCCAGAGTCTCCATAAGTCAGAAGCAACTTGAAGACATGTGCACATACACAAATGCCCACTGAATTCCATGACACTAACTTTCTAATAAGCAATTGGAGTATTGCAGCAATGGTGGTGTAATGGCATCACTCCCCAACTTTACTACACCATCATAAGTTTGCTTTATGGCAATGGACAGTAGCAATCATCTTCTTAAGCAAGTGATTTCTTATTTACAATAGTACTCGGCTAGGTGAGAGCATTGGACTCATTGGGTGACCTTGGGCATGTCATACACTCTCAGCCCCAGAAAACCCCATGATAGGTTCACATTAGGAATGCAATAAGTTGGAAATGAAGGCACACAAAAACAACAAGGTGAAAGCCAGTGTGCTTTGGCTGTTGGACTAGGACTTCGGAGACTAAGGTCTACTTGGTCTACTGAGTATCTACTTGGTTAGCTCAGGGTAAAAGTGGCTATATGGGGGGGAACAGTTCCTCTCACAAGCAGCCTCATGGACGTTGCAAATTGTAGACTGAGAGCTCTACGCCAGAGGACAGAATCAAAATTCAAAATGACCTGGACAGATTGGAAAGCTAACAAAATGAAATTCAACAGAGAGAAGTGTAAGGTCCTACACTTAGGTAGAAAAAATGGAATGCAGAAATATAGGATGGGGGACACGTGGCTGGATGGCAGTACATGTGAAAGGGATCTAGGAGTCTTAATAGACCACAAGCTGAACATGAGTCAGCAGTGTGATGCGGCAGCCAAGAAAGCCAATGCAATTCTCGGCTGCATCAATAGGAGTATGGTGTCTAGATCGAGGGAGGTACTGGTACCACTCTACTCTGCTTTGGTTAGACCTCATCTTGAATATTGTGTCCAGTTCTGGGCACCCCAATTCAAGAAGGACATGGTCAAGCTGGAGCAGATCCAGAGGAGGGTGACCAAAATGGTGAAGGGCCTGGAAGCCAAGCCCTATGAGGATAGACTTAGAGAGCTGGGTATGTTCAGTCTGCAGAAGAGAAGGTTAAGAGGGGACAGGATAGCTATGTTTAAATATTTGAAGGGATGCCATGTAGAGGAGGGAGAGGGCTTGTTTTCTGCCGCTCCAGAGACCAGGACAAGGAGCAATGGATTCAAGCTGCAGGAAAGGAGATTCCACCTAAACCTCAGGAAGAACTTCCTGACAGTCAGGGCTGTCCGGCAGTGGAATCTGCTGCCTCGGAGTGTGGTGGAGTCTCCTTCTTTGGAGGTTTTTAAGCAGAGGCTGGATGGCCATCTGTCGGGAGTGCTTTGAGGGTGTTCCTGCATGGCAGGGGGTTGGACTGGATGGCCCCTGTGGTCTCTTCCAACTCTACATTTCTATGATTCTATGATTCTATGATTCTACTGATTGCTTTATGTTTATGGTGTTACACGGCTCAGAGAAAAACTGATAACTGAACTACATAATGTATTTGAATAAGTATGGGCAGGATGACTAGAACAGGAGCTTTGCATGAAAATATGCAAAAGAGATTCATGCAAATTAGTTTGTCTACTTTACTTTTTCCCTTCCTTTAGAAAAATTTGTACTGGGTGAGGAGTAATGTGGGAGCCAATGTGGTGTAGTTGTTTGAGCATTGGACTACCACTCTGGAGACTACAATTTGAATCCCCATTCAGCCATGGAAACTCCCTTGCTGACTTTGGACACATCACACTCTCGCAGCCTGAGAAGAAAGCAAAGGTAACCCCCTCTGCACTAAGGCCCTTTCTGCTTTTAGTCCACTTTCAACATCCTGTGGAACTCTGGGGTTTGCAGTTCACTGAGGCCAAAGAGCTCTTGCCTGAGAATTCTAAATGCCCCTCCGTAAACTACAAATGCCAGGATTTCACAGGATGTTGAAAGTGGAATAAAAGCACTATAACAGTGTAGTGTGGAAATGGCCCAAGAAAGCTCCATGATAGGTTTAGGGTCATCTTAAGCCAGATATGACTCGAAGGTAAACAGCATCATCAACATCATCATCATCACCAACAACAACTTAGCTAGGTAACTAGTAAAAATATAGCACAGTTGTATATTTACATTTTCCTCCTTTTATTGAAAAAGATGAAGCTATTTTTCTCACAGAAAAAACAAACTTTGGCATGTTTGACTTGACTTCCATGATGCCTGTGTGCTTAGCATTAAATGTGGAAGGGCCTGGAATTCCTTCTGAACAGTTATTTTTTAAATATTATTGTGGAAGGCTGAGAAATGCAACTGCTATTCCACCCTAATCCAGTGGAGGGAAACTGCCAGCAATGTGGGAGCACCATAGAGGGGAAACATAAAGTTTACGAAATGGAAAATTTTGCAAAGGTATCTTTTTCTCTTCTCCATCATAGAAATATAAAGAATGATTGAATTTATTTTATTTTATCTTGCTTCAGTGGGTCAGGGTGTGTCAACAACTCTTGACATGTTTCAAGGTATGTGGGGGGAGGTGGTTGGTGCATTTTTCTTTTTCTTTTCCTTTTTTGTATTTTTAGACTTTTTGTGAAAATTTCATTTGCACAAGAGTGTAATTTATCTTAACTATTATTTGATATCATTTTCATATTTGCAAAAAACATTGCATTTTTCACAAAATGCAGTGGTTTCTGCACTAATAATTCCAAAACAGTTCTGAAATGTTTTTTAAAAAAACATTCAAAAAAGTGCACACACACCCCCTCATGATCTTGTTCAGCATGGAGAAAAAAATCTGAAATTATTTTAAGTGAAGATGTAGATTGCTATTGTACAGGAGATCCTGTTGCTACAAATAACAGTAATGAAAATTGTCTAGCCTTCCACAATTCTTGCGTCTTATTTTAATTTACCAATCGCATTTGGGCAACAACTGACATTAGGAACTGTGTTTTAGGTACGCAGTCAAAAACTACTCTCATACCTTTGAAAATGAAAAGGTTGCTCAGAAGCTAGATAGCTCATTTCTCTTTTATTAACAGGACATTCAAAAATACAGCAATTTTCCATTAAACTAATTCAGCTAAGACATGCAATGCATTGTTTTTAAGGTATTTTTGTACTGATGAGACAGTTATGATCACATTGCACAAAACTCATGTTTCTTCTTATGTCTGAGCGATTTAGAAACTAGGTTAAATTTAGGTTGCTAGGAAACAGAATGGAATCCTAGCAACAGCTCCTAAAAATGAAGGTTATCTGTGTATTATATAAAATGCAGGACAAAGCATCAATTCATTGCTAATAGGTGGTTTACGGCCGCAGTCCTATACACATATTTTTGAACTAAGTGACGCTTACTTTTGAGTAGCCATGCAGAACATTGCTATGAAAAAGAATTTGAATTCTTATTCATGTCAATATCTTTACAATTGTCAGGCTTGTATTTTTTAAATTAGTTTTTTTCTCTCTGCTGTTAGGCATGTATAAATTAGTGAGTAATAAATGAAGCTGGCTTACGTTTTTTTCACAGGGAAATGATGGAGTGATATTTATTTCTCCATGCAAATTACAAAGCATCATAAGTTAGAGTTATTCTTATGCAACTATAAATGACTAATGAAGTCTTATGTACACCTACTCAAAAGTGTGTCTCACTTGGTTCAGTTGTACTTCCAAGTAAATGATATAAATAATGATAAATGCCTGTACATGCCTTCATAGTTCCAGTTGCTATGTATGGTTATGAAAGCTGGACAGTGAAGAAATCTGATAGGAATAAAATCAACTCATTTGAAATGTGGTGCTGGAGGAGAGTTCTAAAGATACCATGAACTACTAAGAAGATAAATAAATGGGTTCCTAGAGCAGTCCAGGCCTGAACTCTCCCTAGAAGCCAAGATGACTAAACTGAGGCCATTTCCCCACTAGATTGTTAATAGCGCTATGATTCCACTTTCAACCTCCTATGGAATCCTGGGGTTTGCAGTTTAGGGAGGGGCCACCTGGCCCCTCCCAGAACTGCAAACCCCAGGATTCCATAGGAGGTTGAAAGTGGAATCATAGTGCTATTAACAGTCTAGTGGGGAAATGGCCTAAGACTCTTGTGGTTTGGATATATCATGAGAAAACATGATTCACTAGAAAAGACAATAATGCTCGGTAGGGTAGAAGGCAGTAGAAAAGAGAAAAACCACATTGCAGATGGGCAGACTCAATCAAAGAAGCCACAGCCCTGAATCTGGAAGACCTGAGCAGGTCTGTGGATGAGAAGGTGATCTGAATGTCTCTCATACACAAGGTTGCCATAAGTTGTAGTTGACATGACAGCATTAACAACAAAAAAATGATATCAGATTGCAACCTGAATGTTTCAGACAGAGGCCATTTCCACACTAGACTGTTGTAGTGCTATGATTCCACTTTCAACATGCTATGGAATCCTGGGGTTTGCAGTTTAGGGAAGGGCTGAGGCCCCTCCCTAAACTGCAAACCCCAGGATTCCATAGGATGTTGAAAGTGGAATCAAAGCACTACAATAGTCTGGTGCGGAAATGGCCAAAGTTATGCTTTTACACAGTTATGTGGTTTAGGGAGGGGCATTTAGAATTCTCATCCAGACAGCTGTTCGGCCTCAATAAACTACAAACCCCAGAATTCCACAGGATGTTGAAAGTGGAGTTGTAGCACTATAACAGTACAGTGTGGAAATAGCCTTAGTTCTAGTATCATAATAAATCAAGTACTTTGCACAATTTTCTTGAATGTTGAAGACTGCTTTTTTCTCAAACATATTCTCCAACATTTCACAGATGAAAACCAAGAGACATGGCCAAGCAATATCAGAACCTGGTCAAGATGGCAAAAATTATTAGCAAGGAAAACCACACAAACTAGAAAAGGCTGCAACAGTTTGTTTTTCCAGAATCTAGTGAAAAGGACAAGATTCCAATACCCCCTTTCCTCTCCCACTCCTCCCTGAGTAAGGCCATTTCCGCACTAGACTGTTATAGCACTATTATTCCGCTTGCAACATCCTATGGAATCCTGGGGTTTGCAGTTTCAGGAGGGGCCTTTATTTATTCAGCCAGTAATGGCTTTCAGGCATGCAGAAGCACAGCTTTAGCCTACATTGTCTATTCAGGAGTAAGCCATATTTTAGCAGTATTCCAGGCTGCAAAGCACAGTCCAGTCCCATGCAAAAGCTTTCCAGGCTTTTACCACTTCTTCTTTCTGATCACTGATTAGCAGGGGAAACAGCCACGGAAGCTTGTAGGCTGGCTGGCGTACCACATGGCCACTCTCAGCCCATGGGGTGGAGATTCTCCATCCTTCGTGCGGATGCAGAAAATGCTCAATTTGCTCAGCCAATTGTTTGACTTAATATAAGGCCTGTTCCTCTGTTTTAGCCAAAGACAAGACAATAGCAATTGTGATTGTAGGCTCTTTCTCTGCCTATAAGCACCTGCTGTAACATAACATTTACATCACAGCAGTTCTTCCCTAAGGGAACCATGTTGACCCTTGGACACTTAATGGCTTCTCTTTAGCAAGGGAGCTTCCTATGCAGAAGCAGACTTGCATGCTGCAGCCAATGCTGGCCGAGCATTTTCATCACCATTGTAATGTGATGCCTATTGTGAATTCTCTGATGTAAATAAGGATATACATCTGCCGGTCTTGATGGAGTTGCTTGCATTGATGTAAATAATGATGCATATTCCCATCCAAACCCCTAGATGTTGCCTGTATCTGGAGCATGATTGGGGAGCAAACCTTGGAAGTAACTAGTGACTTATAATTCACTCCTTTCCCCATTAATAAAGGTATAAATAAGCCCCTCCACATTGGCAGGTTTGACCATTGTGTATTTGAATACTCACAAGGCATGCACGTGCCTTCCCCCCATTCTCCTCTTCCCACTTCCTTGCATTTTACCGGGCATGGAGAAGGAAGGCAAGCACCTGAGCAAAGGGCAAGGGAATGGGGAGAGGCATGCATGCGCCTTCCTTCTCAACCCCAGAGTACCTGTCCCATTCACTTGCTTCTGGTCCTTGCACGGAGAACTCGTGCCAAAGCAAAAAGGAATAGTGAGGGGAAAGGCCTGTGCAAGCCTTCCTTCTTCCCTCCAGAGCTCTCCCTCCCATTGCCTTGCCTCTGGCCCTAATGCTGAGGATGCATGCCAAGCCAAAAGCAAAGGGTAGGGAACGGGGAGGAAGGCTTGCGTGAGCCTTTCTTTTTCCCTCTGGAGCTCCTCCTCTGTTCCCTTGTCTCTGGCTCTGAGATGTGCCCCAAGGGAAAATAGAAGGGAATGGGGAAGAAGGCTCACATGAGCCTTCCTTTTCCCCTCCAGAGCTCTTCCCCCATTCCCTCGCTTCTGGCCCCAATGCACAAAAGGCAAGGAAATGAGATGGAGGAGCCCTGGAAGGGAACAGGAGGGGGATCATAGGGGGAGTTATTCATGGGCCCTTTTCACATGTGGGGGGGGGAACAGGCGAAAACACACTAAAACGGAGCTTACCCGCAGCTGGGTAAGTCTGTCGCCACACAGAGCAGCGCGAGCTCGCTGCTCCACACTCCTCCGGCGTCCCAGATGGCAGCTTCCGGTTGGTGGAGGCTCTCCACCAACCGGAAAAGCTCGCCAGCCGGAAGCCCGCCCCCGGTAGATCTGCAGGCACGCACTTGCACGCACTTGCGTGCGCCTGCAAATCCACTTTAGAGCCGGGCGATGGAGCGGCACGGGGCTGCGCGCTCCGTGCTTTTTAAAAACCTCGAAAAAGAGGTTTTTAAAAAATGCGCAGCCTGGCTAGTTCCGGCCGCTCCTGAGTGGATTCTGGTGTGGAACTACAAAAAGTAGTCCACGCCAGTCCACTCTATGGTGTAGAAGACCTCAGTGAGAGGTCGCTCTACACCGTTTCAGAAGCCCAGTATGGAAATGGCCATGGTTTTTCCACTTTCATGAGCGTGCACCCTGAACCCTCATGAAAGTGGAGGGGCTACTGTACATTGTGACTAATTTAATAAGGGAGAACATCATTCCTTTAACGGTATATCGGTAACTGTTCAATTATATTAACTTCTGCAGTTGTGTGGCCTCACTAAATGGACCAGTTGAACCACTGAAAAACTATCATGTGGTGCAAATGCTGGTCCATGTTTTGCCTAGTTAGACAAGAGCAGAATGTGCTTTGTACCACAAGAAAGTGGCCGGTAGCACTCAGATTTTTAAAAAATAATTTTAAAGGTAACTCAAAGTCACAATTTCAATTACTATTGAGACATGAGAAACTGAAGAGTTACTTTTTAAAAGCAACACTAACAGGAACTACTTTGGGGTGCCAGACCTATAATAGGAACAAATTACATTTAAAAAGTAATTCGCTATACTCTGTTGGGGATTTTACCTTTAGCAGTGGGACAAAATGTTTTCTTTGAAATTAAAGAGTGCTTCTGCATCCTTGAACTCTAAATTCATTGAGGAATTCAGCAAGGAGACGTAAGGAAAGGGAGTGACAGTTGTCAGTGATCAAAACCTCAAGATCCAGCTAGGTTTTTCTTTCTCTTTTTTGAAAGCCTTAATGCAACAGACTCAGATTTCATCATTATAATCCTCAAGGAATAAAATATAAATTGAGCTTCCATGTTAATGCAAACTGGCTTTGAAATCAGGAGGCCTTGGCTCCAAAATATGAGAAGTTGGCATGCCCAGTGGAAATGCTGTTCAAAGAAGTTCAAAGCAGGAATGGGAAAAGCAGGTTTTGGTGTTCTGGAAGACTAAACAAACCCTCTCTTTTTGCAGCACATACATTTCACCTCTATGAATGGGTATTTAACGAATAATGAATGTTAAAAGCAGCTCAGAACCTTTTTGAAGTTTTTTTTTATTTTAAAGTGCCTGTGAAAAATGTCTACATAGCAACTAATGTGTGAAATATCTTTTTTCCCTCCTGCAACAGAATAATGTGGAAATCCAACTACCTTTTTTTCACTTTACAGGCTTGAAAGAAGAAGTCAATCAAGCTGGTTGACAAAACATATTTTTCAGAATGATACATTATTTAATTTTAGCTGACTTTAACAAATGGAATGTCTGAGCAAAAAGTCAGAAAAACAAAACACGTCATTTTGATTGTAAACGATACTGAAGCAGGACCAGCCCAAGACATTTTGCTGCCTGAAGGAAAGAGGAAACAGTGCTGCCTGCATCATTCAAGGGGCATTGTCACCAAAGCCAGCCATGCTATTTGGTCACATGAGGGAGAAAAATCCCACAAACACCTTTCCTATGATCATTACAAACTACCAATTTGGCAGACTTTTTGTGACATCCCAAATCCGCTGCCTGAGGCTACCATCCCATTCTGCCTAATAGAAGGGCTGGTCTTATGCTGAAGGACATTCTTACCCACATAATGTGTCTACCCACAAATCTAATCCCATAGCTTAGCAGCAGGAGCACTAATATGACCCTGTCAGAGGCTTTAATTCTTTGAGTCCTCCCTGTATGACTCTTCTCATTTGTGGTGTTTCTGGTGGGGCTACATTGATCATCTTGAGGTATTGTACACTAGTCTGAAATCTGATCTGATGAAAGGGAGTATAGAAATCTAGTGTATAAAAGTCAAAGTTTGTGAGTTTGTCTGTGTTAGGCAAGTGAAGACCTCATGACATGATTGGCTGAGTAAGACGAGAAGACCTCATATGATTGGCTGGCTGTGAAGATTCTATGGAATCCTGGGGTTGGTAGTTTAGGAAGGGGCCTTTAGAATTCTCAGCCTGAGAGCTCTTGGGCCTCAGGCCAGTTGCTATGGAGATGATGCCTAGCAGCAAGACAAGGCCTAGCAGCAAGGAGGAGGAAGACAGTTTATTCCCTCAGAAACTGAACCTCTGTATGCTGACAACTCTGAATATAAATTGGATTGGGGAATATGGGGAAAAGTTACAGGTGCTGGACAACATAGTTTGGGGAATTAGAGACACAGGATCTCAAACCTGTGTATTTCAACTGCATATAATTCCTAAAGTAAGGTAAGGTAGTTTCTAAGGTATTTCTAACAAGTATTACCTATGAGAAAATAAAATCCCGGGCAATGCCAGGAAAATACGCTAGCATTGTATATAAATGAAATAAAAAATTCCTAGATTAGATTACATATTACAACAAGATTCCCTGCAGATTGACAATATTAAGAAGGACCAGGTCTTAGTCTAGTTTGATGAGAGAAGACACTTCCTCAGCAGTAAGCAATGGTGTCCTGTATCAGTTGTAGTGGTTGTGATGTTGGCAATGGTGAGGACCTGGGCCAGATACAGCAGGGACTTTGCAAGCTCTTGAAGTAACTCTTGCAAGATCTCAATCCACTGTGAGCATTTGCTCAGAACACTCAGTAAAGGTTGACCCCTTTGCCACCTTTCAGAGAAAATAACTTTGACAGGTAAGGGTGTAGATGTAGAACATTTTAAATGACAGAAGAGGAAAAACACAGTAGATTGTGCAGTGTTGTGTTATCAAAGCACCCATGAAATGAAATTTTAGACATGGTACCTTTTGGATGTTCCTTCTCCAACAAAAATGTCCATCCACTTCCATAGGGGAAATTATGCAAATATAAAATGCAGACAGGATTCCAGACGTAGGCTGGCATCCCATCCGGTGTTTACAATGTCATACACCAGACTAACAACATAGTAAATATACACCACCCTCAACTTTCACAGGTTTAACTTTGATTATTTGTGAGTTTGTAGCTGTTGTTTGACGAGCAATGTAGCTATACTTGGTGACAGTACTGTAATGTAATGATGGGGAATGGCTCTTGAAGCACTGCTCAATGAAGGACCTGTGCACATGGAAGTCAATAACTCTGCAACTCCAAATGTGGGGGTATCAGGAAGCACTATCTAAAAAGAGACTTAAGCACAGGGAATCAATAACTCTGCTCCCCAGAAATGGGAATCATGAAGCACTGTCCAAAAAATGACTTTTCTTGTAAGTTCTTCACAGTTAGCAGGAAAGAAGAGGGGCAGGAGGATAAGCTGCCTGCCACTGCTGTCTTCTGCCTGGCCCTGCAAGGATCTAGGGCAGGCCTTTTTTAGGAGAAAGCTTGGAAACCAGCAAAGGCCACAGAGGTCTGCCAGAGGTGGCCTCAGAGTGAGGCATATTCGTAGTGGTGGCAGCAGTGGCTGCTGCAAAAATCTCCTTAAAGGTCATTGCCCTTCTCTTCCTTCTACGGGAGAAAGATGGTGACATGGAAGGAGATTTTTGTAGCAGCAGACTCTGTAGCATGCATGTGTGTGAGGGTGCTAGAGATATTTGTGGGGTTTTTTTTCCCACTTACATGGAGATTCTGTGCCCCAACCCCTGTGAAAGTTTAGGGCGAAATGTACTGGAATTCACATTTATAGTTGTTCTGGCAGTGCAAAAACTGAGAGTGCGCTGAAAACGCACCTCAGAAGCCAAGTCACTGCACCAGCTTATGGATTTCAGTGGCAAAGGGGAACAGGGTAGCAGCTAAAGAAGCATCTACCTCTCTTCTGGCAGCAAGTGCTTTCCAACACTCATGCTGAAATGGGCCTCACTGCTGGCAGAGGATGGAAGAGGTGGAATTTTGGGGGTCACACTGGGGGAGGTAGCTACAATGACAGATCTCTATCATCATAGCTACAACTCCCGAGGCAGGATCTTAGCCACAGTAATCTACATTTCCAGAAGAACCTAATACCTATGAAGTAAACAGAGTACATTTATAAATATCTTCAATGTAAGATAAATCTACCAGTCATCATGTCTTTAAATGATATCATAACACTTGAAATCAAGGGTTTAGCTACAGGAGAGTAAAAAAGGACTTTATCCTTTTTTAAGGATAGAATTCTGTCCCCACCATGAAATTACCTTCAGCCCCCAAATTTCCAGCATTGCAGAGAGTGAAACATTGAAAATGGTTCACATCTAGAACCCTTCTATTTGCTGTGTTTGCATTCCTTTGGTAATGTTGCCTGCCCCTTTTTTTGGGGTGGGCGGGTGCCTAAACTGTATTTGTAAATGTAAAGTCGAAGGTTTTCACGACCAGAATCCATAGGTTGTTATGAGTTTTCTGGGCTTTGAGGCCGTGTTCTATTAGTATTTTCTAATAGAAAATACTAATGCACTGTTATGCATATCCCCTGACTAACAATACACCCTAGGGGATATCCCATTTAACAATAGGCCATCACAGAGGCCAACTATAACACATGCAAATTGCTCCCTCCCACCTGAGGACTACACAAGTATATATACTCTGTATCACTTCCATGCCACCAGATCCTCTGAAGATGCCAGCCACAGATGCAGGCGAAACGTCAGGAGAAAATACTAATAGAACATGGCCTCAAAGCCCAGAAAACCCACAACAACCTATGTATTTGTAAATCTTCAGCCAAATGTTTTAAGTTATTGCAATAGTAGAAATTTGGGGACTAAAGAAAATTTCATTTGTGGAGCAGAATTTTTTGTATTCCATAATATTTAGAGGGCACCAGATCAGATAGGGCATACAGATTTGTAAATGATTTCTTGTTGAAGCCAGATATGCAAACAGCTGGAGTTGTTATGGATACCATAATATGGTATCACTGGTAATATGGAAACAGCAAGACTGTGGTAACAAACATTTATTACTTCAGTAATGGAAAAGAGTTACCATCTCTTGTGGAACATTTGCACTCCTGTAATGCACAGATCTGTTCTCTTTGCATCCGAAAAGAACATTACTCAGTTCTACAGTTTTAGCTACCCTGTAATCATCCCTTCTTCCCCAATTTTATTGGGTTTTTTTTCCTGATCATCCCTCAGAAATACTACTGTCCCCAAAGCACTGCCTATTTAACAGAGTGCTTAATTCGATATTATAAGCATGATATTACTATGACTCAAAGAGTGCTTTCGAATTATTTGAAGTCACAAATCACATTTGTTGATCAGTTCATGTTCGACCACAATATTATTATCCACTGGCTGCAATCCTAGGCATACTTATTTGGCAGCAAATTTAGTTGAAATCAATTGGACTTACTTCCCAATAAACATGGTACGAATCAGAATGTACGTGTTCCCCTCTAATATTCACTTGGCAGAAAAGGCTGACATAAGCCATGGAACAATAAAATAACCGTACACTCATCTCCAACCATTAAATGCTTGCTTGAATTAAAAAGAGTGTGGCTTAATGTGTCTTCCAGAAGATGCCTAGGCAGACTTCCAAAGAACGGAACGGCAAAGCACAAGAACAGAAGCACAATTCTGTGCCTCTCACTGTTCACAGCTGAAAGACAGGCTACTCTTGGTGGCTTTTGAAGAACAGGTGTTCTTTCTGCCAAATCTATGTCCCAAATCATTCAGCATTTTATAGAGAGAAGACTACAGCCATTTCCTCACTAGCCTATTATAATACTATTATTCCACTTTCAACATCCTATGGAATCCTGGGATTTGCAGTTTAGGGAAGGCCCTTTGCAGAAATCACCTACTACTATAGTAGATGGGATGCTGGCTTCTGCACCACTGTTATAACTCCTAAAGAGACTTTGATAGCATCTCCCCTTCAGCAACACCACCGTAGTTAAATCTTGGAAACTGCAAAAAATAGAGAGGATTTATTTAAGTTAGTATCCTTACACAGACTTTAGAGCAGCAATTAAACTTGACAACAATGCAAGGGAACTGACTAGGCTGAGACAAAACAAATTGTCCATGGTCATAAAATATATGTGTGCATGTGCCTTCTAGTCGTTTGTGGACTGATGGCAACCTCATGAATTTCATAAGATTTTCTTAGGCAAGAAATACCCAGAGGTGGGTTTTGGCAGTCCTTTCCTTTGAAATATACCTTATAGCACCTGGAATTAATTGTCAGTCTCTCATTCAAGTGCTAAGCAGGCCTGCTTAATTCCCACAATAAGACAGGATCTGGTGCCTTTGATTATAAAATATACTTCACAGCTAAATAACTCAGAATTCATATGGTGAAGGTCAAAATAATCTGAGTAGTATGACATTCTGACACTTTATACTTTTAAAACATTGCAACAAAAAAGGTCATTTCTAGAATCAAATCTCACAGAAGAAGTAGGAGTAGATTGTAAAAACTATGAACATGCACCAGCAACAAACAATAATCCAAATATCAGTTGCAAGGGGTACAAGTTGGACAATATGTATCATCCATATGGACATGCACAGTAAACAGCTGGATTATTCATCTTGTGATTTGACGATCAAAGTCCTTAACATGTCATCTCAGAGAGGTGCAAAACAAGAACCTTCTTTTGCATTTGGTGAGCAAATCAGATTGGCTCACGTGTTGTAACTAGCCAGACAGCAGCTGCTGCCAACCTGGTAGTGTGTGAACCATTCCACAAGAATTGGGCAGCCTTTCAGGGAAAGGATGAAATATTTTCTTCATGCAGCAGAACAATGGAAAGAGTTTTTTGTTTTGTTTTTTTCCTGGAAAAAAAAACAACAACCAACAACCAACAAACACAAATAAATTGTGGATTTTTTTTTAATACAGTGTGCGATTTGCTCTGTTTAATCTATTATACTGCCACTATTTCCATTTCATTTGAACACCCAGCTGATCTCTATTGAAGAGTAGTTTATAATGCAAGAATGATTAAAATTCAACAATAACTGGGACAGACAGAAGGCTCTAAAACAGAGAACCTTTGAACATCAGATTCAGAAAGATAACATGCCCTGGTCCAACCTCATCACTCATTCTCATAGCTTTTGATATACTCAATAAGATTCTTTATTGATATCTCATGGCAACAAGGGAACAAAGGGAACTGATTTGCACTGCAACCCAGATAGGAGATTTTAATATGTTTTACAAAATGTTCTGTGAAATCTTTGGTAAATCCAAACAGTGCCACCCACCAATAACCTTAGCGTTTTGCCTCTCATTTCCTCCTTTGTTAATATAGAACAGTGTTTCAGTTTGGTTTTGAAATTATTCTTTCTCTTGTTTAAAAAGCTTTTTTGTAACTCTAACACAATGAAGACAGTAGGGCCAAGATCCTACATCAGGACTATGTAGTGTAAATCTCCTCATGGGGAGTTATGCATTGATTGTGCTACACAACCTTTGTATTAAATAACAACCATGCATAACTAAATGCACAACTAGAGGTGCATGGACATCCAGATGCACATGTTCATTCACATCTGTATGCACAATGGTACCAGATGCACTACTCCGCCTCTGCAACCTTGAACTGGACATGGAATAAATTGAATAAAAATATCCAGCCACTTCCCTAGGGGAATTTATATAACCTAGTACTCTGAATACTCTGCAGGCACCAGATGCCATCTGATCTTGGAATCTAAGCAGAAACAGGGTTTGTTAGTAGTTGGATGGGGACCACTAACGAATACTAGGTATGGGAGGCTGTATTTTAGAGGAAGGCAGTTGGCAAAGTCACTGTCTCCAAGTATTCCTTGCCTAAGAAAATCTTACCTAATTCATGGGGTTACCGTAAGTTGACAGGCAACTTAAAGGATGTACACCCACGCACCCACACATACACACACACAGACAGGTGCACACACAATACCAACAGGTTTTTGGCCTGGAATTCTTGGTTTTAAAATAACCTGTATTGTCTTCTGCACCAACCAACTGAAATTCCAATTTCTGAGTGATTCAGTCTAAAGCACTTTTAGTGTAAGGTAGAGTTGTCCAATCTGCGTAATTTTTCCTTCTCCCAGAAACTCCCCACATATCACTCCTTTTGAGAGGATCAAATGTCTGCGAGGAGGAGGAAAGTGGCTGATTCTGGTTTTAAAATTATTATTTTGAATTTTATGCATGTTTCTCATGTTCCACACCAAGAATATTATCATAAACAACAACCACAACAGCTAATTAAGCTGAAGAAAAAAATAAAACTATAGTTACTTTTAGCACAAGCAATCAATTCCCGCTAGAGAAACTAAGCCTTTAACTTTATGTTGTTGCCCTCCAAATTATTGATGGCAAAATCAATGCCTCACCTCAGGAATGTTCCCCATGGGGCACATAAGGTAAAATGTTGTTTATTCATTTGATTATGGTTAGTTCTCTTCTCACTCATATGCTTGCTATGTTTTTAAAATTTACACACACTGAGCCCAAAAACAATTTGGAAAGTCTGGCTTTTGCCAGTTACACAGGCAGAATCAATATAAGCATATACAGCTATTAGAGACATGTGAGCATGACAATGAAGCCATGGAATAAAGCTCACAAGTGCAGTGGCATGCCACTGAAGCAGTATTATCTTACCACATTAAATTCTTAAAGGAGTAAAACTTGCTAACATACACTTATTTGGTAAAGTACAAGACAGTTCCAAACGTATTGCACTCTCAATAAAGGCATTGCTACTGCTAATGCGTACCGGTGTAATTCCGGGTGTGTAAGTATCCCAGAGAGTCCGGCAGGCATGCCATCTTCAAAATGTGCTTATGCCTATCCCATCCAACATACATTACTTGGGTATAACTCTGAAATAGAATGGAATCCTAGTACTCAGTCCCAATTAAAATTGACCCTTTAAATAAATGGCTGAATGGTGAGTCACCATGTAGGTGGGAATCCAACTGACTCAATAGCTCTATTCTAACTGGGACTAATTAGTAGGATTTAGACCATAGTTTCAGTATATAAATGCATACTCACAAGTGATTTTAAGTTTGTACTTTTGTCCCATATTACATGATCTAACATAACAGATGCCAGAGAAGGAAAGGGGAACTGCGTCACAGGTGATGAAATGAACTCAACCACAGTCCTTGGTGAGAGGACCTCATCACAGTTCCTGATGCCATTGAGTTCCACACTAAAATGGAGAAGAGGGGGCTCATCTTGGACCTTGAACCAGGAACAAGACTTCGTTTCTCATCTTTATTGAGGGAGGAAGAAGCAACAGAAATGTCCTTTTTGGGGGGAGAACTGCAACTCTCATAAAGGCATACATGCTGGGGAATTTCAAGAGCTGTCCTCACAAAAGGTAACTTTTCATATCTTGGAAGTTAAGCACTCCTAGCTGGTTCCTATATATGCAGCTAAGAACAATAAGCACCACATGCTGCACATCATGCCAGTCACTGATGACAAGAGATATGCCTTCTTTGCCCTGTATACCTTTCAGAGAATAGGAATAAGCAGATGGAGAAGAGATTTAAACTTCCAGTAGCTGGATCTTGAACTTCCATGGGCTATAGGTCCAGAGATATTACTACAGGGGAGCAAAATGAGGGCATTGTCCTACCAATAGGAATTTCACCCTTCTCAAATGAAATTTTCCTTCAATCTCCAAATTTCTAGCAATTCAGCTGAGCAATTATAAATATGATTTAGGCATCCAAAGAACAGAAGCAAGCAAAGTTACCAAGGTAATGCAAACAAAGCAACTACAAGAATTCTAGGTGAAAACAATTTTCAGTGTCTCACTCTCTGCAATGTTAGAAATTTGGAGACCAATGGAAAATTACGTTGGGGAAATTCATATTTGGATGGTCAATGGCCTCATTTCAACATCACACCCCATAGTTCCAATATGCAAAAAACAAAACAAAAACAAAAACAAACATCTAAGAGCAGTTGACCACTTTTCAAATGGATCACTTAAATGGGTTCTGTCCTTGACCCAGAGCTACTCAACATCTCTGTCTGTGATTTGGATGAGGGAATAGAGGGTGTTCTTATCAAATTTGCAGATGACACCAAATTAGGAGGGGTAACTAACGTCCCAAAGGACAGGACCAGAATTCAAAATGATCTTAATAGAGTAGATTGCTGGGCCAAAACTAGAAAAATGAATTTCAACAGAGAGAGGTGTAAGGTATTACACTTGGGCAGAAAAAAATGGAAAGCACAAATATGAGCTGGGTGACACCTGGTTTGACCACAGTACATGCAAAAAGGATCTAGGCATCTTAGTAGACTAGAAGCTGAACATGAGTCAGCAGTGTGAAGCAGCAGCTAAAAAAACCCCAGTGCAATTCTGGGCTGCTTCAATAGCAGTATAGTGTCAAGGGAAGTGATAGTGCCACTCTATTCTGCTTTGGTCAAACCCCACTTGGAATACTGTGTCTAGTTCTGGGCACCACAGTTCCAGGACAGATATTGACAAGTTGAAATGTGTCCAGAGGAGGGCGAGCAAAATGGTAGAAGGCCTGGAAACCATGTCCTATGAGCAGCAGCTTAGGGAGCTGGATATGTTTAGCCTGGAAAAGAAAAGGTTAAGAGGCAACATGATAGCTATGTTTAAATATTTGAAGGGATGTCATATGGAGGATGCAACAATCATGTTTTCTGCTGCTCCAAAGACTAGGATACAGAGCACTGGCTTTAGATTGTTAGATTGAACAGCTTAGGTCCAGGCTCTTTGAAGGACCATATCTCTCTGTATAAGCCAGCTAGAACCTTAAGATCTGCTGGGGAAGCTTTCTCTCTGTCCCATCATTAACCCAGGCTCGCCTGGTGAGGATACGGGAGAGAGCCTTCTCAGTGGCTGCTCCCACCCTGTGGAACACTTTACCACAAGAGGCTAGGCATGCTGCCTCCCTGCTCTCCTTTCACCGAACAGGTAAAAACTTTTCTAACAGGCTTTCATATAAACCAGGAAGCCTCATTTATTAATTGTTGTACTGGAATATTCTTTTAAGTGTTTTTATGATTGTATATCTGTTTAATGTTTTTAACTGTTTTGAATGTTTTGAATGCATTTAATGTTTTTAATGCGTATTTATTGTTGGAACCCACCTTCTGGGTCCCAATTCTGGGAGAAAGGCAGCCTAGAAGTACAATACAATTCAATACAATACAATATGGTACATAAATAAATTTTTAGGAAAAGAGATTCCAACTAAACATCAAGAGGAACATCTTGATGTTAAAAGCAGTTCAGCAGTGGAATACACTTCCTTGGAATGTGATGGAGTCTTCTTCTTTGGAAAACTTCTTTTAAATAGAGGCTGGATTGTCATCTGCTGGGAATGCTTGGAGGGTATATTGCTGCACGGCATGGGGTTGGACTTGATGGCCCTTCTGGTCTCTACCAACTCTATGATTCTATGATGTGTTGAGACACATTCCAAGTCTAGGACAGTAACATCTGGAAGTGTTCTTTATATCCCTAATGTGAGCACACAATAGTGCTATCACCTGAAATTATAACATACCTATGTGTTTGCTGGGTGCATAGGTCAAATGAAATCAGAATTTAGGATCAGCTAGAAGACAATATGAAATTCATGGGATTGCCATAATTCGACAGGCAACTTGAAGGCACATATACACATAAATGACCCCTTAGTATCTGCATATAGTTTTGTGGTGGCTACCATTCCACCCACCATTTGCTCAGACAACAAAACCTCTGTATCATATGGAGGATCTCTTGTCCTTCCTGCCACTACCAGCACCTGGGGGTGAGATGGGGGTGATGTAAACCTAAACTTCATAACAGTTGAAGATGCTACCTTTTGTTCACTGCTATGAAGGTAAGGAATTCCAAATTTCAGCACTTCCACCAGAGGTAAATTTCCACATTTAGGGGTCTTGCATTTATAACCTCCTCAATGAGGATAATTTATCATATGAAAGCCTTTTCCCAGGGCTAGCATAGAAAGCAAGAGAAATAAGTGTGCGCCTGTCAGACATAATTGTCTACGTAGAGTTGATTGATGTATTTTCCCCTATACTAAAAAAAAAAGAAAAAGAAATCTATTTAAAACTGCCATTGTCAAAATAGCCTTGAGCTACTCAAATCTTCCCTGAATCATTACTTTCTGCTAATCAAGTATGTTCTTCAGGCCTTCCCAAAGTCATTGCTGTTCACAGCTCCTTTATTTCATTTTTGTAAAGTTGATGAGCCTCTAATGACTCCAAGAGAACAAGCCCATGCATGCCTACTCAGAAGTAAGCCACACATAATTCCGTTTGACTTACATACTCAAGTGCATACAGAGTTGCAACCTATTTTGAATTTCTTTTTTAACCTTTTTTTTAATATTAAATACTAGCGTATCTACCTGGTGTTGCACGAGATGTTATTTTCGCACAGATAACTCTTGTTAGAAATACCTTAGGAATTACCTTACCTTACCTTAGGAATTAGATGTGGTTGAAATGCACAGATTTGAGATCCTGTGTCTCTAATTCTCCAGTTTGTCTTGCCTGGTATCTGTCTGTAAGTTTTCCCCATTCTCCCCAATCTAATCTATATTCAAAGCTGCTAGGCCTTGTCTCCATAGTAACCAGACTATTCAGAGCTCTCTGGCTGAGAATTCTAAAGGCCTCCCTGATCTGCCAACCCCAGGATTCCACAGAATCTTCACAGCCAGCCACTCATATGAGGTCTTCTTGCCTCACACAGCCAATCACATGAGGTCTTCGCCTGCCTGATGCAGACAAACAGATAAACTCACTCACAAACTTTGACTTTTATATAGTAGATAACTGAAGAAGAAAAAACATAACATAGAAGAAATGAATATATACAAAATTTATACATGCAAAGAAGTAACGAGAAGGAACATTACATTGTACATTGCTTAAGACAGAAAAGTAAAAGACATAAAAAGAAAAAAACGTATAGACTACAAGTAATAGCAATACTACCTAAATCGGTATATCTAATAGAAAAGAAGAACAAAGAAGAGAAGCAGAAAAATGAACCTCCACATACAATGCAGTCACAGGCTTGAATAGTAACATTTCAATAACAACCTTCCTTGACAATAGCATTTCAAGGTACCAGATCCTGTTTTATCTTAGAAGCTAGGCAAGGTCAGCCTAGTTTAGTACTTGGACAGGGGACTGGCCAAAGAATGTCAAGTAATGTAGGCTATATTTTAGAGGAAAGAACTGGCAAAACCCCCTCTGAGTATTCCTTTCTTAACAAAAACCCCAGGAAATTCATGGGTCACCATATGTCAAGAAGTGACTTGAAGGCATATTCACACATAGACACTGTCTTTCAAGAACTTTACAGAAGTATCACATAGAGTACATATATACAATAAAGAGTGCATGTGTGTATATCCTCAAAATGCTTTCCTCACAGTATATCCATCAAGATGAAGTCTCTACTGGAGTCAATACAACTCATACAGTTGACGTATTTGTATACTGTCCATGAAATCTTTCTTTCATTTGGTGTGTGTGTGCTTTCTTTTCTGGAATTGCAAGATCCTTTTGACCTGTATTTTTATTACAAGGTTATTGGCCGTTGATTTCTTTTCTGTCACAATTTACATTTAATAGAAGTTCTTGCAGTGCTATTTTCAGAACAGTGGCATAGGATGGGGGGGGGTGAGGAGTGCGGTGTGCCCTGGGCAGCACTTTTTTGGGGATGCCACTGTTCCTTGCCTGCCCTCAACACGCTGCTGCCCCACCCCCATGCCCTGCCCCCACCTTTCTCCACTCACACCAAGCTACACCACAGTTTCAGAACTAGTTCAGCTGAGACACAGAACTGGTATGAGAAAGTAGTGAAAAATGATATTACAAATGAAAAAATAGGGATAAAACATAGCATCAAATGTTCAAAACAACTGGGTGACAGGAACATGATGTAGATACTACTTTTACCATTATTTCATTTTCTTTTACACAAGATTATTATTCTTATACTTCTAATATCTTTCCTTTTTTGGGGGGGGGGACCACATTCTGCCCAACAATGGAACTTACAGGCTGACAATTCAAGAGCAAGAAACAGAATTGCCCCCCAGCACTTCCTATTATCACTCCTGCCACAGAATGACCCTTAAAAAAAAGTACCTTTCTTGGCTACTTTCAGTGCTGGTGCTTGCACACATACATGCTTGCTCTTTCTCTCTCTCTCTGACATACACACCTATATCTGTTTATACTTTCCCTGCCATTGAAGGAAGAAAAGAGAGAATGATAAATATCTCAACACTGATGGCTAAGAGAAAAGGAGGTGGGGCAGTAAGACAGAAGGAGGCAGTGATGTGGGGTGGAAAATTTTCCAAAATGTTCCACAGAATGTTCTAGTGGTATATTTTCCATGGTAAATTTTCCATAACATATACATTTACCTTTGTCTATCCATAATATTCTAGACTGTTGTACTAGAATCAGTCATGTTAGATAGGCTAAATATAATACTTGAACTTCTGCTTACTGGAGACAAACATTGACAAACCCTAGTGCTCAGAGGAACAGACTTACAAATGAACACACTGCTAAGACTGATTGTATTTCACAAAAATGTCTTGCTTCCCAATCAGTCACAAGTACAAGTACTCAAGACAAAATGTGATTAAGTTGTATGTGACCACAAAATCACATCCATATTTTACTGAAATGAAAGTTGTACTGAATCAGATTTTTCCAAGCTTGAAATGGATTTGACAGGTAGTGCAGAGAGTGAGTGAATGATTGTAGTACTATCAGTTTCAGTTATCTTTCAGGAAAAGAAAGATATATCAGGGCCCTCTGTCTCTAAGGCCTTTTCCGCAGCTTACCTCCATCCCTGTGGTGTCTGGTGATTATGGTAGCAGTGGCTCTCCTAGGAGGGAAGCATGATGGAGCACTCCCCTCCACATCGGCTGCCTGCAGGATCCAGGAAGCGTGATGGGCACACCTCTTTCTGCCGCAGTGCAACTGGGTACTATCCCAGGCTGCACTGGGGTAGGAAGCACAGCCATTGTGTTTCCAGGGCTTCTGCAGACAAGGTAAGTGTGGGAGTGCAGCATGAGGGTGGTGTGATCAACCTGTCAATGATTTGCAGCACAATCAAGCTGCCTGGGGACAGGAGAAGGACAGGACCAGGATGGCATTGTGCATAAGCTTTGTCCCAGCCCCATCCTTCTCCTGTCCCCATGGCGGGTTGGGCGCCTCAAGCGGAAAGGGCCTAGGTCTGTGTCCAAAAACAGTGTTCTTTCAGCTGTATAATTTTTTTGTTAAATATAAAGAAAGTATAAGCAGTGTTTTACATCACTACAAACATTTTGATAAAATAATGTCCACATAAAGGTTTGAATGGGTTTGAACATAACATTTTAACTAAATATTCTAAATGAGATAATGTAACAGTTCCGAATGCCTACTAGAGCCAAGCAACTATGGGAAGGGAAATGGCCAAAACTGAGTGCAGTGATGATTTCCTACCCCATCTCCAGTTGTTTGGTTCCAGTGGGAATTCAGAACAATAGCAATTCCTTGTTGTCTCTCCTTTTCTCTCTCAGAAGTGTGAGTGAAATCCCACCATTTCCACATTCTTTCCTCCTCCCTCCCACCACCCCCAAGATCAAAACAGGCAGCTTGCAGCAGTCCTGAATTAAATGTTGCCCAGGAGTCAGACCACCCAAACTTCACCCCGGTTCTCCTTCTGCTCTGTGGTCTTTGTCTTTAGCAAATTGTTGAGATGGAAAGAATATTTGAAAACATTTTAAAAATGGTTAAAAAACATTTTTCTCATGTATCAGGAAATCCTGACAAAAAGAACCCTGGACTGATGAGAATATTTGCAGTTCAGGACTTATTATGCACAAAAAGTATGCTTATTTTCACACAGAAATGCAGAAATGCTGTTTTCTGTGCAAAAAAACCATATGTGGATTTTGCATAGAATAAGTCCTGAACTGTGAACAGTATTTGAAAACTATTTACACAGCAAAGGAAAATTGGCAAAATTACTCATCACTTCCTTGAAGAACTAATTTAGCAGAGAACTACATCCCTAGAAAGAAAGATATTTCAGTCGCAGAAGTTTGTTTTAGAGAGACAACAACGACAACAACAAGCAGCATACACATAGTTATACAACGACATCACCAAAGCAATAAAGGGAGCCACTATTAGTACAGAAGAGCATGAAAAGAGATCACCAGGACAGACGTCAGCAGTAGATGTCACTGTGTTCATGACGTACTTGCCATTTTGAAATACAAAATTACCTTTTTCTTCTCATAAATCTGGACTGGGGTTGTTAAATGAGTCAACAAAGCAGTTCAGTATTTAAAACAAAACAAAACATTTTACATAACTCTGCAGTCAAAGATGAATATAGAAATCAGTTACTACATTAAGTAAATTCAGTTACAGAATTTGAAATTGGAAGAGGGAGAAAGGGAGAGCAGAAGAAGGAATTTGATCAACGACATTATGTGATATGCACCATGCAGACTAATATGCACACAGGAACTTAGCTACCCAAATGATTTTACAGTTTAAGTTTGCCAAATGCCTATATTTAAATATTAAATTTGTATCTTGCCTTCCTACAGTATGCTCCAATAGCTAACAACAGTAAAATTCAGCAGAAAAGTAAAACAAGGCAGGTAAAATCAGTGAAACTAATAAAGTGAACAGCCAATTAAATTACAACACTGCATCTCAATGGTCATAACAAGTAAGCTGTTGGGGTCAAAGACCTGCTTCATTGAAAAAGTCCTTACCAGTCAGTGAAAGCTAATTAGAAAGGCATTATGTTGAACATTGCTTTGTAAAGAATACCAAATACATATTAAGTCCCATTACATCACTTTGCAGCCTGCTTCAGCTGCCCAGTCATGCAAATCATTCTTCAGAGATGGCATTAATTAAGACTATAAAGGAAAAGAAATCTGTTGTTCTTATAAACTAGTGTTTCCTCAGTCCCTACACAGAATTCGTTACTCTCTGTATCAGGACTGGGAATCAAGATATTCTGAACTGCAGCTCCCAGCTCTCCTTACCCTTAGCTCAGTCTTCTGAAGATTACAGTTTGACTGGAGCGGCACATGATTCCTTCTATGTATAATTTTTCCCACCCACAGGGACAGGCCTTCAGACTTCTTGAATTCCTTGGTTTCCAGAGTCAGCTTCTACACACACACACACACACACACACACACACCACTCTCACTAGGGGGTGCTTCTGCTACCTATAACTAGATATCTAAATATCCATAAAGCACAGACTGTGACTTAAATTACTGTTAAAATATTTGTTAAAATATTTTGATAGGATTTTCTTTAAACATTGTAAATCAATGCAGAAATCAAAGAGAATTATGGGTGAAAATGACTAACAGTAACTTGGACAAAAGACAGACAGATGTGCTGTACTTGCTATGCATTTGCCAGGATTCTGTGGACAAGACATGTGAAATTGCTGATAAACTACTAAAGTTGTTTAGTAGCATATACCATAGTTTGATGTTAGTTCTTGATTCACCCACCCCCCGCTTTTCTCACTTTTCATTTCTTATGCTATTCTTCTTTTATAGTTCGGTTACTGGGAAATGTTAGCACTGTAATGCTTGCTACATTTACTTTCTCTCCTAAACATCTTGATTATAGATTTGAGGGGTAATTACATGTCCTCACACTGTCTGTTCCTGATTGTCCGATGTGATGGTACCATATCTTCTCCACTTGTAGAATTTCCCTGTAGACCTAATTATTAGTCTCTTCAGACGATAAATCCATATATGTCAAATCCTGTCAAAATGATCAGGATTCAAAAATATATTGGTAAGATTTGAACATTCTCACTAATAATTCTTGTCTTAAAGTCAGTGCTCTAGGAAAATGAAGTTTAGTTCTTCAGACGGAGGTCTCCATTTGGTAGGACAGGTCCTGAGTGGATATGGATTTTCTCAGGTATTAACTAAAGTTGTAGTCCTAAGTATCATTGCTGGTAGTAATCTCCATTTGACAAAGTGGTATGTCCTTTTAAGTCAATATACATAGGCTAGCATTGTTGACTGGAAAGGCAATTGACAATTAAATGAGAAAAAAATGTGGTTGCTGCCCTGCTTAACTATTTTCTGCTGTCTTTTCTATCTAGAAGCTTCCTTTACTATAAATCTACAGAGATTCTCTCACTGTTTGGGAGGCTTTTTTCATCTTCTAGAAGATAGGACTATACTATACCCCTCCAGAAATAAATGTTTGCTGTCAGAGTCCAAACTCAATTCAAAGTGCCTGAAAGTCCTGTCCAGCTTAGAACACCAATATTTACAAGATCATATTATCCTATGCCATTCGACCTACTGAAATGTAATTCTGGGGCTCTATTCCACGGGCCATGGCCATCAGAAATACAGTAGGGTTGAGACTAGAGAAAGAGCTTTTGGGGTGATGGCTCTCTGCTTGTAGGATGACCAGAGCCAGTGGATAGGGTAAATAATTCTTTTGGACTACAAATCCCTGGATCCCCAGTCAGCATTGGCACTGTAGCCCAAAAATTATTTTTCCAACCTCTAGATTGCCCTCCTCAGGAAGGCTCTTCTCTAGAATTCTTGTTTGCTTGGCAATTATTTGATAAACATTACAGTGCCAAGAAAGAGCTGTTTATTTTCACAGGATTTTTAACATTACTGATGTTTTTGAGTTTTCAAACACTTAATAACATTTAAAATGCTAATATATCTTCCAGTTCCACCCTAAAGGATTTCCCCTTTCACTTTTTTTTAAGCCCCCAGTTGACAGATTTATTCTGGGATTTCAATCAATGCAATACTGATGTTGAGGCAAAAGAAGACAAAATGTTTGCTCATTGTGCAATAAATCTGATGTTTTGTCTGTGTAAACAATGGTGTGCACAGCTGTTTGAGAATACTGGAAAACATGCACAAGTCTATTTTAAAATGCAAGTCAATACTGCAACCATTTCAGACATACTATTTGAAGCCTTCTCTGGGCCTTTCCACACTACTCTTGTTTTAGTGCTATTATTCCACTTTCAACATTCTGTGAAATTCTGGGGTTTGTAGTTTACTGAGGCCAAAGAGCTCTCTGGCTGAGAATTCTAACTGCCCCTCCCTAAACTACAAACTCCAGGATTCCATAAGATGTTGAAAGTGGAATAACAGTACTATAACAGTGTAGTGTGGAAAGGCCTTCTGTCTCACCATCCTCAGAGATGGCAGAGAGCTTTCTCCATGACTGTTCCAAGCCCCTGGAACTTCCTTCCTACAGAGGTTAGAACAGCATCTTTCCTGCTACCTTTCCATCAGCAGATGAAAACCATTTTTGTTTTGGCAGGCTTTTAAGGGCTGATTGCTCAATGGGATGGGGCTTTTCAGAATGCGGTGTGCTTTTTATTTGTTGTTTTATTTTTAATGGTCATGTTTTGAATGGCTTTTAATGTTCCTGTTCATTTAATTATATTTTAAACTTTCGTATGATGTGAAATTTTTTTGGCTGTGTCTTTTTTTAACCTTTGGGGAAAAATAGGAAGTAAATAAATAAATACATTTGACCTTCAATTCAACAACACCCATTGCTGCAACTCAGATACTTTCAATGCAAATATTTTTAATTTAATTTGTGGCTTTGCTACTGAGTACCTCATCATATCATGATTGGAGCTTCTCCATGTGTTTCCTATAAAATTTCAGGCTATACTGAGTGCTATATGATTCGCTGTCTGGAAGATGAAGACAAGGTGCAAACATGTTTTTAAAGCCTTTTTCTTCAAAGCCTAACACACAGTAGCTAAGACTGCAGCCAGTCATTCTCATCTGCTGTCTGGATGTGGAGAAAGGTAACAATGTTCACACTGTAACTGTACCTTGGAATGGTTTCAACATTTAAAATCCTTTGGTGCTCATACTGTAGTATAAAAACATGTTAAATACATGTCTGTGAAAGATCTAAGTGAAGAGATGAGTGAAAAGGGAATTCAGAACAATATGCCTCTGTACTCTAGAGGACAAAAAAAAAAGCTTGTCAAAAATGAATTGTAAAATAACATGGGAAATATTTCTAAGCCTAAGGGAAAAAAAAGTCGTGGAGGTATTTCTTTGACTGGGGAAAAAATTTGGGGAAAAGTATACATCCTTCCTCTTCCATTTGTTTGAGGCTATCCTGTAAATATGTCATCTGCAGGTAGATGAATTAGATGAGAGACAGATACCCCAAAGGGTACTTTCATCAAAATGCTTGCATGCAGCTAAGTTTTCATGGGGCTGGGATTAATAGTTGATATGGATTTAAGATGCAGGGTATATAAACTCTGGCTGACAGACTAGCCTGTAAAATGGCTAATAATTTTTGAAAGTCTAAATCACATTGCTAGTCCTCACAGACCAACTGAATCAATCAGATTTGCACACATTGACTAAATGCTCAGGAACTGATTCAGTGGATCTACTTGAACTGAGTCTAGGAATTGAATTTAGGCTACAGAGTTCATTAAAATTAATGCATACTAGCTGATTTAGGAGCTAGTGTTTCCCAAGTGTATCTTTTCCTGTACATTTCTACTTCTCAATATCAAAATGGCACACTATAGATTAGAGATCTAGCTTGATTAGAGCTCTATCAGGACTAGGTCAAGGAGTACTGAATTCCTAGAATCAGGGCTTGAGGAAAAGCCACAAAGTGGATGTGCATACAGACAGGGAGTCAAGGAATCAAGCAAGCCCTCACATGCATGATAGAAAGAATTAGCAAATACACAGATGTGGTTAAAGGTAATGGTTGCCCAGGTACAAATTACGCTCAGTACAGACAGCCTGATCAAATTAGGGGACACTAACAGACTGTATGGATAGGTACAAGTTTTAAAAATGAAAGGAGAGATACACATCGATACCTTTATGAGGTATGGACCAGAAGGTGTAAAATTTAGCTTACTACCTTTTGAAAAACACTGGTTTCCTCGTCAAGCAAAGATGGCAAGAAATCATTCAATAAGGGCCACAGTTTCATGAGAGCTAAGAAAAAAAAATCATCACCTGACCCCCATTCCATTTCATACCAGGCTTCTTTTTCCACCTGTACATTCCTCAATAGCTCCCCAGCAATGCTTATGCAGGATTCTGGTACATAGAAACAGAGCCATGTGATTAATTTCCTTTAGTCCTAATTCATCTTCCCTCTACCCTTTTGTGTTTTGCTGAATTTGCCAGAGGAAAAACCATCCACTCTAATGAATTCCGATGTTCTAAACTCAATGAACTTGCTAAAGCATAGGATTAACTTTGTTGTTGTTTTGAGTCAAACTACGTCAGCTCAAAAATCCAATGAGTTCACAACTTAGCAAGTAAACTGACTAGTTCCTACCATGTTTTTGCCAGAACCAACTAAAACAGAATGCATTACATCATTTGTATCTATTCATTTTCCTGTGCATAACACATAATTTTGGGCCTTCTTTGGTTCAATTGTTTATTCATTTGAAACAAATACATATTTGAAACATACAGTGGATTATTCCAGGTGTCATTATGTGTTTCAAAATGAAGATTAGGTATCTTTCAGTAAGCTTCCAACTAACATTAGCCTATCCTTCTTCTTCTCTATCTGAATGTGTCATTATTCTCTATTTTAACGTTAATATTGTCCTGACATATACATTTTGCAATGACTCATTTTTAAAACATTTTACGGGGCAATGAGATTTAATGTGTTTTCTTCCCACACAATAGCATCAAGGACTCTTGTACAGCTATATTAATGCAATCTATGCAGAAAAATAATAATAATTAGCTGACATCGAAGTAGTGTTCTTGGCAAGGTTGTTCTGATAGTGAAGTATTCTTCATGTTCTTTTAATAACAAATCCCATGGAGGATAGGTGCCAGCTATTGAGAACATGTTGTCCTTCTCCACTGGGTGATGCAAGCACTCAAAAAAAAAAAAAAAGATTATAACTTTTCTTGGACTTCAGTAAAAAGAAGAAATACTTTCAGCTTGAAATGTCTCAAAAGGTCCTATAAGGCCTTTATTATCTATGCACTGTCTCTCTCACACATGCATACTCAATGGGAATAATGTGCTCCACTGTCTAAAGTCAATAATTTTATTTCTGTACCTATTCCACAGAAAAGAGAGAGAGCAGTTTTTGCCATTTACCCTGACCAAATACATATTTTTAGTGTGTCTGTCCTTATGATCTGAGGTTGGTTATTAAGGATGTTTTCACAGAAACTTTTATTTTGTAATGTGAGAACAATGTTTTCGGTAATCCAAAAGCAGGTAGATCTATGGTTATTTTTAGCAATGGGACGAATCCAGAATTTTCTGAATCCGGATCCAAATCCCCAGAAGGTTTTGGGAATCCATGAATGTCACAAATCTCGAATCTTTCAAATCCTTTTGTAAAAAAGGGCTTTAAGAGCAACTTTTTTTTTTTAAAAAAAACTTTTTTAAAACAGAACTTCTTTAAAAAAAACTATTTTTTCGGTTGGTGAATTTGAAAGATTTGGTTTGACTATTTTTGCACAGGGCTTTGGATTTGCAAATCTCAAATCCTTGCTGAGGATTCAAGGATTCGATTGGCCCATCCCTAATTATTTTCTTCATGCATCAGTCTGAATATCAGAGCATGAGTGGTGAAGCAGTTGCTGTCAGAAGTCTCTAATAGCACTGAACTGAGTTTATGTATATGGCTATTGCAATTCTGACTTCTCTTCTTAGAACCTCCGAGTTAAGCAGTGTATGTGTGCCACAAAGTATTCACAGCTGAACAAGGGCATTGTACTAAATTTTCACAATTGCTCATTAGAGATACTTTGCAGCACTTTGCTCTCTGCTACTGATAACTGCTGTATTATTAGTGGAAAATTGTCCAGCCAATTCTTCCCTCTATTGGCTTCACAGGAGCATGAGTTTGAGTCAAATTGCAGATTAAAATAATGATTCACACACAGATTCTCACATGCAGCTGATAAAGAAGCTTTGACCCCAAAAAGTTGGCAGGAAGGGTGGGACTTAAAGAGCAATTGTAAGTGTAAAGTACAGGGAATTCTCTCTTGTTTTAAGTTGTATACTGCCATTGGCAAAGCATTGCAGGACTTGTCCACCAGCCAAAGGCCTGAAGTTCGAACTTATGAATGAGCTAATTCATTCTGGTCAATATACCACTTGTATATAATTTTTCCCTGACTTCACAGGACTTTTTTTTTTCAAATGGTTCTTATAACTTGCAAGGTTTAGCAATGACTCTGATCTTTCCTTGTATGTCTATCATATTTGCAT
This sequence comes from Cyclura pinguis, assembly GCA_030412105.1. Taxonomy (NCBI): domain Eukaryota; kingdom Metazoa; phylum Chordata; class Lepidosauria; order Squamata; family Iguanidae; genus Cyclura; species Cyclura pinguis. The sequence continues at coordinate 163,072,299 of CM059603.1, read as the reverse complement.
ATTTCTACTAGGCTTTAAGTAATTCATTTTTAAAATATTTATTTCATATTATAAATCCTTCTAGGAACTTTTATTGTGTCAATGAGAGAAGCAGGCAACTGTCTTCAGAAAGTCAAAAATACAGCTAATATCAAAGTGAGTAACAATAAAAATGTTATGTCAGATGTCTCAGAAGTCTGAAGGCCACCAAAAGTCTTTTTCATTCCAGTTCTAGTGAAAGGAATAGAACTTCTGCATCAGTGTAAATTTAACAGAGAATAAAAGACTCACTTACAGGTGCATGAGTCCATTATACACACAATACTTTCTTTCCTTACCATACATTCATTCAGATTTTTCTAAAGGAGAGACAATTACCTTTGTTTGAAGAATTGCATAGTTATAATTTGGGAGGAAAAAGGTATAATTCTTCATATCACTTCAAATGAAATCTCCACATTCTTTTCAAATCCCACACTGAGGCAATTGCCTTTATTCTTATCACTTTATAAACGTCTATCGACAGGGTTACCATATGTTTTCATTTCCCCAGGAATGTCTTCTTTTTCAAAGCTAAAATTTCTGTCCAGAAAGATTTTAAAATGTATGGGAATTTCTGAATTGCCTTTTGCCCATTGACACCTCTTCCTTATTTCCATCTCACTGTCTCTGACAAGACCTCCACCAGGAGAAGAGACAGAGCCTAGCCTGGCAGAATGTTCAGAAAAAGAGAAAGAGGTCCTTTCCGCAGCACATTCCCATCCTGCAATGGCGATGGGATCGTGACGGGACCGCAACGACTGCTCTGCATGATGTCATCATGATCCTGTCGCCAACCATTGCGATCACGGAGTAAGTCATTAATGGATTCTTCCTGTCAATGACAAATGATTGAATGACTTTCCTAGACTTACCTGCCCTGCAGAAGATCCAGAAGTGCAATGGAGGTGCTTCCCGCTGTGCTGCAGAAGGAAGAGGTGGGGCCATTGTGCTTCCTTGAAAATGGAGCCAGCCAGTGCAGAGGGGAGCACTCCTGTTGCACTCCCCTCCCGGAAGAGGCTCTACCGAGATCCCTGCAGGACACAACCGGGATCCAGTAAGCTGTAGAAAGAGCCAGGGAGAGAAAGAGAGGGAAGGAGACTGACCCAGAGGTGGAGGAGAGAAGGAAGACAGACTCTGAGGGAGGAGGCAAACTAGCCAAGCAACGTGGCTGAGGGAGCCTTCAGCTGCATGGGAACAATGGAACAAGGCAGCTTGGTGAAGCAGGTGAGGCAGCTGTTGGTAGAGGTGGGAAAGGGAAAATTATTCTTGTTTAAATAAAATGAAAGTTAAGAATGTTTTTAGTAGCAATTATCATAGCTAATATAGTAAGATTATCTAAAGTAAGAGTTGTTTAGCAATCAGTGATTTGAAACAGTCAGTTGGTAAATATGCCCTTTTTTCAGTATCCCTGCTTACCCACCTTTTTTATATCAGCATTATATGAACACTGAAGGATCGCCCTGCTTCTACCATTACTGTACACCCTCAAGCAATAGCTTACATAATAACAGGGATTTCTTATTCTCCTAGTTTATGCACCCCATCAGTGTAAATACAGCCAAGTGGGAGAAGTGGGACTTAGAGTAGGGACAAGAATAGCCTACGTGGAAATTTATGTTTTCTAATAGCAACCACCAGTAAGATTCTTGCATTTTGCCCAGTGGATCAGTGATAAACGTTCAAGTGCAGAAACTCACCATGACGGTCCCCATAGCTAGAATCCCAAGAAGAGTGCAAAACAGCAGTCAGCACTGTTGATCTATATCAAAAACCAGTTCCAGAAGCAGTTGTAAAAATCATGGCTTATTCAAGACCAAGCTATTCCTGAACACTTGGAATCACATCACAATGACACTTATTTATTTATTACTTATTTATTTAATTTACATCTCACCATTTTTTCCAGCATGGAAAGGTGATACATACACACACACACACACACACACACACACACAAATATACATACACACATTTAAAAAGCTCTTGGCAGAAAAATTAAAACACAATTAAACTAAATATCAGTTTTAAAAACACAAGTTAAAAACAGCATTAAAAAGCTGTTTAAAACATAATAAAACGGTACACTCTGCCCCCATTAAAAGCTCTATCTACTACAATGTTCTAAAAACCGAACGCCTCCATAAATAATATTGCTGGGAAAATCCACTCGGCTTCCTGCTCTGTTGCCAAGTTACTGTGAGAATTGCAGCTAAACTGAGAAGGAACAGGAAGCTCTGAGTAGGGTGGAAGATAATGCCATCGCCCCTGCCAGTCAGAAAGTCTTACTGCTTTTACCCTGCTAGCCCTGGCTCTACTGTACCACTGATTTTAAAGCTATGAGATATGACCCACACACACGCCATGCTGATTATGTTATGATTTTAAATTTTTGTCAACAGTCAAAGTTACAACAGAGAAAAGCAGAAAATTTTAAGATAAAACAGGTAAATTATATATGTCTGAAATAGAAGTTTTTTTTAAAAAAATCATAGTGGTATCGAGTAATATTGTGGATTTTTTTTCACACACTTCAGTCATATTAGTCAGGGAATGGCTGAAAAAAATCCTTCAAAGAGTTACCTAATATTGCAAAATAAATTGCGCTAGATGTGGCATCACTGAGGGATTTATAGTACTGTGGAAACAGAGCAGAAGATTGCCCTGTAAGTGACCCTGCTTCAGCACACCATTCTTTTCTCTATTTGTTCACGTGAAAGTCTCAGTGAGGTCGATGGAACTTACTTCCATTTCAGGCTGCATAGGATCACAGACTGACTATATAATTTCTGCTTGATATGTGATACAGTTGCCAGGCTTTTTTTTAAAGGTTATCCATCCATAGCCCCAAATTAAATAAAACTGGATATCTAATTTGGGAAAAGAATCTCCTCACCCATCCCCAGTCAGCCTCTGTATATGTTTGCTAAAAATGGCTGAAATTTTGCCTGCTACATTGAATTCTGCATATAGCTGTTGTTGTTTACATACCTCTCCCTATGAATCTAGTGTTGTTGGTATCCAAATTTCTGCATCAGTTTATATCAAGAATAATGCAAATCAAAATTCTCCATGTATGGTCTCGCCTTCTGCCTAGTGCTAGAAATCATGTTCTTGTACTCATTTTTCTTGTTCATATTTTCCACTACTACTTAGAGATTATGATCATAATGAAGGGTAGGATATGTGTTTCCTTAAATATGTCGGAAAACAAGTGCATAACTTCAGCCCATTTTTCCCTTCTCCATTTTGCTTATCACTCTCCTTGCGTGTTCCTTCCTCCTTCACATCTCAAGCATAGTTTGTTGTGACACTAGTATCAACAAACTATGACTTGAGCAAAAAATAGATCGTCTCCAAACCAGAATTAGAATTCTGGCTTGAAGACAAATCACATGAAGTTAAGGAGGGAAGATACTTCATTTGGGTATTTTGGGGTATTCAAGTCTTTTGTCAAGCTTCTTTTACCCATATATGAACAAGTAAGAAGAGATATCCCCCTTCCAAAGTCAGAGGGAGTAGTCATACTCTTGATGTACATGTACAGAATGGACTCTTCTATAGTCATCTTCCTTACAGCCACCATTTTATGGTGGTACCCCTTCTTTTGACTAAAAAAAAAAACCACCTACAAATTGCCTCCTGGTCCTAAAGAGTCTAGAGTCTCTCAATGAGAAAAGACTAATTAAAAAAACACAACACTATCAAATATGCAGCCAGGGACAGTGGAAGGCATTAGTTATACTAAAATTTAGCCTTGTAATTTTTTAAAATGGTAACTCAAAGCTTAGGGCCAGCATGGTGTAATGGTATGAGCGTGATCCAAGACTCTGGGAAACCAGGATATGAATCCCCACTCAGCCATGGAAACCCAGTAGGTGATCTTGGGCACAAACATTGCCAAATAAATAAATAAATCCTAGGACAGAGTTGACATAAGTTAGAGTCAGTTTGAAGGCATATAGCATCAACAACAAGCTGATATATGGCCTGTTGTTACTTCCACAATATTTCTGTATATCTGGGCTTCCATAGACTTGATACATAAGATGACATGTGGGGTACAGGGGTAGGGTTACTATGCAGGAAGGTGAAAGAACTTTCTTCAGGTAGCACCAGGAGAAGGAGACGGATGAAAGCAGAAATGGTATTTGAATTATTGCCTGGAATGGAGGTGGGGGGTGGGGATGGAAGATAACGCCATTTGGTTTCTGCTTATGCCGGCAAAATGACATGGACCAGCACTGGTGAGGTTATCTGTGGAATACCAGCATAACACCAAGGGAATAGCAGATTGGAATCCTTATGTAGCTGTGAAGTTTATTGTGTGGTCTTGTACTGCATTCTGTCAGCCTAACTTACTGCTGCAGAGAATTAGGATAAAATGGAAGTGTGGAGGTGGGACAATATTTACTGCCCTGAGTGCCCTAGAAGATGAGTGGGGGGAGGAATCAATAAATATTAAATAATTAATCTACATGTAGAACTGAAGCGAAGAGGTGGTAAGAAATCAATTTAATAAAATTCTTTTCATCCACGGTGGTAAACCAAGCCAACTAAGACAAAGGTGGAGAAAGTGAGAGCAAGGTGGTAGACTTGAATCCTCTTATCTACATTCAGTAGTTTTAAAATTAATCATTCAGACTTAACCTTTGGAAATCAATGCAGAGAGAGAGGGCTGGCATTGATTCCCTTACAACAATATAGATCTCCATTTCCAAGAAGAAGGTTGCAATAAAATGAACAATAATTCTAAAGCACACGGATATTCTATTGAAGGTTTCCTTTCCTCACCTTTGCAGCAATTCAACTGCAATGCCTATTCCACACAACAGAAATGCATTACACAACTATGCTGAACTACATGTGTACATGCTTTCAAGTCACCTCTCAACTGATGATGACCCCATAAATTTCATAGCAGCTTTTTTTAAGACAAAGAATATGCAAAAGTGGTTTGCCAATTCCTTCCTCTGAAATATAACCTACCGCACTTGGTACCTGAATTAAATATGATGAATGTTTCAACCTTTAAATAAGCCAGTATGTCCTTGTGAAAGTGTCCCATGCAACAGCCAAGATCATACATCTCTGAGTATAGCATAAAAGCCTCCCTTCATATCAGGGTCACACCTCCCAGAGCTAACCACTTTACATTGACAGCCCTCCTCTTCCATGCCTTCCAGTGGCTAGTAGAGAGCAAGATGGGAGAACCACAGAAGCATCTGGCCATGTATCTATAGTCCAGGGATGTTTTTGTGGCTACCAGGGCTTAGGAGGCATTTTTGTCATGATTTCAGCCCACCCAGGCCATATTAGGCCCAGGAGAGGCCTTTTTTTTCTAAAAGCTGAAAATAAACTGAAAGGGACATCCAGTCACTTCTTGTTTTTAAAATGGCCCAGGGACACCTAAAACATGGTTAAAATGCTCCTCACATCCCCTAGATGGTATTGGGGGAACCATATGAGGCCAAACAAACAATATTTTATGGTGGTGATGGGTAATGGAGGGAGTGCAACCCACCATGGTTTTCTAGGGGGCTAACATGGCTCCCTAGACTCCTATAGTTGCCCACCCCTGACATAGCTAAATGCAGACTGATGACACCATCTACCAAATTCCAGTGGGGACCTCCAGAGGTTTTGGCTGATGGTATACTCATTCAGCATCTGACTTCTCTGATTCCTGTCCTGGTCTCCACGAGCCATTGAATGACCACAGAGGAGTACAGTGAGTCTTGTGAGGGCTTTGATCACTACAGAGGAAGGAACAGAATACTAGGCTTGGCAACAAACAAAGGCATGTACAGGTGTACAGTGGACTGATGCTTATGTACGCCAATAATAGGATGACAGCCATTGTGTCCCTAGAATAAAGAGACATGCAGGAATCTCATAGTCAGGTTAACGGCTGGACAAGGGCTCTGTGTGTTTGGAGACTGCAACTCCCACAATGCTTCAGATTTGTAGGCTGATGAATGTTGATGGGAGCTATAGGCCTCAACCAACTGGAGTGCTACATTTGTCCATTCCCACTCTGGATTTTCTGGGAGAGCAAATTAATTGTATTTATTTTAATAGGAAAGGATAGCCCATCATTTTGCTGCCTAAAATGAAGTATAAATTGACACTCCCCCCAGATCTCCAGCTTACAGAATTGGCAGTTCAATTTCTTTTCGAAACCATTGATAGGACAGGGCCCTCCACTGTACCAAAGACAGGAGGGCAAGCTGTGGGGCACACATGTCCTTGACCTCCAATGGTACACCACTGCAGTTCATCTCTAAGCATCTGCTGCGTGAGGCATCTTTCTCAACCTACCTAATGGCAGAGGTGCTCAAGTTAACCAGTTTATTTCAAAAATGCACACTGCAGTGTGCTGTTGCAGCAATACTCTCCTTGGGTGAGTTCCTAAAGATTTCTCTTCTCACCTCACCTACATGCAAGGAGTAGAGGAGAAGAAAGAGCACCTCCACTGGTTTGACCCCAGCCTCCAGGAATACAGCAGAAGATAAGAATGGGATTTCTGTGGTTGGCAAACTCTTTGTTAGTCCACACAGATAAATGTCATTGATTCAAAAGGTCTAGTCAAGTTGGGATTCACACTAGCATGTGAAAGTGTGTGAAAGTCCATTGTATTCTATCGAATTCCATGATGCACAATGGTATGTACACAGAAACACTATTCTTACCTTTTCCTGGATATTCTATCAGCATATGACAAAAATGAAAACACATCTGTGTGGTAATAGTGAGAAATGTGCCTCTTATTGCATATTTGGCACCAAAAATAGCGCAAGAGTAAAGTAGCACAAGAAATACCTCAAGACTCTATACTGATTTTGCTCTTTGTATTAACTGTTCATTCCTCAAATGAGAGTGGCTGTTATGAAAGAATGACATTGTTAACCTCATTAATCATGCAACCATTTTTTTATTTTATTTTATTCATGGAAGTTTAGCAAAGGTGTTTAGAACAAGCTCAGAGCTCTCCAGAAATTGTTGAACTGCAGATCCCATCTACCCTATTTGGCACAGCCAGTCATGAAGGATCACAAGAATTGTAGTTCAACACATCTTCCTCTCTCATTTTGGAACAGTAGAGGTGGCAGGAATAGCACAGTCATTTCAGTGGCATAAAGCATACAATTCATATTTGCTTTAAAATAAATCATGCTTGATTTTGCTTGTCCTTGGGGGAGATGTATGTGAACCTCTCCCTCTGCAGAGTTGCAGTATCTTTCTTTAGAGGGTTAGGTTGGCCAACTGACCAGGGATTTTTGTTCACTTTCAGTGGAAAAGATGAGATTGGTGTGTATTTGTGTGTTTGTTTGATGTATGTGACGAATCACATATTATAAAAAAAAAAAAGCATAATTAAATCAATCAATTTTTAAAATCCTTGGAGAAAATAGGACATCCCTCCCTCTCCCTCTCCTTCTCTCTTGCTCTTTTGCTCTCTCTCTCACTCATTCTCTTTCTCATAATTAGTAGCGATAACATATAGCAGCAGACTAAAGAAAATATAGTGCTGTTAGTTGACCTGGCCACTGGGTGTCATCCTAGGAATACATTTTGGACAGCTCTGAAGCATTACTATGGCAACAAAAGTACCATTTTTGAGAAGGTAAATGAGCATGGCCTTGTTTTTACAAGTGCAGTATTTACCCTACAAACACATCGAACATACTTTCCTTTTACATTTGTGCTAACCCCTTGTGGTACACCATAAGCTGAGCCATACAATCTAATTTGATAGGAAAATTGGCGTTTGTCCAACTTCAGGACACCAGAGGTGTTTAGAGAAGAGAAACAGACCAAACAAAGGAAAAGAAAAGAAGAAAAGGGATAAACAGGGGCTCTTTAAAGTAATTCCAGCATGCCTTTAATTGAACGTATGTATCCAAGCTATATGCTTTTTTAGAATGCCTGAACAGAACAGTCTCTGTCTATATAACTGGGATCTATGTTACAATTGTGTATCTGGACAGTCTACTTGGGCATAGTCAATTGGGAGAAGCCTGCCACCTACTTCATATATTCATTATGGTTAACTGCTGTCGAGGCAGCTTCAGCATATGGTGACCCAATGAATAAGAGATCTTGAGGTTACCTTATCATCAACAGCCCTGCTCAGATCTTGCACACTCAGGGACCTGGCTACCTTGATTGAGTCTGTTCATCTGTAATGCTGTCCTCCTCTTTTCCTACTGTATTCTACCTTATTGTCTTTTCCGGTGAGTCATGTATTTTCCAAAGTACGACAGCCTCAGTTTAGTCATCTTGGCTTCTAAGAGTTCACCCTTGGTTCTAGGACCCATTTATTGGTCATTTTAGCAGTCCATGGTATCCATAGAACCAGCACCAAATTTCAAATGAGTTGATTTTCTTCCTATCAGTTGTCTTCACTGTCCAGCTTTTACAAGCGTACAGAGAAATAAAAAAATATAATCTATAAAGGAAAGACTGATCTTCCTGGCTTCTGAATCCAGCTTGGACATCTGGCATTTCTTGGTGTGTATATGGTAAAAGTCTTTGTTGTAGAATTTTGAGAACTATTTCACTTGCATGGGAAATTAATGCAATGGTCCAGAAGTTACTGGAATCCCTGGTATGTCCTTTCTTGAGATATATTGAAATGTACATTGAGCATTTCCAATCCATGGGCCATTGTTTTGTTCTCCATATTTGTTGACAGATTTTAATTAAAAATAGACTAGATTCTGTCTCTGTAGCTTGAAGCAGCTCTGTTGGTATGCCATCTGTTCCTCGTGATTTCTTTTTCCTAAGTGCTCTGAGTACAGATTCCACTTCACTTTCTAAATTTATAGGTTCCTCTTCAAATGGTTCTTTCTTGAATGAATCTGTTGTCCTTTCATCTCTTTTATATAGTTCTTCTATGTGTTGCTTTCATTGTCTTTTTATGTGGATTTGGTCATGTAGTGGGTTCCCCTGCTGATATTAGAGCACCCACACTCTTGGTTTAAATTTACCTTGATTTCTCAGATCTTGTGGAAGAGATCTTCTGTTCTTCACTGTTTCTTTTCATCTTCTATTTCTGTACACTGTTTATTATAGCAGTTATCTTTGTCCCTGCACACAAATCACTGAACATTCAGGGTTCCGACCTTGTTTCTGTAACATTTTATTTTGGTTTCTTCTCTGTCCTTAACTGTTTGAAAAGTTTCATCTATCCTCCATTGAGGCTTCTCTCTTTCTGGCTGCTGCTCAGGTCCCCGACAACTTCTCTGGGGCTTCAATCTGAGTTCTTCTGGTTCCTGATCAATTAGACTTAATAGTGTAAATCTATTTTTTATATTATCTTTAAATTCTATGGGGTTGTATTTTGGCATGATGTTTGGTTTAGTGTTCTTCTTTAGCTTTACTTTAATTTTTATTATCAGAAGTTCATAGTCTGTACTACAATCTGTTCCTACTCTTGTTTTTACAGAGAGAATAGAGCTTCTCAGTCTTTGACTCTCTATTATCTAATCTATTTGATTTCTATATTGGCCATCAGGAGATGTCATATACATACTCACCTCTTTGGTTGCTTGAATAATGTGTCATAAATAAATAGTTAGCTTTGTAATATTTAGTCCATTGCTCTCCTGCTTCGTTTCTTGATCCTCAGGCAATTTTTTTCCTACAATCTTTGATTCTGCTCTGTTTCCTAATTTTGCATTCCACTCAACTATTTCTTGTTTTTGTGTGTGGTCAATTTCCTCCTGGACTGTGGAACAGAATCTTTCCATTTCATCTTCTTTTGCCTCTGTAGTTGGAGCATAAACTTTGACTGTGGTTTGGATTGTGCTACATCTTTTCTCACTATCAATGCGACCCCATTTCTTCTTAGATTTTAATTTTCTGAATAAAACACTGTGTAATAATCTTACTCAGAATGTCCCATTCTTATCTACTTTAGCTCACTCACCCCAAGTACTGCAACATTTATACATTTCATTTCTTGTTTTACTATCTCTTTTTACTTCTCATCTGTCTTCAATTGCTTGAAGAATTTCATCTGTCATGCGTTGAAGCTTCTTTTTCTTTTTGGCTGCTTATAGTGTCTTTTGCATTCTACCATGACAACATCCCTGGCTCTTAAGTCCAGAGTTCTTCTGGCTACCAGTCAATTAGAATTAATAGTGCAAATCTATTCTTTTATATTATCTTTAAATTCTATGGAGATGTTCTTCAGGTGCCTACCTCATATATATTTATTTCATATGTTGAATGGATAAATGAAACAAGTTATAGGTATTGCAAAGCATGAAAACTCACCTTTTGGTACTATGGCTGCCAGAATTCCCTAACCTATGGTTAGTAGTCATGCTGGCTGGCTGATATTGGGAGTCATAGTCCAGTAGGATAAATTTTCCACATTCTGGTAAAGGGCTACGGCTACTGATATTAAGAGCTAGACTAGGTTGGCTAAGTCACCTATCCTCAATTTTCCCAATTTGTACACTTCCAGGCTTGCAGTAAGCCCAAATACTAAAAGGTGTGCACTAACCCTACCAAATACCAATGTTGTGAGTGTGCTTTCCAGTCCTATTATTTACAAATAAATTGAACCAGTAAGAAACCTTGGCTTAGCACTGCAAATACTTATGCCCAAGTACATTAGTGATAGATTGTATCCAGTAATGTTTCCTTTGTAGGTAATTTTATGACTAGCTGTATGAGGTTACCATGATTCTGTGGGCTTAGACTGGTGCACTATACTCTGTGGCTTGAAGAAACACTCCATTAAATGCCATTTGCTTTCAAGGGCACTTGCGTCTGTCCTTCAGAATTCATGGTGGTATCGTTCTGGGCCAACTAATAAAGAGATTGTTCTCACTTTTAAAAAACGGAATGATTATTTAAAGAAAAAAAACTCTTACTTGTTTAATAGTTATGAATCCAATAAATAATTGTTAAGTTCTTTTTCTGTTGTTGTTGCTGCTGCTGTGTGAGTAAGTTCACAATATTTTTTTCATTCTTTGACAATGCTAAGAAACCCTGTGTATCTGTGAAGGCAGGCAACAGGAGTTGGAGCTGGTTAGTCTTGCACTGCTCCGGACATGACAGGCAACACAGTGACAAGGATGTGGAATCGAGAAATATATGATTGTATACCTGACCTTCCTGTTCCTCAAGCAGTGCAAGTCCCTGTGAGCCAGACCCAAATGATTGTTTTTACTCATTGCCAGCTTAGTGACTCAGTAGTAGCACTGATTTTAGAGCTGAGCTTGGCTCCCTCATTTCTCATGCCAGTGGGAAAATGACAACTACCTTTTAACAGAACCACATCCTAGCATGACAGCTGGCCTTTGTTCTTTGCGAAGACTGCTGACGACTGGCCCCATCTCCTCTGATTCATCACAGGCACAGCTGTTTGAACAGATGCAAAAGAATGAAAACCATTTTTAAAACAAAAAACAAAAACCAAGCACTGGTTCTCAGCGATGCATGAAAGCTGAATTTTAGAACCTTTTAAAGTTTCACAAATTTAGGAAATAATCACATAGGCGCACACATAGTGACTAGATTTTAGATTAATCAAGAAGAGTACAGTAAGTTTCACTTTTTGTGCTTACAACTAATTTCTGAATCTGATTGTGTCTCATACGTTTTTCTGTTTCAAATAAGCAGGGTTCCTATTACAGGAATTCTTATACAAAATTCAAAATTCAAGAAGGAAGAAAGGAAGAAAGAAAGTAAAAACTTTTCTTTATCACGGTGGTGCTTAAAATACCTTGCCTGAATATATGAAAGAGGATGAAGTAGGGATTGGTCAGAATAGGTCCACTAGCTCTGCCTCTAACCACTCACTGCACCTGATATGCATGTACAACCAGTTTGTTTCCACACTGTTAGGCTGCCTATATTTATTTGTTTATTAATTTATGCAAGTCACATTGGTATTTCCTTTCTTCCACAGAGCTCAGACATTTGGTTTATCCCATTTTATCCTCACAACAACCTTACGATTTAGATTACAGTAAGGAATGCCACCTTATTTGAGTGTGGCTAAGTTATATTGAAGACTTAATAGATAGATGAATTTGAGTTTACTTAGCCCAGATCCAACTTTGTAGTCCACACTTGTTCTCATATTAAGTTGGAGCCACTGATGTGGTGTTCAGATGTCATACGGAGCTATAGTTCAGCAGTATTTGAATTAGCCTGCACTTCTTCTTAACTGAAGCACTCTCCTTCTTTTTTTCTATGGCTGCATGGTTAGAGCAGGAATGAAAACATCTTTGATTCCACTTTTGATTAAGTGATGTCATCCTAACCAACAAACAGTGATTAACTTTAACTCTGGTTAGTTTAAAGCAAGCCACCTTCCACTCATGGTTTCTGAACTTGGCTTGTTTAAATTCAGCACCATTCATTTTAATCACATGTCATTTTAATCAAATGACACAGCAAATTGTGTTTAGTAAATGCAGAAATAAACATTTCTCAACTTATTCTCTTGAGAAGAAAAGAGGAGTGAAGAGGAAGTTAAGCTTATTCACAGCTCTTTAAACCATAGGTTAGACACACATATACAAACACACATTAACATATGCATTGAGGGAAAAGCAAGTCCTGCTACAGAGATTATTCCAAATCAATTTTAGTTGAAACTAATTTTTCCTTTTAGAAATTGCCATTCCCTCATTCACCACTCTACCAGCTAGATTGTCAGACCACTATTTAATTATGTTTACATATTGGCGCTAGTGATGTCACCAGACTTTGAAATTAACCAATTCATAAATTGAACCTTAGATGTATGGCAAGCCATGCCTGAGTTCTGTGATCCAGTGGCAATTTTACATAGTTAAAACCAAATTAATTATTATTTTCTGTTTCTGCCTTCTGAGGTCTGCACAGAATTTGGGAAGGAGGCATACAGAAATACAAGGATATATGATGACTTTCCAGCTACTTCCTACAAAATTTTTAAATATTTCTTTAAAGGGGTAAAAAAATAAGAGGTCAGCAAACACTTCCAAAATAGGGACTTTTTCTTTCAAATGTGTTATAGAAAATTATTTCTATGGGCAAGAAAGAGAGAGAGAGAGAGAGAGAGAGGGAGAGAGAGAGAGAGAGAGAGAGAGAGAAAGAAAGAAAGAAAGAAAGAAAGAAAGAAAGAAAGAAAGAAAGAAAGAAAGAAATTGCCTGACTCCAGCAGGATGATCATAATGTCTTTCCCCTCCTCTTTTTTTTCCCTCCTGAACTGCCCTTGGCAACAGAGTTTTTGATCATATTGTACATTCTGTTCACACAGAAGCTAATCAGATGTCAGAAGCTTCCAACCTGGCCGCTATATAGACAAAATGCCTGACTAGATACATCTTTGGCCTGATCCAATGTAGCTCTTCTTGTATTCTTGTGCATTACTTCCAGGAACAATTTATTCTGAAAGTGTGTATCAAGAACCATGCTTTCTCACTATTTAGAAAGACATTTACCATAAATAAAATAAAATATAAAATAAAACTCTCCCCACTTCAGATTGCTTTAAAATAGTGATTACTTTGAAACTGCATCATAACATATATTTTTTTGTCTCAATTTAACAGCAGATTCATAAGATAGTGAGCAAATCCTCTGACTGGATTAGATGCCCATCACTAATGGTTACCAACACACAATAGATGATGAACCACTCACTACTATTGAATTGTTATACTTTGCATTTCACAGGTCTATTGGCAAAGTCAAGATGAAAAAAGAGTGGGGACAGGAGACTTTTTGTGTGTGCATTAAGTTATGTGTATTTATTTTTCCTCAAGAGTGTAGCAAACAGAGCAGTCCATGCTCTGATTTCCCTGAATACATTTACATTCTTTCTTGAGATTTTTCAAAGGGAAATAATGATGTAGTTTGACATTGTAAAAACATTGTCAGGAAGTGAATTAAGTGATTTACTCTCTGATTGGGAAATACTTACTGGATACATGAACTAAAATGTTTGCAGAAGCATGCTAGAGTTCACGCCTGTCTCTTAACCTATTTTAAATGGTATCTCAGTGTAATCTCATTTAAGGCTCGCCTGAATTCTTTAAAAACACTCCCTAGCTTAGATAATATTTTCCTCCTGTACCAAGAATTCTCTTTAGTTTTCCTCCTGCAACAATTACAAGACTAAGGTTATATAAAGATTTTTAAAGAAAAGTTAGAATGAAGCCAGAAAATAATGATGAAATGCGAAGACCAGGAGGCAAAGATTAAAATAGCTGGTTTGAAACACAGTATGTATGTTGAGGTGGGAGTCATCTCCACATCTAGATGTTGGTGGGCTGTACATCCCACCAATCCTAACCAGCATTGCTCATACTAACAAATACTGGGAGCTGCAGTCATCTATCTTGGATTAAAAAAAAAAGTAAAAGTGACCATTATCCTACCACAACCTATTTGGGGTATATGATTCAGCACATTGTATAGGTCCTTTAAATCCCAGACTAAAACCCTGAAGTCTATTCACTGCCCTACTGACCTGGAAGCCACTAGCTGCCACTAGCCTGGGTTTGGAATGAAGAAATGGTCGTGCATTACTTCTCAGCAGAAGTAATACATATGACTTTCTACAGGGGTGGGGCTGAAAGAACAGTAAAGACCACAAAGGCAAGGTAGAAGATCATTTAACTCACCACTGTCCCTAACCTTTCCTTTGGACATGCTAAGGAATTGTAGTCTTAATAACATCTGGATACCAAAGGTTGAAATGAGAACCATTGGAAATAGCACTCAGCTGGATGGATCATATGGTTGCCTCAGGCAACTTCCTGTTTTTCTATGAAAGCCCCATTCTGTTCACTCAGAATGTTGAGGTCTCCAGTGTCCACTTATCATTGACAGAGTGGAAAATTTAGGTTCAGCATAATATAAGTCAGTGTATGCGAGAGGCATCACAATGGCTTGCAAATTACAATTGCAAACCAACATTTAAATAGATCTTGAGTCATTTTCACTCACCACCACACCTAGCCAAAGCAGTAGAGCAATTCCCGGTGATTCAGTAGTAATGACTTTGCAAGTGACCCATATCTCTACCCAGCAGTGAAGCATAAACTTAAGCTTTAAGTATGTGAATTGAAATCAATGGTGTTGGCATTATTTAAATGCAGGAACACTCAGACACTGGAGGAGAACATAAAATTTATCTGCAATGAAATGATGCTCAGAATAGAAATGACTAAAAATAGATTTTCATTGAAGAGCAAATGGTGGGGGTCATAAATCAGGGATGTAATTAGAAAGGGCCTACATATAGAATGAAAACTAGTTTACAATATTTAAATTATGTATATCAATGTAATTCTCAAGTCCACGTGTGTGCACGCACGATTAGTGTAAGAAATACAAGCAGAAAAGGTAAAGGCAAGACTCCATATACCCAAATATAACCTTATCAGTTAAAAATAGGTTAAGATTTGCATGGAAGTGAGGAAATGCAATACAGAATTCAAAGCAGAACTATAATGCACAATACCGTTTATGCTATTGTTAAAAATCATTATTAGAACATTTAAGCTTTTATATGTTAAAAATTAGACAAAAACAGATCAAGAACTTGGAAGTAACTAACTATATAACATAGTACTACTTATTATTATTTTGTATAATAACAAAAGCATAGTTAATAATAATACTCCTTTTCTGATGCAACTGTAGCTGTTTTTCAGTTTAGTTGCTAGTTACAGGAGGTTTCACTCTTTAGGTATTTTTGTGCCACGGACTAGCAGCTTGTAGCATTCACATTTTTAAAATTTAATGAAAAATAACTGTTTCCTTGAATAATGCGGAATTAAAGAAGTTTTTAAAACTGTAACTATAATGGTAGCAAGATATTTTGGATCTATAATGGTAATCAGTTTCCAAAAAAATGTTTTCCAATGTCTCACTGTGAATACATGATGCATCCCAAAGAATATCTTCCTTGCTCTTCTTCTAGATGTGTGATTATAAAAAAAATGAGTCCAAGATTGAGTCCAAGATGTGGGTTCCTGCATGGCAGGGAGTTGGACTGGATGGCCCCTGTGGTCTCTTCCAACTCTATGTTTCTATGATTCTACATCATAGAATATTTCACGTTACTCCATTTCATAATTGAGTTCAGCCCTAAATACACTTATAGTGAAGTGTTAATATGATCTGCTCTTAGATATATCACTCACATCATTTTCTAGTGCTGGATAGGACACCACACCCAAGGAGGAAAGTCCAGTGACTATATTTCCCTGGTGGGAAAAAGGCTTTCAGTAACAGTTCACAACACCATACTTAAGGGTGTGGGCTGAAATCAATGGCAATTAGTCATGATTTACTTTTCACATCAATTGCAATGGGACCTATGTGCAACTAACTCAGTAATGAATCTAACCCTGGATCTAGCTTCACAGGAGCAAGAAAATGTGACTCTGTCAGATAATCTGAATTACATATTACTGTATAGCCACATTTCTTGGGAAGGTGACTTTTACAATGTATGGCTGACATCCTGCACTGAGAGATATAGCTATGGAGCACCTGTAAGCCACCCCCGCCCAAAAAAAGGCCCCACCTGTCTCAGTTCATCAGTGTGCAATGTATAAGAAGGTTGCTGGGTGCATCTCTGCTCATCCACTCCCTCCAACATGGAAGCTGCTGTCTCTATTTCCGCACTAGACTGTCATAGCGCTATGATTCCACTTGCAACAGCCGGCCCCTCCTGAAACTGCAAACCCCAGGATTCCATAGGATGTTGCAAGTCGAATCATAGCGCTATAACAGTCTAGTGCAGAAATGCTCTGTGTTGAGGGGCTGTCCTGCTAAAAAAGTAAGTTAGGAGGGGATGTGTGGATATTATGTATGTAACTATTATAACAGTGAATTGCAATGTCATAAGGCGGACTTATGGTAGGGTAATTACTAAAAAGCCAGCATGTGATAGTGGTTTGGGCATTGGCCTATGACCCTGGAGAGAAGGGTTCGATTCCCTGCTCAGCCATAGAAACTCACTGGGTGACCTTGGGCCCATCACATACTGTCAGACCCGAGAAAACCCTCTGATAGGTTCACCTTAGGATCATCATAGGTCAGAAACAACTTGAAGGTGCACACCAACAACAATTAGCAAACAAGATGTCAACCATATGTTTCCTTCTTGTGGGCACAGCTTGAACATATCTAACCAGTTACTTGTAAATAATTTCTTTTGCCAGTCATAAATGAATCACTAAATTATATTTCATTTGCAATGTAACAAGGGGTAATATCCTCCTTTTTGTAGGATATTGCAGAGTGCAGAGACAACTTTTACTTGCTTTTAAAGTTATATAGACATCAATGATGATGGCAATGAGGACACTGAAGACTGATTCATTTATATCCCTTCTTTTCTTCAATACTGGGACTCAAGGTAGCTTACAATTAAAAAACAAAAACGAAAAAAACAAATGGTTCAAGAATTGGATTGTGTTGTAGTGATAAGGTAAATGGGAAGAGACTATGGCCCTTTCCACACGCGAGAAAGGAAACGGGTGAAAACGGAACTCACCAGCTTTCTTGAGCGTCCGGGCGAGTCCGTCAGGACGAGGAGCAGTGCGAGCTCATCGCTCCGCACTGCTCTGGCGTCCAAAATGGCGGCTTCCAGTTGGTGGAGGCTCTCCACCAACTGGAGAAGCTCGCCAGCCTAAAGCCTGCCCCCAGCAGATCTGCAGGCACGCACTTGTGCGCGCCTGCAAATCTGCAGCGGAGCACAGCAACGGAGCAACACAGAGTCGCGCGTGCCGTGCTTTTTAAAAACCTCTTAAAAGAGGTTTTTAAAAAGCATGCTGTGCGACCAGTTCCGGTCGCTCCGAACTGGACTGAGGTATGGAACTACAAAAAGTAGTCCGCCCCAGTCCACTCCACGATGCAGAAGACCTCTGTCAGAGGTCGCTCTGCTCCGTTTTAATAGCCCGGTGCGGAAATGGCCTATGCTTTGTATCACAGGCCTGTACTGTTCAGAAAAAGGTAAGCATTATAGTTGTTTTTCAGACATAGAGAACTAAACTAAACAGTAACTATAATAGGAACTACCACATTCCATTGACTAAAAATGGGAGCAGTACTTCTTGTGACCTTACATTGGTGTATGAAGAGGTCATGCCAGAAGAGAGAGGGCGCATTGTATTCTAGAATGTCTATCAGGATCCCCCATATACACCATCATATGTCACTGGGCTCTCTAATTCTAATGAGTGCATTGCTACTGAGGATCTCAGCCATGTCATTTATTTACACATGGATTTTGCAGCCATCATTCTGGGAATTTTGTCTAATATGTTCAAATACAACTAAGATATTCCACAGAACATGTGACCCTCGTGTCCTCTTCTGTCTGGATGGAAGAGCCTCCTGAGGTTCACCTGGCAAGATACTCTTTCCCTCTGACTGCCCTCTCACTGTCTTTTGCTCACTCTGCTCCTGAACCCACATTCCCAAGGTAACAAATACTAAAACAGTAGTTACTGGTTATAATCACTAAGAATCATGAATTTAGTCACTGCTCCACTTCTGCCACAAGGATCTAAACATCTCTTTGCAATCCCGTGTCATGCTCTCCGATGCTAAAGTATATAGTCCTCCCTCCACATTCTCAAGTTTGAACTATGAGAACTTGATTATTCATGAGACACCTGCTTGTCTCCCTCCATTCCCTCCCATTCCCCTGCCTTTTGCCAGGCAGGCATGTCTTCCTTCCGAGGACCTGGGCAAAAGGCAAGCTAACTGCAGGGAGCAGCCCTGAATGTGTACCTTTTCCAGTTGTGTCGCTGTCCCCTCCCATTTGCTTGCCTATCACCTGGACACCTGGAAGGTAGCATGTGCAGGTGAAACATAGGTGAATGGGGGCCGGGAGTGAGTGCACATGCCTTCTCCAGGTGGGTGGCTACCCCTACTCCAGTGGCAGAGCTTGGAGAGTGGGGCAGAAGGGGGCTGGGCTATGGCATGAAGAGCATGGCCACTGTGTGTGGGGGCGTGGCTGCAGTGCGTGGGGGCATGGCCAGGGCATATAGGGGCGTGGCTACAGGCTGGAACACCCCAAAAACATTGCCACCCAGGGCGAACCGCCCCCTCCCCGTCCGTACGCAACTGCTCCTCCTATTCGCTTTCCTATTGCCTAGGCTTCTGGAAGGCAGCAGACCTTGGTGAAATGCAAGTGAAGGTAGGAGGAGGCACACTTGTGCACATGTGCATGACGGCCCCTATTTCCTGGGTATCTGGAAGCATGACCAGCAAAATGCAAGCAAGTGGGAGGGCAAGCCCTGGAAGGGAATGGGAGGCACTCACCTGGAGGGGGGGTGTACTTTCACAAGGGTTCTGTGCTCCAAATTCTCGTGAAAGTCAAGGGAACACTGTATTTTGTATCTGATTTCATAACTGTAGGCCACATGGGACATCTAGGGAGAGGAAGACATGGAAAATTGAGGGCATGGGGAGAGAAACCAAGAAGTTTATTACTCTGAAGTTCTCTTTAAGAGTTAGATGAGACAAGAAGGAGATTCTGGAATGTGTGTTGTATGGAAAGAACTTCCTTTTGTAGTACTGAAGGTTGTTTTAATGAAATACTTGGTTTACTTTATTAGATAAGGCGCTTTAGATAATTGACTAGAAAAAAAATCCTTGAGCCTCTGAAAGTCTTAATGTAAGCACATAAGAGCAGAAAGATATCAGCAGTGAAATCCAAATCTGGTAATGTTCTTGTATGGATTTCAGCTTTCTGAAAGATAGACAAATAGATTCCACGTAAATTAATCACTGCAAGAAAAACAATAAGGTGAGAAAATGAAATATTCTTAAGCAGTCTGTCAGAAGAAATATTCACTGCAAAGATGTACTAGGAATACAGTAGGGTAAAGCAACGTGATCAAGGTCAAGGGATGTCTGTTGAACTACAACTTCAAGCGTATCCCACCATGACCTTGGCTGGCTGGGAATACTGAGAGTCCAACAATATCTGCAAAGTCACACAGTTCTGATCCATGCTTTGAAGTGGATACTCAGACATCTTTTATCCCCACTCACATTTGAACATGGCCTTCTAGGAAATCTAGTTGCTGACTAAAGCCTATCTTCAATTGCCAGCTCCAGCTAGAACAGACCATGGAATTAATTGCTGTGTGGTAAGTCAGCTTCTCTATGAAGTAAACTGATGCAGTGGGCCTACTCTAATTGAGTCTAACAATGGGAGTCAGGGCTACAGTAACAGATTATTCAAAAAGCATAAGAACAATTGATACGGTTGTCATTTTTAAAGAATGATTGTGTGGCACTGGAGTCACAAACTGTAAGTTTGTTTCACCTGTTCTCTCTCTCTGTACACATGTGTGTACATTTCAGGTTCTCCACCCTTAACCTCTGACCTGAAGGATATTGACAGCAATGATACTGAACTGCATTGATTTCAATGAGTCAGATAATACCTTATGGCACCAAACACTTGTGTTTCTTTTTTAAGTAAAAAGTACTTAGTGTTTAGCTCATCCTCAGCATTCCTTCCTGGAATGCAGAAGTTATTGGAATGTGTACTAGCTATGCTATTTTAGAAAGTTCTGTTCCCCGGGAAGTAAAACATAAATTTTTTTTGCAGAGCCTATAAAACTGCAAGGCGTCAAAGTACCTGAGGCACATTTCCTTTTCAGATTGAAGGCCATAAAAATGAGGATTGTGATCCAATCTGACACCAAAAATCAGCAAAAATATGTGTATTTGAATCAGTGGCTTGAGGTAAAGATGCTGTTCTGACAAAAGTAGTTTTCTTCAATTCTGAAGCATATTTGTCTTCTTATCATGACTTGTGTAGTTTATTCATAAAGATTTGTAAGAGATTTACCAAAAAAAAGAGGCTGACCTGAAAATTAATTAAGTGAAAACAATTTGATCAATTCCCTCATTTGCTGATTTTTCTATATATATGATATCAACATTTCATACAGTGTATGTATATATAACATTTGTTGTTTTGTGCCTCCAAGTCATTTCTGTCTTAAGGATACCCTAAGGCAACCCTCTCATGGGGTTTTCTTGGCAAGATTTGTTCAGAGGGCTTTTTCCTTTTTCTTCCTCTGAAGCTGAGAGAGTGTCACTTAGTGGCTGAGGATGAAAGAAGGTCACCGAGTGGGTTTCCATGGCTGAACAGGAATTCAAACCCTGATCTCCAGAGTTGTCATTCAATGCTTAAACCACTACACCATGCTGTATCCCCGTATGTAAGGTACTGGATTGGATTAAGTACTTTCTAAAAGATAAGTCACCAAACAAACCAAATTAGTAAATTATCATTATCATCATCATCTCAATATAGGGACAATTTCTGTTGCATTTATGTTCTGTTAAAATCACCACAGCAATTTAACAGTGGCTAGTTTAATACTGACAGATTTCTGAGGAATGTACGTATAAATAATACTAAACTGGGTCATTAGTATTTTTCATTCTCTGGGCAAGGCAGGATATTCTATATGAGCAATTCACACTTTGGTTGAGGCAGCAACCTATAACAGCAACAGCAACAAAATCTGAGCATTGCACCCCAAATTTCATGGAATATTTCTGGCAAGCAACTCTTGGAAACACTCGCTATCAGATCATTTTCAGCACATGACTCTGCCCCCCGGCAGCTGTTAGTTCTCCAGAAGGTCCGTGGACTTTGCTGTTTTCCTACCACATCTCAACTGGATGGTAACTCTTTTATTTGTCCTAGAGTACAGCTATATCAGACCACTGTGGGAAATTTAAATCACTGTCAATTTGATAAGCTGATAACCTAGTGCACAAACCAACCCAGAATGGACTCATCTCTGTCAGGATTAGTAGGAACTGGCCTCTCTGAGCATATTCAGAGTTTAGACAGTGAAGCGAGGCTTCACTGCAGCAGGAGTTTTTAGTGAAGCAGGAAAACAGTTCCAGAGACACATTAGGTTAAGATTAGTGCAGTTATTTATAAGGCTTTCAGCCTTATAAATTCCAGAAAGCAATTAGGAAAGAAAAAACATCAGGAGATAAATGTGTCACACCCAAAATATAGCAGAGATTGCTCCCACAGCTTTGGAAGCATGCCCAGCAGCAGAGAATACCTTAGCAGCAATGCACTGTAGCCAGGAAAAACTCACCTACACCAATTGTTCTCTTCCATCAAGGAGGCAATTTATTCTTCAGTCACAATGTGTACATATTTACAAGATTCTCCAGAAGGCATTCCAGCATCCCTCTGACTGCTCTTTCTGACAGAGCTTCCAGCAGACATATCAGGCACCATGTGCAACTTGCTGGCTAGCTCTCAGCTACATTTATACTCACACTAGCTGATGCAATCCTGCCAGCCTTTGCATTCTGCCCACACCTGATGCAGCCTTCTCCCCTGGTTGCTCATCAGCATGACTCAGCATGACTCAGCTAAAGTCACATGGCTCTCCACAGGTGCACTTAATGACCCACATCACAAAGTATTTTCTACAGGTTTGGTCCAACCTTTACTGACAAAATAGACTGCATTTCCCCTTACAAAGCATAAATAGTCAGCAGTAAAACATGACCACTTAGGAAAAAGTCTAACTGGTGGATTGTGCAGGCAGATCCCAGCCTTTTTAAGGGCTAACTGTCACCCTGAACATATGGGGTGACCCAATCATCTTTCTGGTGTGTGGGCTTCCCCAGTACACAAGTTATAGACATAACAGACATAGCAACCTTGCACCTGCACCTCTGACCACATCACCTCTTTTTCTGCCATCCACTTAAAGGAAACCATGCCTGACTCAGCATAAATCTTTTGACAATCT
Source organism: Cyclura pinguis (assembly GCA_030412105.1). Classification (NCBI taxonomy): domain Eukaryota; kingdom Metazoa; phylum Chordata; class Lepidosauria; order Squamata; family Iguanidae; genus Cyclura; species Cyclura pinguis. The sequence continues at coordinate 163,049,488 of CM059603.1, read as the reverse complement.
CATAGGTGCTAGACTAGAATCTGTTCAGTTCTGGAACCATCCAAGAACTTTAAACTAGTGTTAATTGTATGTAAAACCGTAAGAGATCCTGAGGTTCATTCACCAATGAAACAATTACACATAAAATAAAAATCTGTAACATAGGCATTTACATCCAACTGCAACCCAGCTAATCTTCTTGCGTGACTGTATTTGCTTGGATAAAAGTTGTGCAAGCTACTGTTGACTTCTTATTGCTCTAGCACAGTGGTATTTAAAGTCATGGTACATGGACTAGTGTCAGTCCACAAGCCATCAGCTGTTAGTCTTTGGAGAGTTTCCAGGAAAAAAAGAAACAGTTGTGTCCAATGGGTACTGATCCTTGACACACTAGGGGAAAAATGCCAGTTCCCCCACATCAGATAGATTAAGAAGCACTAGTCTGGAACATGGTAGAAAGTGGAAGTCGCTTTGTTCCCTGCTGCAGTTACTGAATACCTGAAAGACGGAGCAGAATTCTCCCAATCAGAGAAGAGATGTTCACTGCTGCCACTCTTCTCCAGAGGGTACTGGGGTTGCCAGTCTTTTCATGCCATGGAGTCTTCCTTGGAGGGGTAGTTCATAGAACAACACAATGGCCCAAAGAATGTTGTTATTTCAGTGTCTTGAATTGGATTTATTGCCAGCACTTCCTAAAATAAAATCAAGCAACTTTTAATACAACGAAACAGCTTTGAGTCAAATTTAGTGACAGTTCGTCATAGCTTTCAGTGGGTGATGGAAAATCCAGCAAATATCAGGGTGAGTGAAATAATGGAAATCACTTATACCTAGAACTCTTATATTGGCTATGTGTGCATTCCTTGGTACTTTTGCCTGCCCTTTTTCTTTGGATGCTTAAGCTGTATTCCTAAATACTTAATTGAAGTTTTAAGTTACTGCAATGCTAGAAATTTGAGGACAGAAAGAAAATTTCATGAGAGCTTACAGAATTCATATAGGGGCAATGCTCTCATTTTACCCTTTCCCTAGTAGCCACACCCTGGGTCAAATGCTTTTTTAAATCAAGGTGTCCAGTATCATTTGTTAAAAACCACACTAACTGTGTTTTTTTCCATATCATTTCATGTAATCATGACTGAAGTATGCATGATGTGTCCTACAGGCATTAAGCTTCTTCTATGACTAGTCATAGAATATGCCAACATATTCAGCCTTGTTTGCAAACAGAACAGGAACAGCCATAGATCCAGTTTTTCCCCAGTGTGCCATGAATGTAAATAAGTCTGTAAGAAGTGCCTCCAGCAATAAAATACATTACAGCCTTCTGCGACATTATTGTTCCTCAGCTTCAAGTCTAACAGTTCACCCCTCTTCCACATCTTCACATTAAAATCTTCAATTAACCTGAATTTTCAGGTAGTCTAATGATCTCATTTACATTTCCAGACAGTTATTCTGCATCATGCAAACTACAGAAAAACGAAAAGGTAGAGTGCATTCTAGGCAACTCTAGGCAAAACTAGAAAGAGGTTTCTAGTTTTTATATCTTGGCAACTCAGCCTCTCTGCTTTTGGTAAAGGATGAGGACCAAATACAGCAAAAAACTCTGATCCCATAAGCTGCTGGGATCGCAAGATGGATATTTAGGAATGAGCAGAAAGATATCTTTTCCAACGCATAGCACACCATGATTCATAAAGATTATTTCTTGACCCAGGCCATGCAGGATCAGCCCTGTAACACTAGCAATAACTTGGAAATGCAACTAAAGTGCAGTAAACAAAACCAGAACACAGTACACAGCTGGATGGAAAGTTAGCCCTATGAGGAATGAAGCATAGGGCAATACTGAAGACAGATAACAATTGAAATACCAAATTCCCTCAGTGTAGCACAAATTTCTTCATGCAGAGATACGCTAGGCCAACACTACTCCACCTCATGCAGAATAACGACACTGGGCAACTCATGGCAATGACAGGGTGCCATTACGCAATGCACAATGTGCAATACACAGCATGCATCTATGATACACAGTATTGCTAGATACACAACTCAGAGCCTGTTGCTGTCAGCCGAATATGTCTGTTGCACTATTGGGAATAATTCACCTTGCATGCAAAGTATGATATATGTATGCACAGAAAGTCAGCCAATTTATACAGATCTTTAAAAATATTTAATTAAGGGGAATCAACTACATCCACATCATATGGTTTGAACTTGAGACAGAGGCCATTTCTGCACTGCACTGTTATAGTGCTATTATCCTACTTTCAACATCCTATGGAAACTGAAGTTTGCAGTTTAGGGAGGGGCATTTAGAATTCTCAGCCTCTTTGGCCTTAGTAAACTACAAAGCCCAAAATTCCACAGGATGTTGAAAGTAGAATAATAGTGCTATAAAGTGTAGTATGGAAATGGCCAGAGAAGTAAGGTGTTTAATTCAGTTTTGAAATAAATTGAAGAATGGACTCGCACTATTTTCCATCCATAGGATCGCACTGTTGCTACATCAGTGCAACCCTCACCGTACATTAGCTATCACAGGGCTGTCCCTGTTTATAGATTTAGGAGGAGATATACTATAAATATGCAGGATTGTAAGGATTCTTGCTATTCTTATAGCAGGCAGTGGGCAGAGTGTGTCCTGTGGACTGCATGAGGCCCACAGACCAATTTTTTGTTCCCCTAGTCCCCATGACACTCCTAATGTTCCCTCAACACCCTTAACTATCCAAAGCCACAACAAAATGGCCTTCAAAATTTGGACAGTCCCCCATCAGCCCCCTAGGAAAATCAGCTGAATTGTAGCTGAAAATGATACTGAAAATGGCATGATATCAGTTCTTGTTCCCTGGAAAGATGTCATACAACCTGCACAGCAAGCAGTGCAGAGTGACATTCTCTTTGCCCTTATTTTATGTACGTGACTAGTTGATTTTACAGCAAATAGGGCCCAAGATCCATAATAGATTGATCACCATTTTCTCTGATATGTGTACTTGTTCCATTTTTTGTGCCTGTGGTTAAAAACACAGTTTTTAGGTTTATGAAGAACTGTAAAAATGTATTAGATCTAATGGAGATGGTAGTAAGCTGAACCTATACAAACAGTACAAACAATGATATTTCTAGTACACAACCACCAGTTCTCTATTGACTTCTCACAGGACTCTTCTAGAAGTTTTTTCATGTTTCCCTTAGCAATTAGGTGTGTTAAGAAAGCTAATGGATACTGCCTAGTTTCCTTCTCTATGAAAGACATAAGATCTGGTTTGCATGCAAAAGGTTAAATCCTTGTGCCTCTAGCTTGGGTTTCTAAAGATCCCAGGGAGCTGCTTTCACTCAGTAATGAGCTAGATGGATCAACAGTTTGCCTAAACATATAAATTGAGTAAATTTGAGTAAATTGAGTAGCAGCAGGAAGAAGAAGAAGGAGGAGGAGGAGGAGGAGGAGGAGGAGGAGGAGACAAAGGAGATGAAGCAGCAGAAGGGGAAATTAAAAATAAATTTTTATTTCTTACCTGCCTCTCCCAGTGGCTCAACGTGGGATATGTCATAATTAAAATACAACTAAAAATACATAAAACCATTTAAAGTACACTAGTTTAAAATTCATAGTTAAAAATTAACTGGGTAGGCCTTGCTAGAACAGATAGGGCTTTAGAACTTTTTCAAATTCACATAGCATATTTTGCTGGGGAATCTCTTCTGGTAGGTCATTCCGCTGTCTAAAGTCCTCTGGGTGATGCTGTCCTTCGAGATCTGACTGGTTAAAGTAATGGCCCCCAGAGAACATGAACGTACAGAGTGGATTGTACGAAGGAGGCAATCCTGCAGGAAACTTGGACCCAAACCATATAGGACTTTAGAGGTAATAAGGCTCTTTTCGCATGGCATTTGCTATGTGAAAGGGCCCCTGGAGTGTCGTGTGGCTGCGAGGAGCGGTCCACACGATGCACTCACAATCGCGCGATACTCCAGGGCCTGCAGGCGCCGATCACGCACTGTTTCATTTTCGGCTGCAAGCCAAAAATGGTGTGTGATCGCGCATCACTCCGAGGCCCTGCATGCACTTGCCGTGCATGCGGAGCCCTGGAGCTGAGGCGCTCGTGCTTCCTGCCCCAGTGCAGCCTGGGAAAATCCCAGGCTGCACTGCAGAAGGAAGAGGAGGGGCTCTCGCGCGAGCAGGCAGCAGCTGCGGAGCTCAAGGAACCAGGAAGTGAGAGCCTCTCACTAGAGGCTGCTCACATGATCCTCGCACCCCAGCTTCACAGGAAGGTGAGTTGCAGAAAGGGCCTAAGACTTTTAACTTTGCCCAGAAACTAATTGGCAGCCAGTGATGTAATATCAGTGTGATATGCTCACCCATCGATGTACATGTAACCAATCTGGCTGCCATATTTTGGACCAGTTAGAGTTTCTGAAATTTGTACAAGGGTAGCCCAACGTACAGCACATCACAGAAATCCAACGTCGAGGTTACCAACATGTACACTACCATCTTTAAGTCCTCCTAAATATTAGGAATCCTGCTCTGAAGCTGATTTGAAATAGGTTAAGGAAGTGTGTGTCATCCAAGACCACCTGGAGCTGGAAGGCAACTGCCTTCTCGATCGTCTTGCAGTACATACTGAAGTATATATAATGGTAGAATACAGTATGTGTCTATTTTTGAGATTTTAGCAGCATACAGTGTCTTGAGATCATCAAACAGCTGATATACATTTCAAGATCAGCAAGTTCTTTCAGTGGCCTTGGAATAATTTCACAGCAGTGGACACTTAGCACAGAAGTATATGCAATTACTTTGTGCCTCTAGAACTTGTGTCAGTAAAAGGAAGTTTTCCTAGAGCATTTATGTTGCTATAGAGACAAAAACTAAAAAAACAAAAACAAAAGGTTAGAATTTTGCTATCCAAGCCTTTCTTGAGCGTAGGCATCAAAAATACTCTTCAGGCCAAAAGTGAACATGCTTTGCTCATCAGAAGTAAACATAAACACATAGAATTCTTTTGATATCAAAGACAGAGCCATAAACAGCTAAGCGAGTCATTTTTTCCATCTAGCTATTCTGACTACCCCAGAAAATTATTTTTAATTAGCCAGGTGTCTAGCTTCTGTTTTTTCTGCTTCTGAATGAAAAAAAAAACCTGGAATTTGAGGTTCTAAGATTCAGATTTTCCAGTTTAGCTGATTAATGCCTGGCATGAAACCAGGCAGCTGGAGTGTGCTAAGGTGGCTTTAAGCTAAATTTACAGCCCACTGGATCTGTAGTAGATCAGACATTCAGGTGAAACGCTTTCATATACCTTTGTCAGGGCAGCATAGGCTGTTGTAAAGATAGAAACCAAACGGAAATACAGGAACAGAACCAGGTACATCTAGAAAAAGCAATGTCACCATGAACTGTCTTGATGCCCTTATAATATCTGTATTTCAAAAAGTCTGCCAAAAGGAGATACTTTTTGAAAACCTGGGATACTTTTACCTGTGTTTCATAGGTATACTTTAATTGCTGTAAAAAGCCATAGTGTTCCACCATCTGTGTTTATGCATTCTATGGTGAGATTGCAGGGTGACATACTGCTGTCATGTCAGTCAAAACAAGACGTCTGTTTTCTAGGGTATTCTGATAATAGGAGCAAATATATCAATTTATTACTGTTATTGTTTGTATGAAATTGCCTTCTCTGTTTTTCAAGGCAAATTGCAAAGCATTCAAATGCATACCAAATGCTAATTAAAGCAACCACATTATTAGAATCAAAATGAAAACTCCCTTTAAACATTAAATATTTCCAAAGGCTTGGTAGAACAGGTGCCTATATTTTTCTAAAACCCAGTAAAATGAATCAAAACCCATGTGGGAGCCTAGTGGATGCCATCTGTACTGAGGTTGCCACATTTCAGGACACTAGTTGGAACTTCAAGGAGTTGCCATGCTTCTCCAGGTCTCCGCAGAGGAAGATAAATCTCATGGTAAATGTTACTGGAAGAGAAGAAAATCCCATTTTTGTATGTGAGGTGGTTTTGAAACACTTATCTCCACATATTCCCAGTTGGCATAGGACTGTCTAGCTCCATATAAAGTTGTTTGTACATCTTGTGCTTGTGCAACATCTGTGCGCCAAAAAATCAGGAGGGAAGGGACTGAACGAGGGGGAAAGATGGTAGATACATGCACATGGGACAATTTGGAGCAAAATAGGGAGTAGAGTTACAGCTCATGAACTTTCTTGTTATACAGGCCCACTGGCAACAATGGCATAAGACCTTCCAGAAGCCCCAGAAGCAGCATAGAACCTGGAAGAAATTCCCCACATGTCATGTGTGCTGTTTATTTCAATTATTTATTTCCCAATCTTCAGCCAGAAAGGCTCCCAAAGCTGCTTACAAATTGTTATCTTGACAGTTCCCTTTCTTCAAGCTTACAAAGACATGATGCACAAGGAAAGGGAAATGGTTGTGGGGAGGGAGAATAAGTTCAGCAGGTGTTGGCTGTTGTTCTCTCTCTTCAAGGCCAGGGCAGGGGCACTTGGGATGGAAACAGGGTCTTTCATTGGTTGCTGAGCCTAGACACAATGGAGCTGTGCCTGACTGTTGTTCTCTCTCACTATGGCCACAGCAGTGGCAGTGGGGATGGAGGCAGAGCCCTTCATCAGTTGCTGGGCCTGGGCATGATGGCACTCAATAAGGAATGATGACAACTGCTACAGCAACTTGTTATATTTTGCCCAGCCTTTGAAAAATGTATTGCTTCTTTGCCCCTGAGTCTGGACTACCATATTGCTTAGTTGGCTGGGTTTTATTCCAATTTTGGGCCTATTGCCCTGAAACTCCATTTACATACTCAGCTGACCCAGAAATAATTCTGGCCTTCTCTGTGATATCACAAGAGCCCACCTGCCTTCATTTTAGGTTTTGCCCAGAAGTTTCAGGGAATAGGGTGCTGCTGATCCAGAAGACCTTTGCATATACAGTCCTCCTTCCATATTTGCAGGTTTGACCTTTGCAAATTTGGTTATTTGTGAGATGCACACATGCCTTCGCCCCACATTCTCCTCCTCCCATTCCTTTGCATTTTGCCAGGCACTGAGAAGGAAAGCAAGTGCCCAGGCAAAAGGCAAGGAAATGCAGGGAAGAGGTATGTGTGCCTGCCTGCCTTCCTTCTCTCCACCAGAGCTTCTTCCTTCCATTCCCTGCGTCTGGTCTTGGTGCTGAGAACTTGTGCTGAGGCAATAGGCAAGTGAATGGGGGTGGGAAGGCCTTTGGTTTCCCCTCCACAGCTCCCTCTCCCATTCCCTTGCCTCTGGCCCCAGAGTGCAAAAAGCAAGGGAATGGGGATTGCAGGAGGGGGAGTTATCTGTGGTTTTTCCACTTTCATGACCTTTGTGGTCTGTTTTGGAAATTCATCTCAAAACTGTAAGGAAAAGGAAACATTCTACAAATGTCATGGGGCTACCCTTCCAAAATGTGAAATGTAGATAGTCATGTCCCCAAAATATATCAGCTGTCAGTAGGGTTGATGTAAGAGAAATAACTTCCTTGTCCTAGTTTCTTATTCTTACAAGAGATGAGAGAATGAGATGGAAACAGAGATGGGGTGTGTCTGTGAGAGAGAAAGAGAGATAATCCTGCATTATTTCAGTGGTGGAAGCAACACTGAAACCAGGAATGGAAAGCTCACAGCCTTGTTCTTCTTCCAGCTGTGACATCACTGTTGTCAGGAGACTTACAGTATGTTATTGGAGTTGTTATTGTATGCCTTCAAGTTGTTTCTGACTTATGGCAACCCTAAGGTGACCCTATCATGGAGTTTTCTTGGCAAGATTTCTTCAGAAGGGGTTTGCCTATGCCTTTCTCTGAGGCAGAGAGAGTATTACTTTCCCAAGCAGGAAACCCAGTGTATTTCCATGGCCAAGCAGAGATTCACACCATGGGTCCAGAGTTGTACTCCAAAACTCAAACCTCTACACCATGCTGGTTTCTTGTATGGGAGAGGAAACCAAAAGCATTAGCTGGCAGGGCAAGGCTGGGAATATCTACCACTTTCCATTCAAACCTTTTTCTTCCACACAGAGCAAGAGAAAAACAAAATGAAGATCAGCATTCCTGGTCAATGTGTGCCTCCAAAATTCACAAGGCCAACATGCACCTCTAGCTTTTATGAAGCAGCTTGTGAATCCAGTCAAAATGAGTGGATTGATGGGAAAAGGGCAGATAACTCCAGAAAGATCTGCTTCAGCCTTCCAGAGCTGAACATAACCTCATAGTGGTCCTATGCAGCCAATTCCCACCAACCTCCTCAACATTTCTAAACAATTTATAAATTAAAGTTTGAGGGTCAGCTTATAGTATGTGTGGGGAATTTTTGACTCATGGGCCACATGCAGCCCCAACCCCTTCTTTGTGGCCTCCAAGTTCCTCCTGACATGCCACTACTCTTTTTTTAGTCAGTAAAAAATTTCTGGAAACATAGGCCCCCCAGCGCAACTCAATTGTCACTCTTGAGGACCTTCCACATAACACAATTATAGCATTATGATTCCATTTTAATTGCCACAGGTGCATTCTATGGAATCTAGGAATCTGTAGTTTGGTGAGGCCCTGGAGCTCTCTGACAGAGAATTTCAAATATGCTTCCCTAAACTTCAGACCCCAGGAATCCATAGGATGGAACCATGGCAGCAAAAGTGGGACATAATATCACTATAAATGTGTAGTGTGATGGGGTCCCTGAAGGCCTTCAGGAGCAGGAGGTGAATTTAAAAAAAACCCACCCCTACTTCTCACCTACTTTCTACACCCCTTCAGCCCCAGAAAACCCCCTGATATGTTTGTCATAAGTTGGAAACAACTTGAAGGCACACAAAAACAACAACACAACCATTGAACTCTGCCTGTCCCTAGCTATGTGACAGTGGCCTTTTGTTGTAGTTCATTTTCAGAGAGATTTTGGATGCAGGAGAACAATAAAGGTGATTTATTTTCTGGAACTGAACATAGTCCAACATTGAGAGTGCATCCAGATGCCATATTCTTGTCACCCCAAAACATAGGAGCCACCAGGGCCACCCCATGATGTCAATACCTCCTTGCAGAAGTGGGGAATGAATTACTTCAAAGAGGAGGCTTGCAAGAGGGGAGTAACTTAACAAGACCTTTTCTACCAATGTTTACGGGCTGACGCAGGAAAAGAACCAGCCAAGGATTCAAAAGTAAGCTAAAAATGTGTTTTATTGAGGGGGAATTCACTCATGTATGCAACAAGGTACACACAGTCACACATTCACACAAGACCTAACTGAAGGATAAAGGGGAGGAAAAATTATAGAGAGGCTGAGTGGGGTTTGGGGGTTTATAATTACCAGTCCAGAAGAGCAGTGAAGAAGTTGAAATGTGACTTAGGCCTTTTTTGTGCTTGGTGAAGAAATCGCCCTGTACCGGTACTCACCTGACCGGAGTGCTCCACTGGCAGGTCCAGGCTGGTCCGGAGCAGTGTGTGGCCACGCTCCGCACTGCTCCGGGGACGAAAATGGTAGCTTCCAGTTGGTGGAGGCTCTCCACCAACCAACTGGAAGCCGCCATTTTCGTCCCCGGAGCAGTGCGGAGCGTGGCCACACACTGCTCCACCAACCAGTGAAGCTTGCCAACCTAAAGCCCGCCCCCGGAAGATCTGCAGGCTCGCACTGGTGCGAGCCTGCAAATCTGCACCGGAGCGCGGCCACGGAGTGGCGCGCTCCGTGCTTTTGAAAGACCTGTTTTAAGCGGTCTTTCAAAAGCACGGAGAACGACCACTTTGGGTCATTCTGGAGCGGGCTGAAGTCCAGAACTACACAAAGTAGTCTGGACCCAGTCCGCTCCCAAGTGCAAACATCCTCCCTGGAGGACGCTCTGCACCGTTCTAAAAACAAAGTGCGGAAAAGGCCTTAGACTTCTGTCTAAGGGCAGACCGGATCAGGATTCAGAGCAACATAGCGGGGTCCAGCATTTCATCTGACTGCACCTGACTTCTCAAAACCAAGGGTTTATATACTCTGTTTCTCTTCCTGAAGGGATATGGGTTGATTGCTCTCCCAGCCTAGTGGACAATGGGTGCTGCAAAACAGACAATGAGATCTGGAGTGGACTGGAGTGGCATTGCTTTCAATGTCTTGGTCGAATGGGGGTTTCTGGGCCAAGCTGCAGTAGGATATGCACACCACAGGAGTCCTTGCCTCTGTACCTGTTTTCTGAGTTGATAGAATTAGCTCAGAGCTATTAAGTCAAGCTTTCTTGGCTAATTTCAGTGAACTTTTGACCTGACCATGCTGGAGTCATCTCTGACTTATTCTCAGCCAATCTTCCTTTCCACATGGCCTTTCCAGCCATGAGGGAGTATATTTTATGCCAACACATCTGCCAATTAATATATTTTGCCAATTAGACCATATCAAAGCATGGAGATGTACAGTCTGGTGATATTCTCATGCACCCTGCTGAGCTGTGACAGGCAGGTACTGCACCCAGAACAGTATGTTGTCCCACACAGCAGCCTCCATCTGTCATGTGGATCAGGACTCTATGGACTTCAGAAACAAGAAGCATCACAAATGCCTTTAGGCTCTGTGCTAGCTAGATGCAGTTAGAAGATGTGGTAATGAAGGCAAGCAATCCTCGAAGGAATGCAAAACAGAAAGGCAATGGACTAGAAGCAGAGATGGCAGACACACAGACAGTCTCTCATTATCAGGAAGACTGGGTGAGAAAAAATAGCTCAGAAGGAAAAACATTGCTAGGAAATCTAAGGGCATGGGAGGTGATTATAGCAGTAGAATGTTTACTTCCAATTTTTTGTTTTTTTCCCTTACAAGATGCAGACTCATCTGATTAACTCACAAAATACTGCAGCTTCTGCCCAACTTTCTGTGGAAAAGAAAGATTGTTTTTCACACATTTCAGAAAAGCTATAAAGTGCTTTGCAACTGCTCCAGCTCTTGCTTCCAAAAAAAGTCCTATGTCAGTTTTCCCAAAACAGCTTGCTTTCCCCAGAAACATCATTACAACAAAGCAGCTTGTTTGTTTTTTTAAATGGCCATCACTCTAAATGTCTCAGCTCAACTTCAGTTCAGTTGAAACGTTTCTCCTGCCTTTGTGTGTGAAGTGCATAACTGAATTTTTCCTCCAGTTTCTGTACAGAGTATATAATATTTATGCAGGCTGCTTTCCCTGTCTTGTAGATTGGACCAGAATGTGGGAAGACTACCAAAGTCTAAGTGGAAAACTCGGGAGATGATTTGCCAGGCTGTGTATTGTCCCAGAATGACAATGTTTCTCTCAATGCAGTGCCTAAATAGAGAAAGAGGTGACATGAAAAATCAAGACAGAAAATACAGAGCGAATCATGGGGTGGGCAAAGTACAAGATGTGTTTGTTGTTGTTGTTGTTGTTGTTGCCATTTTTGTTGTTAATTTTCCCACCTTTTTCCTAGGGATTCAAGGAAGCTTACAAAAGTTAAAATGAGTAGAGCTATTATTCATTGTACAAAAGCTACAAATATATTTAAACTATCAACAAAATTAGAAGACATTAAAAACAAATCATTGAAAACAACAAAAACAAAAACAAATCACACAGCAGATGATAGGGCCTATCTCCCAGAGCAATCAGCCCCCAAAGACCTGCTGGAACAACAAGGTCTTCATTTGTCTCCAAATGGATAGCAAGGATGCCAGCCTAAACTCTCTAGGAACAGAGTTCCAAAGCCTGGAAACAGTTACCAAGAAGGTCATGTTCCCATCAGATGTACCTGTAAGGTAGTGGGGCTGAAACAGTGATTTCTGCAGAAGAACTCAAAACATGGGCAGGCTCATCTAAAGAAGTATGTTTCTTCAGATAACCTGGAACTGAGCCATATGGTCATAACCAGCATTTTGAATTGTGCTCGGAAACAGACCAGCAGTCAATAGAGTTGTTTCAATAAAAGAGTTGTGTGCTCCCTGAAGCCAGTGACAGTTAACAGTCTGGTTGAAGCTCTTTAAACCAGCTGAAGTTTATGAAATTCTTCATAAGCCCCACATAGAGCATGTTACAGTAATCCATATGGGATGTAACTAAAATAAGTGTCACCATGGCTAGATCTGATGCCTCAGGGAATGGGTGGATCTGACACAGAAGCCTTAACCATGCAAATCTATTCCTAGCTATTGCTGAAACCTGGTCTTCCAGGATCAGTGTTGGGTCTAGGAGTACACCCAAGCTGTGAACCTGTGTTTTCATGGGGAGTACAGCCCTATTCAGCACAGACTGAATCCCTGTTCCCCAGATTTGCTTTTTGAGTGACCAGGAGCACCTCTGTCTTGTTTGGATCAAGTTTCAGTTTGTTTGCCATCACCCAGTAAATTACTGATAGATGCCAGCTTAGAGGCAAGAGAGCTTCCTTGGATTGAGGTTGAAAGGAGGAGTAGAAAGGAGCCATTCTGATGGGACTGGACCCCAAAATGCCAAAATACCAGTCCCAGTGCTTTAATTATATTTAAATAACATGTAGGATGAAACAGAACCTTGAGGAACATCACAGGTCAATGGCCAAGGAATTGAACAACAACACCTCCTAGGCTCATTCTTCTCGGAAGGAAAAGTAAAATGCATATGTGATACAATGCCTCTAAGTCCCATCCCAGCCAGGCATCCCAGAAGGATAATATGGCTGATAGTATCAAAAGCCACTGAGTGGTCCATAAGAACCAACAGGCTCACACTCCTCCTGTCCAGTTTCTGGTGTACCAAAGCTGTCTCTATCTGAAATGAGACTGAAATGGATCTAGATAATCCAGGCCTGAAACCAGATGGAAATGGATCTACAGAATCCATTTAATCCAGAAATCCCAGTAGGTGAGTGGCTGTCACATACTCTAGTACCTTACCCCAAAATGAAATATTGGAAACCAGTTGGTGGTTGTCCAACATAGAGGTATCCAGGAAGGGTTTTTTCAACAATGGTCATAACTGCCTCCTTTAAGTATAGTGGAACTCTTCTTTGTTTTAGCAAGGCATTGACCACTCCTCCTACCCACTCAGACAGTCCCCATCTGGCATTTTTAATAAGCCAGGAGGAACAAAGGAATAATACGTGGGTAGTGACCTTCATCTCTCCAAGAATCTTGTCCACATCTTTGGGCTGTAACACCTGTAAAGTATTCATTATCTTTAGACAAGTGGAGACTAGAGTTACATGCACTAAAACTATATTAGTCATAGCACTACAGGTGGAGTGGATCCAAGCAATTTAATCTGCAAAGTAGCTGGTAAGTTGTCCCTTCAAAATAAGTAAACAATTATAAATGCTTCATACAGCAGATACAGCTTTGTTGGAATGCTTCTTTTTTTTCTCTTTTTTTCAGGACCCTCGCAAAGAATTCACTTAAATCTTCTAGTTTTGAAATATCGAAAATTTGGATCTTCTGCAAAGCAGCTGTTTATTGACGGTTTCCCTACTAATTCTTGGAAAATTACAACATTTCTGTGCCTCAGAAAAGTTACAATTGTTTCTTGCTAAGCTGGTTAGCAGTGAAAAGTGAGAAAGATGGTTTGCACTGAAAAATACTGAAAACTCAAAAGGTTTCCAGAGAACCATTTGTTGGATGATATTTTATCAGAGCTTGTAAAATTAGTTATAGAACATAATGAGTTGTTGTTATTGTTCTAGGGCCCAAAAAATAGTTTGTCAACATTATTGTAACCATCTTTTAAAGAAAAACAATTATTTGAGCTCATCTTTTCAACAGTAACAGTTCCCTTTTTAAAATCTACATGCTACGAACCACTGGCTGGTGGTACAAAACACATTCCATTCCTGACCAGCTCATTAACATTTAAAATAGAGTGTGAGTGATAGTCAGCACCTGGACCATGAGATTTTCTTCCTCCAGTGTTAGTGAAACCACATCTCCATAAATACAACAGTACCTCAAATTTATAGCTCAAATGCAAAGGAGTGATTTCCAATTACACTGCGATTATAACACAATGTAGATATATGTTCGTTATGAAGGAATGGGTTCGATTAAAAGTAACTCATTTCTATGGCTCATCATTTTTCACTCTTTGCTGTCTGATCAAAGTGGCGGTAGTGCTCTTGTGGAAAGAAAATCCTGGACAACTATTCACTGAATCAATGCTAGTCGGAAATGTTTTGCTGTATGAAAAGTCACTGAGCTCCTTGCCTTTACCCTCCTCAGACTCCCAACTGCATCCAGTGCTTTACCTCTTTAGGAAATTAAAATGTAAGGATTTGATTTTCTCTCCCCACAACTTTGTGAAGTCCCTACGAACTCTGCCACAGACTTCAGCAAAAGCAGGGTCAGGCTCTGAGTCATCCTTCAGCCAAGGACAACTTTCTTTGAAGAACTGTTTTCATGAGGCAAGTGAACAGCTGCTGCCAGCTTCCATATAACCAAGGGAGTGATTAAATGTTAAAAATATGCAGAAGTCAATGGCAAGGTTTTCCCCTGTTAAATCTTTTTTTATTATTTTTATAAGATATGGATACTACTTCCCAGTTTAAAGACCTCTACTCCCTGTCCCACAAGCTCAAAACACTCTGGTATTTAGAACCTTGATACATTTCAAATCATATTGGATGTGCACTCAGAACTAATGGTTCACAAACTCTCTGGTAGCTGAAGTCTCTCTAGTCAACAGACAAGAGCATATTGTGAGGGAATATTGGCTATTTTGAGAGGTTAAAGATGACATACATTCCATGATTCAGAGCTCTCACATATGTTTACATATCCACGTCTCAGTTCTGAGGTAACCAAATAAGGACTGAGAGAGATTCCCAATTTAAACTTAGTGTCCATGTGAGTCTGTTGCAGCCAGCCCAATTTCTTGGCAGCTGCTGTGTGACCAGTAGCACTGGAAGGCTGGCCCAAAGATAATTGTATATGTTACAAAACCACAGAATATTATGGTTGCTCAAGAAAGGTTTGGCACTGAGACAGCAGGAATGTTGCATGTCAGGATTGATGTGATTTGGCAGGGACCTATGGAGAAGCTTACACAATGCTTGCCCACCCTCTGCTCTGCTCTCGCCAAAGAACTTTTAGTCCCCCTCCATTATGAGGGCTGAAATCACTCTTCAGAACTTCCAATATGTACTTAAAAATAGATGGAACCCTACCTCATTTTTCCTTCAATCTGAAACCAAACAGTTTACACTGCACATAGGAATGTCACATCCAAATAAACCACAATGTTTACCTCTCACGTATCAGTCGCATGCATGTGGTGGAGGCAGTGGACTGAAGTGGCCTCCACCCCCATTGAGAGAGAGAATCGGTGAGTTTGTTCAGCTGGTAGCTGCACAGGTGATGATAGTGAAGTACAGATCACTGGACCAATTGCCAGGGCAACTAGGACAAACTCCCACGATCATTCCAAAATGTTGACCTGGTTTCCTGAATGACTGTGCTGCACTCTTTTGCAAGTATTGCAAGTATAGCTGAGACCACTGCTATTGCAAGCACAGGTGAGATAGCCGATAAGAATACAGACTTTGAAAGCTGAAGATAATACCCCCTCCCCCGGGCAGTTTTGTGGAGAGCTGGCCAGTGTGTTTAGAGAAAAAGAGGAAAGCAATGCACTGGAGCAAGGAAAACTATCTTTTCTTTAGTCTGAGGCCCTACCGGAGGTCCATAACCCAGCATGGCCATAGAAGGTAAAACACAGTGGAATTCCAGAGTTGTTTCCAAAGTGGAAGGATCAAGCTAAATGACCAGCTGCAAAGTTTTCTTTATTTGTATTTGTGCCTAATCCAGGACACGACAGACTTTTGGACACAACACTTGCACCTCTGTAAAGACATCAGAATATGAATCTGGTAGAAAACATATTTTGTATGCAAAAGGTCTCTGGTTCAACCCCATGAAACTCAGGTAAGCCTAGGAAAAAAATCCCCACCTCAAATGTAGGAGAGCTGCTATATGAACCACTGGTTTGACTCAGTGTAAGCTAATTTCCGTATATAGAAATAGAGTAAGGTCAGCTGTGGACAAGGCAAAGCAGGAATGGACTCATTTTAAATCTTTAACAACTTAAACATACAGTATGGAATCTGGTTATGCCTACAGAATATTGATCTCATCTGTATTTTCTTGATCTGAGCATAAACTGAAGCCATTTCCGCACTAGACTGTTATAGTGCTATTATTCCACTTTCAACATCCTGTGGAATCCTGGGGTTTGCAGTTTAGGGAGGGGCCTCAGGCAGAAGGAATAACAGCACTATGACAGTCTAGTGTGGAAATGGCATGATAGCTGTATTATAGAAGCTGAGACTGGGGTCTCTAAATAAGGGAATTCCTGGTTCAAGTCTCACCTTACTTATGATTCATTCACTGTTTCCATTTTTGGAGTCTGAATGCTTGCAACAAATACTGGATTAGGCGGACCTTGCTGGATTAGGTGGACCTTGGTCTGAGCCAGAATAACCAAAAGTTGGAAAAATTACTTTTTTGGCTACAACCCTAGGGTTTTTAAGTGAGCACAGCCAGTGACAAGAAAATTCTGGGAGTTATAATGCGAGGCTAGAATGCTTTTGGATGCTAGTAGAACATCAAGTTCAGACAGCATATTTATGCCAGAAATCTGGGGGGCTGAAGGATGCCCCCTTTCTTCCAGTCATGCAATGAGAACTGGATACCAGCACAGCACAACTTTACAGCCAATTTGTGGCTTTTGGGGTTGAGGGATGAATATATAACCAGCTGCATCCATGCTTTCTACAAAGAAGTACTTGGTACTTCCTTATACAATGGCCAAAAAAGTACTTATGCAGGTATGACCCCTGGTTATGCCAGTGAAAGTCACCATTAGAATTCCAGGCACCCAAAGTAACTTTTCTAAGTCTGAGCCATGACTGCTTTACGCACAAGTGCATTTTCAGTGTGCCGAAAATTTAATTGTTTAGGGACCTGCATTTGTACTTCTGCTTTGAAAATTTAAAATCTATCCATATGCTCTTGAGGATGAGGAATGAACAAGAGTTAGAAAGAGTGAGAAAAAAAGTGGATGATGCAAGGCTGAAGTCAGTCTAACCTCACTATACAGCCTGTATTCAATTATCTCTCAGACTGAAGAATTGCTCCCTTGCAGTCCTCAACTCCATGCTGATGGAAAGTACCAAAATATAATAAGCCAGCAATTTTTCATGCCTATTTTCCAGAATGTCCTTGTCTGTGCTTGAGCTCTCTGCAGGTGCTTCAGTAACAATTACATTTAAACACAATATTTGCAGCTTCTTAATCAGAATTGTAAGCAGGCTTGGCATTGGTCTTTTAGATTACTGTACTGAGTTATTTTTCTACTTTAATGTTTAGTAATATTAGTCAGATTAAATTTTTCTTCATTACTACGGTCATAGTAAGCTAGGTAGAACAAAGCTTTTCTCTGCTGGCAGTTGGTGTTTCAGATTCCAATTCGCTTTTTAGCAAACTGTGGCTGGCATCCTGTTGGTGTTTGATGCCAATTTACAGTTTCCTTATGCATGCAATTGTACTTTTGGCCATGGCATAACATGCATATATAGTTCACTGTTGTACAAATGGAATTCCACAAATGTATCTGTTGCATAGAGAATTATGCATTCTTGGATGGTGCATAACTACTCAACAGTACCTTCAATGTACCACCTGATACAGTGGGATTGTGGAAAAAACAAACACATTCTCAGATACACACAAAAGATACACGATGTCAGTATTTAGTTGTTACCCCCAAATGTAGGTGACACAGAGGTCCACCCCCAATGCCAGCACCTCTTTGTAAAGATGGGGAATATTTGCTCAAATTGGGAGACCTGCAAGAAGGGGATAACCTAGCAAGATCTTTCCACCAATGTTTACAGGATCTCCACAGGGAAGAACCAGCCAGAGATTCAAAGGTAAGTTCAAATGTATTTATAGGGGGAATTAATTACACACACACACAATCCAAACAGTCACATAATCACAGAAGACTAACTGAAGGAAAAAGGGAGGAAAGGTTTTGGAAAGCAAGATTCAGGGCATCATGGGTAATATTTACCAGTCTTGGAGAGCAGTGAAGAAGCAGCAATGTGGCTTACACTCATCTCTAATGACAGTACACAATTGAGAATCTGAGTGACAGTGTGACTATCAGCAAGCAATGTACTGCATCTAGCTGGCCAAAACTGGGGGGGGGGGGGGTTATACATAATTTGTGCCTGAAAGCCATGGGTGGGAATTGTTCTCCAGTGAAATAAACAATGGAGTTTGCGGAAAGGACAATGAGGTCTGGAATGAATTAACAATCTTAGCATGAAGTGACAAAGGAATGATGGATGTCATGATAGCTCTGTAATGGTTGGACAGGTGTGAGGACAATGGAGAGATTTACAGGTCAGTGGGAAGAGGGATTGAAACAATCAGCGGTTTGGTGGAAACATCCCAGTTGCTATTGTCCAACAGGCATAGTTATTAAGGGTAGCTTAAGCCTATTATCTCTAGAATTACCTGGTGATTTCCTGACTATGACCTGGCTACACCTAGAGGGGATCTATGAGCTACTTTGCAGTGTACGTGTGTAGCCAGCTTCTTCCTCTTGTCCAGCTTGGCCATCCAGTCACATCCAAATACATTTTATATTAAAATCAATCAATATATTTTGCCAATCAAATCATATTTTTCCAATTAAACCATATCAAAGTGTAGAAGTGTACAGCCTGGTTACACAGCAGAAAAATGGGTAGTGCAACCATCACTTAACTACGTGAGAGTAGATTTACACTACACAAGCATGATGTAGAATCTCAGTTTATAATTCAATAATGCTAAAAAGCAAGCTAAAAATTGCTAGTAAAAATTCAGTGTTCTTTGTTAATTCTTTAAGAAAACACCCATGCTTGCTTATATTTCTCTAAGTAACAGTTACCTATTTTGTGTTCGTGATAATTACTTAGTCACGATTTTGATATGATTTCCACAATCATAACTCACCCTGAGAAGGGCAGCCATTCTGCCAATGATAAGAGAAGGGCAGCCATTCTGCCAATGATAAGAGTGTGACTGAATTATGTTTCCATCAGGTTGGTGGGGTAGAAGTTACTTATTTAAGTACATACTTAAATATGAGCTGATACAGGATTCCACCTTGAATTTTGGAACTGCGTGTCTGCACAAAAGTACATTCCACTTTGTTCAGTGAGGTTCATTTCCTGCAATATGTGTTAAGAATTTAGACTTAGGGTATATAACTGTATATAACCAGAGTTATATACAGAATACTGGGATTTGTAGTTTGGTGAGATGCTTAGAATTCTACAGCAATAGGGCTCACTGGCAGAGAAGTCAAAGTCTCTCATTAAACTGCAAATCCAAAAAGTCCATATGACTGAGCCATGGCAATTAAAGCAGAACCAAACTCTGGTAACAATTTGGTGCAGTTATACCCTTAAAGAATCATCCTACACTTCCTTGGTAGACCACTGAATAGCCATTGGATACAGTAGAACACCTGCCATCACTTGCTGCTTCTGCTCTTTCTGCAATAGGAAGTAAAAAAGGGGGCAGGTCAGCATGACCTCACACCATTCTATGAAATTTATGTATGTATGTATGTATTTATTTATATCCCAGCATGGTGCCCAACATTCTTAAAAAGTACAGAGCTAAGATCTTTCTTTTACTTCTGAATAATACAAAAAAGGGAATGGGAAGATAAAACTAAAGTAGTTAGTGTGGTGTAGTGGTTTGAGTGCTACAGCCCTAGAGACCATGGCTTGATTCCCTATCCATTCGATGACCTTGGGTGCATCACAGACGCTCAGCCCTGGGAAATTCTGTGATATGTTCACCTTAGGGTTGCCTTAAATCAGAAATGACTTGAAGGCACACAACAATAAACTCAGTGGTGGTAGTGGAACTGGTGGAGAGGGGGAAAGCCAGCCAGCCATTAACATTGTTTGTTCTTCCTGATGTGAGTAAAGAAGTGCATAGGAGTTGACAGGACTGACTGCTCTCGCAACTCTCCATAGGATTCTTAGAAAACCACTTAATACTGTATTTGAAGAAGTGGGTTTATATCCACAAAAGCTCCCGCAAAAATAAAAACCAGCTAACTTTAAAGGCAATGTCACATTTTTTTCTCTCCCGTCTTTCATCCTGGATCCAAACTACAGGAAAAGAGATTCCACCTAAACATTAGGAAGAACTTCCCGACAGTAAAAGTAGTTTGACAGTGGAATCTGCTGTCTAAGCATGTGGTGGAGTCTCTTTCTTTGGAGGTTTTTGAACAGAGGATATATAGCCATCTCTCAGGAGTGCTTTGACTATGTTTTCCTGCATGGCAGAGAGTGGTACTGGATGACCCTGGTGGTCTCTTCCATCTCTATGATGCTATGATTTTTATGCTACAACAGATTAACACAGTGACATCTTTGAAAACTAGAATTCTGTAATTCTTTTTAAGTGATTCAGCAGACTAATCCAGGGAAGAATTCTGATATTCCTTCAGTTCCCAAATTTCTACTATTGCAAAGAATACATTCAAAATCTTTCAACCCTAGAATTTATTGAAACTGAGGAAAAGTTCATCCAGGGAATAGAACTCTTATTAGAGGCAATGCCGTGGCTACACCACTGAGACCACTAACTTCTAAACATCTGAAATATATTTAGATCAATAGAATCTGTGACCCTTGCTCTTCACCCTTGGTAGAATTTTTATTCCATCTGTGATGGAAATAAGTCCATAATAGAAATGCCTACAATTTTTAGGTTTTTAAAACTATAGAATTATTTATAGAATACATCATGATACAGAACTCTCAAAACTACTCCCAAGAGTAGAATCAAAGGGTTAATGAGATCAAACCAATAGTAAGCCAATGAAGGCAGTTTAAATCTAATGGTCTTCAGTAATCCCAGCTAGGAAGTAAGCAAAGGTAGTTATGAAGGGTCTTCCAGGGAGAAACCTAAGAAATTAAAGGATCTTTTCCACAGAACTTCCACATCTAGTCCAAGGGACCATATGGGCATAAGTCCTTATTAGTAAATTAAATAAATGGATACCACACATGTGGCAGATTTTTAGATTCATTAAAGTAAACACAAAGAATACAACCAAGGATCAGCTCTTGAAGAGAATGACCCTATATGATGAGCTTTAAGATCAAACTATAAATGTGAGGAGATGACCTTTTTCCATATAGGGGTTTGTTTGTTTGTTTGGTCAAAATATATGTGAAAGAACCTTTTTAAGAGCCAGTGTCTGAAAACATTTGCTGGTTTTGGTAAGATTGTTTTACTCTGATTGCCATGTAATATGATGAAATGTTACCAGCTCAAAATACCTGAAATGATGTAACAAAAGTTGGTCAAATTAAGATAACCTGACTGGATCTCTGCTGAAGCTCCAGTTCCTTAACCTCAAGTCATAATTGGAAGGGGTGATGGGTTATAATGCCTCCCCACTACTAGAACATCACTGCCTGTCCAGTTGCTGCTGTTAAATGAAATGCCCTACTCAGCAGACTCCTTAGAGGTGCTCATCAGTGATCAGGTAAGCACTGCAGAGAGCCAAAGCAGAATGCTGTAGCAAGAAAGTGGTTGCTATGCTTCCCTGAGGCAGTTCCTCTCTCTGAAGGTTGTATGAAGCAGCTTCCTGCCTCATGCCTCTCTCTGAAGACATCTCAGTTTGAAACATTGAGTAGATGGGCTCTCCAGAGAGCCACACTGGCCAGTTTCCTGGCATATTAAGGTTGTAGAAGCAGAAAACCACCTGGTATGACTCTCGAGAGCAATTTCTGGGTCCCAACTCTTTGGTATAAATGGACCGTTCCTTAGTGTTACAGGCAGTCTCCATGGCCATCTCAACCACAACCTCACTCTAGGAAAGGACACCTCAAAGCATGGGGGAGTGGGTTTAACTACAAATATTCTGGATACAATTAAAACCAGGAATCTATTTGCAGTAATAGTATTTTGATTGAGAATGGGCAGATCTAGCAGCTTTGCTTTCTTCTATATTCTAATGTTGTGAATTTTCGAAAATTCTCATAGAAATTGTACTGGATGGGGAAAACTCATATCATAGGAATGACAAATATATGTGTCTGATACTTTGCTGGTGTTTCTCTACACAAAACATGTAGATGTGCACATAACATTTACATTGGGCCCAACTATATGTTACTTTATTCTTTTTTTAAAAAAAATTACAGTAGGTGCTAGAAAAGGCTGGAAGGCTGGCCCCGCATTTCCTAGCCTTGTAAACCTGTCACTATCACCTTGTTCTCCAGTCCCCTTTTAAAATCCTTGTTGGATCTGGAGTCTTAGGCCTTTAAATGACCTCACTGTGGATTAGTGTATGTGTTAGATTTGCTTTCTTTATGATAAGTGTGACTCTTCCCTGGTTTCAAGGTAATTGATGCTGTTCAGAGTCAGTTTTACAAAATAACAAATAATTGAACTTTATTTAATAACAGATAGAATGATTGGCTCTCAACTTCCAATTCTTAGTTCCAAACCATTAAAACTGTTCAAATTAAGTTATGTCAGACCATTTTCCTTAAATGCACTCCCCTCAGAGTCTCACAACTGACTCCTTCATGGAAGCTGTAGTCTATAAGGCAACTTTCCCATTGATAAGTAGGAAGGAGGGAGGTAATTCTTCAGCCATTCTCATTTCACACTCAAAATTCTTGTATCAGTTATTTGTCTTCTGAAACCTGTGTCTCAATAAAAATGTAAGAAGGATAGGATGAACATCCTTCTAACTACGTACTGAACTAGATTGGGTCCCTGTATGACTGCTTTTTTGTGAGGACATAGATTGACCAATACAGGAGCATGAATGTGTGCTTAACATAACATTAGTTTCACCCTTTATTGGATTAAAGGAGATAAAACAAACTGATATTAAGTATCCAAGGTAAGCATCTCTGCAGGCAAAAAAAGATTAACTGCTATTTATATATCAAAGATGCATTCTGAGTGTTCAAGAATTTAACAGATAACAGTCATCAGTCTCAGTAAAAGTGCAGCCCTTTTAGCCTACAGTGAAATCAGATTAGTTTAATTCTATAGCCATGTTCACATGTTCTTGATTATGGAGCAGAGGAACGCCTAGCCTTGTCCCCACTCATTGGATGATGTTTTAATTAGTTTTAATGTAGACTCTCCACCTGATACATCTTGGAGCTGAAGGTTCTTTTGTGAAGAGGCTCTGGACCTTTGCAAGACACACTGTTGTAAGGCAAGCATAGAGGTGTGTGGTGATTTTAATGCTCATGATGGTTCTGGTCCTAATGAAAAAAGAAAATGCTTTTGGCCTGGACTGTGATGAGGTCTTTCTACCTCATCATTTTTATTTGGATAAAGTGATAAACAAAGAATATAGGAAATTATTTGCATTAATGTCTTGCATGCTTTCATGGTTTCATTGGCATGCTTTCATGGCAGTCCTTGGGATAGTTCTAGCAGAGTAGGTAGGCATTAATTACATCTTCTGCTCCTCAAATTTGTTGTCTTATAGAATGAACTATAATATTTCAGAATGCCCAGAAAGTGATCATCTGCTTATCTTTTGACCTTTTCTGTATTAGCTCCTCAGCTGCTACCTCTGCCTATTAATTTGGCCGAGGGAACAGTAATTACAGAGAAATACTTAAAGTGGACTCCTTCTGCTGAATATTCAGTCCAGGATTGTTTGATTAGTTCTTACCTTTTGAAAGTGGGTCAGAACATTGTCAAACAACACATAGATCCTGTGGAAAATATTATGACTATTTTTGTAGCCTTAAGGCTGTTTTTAACTAGATTAATCCATCAGCCTAGAATGACTTTTGGCAAAATGGATTGGTATAATGAATGTGAGCAAACTAAGAAGAATCTGACTCAACTAACCAAGAGCATCAGGTTGATGCAGCTGAAAGCTGATTTGGAAAAACTGACTTCCCGCCACCTAATTTCTTATGAAGAAATGAAAAAAGGACATTTATGATTTCTGGAAATTGTTGGAATTAGTGGCCATGGAAAGGAACAAAAGGCAGTTTTGGAATTTGATTTTAATATCAGGCAAGAATCTTAATCTCACATTGAATGCTTTCATTTCAGCTAATACCTGGTGTACTTATTTTAGCAATATTTTTGAAAGTGATGTAGATAACAGCTTTAATGGATCAATTACCAATCAGGCTTTGTTAATGGCATTACCAGAATAGCCCCCATTCTCAGAACAAGAAATGCGCAAACTTATATGTGCTCTAGCATCAGACAAAGTACTGGTGAAGATATGATTCAATCAGAGGCCTTCAAGAACAATTCGGAAGAGTGAGCTCCCTTGCTAACCCTGGTGGCACAGTGGTTAAATGCTGGTACTGCAGCCACAAGGTTATGAGTTCGATTGTGCCGGGCTCCAGTTTGACTCTGCCTTCCATCCTTCCGCAGGTCAGTAAAATGAGTACCTAGCTTGTTGGAGGCAATTAGCTAACAAATTGTAAACCGTTTAGAGAGCACTTAGCTGATAAGCGGTATAGAAATACATATGCTATTGCTATTTTCCCATATAAACTCTACAAGCATTTTTCTTGTGGGATGGAAAAAGACCGTAGACTTCCCTATTTAAAAGAAAAGAGATAAATCAAACGCTTATTGTCCAATTAGTTTATTGGATATTAGCTCTAAGATTTGCAGCTGCTTCCTTCTTCGGAAGCTGATAAGATTGGTGCCTGAAGATAATATTCTTCATGAGGAACAAGCTGGGTTTAGGAGGCCACCACACAGTGGACCAGATTTTTGTGTAACATCATTTAATTCATAAATACAAAAAACCTTCCAAATGGCTTTTTGCTGCATTCACTGACCTTTCCTCAGCCTTTGATCTAATGAACAGGAATTGTTTGTGAGGTAACCTTGCTGGGATCAGTATCAATAAGAAGCTTTTACTCATAATTCAGGAGTTATACATTAAAACAACTATGAAGGTAAAGACTAGCACAGATAGAAGATTGACAAACAACAAAAGCTGTCAGACAAGGTTGCTTGTAAACAATCCTTCTGTTTAATTTTTATATTAAAAATATTGTAATTATATTAAATTGCCCTGATCATTTCCATTCCTCAATAGGAAAGAATAAAACAGCAGTCCTAATATATGCTGATGACCTTGTACCTGTGAATAAAATCAGGCTGAAGGAAAGACTGAATAAGCTTTATGAGCTCCATCAAAGGAATAAACTATGCTAAATTTGAGGTAATCATCTTTGGCAAATGATTACCTAAATTTAATTCGAATTTAGGTGGAAATAAGATAAAACAGGTCTCCCATTTTAAATATCTGGGGATATATTTTCCTGAGGAAAATTCTTGGAAGACAAAACCTCACAGCACAGAAGTCAGCCTATACTATTCTGAAATTATTCTTATCTAGGAGTGGCGGGCTGTAATTCCAGTATTAAAAGTGTTTTTAGGGAAGGTAGTTGTTCAAATGCAGTATGGTATTGAGATCTGGCAGATAAATCACATTAACTTGCATGATCTAGACACCTGACAAAACAAAGTTTTGAGATACTTGTTGGCAGTACCTCTGGGGACTCCAGCTGCATTCCTTAGGAGATATATAGGTGTGGTATGTGCAAAAGTTAGGGTTGAGAAAGCAGCCCCTTTGTGCTGTAAGAGAGTCTTGGACATGTCAGAAGACTGCATACTTAAGCTTTGTTTAAGTGAACAGTGGAAGGAAAGTGGCTGGACTAACCTATCTCAAGATATATTAACCTCTAAAACCATTTCAACAGATATTTTTTTAAAATCACAGCTGGAATTAAAAACAAGCTGAGGTACTGGATCTATAGATTAGATAATAATCAGTATTTAGTTTAAATTAAATCTTCAAATGTTTCCCATTGGTATCATCTGTTGAAATCAAATCATGTAGGAGCTCAGTACTTACAAATGCTTACCTTTGCCCTTCTGAGAACTGCATTTACAGAGCAACATTTCCAAACATACCAATGTCTGTTTTGGATGACAGATAAAGAGACGTTCCAAGAAATTTAAGGCTCTGCATTTGTGGCGTGGGAGAGGTGGAGGATATTTCACACTGTTTACTCTACTACCAGCTTTATCAAAACCCCAGGAAGAGATTCTTAGGATAGATTCTGGCTTCCTTACAAGGTGAAAGCCCTTATCTGAAACTATGCTGGCTACTGACAGGTTGTGTCACACTTATAACGACCTTATTTGCTAAGGCTGCTAGAAGTATTTGTGCTAGTAATTTGAAAGATAAAGGCTGTGCACAGGATTCATTAATCTGATTTTTTGTAAGGATGTAGGTATATGTATTATTTTACTGGATTTGTAATTGCTTTTAGTCAGATACAATAGAGGACTGACTGTAGTGAGATCAGATTAGTTTAATGCTATAGCCATGTTCAGGTGTTATTCATCACATATTCTTGACAGAGGAAAACCTAGCCCTGCTCCATTCATTGGTTTGATCATGTGGAATATGATGCATGTGAAGAGAAGAACTCCCTGTTCATATGAATATTTTCCATACAAGCTAGATTTCTGTTTTACCAATGTTCTGGTTCATATGGGCATCCCCCATATGAATAGGCCTTTTTTTTATTATTTGGTTACCATGCTGTCATCTCAAACTGCCTCCAGCCAGGTAGTAGCAGTACAATGCCTTCCTTTTTGGTATGGGAAGGCATGCCAGAAGTGCTTCAGAGAAGGATGTAAATCTTCACTTATTTCTCACACAAGAAAATGAAAAATGTCCAAAAAAAAAAATTTGCTGGGCAAAATCATTAGAGTTTTTATATGTTTTTCACATTGGAGGATGAATATTGATTGTAAAAAGATGTGGTTTCTGAGGAGAATATAGTATTTTGTGCCAATGCAATGTTTTATGCAAAAAAAGGGAGGGGAATTAAATCCAGATCTTCCAGAGTATTAGTCTAACACTCAAATCACTAAACCACTCTGACTCTTTTGAAGTTTGCTTTGTTCAACCCCCTCCTCCAAGTATATGGTTAAAGCCTGTATTGTCACTTGGGTATTCAGCCCTGGTATTTCATGCTGCTTTCTGTACTCTAGTGTCTGCGATGTATATCTGCAGCATATGCTCTAAGAGTGTATGTGTATGTAGATACACACATACAAAATAGAAAGGGGGGAAGTATGGTGGACTCCCTCTTCACCCCCATTATTGGAAGCACAATATTAGAAACCGAAGTGTTGGGAAATGGGAGAGATAGTAATGGATCTGCTATTTTCTTTCCTGTTTCTTTCTCACTTCCTCTTTGCCGAGTGCATTCTGATTTCCCAAGAAAAAGTATTTTTAACAGACTTTGTGCTAAAGGATAGGGAGGAGGTGTGTAGGAGGAGGGAGGGTTTCACATCCTTCTAAAATGTATTTAAGGACCTCGCTATTACTACTTTAACACTGGATGGCCATCTGTCGGGAGTGCTTTGAGGGTGTTCCTGCATGGCAGGCGGTTGGACTGGATGGCCCGTGTGGTCTCTTCCAACTCTACATTTCTATGATTCTATGATTCTATGATTCTATGGACTTTGGACCAATTAATTAGTCAGTTCCAGGAAATGCCTTAGCTCGTAATCTTTTGATAGTACACACTAAGGTAAATATTTCCTCTTCCATTAACTGAAGAATCATTTCTGGGAAAAGACCTACATTTCTGTTTGTCTACTAGGGACCCAGAGTTGAAAATGCCTCTTGATCCCCCAGGTTTCTGCTCTGTAACAGGTCTTTCTGCCCTGATTTTCTGGAGCAGCCATCAGAGTTCGCCCTTTCCATCACATAACGCATGTCATTGGGAAGCACAAAAACGCTCACCCTCTTCATGAATTTATATTCAGCAAATCATGCAAACAATCAGTGAGCATCTTCACTTCTTCCAAAAGCTACCACAAGGGGATCACCAAGAGCTCTCTTTGGTTTGAAAGCACAGAGGCAGAAAAAGATAAAATAAACAAGCATTGCTGTTTAGGTTGTAGGGGGTAAATTATCAGGTAAGCACCCCCAAAGCAGAACACTTGTAGCTACTAAAGTTTCAATTATTCATTTCTTATGGCAAATGAAAGACTCTCCAGGGGACCGTGCCAAGAGGAAAAGAATGTTTGCGCACCCTCCGAGAAATCAATATACATGATGAAACCATCACTATGTTACCTTTTAATTTGTTCTGTTAATAACTTTGAAAGGTTACAGTTTTAGCAAGCCTGGTACAGAATGGTAAAAGGAACAGAATTAGAGATACATCCAAATTAGTATCTTCAATATTATATATCCAATTACATAACTAAATAAAGCTATCATACTCAGCAGATTAAGGTGAATCTCTGGCATACCTGAGTTAACAAATCCTCTGACAAAGGAGCTCCACTTTAGAAAGTATTTTTATACTTGCCCAGCCCCCTTTTCCTCTGTATAGCTGGAAGTTTTTTCAGCAGCATCAACAGTAGCAGGAGGATGAAGAAGGGCTGGAGAACCACAGACTTGCTGTAGCACTGTGTAATTATCCAGTGCAAAATGTCCCATTTTTGTTCACTTTAGCTCACTTACTCCAAGTACTGCAATGTTTCTAAAATCAACTGGTCAGCCAGAATGTATGAAAAAAACCATTTTTTTTCATCTATTTGACTTGGGGTGGAGTAGGTATATTCTTTGCTATTGTCGCTGTTGTTGTTGTTGTGTGCCTTCAAGTTGCGTCCAACTAATGGTGACCTTCAGGTGAACCTATGATAGGATTTTCTGGGGGCTGAGAGTGTGTGATGTGACCAAGGTCATCCAGTGGGTTCCATGGGTGAGCAGGGAATCAAACACTGCTCTCTGGGGTCATGGTCCAACACTCAAACCACTACACTACTAGATACATATTCCAGGATTTCAGTCTAAATACAATTGTTAGACCCAAGTGGAGTACACCCACTGAATCAATGGCAATTTGGTAGGCAAACAGATAAACTCAATTGATTAAATGTGTCTACTCTTGGAGACTAAAAAGTGGATTTCAGCCTTTATGCTACTGGAATAACTACTGTATTTCTATACTCAACACAAATGGAGCACCAAGGACAGTGTAAAATATCTCCTATTGCTGTTGTGAATTAGAAACACCAATTTATTTGCCTAGTAAGCACCAATGTTTTATTTTATTCTACTGTAAATTAATCCATATGATTGTTTGACAACACCATAAAAAGCAAAACAAAGAGAATCTCCTCACACCTTCTATTGTACTCTAGACCCTGTAAATCTCTCTATTTGAAAGCAACCAAAAACATTAGTGCTTCCCTTGGAGATGTACAAAAGAAGTGGAAAACTTAAGGGGGTCAGGGAATCTTGTAAAACAAGATTTTAGCTTTCTCATCCATGAAATAACCACATAAGCACTACAATGATATGAATTTCTTGGCCTGAAGTGGCATTATATTTCAAGGAGATTAGAGCTTTTACCTCCTGGGTAGCTGGTGAAAAATGCCAAGATAAACCTTTTGGGACAGATGAAGTTTTGAACACATGCAACACTGACAGATTTCACATCTATAAATTTATAGCCTGATCTGCAACATTGTTCAGTCAGCAAACTGGAATATAAACAAGTTTTGTTCCATTGGCTTCCAGCTTTAATCTAAGTGTTTAGGCAGAAATGGGTAACGGATCTAACTGTCTAAATAAAACGTGAGAATGAAAAGTGTTTCACAGTATTCAAGCCAAAACCCAAGCTTGTGGCAGGCTGCCCTGAAGACAAGGTGTTGTTCTCTTTGGGCTAATGATGAAAATACATCACCCTTCCCTTCAGCAAACACCCTTGCTATCATTCACACCCTCAAGTGTTAATTTCCTCTCATTTAATTGATTGCCCAGCAAATTAGCACGTTTGGGCTCTGATAGACTTCCTACCTGGAAATGTGCTATTAAGGCTTCTCTTGCAAATGTGCTGTCTTAAACCCCCGTGCCTTTACACTTTGTCCAAAAGAAGAGCATGTTTTGGAAATTTGTGAAAGTTAATGCTGGAAAGTGGTCAGAGGAAAAAAGCAGAGAGTTTATTAGTTCAGTCACAGAAGAAAGAACTTATATTGTGAATACATGTAAGGAAAAATGCCAGGTGAAAATAGTGGAGGTCTCAGTATAGTCCATCTACCTGGGGCCAGCTAGCCATACAGAAAATGTGCTGATCCCCTCTTGGGTACCTTCTGAGATTTGGACTCCATTGTGACTGCTAATCCTGGAAGCCCTTTCAAACTGTTTTTCCTCTTTCCTTACTGTTATTGCCTGTTCACATGATGTCTCTAAGCAATTGCACAGTGACTAAAGGAAAGAGAGCCTTTGCTCCCTTTGCCCTCTGTGTCTTGGAAATTTGTGGACTATAAGCAAGGAAACAAATGAATGTGGAATAGTGAAAGCAATGAAAATGTAGTAGTCCCACTCAGGAAAGAGGACCCCCAAGAATATCTTGTCCAAACAACTTCTCTTCCTCCTAAAAATTGGATCTTGCACTGTTGGGATGGATGCACAAGTGAAGATATGTAACGATAAGACTGTGGCAAAAAGAAATTAACTGGAGTATGGTGAGGGGAGAGTGAGAGCCAGTGTGGCGTAGTGGTTGAACATTAGACTATGACTCTGAAGACCAGGGTTTGAATTCCCACTTACCCATGCAAATCCACTGGGTTACTTTGGGCAAGTCGCACTCTCTCATCTCTGGAGGAAGGCATAGGGAAAAACTCCTCTGAACAAATCCTGCCAAGAAAACCCTGTGAATGGTTCATGATAGGGTCACCATGAGTCAGGAATGACTTGAGGGCACACCACCATCACAACAACAGTGAGGTGACTCACTATAGCCTGTTCTTGGTGCATGTGAAGAGCAGGATGTGGCCCTCCCTTCTTGGTGCTCCTATGTGCAGAATGCCTTACACTAACTGGTTGTACAGGCAAAGAACAAGAAATCCTACTCAAGGTTGTGTGGTGCTGTTGACACTATGCACTGGTCTTCAGCTACTAGGCTATGACCTATGTTAATTTCAAAACATAGATGAAGTGGGTGGAGAGAGAGAGATGTCTGTAGTATATGTCAGTTCAGCTGTTACGACTTCTCTATCAGCATCTGTCAAGGCAACTGTAATTTGTCACTTTGAAACAAATGGGAGTCTTCTATAGTTCAGAATGATAATTTTGAAATATTCTTAGGGACAATAAATTAAGCCAGTTTGTCTGCAATCTATGTATCTGGGGGAGGGGGGGGTTAATATGCAGTGTCTGAAGTCCAATTTTCACGTCAGTTCCCTCTTGGGCCACATCCCTCCTCTCAGTATGCCAAAATACTTCAATTTCCCTCCCACTTCTCCTCCAAAATGGTCAGCAGAAGTGATGTTGTATCATGTCTTTCATCATTTTGGAGGGAAAACAGAGGTACATGGAGGAATTTGAGGGAACGGGGTTTCAGCAGGGCTTAGGGGGCTTTCTGTGCATATGCACACATTTGGGAAGCTTTGCATGTGTTCTCAGGAGGCAATGCAATTTGCTTGAAAATCAAGCTGGAAAAAAAATTAGGGGGCTTTGGAAGTTACAGAAGTAGAGTTTGTGTACCCTACGACAGACTTAGAGAAAATGGAGAAGCAGGGAGGACAGGACAGGACAGGACAGGAGTAGCTAGAACATACTCCTAGAACATACTTATAGTACAGGAGTAGTTAGAACATACTGTTCAATACATAAGCAAGAGAATGGAAGAAAGAGATTCTGCTCTAAAATTTAAAACTAGCTTCCTTGGTTAAAGATTTGAGCTTTAACCAAAAGGATTTTGGGAGTAAAGAAAACAAAGACTGATAATTACTGTTTGTATTTTCAATTCTGTATTTTATTGTATTTTTTTAGAATGGAATATTGTATTACCTGCCTTGCCCTCAGTCCCTCTGCTGGTTATCTTTTCGATTTCACTTAAAGCAAGGTAGTCTTTACTGCTTCACAAACTGTGGAACAAAGGTGATCTGAATAGAGATCAGAGTCTATTACATACAGATGACAGCACTGCCTGAAAAATGTTGCTGTTTGCAATAACAGGGCATAATGATGTTCGTTAATATTTATCTTATTTTAAAACCTTTTCTTGGG
This sequence comes from Cyclura pinguis, assembly GCA_030412105.1. Lineage (NCBI taxonomy): Eukaryota > Metazoa > Chordata > Lepidosauria > Squamata > Iguanidae > Cyclura > Cyclura pinguis. The sequence goes on along the minus strand of CM059603.1, from coordinate 163,017,355 downwards.
GGAACATTTGGAGGATTTTGTTTGTTTTTTGCCATTTTAGACTTTAAGTGTACTTGTATAATAAGAATAAGAATAATAATAATAAAAAAAAGTAGTAGTAGTAGTAGTGTGATACTAATATTACTCCCAAAGTGAATGTGCATGTGTTGTGCTGGGAAAATACCGAAAATGACCTAACACATTATTTTTAAACAGTAATGTTCAAAGCTTTGGCAAAGATTCCTTTGCTGTCCCTCTTTCTGTTCCCTACAAAGCACCATTTCTTCATTATCTCTCCTGCCAGCTGGCTGCCCTCCAAGACTCAGCAGAAGCAACTTAGTCCTAACGCTGTTCCATGCACAGCTGCAGTGGGATTCAGCCTGTCAACACTCGTGAAAGAAGGTAGTGAAATGAGATGACAGTTTAACAATATTTCGCCTTCAACCATTTGGTGCCTTCAAACCTAGACTACTTTTTTTAAAGACACACATAATTCACATCCTGGACTTTCTACGGAGGATAGGGTTCAGCACTGTGTTTACAGGGCACATGATTACAGCCAGTGATCCATTTACATTGCATTTGTCCCCCATTTGGATTTGTGTAAGACAGATCTATGGGAGTACAGCAGCATGCTGCCGTAGCTGTATGCTATGGCAAAACCCTATATACCCTTCTCTTTAACCATTACTCGTTACTTAATACTCATAAGGGGTCTGAAAATCCAAACCCATCCCCCATCCTACAAGCAAAACTGAAGATAGATTTGGGGTGAGGGCAATGAGGTCCATTCCACATATTGATCCAGCTTAGCATTAACTTTTATGTGTAATTAATACTAGTAGATCAGTCAGTCTTGGGTTTTGAAGTGAAATTTTATCTGATTGCAAGCATTACTAATGCTGCCCTGATCCTTATCTGTTGAAAGAAAAAAGGAGTCCTTAACAGGCATGCATAACTCCTTTTTTATGATTGCACATACCTCACTGAAAATTATAAAAGGCCTATTGTGTGAAATAAATATTAAATGGACACTTGCGGTTCCCAAGGACATATTTACACTTTCAGTTAGCGTGATCAGCTCAATGTGTTAAATTATACTTTGCCTCTCCCCCAAAAAAGTCTATAAAGATCAATGTTTGACTACAACTTTTGCAAATAATTTTTTTTCTTCATCTTTATCCTTTGGCCCAGAAAACATCCTAATGATAGTATTCTGGAAGAGGTACTGCGTCTTGATGCAATAATTGCTTCACATTTTAAAGGTCTGTCTGTGCCAAATGTTTCACAACTTGTAAGAGAGTGTTTTTTTTTAAAAAAAAAAACAACAACAACCACCTCAGAACATAAGCATAATCTTTGTTCATAATGATGTGCTCTGTCTTTGGTCTAGAATACCAAGCCACTTGCAAATAAATAATTTAAAACACACACACACACACACGCACGCACGCACACGCACAACCTTATTTCCAGAAAGTTTGAACATGCTGCCTTCCCGAGGACATGAAGAGTGTTCAAATATTTCTTGCTTTGCAAAGCTGAAATTAAGAGCAAACACAAAGCAGGAATTTTTGTTTTGTTGTTTATTTGATAATGGTTTTTAGCCATATTTAGCCATGTTAGCTGTATAAATTGTCACTAACAAGATAAGGTACTAGAGCATCTGAATACTTTCTTAAGGTGAAATCCTGTATCTGCTTATGCTTAATTCAGTACTTAACTTCTAAAGTAACTTCTCCTGATCCAACCCCCCACCAAACCTCATGGAAACATCTTTTATCAGATGTATCATGTTGTCTTTTTTGTTATTGCTATAAAACTATGAATCTTGTGGAACTTGTTATTTTGCATTAAAAATTGGAACATATCCACATTTTCCCTCTCTTTCTCATATGCACAAAGGAGTGAAATTTGAATTTATGCCATTGAAGCTAGTTGTACAGAAGCCATGGTCAGTAATTTAGAATCCATGGCCATTTCTGCACCTTACCTGATCCCATTGTCCTCCTGTTGCAATCCTGACAGTGCCTTTGCCTGGAAGGGAGCATAACAGGAACGCTCCTCTCCTCACCCAACCAGCTCCCTGCAAAAGGGAGCATGAGCAACACATGCTTGCCTTCCACAGTGCAGCCAGGCTCTTTCCATTCTGCAGTGGGGGAGGACATGCCTCCATCATACTTCCTGTCCTTCTGCATGACCAGGAAGGACGAGAGCATCATGCAATCGCAGGTGCTTAAGGGACTTATTCCGTTAAGTGAATATCCCACAATCACGATGGCTGGGGCAGGATGACAGCAGGACTGTAATGACATTGTGTGAAAGCATGACCCAGTGACCGCTGCAATCCTGTCTCCATAGAGGGACTGTGATGCCATGTGGAAATGGCCTATGGATAATCAGTGTGAAGGGCAGAGACAGGAATCCCACCCGCTGCACCAGTTCAACATGTAGGGTTGCAGATCGCGCGGACTAAACCTCTTCTCTGGTCCTCAGGGCAAGGGGAAAGAATCTCAGGATGACAGCACACCCTTGAAAAGTGTGTGTTTGTTTGTTTGTGTTTGTGTGTGTGTGTGTTTGCATTCTCATTTATTATACAATGGTTTATTTGAATAGCCTGCTCTGTGCAACTGAGATTAATGATTTATGCATCATGCGTAATGATGCTACCAGGGCCCTGTGACATCACACAGGGTCATCCCTTGGTGTCATGTTTTGGCCCTCAGATTTCAGAACCTGGGATAGCCCTGACCTGGCAACCATATCCACATATTCTTAACAAAAATCCGAATACCATACGCCAGCCCTGCATAGATAACCTGTCTCAACTGTAGGTAGGCTGTTCTGACCAACATGTAGAACCACAGGGGTTGGGAGAGCAACAACAAGGGTTTCATGATCCTTTATCATCCAACTGCTCACAATCACTGAATGCCTATGAAGATGTAATTCTGTATTGTACCTTTTACTCATTACTGCTTTTATTCCAAGGGATGCAGGAATATGTTGATCTTTTCCAAGAAACTTCTTGAAAGTATGAGCGGAAGTGGTGGTAGTGAATAGTAATTTCTATGTCATGTTTAATGTACTTGCTTATAACTGAGCATACTATGTGTATGCTCATTTCATTACACTCACATAAATGCTGTGGGACTCATAGAACTAAGAAATCCTGAGCTGCCCAAGGCCATGCAATGGCAAACTTCCATGCCCAACCATGGATGCCACAGTGGCACCTGTGTCCAGGCAAGGAAATGAATTTCATGCCATCATCTCTACTATACTGGCTCATAGTTACTCCATCATTCATAACAAATGGTTACTTACTTCCATAGCCTTACTTTTTAGCATACATTTTGGACTCATATATAGAAAGAAGTTACTGCTGCAGGGGGTGGAATTAAAAACAGATTTTGTTTTATAAATTTGCTCACTGCACTGGAAGTGTGTGCATGCTTAAAGGGCTTGAATTAAATTAATTAGATAAAAATGTAATCATAACCTAACTGTGCCTCCAAATAACAAATCAGTGTTCAAATATTTTCCACAGCTCTAAGCAACTTGACAATAAATAATCTGGACAGTAGATGTCCCAACAATCCTTTGACAACAACACATTGTTGCCTTAGCGTAGTTTAAATAAATAACTGAAGAGTTAATGATAAAAGTTTAACTTATAAAGTGGGAGTATGGTTACCATCTTCCCACAGGCCTGACTGGTGTTACTCAGACTGCTGGTGGAATCTCTTCCCTGCCCCGCACCTTCTCTCTCTTTCCCACAGCATTTAAGGAGACCCTGAACAAAATACCCTCTCATGTTCCTCTCCTCGTTGGTCCTTCTGGCTTACCTGGAATTAATGATGGGCAACAGTGGCATTTTTGGATCTGTTTTAGAATATGTAAATTTTCAGCAGTGTTCTAGTTAACCACTGTGTCAGGGGCATTATGCAAAGTTCTCACAGGTATGGTGCTCTTCTGATTCATAACTGAGTCTGGCCTTACTTCTTTTTACTTCTCACTTTGAAGAGTTCCATGTCAGAACCGTCCACATCCTTCAAGAAAAATTTAAATGGCAACTAGACTCAATTTCCCAGCAATATTCAGACTAATTGCTTTAAAAATGAAAGTGGAGAAGGAAAAGGCAAAAGAGGCGTCTTAGATGTTATAGTCCTAGCCACTGCCCAAAGATGCTGGATGCTGATATCTTCAAGTTGTTACCCTGATTTCTGGGGTCCCGTGGGGGACACCTCAATGTGCTCCAAATAATGGGGAACGGGAATTAGCCAGAGCACAAGCTGTAGCACTACGAGAGGCAGGGTAACCTAGCAAGATCTTTCAACCCAATTTTTAGGGGGTCAGGCCAAGCCAAAAACCAAGCAGAATTGTCTAATAAATGATTTTATTGAGGGGAATTCACTCACGCATGCACACAAGATACACACAACCACACATTCACACAAGAGCTAGCTGAAAGCAAAAGGAAGGAAAAATTATAGAGAGGCTGAGGGATTTGGGGGGATTTATAATTACCAGTCCAGAAGAGTAGTGAAGAGCAGAAATGTATTTTGGCTTAGGTAGGACCTAAGGACAGTTCTCATTCAGGAGCCAGACAGACAGAGTGACGGGTAGACCTTCAAGAGACTGCACTGGGCATCCTCAAATCAGGGGTATTGGTACCCTGAAAATGGCTTGTGGCTGTGAAAGTTCCAGATGCAAGACAAAGGGAACCTGTTGTGGACAATGAGTCTTTCGCCTGTTGATGGGCTTAGTGCTTTGATTGACAAAGACATGATGGGTGTTGTAATAGCTGTCTATTGTGGGTGCTGTGAGGAAAGAGGAAAGAATCCAGGTGTACAAGGGATGGATATTTGTCAATCAGTGTCCTGGTGGGCTCCTCACAGTTGGATTCCCTGGAAAATTCCAGCTTCTATTTAAGCCTATTATCCACAGGAATGGTGTGTATTTGCCTGACAGATGACTCAGTCTTACCTGGAGGAATTTTGGAGTTGACCTATGCTTCTCACATTTACAGTCAAATTCTTTCCCTCGCTCAGTTTGACCTCTCTGGATTTGATATCAGAGCCAATAAAATGTGTTGCCAATTACATATGATGCCAATCAGGTATGGTGCCCATCCAAACCATACTGATATTGGGGACCCCCAAAGCGGGGCCTTACAAAGTGATGCCAGTTGAACTGTCATAGCTTCATCCACCAGAATTGTGGAATTGTAGTTGAATACTAATGCAGACAGGCTATACATTTTCAGTATAGCATGAATACTCACTAGAGTAGTTATGCTGGATCCCATAATTGCTCATCCATTTGTGTAATGAAGCTATGACTTTGAGAGCTCACCCATTACAAAGTGATCAATTAGCTCTACAACCATCAAGTCAAAAGTCTGAGGGATATTTCTGAATCTCTCTGTCTCTCTCTCTCTGCCTCTTTTGCGGAACAACTGGAAACTACATTTACCCAACCTCCAAGAAAGCATAACTGCTTATGCAATGATTTTTTCATCAGTGTAGTGCCCCAACTAGATTTCAGTCTCAGGACTATCTTCTACAGAGCCCTAATACTGTATCTCAGTAAAGAATAATAGACACCTTACCAAACTACACATCCCAGGATTCTATACAATGTGGCTTTGACAGTTCAAGTAGCATCAAACTTCTGTAACTAAGTAGTGAGGGTACATTCACTATCTCCACTCAATTTTCTCGGGGAGAAAGCTAGACTAAAACTTACCTTCCAACCCTATTATCTAGTTCCTTTAGGGCAGGAAAAGTTTGTGCTTTTTTTTTTTTAAAATGGAGGAACTTCTTTAAAGATGACAGCTTTAGTCCACCACCTGAGAGGATCCTGCCTAAGTTTATAGTCAGGTATGTTTCTGTTAGAAGCACTCATTTTTAAGCACATTTCCCAATATAGAAACAGATGCATGCACAAGAGTTTGCTGCTGTATGCCCACCATCCTAACTTGACTGGGTCATTTTGCCTGTTGCCAAGCAAGGTTTACTAGTGGGCAAAAGGTTAAACTACAAAGTTCAAATTCAAGTAAATTACATAAATTATATGGTACTCGGCACAAAGCTAAGGTTCTCTTTCTAAAGCTAGTATTATGAGCTTTTCTGTATAAAGAATGTGTCCAAAAATAACAACTGGAAAATCACCTGATTTTTTTTTAACTAAATCAGTTATTTGGAATCCTATTGTCTACAAAAGATGTTTAGGGAAAAAAAAGTCAACTATGCATATTACTGCATACTCCCAACAAGTCTCCCAATCTTTAATAGCCCATATAATGAGGACTGGTAATGTTGTGTAACATATTCTCTCATTTCTTTTAAAACCACATTCTGGACTAACACATTCAAAACAAAAAGAAGCCACCTACCCACTTCTTGCAGGCAAGGAAATGACTCACCACTCAACACTTTGGATAGATCAAATCACAAACTGGGCAGGATATCCCAAGTCCACCAGAGGTCTTCTTCACCCCTTTACATCCTCAAGTTTTTTTTGACTATCAACCCTTAAATCTCCCTTGCCATGTTTTATTATAATGCTGAACTGAGGTGCAAGGAACTAGCCACTGAAATAAGAATTACTTATTTAGACTACATCTACTCTGACACTCTGTGATGCATCTTTGCACAGTTATCATAGAGTTTTAGGCCTGAATTCTATTGTTAGTTCAGGCTAAAGTAGACCTGTTAAATCAGTTGAACTTACACATGATGTCTTACCAATTTAATGGATCTGCTCTAGTCCAGAGATTTAGCTCAGACAAGCATTATCTTGTCTCAGCCAAAGGACACATAGAAGCTTCTCATGGGGAGAAAAAATAAACTCATCCTCTTTATTTTTGGATATAACAAAATGACCATAGAAAGATAGGTAGATAGATACCAGCATGGCCAGTCATTGACAATTGGATAATACTGCCTTAAGTAATGTCTAAAACATATTTACGTGCAAGAAAACCCGATTGAATTCAAAATCCATATCCATAATTTTTGCAGATATCTCGTTGAATTGAAAGCCAACGCGATGTAGTGGTTTGAAATTTGGACTACGACCTCTAGAAATGAGGGTTTGACTCCCCATTCAGCCATGGAAACCAACTGAGCAACCTTAGGCAAGTCACTCTCTCTCAGCCCTCAGAGGAAGGCAAAGGCAAACTACCTCTGAACAAATCTTGCCAAGATTTGCCAAGAACCCAGGATAGGTTCACTTTAGGGCCATCATAAGTCAGAAATTACTCAAAGGCACACAACAGCCATAGTTGCATTGCATATTTAGTTTGTGCAGTATGATTAAAATCACTAGAATCCTGTTGAGGCCTTCTGTCTTCATAATTGGACTTATATCTGAAGGAATTGGAATTGCACAGTTGTTTAACATTTGTATCTAGTAGAGGGCTGCTGTTATATTACTACATACCGATCCAGCAAAGTGCCTGATGCTCATTGGTGTACAAGGCATATCAGTGCACATCAGTGTGCATCACGCATCAAAGCACATCACACACTAATACTCACTGCACACCAATGCACATCAGCCCCAACATACATCAGGCTTTCTTGGAGGTTTCCCGTGAACACATCTATTCTATTCAGGAAAGAGATTTCTTAGCATCTCTGCTACATAGCTAAGTATACATGAAGTTATGCAATGTAACAGGTCATATATGATTCTGGCAATTGAGCTTATATGCTAATACTGTTGACAGATGCCACACTAATAATGCAATATGGGTTGGAGTCAGGAAAGTGCTTTTCCCACCCGATCCTTCCTGCTCATGCCCTCATGATTTTATTAGCAAACATAATGCAAAATTCAGATCATATTTTTATACTGCTTAGACCCCTATGTTTTATGGAAATGTCCCTGCCACATGTCACTTACCTCTTGGCCTGCAGACTCCATCTATGCACATAAAATAAATGTCAAGTGCTGTTACTAAAGAAGTACATTCTGGAAGAGATGCATCTATTTTTAGCTCTGACCCAGGTCAGCCCATTTCTTTTTTCACACAGCCACAACACCAAGCCGGATAAACAGGTCCTGTCACAGTGGTTCTATTTTGGTTTATATGTGTTGACCCAGGCTGTTAATTCAATAGAAAAGCCCATTATACAGGAGAGAAGACAGCATAATAGTTTTTACGTCCTTAGTGGTTAGCACACATCCTTTTCTTGCCACTGTGGACACAAAAATGTAAGTGGGGAGAGGGGAGGGAAGAAGCCTGCCCTCATTTTAAAATGATGGATTTGGAAACACTTCTGCTGCAGTAGCAGCAACTGCCTTAATGCTCAGAAGCTTTGCTTTTTGCAACCAAAGCCTCCGTATTTTTCGGTTAAGTCACATGGGAGGGCTTAGCTGCTAAACCTAATTTAAACTGTTCTCATTTCTTTTCCAGAAAGCTCTGTGCTGCAGGAGCAGCAGCAGCATGAACTGAAAACAGTGGTCAACAACTGGGAAGCGGCAAATGCCTAGAGACCATTTTCCCCCATTTGCTTCACTGTCCTTGACTCATGCATCCTGTCTGAGCTAATGTTAGCGTTCTGATTGCAGAGTGTCTGGTACTTTGTAGACTCTCATCAAGAGCCAGAATTGGCCTAGAACTGCAGGATCACTCACAGGCATTAGGAAGCATAGTTCAGATCTCCAGTGCACCTTTTCTTTTGCTGTGTGCTTCTGTCAATAGAATCATAAGTTACATGCTGCTCTCAGCTATGGGTTAGGAATTAACTCGGATACTGAAGACCAATTCACATGATTATTTGGCAGCCTATTCATTGCCCCTGTTAGCCCATCACTTTCTCCCTCTCTCACCACCCTCACTCTACAGAGAGAGAGAGTGTGTCATATGAGTAAATCATCACCTCTCTATAATCTACAAAGGAACCGTGTAGCAGTTAGCAGAAGGGTCCAAGAGGTTGTAAATCCAAACTTTATTTCAGCCATGAACTCACAAATTGATCCATGAACCCACAATAAGCTCTCATTCATGCTCAAGCCCCTGCATATCAGTCCCTGTAGGGCATGGAAGCACCCTGGTTTTCCCAGCCTTAGGACTTGGGATAGCTGTGTGACTCCCCCTCCCCTGTGAGCGAAACAGTTTTGACATCGGGGTCAGATATGGGACTCAAGAGGGCAGCTTCTTTCTCTCATCTGTAGGCCAGTCTGTGTCACCAGCTGGCTCAGGTACAGGATTTGGCCTGGTTAGAGTCTGGCATTTCCTATCCAGTCAGCTTGGTGTGCATATTAACAAACCAGCCATATGGCACAGTTTGCCAGTCATTACATAGAGCAGGGGTAAGCAAAGTGCAGCCCCCTTCCAATGTTGCTGAATTCCAACTGCAACTCCAACTCCAACTCCCAGCATAGAGCTAAAGCTGAGCAGTGCTGGCAGTTTTCAAACACTGTAATGAGTAATAGGAACCAATTACTTCTTTAAAGTTATGTTCCAAGCTATGTGCCATTGGAACTCTATGGAAGTTACTAAGATCAACAAAAATTCATATATGCACCTGCTCAAGATTTGAGGTCTCTTGGAGGGGACTTTTTCTTTGCCTCCTCAGTTAGAGCAATATGCTGCTCAAGGACATGGGAGAGGACCTTCTGTGCTGTGTAACCCCACTTATGGAATAACTTCCCCTTGGAGGTCTGATTAGCACCAACATTGTTGTTTAGACACCACGGAAAAACATGGTTGTTTATAAGTTTTTGGAGCCTAACTGATTTTACAAAATGCTCCCATACAGATGGTTTCAATTCATTTTTAACTATTTTAATGTGTTTAACCTTCTTAAAATTTTTGTTAATTGTTTAATATGTTTTAGCCTTTAAAATTATTTTAATTATTTATGCTATTTTACGTTTTGTTAGATTGGTTTTATTCCACGCTGCCCTGAGATCTTTGAATAAAGAGCGGGATATAAATATTCAAGTAAATAAATACCCCTAGTTTCTTTGCCAGTGGCAGAGAAATCAAGATACTTCAATAGTCAGATTTACAAGTAAGACAAACTACTGAAGACTTACATCTACCCTCTAAACTTGGGCCATGAGATTATACAAAGGATCGTCAATATTTACTTCTTGGCATATATTTAGTTCAGGCAGGGCTGGGGGACTGGGAACTTTCAGAGGCTGCAGTCCTGCAAGTCCCATCAGCAGAGGCGTATCTAGCATAAATAGCACCTAGAGCATGCGTAGAAGTTGTGCCCCTACCTCCATGGCCACTTCCTCCACCTTCTCTGCTTCTTCTGTCACTGCTTTTTTGCACACACCCCCGGCATTGGTGCCCAGGGCATGTGCCCTACTTTTCCCACCCTAGATACACCTCTGCCCATCAGTCATAGGCAGCAAAACCAATGGTGGTGAACACAGGTAGATGCAGTTCTTCACCATCTTAATTGCTCTGCTTGCCTTCCCTGCAACCAAGTGAGAGACTGGCGTAATGCCCTGAAGATCAGACCTTGATCATGTGTTGATTGGGTCCTCTGGACAGACCCTTTGTGAATACACAGTGTATCAAGTGTTTTTGTAGAGTACTAACAATACAGACAGACCCTACTCTATTTTGCAGACCTGATCAGTGCACAGAAGTCAAGAGTACAATCCTATTCCTCACGCCCTGTGATGCAGTTATGACGAATTGTTATCTGAACAGGATGTAATTTCTTAGCAAAGTCACGGTCTCTCAGCTTCAGTTCACCATGTTCCTGAACGGGTAATAACTATGACCTACATTACAATATTATTTGCAATATTATTAAGATACATTTACTTTGAGTGACTAGTACAAAAGCCGGGATTTTCACCAAAGAGAATCAAAGAGCGAGCCTTTTTTAAAAAAGCACTATGCAATGTTGGACAGCAAAAAACGATATGACTTATTGGTGTACCGAATACAGAAAACTGTTTTCTGAAAAAGTTATTGTGCAGTACCTAGCGATAGGTACTTTACAAATAAAATATGCAGGAAGTGATGCTGCTGCTGAGATAATGGAATTGCTATCTTGTGGTGTCAGCAAGCAAGCAAGCAATCGAGACCCAGGAGACATGGGAGAGAACCTGAAAATTAAATAGAAATGTGTTATTTCAGGACACACCCATCCTAATTATATTTATTAAATATCTTATTATCCCCATTCCATGTGCTGCTTCAGATGAAAAATGCATAATAGACTATCCGTCTGCTGCTCATTTCTTCCATCCAGCTTTCAATTTCCTACTTAAAGCAGAGATTCCCTCTAGGTCTGTCCTTGTTTCAAAGGCATTCTGAATGTTGCAATAGAGAGATCACAGTATGTGAGCCCAGCATCATGGACCAACACTATGATTCCCAAATGGTGGCCCAGAACTGCTGGAGTGTCATTAAAGCTTGCTGAGTTACAGGACATACAAGGAATGAGTGTTGGGGAATAATGCGGCAAAAGAGCTTTTGGGAAAAATGATATTCAAAGCCAGCAGATACTGCCAACGGGAAATAAAAAGTTCATTGCAGAGTCACCTATACTGAAATAATACAGGTTCTTTTTCCCCATGACAATTTAAAGTTAAGTTGTATGCTTGCTCTTGGTAACATTTCATTGATTTTTTTAACCAAGCTCAGAGATTGTCCAGAGATATAGGTAGAGGGAAATTCAAAGGGCCAAAGGGAGATGACAGGACTGAGGAGAGGCAAGTGGCTGGGTTCCAGATCAATGAAACATAGTGGGAAAGTCTCATCCTAGGTGGCTATTGGGAATGAATGACTTGTTCAGAATAAGGAGCTGACTTGCATATGAGGCCTTTCAATAGCTTGGGTTCCAGCGGGCCTTTAGGATCAGCTGGCAGTACTAAGGCTGTCATTAAAATATAGCATGTGCCCTTGACACCCAAAGCTTAATAAGCTTGTTTTACTGAAAGAATCAGAATTCTGACAATTTAGGAGGTTTACGTGCCAGAGACTATAGGGTTTATCTGCATTTTTGTTCTTGTGTCTTGCAATAATGTAAGCCCACCCCTTGCTGAGACAGACTGCCCAGAAGATCTAGAGCTAGTTGCCAGGATATAATAAGTTTGTCATGAATCATAGAATCATAGAGTCGGCTGAGACCACAAGAGCCACTGAGTTTCCCCTATTTCTACTATGGGAGTTTCTTGCCTACACAATGAAGAACATTTACTTATCCTCAGAGCCTTGGAATTTTTTAAAAAACATCTGTTACATATCTATTGCAAATTATCATCCCCCCTCCCCTGAAGACTTCTTATCAGATGAAAAACAAGCTTTGCCTTGGCAGCAAGTGTGGCAGCAAATGTGGAGATCCAAAGGCCACCCAGTCAGAGAGCTGAATAGCAGCCAGGTAAAGACCCTCTTCTCTTGGCACAATAGCTCAGAGTCTGAACAGGATGAAAAGCAACTACTGAGCCCCTGAGGGAGATGTAGGCAAAAGCAGCCAGCTCAGAATTGCCCACCACCACCACCACCCAGACACAGTGGAGATCTATAATAAAGGCCTGTTTGAGAGAGGCACATGTAAGAATGCATTCAGTGGTAATTCTTGGAAAGTTGGCTAGGCTAGAAGCCTTTTGCTCTATAACCAGGGTAGTTACTTTAACCAGCATTGCAGACAACGTCACTCTTGAATCTTTGACTGCTGTTTGTGATCCCCTGACCATTTATAACTCTGTTTATTACTTAATCCTCCTGGATCTTCTGCCATGGCTCTTGGTCTTCGGCTGTTCTCGAAACATGCTCTTCGCTCCCCTTCCCTTCAGAGTATTTCTGACCTTCTGGTAACTGACTTGGCTTTCTTCCACCTCTGTTCATGCATCCTTGACTCCTATCAGCTATGCTCCACTGTACCGAAACTATGTTTAAAGTCAGAGAAGGGTACAGAGTCCTTCCCCCACAATGTGTGACCATCACTATTACATTTTTTTATGTATAACACTCTGTTATTAAATAAGTAATTGCTTCTAAGTTTTGATGATTTATGCTTCCATAATAAAAACATACACACTAAAGAGTAAGAAAAATCACCTAAAAATTGAAAAAATAATCCCACGAAGTACTCCGAGGAAGAATATTTGTCCACCAAAAGGAAAAGTAAATGTTATTCACTATATGGAGAAAGTAACTCTTTTTGTGGTGAAAGATTTTTGTTATGTCTTATTACCACAAACAAACAAAAAATGTTAGAGGTAATGTTGTTACTTGTTCTCTGTGCCCACTATACAAGAAGACAAATCATTGCTGTTTCTCAAGAGAAGGAGCAACAGCAGCAGTAACAGTAATGAATGAGATGCATAAGCATTCTAAAACTTCACTAAATGACTGGTGTGGAAAACTAGAATACTTGATAAATTTATACTATCAACCTTGCAACCTTGAATCCAGACAACTCTTTACAACTTTCCTCTTTATCTCACCCAAAGGGCTGGGCTCCAAAAATTTTCAAAGAAAACAATGTCCTCAAAGAGATTAACAGCAGGAAAAAAGTCTCACCCAAAGCAACTTCTGACACAACTAAATGATTCTGTATAAACAATTCAAGCCCACAGGTATTGAATATTGGCCTATCCTCCTGCTAGAAGTGTTGCTATCCAATAAATATTATTCGTTCCTTCTTTTCTTCTATTTAAACAAGTGTTGCTATGCAACAGATATTGGGCCTTTCTGCCCTATACTGTTACAGTGCTATTATTCCACTTTCAACATCCTGTGGAATTCTGGGGTTTGTGGTTCACTGAGGCCAAAGAGCTCTCTGGCTGAGAATTCTAAATTCCCCTCCCTAAACTGCAAACCCCAGGATTCCATAGGATGTTGAAAGTGGAATCATAGCACTATAACAGCGTAGTGTAGTGCAGAAAGACCCCTTATGACTCATTCCTTCTTTTCTTTCACCAGTCCTCTACTGGAAAGGTATCAATTCACCAATGATTGGTTCAGTGTGGACCTGTGGTGGTCCTCCAGAAGAAAGACACAGCTTCCAAGTGATTTATGAACATGAAACGCCTACCAAGAATGCCTCTTTGTGTGCCTTCATAGGCCAGAATCTTGTTCAAACGTAATAGCATGTTTTGATATTACTATTTGGTATTATTATTTGGGCAGCTGAAGCCCTAAGACCCAGCAGAGTGAAATTCTCCCAGAGTTATACCTCTAAGAAGACCTGATTGAAACATGCTACTTCAGGCACCCAGAAAGCACCTTCCACCTGGCCTGCTGACTGGCTGTTTGTTCCCGAGCCCATTACAACTGCAGAGGGGCCTGGGAAAAAGAAGCCTTTCTGGAAGAGAGAAGATGGCAACTCTGCCCAGCCTGCACCCCCACTCAGCCCCTCAAGCTCCTCCTGGGAAGTCTGAGACCATTTCTGCCCTACACTGTTATCATGCTATTATTCAACTTTCAACGTCCTGTGGATTGGGGTTTGTCGTTTATTGAGGCCAAAGAGTTCTCTGACTGAAAATTCTAAATGCCTCTTTCTAAACTACAAGCCCCAGGATTCCATAGGATATTGAAAGTGGAATCATAGCACTACATCAGTGGAGTGCGGTAATGTCCTGAGGGGCCCCTAATTATGCAAAATATAAATCTGGTGATGAAATCTACTTGTATAAGCTATTGCAACAATCTGGGGTGCTAAATAAATGGCTGGGGGGAGCTGAAAATATATAAAAAATTGATTTTGAATGAAATTCTCGTTACTATTACATCAAGTTTTCTTTGTTATATCTTGTGTTAGTGGTGTTGAGAGGAAAAAAGATGAAAGGAAACAGAAGCAACTGAAAGCTGTATTAATTCACTGTTGCAAACTGCAAAATAAAAAACAAAAGAATTATGGAGCATTTCCAATGCTTTGATTCCATTTAGAAACAAATTTCAGACAAAAATTCAGATATGGAATATTTTGGAAGTATTCTCTACTGTAATGGACTCCTCCAAACCAATTGGTTCCATCTACTAACATGTTAATATTTTACAAATACTTGCAAGAGACACTAAAGGTGAAATAGAATTATCATGTACTATGACCATGTGTTATGCTGTTACTATCAGAGGAACCGTCATGGTTAAGAACATTGTTGTTGTTCTGGCCACATCTATTCATTCATAAATAAAACACTTGTACTACAGCTTTCTTCCTGTGTTTCTAAGGTGATTCACAACAATGTCAGAAATCTTGCTGGATAGTCTTAACTAGAGCAAACCATTCAGTCAACAGTTCAAAGGTGAATCAACATATAGGTAAATCCCAATGATTTAATGGGTCTACACTATTTAGGACAGTAAAAAAAATGTTGTGCTTTTTTTAATGGTGTTAAACAGGTCAAGTCAGTATGGTGTAGTGGTTTGAGCATCAGACTATGGCTATTTCCGCACCGGCTGGCCCCTCCCGAAACTGCAAACCCCAGGATTCCATAGGATGTTGAAAGTGGAATCATAGCGCTACAACAGGCTAGCGCAGAAATGGCCTATGACCTTGGAGACCAGGGTATGAATCTCTAGTCAGCCATGGAAACCCACACTGGGTGCCCTTGGGCACTTCAAACACTCTCAGTCCCAGAAAACCCTGTGATAGATTCACCTAAGGGTCACCATAAGATGGAAAATGACTTGAGCACATGCAACAGCAACAACAATAAGCAAATCTAGCTAGGGTGAGTGAATCTCAAAATTTCAGTTCTAATGTCCCTCATTTTCTCCATTTGAATTTATTTTGTCCTAGTTTTACATTAGTTTGTGAATTATTATCTAGAAAACCTACAAAAAAAATTTGTAAACATTTTAATGTGCCTTTCTCCCAATATGCATTTTTATGGGTATTTCTATGGGCCTTTGCACACTACACTGTTTTAGTACTGTTATTCCACTTTCAACCTCCTGTGGAATTCTGGGGTTTATAGTTTACTGGAGCCAAAGAGCTCTCAGGCTGAGAATTCTAAATGCCCCTCCCTAAACTGCAAAACCCAGGATTTCACAGCATGTTGAAAGCGGAATAAAAGCACTATAACACTGTAGTGCAGAAAGGCCCATATATACCGTGTTTCCCCGAAAATAAGACACTGTCTTATATTTATTTTTCCTCAAGAAGACACAGTATGGCTTATTTTCAGGGGATGTCTTATTTTTATTAAGTATGGTACAACAACAATCTACATTTATTCAAATATAGTTAAGTCCAGCCTTCCCTCCTCCGCCTCAATCCCTTGGCAGCCCGTTTCCTTGCAGTTCCTCCTTAACGCCACTCGTCTTGACCACCTCCGCCCACCATCGTGTTTGCAAACAAGCAGGATTCCCTTCCCCTCCCCAAACCTCCTTACTCTCGGCTTCAGCATGGTGGTGTAATCCCTCCCTCGCCCCCTCCAATTGTTGGGAGGATCAGGTGGGCTGGCGCATTGTTTTGGGTCTCCTTTCCTGGATCTGTTTTGGGACTTTCCCCTCCCCTTCCTTATCCTTCGCTAGATTCAAGAGCACAAAGGGGGGAACGCCAGGGATTGTCTTACAAAGTTGTGTAAAGGGGAGGGAAGTGGGAGGGGAGAGGTGGGGTCCGGAGTGTACAGTGGAAAGAGGGGGGGAGTGACTAAAGGAATGCATCCAAAGGAATTCTATATCCAGGATGGATTCTGAGAGGGGGGGGTTGGAGGGAGGAGAAAAAGAAAGTTTGCGAAACTTGGGAACTTTTGCTTTTTCGCTCCCGCTTCTTCCTCCTCCTGCTTCTACCCTGTCTCCCTCCATGCCTGAGCTTGTAGCACGCACAGAATGACCGGGACCTGACAGGGGGAGCCGACCTTGTTGATGGGGCTGCCCGCACCGGTACGCTGCATAGCCACGCCTATCACTATGTCTTATTTTCAGGGTATGGCTTATATTGTGCAAATGCTTAGAAATCCTGCTACAGCTTATTTTATGGGTATGTCTTATTTTCGGGGAAACACGGTACATGGATTGCAAATCATTTCTTATAATATAATGGACAGGAGATACAACTCAAGATGCTCAAAAAACGGTTGTTTTATTAACAGAAACCCAACATGTGTCTTCCTCTGTGTACTCTAAAAGAATACTTTGAGAGGTGGGAGCTATTTAGAATCAAACTTCAGCTATTTCTGAACCTGGAACTCTCAAACCTATCTTAAGCAAACAAGCTCCTGTAGTCTTCTCTAGTTAAGAACAGAAATGTAACTGCAATGGAATATTTCTCTGTGTGTGTCAGTTAAAAATGCTTTTAGGCACAATAAATGATTTACCTATATTTTTAATCTCTAATTGTTATCTGTTAATTGAGGTATAGTTTATCTTTGTTTGACACTTCTAAACGCGAAAGATTTGTTTAAAAACAAAGCTGTTGATCTGGCACACCCAGAAACTCAGGGACTGTTTTTCTAGTTTTTGTGCAATGCAAGAGGCCACCCGATTAAAAGGGGGCTATGCACTATGTACTAGTCTGAATTAATGACTGAGTAAGATTTTTTTAAAGGCATGATTGCACATGGCTTTAAACTGAAGCAACAACTGCTCCTTGATGAAAGTGGTCTCTTGCCATAAATCACCCTTGATATTCTGTTCTGTGTGGAAATAAATGCTGCTACAAGGGGGAAAAAAAGAGTGGCCATACAGGTCATTCTTCTCTTTGTGGACTTAAATAAAAATATGCACTTTTTACTCGATTGTCTTTCATTATTGACCAAAGAGTACCTACCAGTAAGACAATGCTGTAGTCTTCCTGTTAATTATTACTTTTGATATAAATCTGGCATAGTTTTGGCATGTTAGCTGATTCATTTATTTTTGTTGTTTGTCAACCTTTGTTCTCCTTCCCAGCTGCAAACATGGAATCAGCCATAAGTAATCTGTTCCCCGGTGATTTGTTCTTGTTTGTGCTATGTTGTGCCCCCTAAAGCAGATGGTTTGCTTTAGGATTCAGTACTCAATCCATGCATTTTCTTCTTGAACGTTTTCCAATCAGCAATTGTGACATGAATAGCAATACCTAATCAATTTCACCCATTATGAGCTACAAATGTTTTATTTGTTGCATTTGTACCCTAAGTTTCCTTTCCATTTTGCCCTAAGGTTTGTCCTTTTACCCAAAATTCCTCTTGATTGTTTTCTTAATTTTAAAATAAATGAAATTTTGATCAGAATGCTAACATTTCCCTAGACAAAATTCATTCTATTGAAGCTTCGTTAGATCTTTTAGGATCAAGATTTAGATCAACGAGGACTTTCTCTGAACTCCTTAGAGGACATTCTAGTTGTGCACAGGGCCAAAGGCAAAAAGTACAAGCATATTAAATTTAAATCTCTTACTGCTAATAATAAAGCCTTAGAGACATTCAACCATTTTGAATGAAGAAAAAAAAAACCTACCATAGGGAAGTGAATGAAAAAAGCCACCATACCGTTCTGAGAAACTTGAACTTTCCTTCCGAAATAAATCTTGGAAGCCACTACATATTCTTTCCAATTGGGAACCAAGCAATACTGAAACCAGCCCCACAACCTGAAGCATTCCACTTCTGTTTTAGATTGTGGAGAATTAGGTTGCCTTGGGTCTCTTATTGGGACACAGGCTATTTCTACACTACACTGTTATAGTGCTATTATTCTACTTTCGATCCTCTGGAATCCTGGGGTTTGCAGTTTAGGGAGGAGTATTTAGAATTCTCAGCCAGAGAGCTCTTTGGCCTCAGTAAACTACAAACCCTAGAATTTCAGAGGATGTTGAAAGTGGAATAATAGCACTGTAACAGTGTAGTGTGTAAAAGGCCAAAGAAGAGTATATATCATGTTATCACACTTTCGCCCATGTTCTTCCCCATTATTACTGCTATGATCAAATGCCTCTGTGTTCATCTTCTTGATAACTAACAAACACTGGTAGGCTCCTCTGATCATGAATGATGAGAAAATAGTGAAACTAAGTGTTTATTTACTTGCTTTTCCTCCAGCAAAGTCAAGACAGTGTACATGGCTCTCTTCTACCCTGCTTTATCCTCACAAGATCCTTGTGAAGTAAGTCAGGGTGTAAGAGTGACTGGCTCAAGGATCATCTGCTGAATTTCAGGACTCAGTGGCATCTTGAACCTCAATCTCCCACATCATAGTCAGTCAGTACACCGCATTAGGTCTCTGCTTCACCATACTAAGGCCATTTCCACACTAGACTGTTTTAGTGCTATTATTCCACTTTCAACATCCGCCTCGCCCTTCCCTAAACTGCAAACCCCAGGATTCCATAGGATGTTGAAAGTGGAATAATAGCGCTATAACAGTCTAGTGCGGAAATGGCCTAAAGCTGACATTTGGGTTTCTAAATCCATTAAAACAATTTTAATTGTTTATTTTTAAAATACATGAACTCTTAAGCCTCTATTTTCTCAGGTCTAAACTTACTATTTTCATGGTAGTTCCCAATGACTGGCCCAGGACAACTTGCTGCCTAAAAGGGAAGAGCATATACGGCTCAGGTCCAGGTTATCTGAAGAACCGGAAGGATTGTCTCATATAATCCTGAGGAAACCCTTCTCTGTATCCTGTCATCCTCACAGATAAATCTTGGGGTAACATGGAAAACAGTCTTCTTGGTAACTGCTCCCAGGTGCTGGAACTCTCTTCCTAGAGAGCTTAGACTGGTGCCCTCCTTCCTCTTTACCTAGGCAGGTGAAGAGCTTTCTGTTTTGGCAGGCTTTTGAGGACTGATGGGTCAGAAGGAAAAAGCTTTTCAGAATGTGCCGTACTGTTTATTTGTTGTTTTCTTTTTAATGGTTATACTTTTAACTCCTTTTAATTCTAGCGTTAACTTAATTATATTTTAACTTACTGTGTTTTTAGCTTTATCTTTTAACCTTTGTAAGTGACTTCGAGTACCAGACTTGGAAAAAGATGGCATATTAATAAGAATTAAAATAAGAATGAGAATAAAGTATAAAAATAATATCCAGACCCTCAACCAAGATACAAGACCCAAGGCTTGTCAAGTTATTTTGGCTCCTGAGACTGGAAATCTCACAAGAATCTCTTTCCCTCCATACTAGTAAAAATACAATAATAATAAATGAAATATCAATTTGCTGTCCTTTCATGACACTGAAAATCAGGTGCCTGACAGGAGAGCTAGTTTTGGAAATTTCTAGAGTTTGAAAGATGTGCATGCTGGATTTTTAGGTTTCAACACTATTCATTTATTCTTGAACCCATAGATTAGTTCATTTTCTCCCCGACACCTATGTAATCTTCACAAGATAAAATTTATTTACCAATGCAGAGTAGTTTGGACTAAGGGCTTTGGTGTGACCAGGTTTTTGAATTTTCATTTTAAGCTAGTATCCATTTTTCAATGACTGGTCAATCACATATCATGACACTCTTTGGGTCTGAAGGATGGGGCTTGAAAAAAGCACATGGATATCAACAACTGTTTCCTAGTTACATACCATATTATAAAAATGGAAAGATCTAAATTCTGAATATCTTCTAGAATGCTAGGAAAAGAAAAGACAAGACAAGACATCATGTTTATAATTAGTCTGGTCTATAAAAGAAGTAATGGAAATATTCATGAACTCCTGTTACCCTGAAATTCTTGGGGGTCCCCAAGGGACTCTTTAATATGCTCCACGTGATGGGGAAAGTAAACTCAACAGAGCACAAGCAATAGCAATGTGAGAGGAAGGGTAACCTAGCAAGATCTTTTACCCAGTTTTTACGGGGTCAGGCCCAGACAGAAATCACACAAAAAGGTCCAATGAATGACTTTATTGAACGGAAATATCACGCATTAACGCATACACTCACACACACACACACACACACACACACACACACATCCAAGGGCTAAAGAAAAATAAAGAGTGGAAATAAGATAGCGGGATTGTTAAAGGATTCGTGGTTTGAGTGATACTGCACCTTTTCCTGAAGTCCTTGGTCCGGAAAGCAGTAAAAGAAATGGAACTCAGCGAAGAGACGCTGAAGGGATTGCACAGCTGTTGGGAGCAGGGAGCGGTCAGTTGGTATGACCAGGAGGTATCCAAAGAACTAGTCAAAAACGGGGAGTATTTGTAGGAAAAATGTACCTTGAGGGCAAATCCTCTCCTGGGGAGAACAAAGGATACGGCAATGGAAAACAACTTCACACCAGCACCTTCTTTGATATACGAAGATAACAAGGTGTCACCCAAGTATCAGCATCTTCCACCACTTTGGGTTGCAGTGTAAGTTTATGTAGATGATCCTTGTCTGATAAGATTTTATTGCTTCCAGTGCCCAACTTTGTGGGAAAAAACTCTTAATCCCTTCAAGTTGGCTCCTTAAAGGCTGAGGACCTTTTGTCCACCGTGGGTTGGCACAGCTTGAGGTCTCTTGTGGCTATGTGACAAGGGAATTTACTGGCCTGACCTGGTTCTTCCGATCATACAACCGTTGTTGCCAACCTGCTCATCCGGGTGACCTCTCTTGTGGGTCAGATTATGTTTTATATCAAAGTTGTAGACCCCAGGACAGGGTTTAACCAAGGGGAAACACTCCCTTTGTGTATTGTCTTTAACACAAACCAAGCAAGTCTCTCAGATTTAGGAACTTCCTTCCATGCAAGAGTTTTCACCAATACTCAACATCAGTGAATAGGAATTTCTGAGAACTTAACAATTATCCAAAACTTGGGGCTATATCCACTCCGCCAGTTGGATGACGATTGCAAGCCTAATGCATGTTTACTTAGAATTAAGTTTCACTATATTCAGTGGAGCTTATTTTCATATTATTATTCAGGATTGCAGCAGAAATTGGTGTGTATTGAACATATTGAACATTCACCCACATTTATCTTGAGGAACATGTACTATTGCTGAATGCTACGTATCTACAAGAAGGTCATAACATCCCAAATACTAGGAACCACACTCCCCAAAGGAAAAAAACCAAGATTTTTAAATAGTGTTTTTACATACTACAAGGGCCAGCATGGTGTAGTGGTCTAAGCATTGAATTATGATCCTGGAGACCAGAGTTCAATTCCCTGCCTGGCCATGGAAAACCATAGGATGACCTTGGGTGCATCACACACACTCAACCTCAGAAAGTCCCATGACAGGCTTGCTTTAGGATTGCCAGAGTCAGAAACATCTTGGAGGCACACAACAACAGCAATAACGATAACAACAGCTGCCATGTCCAAGAGTCAGGAAGACTGGCATCCTAACAAGCAAGTATGTGCAAAAAGGAGGTATGCTTTAGACTTGGCTACAGGTTTTGTGCGCTTAGCAACTAAATGACCTAGCTGGAAAAAAATGTATTTTATATCTTGCAAATATGAGTGTAGGTTATGGAAGAAATTATTAAGAGAATCACAGTTAAAGCAGCACTGTGTTCCTAATCAGCTGAAAACTGATTAAGAAGAATGAAGATATTACTGAATTGTTTAAAGTAATTTATCCTTGCCTAGAGGTTTGGAAATTTCTGGATTGACTGAGAATTAGTGCAAACTCTCAATTTTTCTAATAAGCCTTCCCTCCTTCCTTCCTTCCTTCCTCTCGTTCCTTCCTTTCTTTTTCTTTCCTGTTTTGTTTCCTCCCCCTCCTACTTTTTGCATGTGTTCAAAACTCTCTCCCTCCTCCTCTCTCCATAATTTTTTATTCATATATTAGCTTGTTAAGCTAAGGAATCTACAGTGAGAAGTAAGGCTGAATAATTCTCACATGCAGAAGCATTACTGAGCTACAACTTGTCCCCAAAATTTAGTGAATCTGGCAAGGCCTTTCGTGTTCCCCCCAATACAGTCCTCTTACATAGCCTCAATGTCTAAACACAGGTCCCTTTTCAAATGCACTCAAGACTTATTCCTTGTGCCTTGAACAAGTGAAAATGGGTTTTGTTGAAACCTTCTGAGAATCAAGTTTATTTACTATAGCATCTCTTCATTGTTTATGGGCCTGATGAAAGCATTAAGCATGTAATGATTCCCAGACAGCTCCAAGGGTTGAAGCTAGTGTTTGTGTGTGTTTGGTTTTTTAAAAAAACAAAAGTGTGTGTGTGTGGGGGGGAACAAGCTTGTAGTTAAGTGTGAAAATTTTCTCTCCGAATTCATAGGCAGCTTAACAGACACTTTGCTTCAGGTGCTGAATATTGTTAGGGAGGTCTAATAATTGCAGACCTGTTCAATGCATTTTAAAAGCATCTTTGTTTTTAAAGAAAAAAAAATGAAAAGAAACACATTGGAAAAATTTGTCCCATATGGGTGGAACTTGAAAGCTAACTCTTTTCATTTTACTTCCTCATAATTATCCACATTAAGGTTACCCACCAAAGAAAATATCCCTGTTCTCTCTGGCAACCTGCTGACTCATCTGTGCAGAATTACTTGTGTAAAATTAATTCACTTGTGTAGAATTAAATTTGTAATAAATTGTGCTTGGTAAATTAAACATAATGGCCTGAGTATAATTATTAGTCCCAACTAGAGTTGTTACTACAGGTGGATAGACTCAATCAAGGAAGCCACGGCCCTGAACTTGCAATATCTGAGCAGGGCTTAAAGATCTGTCATTCCTAGACTACTGTAAGTCAAAGCCTACTTGAGCAGTTAACAACAAAACAGTTGTAACTAACAATCAGGTTTAGCCAAGGTGTATGGGTTTCAATTTGTAGAGCACCAGTGTTTAAATACATTTTTAACATTTTCTTTTGTAGAACAAGTGATGGCCACGTGTTCTTTCCCATGCTTCATCCCTCGTCCAAATCTTGTGAAGAATCCCTTCTACATCAATTGGTTGATTTATATTAAAAATAGGGAATGAATTAATTCAGTTCACATTTTAAAACAAACTAACATTTGGGCTTCTGTATCTTTAGGAGAACCAGAATTTAGCTAGCCTTTGAAATACACACTTCTCTGACTTTTGCGGTAGATTTCTCTAATCCAAAATGCAAAGAATCGGGGGAGGGTTTCACTGTATATTAGAGCAAACAACATGAATATGCCTTATATCAGGAACAATACTTGCAGAAAATCACCTTGACTAGTAGTCACTGAAAACTGTATCTGACAAGAAATACTGATCAGTAGTAGTTGTGAACTGCTTTCCAAACTACTGTTCTACCGTCATGAAAAAAAAAATGCAAATTCATAACTTGAGAATGGTCATAGGCAAGGTGTGTGTCAAAGCTACGGTGTGACAGAGTTGTTACATCTCTGAAAACCTACTGTGAAGCTGGAAAAGGTGCAGTAAAGATTTAGGTGCATCAACTCTAAATCAGGAGGCTGAAATAACTTTCCCATGATGGAAAGATACAAGGATCCTAATTCTGCATTGTACTTGAATTCCATCTGCAGAAATATACCACAACTTCCCTCTCACCCATCCACCCACCTTTTAACCACAGGAGCCCCCAAGGCCATTTAGTGACTGATGGAGAGCAAGAGCATCAGAAGAGCATTTGGCCCTCTCTCTAGAGTTCAACAAAGAACAATGGCATCATCTACCCACATCCCTGGAGATCTCAGAGAATAATGCAATTGTTCTGTATCTGGCCAGAGAGACATATCCAGACGTTTCTCTGGTGTTCTTTGCTCTCCGCTGGTCTCTAAATGGTTTTGGAGGGGGTTTTCATGGTTTTAGTCATTGTGCAAGGTTGATTGATAATTCCAACCTAGACTCTGAATTAAAAATGGTGTGACTTATGATGGTATAACTTGGTTTTTTATCATTGTAAATCACTAACAGAATGTCAGCCAATATTTGAAGTGGTGGGTTGTGAGATGTGAAGTACATGGTAGTGGTAGTAAAATAATGCATACTGCAAAATTTGTCTCCTTTTTCTATAGTACTCAATCCTGGGAACTTCTAAGAAAGCTGACTGGCAGGAGAGTCACATGAGAAAAAAGAGCTATTTCTTCACATAATTGAATGATAGGATTTACTGCTAGAAGATGTGATGATCACCATATTAGATGGTTTTAAAAGGGGATTACACAAATTCATGGAAATTGAAGAAATGTGGCTTCCAGTTGTGATGGTTGTACAACATCTCCATGTTTCAGAAGCAGAAACATCTGCGTCCCAATTGCAAGGGAGAATCAAAGAGAGATTTTTTTATTTTTTTTTACTTCTGTCGTGCTTGTGATCTTCCCAAAAACATCTATTTGGGTACAATGCAAGATAGGTTTTCAAGAAAACATACTAACAAACTCCTACAAACACTACATTGTATTTGCCACTCAATAGCTCCAGTATTATGTGTTGGTTCGTTTCTAAAAGTTCCAGTATCCTCCACTCTAATCTTGAAATGGGCTTATATGGTAAATCCCACTCTGGTTGGTCATGCTTTACCAATAGTAACTATGTTTTGGATACCAGCCATACTGTCGTAGAGTTGTTCTTTGCCCACGTATCTTCACTTTGAAATATGGTACTCAGGAAACTATATGCTGTTTATACTTGTGAATCCAGGATGAAATTTATAAGTGAATAAGCAAAGCCAAACAAATTAATGACTATATTTGCATATCATACTTTCTTATATTGTGCAAATGACTAGAATGATAAAAAATAGAATTTTAACACTCCCGGTATCATAGGTGTTAGCAAGTCAAGATCAGCTTCCATCATAACTAAACATATGTGCTTTCACTTTCTGGAATATGATATTTGCACATTAAAGAGATTTGCCACCAGTGATTCCTTTTCTATGTTGAATATCTTAGTCACAGGGCTGTATCAAGTGCTGTTTACAACAGATGGTTTAAAAATCTCTGAAGCAAATAATATATCGAATGAGTTGTCATCAGAAACTTCTGTATCTCTTTGTGGTTTCATCACATCTTTCTGAACACATCTTTCTATTGATGCTGTTGATGCTTAGAGAACTCATCTGGCAGATAAATCCGCTTTGCTTGTTAGCATTTCTGAAATTGAGCATATAAAATGTCAAACCAGTAACTTTCAGTCTGTAGTTTTGGATGGTGGGTGTAGTGGTTAATCAACAGTTGTGGGGCACTGGTTCTCCATCCTTGTTTTACAGGCCTGACTTGACGCCACCTAAACTCCACAACTATAAATGATGAAAGTCGGACTTCAAGGGCAAGGAATGCCATTCAGGTTACCAGAGATGGTGTTCTCATCTATCTGACTTCCAGGCATTCTTCATCCATGCCTTCAAACCCAATAGGGGAAAAAGAAAGATACATTCTTGGGACTCAGATCTGATTTTTCATAGCCTGTAGACAATTCTGGCCATCAGTCAAGTGACATAATTAGAAAAAAAACTCTTTGTCAGTCTTCTAAGACTGTGTTGCATTTAAACTCAGTGACCTAATTTTGTAATTGCAGCCTCAATAATTTGAAAATCCTGAAAACAGTTTTTAATTTGGAAAAATCTTTTCTAAAAAAAAAGAAAATCTGATAACTTGGCATTTATGAATGTACAAGTAGAGGTAGACCAAAGTAAAATGTGAATAGATTCTACCCTCAGACATTCTCTACTTCACTTTCTTTGATAGCCAGAACTTGTAGTCCATGGCCATAATATCAGGTCCACAACACAACTGAGCAGAAATACTTGGATATCAGCCAGTTTTATCCTACTGAAGACTAATAGATGTGAATTAACTTAACACTAAGAGCTAGAGCTTAACTGGGTTGTGAACCAGCCTGTTGCCTTTTAATTGCTCTTTAATTTTCCAGAGAGTATAGTAACTTTAATGCATGTTAGAGTGATACTTTACATGAAACATCTGTAACATTTTGTAAAAATTATAAATGTTCTGGGATTGGGGACTCCAGCTGTTGCCTGACTGAAGGAATCCCCATGACATCAGCAGTCAAGAATTAAGTTTCATTTACCCATTTTGCCATGGTGAAGCAGACGGGAGTCAACATGCTCCAGATGGTCGTTCTGGGTATTAAAGTGTGCCTGCTTTGTGACTGTGGTCTGGGACACAAGCTTTCTCTTTATGGTGCTGAAAGAATTGATTTCACCCTGCTTTCCAGAGAGGTAAAAAATCCAAGAAAGAAAAAAAAATCTTCTGCTCTTCAGGGTGGGGAAGCATCTAAATGGCTTTATTGTTCTTGAAAATTCACTGCTTAATAATATGAGGTAATGTTCTTTTTTGACATGCCAAGCTAGCATGGACTAAACCAGAATTCACTGACTTTAAGGAGTAATATGCTATGATTTTGATCTCAGAATAATAAGAAAAATCATAACTAATTCTTCTTCAGTGTTAGATCCATACTTAGAGGAGACTCTTTGGAATATACAGGATTTAAATTAGGATAAAAACCTATTTATTTCAGTATGAAGTCTGGATCCAACCCACGGGGAAGAGTTAAGAAGTGGTTTGGATTTGGCTCACTATTTTTTTCAGTATTGGCTAGGAAATACCACAGCAAGACTTACCAGTGCATTAACCACAGAGCTGGGAAAGTTAACCATTGGCTGGGGGAATACAGTTCTCAGAATTCCCTATTCAGCAAGTCCTTTGACTGTGTTGGCAAGGCGAAATGTGGGAGCTGTAGTTCCCCAAAATCAATTTTTCCAGGTCTCGGTCTTAAGGAACCTTTGGGACCCTTGTTCTGGATGCTCCTTAGCTCCCTCCCTGTTGTGTATATAAGTGGTACCTATGGAAAGTAGGCAGGGTTGTGCAAATTGGAGATAAATAAAAGATCTAGGAATCTACATCTAAGAATCTAGGAATCTAGGATAGCAAAGTACTCTTACAGAAAGGTCAGAGCAGATATATTTTAACAGCCTTCTGTACAACATTATTTTGTTAAAACAATGCCACCTGCAAATTGTTAGCCCTTCTGGTTTTGTACCAGAATTGGCATGAATTTGAGAAGAACATTTTTAAAGCGAATTCACCTAATCCACATTTGTTTGGGGAAAATATACATATATCAAATATGCTTCTTAGGTTAAAATACACTTACTGTTACAGATTATGTTGGATTTAGTGAATTTAGAGGGGGAACAGGTTTTAAAGTGCTGAATACATGTGTAGAATCACCATTAATTTACATCTAGGTTTCTTTCTTGTAGGATACATGGCATTATATGGCATGATAGCTGGAAGATTTATCAAAGGTTTTCTACTTTAGTCCAACCTTCTGCTGGTACAGAAAATCCAATGCCAAATATATAGCCATCAAGGCTTAAAGTGGGAAAACCTCCAATGAAAGAACTTCCAGAGTTCCTGTTCCACCATCAAGCAGCTTGTATGAAGTTTAGTCAAAACTCAAAATCCCATTTCTTGTAATGTGTATCTATTGGTTTGTGCCCTATTCCCAGGTTTAATGAGAACAGATTTATTCAATATTCACATGACCATCCTTGTAATGTACTCACACCCAACTCTACAACCTTTCTTTACAGAGTTTTGTTATGTTTACAGTTCCTTTACTAGTTTTTGCAAGTCTCCTCTGGAGGCATTACAAAGATCAACGTTTAAAGCATGTTATGACAAAGTAGGGGTACATATGTTGCATTAACCTTGGTGGGCTCCATGTTTCCATGTATACATTTACAAAATTATGTCATTGTAGAGATTGGAGATAACCGATTACAAGTAACAAGGCACCTACTTACCAGGGGAGGTGATCAAGATTAATGAAGGAGCAACAAAAATACGTTTCAGAAGTAACATGAGTAGATGTGAAATTATTTTGTTGGTGTATTGTCATGAATAAAGCTTTCTAGCTGCCTTGGAAAACTGAGATATGGGAAAGTGCACAGGCTGTGAATTTTTGCCAACCCCTCAGTATCCTGCCCCCAAGTTGATTGACAAGCATTGACAAGAAAACCACAGGTTAACTTCCAGCTTCTGGGTTTTGGCCTGCTTTCTTTGTTAGGGGTAGTCTGAAGGGGTATGAAAATTTCCACCACTCTTGGAGGCTGCAAGGAGAGGCTTTTACTTAATTTGGGATGATTTTCATCCCTTAATTATTATTGAGGGAAGGGTTGCTGGGATTCCAGGAGCTTCCAAGGATCTGCTGGTTGCAAACAAGCCTCTTGGGTTCTGGATACAGCCTTCAAGTTGCAATTCACCCACCTTTGATTTCAAGTTTGTTTTAATGTTCTTTTTACAGGTATTTTGGAAGCATTTCATTTGCCGTTTTCCAAGTGTTACACTATTTTCTCATCATTCTTAGGAGATTTTTTTAAAAAGGAAGGAAGGAAGGAGAGAAGGAAGGAAGGAAGGAAGGAAGGAAGGAAGGAAGGAAGGAAGGAAGGAAGGAAGGAAGGAAGGAAGGAAAGCCAAGGAGTTACTTTTTAGTCACTGCCATTAGTAATGACAATTAATTTTCAAAAACTGTAACGAGTAACAAAAACAAAATACTTACTGCAAGTTACCTTCCAAAATGTATTCCTCTGAAGCTTGAGGGAAGCCACTAAGATTGGGGAAAAGATATCCCCAGATCCTCTTGCCCTTTCTGCATCCTACCTTTTCGTGAAGTTGTCTGGTGGGGATGCTGGCAGGGCCTCTGTGGGAGGGGAGTGCGACTGGAGCGCTTCCCTGTGCACCAGCTGGCTCCCTGCGGAAGGGAGTGAGATGGCCACGCCTCTTTCTTCCACAGAACTGGGTGCTTTCCCAGGCTGTGCTGGGTCAGGAAGCATAGCCATTGCACTTTTGCAGCTTCTGCAGGACAGGTAAGTCTGGGATGGTGGCGCAATCGCGGGTCATTGAAAGGGAAAACATGTCAATGATTTAACCGGCGATTGTGCCACCTGGGGGCAAGAGCAGGAGAGGGCCGTGATGATGTCAGGCAGAAGCATCATTGTGGTCCCATCCTTCTCCTGTCCCCATTGTGGAATAGGAGGGTGCTGTGGAAAGAGCTTATGTCAGAAGCAGCTTAATCAGGACATTTCAATGATCAGCTTTACAAAAAGCAATTTACATCTACTCTTGGGCTATCAAGATCTAACTCTTATCATGTGTTTATGGCAAAGCTAGACCACCAGAGACCTTCCAAGGCTATTGGGCTGCTATTCCCATCAAATGTAACCTGTATTTGCTCCCCCTGGCATGGAGAGAGGAAATGCTGTCATGCCGTGAGGATCAGGCCATTTCCGCACTAGCCTGTTATAGTGCTATGATTCCACTTTCAACATCCTATGGAATCCTGCGGTTTGCAGTTTTGGGAGGGTCCGGCTGGCCCCTCCCGAAACTGCAAACCCCAGGATTCCATAGGATGTTGAAAGTGGAATCATAGTGCTATAACAGGCTAGTGCAGAAATGGCCTCAGACTTTGATCATGTGTTGATGGGATATTGTGAGCAGGGCCTATGTGAATCCAAAGTGTGTCAAAAGTTTTTGTAGAGTACTAACAATACAGGCAGAGCCTAACCTACTTTGCAGACTTGATCATTTCACAGAATGACGTAAAGAATATTTGCAAATTTGCCAAAATTCTCAAGTACTTGGGTACCTCAATATACATTTGGCACCATGTTAAAAAAATTATCAACTAGTATGAGATACCAGGTGCTATATGCTATATTTCAGAGGAAGGAACTGGCACCTCTGAATATTCCTTGCCTAAGATAACCCTATGAAATCCCTTGGGCCACTATAAGTCCACAGGCAACTTGAAGACACATGAGATTTTTAAAACCATTTTGGTACCTTTTTCGGGAAAAAGGGTTTACACAAAAGGGGGGAGTAAAGGGAAGGAAATATTTTCTGCAAAAATGTGGGAGTGGTAATTCAAAAACCGTATCTTTCTGTGTGCGTGTGTGCACACGTGCACATGGGTGCTAATGCCTTTCACAACTCTTCACAATGAAATCCCCCCCCCCATTGGAAAATGTGCAAAAAAGTTGTGTAATCTCACCTAGTGGTAAGAAAAAAAATAGAGTTTAATGTCCCTCTGCTTTTTGCATAACATCATGACACAGTCCATATCAACTTTATCCTTATCCTCATTTGGTAACAGCAGGCTTATCGAACAATCCCACAGGAAAATGTTATCTGGAGATTTTTGTCATGTGGATAAGAATGCCCTAGGGATAACATCTGTTTGCAATCATATTGCTGATGAATTACAAACAGGGTGCACCAACTGTTAAGAATCCAGTACAATGACTGGCTTGCGGCATTACTGATCCAGACGGCATGGGTTTCTCCGTCCCAGCACACCTGCAGTATGCAATAACGGCATCAAGTATTATGGAAGATTCCTTTGAAGTCATGGATAAAGCTCTTTATCAACCTCAGTGAAGCCAGAGATTCATCTAAGAAATGTTATGGGATTTGGGATGAGTTTCAGAATTTCTTGATATAATGAGCCTTTTGTTTAGAAAGGATGGGGCATGTTGCCCTGAGCTAAGAACCAGATTGACAGAAGCTGTGAAACTGTCTACCCACATCAGAGGAAAGAATTGGCATTGAGCAGGAAGTGCTGCAAGGCTCAAAGCATGGGCATGAAAAATTACATGGCAAACCAGAGATACATTGCCAGCTGCGTAAGCCACTGGACAAGCTCCCACAGAAACCTCCCTCAGGTTATCAGGAAGGGAGAAAAACCACAAAGCTTTGGGAGAGGGAAAAACCCCAAATACTCTCGTTAGCCAAATTGCCAATCTGCTGATGTTAATATCAGGACTTTATCTAGAAAGTTATCTAAGTAAGCAACTCCATTTGACTGGATACAAGGAAAGAAATCTAGAAATGAGGTTTTTTTATGTCAAACATAAAGGAAGAAATGGTAAATCATGTCTCAGAGCTTGGACACATCTGCAGGAAACTGGTCCAGACAATCTTCAACACAATGACTTGTATAAAAAGCAGATAATTTTTGGCTGATTTTTTGATAAGAAGGGATGTGGTACTGGCTTAAACTGCATTTCGGTGTTTTCTTAAGATATTTGCATGAATAAAAACTAAGTACTATAAAAGGTAGAACTTCTGGCAATAGTTGCCTCTGCCTCTCAAGCCATCTGTAATTATTCAGACAGAGAAAGAGAGGACACTCCCAAAATTCTGCTGAAAGTAAAGGGGACAAAGCAGTAAATTGTGTATAGTATATAGTAAATGGTAAATTACCCAAGATCTTTTGGTGGAAGCTTTCCTTTGGCACTGAGAAAATAACAAACCAGAAATCAAACAAATTATTCATAATATATATTGTATGCAAGTGTAATCAATTTAAACTAATATAAACCATCTGTCTGTCTGTCTGTCTGTCTGTCTGTCTATCTATCATCTTCTTATAAAGCATCAAGCACATCTTAGTAAATTACCCTTAAATGATTATTAAACAGTAGTCATTACTATTTTTCTAGTAATAGGAAATAAGGGAAGGATACAAACAGTAAGTACATGTGATGAAATGGTGGGTAGAGTCACAGTGAGTGACAAGTGGGGAAGATCAGTTGAGAAAACTTAGGAGAGCAGGTAAAATGAAGTAGATAAAAAGGCCACCAAGTTACAGTTACTGATGAAAAAGGTAGTTGGATATGTTGACTCATGATTAAGCAGAAATATTATTTCCGGTTCTCAGTTGAATTATTCTATATTGGTCCTGATATAAAAAAGCAACAAGTCTGCCTCCCCACCACCCAAAAATGGTTGGCATATTATGTTCTTGCTGGATTCTACTCATGTTTCTGGCCTTCATGGTCACAATAAAGCATATTTAAAGAGAGTCTTACTATTCTCAGCTCCACTAAGCAGTGGATTAACCTATGGACTCAGTGGGCATACTGAGCTACAAGATATAAAGTGCTCTGGCTTACTCTAGAGTCCAGAGATTTGTGTGGGATTGCAAAGACATCACAACTATAGCAAACTCACCATGGTTGCACAACAAATGAGGCTTTTCACCTTCAGGAACTCTTTCTAGTTCTGCAGAAGAATTCTAAACATCCGTCCTTTTGCATTTCAGAAAATTCTAGTGACATATTCTGATAGGCCACATACTCATGCACCACTTGACCAGACAGTGTAAGCGAGAACATACACAATGCTTCCTTGTAGCTGTACATTGCAGAAGTAGCAGGAAAACTTTCATTTGAAGAAGACTAGTTACATCCCTGATCTCTTTACAGAGGAAACTCGCTGAACTACTAAGGAGTGCAGACAATCTCACAACATTTTTCAGAACTCATTGCAATTAGCAGATCTTTGATTGCACATGCAAGTGATATAATCCTCTCCTCAGCTATTTTCCGCATGGCAAGACTTACACTAGAAGATAAGGCTTACTGTGTGTATGTGAAGGGTGCACAAAGATTAATGGGAAGATGAGAGAAAATACATAAGCTGAAAGTCTGGTTATTTACACTTACAGCAAAATAGAAGAAGAAAGTTCTCAAATTCTTGAAGAGGTGAAAATCGTTTCCGGGCAGAAATAATTATCTGTATCTTGTAGACCTCCCTGGTTGTTTGATACATGGTTTTAATGCCAGGGAACTGGTTTATGCTGGTGAGAAGAAAAAGAAAATAAACAAAAGAGTGTTATGGCTTTGCCAAGAGAAGATGTCTTGCACTCTACAGAGTACAATCTTATACATGTCTACTGAAAAGTAAGTCCCATTAAGTTCAACAAGGATCCTCCTCCTCAGGTTAGCTACTATCAGATTGCAGTTTAATTCTTTATTTCAGCAGTGCAAACTGGTTTCTACATGTATCCCATAATTTCCAGTCACATTATTGGAATGACTCACTGCTAAACTGATTCCATTGATCAATAAGGCTGGATTTGCCAGCTAATGTTGTTAGCCTAAACAGAATCTTTTGAAGGGCCTGAAATGTTTAACAGACCCTCCCATTACACCACACCCCAAATGTTAACCATATGCATGGCTGTTTATTGGTGTTTGGTGTCCGTTTTATAAGCTGATTCAGCATCATTTTAAAGTTAGGGGTTGAAGTGTAGTTACAACAGGGCAAAGTGGAGGCATTGCCCACCAAACAAGAAACAAGAAATCTGCCCCCCAATAAAATTTTCCTTCAGTTTGTAACATTTGAGTAATTTAAGCCTTTAGCTGAGCATTTGAAAACAGAGTTGAGGAATTCAAAGAAAAAGGGGAGGAAAAATTACTAAGGGAATGCAACCATAGCAAATACAAGTTCAAGGCCCTTTTCACACAGCATTTCTGAAGCACGACGCTCAAGGGCCTGACACGGACAGCACATGCACTTTTTCATTTTCAGCTCAAAGCTGAAAATGCTGCGTGGTCGCGCATCGCTCCAGGGCCCCACGCACACTTACCTGGCTTGCGGAGCCTCGGGAGCCGGGCAGGTCGCATGTCCTCTCAGTGCAGCCTGCAAGGTCCCAGCGAACAGAAGAGGCAGGGTGTTCACACGACGAGGAAGCAGCTGCGGAGCTGAAGCAACAGGGACACGACAGTGTTCCTCCCAAGCCTTTGTGCGTGAGCCGAGCAGCCCAGCACTGGGAAAAGGTAAGGTGCGAAAAGGGCCCTAGGTGTGAGTGATTTTCAGTTTCTTACTCTCTGCAACACTAGAGAGTAGGGCACCTAAAGAAAATTTCATTTGGAAGTGGCAGAATTCTCATTTGGAGGGACAGCACCCTCATTTTGTTCCCCTCTCCACCACTAACATTGCTTCTTCTTCTTCTTTCTGGTTACCTGAACCTCACTAACCAACTTCATTTGTGTGTGGTTTTTGAAAAAGCAATAGAGAGCAAAGGAAGTACTTTCTGTTCTTAGTATGAAAAGACAAATGTCTTCCCCCCAAAATTTCCAAAATAGAAATACTTTTCACAGGCAAAAGCACTGCCAAGTGCACTTCAGGTTGTGTTCTGTATAGCTCTGGTGAACTTTTGAATTGAGTAGTACTTGCACTTGTACATACACCCTCTTGTATGTTTCCAGGGATTTTCTATTGACTGACAGTAGTTTTAAGTGGAAATGAATCTGTCTGTCATGCTGTCTTTGTCCCTTCCCTGTCTCTCCGTATACAAAGGATCTCCCTGGAGCCCATAAAATATCCCCAAGGTTTACAGGGAAAAAAAAAAACCTACACCAAAGAAGAGTCACTTAAAGTACAAGAGTTACAATGGGTTAAGGTATATCATGAAAAGAGAGCACAGCAGACAGCTAAATCAAAGAAACCCTTTCCAGATGGGCATAGCTCTCTATCCTTAGGGACATCAGGCTAAAGCCCCAAAGACCATGTCAAAGTTACATTGCCAAAGTGCTGCTGCACTGAATACTGCCAAAGAGGGTAGAGGCAAAAGGTAAAGGTCAGAAATGAAGTATTTTGCAGAAAGGCAGCTTGGCAGGCACTGAATAGACAGTAGTGGTTGGCAGAGTTAGGCAGGTAGGCAAAGTTGTGGAGCAGAGCAGTAGACAACCACATAAGGCCAATCAAGATACATTCTAGGCTGGCTCAGTCCATTAGCTTTGGAAACACCATGGAAAATCCTCTAAGAACATGTGCAAGGTTTGGATTTGAAATGCTGCACAGCAAAGCACATCAAGGGACCTCTAGGAATCTAATACCATCATCTAACCAAGGCACTTCATGATTCAGCTGGCACTGGAACCCACTTTTTTTTTCAGTGCATACTTATATGTTGGCAAAGAACTTGGGTGAATGACGCAAACCAGCTCGGCTGTTTTGTGTAGACGGGGATTCTGGGCTCCATAGCTTCACAAAGTGCCGTTTTCAAGATCTTCTTCTGAAATGCCGTGATAAAAATACTCACCTACTTTACAAGATGGTTTTTAAAATAAACACATAATCCTATGTACACTTACTCAGAAGTAAGCCCCCACTGTGTTTTCAAAATCTTACTCCCAAGTGAGTTTACATAGGACTTGGTGTCAGGGATTCCAGGCAGGGAACCCTGGGAAAATGATCAGCCCACTGCAAAGATGTTGCATCATGCCCCAACTGTGGGTAATTGCAAGGTTGCATAAGAAACTGGGGTCGTGTGCAGATGGTAGAGGGAGGTGTGCAAACCTCTACCTGATTGGTTGTAGATATGTATATAACAAAGCAACGCCAGTATGTATTGGTCTGTTGACCAAACCTGGTGCCTGGCGCAAGCTTTTGTCCGTCTGTCCTATGTTTTGTATATAACGGAAGTTTGCTGCAAGATAAAGTGCCTCCTGTTTTGGAAGAAACTCCTCCGTGTGTGAGTATCCTTACTGGGGAACAAGGCTGCTGCTGTTGGCTCGCTAAACTCTGGTTTTTCTGCTGCGTTTCTGTGGGGCTGAAACTCCTATCATCCCCAACACTTGGCTATTAAACAATTAATGTGAAATATTTTGAAGCACTGCAGAAATATAAAATATTATAACTATTTATTGATGGCAGGTGAACCAGGATAATAAACTCGTTCCCATAAGCTCTTCCTAT
The DNA here is from genome assembly GCA_030412105.1 of Cyclura pinguis. Lineage (NCBI taxonomy): Eukaryota > Metazoa > Chordata > Lepidosauria > Squamata > Iguanidae > Cyclura > Cyclura pinguis. Next base: position 162,981,041 of record CM059603.1, on the reverse strand, counting down.
GTTGTGTTATTCTACACTACAGCAACTGAATTTTCTTTGTACAATTTGCAGATATAGATGTCATGTGGCACTTAATTTGGAGATATTGAAAGCAGCTTGTAATGTTAAACTATTCAATTTCTGCAACTGTATTTTTTGTTTAAACAGTGGCTCCCCAAGATACCATACATGCTGCGGAAATTGTTTATTCAGCAAAACTGATTTATCTCTATATTATTGCAGAAACAAAACCATGGGCTTGCTTATCCACAAAGAAGTAAATCAAGAGCGTACTTTGCTTTGAGGCCTTACTCTATCGTAATCATTCAGATTTCAAGTAAGTAGCACAGTTTCATAAATAAAAGGAGATGAGGAAAAAGTTGCTTCTGACGTTATGCAGTCTGAAAACATTTTAACTTAGAAACATAATGTGCCAAACACATTTTAATATTGCTCCAGATAGCTGTTTCATTTCAAAGCATTATTTTAGTTAAAGTTAAAGTTAAAATTGGCAGAGATCCTGGATCAGGAAATGTATCATAACATTAAGAACGAGTAGATCTATGACACATCTCTCCACTTACCCCCAACCCATCCAATAGGTTCCGCACCCCTCCCATGCCAATTTGCTAGCTGATGAAGAGTGTGGGAGCAGCAGAGAAGTGTCAGCTATGTTCCTATAGCTAGATGCACAGCTATAAGACATCCTTTGGCATCTCATTTCCTTAAAAAAAATTAAATTCTTCATAAACTCTGTTACTCGTTGCCAGTCTTTCTCAATTACATCTATTTGCTTCCCTTTTAACCGTAAAAAGAATAAATCAAATTGTTTTAATTCCGCTATTTTTTGAGTCCACTGCTCTATATCTGGAACTACAGGTAATTTCCATACTTTCGCAAAGACCATCCTTGCTGCCGTGATTAAATAAAGTAATACTCTTTTGTTTCTCGTTTATATATGATTTGGGAGTTTCCTGTGAAAATAACAGCGCTGAAAAGATTCTAGGATAGAGGCCAAGGAAGTCAAGGTAATTATTACCAAGAAAGTATGTAAATATTTGTATATATATGAAAAATAATGACGACAAAAGTATAATGTGTATGTAAGGATTTTATTAATAAGTAAGATTTAATAAAAATAAAATTAAAAAAATTAAATTCTCTTTTTTGTAAAAAAAAATAGATTGCATGTCTTTGGCAGGACTGTCGGCCTTTTTATAGTTTTGCTGTGTGATGTTCAATCATCTTTTCAGTTACTACTGATTCATGACCTCAGTTTCTGCCTTCTGGGTTTTAAGTTCAGTGGAGCATTGTACATAGACAAAGCTGTGCCTATAGGCTGCTCAATATCATGTGAAGTGTGAGATCTTCAGTTCCTTTCTAGAATGGGTAACCAAGGATAGGTTATTCTGCTGTTACATAATGCATTGCCTGGATGATTTCCTAGTGACAAGCCCAATTTGCAGCAACACATGCTTAGGCCTCTTAGCCTCTTTTACATGCTTGTTGATGAGCACCCTTCACTCAGGCTAAGACTGAGGAACCAGACACTTAGTTAACTTAGACATACAGTTGGCATGTTGTTTTCCAGGTGAAAAATTTGACACCTTGAGGATTAAATAGTGAACAAGTATATACTGAAATAGCTCAAGTATCTCACTGTTCATCTTAACCAGTAGGGTAGGACATGCCTTCTGTCTCCACTTATCTGTATGCATGTAAGAAAGGCTGTAAAAGAGGACTTCTAGGCTTGGCTAGCCTTTCTTTCATATTTTAATGGAGTTCCCTTTTGGCAAGAGCCATGGGTTAATTATGATTCTGCTGTCAGCATCACCATCTTGATTTTTGAATGAAGAGTCCCAGGCCTTGTCCACCAAAGCAAACCACCATTTTGTTTCATTCCTGAAATTGCTCTGAGAACTTGAAAATAATCCGTAATCCAGAGAGTATTCAACTCATATTGCACCATCGGTACTGTGATGTTACTTGGCCACTGCCTAATTTTTTCCAGAAGTTTCAGCAATGTGTGGGGGCGGGGCTTGGAAGGTGGCCTATATCACAATCCATGGTCCATTACCTCGTCTCTCTTAGGGAAAGAGTTCTGGCTCACAAAACTATGTCACTGCATTTGGTAGCTAAAATGAAATGAAATGGCTGATCCAGGAGCTCCATAAGGTGTCACTTAGGAGGCCAAAGTGTTCAAGGCTGCCTTCTTTTTACATTGTTCAGAGCACTGAGAATCAATGAGATGACTCTGATAAATTTGGGCAGATGCTCATGCTAGGAGATAGAATATTGGCAGGTATTTCAGTGAAGATAATTATACATAAATAGAGGGACAAGGGTGCTGGCCTTTGAACATCCCCAAGGGATTCACTGCTAACTAGAGCAAGCCATTAAATGTTTCTTGGGTGTCCACTCTGCTATTCTGGGATGACTTTTCATTCATTCATTCTCTTTCATTCATTCTCTTTGCTCCCTATCTGGTTTGAATGGGGGGGGGGGTGAATTATGAGGGATGGAATGATGAGGCTTGATGTCCACCCATATGATTGTTCAGGTCAATGGTTTTGGACAGCAGAAGCAGCAGAGATGGAGGTGGGGAAGTCACATTCATGCCATTCAGAGGTAGTGACTGTCTGCCTATAACTCATATATTTGTTTGAGAGCCCAAGCATGTCATAATTCCTGCATCTGGTTGTCAAAAGTTTGTGTGGGTCTATGGGCACAGTATTGTCGATTGGACAGGAATTTATATAGCAGTGAACGGATACAAAACACATGTACAATTGAAAGAATCACTGCGTATCACTTGGATTGAGGAGAGAGGAAAGTGTGGAGACTAGCTATTACCAATATGTATCTGGAGATTCAGAGTTCAGGGTCTGTATGATACACTTATCATACAGCTGGATATGAATGACCTTCTGACTGGAAAGAGAATAGATCTTTTATGTGCAGCCAAGGCAGACCTTGGTATCTTGATTCTCCAAAAGAATACAGATCTTTTGTTCAGATCTGCTGGAGAGACTTTTGTGGTGTGGGGTTTGCTATCTGAGCAAGGTAGGCATGTGTCCATTAAGGGTGGCCAAGCTATACAACATCCAGACATTTAATCTAAGGTGGAAGCACTATTCCATCCAGATGATGTGCTTATCTAATTGGGGACAGGATGCATAGTTTCAGGCAATGTATATTACAGATATCAGTTTCAGCTGTAAGAGACTTGGCAGGGTTTCCACTTGCCCACCTCTAGTAATAGTTAGGGATCTGGATGTATCCTGTTGGAAGGAACTGAGGTCTACCTGCCCATCTCCTAGGGCTGGATATCTTTAAAAGACCTTGGGGTAAACCTGGGCAGCAGCAAATCCAGCTTGAAGGCCTACTTTGTTCCCAGATAGTCGTACAGTGCCTTCACCGAAGTGAACCCCCAGTTGTCTTGCCATTCCATGGATCTCCCAGCAGGAGAGCTGGGGTGTGGGTTCTTCATTGGTAAAAAGGAAGGTTGAGCAGTGGCAGGATATGCCTTTTATTCCACTCCAGTGCCCAGAACACGTGTTGCCAATAAAGTTGTGGCCATTTGTAAACCAATATAGTTCTGTGCATGTATGATCTTTTTGGTATTTCCCATTCCAATCCATCTATCCACGGGGCAGCAAATTAAAACTTACAACCCTAACACAATTCTGTACTTTACATGTAAACTCTTTTTTCCTCTCACAAAGTAAATGATCAGTTCTCTCACTTTCAAAGCTGAACTGCTCAATCACTCCCGTGTACCATGTACAAGAATGCTACCTCTGCTGGAATATGGGACAAAAGAAATTCTTGCATCTGCAGTTTTTATCTGTGCAGGTAGCCACATACAACTCCAGGGAGCCCCATTAAAATCGGCAGTCACACTTTTTGTTTGTGGGACCAAAGCCAAAGGTAAAATACAGCAGGTGTTAATACTCGAAAGTTGGAAGTAACAGCAGCCATCCAACTGTGTTGTGGTCTACAGCTGCCGAATATCAGTCTCTCTTCTCAGATAAGCACACCTGGGATAAGTTCCCATGGAAAGTCAGCTCTGTATGATGTGTAGCCTGGTAGCAGAAAAGACTGCAAGGTGTTTTGAACTGCTGCTACACCCCTTGCAAAAGCAGATTTTCATTGGTGCTGCTTCTCTCAACTCTATCCCTTTCCATGATTCCCAGATTTTCCTACAGCAGAAAGCCAAATTATTTTTCATTTACTTTATTAGCTGGAAAGAATTTTATAGAAAATGAAATGCTGGCATAAAAAGAAAGTGAGATTTCCAGCTGATTTTCTGGCTTCCTTTCGTATGAGTTGGGAAATAAAAGCCTAGATTTTCGCTTCACACTGGTTATGTGGAGAATATACTTCATGCATCATTTTGTTAATCGGATTTGCACACTATGCTGTTTTCCCCCAATTCAGCAATAAAGAAGTTTAATTTATCAGAGCCCGGCCAAATACTGAAAGCAGAGCTAGCTCCAAAAATGGAAGGGGTGTGGGATAGTGACTAGGCCCATCTTTTCATTCCTGTTCCTAGTTGCCTGTTTACTTCCGCTTTTCCTCAATCTCAATCCATTCAGCTGCCTAGGAGAAGTATCCAAAGCAAATTAAGAATCTTGCCCTGCCTCATTAGAGTTGTCATTGGACAAGAATGCCCACTGAAAGCAAGGAGAAACAACAGAAGGACCAGAGGTGATAGAGGCTGGTAATAGGTCCTCTGATGGGATATGAACACTGTCAGGTACCCAGTACTACTGTCAAGTGCCCAGTATTGCCTACCCCTGATGCCAGCTTTCCCTGAAAATCTTTTAAAAATACCAAGAATCTGGTTAGTATGATTTTCACATGAGAAACTATACTAAGCATCCTCCAAAGCCTTGAGTGAAGTGTTACAACTCATGGAGTAAACACTTATTGGGAACTGTTACCACGATGCACAAAATTTGCCTGCATGAGCACTTGGATGTGAATGTCAGCCATTACAGAACATGCACATTCAGAAGTAGTTCCTAGTAGATTGGTCCTAAAATCAGAAACCCAGCGAGGGTTAGTGATAGTGGCAGAGTGTTTAATGGCACAATCCCATTACTGTGTCTGGCAAATCTTGCTGGCTTCGCAGAGGCTTACTTCCAGGTAAGTGGGTCTAGGATTGTAGCTAAAGGTTTGTTGATTTCAGTGGAGCCAGGAAAGCTGCACAGGCATCATTATGTTGAGTTCAAGTGAAGAGAAAGATACCATGTCATGAATTACAAGCATCTCTCATCTATGTGGTGAACCAGTGAACTGCAGATGGCAACTTTTCAGTGAAGAATCTTCGAGATTAACCTCTAGACTGGCCCTTGGATTCTACTAGATAGGAAGTAGTATACATTATTTCTTCCTGTTTTGTCTGAGCCTTGCTGCATTCTTGCTTACTTCAGACTTGCTCCTTGAGCTTTCCTTCTGGTGTGTCCTTCAGTTCTGACTTATTTTTTTGGTCCTGCTTTCTGGCTTGTCCCATCTTTTCTGGGTCACTCTCACTTTGGGTACTTTTAAGTACATGTCCGGTGTTAAGATTACCAAAATGAGATTGGCATGTTCCAAGCTGACTGCTCTAAAAATCTGCTAGGCAGAACAAAATGTACTAGGCTGATGGTTGTGGTGATGGTTTAACAACACTATGAGGAGCAAAGAAAGACAGGCAACTATTTTCAACTTTCATTTCTTGTGTGCAAGCTTACAGAAATCAGACTTCTCTGAAATTTGGTAAAATGGCTCATTTTAAGCTCAAAGGCTGCTTTGAACTCATTCATGGACTTGGTGAACATCACAGAGATAGTAAGATACAAGTGTCAGTTATTGGTGCTTGGCTATTTGAATGAAACGCAATATAGAAATATTAAAGATCACATTTCAACAAATTCCTAAACAAGAAGCTGTGAGGTGTATTTGTTTTGTTTTCCTATTTTCTCTGCTCTGTTGTGCCTAAACATCTGAGGCAACAGCATGATCTGTATTTCCCATTACTTATGGTGCTGCACAGCTAGCCACTGTTTTGACTCATCAGGATAACAGTGAGACATTTTAAGTAGGCTCCAAAGCTCCTAAACGTTTATGTTGTGGTTTTCAAAGGAAACAGTCTAACAGCTGCATTGGTGAATGATGTACGCAGCAGAAAACCAAACCTCAAGAGTGTTTTAGGGGTGTGGTGAGTAAAACATCCAAGTGCAATTTAATGCTTTCAGCATAAAAGTAACAATCTTTATCTGGAATTCTAAAAGTATAGGTTGCACAAATGGAAAGAAAGTATCACCTACAGTGACTTCTCCTAGTCCCCAAAGGAAATGTTCAGACTGATCCATATTCTGGCATATTTTTCAAAAGAGGAAAACAGATTTCTTTTTCATGCTTCTTATTACAACTGCTTTTAAAGCAGTTCCAGAAAGTAGTGTACTCTGATGCAGGGGAAATGTTACAAAATGTATGTAACTGCAGAGAGGACCCAAGATAGCTTGCTACTTGGGGCAAAGGACAAAATGCAAAAACTGACTGGTACGGCAGTTGAATTACCAGTAGTGGCAACTAAATAGTGACCCACCATGCCATGCTGTGCAGCACCACTTGAAAGTAGAAGGATAATTTAGGGCATAAAGCAGGCTGTGTGGCACAAACAGTTCTGTCCTGCAAGAGAGAGAAATGATCAGAGGCTCAGGAGCTCGGAGAAACCCCCACTACTGCTCCCAAGCAGCTGTCATCTGGAATGATTGCCTCATTCTGCCTAATGGTAGGACTGGCCCTGTATGGGAAGATGAGCCTGGACGTTTCTTTTGTATGTTAGAGAAATAAGAATAGGTTAGCATATAATCACATGAAGCAATTTCCATTCCATTTTTATAATCTTATTAAAAATAAAGGCCAGAATCCACTAAGACAGTAACCTAGAGTTACACCTTTATGACTGGTTTGTATTCGTGATTCGTGTATATTCCCTAGTTCAGGGGATACATTTTGTTGGTGGTGGTTTCTGATTTATGGTGACCTAAGGTACACCGGTCACAGGGTTTTCCAGGGCTGAGAGTGTGTGATGCACCCAAGGTCACCCAGTGGGTTTCCATGGCTGAGCAGAGATGGAATCCTGGTCTCCAGGGTCATAGTCCAATGCTCAAACCACTATGCTATGCTGGCTCTCTTAAGGGATACAAAGGGCCTATGAAAGTCCCTCAGTCGCCCCTTACTAGACAGCAACCACTGCAATCAAGAGTGGTCTATCCAGATGTCAATCAGGAAACAACTGACTGATGTTCCTATTCCTATTCCTCAATGTATGGGAAGACTGCAACAGGGTCCCTACTTCTGCCTGTCGCAAGGGAAATTGCTTATGGGAAGAAGTGGGAAATACAACAAAACAAAACCCACAAATAAGCGATACTTTTATTGGCCAACCAAAATGCAGAAAATATGTCATGCAAACTTTCTTTGGGAATTTTGGATTTTGCTGTATTTTGCTTCATGGTCATCAGGGCTAACCCTGAGTATGTTTCCAGGAAGAGGTGGGAATATCAATCAGTGGCTTCCTGGTTGACAGAGGAACAAATCTCTATCAGTCACAGTAGTGATTGCTGCCCAGTAAGTGGAGTTTCACGGTTAAGGGAAGTCAGGCCAGGAGACACTACATAGCCAATGAACTAAAGTGATTACACATTTGTAACTGCCTTAGTGCATTCTGAACAAAATATTTAGGTGCAAATACATGTTGTAGATGCTCGCCAAGTACTTAGAGATATTGATAAAGAGAAACAGTCTTCTGTTTTCATTTTGAGGTGACAGAAGACCTATTCATTCTTCACCATGCATAGGACTAAATGGATGGGTAGGTAGAACTTAATTTGCTGGTTTCTATATCTTAGTGACAAAGGTTCTTTTATACAGAGAACCTTACAACCAGTTTCCAGGGCGCATGAATTTGACCATTTTAGTTTCACTCAGCACCACATTTTCCCAATCTTAAATGTCCTCTGTCTTATTTCTACATAAGCTTCTTACTTTAAAAGAAAATCCACATAAATGTTCATATGAATTTGCACACACATTTTTCCTAATATCTGCATTTCTGCAGACATTTAACTCCATGTACACCATTTTTTAAAGTGATTTTCCTTCCCTAGTGCTTGTTATGCATTTTGTAGTTAAAATATGCATTGTTGTGTTCAACTTTCCCTGATATGCAGATTTTTCTTTCAGAGATAAGACTCACAAAATTCTTGGTGGTGTGATCTACTAAAAAATAACTGCATTCTAGTTTTCATCATGATATCTTAAGTATGGATTTAGCAAGTTCTCATCAAAATATGAAGAAAATACCCCCCCCCACTATGCCCCAAAGTTTGATTGTGCAACCAGCCAAATGGTTAGCTCATTGTACTTTGTATCCTGATGACATGAAGAAGGAATAACCGCCTCTGTTAAGACTTTCTCTATCAAAATAAGGAGCTTGAGGTGGAGGGATGTGACTTGAGCACACATTCCCATCCAGAATTTTGAAACATTAATTTTGTGGGCCACAGCTTCCAGAATCCAACCACAATCATGGACATTTGTTTCACTGGCTGTGGAGCTCAGGAGTTGAAGTCCAAAACAATCCAAGTCTGTCAACATCCCCCCTATGCGTTTTATCCCTGAACACCTGACAAAATGCCCAATGCACAAACCAATCAGAAACTAGAATCTTCCTCCTCTCTCCTCCATGGCCGAAAATTTGCATTGCTGAAGAGGCTTCACAGTCTTAGCTTGTTGGTCAGAAAAGAACTGGGGAGTGAAAAAGAATGAGTTCCTCTTGTTCCTTTGCTACAGGGCCACAGCAATTGCAGCTTTTCTTGTGCTTAAATTGAACATTCCTTTTACTCTGCTACAGCAGGGTTGGGCTCCTTCACTCTATTTGGAACCTTGAAGGTTAATATATCCAGCATAGTTCTGGGGCTTTGACTCCTGACATTTCTCAAATGGGGATGAAAAATATTTAGTTCAGTACCCTGGATTCTGGTTTACTATAGTCATGCCTTTCTTTTCAGTGACCATTTATTTCAGTTGAACTCAATGCATGCCTTTGCATTTAAGCAGTCAAGGAATTCCAAACATTTATCATTCAGAATGGTGCCTGGTTCTTGTCTCCTTTGTGTGGCACAGCTTTTAACCCTGTGTTAACTGATTTGAATAGACTGAAGCTGATTTGAATTTGTTGTTTCTGTTGTAATGAGGAGAGCTAAATATTTCTACTTATGCACTGTAAGGTAGGATACATTTGCATTTAGATCACTTCAAGTCTAGAACACAAAACTAGTCATTAAAGGCATCAAAAAAACAGCCAGTATAGCCATGCCATTTTTGTGCAGCTACATGCCTACCAGACATCACAATAGTAAAATGAGTGTCAGTGGGGACCATCACAAGGATGTGGAAATCTCTGTTTTCTCAAGTTTCCCCAGATCGTCTTATCCTTGTTTCACATCAGGTTGTGGGCATTTTTCTTCATACTTTTGGAATCTACTTTTTTCCAACATATACATTGCTAAATATATTTGTCATAACTGATACATTTGGTATGCATCCTTCCCATTGACTAAAGTGCATCTGTGCATATTGTCCAAAGATACGTCTTTTTGACTTATGCACATTTCTTTGTGTATACTGTATAGGGAGAAAAGGAATAGAAAGCTGGCACTTTCAAAGCCACTCAGAAAAGCACAGCACATTTCTATGCACCTGTACTGCCAAAGAGAAACAACTTACCATTCAAGTTAAGCAGGGAGTCCAGGAGGGAATTTTTATTAAAAAAACAACTGGTAGGCTTTCTTTCTTTTTTTCCCCACTTTGCTTTGCTCTGCTTTGCTTTGCTTTCCCTGAAATATTGTCTCCCAAGTATGGTTGTTCTCATTTGCTTCAATGTACCTTTTTCTGTTTGTTTCTCTTTTCCCACAACCTTGGCAGAAGGAACAACATAAAATCACACAAAAAACGCTACCTATGTATGCTGGTTTAGTGCTGAGGGCAGAACTTGGAATAGTTCCATTTTTGTCTACAGCCCCAAGAATCCTCAAGCTAGGATGGCTAGTGAGCATACTAGCCAGGGGACTGTTGAAGTTGTAGTCTAAAGGCCTTTCTGCACCATCCTTCCAACCCACCATAGGGACGGGAGAGGACAGGACTATGACAATGCTTCTGCATGAAGGCCTCATGGTCCCGTCCTTCTCCCATACCCAGGTGGCATAATCACAGCTTAATCATTAACGGGTTTCCCCATCAATGACCTGTGACTGAGCCGCCATCGTGGACTTACCTATCCTAGAGAAGCCTGGGAAGTGCAATGGCTTTACTTCCTTCCCCAGTGCAGCCTGGGAAGGCACAGGCTGCACTGCAGAAGGAAAAGGTGTGGCTATCGTGCTTCCTTCACTGTGGAGCCAGCTGGTGAGGAGGGGAATGCTCCCGTTGCGCTCCCCTTGCAGCAGAGCCAATGCTGGGATCCCCACTGGAGGACTCCATGAAAAGGTAGGGTGTAGAAAGGGCCTAAAAAGTTACTTTTTCACCTTGTAGTTGAGAGTTTAACTGACTGTCAAAATCATGACTATGTAGTAAGCATAAATACAGAACAGTTACTTAAATTTGCTCATCCATAACTGTTTTGTATTCACAATCTCTGCTTGGTCACTATGTTGACACTATTGTCACTATTGTAACTCTCTCCCAAGCTTAACTGAGGGAGGCATCAACTGAATGGGGAGAAGGAGGTCCAGTCTGCCAGTAATCAGAGGATGAGTGAATGATGTTTCCATCAGGTAAGAATGGGTCAGGTCAGAAGAAGTTACCTAACTGAGTACACTTAATTCTCTATCTATCTATCTATCTATCTATCTATCTATCTATCTATCTATCTATCTATCCATCCATCCATCCATCCATCCATCCATCCATCCATCCACACAAACATACACTTAGTTAAGCATGTGCGTATATGTGTTTATATGTGTCTGTGTCTGTCTGTCTGTATATATATGTGTGTATACATGTGTGTGTATGTATAAGTGTGTGTGTGCGTGCGTGCGTATGTAAAAACACTGGCTTGAATTCTGTATCATTAGACTCCCAATTGTATCTTGTTTTTTACCTTGTGGTAAACCACCTTGGGTCCCCTATTAGGAGAAAGACATGCTACATGTTTTAAAAATAAAATAAAATAAAATCATAGCCATCTAACACTAAAAATAATCATTTTTAATTAAAGGTGTCTAAGGGTACAGTCACCGCTTTGAAAAGAAGCCTGAATTCTAAAGACCCATTTGCTTACAGTACACAAGAAAGGTGCAAAATGAAACTGTTCCTTATGCGAGGTGGCTAATTTGAAATCTAATCCAGCATCTCTTAACTGCTTTGATCTTGAGGCCCCTTTTAGGAACACCTGCAGCTTATATTGCACACATTTCCATTCAGAACAATCTGTAAAATTGTTATAGTGTAGTCCCGTACCATGTCACATTGTGGCAGTACCTTTGATCCTTGCCCTTGGGAAAGATTCCTTCATGGGGGCAGTGGCAGCAGCAGCAGCTGTAAATACAAAAGTTAATACTATTGAGGTATTGAGTTTCCCATTTATTTTGCTGGTTGAAGTCAGAGGACTGTACTGCATTTCCCATAAAGCTTGCTTTCAAGTCTGTGAAATTTGAAGATAATCTAGTAAATAAATGGTTTTAGGTACCTTTTTCAGTGAAAGCATAAAAGGGAAAACACCTTTTCATACTTCTCAGTATTGAAGAAAAATTAGCAGTTAAATTGTGAGATAAATTGATCTGTGTGTGTGTGTATCACATTTTGATGTGAAAGTACTCATATTGCTCTTCCTGAGACTTCCTTCAGAATGCAATACGTCTTGCCTCACAAATTGATACATTTATAACACTTGTGATGTATTCCAGAGGACAGGAAAATGCAAACACAAACACATACACCGATATGTAATGTCTACACCAATAAAAAATGCATGCAATTCAAAAATTACACCATGTTTCAATCCACAGAAAAAATGTCTGCATTTTTAAAAATGCATATTAAATTTTTTACACAACCATAACCACAAATACAGAGGTGTGTGTGTGTCTGTGTGTCTGTAATGCTTGCTACCAAAGTTTGGGATGATGGTGGGATTTCAACACATACAGCTCAAAATGTAAACGCTTGTGCTCAAACAGGCTGTCTCTGATTTGAGTTTGATCCAGCTTGGTTAGAGAAGGGTTTGCCTTCCTTGGCAGTCCCCACCAACCCAAGGCCCATTGACACTATACAATTATACCACTATTGTTCCATTTTAACTGCCATGATTCCATCCCATGGAATCCTGCACTTTGTAGTTTGGTGAGGCACAGGAGTATTCTGGCTGAGAATTCTAAACTTCCAGTCCCAGGATTCAGTAGGACAGAACCATAGCAGTTAAAGCGCATCACTGTAATTCTGTAATTTGAATGGGTCCCAGTTTTTTTGCAAAACAAACTAAATAAAACACCCACAATCTTTGGAGAGATACCACAGGAGAGGTACTGCAGAGACTCTGCAAAACATCCTTTCTTAGCTATTCTCCTACATCAAAGGACCTACTTGCTACACTTCTGCTTCTGTCCTGTAAAGATTTTTAACAGTTGAGGAAGACAGAGAGCACTGGCAGAAGGGAGGACATTGTGGGAAAAAAGTAACTGGGCCTTTCAAGTATTTATATTAAACAGGGCAAAAAAGGAACACCTTTGAAGTCTGAGCACTCAACTAGAACACTAGAAAAGCTCAATTCATTTGAAGACCAACTAAAGGGAGCTCACACATGCTTAGGTACCGTGAGAATAGTCATCAAAGCTGCCATTGAGTTCAACAGCCTATGAAAACCATAACTGAAGTGATAGTCTGTACAAACCAGAAATGCTGCTGAACCCATGGTTACAATGTGGCAACTTTATGGTTTTAGCTGCACATATCACAACTGTGAAGCTCACAGAAGCTGATACTCATGAATTTCTGAGAGTATGATTATGAACAGATGATTATAAAGAGTAGAAATTAAGTAAATCTATTGACCCAGATCTTCTTTCAAAATAAATCTAATGGGTGGGAACCACACTTTATATTTTTATTTATGAAAATAAGTATATAAATTGTTTTGATGCACATGTGGAAACACTGGTGTGTTTTCATTAGCACTGAGCTGAAATTCTGTATAGAAAGCATTTGGCCTGAGAAAGGGAGCACCCATTTCACCATTCCCCTTCCATGTCTGAAACATGATTTTGGAGAGGAAACTGCAAAATATGTTATTGCTGGTGGGCAAAGAGTTGATTGATTTTTGTGAGTTATGTAACAGGATTTCTCACTGAAGATCCCAGATTACAGGCAAACTGAAACAAGAGGACTTGGTCTTTCAAACATCTTGTCCTCAAGCCATTAAGGGCTTTAAGGTTTAAAAACAGTACTTTGAATTGAGTTTGGACACAAATTGGTAACCAATGCACTTGGTCCAAGACCAGTGACAGTATATAAAGCACTCACTAGACAACAAACTGGCTAAGTGCATTTTGAATTAGTCATACCTTTTTGAACATTTTTCAAGGGCAGCTTCATGTACTAGTGTAACTAGACATGACTAAGCACTGATAATGATTTCACCTTCACCAATCAAATCTACCTTCCCTAGAAAGGGATCCAGTTGTCACACCAGCTGCGGCAACAGCAATCACCTGGCCCACCAGGAGTAGCATTGTGCCCTATCTAGAACACAGTCAGATTGACTTGTCTGTTTATCCTCTGTCTTGCCCAAAATAGTCTCAATTTCCCCCCCATATCTGATCATTTTATTTATCTAGACAGTGCAACACATTAGCTTGTGAGCTTTTCTTGTGTAATCTTTTGGGAGGCCTGATTCTGAGTTTTTTGTTTTTGCATGACAGTTCTGCTTTTGCTTGTTTGGGTATGAGAATCCTGGTTGTGTTTTTTCTGTGTGAATTCTGCTTTTGCTTTGACATGTGTGCTCTTGCAGAGAACCTCATATGAGACACAGGGGCTACAGTTGAGAGGAAGTGATTCACTGACTCAGGTAGGATTGAGCTAGCAGTCACTAGCCTATGCAAATACTGCTTCTGTTTGTTTGGGTGTGAATTCTGTTTTTGTTGATTTTGGGCGTGAATTCTTTTTTTGTTGTTGTTATTTGCAGTGTGGGCTCTGCTAAAGTACATAGTCTGAACAGGTGGGGCCACAGCTGGGAGGAAGTGAGCCACCTGAATTAGTTTAGATGGACCTAGCTTGGAAACTAAGCAGGGCCAACCCTGGTTAGTGCATGGATGGAAGACTGCCAATAAATCCCAGGTGCTTTAGGATATATTTCAGGAGAAGGAACTGGCATAACAACCCCTGAGTACTCCTTGCCTAAGAATACCCTATGATATTGGTCACCATAAATTGACAGGCAACTTAAAGGCACATACACACAGCAGCAGCAGCAGCAGCAGCAGCAGCAGCACTAGTTCTATGTAAATACTCTCATTCTCTCTGAACAGGACTGAAGGGACATGGATGGTGAGAGAGCTTCAGCTGTGACCTGTAATATCTGTGCCAGGTTTGTTTCACTGCCTGTGGGTGTGAAAGGGGATGCCTGCAATAAGTTGTCCTGCTGGAGGAAAAGGTTTGGCAACTACAGGTTCACTTGTTCATGCTTAGACTCATTAGAGAAGATGAAAAGTTTTTAGAGCAAATTTTCCTGGAATAGTGACAGAAGAGGCTACTTCTACCAATGATGAAGACTCTTGGAAGAACACAACTCACAGAAATAGAACTATCTGGAACTATGTTGTGTCTGAAGACAAACAGTTAGTTCTAGTTGCTTGTTTCTGTGCCACAGGGACAGAGATAGCAGTTGCATAGGCTTGGAGGGTTCTGTGCATAGAAAGATTTCTGCAACTTCCGAGTGGAGGAAAAGATTATGGTAGTTGTAAATGAACCCCTCCTGTGGAAGACAGAAGCATGGTGTGTCGGACTGACAGGGTATCCAGAGAAGTGTGCTGCTTTCCTGGTGTAAGGATCCATAACATGCCAGAGAGGTTGCCAAGACTCATCAAACCAACCAACCTTATTTATAGTCCATATGGGAACTAATGATACTGCCAGACACAATTTTTATCATATTATAGGTGATTATGAGATTCTGGTAGAAAGCTGAAAGACACTGAAGCACAGATTGTTTTCTGACAAATCCTTTCTGTTGAAGGTCATAGCTCAAAAATAAAAGCACTGCAATGTTACCTTGTATTCTGGGGGTCCCGTGAGGGACACCAAAATGTGCTCAACAATAGGTGGGGAAGATTAGCTCTGAGCACTGCTTTAGCATTACGAGAGGCAGGGTAACATAGCAGGATCTTGTAACCCAGTGTTTACGGGGTCAGGCCAAGTCAAGAAGCAGACCGGTTTGAAAATAATGAATGATCTTTATGAAAAACAGGCACACAATGTAAGCAATGCACGCACACAGATAACTAAGGAAAATAAAGGTGTGAGTAAGATAGTGGGATTTTCAGAGGGATAGTTGATTTGGTTGATACGAAACCTGTCCTGAAGTCCGGAAGAAGATGGAGAGCGAGGTTGGGGTTCGATGTGTCTCAGCACATGGAGCTGAGGGGAAGCTTGCCAAGCGATGCGGCAGCAAGGCGGTCTGGAACTCGGGAGTGATCCGAGGAAGCGCTCAAAGTCAGGGGTTTTTATAAGGATAATTGTGACCACAGGCTAGGTCGGACTTTGGGAAAACAATAGATTTGGGGCTGGAGACAAAGCCTCCGAAAGGTCAGAATTTGAATGATTGAGTTAGAGCCAAATTGTCAATAGGATAGCCGGTATGCAAACGCGGAGTACTTGAGCATTGTATAGGCAGATCATCAAGCTGCCAGCGCTGGGCAGAGGATCTTTTTAGAGTTGCTTGCATACCTAATGGAGGTACTTACCTTGAGGTCTCCTAAAGCAGCGAGTCGGCTGTTTCTGGCCTGCCTGTATTGTTTCGGAATATTACGGCCATTATCGGCCGAGCCTGTATGCGTGCTTGTCCGGGGGCCTCGCAAGCATATAGAAGGGATATGTGAAGCCGAATTATTGATATCAAAGATATCTTTTTATATCCCTAAAGCTCGGGCTAGCCAGGGCAGTAACAGCAAGATTACTTAGCTATATATACTTAACTAAGTCACTGATGCAGAATTTTGACCAATATTTATATATGCAAAGAGGTCCATCACTTGAACAATGGAAGACAGACAGAGCATTGGAGGGGTGGGGACATAGGAGAGGAAAATAGTGAAACCGCTATGAGCATCTGTTGTAGACATTCAAGCCATACTGAAGATTTGTGTGATGCTTTCCTAGAATACTGTGTCCATGCTGTGTCTCCCCCAAGATATCAGCAGTGTGAGAGTGTTTGGGGAGGGACTTCACATATCTGCAGGTCAATTGGAGCTGCCCCAGCCGTTCTCACTGAACCCTCAGCCTCTCTAGATAGAGCAGGCAGAAAACAGTCTTCAGGTGCAAAGAGCAATGTCAGTCACCCACTCCATGTGAAAGACATTTCAGCCAGCTCGGAGACTCTACTCTGAACTGACTCATGATCACTGTCCTCTATGCATCTCTTTTTCTTGGTTTTCTTGGCTACAGACCAATTCTTCAGCTGCTTCACCTCTGGACTGCTAATTACCCACATGACTATTCTTTCTCCTCAAAGTGAATTATGCCAGTCCAGGTCTTGGTACCAGTGTTTAAAAAGAATATAAACTGGACCATATCCAGAGAAGGAATGTGGAAGCCAAATCTCGTGAGGAACTGTGGAGAGATTTGGATGTATTTAGCCTGGAGAAAAGAGATTTTGAGATGATATAACCATCTTCAACTATCTAAAGGATTATCATGTGGAAGAAGGAGTGAATTTGTTTTCAGTGGCTGCAGATGGTGAGACTCAAAACAATGGGTTACAAGAAGGAATATTTGGACTAGACATTAGGAAGTACCTCTCCTTTTTTAAGGATATTTTTATTAATAATTTCCAAAACCACAAAAATTCTACAAGACAAGACAGAAGATATAAGACACATGAATTAGAAATTTTAAAAGTAGAGAAAAAGTGAAGAGAAAGAAAGAAAAAGGGAAAAGAAAGAAAAAGAATTAACTTCCATCCTCCCTTTAAACAGATTATGGAAGTCTAATTGATTCAAACATCTCAAAGATAATATATGTTTCTCTTCTTTCCTTCCCTGATTCATACTTTAACTCCCCACTTCCCTTGTAACCATACTATACTTTGCCCTCCCCAGCTTCTCGGATTTACTATTTCAGATTATTTCCACTTGGTATTTTAAAACAATTATCCTGAAACAGCACACTTTTAAAATAATCTTTCTCTCAGCTCCTTTGATCAAATTGGTTAGGTCAGTTTGGTTTTGTTCAACCATCAAAGTAATTTGATTACAAATCTGTTTTAGAGGTTTGGAGGTTTTTAAACATATGTTGGGTGTCCAGCTCTCAGGATTACTTCTCTGCACTCTCAAGGAATTGTATTAGATGTCCTAGGATTCCTTCTAATTCCAGTTTCCTTGAGAATGATTTATAGAACTCAATATAGTGATTAGGCTGAACTTCAGAATTCTGGATGACCTCGCAAGAAGCTTCATGCAAATTTTAAAAAACATAGAGAACAAAAGTGAGCTCTAAGGGAACTCCATGTGCTAACATCCATGAGCAAAGCAATAGTCCACCAACACCTCCATGTGGGTGGTAATGTTCAGCTGAACAGGACCAGAACAAACTGAGATCTTCTGATATATAACAGATTAGACATAGTTTAATAAAATACATAAATAAAGATGGTGCCATAGAGTCCCATATCAGCCAAATGACCCAGATGGATAGTATGATGAGTATGATCAAATGTCACTAAGTCATCCAGGAAAACCAAAGGGATATACAGTTATATCTGCTTCAAGGCTTAGGTTATCCATCAATGTAACCAAAGCTGTTCTGACCCCAAAACCAGTTTTGGATCCAAACTGGAATGGATCAAAATAATCAGCTTCATCTGATAAAGTAATCTCCATGCAACTCTACGAACTCATTCTGAAAAGAAAGGTTATCCAGGGGTTATTTTGAGTGGTGTTTTTGCTTTGTTCACAAGAACTGGAATATGGCTGGGTTTAGGGAAGTATTTATAATTTTTGCCAAGTTATGGTCAGTAGGTTTAATGAATCTCAGCAAATTCTGTCAAATCATGGATTCCACTGTACAGATACCCCCCTTTTCAGTTCTTATCAGAATGATATGGACATGGCTGTAACACACAAGTGACTGGACCAAGTGACTTGTTAGCATCATAAGCTATCATAAATAAATTGAAATTCATTCATCCAAACTGGACAAATGGTTGCTTCAGTGAACTAATCAGAATTCAACCACAATGTGGACTCCCACTCACAGGAAATATGACCATTTTTTTTTCCTGTAAAGTGCTCCACCTGTTCATTATAGTGATTTTCTAATAGCTCCTGCTTGCTACTCTGTAACGTATCTGTAAAGATCACTTAAATACTTGAAACAACTCCACATCCAACAACAGGTTTTTCTTCCATCTTCTTCTTCTACAGTTTGTGATTGGCCTCTTCCTTTAGGTCAGCAATTCTTAACCATTTTTGGAGGGGGTTGAGAATCTGATGACCCCCCTTTCCACAGAAAATGCCCTGCCCCATGTTCATACAATTTATTTTAATGTAGTGAAAATTGATTTCCTTCTCATAAACTAGCATGGAATGAAAAAAAAATCATGCTCAAAAAAGCCACATTTTTACTTTCAAACTCATACCGACAAGAAAAATTCAAAGTAATGGGAATGCAATGGCAGAAAAAACAACAACCCCTTTTTGTACCCAGTTCATAGATCCCATGCAGCCCTTGCAAGTTGAGAACCCCTGGTACAACAACTGTAACCCTGAGGATGGTGCTCTGTGCCCTCCAAGTCTCTTTTGTTCTGCTGTTACCGAAAAACACCAACTGGGCGGGTCACTGTTTTGGCCTCAGGCTCCATGGCATTTTGGTCCCTACCCCTGGCCCAGCCCAGTTCCAGCGATGTACCTGAAAGGACTGGAAAAAGATGCCTTATTTCAGTACCCCCCCTTAGAATTCACCCCAGCATGAAAAACCAAATGCTTGAATATTGTTTAGTCAATTGTTATGCATGAAGCAGCTCTAATAAAGCAGCATTCACTCAGTTACATTTTAAAAAATGACAAAGTTAAGCAAAAAGAGAAAGATTTGGTTTTGAATTATATGAAACAATAGTGTGTTAATTATGGTAAGTGGCTATTTGCCTTCATAATCAAAAAAAGAAAAAAGAGAGAGCTAAGGATAGTGGTATTTATAGAATGCTTTCAGAGCAAGTGCCAACTTTCATCCTGAGGCACTGTGGCCTTTAATAACCTGCTTGAATACAGACATAGTTCTGAAGTCTAGACTTCGGATTTTTTTTTTTCTGTGAACTTCAAGCACCCATTTATTATCAGCTTTCTAGTTATAGCTTTTTGTTCTACGCTGGCATATTATACACCATGGTTCCTTTGATATGAAACTGTTTGTTTACACAGTGCTTCTACCATCTTTGGCTATGAAGCAAAGAATGTGTTTCTGAGCTGAAATCTGCCTGAAACATGTCCCCTTTGTCTTTAAGTTTACTTTAAAAGAATATCATTTAAGAAGTCTGAAATAACCAAACTGAAATTCATATTAGCAACATGGTTTTGCCCTCTAACCTTCCTGGAAGATCATCTTCTAAAGAAGCCATCTTAATTAAAGTTAAATAAGAACAGTATATTTATAGAGGACCAAGATGATGGCAACTGGCATTCTGTTTCTGCTTTAATGCTGTGCAGTGCATAACTGTTTAAAAACTTGATGCATCTATACCACCTCATTAATACTGTGCCTTAGCCCCTCTGCTGGGAGAAAGGTGGGGTATATAATTATAATATACACTGTTTTATCAGTATTTCATATGCACATAAGCTATGAAGGAGAGAAATACAAAGGAAATAATAATAATAATAATAATAATAATAATAATAATAATAATTATTATTATTATTATTATTATTATTATTTTGCAAGTTGTCTATGCAGAACACTCAATACAAAAAGCAACAAAAATGAGAGGAAGGAAAATTTCCAATTCGTGAAGATGACCCTTTAGATCATTCCTGTTTGAGAAACCAGGTCCGCCGTCTTAGACAGATCAAATTCCACCACAGTTATTAAGAATGGTATTATCTTGTATTAAGAAGAATATTGTGTGAAATACATCAGTACTCATATTCTTTGGTGGAACTTGTCATGAATCTTCCTGCTTTGTGTGATTGTATCAGTACCATCCTGGGGCATTTGGAGAGGCTTTTTGGATCTAATCTTCAAGTTGTCCTTAAAGAATTACAAATTATGATGGCCGCCAACATGATTTCAAATTATTTCTGGCTCCCTTTTTGTTGGACCCACCAATTTCACAGCTGCGTTTTCTTTTTTTAAAACAGGCCGTCAGTCCCCTAAATTTACATTTACAGAAATGCATCCTCCTCCGGTATATCAAGACCCAGCCCAATAAGGACTGAAACCACCCAGTGGTGATAGAATACTGACTGTTCAGCAGAAACATAATGGAAAAATAAGGGCTGGCAATAGAAAAGAGCATCCTGGAACACAGCCTGGGATGCCAGAACCCTGAGCAGTACAGCTTAACAGTGCAACACTGGGTTGTAATTCCCACCTGTGCATGCTTTTCTCAGAGTGCTTTGGGTGGGATTTGTGCATGCACAGTAATTAGTTGCAGACCAGCCAGATTTGATTTGTTGCATTGAATTTACTCCTGTATCAACAGCAGAATTTCTTTTGAAGATAGAATGACATAACAAGTCCTCATCTCAACTTGTAATCAAATATATGGAGAGGCAATTGCCTTTACATTCGTACTCTTCATTATATTCATTTTTCTTCCCTTCATCTTATGGTCTGAGTAATACATTATGGGGCAATCTGAGCATTTTTCTGTTTTTAAAAAGTATCTTCTCTCTTCCTTCTCCCAACTTCTCCATATTAACCTATAAGAAACTTTTAAAAACATATAGCATGACTGTTTTCTCTTCCTGCCTAACAAAGAAACCTGTCTGTTTTACTTCAGGCTTTTTCACATTAACATTTACTTATTTGAGTGGGGTACTACTTAGCACTGTTGATCTGAAATGAAAGTCTTCAAGCAATGTAAAAACATACATTCCACACAACTTTCTCTGTTTATTTCAGTTTCCCAGAAGTTTGGCATCATTGGCTGAAGAGGTCACCATTTTCCTGGGTCAACACATTTTGAATTTATTGCAAAAACTTTGCACCCTCAAATGCTATTTAAAAAGATAGGTTTTGTTGCCAGTAATTTTACTTTGGTTAAAAGCAGGAACTACATTCCAATCATTCCGAATTCTTGAATAGCTAAATCTTGCCCAGGAGCAACATTCTAGGATAGAAGCTGTTGATTTATAATTGATGTGTAAAATTGCAAAAGGAGATGTAAAGTGCACCCTTTTCCTCTTGATGGCATTATGCATTATGAACTAACACTGGATATGAGAAATCCCTTAAGATTATTACCTTTTCACTCCAAAATCCCTGCTATGTAGGTACCAAAAAACATACCTATTGTTGGCTTTGGGTGCCATCTCTTGCCTTCCCTGGCATAAACTTTAGCATTGCTAAGAGACGTTAAGGAATGGATGATCACTTCTTCAGCTAAATTCCAGAAGTGATTTTGTGGCAAGAACTTTGTGGCTGTTATTGTGTTCCTTCAAGTTGTTTCTGGCTTATGGCGACCCTAAGGTACCGGTTTTACTGGAGCTGAGAGTGTATGATACACCCAAGGTCACCCAGTGGGTTTCTATGGCTGAGCAGGGAATCAACCCTAGTTAGGGCATCTAAAAAAATTAGTGAGCCAGCCTTTGAGGTCTTCATCAGGCAAGATGCTACAAAATCAGACCGAGATTTTGCCTGATGAAGAGATCTGCAGGTCTCCACAGCTTGCACATTGTTTTGTGCCTCCTTGGTTAGCCTAGTAAAAGTATTATCACAATGCTTATTTGGTTGATTGCTATCCAACCTTTCTCCCACCATGGAACCTAAAGTGGTTTACAATATGGATTTGGAGGTGTTTTACTTCAGCTGCAAATAATATCATACGAGAATGGCTCATTGCTCTGCTTGGGAACTCTTCTATAATCTCTATCCTAGCAGAGTGTAAACTAGTAATATATTCCAAACAGACAAGAAAACAAACAAAGAAGCAAACAAAGGAATGCACTACTGTTGCAGTGCCCAGTCTTTTCTAGAGAACCACACGCAGAAAAACTCCTCAGTGGATTGGGCCCACAGTATTTTTCTTCCAGTTTTCCAAAACTATGTTACCAAAAATATATTCTTTTATACAGTGACATGTCTTCAGATAGTTAAACTTGTTGGCCTGCTGAAAGTATTTAAGAAAATGGAAGTGTTATCTTTGCTTAAGAAAAAAATCCATGCGGCAAGCAAGAACTGACATGCACTGGACATTTTTAGGGAAGTCACTGAACCAGTAATTTAACATAGCACACAGCACATTTTAAAGAAGTAATTAACAAGGTAAGCTACAATGGAAGATCTGAAATTTCAGTGCCTTCTTTTTTTTGTTCTGCTTCTAGTAATTCTAAGGTGTATAAAGGTTTGGGAAATTATAGTGTATTATAACTGCCAGCAGAAATGTTTACACATATGTGACAGGAGCAATTTTCTTCCATTCTGTTCTCTTAATGTTCTATGAATTCACTCTGTCTGCATTCCACCTTTCAGAATTAAGATTTAACTAGAAGTTCTTAATGAATGGGTTCTGTAACTGGAGCATGCACAATTTGCTGCAACTTTCAGTTCTGCTCATTTACAACTCTCCTACCCCACATTATCCACATACGTTTACTGATAAATACATAACCTTGATCTGATATTAGATATGACAAAAAGCATTTGGCTTTTTGTGTCCATTTTTTTAATGCAGAAATTTACTTTCTGTGCATTAGTAAAACACAAGAAAAGAACGCTGATTCCACTGAGTAGATAGTTAAAGTTAGAGGACTGGATTTTTAAAATTAGTTGATTAGTAATCTCATCTTCTCACATTAGTTAGTAAAGTTGTGGCAAACTAAGTAAACACAGTGGGCATTATGCAATGGTGTACTGCCAGTGATAATGGACATTTTTTCTTTTCATTTTTCCCTGTAGCTCTCTGCACCAGCCCAAAGCTCACTCTAGTTGGTTTCTCAGTCTTCCAACGGATTACATGAGAGGCTGCAATAGGAAAGGGAATCACTTCTCCTGATTTCTGGATCCTTCCTTGTGTATCAATCCTGGATCAACTGAGAATTCCTAACCAGAATTGCCAAGCCAGGAACATCCCAGGCCTTGCAATTTAATTGCCAAAACCTGAGACCTAGGGATTGATACTGGTGATGTCAATAAGCACAATATATTCAGCATCAACTCCAGTTGCTCAGAGCATATTTTTTCAAATAAAAAACACAGTCTACCAAATGAGAAAATGTTGCTCTAGTCTGAAAAGAAAGTTTTCCATGCTCTATTTCCCACTCTTTTTTAAGAACATCTTTGTAACAACATATGGGAGTTACAGTCCAATCAAAGTTTTCAAAAAGCTCTGATTTGCACAAGAAGCAAACCTGACCCATCTTTAACATTTTCCTGAATACTGTTTTTTAACAGTACATGAGAGCTGTAGAAATCTTTCCAAGCAAAAAAGAAACTTCCAAAGTCTGTTTTTAATATGTTTCTGTCATTAACCAATGGCCCTCTCTAGGCATATTTTTTATATCCAGGTTGTAGAATCCTTCTAATTCCCCAAATATTCATAATCATAATAATGTACCTATAATCACCAAATATTTTGGGGTCAGGTCATACAGCTGGAGCCGGTGGTGGCAGCAGACCAAGGGGACAATAAAGACCAACATAACCATCCCTCCTTCCAAGCATGTTTATTTACAAACAAACCTTATTGAGTTTAACATGCTGAATCTAGCATACCCCATTCAGTGTTTCAAGGTTTTCTGAGAGGGAAAGAAAGAGTTGGAAAAACACATCAGTAAAAGGCAACAGAGGATGAGGGTGAGAAATAAAAGGATGGGAAAGAAGGGAGAAGGCAAATGCAGTTTGGAACTGGGAAGAAAGAGAATGGGGAAGGCTAGAGGAGAAGAAGGAGCCAAGGAAAGAAGAGGAGGAAGGAAGGAATGGAAATTGTAAATGGGGGACAGCAGGAAAGAGGATGGCAGGAAGAGAGAAGGAAACATTTATCCAGATAATGGGAAAGAAAAAGAAAGAGAAACCAGGGAGAGTAAGAAGGAGGGACTAGTGAAAGAAGAGACATCGAGTACAGCGAGGAGAGATAATGAAACCAACAAATTCAGAGAGGAAATAATCAAGTGCCCAAGCAGAGCTGAAGATGGTGTACATCATGACTTTTGCTAACAGTGGGGCAACCTACATGTGGCATAGACCCAGAAAAGTGACTGTGACTTCAGCCATGCAAGGCAGAGTAAAATGGGAGCAGAACTGGTCATGTTAATAAGATAGCAGCAGTCATGATGTACCATATGCATTGACTCTTAAGGTAGCTGGTATTTCTCCTTACTGACTTTTTTCCCACTGAGTCCTGGTGCCAGATGAAGTTTAACAAACTTTGCACTGGAGAATGGTGAGGAGGAAGGTATAGGTGGATGTCTCTCTGAAGCGGTCTCTAGTAGTGGATGTCAGCAGCCTACAATGAAACATACCCTTTTTTTTAGAGGGCAGTGCACTTGCCCCAAGATTTCTTTCCTCATTCTGAGGCATGTGGAAGACCAGGACCTGAGAAATAGCAGAGAAATAGCAGTCCTGTATGCGATGCATTGATTAATTTCTAGGAAGAACTGTATCAGAGCTCTAAGGAATCAGTGCATTCTTCCAAGCATCAAACATGACCTGAATTTTCATGAAGCACTCAGTCAAACTCTGTCATAAGCCCTTTTAAGTGATACCATTATTTATGATGCACTTCATTAAATGTTTGAGATTTTTCCTGTTGATTTTCATGAGACATAGGTTATGCCCATAGAGGCCAAAGTATAAACTAATCACTCTATTATACTTCAAAACATTATTCAAATTATCATGTACCTAAACAGCCTAAGAACAGGCTTGTGGAATAGCATTTCCCAAGGTATGACCAGTTTCATTCTATTGCTTCATTCCACTTTGAAGATACTTGACTCCTGGCTTCTGGATAAAACAAAGGAGCAAGAGTGCAATCCACACTCCTTTAAAGAATATGGAAAATTCCTACTGATTCATGCTGCTATGGATTGTATCCTGTATTTGCTTTGTTCTTTGTATTCTTATTTTCAATCGGAAGCAGAATTGCATGTGGAAGTTATCTGGCTATAGTTCAAAGTCTTTCCTTCTAGAAACCTGAGCCAGGTTGAAAAATAAAGGTGTGATTTCACACAGGATTACTTTTCTCGGCTCATGTTCTTTGCCATCCTGTGGCACACTGTAATCTCACATTCTTATCTTTTCAGTTTTAACTCTGAAGTAATGATTAACAAAGCAGATACAAAGACTGGAAGGATATTGCAAGCAAAACTGAAGAAAATCTCTTTAACAGCTATCAGATCACAAACTTCACAAGCCAGCCGAACACTCAAACCCAGGAAAAGAAAACACAACAAGTGAATTTCCAATCCTAAACCATAGCTTGAAAAATTGAAAATATTTTATGATACCAAGATGCAAAATCATTCTCACTAGAAAAAAATATTGAGGAAATGGTATGTTGACAAACAGTTTCCTCTTGGAAACTATGTAAGAACTTGTTTGTGTAATTGTTCACTTTCTTTTTTACTTACATATTCCCTACTTCTGCTGACACAAATAGCTGTGATATAAATCTGAATCTATCTCTGTCTCCATACCTATATCTATATCTGTCTGTGTTGGTATCATTGCCATCATTCTACCACCTTTTGTTGCGTAGAATGTACTGCTACTATTTCATTGCTAGGCTGTTGCTGTTAAAATAGATTAACTGGGAAAAAAATCCAGAATGCATCTTCTAATTACTATGCCTCTCTGGAGAATATAAATATGGGAAATTTTGATACAGAAAATTTTACTATGTACCTTTAATGAAATACAAATCTAGTTCAAAAAGAACATACATCCCTACTTTTCCTCCTTAGTAGGTCTCCTGAACAACAGTGAAAGCCCATTGCCTTTTACAGAAAGGGAAGTTAACAGCAGACAGACAAAAAAGAGGAGAGATAACTTGCTTCAGGGCATTTCAAATGTTGCAACTTTTCTTCAGGAATTATTGGTTTAGTCCACTGGATGACTATAATATACTAACCCAGAGACTACAGGGTAGTTTTTCTTTTAAAGAAATAACTGATTTTATAACTTTTTATAGTAACATTCCCAAAGAAGCCTAACAACCAATCTTAAGAGCGCTACCAAAAAAAAAAATAGAAAAGAAAGGAAAAGAAAAAGAAAAAGAGAGAGAGAGAGAGAAAGAAAGAAAGAAAGAAAGAAAGAAAGAAAGAAAGAAAGAAAGAAAGAAAGGAACCTCAAAGTTGGCAATACACCAAGGGCTGTAAAAATGTCTGTGTGTTACTCACAGACAGACTAGTAACACATGCTCAAGTGGACAAATGATACATTTTGTCCAAGTCAGCACATTCATATTAAATTTCAGTGTTAATATTAAGGTTTAAAATGGGGTGAGGAAGGTGTGGACCAGTGGCACATGAAACACACCAACATCATTTAGACTCCCCCTGCACCTCCTCCTCCCAGAAAGCATGTATTAGCTCAAAACAGTTCTCATCCTCACACCTCACTCCCCCAGTGGGTTGAGGGTCATTTTAGTCCCCACTCCAAATCAGGGAAAGGGGGGATCAGGATGTGGTGGGATTGCACCCATCCAAGGTTCTCTACCTGGCAGTTGCTTGCTCTTGGTTTAAGAGGCCATACTATATTTATTCCTGCAAAGTTAAATCACTAACTAGCTTTCATCTGTAGTGAATGACATGTAAAAGCCTAAATACCCTGAAGGCACTGGATCTTGTTTGAACTCAGAAGCAAAGTGGGAACAGGCTTGGTTAATACTTGGGAGACCACCAGGAATACCATGTGCTGTAGGCTATATTCAGAGGACGGTAATGGCAAACTATGGCCATTTCCGCATGACGACACTCTTCCGTGTCGTCTCGCTGCAGTCCCAGGTCCAGAAGGGAGCTCATCAGCAACGCTCCCCTCTGCATCCACTCGGTCCATGCAGAAGGGAATGCAATGGCGCCAAGTCTTCCTTCCGCAGCGCAGCTGGGCTTTTTCCATTGCTGCACTATGGAAGGAAGCATCGCCAATGCGCTTCCACATGGCCAGAAGTGACGGGAGTGCTGCGCAATTGCAGACGTGAAACAGATTTTTTCTGTTTTCCGAAAATTGCGCAAGTGCAACGCTCCGCAACAGGATGGCAGCGGGATGGCGGTGATGTCATGCGGAAAGGCGACCTGCCGACTGCTGTTATCCTGTGGCAGAAACGAGACAGCGACGTTGTGCGGAAAGGGCCCCAATCTGAGTATTCCTTGCCTAACAAAATCCTACAAAGTGTGTGGGGTCACCATAAGTCGTCAGGCAACTTAAAATCACATTCTACCACTGGTAGTAGCAGACTCAAAAGCTAGATATAGATATGCTACAGAAAATTGCATGTAAGTAATTTTTTACTGAATTTGTATCCATGTTGATGGCATTCCATGGCTTCCCTAATGAGTACAACTACCATTAGGGTTGTTAAAATATATACATTATTAGGATTGTTAAATATATAAATGAAAACAGTAAACAGGAACACATAAAAAACACACTAGACAGTGTTGAAGCATTTTACAAGCAAAATATTTTACTGCTTTTTCTGAGCTTGCAGAGGGTGGGATAAATGTGCTGGCTTACATATAGACTGTACATAAGCAAAACCTCATTTCATGAAACTATATTATACATCACTAGAATACTGGAAGCCCACTGTCCTTATGAGGAAATAACCATCCATAATAATAATACAAATAATAATAAAAATAATATTAAAAATAAAAAACCTTACACCTGTAGCAATAAATATATGTGTCTTTTTCATGAGCACATTATGTATTCTGGAGGCAAGAGCACTCTGAAATATCAGTGTTGGTTATGCTCTTGTCAATCTTTCTTTCATTTCTTAATTTAACAATGAAATAAGACTACATCCTCATCATATTTACTAGAAAGAAAGTCCGAATATACTCAGCTACAATTTGCGTTGAATAAATTTGTTCAGATGAGAGCGCTAAGACAGAACAGACCTCTCTGTTTTGGATCATGACTGTTTCAAGGATATCTGCCTTCTACTCCTTCACTAGTCACATGACAAAACAATAGTGATAAGTAATTGCACCAAAATGTGGATAAAAATACACATGAAAATGCATGAAAATGAAACCCACTGAGAACAACATGGTATGGGTAGATACTTGCTCTGTCATGTGTATTCTGATGTTACCAGATTTATGGCAATGCTCCTTGATCTAACAGCCAATATACAGTTACTTATTTAAGTGTGCTGAAGCCTGCTTCTGCGCACAGACCTCACTTGGACTGAGGCACTAGTTTTTGAAGAGAAGGGTTTTAACAGCTATTATGTTACTTTTCATTCACCAGCATCCTGGAGATAGTTGCAAACAATTATGAGATTCAGGCTGATATTTTCATGTCCCTTGTTTACCCTTTTTTTTAATGTGCAGATGCACCATTTAGACTCTTGCCTTTTAGAAACAGTAATTCTTTCTTCCCCTATTCTATAACTCTGACTCCAAAGTCTTACAAAACTAAAAAGTACTTTATATAAGCTGTAATTAGAAAAAGAATATTAAATACCTTTGGTAAAAAATAGATATATTTAACGAGATTAGAAAAGCAAATAGTTATGCTGTCAAAGAGAGTATAAAAATGTACACAATAAAATTATAAACAAACAAAAGTACTTGCAGGCCATAAGAAGAAGAAATAAGCCATGCCTTGGGTATCATTTTTTTTTCTTTCTTGCTCACATATACTGACCACTGAAGGTTTAGTAAACAACAGGAACCTTATTGGAAAGTCTATGATTTTTTAATTGCATCACTGAAAAATTAAATTTAAATCAGAATAAGACAGTCTGTAAGACAATTAACACTTTGATTTAGACTGTACAGGTGTTGGTGAGTCGAGTTAAGAAAGATCCAGACATGCTGAATATAAGCAAGAAGTAACAGACCAGGGCAAACAAACAAAATAACCTGCAAACAAAACTTTGCAGGAATAAAAAGTCCTAGTTTTGTTTGATTGTTGTTCTTCTCCACACTTCTAAACTTCAATCTTTTAAAATTCAACATGTTTGAGGGAGATGATATTATATATTTATATATACTCTGAGGGAAGAAATCCCAGTCCCTCATTGATGCTTTCTTCTGTTCATCCTGATAGGGGACCTTCAAGTAACCTTTCTGTTACATTGTATGTATAATCCCAGTTTGATTTCTTCTATCTTTGTGCCCCGGCAGCATCAGATCCTGAAGACCGAAGATTCTCAAAGCAAATGACTGAGATTACAGAAGGAAATTAATGCACAACCCCAGAACATCAGCCACTCTTTGTATGTGCTGCAAAAGAAGGAAAAGCACATATCGTTCCTTTTATCCTTCTGAATGCCCTCTGCACACACAGTCACACTCCTCATGGTGGTCCAAAGGTACATCAGTCAGAGATTTATGCAATCCTCTTACACCACTCCTGGGCTTCAGTTGCAGAACCTGCAAGAAAAACAGTTTTGTCATTAGAGTTCCACTTAGTCATTATGCAGAATCTATTCCCACTATTAAATCAGAAACAAATTGTGCACAGCACACTAAAGCCTCCTTTAGGCCAATGTAAACTTATGCCATAGGTACACAATCATCCCACTTGTGTAATAATGGGGATAATGGGTGGTTCTGTTGTTGCCTAGTAAGCTTATAACAATGACATGGTTTCTTCACCCTAGAAACAGTAACTCCCACGGAATTCAGAATCAGGCTCTTCCTCTGTTTCTTTATCTTCCAAATTACTCCATGCAAGTCAGTACCTTTAAACATATATTTAAAATAACCCACCAAGACTCTCCCCATTACTGTCCAAATGCTAAATCAAGTGCCATCTATTTTACTGCAGGGCTGGCATCTGAGGTCACCATGGCTGGGTGCCAGCCAATGGCACTGGACTATGCTTCAATAGGAGCTCCATGGACAGCATGTTCTTTGCTGTTTCTGCCTGTTTCCCTGCTCACCCTCTGGCTCAGAAGAACAGCATGGATCAGCAACAGCAGACGTTGCCAGCTCTTTTCTCACAAGTTCTTTATTCAAAGGATAAAGACCCACTTTATCTAGAGTATACACTGAAATCATCTTGAGGGCCCTAAAATCTGAAGTCACCCCTGGTTCAATATAAAAAAAGCGTTATGTCTGGGCAGCCAATCTCTCATATCTGGCTAAGAGTTCTTTGTACAATGGCCCCTAAGTATCTGCTGGGGTTTGGTTCCAGATCTCCCATGTATACCAAAATTTGTGGATGCTAAAGTCTCATGACATACAATGGTGTAGTAAAATGGTATCCCTTATATAAAATGCTGAACAACTCAAAAGGTTTGCTTTTTGAATTTTTTTTAAAAAAATATTTTCAAGTCGTAGTCGGTTGAATGCATGGATATGGAGGGCTGACTGTAACTTGAAACCTCCAGTGCTGCAAACTGAGTGCTATTTCGTCCAACAAAGGTACTCCTCTAGCTGCCATCAGAGTCTAAATTTTGTCTATAACAAAGAGTCTTGTGGCACCTTAAAAAGTCTTTATTGTTTCTGTTGCAACAGACTACCACCCTGAAAATTGTTTATAAATAGCAATCTATGGCTACAATTAAAAAGAGAGTTTTAATAAAACAGTGTACCTCGTGGTATTTTTTGGTAACCTTTGTAGGGACACATTGGCACTCAGTACAAGAATGCTGACAGCAGGCACAGTTTCCACCACAACGTTTAACCAGCAGACAAAGAGGCCAGAAGATGGTGTCTGTTCGCTTCAGCTCCTCCCGTAGGGACACAGAGAAGTTGCGTGGAGTACAGCTATACATTCGTACCTCCTCTCTCAGAAGGTTCAAATCTACAACTGAAGAATTTTAAAAGAGAAATATTTAGTATTATTTTGTCATTAGATTCCCTCAGCATAAATATTTCTGTGACGTTTCCTGCCACCCAGCCTGACACGTCTTGTGTACAGGTCTGCACGGCCTGAGAGACACGGCTTGGAAGACACACACACGGGCCTGCTTCTATCCTCTTCCCACTGGGAATTGCAGCACCCGTTTCACTATTGTCCCCCTTTGGCCTCCTCCTACCAGACTGATCTCCCTTAAACTCCTTAAACTCTGGCCCTTCTCAGCAATAAGAACAAGCAGACTTTTAATCCTAAAAGAAAGTGGTACTCTTGGTACTAATGTTGTAATGGTAGCATGTATAATCCAGTATGTAGAATGACACTTTGTGAGACTGCTTTTATAAAAACAGAAAGTTACATTTTATTGAAACACTGTTACTGTAACTAGTTTGTAACTAAATTTTTATAATACAGCACACCCCTTTTCTCTCTCTCTCTCTGTCTCTCACTATGCTCAGCTCATTTACTGTCAATTATTCACTCTATTTCTCAGCCCTCTAACACAGCTCTCTGTCCCTCACTGGACTCTTCTTCCCACTAACTCCCTCCTGTGTCAGTTAAATTTCCGTTTCTCCTCCCCCCTTGGTTTGCCCCTCCCTTGAGCTCCTCAGGGTTCTATTTTACTGACCAATCATTTTAAACCATTCCTGGTTTCTATGGAGGCTCGGCTGCCATGCCCCTCCCTTCAAGTTTTGTCACAATTTCCTAAAATGGTATTTAGAAGTTAAGGCTATGAGATATTTCCTGCTTTTTTCATACACACTTCTCATGTGCAAGAATGGAGTTTGAAAAAAAATTTACAATGACACAAAATGATAGTGACAAAAATTACTTTAATAAAATTACTTCTATTGATATTGACGATATTAGGGTCTCTCATTATCTAGGCAACATAGCTGAGGGTCATGGTCTCTCTTCTTGGTAAACAAAGGGTTAATAACGTAACAGATTTAGGTTACATTCATTGTGGGTCGGTATTCACATATGAGCAACAGAGATCCCAAGAGACCAGTCTGTGGAGGTGTAGAAGCTTCAAGATGCTTCCAAGATGAGAGGTTACAAAACAAAGTGCCACAGGGCACAAGAGAGACTGACTGACATATCTTTAGGGCCTTTGAAGGTACTTTGGGGACTAATGGAGAGTGAGGGGAGGTGCTGCCTCACAGTCCCAAGGGAAGCTTCGTCATAGGCTGGACAAAGGAGTCCTGACGCCAGCTTCCATGAACATTCAAACAACCAGACAGAACATCTACAGTACCATCTGTACAGTGAGTAGAACAGGAATCTTGAACTAGTCGGAAGGGAAATTTCCTGTCTTCTGATTGGGTACAATGACTCTCGCTGAGTATGTCTGGACGACACAAGTGCAGATTCCTCTTTTGGCAGCGAGTCGGTGTGATGATGCACTATGGTACATCCCTTCCACTAAAATGGCTAAAGAACAGTCATTGTCCACTTGTAGCCCTTAGCTTGTATTTCATGATCCAGGCAAATCCACACAATACTCAGTCAACAAAACTATATATTCTTTCTTTCGCTTGTAGTGGGACAGACAAACCAGAGTGCCAGCTCTCTTGCTAGTCTCAGAAATCCTGATAAACACAGCTGGGCTAATCTGGCAGGCCTAGGGGTCAATTTACTCCCTTCCACCATGGGATGCAACTCTTTCTCTAGTGGCCCAGCTGCAACTAGAAGTGAGAAAGGCTATTTTTGATAGCCTGATATTTTTACTCCCAGCAATACATGAAGTATGGTGGCAGGGGGCACATACCTTGTTTCAGTGTGGCGTTACACTCCCAAAGAGTTCTAGATGCACGTTCCCCTCTACATCTCTGAAATCTGGTGGGGCTGCAAAAATGTCTGGAAGTACATATACATAGCGCCCACCTCTATATTAAATAAACCACAGATGGAAGATCTGTAGTTTATTTGGATAGTCCCACACCATTACACTGTTCATAACTTACAGCCTAGACGTTTCCCTGGAACTCTGACATTTCATGACATTTATTTGAGTCAAAGTTCCAAGGTTGTACAATGGATAGTGGCTGCTGAGCAGTAAGGCGCCCTAACATTTCTATAGTGAGCAACTTAAGAATGTCAGAAGGTTCAACACTATTTTGAGGAGGAAATGTGTCCTCTTTGAGGAAAGTACACTAGGTTGGTAACCATCTACCTTTGATGCAAGCAAATGAATTTGAGTTTGCTTAGCTAACAGGTTAGGAATACCTAGATTTGTTGACTTTCAACTTGCTCTATCACTTTCAAAGCAGAGTTTTTTTTTTATGGTTGATAGAAGTGAGTCGAACTGAGTATGGCTCACTACTGTGTGCTGTCTGGATCTTGGTTTGTTACGTGATCGGTGACTAGGATGTCTATCTGATTTTGATTATTCATTTTGACTTTGAGAAAATGTTTTGTCAAATTTTATCTCAACTTGTGATTCTTAATTTAGAGTTTGGGGAGCAAGGAACTGTTCTCAAATTGCAACAATTTCAGACTATGAACCAATATCCAGATTCTACCTAAGACTATTTATAATTGGAAATTAGGCTTCTTCACATTTTCAAAGTACATTATGATGCTACAAGTATGCATCTTTACACAATATTATACTTTATTTGCACAGATTACCAGCAGTTTCATACAGTGCTTTATGTAATCAATTCTCTGAACTAAAAAACCCCTCATCTTTATCCCTTCCTTCTTTCCTGCATCTGTCTTGCTTTAAAATATCCTTTAACATGTTGTAGGGTAAAATGCAAGATGAGAACCCCCCCCTACACACACACATTTAAGATGTTTACTTAACCAGAAGAAAAGGTTATTTGGATCTACAAAGTGGATTCAGCTACAAAACCTATTATAATCTGAACATTTAAACACCCTTTGAACTAGACTCCCTTTCATTCATCATCTTTGACACAGTAGTCAAAGAGCTTTTTAGAGCAACCTCAGAAAGAACACAGGGTTGTTTGCAGTGGCAGTGTAACTGCATGAATCAGAGCTTTTACCTGAGAATCATATCCAACTCAAACAGGGAAATGCTCATACTGTGTGCCTTCAAATAAAAATGTTTTTGAAGCACTGATTACTAAAAACAAAAATTGCAAGTGGAATATATAAAACCTTCAGTGAGAATTAAACAACCAGATGTTTTAATTTTTAAAATGCATTTAGTTATAGCTGTTCTCCAAATAGTCTGTGTGAGGAGCTTCTGAGCACATGGTAGAAATTTTTTCACCAAGCAAGATTTGGATTTCTACCACATCCATTTCTGGTTTCTGTTACTGCCCTGGCTAGCCGGAGCTTGGGGGATATAAAAAGATATATCTTGATGTCAATAATTTGGCTTCACATACCCATTCCCCTCCACGTGCTTGCGAGGCCCCCCGGACAAGCACGCATACAGGCTCGGCTGATAATCGCCGTAATATTACAACACAATATAGGCAGGCCAGAAATAGCCCACTCGCAGCTTTAGGAGACCTCAAAGGCAAATACCTTCATTAAGTACGCACGCAACTTTCAAAAGATCCTCTGCCCCACGCTGGCAGCTTGATGATCTGACTATACTACGCTCAAGTACTCCACGTTTGCATACTGGCTATCCTATTGACAATTTGGCTATAACTCTATCATTCAAATTCTGACCTTTCGGAGGCTTTGTCTCCAGCCCCAAATCCATTGTTTTCCCCCAAGTCCGACCTAGCCTGCGGTCACAATTCTCCTTATAAAAACCCCTGACTCTGAGCGCTTCTTCGGATCGCTCTTGGCTTCCATCCCGCCTTGCTGTCGCTTTGTCCAGCGAGCCTTCCCCTCAGCTCCACGTGCTGAGATCCACGCTCCCCAGCTTCTCCGCTTCCAACCGAGCTTCAGGACAGGTGAAGTCCAAACCAACAACTCCTCTAAAAATCCCTCTATCCCACTCCAAACTTTATTTCTATAGTTTCTCTGTATGTTTGTGTTGCATACACTGATTGATTGTATTATTAATAAAAATCACATTTGTTATTTCACTTCGGTTTGCTCCTTGACTCGGCCTGACCCCGTAGACATTGGGTCAGAGATCTCGCTACGTTACTCTGCCTCTCGTATTGCTAGGCTGTGCTCTTGGCTAATTTCCCCAACTTATATAATTGAGAGCGCATTTAGGTGTCCCTCTCGGGACCCCCAGGAATCAGGGTAACATTTCCTCAGTTGTGGTAGAGTATAATACCCATCATCCTCATCTAGCCTCTCAGATAGCCAGACTGAGTGGGGAAGATGGGCACTGTCACTCGGGCCACCAGGGGAGCACATGCCAGATTTGGAAAGGCTGTTCTATATCATAGTGGGGCAGGATAGAAGGAGTTGCACATGTATTTTTATTTGAATTTGTTTATTATCCATGCACAATTAATTTTGAACAAAATCAGGGATTTCATTTACATAGGATTCGGTTTTCTTTTCAAGAACAAAGCTTCCTTCATCAAACAAAAGCCAAGTGTCATTCTCCCCATTAATAGTGGAGATTAAAGAAGAAAACAAGTGATTGATTAGTTCTCAAGCTTTTGATTCTTATATCTTTGGGGTATGAATTCGGAAATATTTTGCCTAGGAAGAGGAGCTGCCATCTCATGTCTGACTGGATCTATAGTATTTTTAAAGGGACTGAAGTGAAGACTGGGAATTTATCCTTAGAATTCTATATATGACTGGCTTGTGCATTGTACCAAAGGGATAATGTACCTACAGGACACAGCTCTTTTTTTTTTAAGGGACCCCTCCCCTCCAAAAAAAAAGTCCCTACATCAAAAAGAAATCAGTTGTGGGGGGGATCATCTCTAAAGGGTCAACTGTTGCTCCAGAATTTGTGGCTGCTTTCCAATTAAATGTGAGTTGCTGCAATCTGACACAGATCTACAGGGCTGGAATCCCATTAGCAACTTATACATATATGAGTGAACTTCACATGCAGTGCTAATTATTAGCCACAGTGAAATGCATATTCTGCTGACTGCTGACAGTGGTGGAGATGGAGTTGTGTACACAGCACCACTGTGCACTGCAGCTGCACACTGAGGTGGTACATTGCACAACAGCACCCAGCTATTGACATGTGTTGTACAAAGTTGCTATTCTGCATGGGAGTTGCATAGTGCTTGCACAGCATAACTCTGCATGTGGATATTTATGCTATGCTGAAGGGAACTGTTGAATTGTAGCCCAAGAGTAAAAACTGGTCTCTGCAGTAATTGTCCACTGCTGGTATTATACAAAACATACATAAAAAGGGGAGGAAAAACCTGAATTTCCTTCACAGTGAAATGATTCCTCCTTCACTCACCAATAAAAGATCAGGATTACTGTTTTGATCTTAATATTCATCTACACCTAAACAGCTATGGAACTGGACTTACGACAGATTCTGCCAGACATATAATTCAACCCATTGCAAGAGTAGTAATATGGAAGTGCCACCACAGACAACTACAATGGGTTGTACATATATCAGAGTAACTGATGTATGTTTCTTTACATTGCCAACAACAATAGCTGTTATAAAGATATATGCAAATTAAATTCAACTATGATATTTGAAGCCAAAGGTGTATTTTCTATTTAAAAATCAACACTTTCTGGTGTCAAATCCCACTCCATTCCACAAGATGTTCTGTAAAGCCACCACACTGTATTAAAAACCAAACATTTCATTTTTGTAACAATTCTTTATGTCACATTGTCTCAAGGGGGCACCTTTTCTACCTTAGGCTATTATATTACAAATTCAGTAATGCAGTCTGAGGGTGGTCCTTTTAAAAATGCACAGTGCAATAGACTGATATGTTTATTCAACAGCAATTCTATTTTAGTGTCTCATGAGAATTCTTTTAAAAAGAATTATCCCCATGGTGTTTTTCTCTGGGAACTGGTGGCTGAGAAAATCTTTGCTTTGCTGGAATTGGTCTTGAATAGATGTTTGTCACTTTATGATACACATAAGGCAAAAAAGTAATACTCTAATTAGGAAAGAACTCTTTATATACTTTTAGAATACTGTTTATAACACTTGAAATCCTAATCATCACATCACTACTTAGGATATTGGAGTTCACGTATTGGAGTTCATGTTCATAGCAAAGATGTAGATAAGAAGCCAGATGTTTATATTATATTCAGGGGATCAGGACCAACATTCAAAATTGAATTTGGAAAGATTTTGCCTACCTTCCCCTTCATAGTAAAATTCACGATAAGTTTGCCAGGACATTAAATTTAAATTTGATACAACTCTATCTCTATTGTCGTAGTTGTGCTTAGGTGTCTTCTTAAGTGATCAAGCTAGGAGATGGGTAAGGGCAAAATATTGTCCGCATCACTCTCATTAATACTGAACACATTAAGCTTATAAACCTATACAATCTCATCTGGAAGTAAGCTGCACTGAACAGAGTGAGACTTACTTCTGAGTAGACACTCCTAGAATTGCACTGAAAGTATGTCAAGGGGCCTTGCATCTAAACTCAAAAGGAAGTGAAACAAAACATTTTTTCCCAGTATTGCATGCGGGTAAGGAAACAGGTTTCAACACGCAGTTTGAACCCTATTGATTCAACAGTGTAATTGCCTGCCATCATGAATGACATGATCATTGTGCTGGATGAGATGGAAAAGCAGCAGTGGAACAACCTGCCCTCCAGGCCTAATGCAGCTGTGATCTTTCCTTGCCTTCTCTTCCACCCCAAAAAAGAAGTTTTGACTAGTCAACGGATGTTAATTTATTTTAATTATATTGAAGTGTCTGCTAGGTCACACTAAGGCCTTTAGTCCATTCATAACACATTTATCTCTATTTCTATTCAGAACTTAAAAGCTACTAAGTTCAATAGGTTTTATACCCAGGTGAGTGAGTATAGGATTTCAAACTAAAGTATTCATTCTCATCCAAAAAAGGCATTTAAACCAGGGACTATCACTACCAAATGAGGATAAAGTTGGAAATAGCTAAGAATTTATACAAACAGAATTGCATATACACTTTCTAATTTTTAATTTTTTTAAAAAAATTGCCAACGCAAA
Organism: Cyclura pinguis; assembly: GCA_030412105.1. Classification (NCBI taxonomy): domain Eukaryota; kingdom Metazoa; phylum Chordata; class Lepidosauria; order Squamata; family Iguanidae; genus Cyclura; species Cyclura pinguis. Next base: position 162,942,542 of record CM059603.1, on the reverse strand, counting down.
GCTATAGATAATCGTAACAATCATTGACAACTTTACTAATACAAAAGTATATTTTTAATTCTCCTCCCCAGATGTGGTTCGAGGATGTAATGGCTTCCTCCACTTTTTGCTGTAATAAATGTTAATGAATGAAGAGCAATCATCTGAACAGTAATGTAGTATCCATGCTACAATAATGTAGTACAGTAATGTAGTCATGAAAGAAGTAAATAGCTGCAGAGTTACAACCATAAAGATACAAAAAACACGGAGATGGGAAAAGAACCTTGATCATAAAGTTCCCATAAGTGATTAATAGGTATTTGTGTGCTAATCAAAGCATAGAGATGGGGAAAAGAGAAAGAAACAGAGGATGAAGAAATCTAGTTACCTCTAGATTTTCTCCCATGAATGTATGCTTTCCCAAGAAGCTGCCACGTTGGTCTGTATAGGTCTTCCAAATCCAATTGCCATCTGTCTGGCTCAAGGTACCTGATAAGTTCCTCCACTGTACTAAATCCAGCAACAGCATTGTTTAGCAGTTCTAACGGTAAAGCTGATGGTGGTAGTGCAGTTGGACTGGCAGACTCTGTATGATACTGTAATGAGACAACGAACATCTTGAATGAATACAGAATGGTAGTATTTCGGAAACCACTATGATATCTCTTGAGTCCTATAAATTAGAAATGCAAAGTCTATAAAAGAAGATCAGAACCTAGTTATCTAATGTGCTCTGCAATCTACAACACCATGACCTAAATCAAGGGTGGACAAAATGTGTCCCATAGGCATATGCAACCTTCAGGGCTGCTTTCACTAGGCAAAAGGGTTTCCATACCTCCCACACATCTCAAAAACTAAAGGGATTTTTTGTTTGTTTGTTTTTTGGTTGCAAATAGCTAATAGTTTCAACAACTGGGTAGGCACTATTAGCCATTTCATGGGGGGGGCATCACCATTTTTAGGTCTCTAGAGGCTTTCCCGTAGCCTTTCCTCAAACCAAGAATTAACTGGACTTCCTGTTCAAGATATCTTCTGCTATCTAGCTTTAAGAAAGGCCCACAGACACCTTTAAAAGGTAAAGATTGTCAAAACATAGCAAAATGGTCAACACTGGCCCCCAGCCCTTGGCAACTGCTCACCCCCGCCTCAGTCTAATTGCTAGTCTCAAATAGAAGAAACCCACTGAATTTCCTGAGTGATAAGCTAATCCTTATGTAAATCTCACTGACACAATTGGTCTATACTAGACTGGACTAACAATTGGATTTAAACCTATACTTTTTATTTAAAAATAATTAAAAATATTTATTTTGTTTATTAAATATGCCTCTTTTCAGCCTTCCATTATATGGTTTCATCAGTCCAGAACTGGCGGATATACAATTCCAGTTTATTGAAGGGTGTTTGCTAAACAACAAATCCGAAAATTAAAATCTTTGATCCTCAGAGACCTAAATGAGGATTGTGATCTCCTCCCATTGTTACAATTTTCCTCTGAGTTTTCTGAAGGTACATTTTCCTTCAATCCAGTTACACTGAAGTGTCCTTGAACATTATCTAGCAAACCCTCCCCCACATCATCTACTGATCTTTAATGAAAAAAAGCATTAGTTCACATGTTTCTTCTTTTTGCCAAGTTTTCAGCTTCAGAAATTTCTGGAGTTAAATTTCAAATCACTATGTATGTAATAATGATTTCATACATGGTAAAATCATGCTATTTTACTATGCTGTTATCTTTTTATTGATTTTGTATAACTGAAACAGATTGGAGTTTTTATCAATAAATCATTCATCCTTAGAGCACCTGTTTTTTTATGCTGATTTTACTGGGTGCTCCCCAGTTTTCTCTTCCTCTTAAAATCAGTTATAGCTAACTTCAGGTGTGGTGTGACGGCTTGAGCATTGGACTATCACTCTGGGGACCAGGGTTTGAATCCCCAATTGGCCTCGGAAGCTACTGGGTCACCTTGGGTAAGTCACTCTCTCTTAGTCTCAGAAGAAGGTAAAGGTACACCCCCCCTCAAGAAAACCAAGAAAACCCTGTGATAGGGTCACCTTAGGGTTGACAAAAGTCAGAAACAAAGGCATACAACAACAACAACTTCAGGAATCTATCAGATGTGCAGAGTCCTGGATCACTGTCACCTCTCACTGAATACAGCTGATCTTAGAATACAATTAGATCTAAGCATCTGCTTACATTTCATTTATTATTCTATATCAATGAATATCCTAAACAAACTAGAATGCTCTTGACTACAGCTAATCTGGATGGTATTTTTACAGTAGTCTCAGAGAGAATGGATCGACTCCCATGTAGGGGTCCATGTACAAACAGGTGGTGGTAGTGTGGGACATTTAAATCCTGTTAACGTTCCTCTCTTTGCCTCTGTGTAATTGATTTTAGTAAATATCATTTTGTAGGATACTTAAAAATTATATTTTGCTGTTTATACAACTCTCTGGAGATACTGGAGATACACCTCTCTGGATATAATGGCAGGCATCCCTTCCTTCAATAAGTGTCACTTGCCAGATGTCCCAAACCCCACTATTTTAAAGGTTTGTTTTACATGTCTTTAAATATTTGGTTAAAATCAAAGATTCAAACAAACATTGAGATTAAAGACTCCACCACAAAGTTCTTTTTTCTTCCATCATGGTGGTATGCCATGGGAACATAAGTTCTGGCAGGTTGTACCAAGTTTTAACTAAGCCCTGAGTGGAAGACTGTATCTGGCATCCAAGGAACAGTTCACCAATTTCACCATGGAACAGTTCATCAGTTACAGATAGGCCTTTCACAAGAAGGTTCACCATGAAGTGACAAATTGGCAGCTTGCAACTCTGAACACAATGACTGACTCAAACAGGTACAATTTGCTTACATGGATGGTCTATCTGCACTGATGAAATAATGGATCTTCAAGGAATTCATATAAACGTAGAGCAGAACATTTTTAAAACCCAGGGAAAAAGTCCAACATTGTGATTCTCTGTCCTGGACATTTGATGGTAGAAGTACAGGTTCCCCATTCCGGTTTACTAGGAAAAAGGCAATAAACTGAAAAGTGGAAATCTATATATCCAGAAACTCTGGAATCCTTATTATCAGTTGATCCATAAAATTCTGAAAGGGATTCAAGCTAATGCTTTGAGAAGCTATAAACTTGTTAGAGAAAAGTTAGACATAATTATACAAAATCTTAGTTAATAATTATTGTAATCTCAAGGATGACTGAGTAGTTTTAAATGTTTTCCCACTGCTGAGTGAGATTATCAGAGCTTTTTGTGTGTTTTAAAATTTTGTTTTGCATTTCATGCTTTTTTTTCTTGGTAGAGAATAAGGCAAAATGAAATGGATTCCAACTGACAAAGGGGTCAGGCAAGGCTGCATTTTATCAGTCTATCTGTTTAACTTGTATGCTGAATGTATCATATATAAAGCAGGATTCAATTCAGAGGAAGGAGGTATGAACACTGAAGGAAGAAGTATCAATAATTTAAGATATGCAGTTGATACCATACTACTAGTAGACAATGGCAAAGACTTGGAACAATCACTGAAGAAAGTCAGAGCAGAAAGTGCAAAGGCAGGTTTACAGCTGAACATTAAGAAAACCGAGAGAGAGAGAGAGAGAGAGAGAGAGAGAGAGAGAGAGAGAGAGAGATCACAGTTAATTTACATAACTTTAATATAGATGATGATGACATTGACATAGTTCAAGATTTTCCATATCTTGGCTCAGGTATTAATCAGAATGGAGATGGTAGTCAAGAAGTTAGAAGAAGATTAGGACTTGGAAAGTTACTTATGATGAAGCTAAACAAGTTCCTTAAGTATCAATATATATCAATGAATACTAAAATTAGGATGGCCCATGTCACTGTATATCCAATTTCTACGTATGATTTTGAAAGCTGGACCATGAAGAAAGCTAAGTAAAGAATCAACTCATTTGAAATGTGAAGCTGGAGAACAGTTCTACAGATACCATAACATAATAAAAAGACAAATAAATGGGCCTTAAAAGAAATTCAAGCCTGAATTCTCCCTAGAATCCCAGAGGACCAAACTGAGACTGTTATACTTTGAACACATCATGAGAAGACATGACTTACTAGAAAAGACAACACAGAGGGTCCCCTGTATCCACTAGACCCAGTATCCACAGTTTTCCTTACTCACAATCCACTTGAGGGCCCACCTTCTTCCTTGCGCCAGGCTGCCAGCTCCCATACAGTCACCTCACCACATGCTCCACAAGCAAAAGTGAGGGCAGTGGGTATCCAGTGGTACCCTAGGTACCAAATCTAGTGAGAACCCCCCCCACCTCTTTTGCCCGAGGAAGGAGTCTTCCTGTTGCATGGAGCCACGTGCCTCTCTGGACAGAGGCTCCTTCCTCAGCCAAGAGAGGCACACAGCTTTGCACAGTAGGGACTCCTGTCAGATTTGGTATGCAGGAATAGGGCAGCTTACCAAGCCTCACTGGGAAGGAAAGCAGGCTGAAAGGAAGGAGGAATCAGGTACTGATGCTGCCTTCCTCCCTTGCTGCCTGACCTGACCTGACCTGGGGGTCAAAATAGAACATTAGGTATTATCCACATTTTTTGCCAACCAAGTACGTCTGGGAACATATGCCCTGTGGATACGTGGGAACTACTGTAATGCTTGCTAAGGTAGTAGAAAAAGAGGAAGACCACAGTACAGATGGATGGACTCAACAAAGCCAAGATCCTGACTCTGCAATACCTGAGTAAGATGACTTAGGGTCTGAAGAAAGTCAGAGCAGGTATGGGTCACCATAAATCAAAGTTGACTGGATGGCAGTTAATAACAACAATTATTGACACAAAATATTGAGAGCTGAGGTGAACAAAGAGCAAGTCAACTATATTTACGGGTAATATAGATTATTTCACATGAAAAAAATTCAATAAATTAAATCAAATCTAATTAAATCTAGCTATTTGTGTTTAGCAGTGCAGTGCGTGAGAGTTCATATTCAAATTGATAGTGGCTAAAGCTGAATGTGAATAAATTGACACTGGAACTACAGTGGGAAGCTCAATGGATGAATACTCTCAGTCTGCAATCCCAATGAAAGGCAAAATCAATGACAGGAATATGAAGAAAGGGCTGAAAATGAAATAGTAGTCAACATGGCATCTAATTTTTGGCAGTTGGAAGTGTGACAGAATGTAACAAAACAGCACTAGAAATTGCCTTTTTACTTTGCATGCCACATACTGATCTTTTAAAAATCAACAACAAAGCTTGCACATTTCTCTTTTTATATTTAGAATACCATTTACATTTATTTTAATATGGGGAAGTATGTTTAAATACTCAACACCAAATATTTTATCTCAGCCATAGTACTGTATGTGAATGGGACAGCAAACCAAAGCAAGTATAAATACTCCAGGCCTGCCTGCTGCCTTATAGTGGAGCCAAAAATGACAATTAGTGTTGGATCAAGTGGAATTTCCTGTTCTGCTATTTATACGGTATTTTCCTGCATACATTTGAAGCTATCAAAATATGATTTCAGTGAGGAGTAAACGTTTTCCTGCAAGAACCTTGTGCTTTCACTGAGAGCAAAAAATCCTATGCTCTCAAAGCCTAACCAGAGCACAAATATTTAAATAAAGATTGTCTTGATTATTTGTAAAGGAAAACTCTTCAAAGCAAATAAAAACTCTGCTGTTAACAGCTTTAGTGAAACAGTCAAAAGCCAAAGACAAGGACATCATTCATCAATCCATCAGTCTTATTTAAGATAATGCTACCATGCCAGGATAAATTATTTGGGAAATGCAACTACATCATGCCGTTTCCAGTTCAAGTCTTCCTGAACCATTTAATTGTTGGAATGGATCATTTAATGGTTCAGGCTAAGAAGCTATTTTAAAAAGTATCTCGGAACAGAAGTGAGAGTTGCCTCATACACCAAAGGCAGTATCCAAGATAGGAATGGCCATAATGTACCTTCTTTTTACACCTTGGCAGCTCCACACCCCACAAAGAAGCAATGATGAAGAGATGGATCAGCCTCTACCATGGGTCACTGCTGATGCTGTTGCTTCTCAAATTGGCTTGAGTTTGTTGGAATGGATGAGAGCTCAGAAAATTGTTTTTACCCTGACTTTGAGTTAAAATTTAGCTACTAAAATTGATCTATGAAAATGCATGGTTGTGATTTTCCAATTTGTGTGAGGTATGGGGCCAAGGTGTAAGAAGAGGGTATGGGTGAAGCTGTTGAGAGGACAGGAGACAGAATGGAGGGGAGGAGAAGATGAGGGGCAAGAGATCAATCCGCCTGTGTTAGCTATGGCTTCTAAAATCAGCTTCAGTCATTCTTAGGAGGCAGATGGGCTTTAAAAATCTTATTAATTTTCTACTTTCACGGGGGTCCTGTGCCCCAAACCTTTGCAAAAGTGGAGGGCCAACTATATTGGAGAATCGCAAGCATGCATTTTCATAGATCAATTTTAGTAGCTGAATTTTAACTCAAAGTCAGGGTAAAAACAAGCCTGGAAAGGCTGTGTGTCTCAATGATATAATTTACACCAACAGTTCCCTTGTAAAAGTATGTAACTGTGGTCAGTTGCTACTTTACTAAAGGGGAAATGCAAAAAGGGAAAAGAAAGTGGTAGCCAGCCATGCCTCCAATGCCTTTTGTTTCTGAGTCAACAGCTGACCACCATATTCAGCCAAGGACAATCTGTTGCTGATCTCCATAATATAACAACATATTTTTAAAGGTTTCCAAGCACTGAAAATCTTCTTACAAGAAAAGCAACTACTATTGATCACACTGATGCCCAGTTCAGATACAGTTATTTGTGCTTAGGCCCCAATGAAATGAATGACAATACAGTAAGCCGCAAATAGCCTTTCCTTGGATTACAAAGAAAGTGAGGAATGACTACAAAATTTTTAACATAGAAAATGTTTTAGGACTCAGCTTGGAAGAGTCCACAGATGTGCGATCTAGCTGAATTTGCTTTAGAGTGATTCATCTGTCCCATACTCAAGTCTTCTGGAGTGGGGGCACTTATTTCAGTCAGCCAGGACTAGGCTGAGAACTGTTACTCAGATCTTTTCTTCAGCTGCCCCCAAATTATGGAATGACCTGCCAGAAGAGATTCAACAGATGGATTCACTGTCTGAGTTTAAAACAGCACTTGAAACTAATCTTTTCAGACAAGCTTATTCAGATGATTTTTAAATTATGATTTTTAAAATCTGTTCTGATTGCTTTTAATATGTGTAAGTTTTATAACAGTTTTATATGGTTTTTAACAGTTTTATATACTCTTTTAACTGTGTCATATTTTATTTGTTGTTGCCTTGATTCATAAGAGGCAGTAAGAAAATAATAATAATAATAATAATAATAATAATAATAATACGGAGGAGGAGGAGGAGGATCATTCAAATATTTTTGACCACTAGCAGTTTGCAGATTTAAATTATTTTTCACACTTGGACACAGTTTAGACTTACACCAGAAGCATTATCTCTTTTTCCCTCTTCTCTACTGTGGATACGAGAAGGTGTTTGGGAGCTTTTGCTCCCATTTTTAGCTGAACATACTTGAATGTTATGTTAAAACCTGGTCAAAAAGTAGCTAGTTTTAACTACATTTAGCTGATCTGAACCCACAGTGGTTTAGAAAGACAATATGTTTCAGCAAGCCATAATATAAAAAAATTGTATGAGCTAGAAACAATTGTCTGAACTATTACATAATGATAAACTACAGCTAACTGAACATGGAAGTAAAAGCTTCCACTCTCTTTCTTGAAGCTCTATTGGAGAAGAAAAGAGGGGCGAAGGAATGCAGAAGCCAAAGGCTTGCACATGTAACCTAACACTATAATTTAGTGTTGTGTCCAAGCTAGGTCACTGTACATATATCTTGATTCTTAGTCATATCTTGATTCTTCAGTTAAAGAGAAAAGCCCACTCTTTCCCCTTTCCAGCATTTAATATTTGAGTTACTATAACTATCACAACAATCTTGTTCATCTTCTAGCAAACAGACAGTAATTTGTTATCTCCTTTTAAAACCAGCATAACTTGTAAAACATTTCATTACAATGAGTCGTTCTTTCCCACCCAACACACACACACACACATACACACACATTCTTCCCAAAGAATGCAAGTTTACCTTTTGCATCCTAGCAACAAGTACAAAATATTTTGGTCTCTGAACTTCAAAAAGATTTATGTCTCAGCTTTTCTAAGCCAAATATATACACTGAGTTTAAAACTGATAAGATGCCTTTTCATTTCACACAGACCTCTAGTAGGGTTAGCTAGGAATACTGATTAGTCTTACTGTACCCTTTGTAATACGAATAGAAAATATTCTTTCAAGTTCATCTCAATGCAAAAGATAGTTTATTCAGTTATATTGAAACTTTATCCATTAATCTATATTTTAAAGTATTTAAGAAGATGCGGCACCAATATGTCTGACAGGAACAAAGACATGGGTCATTCTGAAGCATAAGCATACTCTGGAAGAACTCCTTTAATGTGGTTCCTCTCATCCTTTCCCTGCCCCATTGCTTAAACATTTTATATGGAATGCCGTGTTATATGGAACGCTGTGTTCAGTTGTTCCTCTTCGTCAAAGGAAACAAACCACTATCTTTCAAAAATATAAAATACCAGCTCTTGTCATGGAACCTGGAAGTCTATATCTATAAGGAAAATGTACATGTAATCTAAGTGACAACAAATAGAAATGAGAACTTATCACAATAGGGATTTGTGGGCAATGAAGTGCATACTAACTAGCAGTTGGTGCTGTCAACTTCAAATTATTCAAATCTGAAGGAATTTCAGAGTAATGGTGATATGTAGTCTCTGGCTAAGCCAGATAACCTCTTTTTCATTATAAATTATGAACTATGTATATTTTACACATGTAACTATTAACAAATAATTTGATCCAAAAAGTCTAGTTACAAGCTCTGTTAAAAACAAAAACAGGCTATTATAGCTGAGTAAACTACATCCCATTAAGAAGGTGGCCTCAGACTCATAAATAGATAACAAACTGGAATTCTGGACTGAGGTATGCAGAAAGCAACAGCTGCCTATACTCAGAAAAACACTGAGTATAACAGCAATTCAAACCCATGATGGGGAATCCTGTTCCCAACTGCTGGTAACAAAGTTAACAAACCAGAATGTTAAGAATCAGGGAGTAAAGTTTTAAATGCAGTACAGTACTATCTTCTTAAAATGACTATTTCTACAGCCAGCAACACTAATTCAAAAATAACAAAGATTTGAGCACATATATGCTACACATATAAAATACATACCCCTGAACTACCACACTAGAGCTCTTTAGCAGGGAATTCTAATTAATCTACCAAACGACAAATCCAAGAATTCTGGAGGATGGAGCCATGGCAGTTAAAGAGGAATCTAGCTGTAACCATGTAGTAGAGATACATACCCCTCAGCATTTCATAGTTGAAAACTAGAACACATGTGGTCAAGCAACTTGAGAGTGTGGTCAAGATGGCAAAAGTCATTAATGAGGAAGAACAGACAAGCTAGAAAAGTCCATAGCAGTTTGCTTTTGGTTGTGTCTATCGGGAAGGACAACGTTCTGCCTTTCTATCCGCTTCTCCATGCTGAATTAATTGAGTGTGAACTACTTTCACATATTAAATTTAGTGTGCAGCAATGGAAATAAGCTGAGAACAAAAGAGGAAAGTATGAGAAGGAGAAAAAAATGGAACATTTTAAAAGCAGCTGAAAAGGTAGGACAATAGATGGTCAGCTGGCACTGTTGTTGCAAAATCAGGACAGTTGGTGGACAGGTAGATACACAAACAGATTCAAAGAATTCCTAGATTAAACAATCATTTTACTATCACCATGAATTGTCTCATTGATTAGGACATAGGTGACATCAATTTCACTCAAAGCAGAAGAAACCCCCCCTCCAATATTTCACTCCAATATACAGATGTGCCTATACAGAAGTGGCTGGAGATTAAGAAGTTTTGCAACTTCTTAAGTAAATGTAAGTGCATGCAGATGGCTTCAGATGACTAAGGCAGTGAACAATGCAACAGATTATGTGAGAATTCAAATGCAAATAAAACTTATATATGTACTTTGATGAGTCCCCAGGGTTTTAATTAAGCCAGGTGTCATGTCCCTGTCCTAAGACTCAGATGGGATCCTTTCCAACAGCTACAACAGAGAGACATGAAGGACAATATTTACTGCAAGCCCCTGAGACTCGGAGTATTTATACTGTATGGACTCATTCATTAGGCAAACAACTGTGAGAGTCTCTCAGCCTGTATAAACAGGGACAGGAATGAGAGGAAACTGTTGCAAGCAAATGTTCCTATTGGTGGAAGTAACTTGACTTACATTCGGATTCCTTGCTTGTGCTCCTAGAAAACTTGACCTTCACCTTGTGTATGGACTTTGCTACTGGACTGTTGCTCTGGATTTACTGTGTACAAGGACTGCAAAATAATGACCCCTAACTTGCTAAGAAACTAAGAAACGATTACAAACTTTGCTTGTGGCTGCTGATAAGAGGTTCTAATTAGAGAGCTATAACCCTTGGCTGGCCACCAGCACAGGACACCAGGCTGAGTCCTGCAGTTGCAGAGCACTTTGGAGAAGCAACCTAAACCCATCCTTTTTACGACTGGTTCTGGGTATCTCCTGGTACCATGAAATACAACCTCTTTTGCCTACTTCACAAACCCTTCCTCTTTTAGCTAATTTATTGACAGAATTAAAGAAACCACCTTTTTAATATTCATCTATCAATAAATTAAGAGAACAAGGCTAAAAAAGGTACTTCTCTTGTTCAAACTCCCCCATCCTTCATATAGCAGTCTTGCAAGCCTGCATTGCAGCTCCAGATGGCTTTTTTCTTTTTACAGTTAACCAATCAGCCACCTCAAATATTTCATCACTTCCCTCGTGCATTTTATCAAGGGTTTTAGAAGAAGCATAGACAATTAGCCATATTTAAGTCATTTACTTTGCATTTAGCCCAGAGGCTTTGGGATAAAAGGTTCAGTGGAGGAAGAATTGGCATTTGCTTTTAAAAGTATACCGAGGTTTCTGTACTACTCTCATTGACAGTTCATTTGCGATAACAGTTCCTCGGCTTCAAGCTTTTAACTAGCATATACCATTAAAAAAAGAGAAAGCTAAAGAAAGTTTTAAAGTTAAGAATTATTTCACAGAAAACATCTAAAAAGCCTAAGAACAAACAACCCAAGATACCACCTTATTATCATAGAAGGCTATAAATGAACTGTGCTCAGTAACAAAGCCAGTGCATGCTTATATGACTGGGGATGTGGTCAGCCACAATTAAAGGATGTCTTCCTTTCAAGTCCTGTCTTAAAAATTACTCATATGAATCAAATACGGGAAACTTTATCAAAGCTAAACCAAAGTAAGAGGCAGTGTGCTTGCAGTCTGAGAATATGTTTGTCTTTCTCAGATTTCATATAGTGGCCTATTTGTGAAATGATTATTTTGCAGTAACAGTGGGAGAGTGTTCAGTCTATCACACGCCATAGGAATACGACAGAACACCCATCTCAACACTGACAGAACATCCATCTCAATGTAAGAATTGAAAACTAGGTGTACTTGACACATGCCTTTAACAGAGCCAGCAGATGATTAAATTTATGTTTACAGGACTAGAACCTGAATCTAAATACCACACTGGCTTAAATTAAGAATATGTTTAGAATCTGCTACACCAAATCAAACGTGCTTCTATTCTAGTCCTTTTTCTAGGAATGGATAACCAGTACGGACCTAAATAAATTCACCATTTTTCTTGTCTTCAAGGCCATAGGGTGTTTTGACATGTAGAGACAAACTACTAAAAAATCTATTAGCTGCTATGAGATGTTATATGAGCTTGAAAACATCAGGTTTTTTTTTCATTTCTACTGGTTTTTATGAAAACAAAAACAAAAACAGAAAACACAAACACAGTGTGTGTAAAAACTACTGTAAGCTTAAAGAATACAATAACCACTTCCTCACTCAAATCCAGAATCTTCTGTGGAAAAAAAAAATCACATGGTGAAACTTTAAAAAGTACTGAATTGCAAAAATGCATCAGAAATATAAAAAAACTAATTGATTTTATACTGTAACATCATCCTGGATCCCTCCATCGAGACAACATAAAGAAAAACTCTCTTAATCTTATCCAATGGGGAGAAAATTTCTGACAATTTTGTTTGTGCTTGCAAGAATGAAGTAAAGATTTAGATCCTTATCTGACACCTCTGGAGCAGTCTTTTCCAAACTTGGGTTCCTCGCTTGTTCCTTAGAACAAGAAGAAGAACTCCTTCTAGTACGCCTCCCTCGGTTGTTCCTTCTCTTACTAGCATCACTAAAACTTAGAGGAGTGATCTGAACAATGGCTTAACAACATCTGCAGCCCAAGGATGGTCTGCTCTGGTCTGGATTCTCATAATGGAAATACGAAAGTGAGGGCCAAAGGAAGCTAGACTGGTCCCCTCTAGGTTCTCTTTCTGCCCATAAAGCCCTTTTTATCTAAACTTGTTTTTGTCTATTTTATTCTAATGCAGTGTGTGTGCTGTAATACAGATTTTACTCCCCTGAGTGATTTGCGATCTTCTGCAAATCCAGCACCTAGTGCACATCTGACTCCATATAAATAGCACCTGTCTTAATAAAGATCCATGGGAAGTTAACAGTATTTACTTGTATGTTATTAGAAACTGGTTATCAATTATTTTCTTCTGCTAATCTAAGAACAAGTCTATATGGTCAGTATAAGTCATATCAAAAAAACATGTAGACGGGTATGCATACACACACAAACACACATACGCACACACATCTATTTAGATGAACCAATAAAAAGTCAGTTCAGAATTCTGTATAAGACTGTACTCATTAAAACCTCCTATGAGAACCAAAGAAGTTCAGTCTAGCTATTCTTTCCAGAAAAAGCAGAACACAGAGGAACAAAAAATGAAAGCCAGGTCTTCTAACCTTTTGTAGTTATCCTTATAGTACTATAGAACAACTCATTAAATTGTATCTCAGGACGGCTGCAAAAGGCTGAAAGGAAACATATAAAGGATTTTCCCGTAAAAGATTAATTTGTGCGTCGTTGTGTTTGTCTTCCTAAACAGGAGGGAAAGAAATTATTTGTGGGGTCTTAAGCAAGAAGGGTCAGAGTCATCACATATTTTGCACGGAGAAACTCTCATCCTTTACAAAATACTTTTTTTCCCTTTGGTAATGGGCTATAAAAACAAAGTTTCCAGTGATTTGGCAATGATTCTTATTTCAGCCCTAACAATTCACTATATGATTTATTCTAGTCTTCTATGCATGCTTCTCTGTAACTTTGTCCTAACTTGAGTCTGTATGTCACCCTGTATTCAAAACATGCATACATTTTAAACATACACAAATTATCATGGATCTATATAAATATAAATCTATTAATTCATATCTTGTGTGAGTATCCATTAAGTTGTTCACTGTCTCACACATTCATGCTCATATATATATACTGTATTTATGTGCATCACTCACATATGTCTTTCACATATTGCTCTTACACATGTAAAACATTCTCTCACACCCACAGTCCAACAGTTGGCCAATACTGAAATAGCTGTGCCTATTTCCTTCTTTGATGACTTCTTTCCACTGACAGCACATCATTACAACCCCCCCCCCCCAAAACTTTGGTTTGTAAAAGTTTAACATTTCTGAAAATCTAGAATGTGCCTTAATACTTAATATCTCCTCTCTAGTTGGGCTAACTGGGAACTAATTTCAATGGACTGGAGCTAGAATCTTACAGATACCTGAATTCACCTCATTTTTTTTCTTATTTTGAGGGTAAGCGGGCAAAAATATGATTTTTCTGTGAATCTGTAACTAAAGTCATTTAATTTGAGGTCTTTTTCTCCTGCACCTGGAGAGATCCAGGACAGGCTTTGAACCTAATGCACCTGCCTGAATGCTCATGAGCAAGACTCAGACCAGCCTGTGACAGAGGCCATTTCCACACTGGACTTTGAGGCCTCTACCTAAACTCCAAACCCAAGGATTCCATAGGATGTTGAAAGTGGAATAACAGCACAATAACAGTCTAGTGCGGAAACGGCTAGATACAGGAAGGATAAGCTGTGATTGCCTCAGTCCTTTGTGGTCTGGCAACTGTAATTTTGTGGTTAACGACTGAATACTTTGGACAAGATGTCCATCCAGGAAAGATTGCCATTACTTCCCAGCTGCAGTCCTCTTCACAGCTTGCATCAGTCTCTTTGTCAGTCACATAAGCAGAAGAAACTTTTAACATTATCCTGTTTATCAAATCTACATCTTTACGTGTCATGATCTTTTGAACTTGTTACATGGTATCACATCTGATGACTTTCACCAGCTATTTTATTTGAACTTCGGTACAGTTGATCACAATACCAGTCAATTTGTCTGTCAATAAAAGATTAAGGCAGTGTGATAATGATCTGGCCTTCACATAATCTTGCTTGGAAAATGAGTTAGGACTGTCTTGGACTGGGATCTAAGAATACTCCCAAACTGCTGCCCTGGTCTCTTAAAGGAGTAGTTTGAGTTTGGTCCCATCCAATACATAAATTCCTCTTTAAGCAAGCTTACATTAGGGATGGAAAAAATATTAAAAATATTTGAAAAATGGCCAAAGCAACCTTGATGAGAAAAATCCTAGACAGATGAAGATCTTTACAGTTTGGGACTTATTTTGTGTAAAATTTGTACAGGGATGTTTTGCACAGAAAACAGCATTTATTAAGGAGGAAACGACATAGAAAATAATATTTCAACAAGAAAGTTTTCTGTGCAGAAAAAGAAAGAAGCTGTAAATGGGAATTTCTTGTGTGTAAAATTCACACATGGTTGATTTGAACAGCTACTGAACAGATTTGAACAACAGAATTACCACATATTCTTTACAGAAAAAAAAATTCTATGCAGAAGTTAATATGTGTACATTGAAATAGTATTTTCCATGCAGAAAATACTGTTTCTTGTGCCAAAAAATGCTGTTTTCTATGCAAATCAAATCACATGCGAATGTAATAGAGAACATATTCCGAATTACAGTTTTTTTCTGCACAGAATAACATGTTCTGTACAGGAATTAATAACTATGCATGGAACTATTATTTTCCATCCAGAAAATGCCATTTCCTATGCAAAATAATCATGTGCAATTTTTTTCACAGGGTAAGTCTCAAATTGCAAATAGGCTTCAAAATCTGCATATTTTCAAAGACTTTCATGCAACAAAAAGAAAACTGCTGAAACTATTCATTGCCACCTTTGAGAGGAAACATCCCTAGTTTTGGCCTTTATACCATTACCGATTCCTATGGTTGAGCTTGCTAACTCATAGTTTATCATAGCTTGCAGACACTGATTGATAACAGGAATCATTGCTATGGGACTGGCTGAAAGGCTAATATTTGCTTAGACTAGGGATGAAAATTCTCCTAAATTTTGTTCTTACAAGCAAGAACAACAAATTTTGCCATTTTTCTCCTGCAGTTTTTGAAGACTGCCATCTGGAACTCACTTCTATGAAAAAGGTGTATTTTTTAAAAACATAAAACAGGGTTTTCTGTGAAGAAATGATTTAGGTTATAAAAATGTTAATTTTCTGTGTATAACATGCTATTTTCCATGCAGGATACTTGTTTTCTGATCACGGCAATTGTTTTCTGCATAGAAATGTAGTTTTCTGGGCAGACAAATACTGTTTTCTGAGCAGTAAACTTGTTTTTCATTTTCTATGCAAAGAAAAAAGAAAAAAAAGGAGCATTTTTCATGTAATGTAAATCCTGATCTGCAAAGATTCTCACCCCCTAAGAGTTTCCTGACACTTTTAACCATTCTCTTAATATTTTCAAATATTCTTTCCAAACATTCTTAGAGCCATGGCTAAGATTGTTTCCTGTCATTTTAACTTACACACTAGTTGCATACGCTGCCATATCCAGGACAGAAATTACTGCACTAAACTAATAAGCTAGTAGGTTTCAGGTAATTTACTGTATCATGCTCTGATGTTTTGATGAACTTAACATTTTATGTGGGATTTTAAACTGCCATAATATCATTTTTAGTTCCAGTTGCAAACTATTTCCAGCAGTCACTAGCAACTTTGAGACTACCAATATTCAGAAGTGCCCACATTGACTTCATAATCTCTTTGGATTTTCAGGCAGGATTATGGAGAAACACTGGGGACTGAACCTGACTTTGCAAAGTCTGTGCTTTTCCAATGAGCAATGGTCTTAGGCCTGATTGATTTAATTAACAAATATTGACCAAGGTCAGAGAGCTTATTATTCCATTGGTCTTATTTTTACTAAGAAAAAAAACCCTTAACAACATCATGGCTAAAAAGAGGAACAGATAATCCAAGTAATGTTAAAATTAGCACATCTCAAATGCTTTACAAAATTAATATTCCATTGAAGTTCCAGCTTTCTTTACGTTTAAGCTTTCAAGTGAACATATTTTTCCCCATGCACAGAAATATCTGTGCCTTCAATATACTCACACATTCATTCCTGCTAACCTTGGAGGCATGTGCTCTAAGAGAGTTTCAGTTTATACTGGTGTCATTTCTCTTTATTCATGTCTTTTCATGTTGTATAATGTGCACCATCTTACAAAAGAATGAGTTGCCTCATAAAACTTTCTCCTTCAGAGAATACTATTCCTCTCATCAATCCCTTTTTCACTGTAGAGTCTGGTTACCTGAACCCATTTTATTTAAACTTTTCTATGTTTATGTAATACTAGCTATTTACCTGGTGTTGCCTGGGATTTTATTTTCGTCTTAAGAACTAACCAAATTGTCTTCTCCAGTACCTGTAACTTTTCTCCATATTTCCCAATCCAATCTGTATTCAGAGTTGTTAACATACAGAGGTTGGTTTCCTGAGGGAATGCACTGTCCTCCTCCTTGCTGCTAAGCCTCATCTCCATAGCAACTGGCCTATTCCAGCACCTGTAATTTATTTCCACATTCCCCAATCCAATCTGTATTCAGAGTTGTTAACATACAGAAGGTTTGGTTTCTGAGGGAATACACTGCCCTTCTTCTTGCTGGTAGGCCTCGTCTCCATAACAACTGGCCTAGGCCCAAGAGTTCTCAGCTGAGAATTCTAAAGAGCCCTCCCTAAACTGCCAACCCCAGGATTCCACAGACTCTTCACAGCCAGCCAATCATATGAGGTCCTCTTGCCTCACACAGTCAATCGTACGAGGTCTTCGCCTGCCTGACACAGACAAACAGAGAAACTCACAGACAAACTTTGACTTTTATATAGTAGATCTGCTTGGGAACATATGAAGACTTTTTAATTTTTTAAATTATTTTTATTATTTGTATTTACATCACAAGACAAAGTCATATTATGCATTATGTAATATTAAACAAAACAAAATGCTTTACATTACTACCTTAGGTATTTTTTTAAAGGTACACATCGGTACCATGAATTTTCATGGATAGTGCTCAGAATGTTTTACAAACAGGAAAAAAAAACTAATTAAATGAATCATAAAATTAACAGTTGATCAGCACACAGGGAAACTGATATGCCATAAGGTGTGTAGCTGTTTTAGAGAGATTTTCACTTTCCCTTAGAAAAACTTCTTTAAGCTAGGGAGGAATACTTGTCATCAATCCTGGGTGCCCCGCATGGGAGCTGTGAGAATAGTTTTAACACAAGGTAGGGCACTACACTCTTTCTGGAGGAGGGTGATTGTTCAGTAACACATCCAAGTTCACTTTTTGAAATGTGTTCCATGAACGGCCGCTTCAAAAATATTTTTACCAATCTCCTAGTGCAAAATCTGGTAAGGGGAGTTTTAATTGGTTTGGGTCTTTAGATTATGGGAGCTTCTTCCTTGTATCAGCAGCATTGGGTTGGTTTTTGTAAAACAACAACAACAAGCTAATTATTATCATTTAGGCCCTACATGGTTTGGAACTAGGGGACATAACTCCTCTAGTCCTTACATAATTCACCTCATCTGCATCTGGTCTTTTGAAGAATCTTTCTGCTCCTGTTTTGTCCTTGGCAAAATTCAGTCTGTGGTTATGATGGTAAGTACATGGGACAGGAACTTATCTGTTGTTGTATCCAGGACTTGGAACTCTCTGCCCCATGATACAAAACTGGTCTTCCATTTATGGTGTTAACATAACTTATGGTGTAGCCAGAAGTTTGAAGTAATGAATTACATGTAACATAATCTGTAATGAGTTATGGTTTTTGTAATGAGTTACAGAGTTTTGATAATGTGTGTGTAGCAAAGTCATATTTCAAAGATAATGTAAGAATGTGAATAAAGTCATTCTGCTAGGTGATGAGAATTAAATTTTTAATTATCTTTATGGGCATTTTAGAGGCACTTTGACAGGAACCTTCAGAGTTTCATGCCATTCTGTTATGAATCCTAACTTTTTTTCAAAAAAGATCAAAAAAGTAACAAGTAAGAAATAAGTAAAACTTGAGTAACCATTTTTTCTGGCACTTTAATTAGTAACAGCAGGTGATTACAGATAAACTCCACAAGGGAATAAATTACTTGTAAAAATTCATTTTCCAGATTCTGGGCCTCATATTCTAAACAAAACAGCTAAGGCACTGCATACTTGCTAGAAGGAAGTCATGTCCAGTGGCATATCCGTGATGTGTGCAAAATGGACAAACACTACCATTCTTAATAAATAACACAATTGCAAACAGTCAAATTTAAAGAAATCAAATGAAACAACGGGGGAGAAAAGGATATGGACAAAGGCCACTTTTGGCAGGAATACTGGGTCAGCTCTGATTAATACTTCGATGAGAGACCACCAATGAATACCATGTGTCATAGCCTACATTTCAGAGGAAGGAACTGGCAAAACTGCTTCTGAGTATTCCTTGGTTAAGGAAACCCTATAAAATACATGGGGTCACCCTGAATCAACAGGTGGTTTAGTGGTATGTGCGCGCGCGCGCGCACACACACACACACAAATGCAAACACTAGAAAAAGGTCTTTAAGAATATTTTTTGAAGATTTTACATAACTTCCAAACTCCCTTAACACATACAGGAATTTTCTGAAATGTCATTAACAGAGAAATTTATAATTAATAACACAACCCAGTTGCAATAAACTAGAAAGCTAGTACTGTGAAAATTATATTCCTTAATGAAAATCAAACTAGTCCACTAGGCATTCCTCTTATTCCCTAAAATTCCAACTGTAAAGGGATATGGAATGGAACTAACATGATTTTTAACATGATGAAGAGATGACTGATAAAGAAGCAAATGCATTTAGCCTTGGAACAACATTGGTCTCATTTGAATTAATCACATTATCAGATGGAAATGCAACATAAGCTATTTGCCAGTATTCTAAAATCGCTGCACTTTTACTTGTACCATTAACCCAACCTGTAGATCTCTTAAAACCAACAAGCAAAACCAGTCTTTTAAACTTCTCTCTGTACCATATGCCTGGCTTTATTGTGTAATTCATTTTATACAACTACTATTTGGTGAAAAATTATAATCTGGATTGATCTGTATGAGGAGTACCTGTTTTGGCCTCCAGGATTGTATCTGCTGTCAGTGGGGCCCCAGTTTATTCACACACAAATTGTAAAAATGGGAAGTTGGTAGTTTCAATTATTTTAACAAGGTGGTTTTTCATAGTAAGAAAAGGCTAATCCCTCTTGGCCATACTGTTTATCTAGCTTATATCAGGTCTTCTGAGCATTTGTGGACAATGAGTAAGCAGTATGTCAACACATAAAATGATTTTTATACAATATATTCAGAACTCACATAACGCAGAGAGTTCCTATGATTTTTTTCTTTTTCTATAAAATCTCCTGAGAAATAAGATAATTTCCCTTACCAGCTCAATATCTATGAATTCATCGATTTGTGGCCAGACTTTTGCCCTGGAGCTACTCTATTGGGATACAATATGCCAAGCATTTTTCATTTCCAAAACTGCATTTAAGCAAATCAAGAGCTTTTGCTCTTTTGGCTGATAACCAGATAAAGCTGCATTCTTTGATCTTTCATCTACTGATCAGTATCTATTATTTCATTTCCATTATATATCTGATCTTCCCTGAAAGGAATTCAAAGATAATATGGGTTGCTATTTTATCACAAATACTTTATTTTCATTTCTGCTCTTAGCTGATAACTTTGCCATGCTGGAAAATAACCCCTAACTGTCTGAGTAGCCTGCTAATTACCAACTAATTAGTAGCCAAATAATATCCAACTGCAGAATTAGTTATGGAAGTGCTTTGACATAAAACATCTTCCAACATACAAACAGAAATTATCTAGAGTCTACAAACACAGTGAATACAACTGCTTAACAAAAGGGCTGGCATGCTGGATAATCCCAAATACAATATATCCATTCAGTCAATTGTGGAACAGTGAGTCAAAATATAGGTAAATCCCACTGATTCAATGTGTCTACCCTCTCAGGATGAACAACAGGATTTAGGTCAAAGCCTGTTCTGGAGAGCACAGCTAGGTTTACAGTTATGCATTTGAGGCTGGTTATGGAATGACTGAGATTGTGATTCTTTATATCGGTTCTTCCTCAGTGGCTGGAATTTTTTCCTTAAAAAGTAGGGATGGGACGAATCCAGAATTTTCCAAATCCCTGGAAGGTTCTGGGAATCCACGGATCTCACGCATCTCAAATCTTTCGAATCCTTTTTAAAAAAAGAGTTTAAAAAGCAAGGGAAAAGAAGGATAATCTTGGGTAAGACACGTTCTCTCAGCCTTAGTAAAAGCCTAGGCAAAGGCAAACCTCCCTCTGAAGAAATCTGGCCAGGACAATTGTCATAGTTTTGCCCCAGGATCTCCCCAGATTGAAAATGACATGAAGGCCCTTCCTAAATAGGCAGGAAAATGTGGATTAATCCCACATTTTCTTGCCTGTGTAAACAGGACCACTACAGTACAGAGATAATCCAGGTCAAAACTGGCTTTTCTTTGCATAGCTCTTTCTGGCATCCTGAGGTTTGTAGTTTGATGATGCACCAGCACACTCTGGCAGAGAAGGCTGTGACACTTTGTAAAACCAGAATCCCCAGAATTGTGTCTGAAAGAGCTTTGCAAGTGATCTATGCAAAGGAATGTTTCAGCTGTCCTTGAAATCTCAAGCCTGTAGCTTCCAGTCAAGTGCTGAACTTCAATATGAAATGTTCAATTTAAATATCTTAGAATACAACCCTAGATGTAATTTGTGAAATTGTTAGCAAAGGCCATTATTACTCCAATGAAAAAAATCACCTACTTGCCATCTCCCCTGGTGTGTCTAGACTCCCAAATTTTCAGGTGTCCTGGTCTCCCAAGTTTTCAGGTGTCCTGGTCTCCCAAGTTTTCAGGTGTCCTGATCTCCAAAATTTTCATGCGTCCCCATCTCCCAGGTTTTCAGGTGTCCCAGTCTCCAACAAACTGTTTGAGTGGTGGATTTGAAAGATTCGTTTTGCCTATTTTGGCACAGTGATTCGGATTCCTGAATCTCAAATCCCTGCCAAAGATTCGAGGATTCAGTTGCCCGATCCCTATTAAAAAGCCACCTAATGCTGCATTTTTATCTGTAATAGCACATCATGAATCTTTAGTAGTGCCTTTGGGAAATTGAAAGTCCAGACTGTTGTTGTGTAGTAAACAAAACGAAGATGTCTTCCTCAAAAATCATTTCAAGGAGGTTCCTATAAAGTCCTACATGCTCAGACTTCATAGTTACAACATTATTTTTCCTTTTAACAAAGTATGAAAAATGTGTATTTCCTCTCCTCAAACATCATGTTAGACTATGGCCCTTTCCGCACCTTACCTGTATCCGGTGTTACTAGGCCATATACCTCCATGCTCTGATATGGTCTAACTGGCAAAATGTATTAATTGGCAGATGTGTTCGCATAAAATATAAAATATATACACTGATTGGAAGCCATGTGGAAGAAGGGACCCTTGCTGAAAAACAGGCCAAAAGGTAATCCCAGTGTGACCAGGTCAAAAGTTCACTGAAATTAGCCAACAAAGCCTGATTTAATGGCTCTGAGCTAATCCTATCAACTGCCAACCTCAGAAAACAATAAGATGCCCAGGTACAGAGGCCAGGACCTCTGCTGTTTCCATTTCCTACCACTGCCTGACTCAGAAACCCCCATTCAACCAAGACATTGAAACAATCAATCCATTCCAGACCCCACTGTCTGTGTTGCAAGTCCCATTGTCACCTAGGATGGGAGAGCAATCAACTCACACCCCTTCAGGAAGTGAAACAGAGTATATAAACCCTTGGTTTTGAGATGTCAGTTGCAGTCAAATGAAATACTGGACTCCACTATGTCACTCTGAATCCTGATCTGTCTGCCCTTAGACAGAAGTCTAAGTCATATTTCAAGCTCTTCACTACTCTTCTCGAATGGGAACTACATAAGCCCAAACCCTCAGTCTCTCTCTCTCTCTCTCTCCATATAAACTTTCCTCCTTTTCATCTTTCAGTTAGCTCTTGTGTGAATGTTTGTGTGTACCTTGTGTGCATTCATGAGTGAATTCCCCTCAATAAAACACATTTCTAGCTTACTTTTGAATCATTGGCTGATTCTTTTCCTGCGTGAGCCTGTAAACATTGGTAAGACAGGTCTCGTTAAGTTACCCCCCTACTGCAAGCCTCCTCTTTGAGCTAATTCATTCCCCACTTTTGCACGAGGTATTTGGCATTGTGGGGTGGCCCTTACGGTACCTACGCTTTGGGGTAACACCAACATTATCCCGGCAACAGCTTTGCTGGAATGAGAATATGGATGCAAACACTCTTTTCCACACTGGCTGGTTCCCTGCCGAAGGAAGTGCGATGGACACACTTCTTCCTTCTGCAGCACAGCCAAGCACTTTCTCAGGCTGCATTGGGGTAGGAAGCACCTCCATTGAGCTTCCAGCACTTTCGCAGGCCAGGTTAGTGTGGGATGGCTGCATGATCGCAGGTCATTGATGGGTAAAACTCATCAATGATTTAATCCATGATCATGCTGCCTGGCGATGGAAGAAGAATGGGACTGTGTCGACATCATGCCGAAGAGCCTTTATAGTCCAACTGCTCTCCTATCCCCATGCCGGGATGGGAGGCTCCTGCAGAAAAGGCCTATTAGTGACTAAGTTTCTTCGGTGAGGGAGAAATTACAACTGTTTGAGTTGATGAGTTAACAACGGCAATGAATTACTTTTAAAAAGTAACTTCCAGAGTCTGTATAGTACAATGTTCTCAGTATGACATGGGAATCATTTATTTGGGGATGGAGATATTTTCAATACAGAATTTAAATTTATGTTTTGTTGTGTTTTTCCAAAATTGAACAAGAATTTACAGACCACTAGAATAGGCCTGATAAAGGCTGCACAAAAGGCAAAGGGATGCCACCCAGATTTATCACCATCACAAAACAGAATTTACATGATCAAGAATCATTGTTACCAAATCGTCATTTCAAACTTTTTGAAAAAAATAAAACAAAAAAACCAAAGTTTGAAAAAAATCAAACAGCCTCATTTGCCTCAGGTTGAAAAATGTTTCTTAAGCCAATAATAGCCACCTGCTACAAAACTGCTATCTCTCAGAGTGAATGTCTGGTACATATGCAAAGCTCAACATCTGACAAAATGCAGTTCAAATTAGGGTGGTCATTCAAAAGCTTCTTGGATTTCCACCTTCTATCTCAGTTTCTACAGAAGAGGGTAAAGTGAGTTTCTTCTAAAGAAATTTTGGCATAATTCTGAATGACAAATGACATACTCCCAGGTGCCAAGATAGACGGGGTGGGGATATAGTCACCCTCAACTTTAGCTCCAACTGGAGCGGCTTTGTTCTCGGTGCCCTGAATAATTAATAACTCCTTTGGCAATCAGTCATGCATTCCTTAATGGCACCTCAGGCATCAAGTGTCCCATTCCCTCACTCCCCCCAAGTAACAATAGACCTTACTACACTAGGTCTTCTATGCCAAGCTTTGTAACTGACATAATTTAAACTAAACAAGTCAGTAGAAAGAATATTACCCAGACTCAAACTGCAATCTTTTATCAGGTTTGTTTACATAGCATACAGTTGCTATGTAAATTATATCAATATCAGGGAGATTTGGGATAGACGTTCTTAATATAATTTTTTGGCAAGTCATTTCCCATCTTGCATACCTAAGCAACTTACAAGCAAAAGTACTGTTATGCAGTCCAAGACATAAAATGATTGTATGGGTGCAATAGTTAGATATATTCATACACTTTACAGAATTTAAAGCAATGTTTTCCAAGACCTGACTATTCAAAGTGTCATTTTTAGAACTACAAAACTGATGAAACACAATGAACCCAAGGTGTATACAAATGAAAAAGCAGTTATTTCAGTTTTTTATTTCTCCACATTATTGCATGCAAATACATTAGATCTAGCCAGTTTACGAGCATGAGCAATATACAGCCCTTCCACAATGGAAAGACTAAAGATACATTTTTTACTTCAAAATGACACTTCCAATTTAGTAAACAGCTTTGCTCAGTATTCATTTTGTCTGAGCTGAGTCTAGTCAGAGCTACTTCAAATGCTTAATTAACATAAAAGTTGTTTAAAAGAGTTTACTAATTTCAAATAAATTACTTCAGAATTAAACAAAAAGGGCTTCTAAAAGAGGCCTAAGATGTCCCTTTCACTCTGTGTGGCCTCTAATAACAAACAAAAGCTTGCACTGTTCTATTTCATCTTTACTTCATTTCTCTTCAAACCATTTCTCTCTCTTAATCCACTCAGTCTCTCATCTTGGAGAACATGAGGACTGTTTCACTATTCAGGGCAAACTTATGAAAATCTGATTTAGATATGCTTCAGTATTTTTTTTAAAAAATAATAATCAACAGCTTTACCTCCATTGGAGTTCTCAAATTCTCTTCACTTGAAGTCCTCCTTTTAAAATGTCTGTAGCTCCGGCCTACCTCCATAGGTAAAATTTAAGAATTTCAGTGTAATAGGAACTAAAAGTTAACCATTTTTACCTGTCTCAAACTAATGATCATGAATACGCCTATAAGCAAGTGTAGAGTTGCTCTCTATTGAGCAAAAGCTAACTGTCCCCAGGCATATAAAATTAAGGAATTGAATGGGAAGAGGGATTCTAGCGAAGAAAGCATGCCTACGCTGACGTCCGCCTTAGGAGGAGGAGGACGTCACAATTTGAGAAACTTTGTTCCACCAGTCTTGGATATTCTCAGCTGACCATACCTTGAATGAAGCAAGTCTTCCCATCATTTTTTTAAAGGGGGAGGATATATATTCCTGTTACCTCCAGTTACCTTTCAGACTAGTTCTGAAACTATTTATTTAACTTTATTATTATGGCAATGAACCCAAAGGATACCTGGAATTTGAGATTCCCTCACTTTCTACAAAACCCTTCTACAAAACCTTCAACATCTGCTCCAGAAGACTGAGCAGTCTCCCTTGGAACGTATTTTAGGACAGTAAAAAAGACTGGGAATGGTAACAAGGAAAAAGTCCAACACAAGAGAGTTTATGTGTATGTAAGAAGGGGCAATTATCCCTCCCAATTCCACCAATGGAACAGCTTCCATCAGCAAAAGTACACTGCTGGGTGCTGACCTTTCTTTTGATATCAAGAATTAAAAATAGCAAAAAACCTTACTAATTTCAATACAGACTACACACTGCTTCAAAATAACCCAATCTTTGATATACCAGTCACTATTTTCTTTAATCCTTCGCAAAACTTTTACATCTTTGTTTTTAAAGACACCATTGTCTTCACTAACATAGAAACCAGCAGCAGCGAAACAACCCCTCCCACACCAAGAAAGGCTTACGTCTTTGCATTTTGTGTATAAACAATGCAGATGTACATCTTATTATTTTTACCTTTTTACATTTACATTATTTTTACATTTACAAAGCCGCCAAGTCTCACAAAGAAAGCTATGTTCCATAAAGAAATTTGCTCCATTCTGAGACAGGTGTAAAAATGATCCTCCAGCTCAGGGGTGAACAACTTTGGTATGTCCAGGGTAAACTTTTCTCCCCTGGAACCCTTCAGGGATCACATAGTCTGCCATAAATTCTTAAACAACACCACAGCCCAAACTGACCAAACATCTACTTTTAATTAACAGATTTTTTTAAAAAAACAAAAAAACAACAACAACTACATTATGACCTTTTTGTGACATACTTAAAAGGTGAATCTTCGCTCTTGGAATATTCTATGAAAGTGTGGACCATGTATAAAGACCCAATCCTCTGGGCAAGGTTAATGAATTCAGGCTAAAAGGACTGCTTTCGGAAGTGCATTATATTTGCTAGACTCAATATTTTTGTGTTTGCCTATTATACTTTATCAGCTATGGATGGTGTTGGACATATCATGGTTAATGACACCATTGCAATTCCTCCTTGTAACATCTTTCTTGTAATATCTTCAGGACCTGCCTCCTGCGACATGACAAGAGGCCATCCCTAGAGCTCAGATTCTGGCCCCTCAAATCTAAGGGTCTGGGATTGTTCTCACCTGGCAACCCTAAGCATGAGAGTCCTGTGGGGATCAGGTGGGGGCACAAACAGCCCATATGGCACATGTGGTCCCAGGACTGAATGTTCCCCATCCTTAGTCTATGTGACAAAGCTATATGTAAACTTCCTGACTTCAGCTTTTTATTCCGAAGTGTCTGGTGCCTGCAATCAAGTGCAGAGGAAGAACAAATGGGAAAGAGATTTTAGTGGTGTGTTTTACTTCATTTTCCCTTTCAAATTTACCCTCTTGCCCAAAGTTGCCTTCCCTTCTATACAGAGAAAAATGAGAAAACGTCCTTCTTGCAAGGAAGAGTATGAGACTGAGTGCAAGGATGAGTACCTGGAGAAACCATCCTCAAATGTATTACAAGCAAGCATAGCTTAAGCTATGCCCAACACACCAGTGCTACAATGGGAAGACTGCTTGATGGCTTTAACATTTAAAAAACTTACACAATGTACAATGTTGCTAAGTATTTATTACATTAATATTCTTTCCTCTATTGTTATGCCTTTGAAAATCTAGGAGGTATTAGAATCTGATAGTACTTACTGATGAAAGAAGGGTATAATGGATACAGAATCCAGGTTCAGAAGGAAGATATTCATCAGAAACAAATCTGATCCTGATCTGGTTCCCTTTAGAAATCTGTTTGCCTGGAACAGCAGCAGAACCACACCACCGTCCTAAAATACTGCCATCACTGGGCTCTTCAACTTCTACAAAGTCATACCTACAACAAAAGAAAAAGGTATAGTTTACTTACTATTATATTTTTTATCTAATCTTTCCAGAGCAGAGAAACAAGTGATACAATCTAAGCTTCTTGCCTTTTGTTGATGGTTGCAAATCCCATCATTCCATACCAGTGGATATGCTAGTTTTATAGGGCTTATGTAAACTGCAATCCCTATTATCTGGTGGGCCACTAGTTGCTTATTCTCAAATTTAAGATACGACAGTCATCTCCAGTCACACGCAAACAGGTATGGCCTAACTGGAAATACATATAGCCATCAATACATAATGGTTTGTCTAACCACTGGAATCTAAATGAGCAACAAATACAAATGAGCATCCTGATGTGTATTTACACTTGTTCTAAATACGGATTTCCTTCCTCATATTGGACTATAAGCACTATTAGAATTGGTAAATTTAATCATGTTTCCTTTATTCAAGATAGTTCTGGTTCAAGAATGTATTAAAAACAGCAAATAAAACAAAGAGAAAAATTAGCTTTGGGCCTAAATCCAATTGCTAACTCCAGCCAGAACAGGCTGAATCAACTGCTGAATAAGTCTACATTTATTATAAATCTGGTCAATTCAGTAGGTCTAAGTCTATTCTAATTGGGCCAAGAAACTAGATTTAGGCCTTGGTATTTTGTCTGCATCTGCCAGCATTGTACGGTGCTTTAAATGTTGGACTAGGACTCTGAGAGGCTAGGATTCAAATCTCTACTCAGCCACGGAAACTCACTGCGTGACATTGGACAAGTAATTATTTCTCAGTCCTAGAGAAAGGCAGTGGCAAACCTCCTCTGAATAAATACTATCAAAGAAAATGCTATGATGGAATAGCCAGTTGGGATCAACTTGGCATCTCTAACGTATATCACAAACTATATTGTTTAGAAGGGGTTTGCCATTGCCTTCTCCTGAAGCTGAGAGTGCGTGACTTGCCCAAGGTCATCCAATGGATTTCCATGGCCAAACAGGGATTCGAATCTTGATCTCCTAGATTTCTTGTACAACACTCAAACCACTATACCACATTTGCTCGTGCTTTTAAAATTAGTGCGGTATAAATAATGAAAAATTTAAACATTAATAATTACCTGTTGAATGATTCAGCATATATAAATCGTGAGTAATGTTACCACAGGTTCACATTCTAAAAAATATTTAAACAATCTGTTCATCAACTAAACATATTGTTCTACATAATATTTCTTACTCAGCAAGACCAACACAGTTATATGTATAGTGATGTATAGTATATAGTGATTTAAGGACATATTAGTGGTTATGTGTGTCAGCTGTGAGCACAGAGCAAAAGTGTCAGTTACAACCTTTCCTCTCTAGACTTGATTACTGTAATTCTCTCTAGGTAGATCTGCTCTTATGAAGTGTCTGGAAATACCAAATTATTACAGAATGTTCCTACTAAATTGCTGGCTGGTGTTGATCAGTCATATCACATCAGTCCCATTTTACATTGGTTTATGTTTGTTTACGGATTCCATTCAAGATGTGGAAACCTAAAATATGGTTGTCTCCCTGTCAGGGATGGAGATTTCAAGTTCAGCTCCTCTTAGTTTCTCAGTTGTTTTAAATTTTGTTCCATTTGTGACCTTTTCCCCAAAGAACGTGAACATTCAAATACCTTTCACCACATATTCTCCTATGTTTGTATGCAATCTGCTCCCTAAATTGGCCAATTACAAACAATATGCCAAACAGGACTATGGATGATTCATCTTCAGCTTTCTTGCATTAAATTTCCACTTGTACTTTTTTTTTTACGTGTTGCTGGCAAATGAAACATTATTGGCATCAATCTTTTTAAAAATTTGGATGATTATTTTTTCATGCATCGTAAGTCTTCTTTTCAAAGGAGCATGTAGAGATGAAACAGATGCATGATCTATAAAATTTCAGTGAAACAGAAAAGTGATATGACATAACACCTGACACATGCAGTGAAAAGAACTATCACTGACAACCAGAACCCCAGATGTCCCCAGGTGATCATTTCAGAAACTTTATAATCCCTGTAATATAGCTACAGGTATTGTATTGCACTGTCCAACTCAGTATTTAAAGGATTTACTAAACCTGTTTTATTGGCCAATTGGCCATCACAGCAACATGATACAGTACATACACAACTAAGTGGCTTATAATGACTACTTCTCTTCTCAGACATCCTTTGGGACATACAGAAGATTTATTTCCTTTCTTGCTTTACAAACAAGTCTGTTTTTTGTAGACGCAATGCCTGATTTAAAGCTTTAAATGGAGATTATATCTACTCTGTCAAAGGTGCCTTCCTAAATGCCTCAAGTACATCAAATGAGAACAATGAAGGCACGTAGAATGGCAGTCTAAACAGCCGCTTTCCATTATTTTATTTTCTTTCCCTAGACATCTATTTTATCATTTCAGCACCCAGATTACCTAGCATAGATGTTGGCAACTTGTTGCCTTCTAGATGTTAATGAAACAAAACCCTTCGCCCATAGCCAGAATGAAGAAGTGCAGTCTAATAACATGTAGAGGTCCACAAGTCACTCAATCCATGCAATAATCTTTGAATTTTGGAATTGTGGCAGATTGAGCGCATTTTTTTTTAAAAAAGCCATACTGTTAAAGCACATTGTTGAATTATTCTGTTTTAGTGTTCTAATTGCACAACTCAAAGTGGTTTTCATGTGCCCTATAACTGTGAAACAAGATGGAACTGGAGCTTAGAGATATTTTACTACTAGTAGGCAATGACTCACAAAAGTAGATGTGTTCCAATTCTCCCCACTTCTAAGAAGGAATCCCCCCCCCCGTGCCTTCTTTCAGCTTCATTCATAGAAAAGGAAATTCCTCCTATATGTTTGAACCCACCCACAGAACGAACTCTTGACATTTATCATGATTCATGAATAGAACCTCTACTAGGTAAAATTTAATCTTTTCTTCCACTGTTACAGTTGTATGGGAAATTACATAACTGAAAATGTAATTGCACTATAATCATATACCACATTGAGATAGGGCAGGTAGATTGTCTTTTATATCAGTCCATAAAGTTGTTATTTTGCCATATCCACAACGAATTTGACAAAGCTACTTTTCTAGGCTACAGTTCTCACAATCCCCACCCAGCGTAGCCATTTAAACTAGTTAAAAAGTAACATTTCCAAGCTCTACATCCACATCAATATTTCTAATTAGCACTTTATTGCCTCTGTTTTACTGCTTTTGTTCCCAGTCAACTCATGGTGCGTCAGGGTGTGTGGCCTAATGTTTGGTCTACATAGACATTTCTTATACAACATGACAAGCAAAAATTTAGATGTGACTCCAACACTGTAGCTTTTCCTCTCCAGTATGCTTTTTAAAACATCTTCATCTGATGAAGAAGCTTGTGAGTTTTGAGATGTAGAGTGATATATTACACACCTTCTGATTGGCCTGACAAATGCATCACAGTATTGAACATTTGATTTTTATTGGTACTTTTGTGAACTTCCAAAAACAATACAAAGTTAAATAACCAAACTTAACAACAACAACACACAGAGAAGCACACCACTAGGAAGCTACAGAATATACCAGCCCACTGACCAGATGATGGGCTACCATAATCGTTCCTCTTTTCAGTCACCATACAGGGTGACTATGGAGTCCAGTGTACTCTCTTTCTAAATGGGTAGATTGATAGCATGTGTGGCCTGACTATTTGGACTAAAATATAAGGAAGAATCAAGCCTTATGATATATGAGCTAGAGGAGCTTCCAGACAGACATTCAAGGCACTAACAAATCTTTTTTTTACTTTGTTCACTGTAAACTCCACATAGCTTTTCAACAGACTTTAAATATTATTGAACCCATCCACATTAGCACTCTTAGTCTAATCATCCATCTTTAGTGCAATGCTAAAGTGACTGAGTAGTGGATTCCTGTACCGTTGTGATACTTTTCCTTCAAAATAGTATTACAGTTGTACAGTGCTACAAACTAATGCTATTGACATAAAATTATGAAATGAAAACTTTTCATCACTCCAATTAACCACCTTGCTAATATGTTGGTGCATGAAATGCCCCCCCCCCCCCACTTATGGTGCTATTACAAACTTTGAGATTTTTTAAGAAGTTATAGCTGGAGGTGTTTTGTTAAGACTTAAGAACTGCTTAAAAACATAAAGAAATGAGTGATAGAATGGTGCCTGTTATAGAGGACAGAGTGTATGTACACCACTATGATTGTCTCAGCTCCCTAGTAAGTCACTAAATCATTATTAAACCATACTTCTAAAAATATAAAAGAGTAACAGTAAGATTAGTGGGAAAACCCTACACAATATTACCTTCCATTTACAACTTGGTAGAGAAAGTGATTCTGTTTGGAAAAGCAAAATACTACTACTTTTTGCATTCTTTTCAAGATAGAATCAGACTTTTTCTACCAAGTTGTCAATGGATGATGATACTGTGTAGGCTGAAACCAGCACTGTGTAGTGGTTTAAGCAATGGGCTATATACTACGGAGAACCAGGTTGGAATCCCTATTTAGTGACAGAAACCCACTGGGTGACCTTGGACAAGTCACATTCTCCCAGGGGAAGTCAAAGACAACCCCCTGCTGAACAAATCTTACCAAGAAAACCCCATTGATAGGTTTGCTTAAGGGCCACTGTAAATAACCTGACAACAATTGTGTAGATTCTTCCCACTAATTTTACCCTATGGAAGTGTTCTGAGAGCTATTTTTCTCTGACCATACTTGAGGGTGGAATGGAGCCTCATGATGGTTTGTTCTCACAAAACTTCTAATCCCATAGGGGCTGCCTGATATTACGAGACTTGTAGGCCTTGCGAGTATTGGTGGAACTTTAAAAGACCCAGATGTTGCCAACATGGCCTCTTTTGGACTGTACTGAAATCACCTGAAAAACAGTATGGGCATGCCCAGTGGTCTACTGAGGTTAAGAAGGACTTTTTTTGGCGGGGGGGGTGAACCCTTAATTGATCATCTTGGTTACTTAACAATGTTGAGAAGAGTAGAAGGTTTTGCATTTGGAATAACTAAAGTTTTAATGCATCATGTTTGGCAAGGAGTGTGGGCTGGAAGGAGCGATTGAGATTTAACACAGCACAGTGAGAACCCACACCACCTTTGTGTAAGAGATGGACAATTCCAACGCTTCCTAAACAAGCCAGTTTGGTGGGCAGAGAGTTGAATCCAGTGAGTTCCTTGGTTCCCTAGAGATCTGTCCTGTCCAAAAGCTACCCAGTGGGTACACGTGTGTGTGTGTGTGTATGTGGGGGGTATCTCCTTCAGCTTACCTATATGGTGAACTGGCAACAATAAGCTTGGCTACCTAACCTGAGTCATGGCTTGGAGCCAGGGTGGTGTCACCCAATTTAACCGGGAACCATTGTGAACTTATTGCTTAGACTCAAATTAGACAGCCGCTCACACTCCATTTTGGCTTTGACATTCTCTGTTCATTTCAGTTTGAGTTTATTTAGCTAAACAAAGATGTAGCCCAATTTAATTCTATATCACTGTGTTGTGTCTTCATTCCACAAATCTGAGTGAATGTGAGTCAAATATGAGTGAATGAAACATGGCATTTGTATAACAAATGCTTTATCCAGAAATAGCCTTATTCTTTGAACTTGTGAGATATTTGGGCAAAACATGACCAAGGCCTCACAACTCCAAAGCCATAGGGACATCTGTACCTTCCTTCCCATTTGACTTGAAGCTCAGCCCTCCTGCTTAGATTTTTGTAAGGGATGCTGGAGGGGAGGGTGTTCAGTCATCACTTGATCACAACTGGTAGCAGCCAATGATAATTTTGTCTTCTGTTCAACCTGATACAGTCCGTTATCTTATTTTTCTATTCTCTTTACTCCCTGTGTCCAGCCTGAGCCTCCATGTAATAGGACTTGGGAAGGAAAAAATATTCAAAAGTACTTTTAAAAATGGTAAACAACAACAACAACAACAACACATGTTTCTTCAGTGCTGGGGAGAAATCAGGACTGACAAGAATTTTTCCAGCTTGAGGCTTATTTTGTGCAAGTTGCACACTTTTTTAACACAGAAAACAGCATTTTCTGTGCACAAAAATACCATGTATAAAGCTGCACAGTTTTTGAAGACTTCCCCCAGTGCTATGAAAAACGCTAAAACAAATCACTGCTTCCTTTGAGAACAAATTTAGTGAAGAACTACATCCCTAATATGCCATCTTAGTCACTCACCCCATTTTGTTGCAGAATCTCCAAAGCAGGGCCTGCAAGATCCAAAACTGACACACACATACATTAAAACTCTAATCCTTATTTATCCATTAATTTATTTAATTTATATTCTACTTTTCTGATAACTAACCATGACAATACCCGCATTGGCACACAGATTTTTGACAGGTTTTTCTTTCCTTTCTGTTACTTTCTTCTTCAGAAAAAACAACAACAAAAAGTGCTTTGACACACTGTTGACACATTGAATTCCTGGCCGAATCTGAGTGTTTACCAAATGAAAAGTAACTTGTGGTAACATACTGAAAATGTTAGCAAGCTAAGGAAATAGATTTCTACTGGCTACCCCAGAAGAACTGAGAACTGGAACTTTTCACCCCATCTACATGGATTTGAAAGCCTGCCAAATGAGATCAAATGTGCATCACAACATTCCCTGTACTGCACACGCTGACTGAAATTTGAGTTGCTATGAAAAATATTGGAGCAAGTGAAATTGCTTAGGATGCTGTGAACTTTTCATCATCTCCATGTTGCTAGTTAAAGTACAGCACGGAACTTAGATATGACTGGCCCGAAGAACAGATGTAGTCAAAAATTTAGCAATCAAAATACTGGCAATGGTCAATGAATAGTAACCAGTAAAATCTTTGTTGTGTTATTCTTTTACATAATAGCCACTCATACAGAGCTGAATATTTTGTAGAGGAATCAGTTATAATAAGACCAAAATAACTCATTCACTTCCCTTCAGTTCACTGCTAGGCCACAACGAGAAGTTTCTTAAATTGCTGCTACTGGCTAGGAATGATTTCGCAGATCACTTAGAAAAGGATTTCTTCACGGCTTGGAAGTTAGCAATATAGCTCAGTATTTTTTTTAGTCTTTTAAGATCCACCCAAAAAAATATCTACAAGCCAGTAAAAGTGTTTTACTAAGGACTGTAACTTTTTTATTGCCTCCAGATATTTCCCTTCCTTTTTGATGTAGTATTTATTGTCATTTGCTAAGTCTTATGGTGATACACTGCTTACTTTGGCTTGCAAACTTAACACACACAGCACTGCTTCCACCCTTATTGCTGGTACCCTTCAGGAATTTCACAATTAAGCTAATGGATTAAAACACAGAAGTCTCTCTATAATAACATAAGATAACGTCTGTCTGTTTGTGGCATCCATAATTTGTAAGAGCATACTGAATGCCTCCACATTTGGGGGGATGTGGACATTCCCAGTTGCTTTCCAAGTTGCAATACTGAGTTTCAAGTAGAACGTCTGAATGAAGGGCTAGCTAGCAAAAGCAGGCCTTGCCATAATTCATTTAATAAATATTTTTTAAAGGGCTAAAAAACAAAAGGGATTCTTGCTGATATTTATGAGGCAGAAAAAATGAGAAGACTAAGATTTCTGAACTTAGAAAATGGGTAGGAAAATACGAAAGGACTCTCTGAGGTCCTGCCAATGGAGGCTGATGACTTTGAAGTCAGTAAGACAGTGAATCTGTTCTCCGTTTTAGTCCAAACTTTAAAGATCTTCATGTGTAGAACTTACCCCCAAATAAGATTCACATTAAGGCCCAGAGCAGCTTCACTGACATCAGAGCCGCAAGAGACCAGTGGATACTGTAACTGTCTTGCAAAAAATAATTGAAGTCTGCACTAAATACAAAGAAGGCTTGAACCGAACACTATCTCATATAACACTAAACTGTGGTTAATGTTATCTTCAAACATGCTCATTGTGTTTCCTCTCTGATGTCTTTCCACTTGTAGGCAAAGAGCATTTTATTTAGGTCAGACTTGGGCTCCAAATTCATGAAGCAAAAAGACCTTTCAGTGCAGAGTGCTGTACTTTAAATCTTCTTTTAAAACTGTGTTTTAAAGGTGTTTTAAACTGTTTTAACACTGTCATTTTAACAGAATTGTTTATTTAATTGCTTTTAATTGTTTGTTTGTTTATTTTAATTGCTTTTTAAAAACTTGTAATACTATGATTTTAGCTTTATTTGGTTTAACTGGTTGTAAGCCACCTTAGACCCTGTGCCAAGAGAAGGGTGGAGCAGAAATAAAATGAATGAATGAATGAATTCCTTTACTGCTGTTTAACTATTCTTGTATTGTTATTTTAATTAACTGAATGATATTATTAACCATTATTTTGAAAAACATCTGAACTTAAAATTACAAAGAGGGATATAAGCATCTAAATTGAATATATGTGTTTTGTTGCCTTGTAAGCTATCTGCTCAATCAAAGCTATGGAAGCTATGGAATTTTGTAAACCTTTTATAAATTTCTATCCCTATTATGGTGCTGGTCACTTTCTGCATGAGTTGTTACCCAATTAAATCATGATGACGGTGTGGGTGTCCTTACTACTAACACCGTATATAAACTGGTCAGATAGTAAAATAAGAATAGGTGTGCCTTTTTAAAGTCTTCCATAGCCCAGTAATGTTTTAAAAGCAAGATGTCCTAATTTAGGCCATTTCCGCATTACACTGTTATAGTTCCATTATTCCACTTTCAACATTCTGTGGAATTCTGGGGTTTGTCGTTTACTGAAGCCAAAGAGCTCTCTGGCTGATAATTCTAAATGCCCCTCCCTAAACTGCAGACCCCAAAGAAATGGAATAATGGCACTGTAACAGCATGGCACAGAAATTGCCTTAAATTGAAAGCTGAATATTCAGAAGCATTCAAAATATACCAGAGTTCATTATTCACAATAAGAACTTCATATTGGATTCATACTAATAAAATGTACTTTAATTAAATTTACTTTTACACATTCCAACTCTGGATAATTTGCTTTAATATCTAATTTGCTCAGTTCATGTAATTTGTTTCTTCTATCTTTGTATAAATGAAATTAAAATGGAACCCAAACCAGTTTAGCAGAAAGTATTGTAAGTCAGCCATTCATGCAATTAATCTCCCCTTCAGAATGTGGTTCATTATCAATCAATCATACATTTATAAATACATTATGTAACACTAAGTATGAAAGCACAACTCTGCTTCATTTTGTCATCTCAATCTGTAATGTGCCACAGCATTCTCAGTCAACACTAAAAATAATTTTGTTGCATTTGAATCTATTATTTAGTAGTAAGCCTTACAAGGTCATACAATTTCTAGAATATTCAATATTGAATTTCACCTCCAGATTCCAAACATGTTTACTCAGAATTAAGTCCCACTGATCTTGAAGCAATTTACTTCCCAGTAAATTCACTTAAGATTGTAGCCTTAAGCAAATGTCTGACATTTCAGATAGTTTTTTAAAAAAACCGTATAGTGTTGGGGTACTATTTGTTATTTCTGTCCAGCTGCCAAGCAGAGAATTTCCCTCAGTACATATTATCACATCATCATCATATCCCCCCCCCTATTAAAACAACCTTCCAGTTAGTCACTCACTTGAGGCAATTAATTAATTCCTCCTGGATGAGTGGTGCTGGCAGACCCACCAATCAAACTCCACTGTGACACATTTGTGTCCAGGGGAGGATACCAGTACAAGGTAAATGATGTAGAATCTGGTGGATGGGTGGGAAATGCGTATGTGTTTGCTTTGGTGCTTACATGAAAAACTGTATTAAAAGAAATAATAAACCCTAACAGGTGATGAGAGTCTAACAAGACCAAAGGCAAGAAATCAATGGGAAATTTTTAATAGAAATATCAGACATAGAACATATAAGCTGAAGCCACACAGACACAAAAATCTATAGAAGTATAAGATCTAAGAGGATCTAGGAAATACAATATTTTGCAATAATGAATTTAGTGCTCCCATGCCATCCAGTAGAATAGCAAAACAGGACCACCCAAAGACAAGTTAGGAGTAACTGCATACTCAGGAAACTTGCCAGCTATGCAAAGAAATATTACTTCATTACTTCTTTAAAAACCCAAACACAGCCAACAAGGAGACAAAACTAAGACAAAAAAAAAATCCTAACAAGGTGTATGAAATCTTAATTCAGAAATGGAATGTTGGAACAGCTGAAAAGTTCTGACAGTGGTATGAACAACCACCATGCCCTGAGGAAGGAGCAATCTGTCTACATTCTAGCTACTTCCTCCTGCATTGTGGTGGCTGCTTCATGTCACCATCTGCTTCAACAGCTCTGATTCCATGGCAGGCCTACTTTCTGTAAGGGAAATATGACAAAATAAACTGTCTAAAGATGGAACCATGGAAAGAACATATGTTTGTGCTTCCAGTTAGTCTTCCACAGGAAAAAAAAAAGCACTGAAAAAAAAAGTATTTGAATGCTGTAGTTTATCATAAATTACCTGAGGCAATGTACAAATACTGTATTTGTTGGCATATAAAACTGTCCTTTTTTTCCCCTGAAAAAGACTAAAAATGGGGTGAGTCTTACACATCAGTGTGTCTCATATGCCGGCAAATAGTATTTGCCAGTGTATAAATGAGGTGTGTCTTATATATGGGTGCATCTTACATGCGGGCAAATGCGATACATAAAGTTTATATATATATATAAATGTGTGTGTGTGTGTTGAGGTGGCTAAAGAGACAAATCTCCTCTACTCCCCCTACTCAAAATGGGGAGAAAATTTAGCAGGACTAGATATGCTAGTCTACTACGAGAAAAAAGTAAGAAAAAATCCCACGAAAAACTAAAAGCTAAGAGAACTACTATGACAAGAAACATTTGTGGACTAAGCTTTCTTGTTTAAAGCAAGAAATGGTAATTCTGAGATACATCACTATATATTCCACAACCACTTGTTATATGAGGGGGAACTTTCAGAAACGCAGAAATCCAAAATATTGACAATCATATTTTAAAGTGGTTCTTCACAGAAGAGTTATTTCTGGCAACAAAAAATGAGTATGCTAATTAATGTTCTTTCTAACATTCAACATTCCAGTCAGGAAGAATAATAAAGAGGTGAGAACTCTGCATGGTTTTTGACCAACAGTTGCACATGCACACCCCAAGGTGTATGGAGAATTTATTTTGTGTCTCTTCAAAAAAGACAGTTTTTGAGAAAAATTTATGGGTTTTATACAAAACCTCCAGTGCTTCCATAAAAAATGGTATTTTTTTTTGCAAAAAAACACAATGTCTGCAACCTTCATATATCCAGCCACTACTTTGATGTTTACATAAAACTACACTGCAGCGAATACAAGCAGCAATGTTGCAACTTCCACCTCTACTACACTATCTTTTCAAGCTTTCTGATACACCCCCATATTTACCAAACACTATTAGCAGAATAAGACACTTTTAGTATCTTATTTTACCCAATGACAGATGAAGCTTCTACTTTGTAGTTTCATCTGTGAGGAAAGAAAAGAAGTGTCCTGTATCCACCAACATATTCCATAAGTAAGGTGACAAGATAATATTTGAGCCAGACACACAAAATGGCACGAAATATTGGCCAAGTAGACCACTCCTAATTTCTAAATAATGCTATACAGTACTACTACAAGTAATCATGAATATATAAGTACATACACACACACACACATATGTGTGTGTGTGTGTGTGTGTGTGTAGAAAGAGAGAGAGAGAGAGAGAGAGTGTAAGATACACAGTAAAAATACTTGTTCCATTTTAAACACATTATTTTTTGCAGTTTCAATTTTAAATTTCCCTCTAACTGAGATATTCTGATATTGGATAGGACAGAATTATTATTATGTCAGA
This sequence comes from Cyclura pinguis, assembly GCA_030412105.1. Classification (NCBI taxonomy): domain Eukaryota; kingdom Metazoa; phylum Chordata; class Lepidosauria; order Squamata; family Iguanidae; genus Cyclura; species Cyclura pinguis. The sequence continues at coordinate 162,903,146 of CM059603.1, read as the reverse complement.
CAGACATGTCTTTAATGCCCCCTTTACCTTTAACTACAGATGCTCAAGGAGCAGGGATCTTTTATATGCCATACATGGTATTTGTCTCTGGATTTGAGACATTAAGAAGCTACTAAGTCCTGATTTAAAATATCTTTGCTGTTTCAGTGTCTCATTTGCCACATGCATTTAAACAGGCCATATTTAAAACCGTTGTATTAATAATAAAACACAGGTTTCTTTGCTTCTAGTTGTCTTGAGTCTATATGATATACAGGATATATATGAGTAATAATACTGCTTATAACGTACTTATAACTACATTAATTCTCTGTCTATTCCTGGAGCTTTCACAAGTTCCTCAACCTTACCTCCAACACCTTCCATGGCTTTGCCTGCCTTATGTCTCTGCTGTTATGTCCTGACATGTTCCTTCCCGTTACCTGTCATTTCTGCAATTCTAATAAACAACCACTAACAGGTGAATGATACTGTATGTTAAACCAAAATTAAATTATATAAACCATACTCCTGAGCAGGATTGATAATTGAACCCATATAAATATACAGACATAACGTAAACATAACAATAGTCATTAGTGACAATAGATACAGGCTTCACACATACTTATCGGACACAATACATAATTGCAAGCATATGACAATAGATACAAGACACTATTTCACAAATTGTGCCAACTTTACCAACAAGTTACCCACAGTCGTCTTATTTCTGACAAAGGTTGTGTCCTTGCATCTTGTATTTTGCACTTTTGTATTTCTGTATTCTTGTCAGAAGGTATATTTTTGTGAAATAGTGTCTTAAATCTGTAGCATTTAATTCTGTCACGTGCTCGCAACTATGCATTGTTTCTATTAAGTATCTGTGAAGCTTGTATCTAGGCTAGACCTGATCAGCTTTCTCCTTTAGAGCTCAGGGTCTGAGGAGGAAATCAGCCTGGACAGCTTCCTAGGTGTAGGGAAGCAATGAGCAAGTTACATTGATTGGCTTGGCTCTGACGCCTGAGGTGTTTGCTCTTGACTCACTGAAAAGGAAGCAGATATAGACTAGTTTCAGCGCCACTGCACTAGGCACCTCTGTGGCAGGTCATGTTTGAAATAGTTAATAAAGCAGTTCTTGATGTACCCATAAATTTGTGTAGCTATTTGTTCTGATTGGGTTGGTAATCCATAAATTAGGGATAGAGTACATACTATGTTTTTTGTGGAGTGTGCAGCTCCCTTTCTTGTGTTTTTCCCCTAGTCTCTAAAGCAGACTTGCACAACTTGGCAGTAGGTGAGGGCCAAAATTAAATAGGCTAAACTTTTTCAGGCCGCAGATAGGTTTTTAGTGCCTCATTTTCCAAGTAAAGTTATAATAATGTATAACAATATTTCTATTTGCAAAATAAATTGTAGTATAATTAATGATTAAACTATTTTGCATATAAAATAAACCATGTTATAAAAAAGGGAAATTAGGGAAGTTTTTCCTAATGTTTAGGTAGAACTTCTTTTCTTGCAGTTTGAAACCTCCTCTGTGTCCTAGGGTCTTTCCACACTACACTGTTATAGTGCTATTATTCCACTTTCAACATCCCATGGAATTCTGGGGTTTGGTGTTTCCTGAGGCCAAAGAGCTCTCTGGCAGAGAGTTCTAAATACCCCTCTCTAAACTACAAATCGCAGGATTCCACCAGATAATGAAAGTGGAATAATAGTACTATAACAGCGTTGTGTAGAAAGGTCCCTAATCTCTTCAGCAGCAGAAAACAAGCCTGCTCCATCATTTACATGACATCCTTTCAAATAAGAGCTTCACAAAAGTACCTTTTAGTGAACTGCAACCTCCCAGAACCCCAGGTAGCATGATTATTGATTAGGGAATTCTGGAAGTTATAGTCTTAAAAAAACAGTGCTTTTGAACTCTGAGTAAGCTTTTATCTCACTAGAGTAGACTGGGTAAATTATTCCTGTTGTGTGCCTTCGAGTCGTTTCCGACTTATGGCAACTCTAAGGCAAACGTATCACTGGATTTTCTGGTGCTGAGAGTGTGTGATCTGCCCAAGGTCACCCAGTGGGTTTCCACGGCTGAAAAGTTTTTGCCTCTGCTACAAACTCAACCAACAATCTTAGGGAAACCCCCTTCCTTAAATTTCAACCACCACCACCACTAATATACAACATGGGGAATCACAACACTGGCCATTTCTGCCCTACACTGTTATAGTGCGATTATTTCACTTTCAGCATCCTGTGGAATTCTGGGGTTTGTAGTTTACAGAAGCCAAAGAGCTCTCTGGCTGATAATTCTAAAGGCCCCTCCCTAAACTGCAAATCTCAGGATTCTATACCATGTTGAAAGTGGAATAAGAGCACTGTAACAGTATAGGACAGAAATGGCCACTGTTTTACCCTCCTGACCTGTTGTTAGGACGACTGAGATAATGGAGATGTGGCAAATTGTGATTACACAAAACCAGTAAATAAGATTACTGGAAAGACAAGAAAGCTATGTCTTAAGAAATGTAGCAGTGTGTAATTTGCAAATGATCAAAGGGCAGCAAACCATTTGGCGTGGCAGAAAAAAAGTATTATTGATGAGGAAGGGGGGAAGAAATAGATTTGGACAATAAACAAGGGGAATTCCAGATTGGAGGGGGGGCTGGAATTTATGAGAGTGCATGCCAGAATAGACCGAAATTGCATTTTAAAATGCAATCTTTAAATGCAATTTAATTTCTTCCACTGCAATTTAGGAGGGATGGGAGTGAATGAGGACACTGACCTGTGATGAGCTGCTTCCCCCAGAGGGTCCCAGTTGGCCGTGTAACAGTCCGTGTTGGCTTGCTAAGGGAGGAAGAGACCACCTCCTTTCTTGGCCCCTCCAGCCCCAGCTGGTCTTCTCCTTTTCCCAGGCATTTCTGCCCTCACTGCCCATTCAAGGGAAACAGAAGGAAAAGAAGCAACTGCCCCCATCTTGTGCAAAGGCAAAAGGTAGCATCAGCTCAGCTCTCTGCTGGAGGGAAGGAGGAGGGAATGGCCCAGCTGGGTTCATTCAAAACCATCAGCAACGTAATTGCTGCAACCTTTTTCAGCCCTCGGACTCACGAGTGATGTGGGTCGCACAAAATCCTTTGGCAGGCTGCATGTGGCCCCCAGGCCGTATGTTGTGCAAATCTGCTCTAAAGGACGGGGAGCTCAATGGCCGTTTCTGCCCTACACTGTTATAGCACTTTCAACATTCTGTGGAATTCTGGGGTTTGTAGTTTACTTAGGCCAAAGACCTGAGAATTCTAAATGCCCGTTTCTAAACTGCAAACCCCAGAATTTCATAGGATGTTGAAACTGAATAATAGCACTGTGCAGAAACTGCCAATCTGTCTCAGGCCTACCACTTTCAGGGATGGGATGTTCAGTTTTTCCCTCTCTCACTATTTTACTCCCAAACTGCCACCCTGCACCAATGCAAACTCCATTTCTCTTCAGGTGCTGGGGAAAGATTTTGAAAGGGAAGCAGATGGAGAATGGGAGAAAGACCATTTCTCCCCAAGAGTGGTAGTCCTGATTCAAGTTAGAGTAACCTGAACTTTCCTTAGAGTAAACAGATAACAGGAAATGACTGCATTTTGACATACATTGTTAATGTTTATTAATCCATGATGAAAGAACAGTAAGCAAAGAACAGAGAAGCACAAAAATACAAAAGATTCCATCCAGTCTAGACTTTCGTTCCGACAGTGGCCACCAAAATGTTCTTGGGAAGCCTACACAGCAGTAAGGCAACAGTCTTTCATCCCTACTGGGAACAGTAGTCTGTTCAGCCTTGGAAGCTCCATTTTGCCACTACTGACATTCCTGAAATTCATGACGGTCTAATTCATTCTGTTGCTATCCAAGTCAGTGACCGCCAACAAACCTTGTAGCAATTAATTCTCTGAGTTCATTGTGCTTTTGGAAAGGTAGCATTTGCATTTTTTAATGAATCGTCTAGCAAAAACTTTCATTTACTGAGCCCAAAATTCTAGTATTACGAGGGTAGGACATATCTAAAGATCTTTTATATCCACAGTACAATTTATGCTTACAGACAAACACATATCTGAGCATCAGGAGAAGATGTTATCAAATATGGCTATGTATATCATCATCTCTGTAAGTGTAACATTTGAAGACATGTTTTATAAAGCTTGGGGTAAAAGTTAACATTCCATTCTAGAAGTATTTTTATTATGACAGTGTCTAATCCAATTCTTGTACGATGAAAGTCATATTAAATAAACCTTCAACAGAAAATGAAAGAAGAGTAACACCCAATACAAGTAAGATCCCATGCAAACTGAATATTCATTTTCCAGTTAAAATATTTCTATGTACAACTCTGACAGACCATCAATACTAGCTTTTAATATACTTTAGTCCTTAATTTAACGGAGAAATATTATTTCCTGCACAGAAAACAAAAAGTCTGTTTTCCGTGTAGAATATACTGTTTTCTATACAAACTAAGCATGTGCTAATTTTACGTAGAAGAAATCCCCATTACAGATTTTTTCTGTGCAGAAAACATTTTCTAAACAGGAATTAATACTTCTGTGTTGAAATCTTATTTTACATATACAAAATGCTTTTTCATGAGCAGAAAATGTTTTCTGTGCTATAAAACAACCATGTGTAAATTTTCTGCAGAATAAATCCTGATGCAAAAATTCTTATCAGTCTAGGATTCTTTTCATCAGGGTTTCTTGACATCCTAAAAACACACTTTTCAACTATTTTTTCTGATATTTTCAAATATTCTTTCCATCCCCAATATATGTACAGCTACTGAGACTATATACATGGTACATTTTTACTATTGCACTTTCCACTGCCTCTGCTTGCATTTCTCTCCTGACTTCACTATTTATGAAACCATATACAAGTGTCTGGATTTTTGGCTTCAGCTCTCTAGTCTGCACTGTACAACTAAAATACAGAAGGTCAGCAGTAGAGACCTTCTATTTTTTTATGTCCCTTTATTGTCCTAATTTACTTGCATCTTTCAGTGTGTAATGAACATGGAAAACGCTCCATCAACACTAATTGTTCCCAGAATCTCCCAGACAGAAACAAGATCTAAGAGTGCAGCACTTATTTTCAAGGAAAAATAACCCCATTAGAAATGGAGCCAACAACAGTAACATGAAACAATTTTAGAAGCAATAAATTTGGATTAGGCTCATTTACCAAAATATTTTGATACTGGAAACTAGTTTAGTTTCTTCAAACAGGCTGTTTGACATAGAACACACAAGTCAGGCTTTTTATGAAATATAAAGTTTTGTATACCGGATTTGGCAGAAACTGGTGTGGAAAAAGAATCAAGGAGTTAAATCATTGACCTAATGTGGTATATTTTTTCCCTGGTACACTAGAAGCAAACCCATCTGCAGTTAGAGGAGTTAGCTAAATAATTTTATAAGCAAAAGAAATAAATCGAAATAAAATAAAATAAATAAAAAAGCAGCTCATAGCAAGCTTTTAAGCATCAGAAACAACATAAAATGTTCCTCAAAAGGAAGGTTAACCTTTTGACAACTACTAAGTTGTCATTCTAGTTAGGCATTTTTATTTCCTGCTTGCTTATTTGTGGATTGGAAATTTTATTCCCTTACAAAGCTTGTGCTAAAAGTCAGCACACTAACAGTTAATACTTGCCCTTGAAAAATAAACAGCAGTAGAAATATAAGTACAGCTCTTTGTAGAAACACTTTGGTCTTCTCATTTGAATAAGCCAATCTTTGACCGTAACAAACGCAAGAAGCCCTATTTTCTTGTCTAATTTAAGGATCCACCACTTCTAACAACTGTTTTATCATGTACATATGCTGGGACCTAGCATATATCCTAAATGATCTGGGATTTCTATGGACAAGTTGATTCTTCAAAATCTCCCAGTCAATACTAAATGCCTTATTTAGAAGATTTAGACAAAACAGTGAAACTGCCCGTGATATATAAACTGTTTGAAATTAATAGTTCTTTTAAGTTCTTTTTACCATTTGAAATCTGGTGCTGAAGAAGAGTATTATGGGTACCATGGACTGCCAAAAGTATAAACAAATGGGCCCAAGAAGCCAAAGAATCAAGCCAAAATTCTCAGTAGAACCTACTGTATTTTGGACATATCACGAAGTAACAGTAGAGTTCCAATCCAATTTGGATTAGATGAGATCGTAACATTTTGTGGAATGTTATCACAGACTCCAGAGTGACTTTACCACATGAACAGCACATTAGACCTTCTAATATTTCCTGGCAGAGATAACAGAAGTCATGCTAGGGACAACCATGCACAATGGTTGATAGCAATCTTGAACATTTCTGCCTCAACATATCTGTTGGCTTCCATGTCAGCAGATGCACAATCCCACTGAGGCCATCTCAAGCCACTAGCCATGACTGATCTGCCTGGTTATCAGACTGACTACAGACAAGCATCAATACAGGAGAGACTTCTGTTGCCATCATCTACAATTTACTAGGCAAGAAAATGCTTCATTCAGCCATATTTACACTTGGAACATGTCATCATCTGAAGCTCTACAAACTGGCCTATACAACATCTTCTAACTCATAATTAAATATTTTTGGTTTTAATTTCATTCTTTTTAATTTTGTCATAAATATATATTGGGTCAGTCCAATGGTCTATCTAACTCAGTACTGGTTTCAGAACTTAAGACATCAAGACATTCTGCCAAGAAAATGCTCAGTTTGGGACTACTCACACTTTAAGGGAAATGTAATTCATCTGCAGTAAAACACTCTTCTTGTGCAATATATACTGCTGAACAATTGACTTCTGTATAAGAGCACATTTTTTTCACATCAGACTATACATCAAACAAGTGCATTTACAGGAAACAAGTCACTTTTTTGAAAAATTATCTTGCTCCGAAAAAAAACATGCTTTTTTGCACAAAAAAGTGACCTTTTGATAAAGAAAACTTTTCCTAAGGTGTGAATAGTCATTGGGAAAAAATACAACAACATAAACCCTTGTGTTTTCTACCCAACAAGGAGAAAACTTTTAATATAATTCATTTTTGCATGTGACTATGAAATAAAAGAAGAGTTACTTTCCTAGCCAAAGTCAAAATCACCCCAATTTACATTTAAGTGACGTGTATGGATAATCCACACCATGCTGTACAATGAAAACAGAAAATTTGGCAGAGTGGGATTGGTGGCAGGAGTTATCAATGACTGAAATAATCTCAGTGGGATGTACTGAAGGCTTTTACGAGTTTATATATTGTCCATTGCACGTGGTTGTCCAGATATGCTATCACCTTCTTGCTGGTTTCAGTCTATGGCTCTCTAAATTGCCTGTGGTTCAGCATCATGGTATTAAGTAACAGTACACTCCAGTCCCTCCTGCATTTCTTAGATCTTCACAAGTACTGGATTCACTTCTAGAATGTGTTAATAAGTGTATCTCTTGAAAGGAGAAAAACTACAACTACAGAAAAGTGTAGCTGTTCTAATCAATTTACAAACTTGATCAACCTCTTTAAACGAAGGCCCTTTTTCACACCGTACCTGTTCCTGGTTGCATCCTGTGGGGATCTTGGCAGCAGCTCTGCCAGGAGGAGTGCAATGGGAGTGCTCCCCTCTGCACCAGCTGCCTCTGGGATCCAGGAAGAGTGCTGCCCTCTGCACCAGCTGCCTCTGGGATCCAGGAAGCATGATGGCCCCTCCTCTTCCTGCAGCAGCATAGCTGGGTACTGTCCCAGGCTGCGCTGGGACAGGATGTGCAGCCATTGCACTTCGGGACCCTCCACACACCAGGTTAAGTGCAGGATGGTGGTGCAATCACAGGTCATTGATGAGGAAAACATGTCAGTGCTTTCCTCTGTGATCGTGATGCCTGAGGACAGGAGAAGGACAGGACTGTGATGATGACATGCGCAACCACCGTTGCAGTCCCATCCTTCTCCTGTTCTTATGGCGGGATGCCAACATCCTGCAAAAAGGGCTAAAAAGTGAGAACACAGCCAGCAGTGACACCTCTACATACTCCTTCTAGTAGACATACCTTATTTGTACTTACTTTGGTTTAGCCAAAGCTAAATATGGTTGTCTTGGGAGGGGAGCAACTTGTGTGTTGTTTTACATATATTTTTATATTTTATAAAAATATTTTTTTAAGGAAGGAGGAGAGCCCAAGAGAAGAGCTTTACAATGAAGGAAATTCTCTTAAAATGATCAGTGTTCTACCCCATAAAATTAAAAGAAAATTGAGATTCCTGAACCAAGACTGAGAAATTCCTTTTTTGCGATTTCAGATTCAAAGTATTTTCTACTGCTATACACAAACATGGAAGCTCACAAGTTTAGACAGTTGCTTCACGCATGCTAGAGATAGATATAGATGCACACATACTAGACAAAAATAGGGTTTTCACCTCTTACATCATCGCCTACATGAATAGTTCTTTAACTTAATTCCTTGTCCCAGAAAACCAAAATTTGCTTTTGACTATGGTAACTAAAGAGCATCACTCTGCTAACACCTCCCTACCTTATTTATATACTAATAAAGTTGAACTGAAGCACCAGATGAAGAAGCCAGCTCACACTTGCAGGAGATAGAAGAATGAGACAGTTCAGTAACCACATCTAGGGAAGATCACTGTTATCAATTAGCATGAGCTTATATAGTCAATCCACTGTTAAACCACTGCTAAGAGTTTTAAATCTGGAAAAGAATGAAGATTTACACACACAGAGAGAAAAGCAGGTCTGGATTTGTAAGTAGTTATAATATCAAGGAACACAGAAACAATTTACCCAGACATTTCTTCAAAGTAACATCAGGGGTTCATCTACCTGTTCATCTTTCAATATTTTATACACTAGCAATGATTTCTGTATTCTACATAAGACAATCTACAGATCTGAGCTTTAAAATATCTACCTTAAAAAGAATGCCAGAGTATGTTTAAGCTTTCCAGCACATTTTGCTACTGATCTGAAAGTGTTCATTTCTGAGCAAACAAACTTAAAGACACTGAAACAAGAAACCAATGAATTAAACTTCATCAATAAACTGAATTTCATCTTAGGTGTTTTAATCAGGCTAAACAGTGTTATTAAAAATCACACTCTAGATGTTCAGAAGCTGACTCAGTACTAGGATTACTGGAGTACTGCTGGTCACAAGTGTTGATGACAAACATAAACTGCTTAGTAAGCAGCCAGTGCTATTCTTATTATCAGACACTGCTATTTGGTAATGTGATTGTCAGTGCTTATATTTTCTGTATTTCATTTCCCTTTGACCTCACCTCTCTTCTACCTCAACAAGGTGTATATATCACATGAACTAAATTCTAGTTCACAAAGGTCTCTGCCACAATAATTTTGTTAGTCTTCCAGATGCCAACAGATTCTTGATGCTTTGCTGCAACTAATTAACACAACTCCTGGCTGGATTCTAGCTTCTGACATTGAAACCCTCCTAGTTCCTGGCTCACGCTGGTATGAAATCATCACAGACTTCTGGAAGTTGTAAAGATGCCAAACTCTGAAAAAGGATTGTAATAGATAGGTCATTGCTATCTACCAAAGAAGTGGGGGGAAGCAAAGATAGTGAAAAATATAGCATTCTAATTTAAGACACTGTTAAAAAGTTCAAATATACACTGATGTATATATTCAACATGAAAAGATTAGCTCATATGTTTTTTATAGTCCTTTGCTACAATGAACCCTCAGATATCCAAATGTTTAGTCTATTTATTATGTTTATCATAACTCATCACTCCATAGTCCTTGCTTCATGCATTCAATAGCTAAGCAAATAATTTTCCACTGCATAAGCGCACACTTCAAGGGGAATGCAACATATTTGATGTTGCTAATGTATCTGTGACACTTGTACCACTTTTCAAAGATAAAAAGAAGCTCTAGAAAAACATTTGATAATTTTATATCCAGAAATTATTTTAAAAAATCTGCCAAATACCTGCTTGCTGACTGTCAGGAAACAAAAGTAGGCTGTTCCCTTCCTTCTCCAGCTTTTCTATATTGATACTTACCTTGTGATCTTTTTATGCCACCTTATTCTTCCATATGAGTGTTCTATCCTTTCTCCCATATTGTGGTGGTTGCCTATTTCTTTTCCACTACTTCATTTTGTTGGGGATGATAGGAGTTTCAGCCCCATGGAAACACAGCCGAAAAACCAGAGTTCAGCGAGCCAACAACAGCAGCCTTGTTCCCCAGTAAGGATACTCACACACGGAGGAGTTTCTTCCAAAACAGGAGGCACTTTATCTTGCAGCAAACTTCCGTTATATACAAAACATAGGACAGATGGACAAAAGCTTGCGCCACGCACCAGGTTTGGTCAACAGACAAATACATACTGGCGTTGCTTTGTTATATACATATCTACAACCAATCAGGTAGAGGTTTGCACACCTCCCTCTACCATCTGCACACCACCCCAGTTTCTTATGCAACCTTGCAATTACCCACAGCTGGGGCATGATGCAACATCTTTGCAGTGGGCTGATCATTTTCCCAGGGTTCCCTGCCTGGAATCCCTGACACATTTTCTCTCCACATTACTACAGCAGCACTAAGCAGAAGACTCTGAGATTCTTAAATCGTCCCATTCTAAGGAACATCAATGCAGTCCTGTATATAATAAATCCCTACAGAAGGAACTTCTCCTTTCTTTTTGACTACAACTGCAATAATCCCTGGCCACTGGCATGATGAGAGGTGTAGTCACTAGAGAGCCAAAGATCCACCAGTAACAAAGGCACACAACTGTGTGTCCCCCAAATTTGTTGGACAGCATCTATCAAGGGGAACTGCAGTCCAAAAACACACAGAGGACTAGAGTTGCCTGTCCTGATGATGGTTGGAATGGTATGGTATGTTACCTGTAATAGCATCCTCTTCCGGACAAGCAGACAAGTGTAATATACTTCTGCTCAGTTGAGTCCAACTTGGCTGAAGCCAACTGCGCTTATATGGGAAGAGAAACAGTCAATGAAGTAGTGCTCTCTAGGTCACCATACTTCCTCTTTCAGCATTATTAGTTCCTGGCCACTCACACTGATTTGCTTCCTTGAGAATCCTTTTTGTACTATCAAGTATAAATGCATTAATTTACAAACATTTTTTTTGAGAAAACATTGCCACTTCCTTCTTACTGCGCATCATCTCATTTGGCCTATGATGATTTCTTTATTTGTTCTTTATTTGTTCCAGTGACATTGATTTTCCATAGATACAAATTATTTTATTCAAACACACAAATTGATGGTCAATTCCACAACATATCAAGGACTTAATTTGTCTTGGACAAGTGTTCTAACAATGCAGGGCAGGATGGCCAGTACTTAATGGTGATAGCTGCATAATTCTCTCACTCAGATGACTGCCAATTAACTGATCAAACCAGCAGTAATTACTTAATTAAGCCTACTCATCTATACATTCTGTGTCTCTGGAATGAAGAGATCCACACACCTTCCTCTGGATCACAATCTCCACAATTATTTCACTCTGAAATAACACTTTCACTATGTGACACAACAGCTGCAAAAATCTTTAATGATGTCGCATAGCCAGCAAATGAGAGGCAATGCCAAGCAATTTTTAGCCCAACAAAATCTTTCTAGCATTTGTGGCAAAAAATGATAAATTGGTTCAAAACCTCTTCATCCAATTAAAAACTGAATTCATTTCTTGTAGGACATAAACAAAGCCCTGGAAACTCTTAAAATTGAAACCCCAACAAATGAAGCTTTTAGATCACAGTGTATCTCATGACAAACAAACAAACAAACAAACAAACAAATATAATAAAATCAGTGATCCAAAACAAACAAAACAAAACAAAACAAAAAACCTGTCCTCCAAGATAAGCTTGAACACTTCAAGAACCATAGCCTGTCTCTTACTACTCCTTTAAGATGGCTCCAGGAGAAGGTAGAAAACATGAATTTACGTATCCTCCAAACATCATAAGTTTGCCAAAATATGCCCAGACCTCCTCTTCACTGTTAACAATGTGAGAAGGTATCACAAGTCCCTTGCTTATAAATAATAAAAGGACGTCTTTTCTAGAGATATGCTAATCAGATTCTTCACCTGCTACCATAAAACACAAACTATTGGCCTGCTTCAGAACAACGGGACTTTCATGGTCTTCCAGTAGACTGGAGGAGGCAAATGTTGTCCCCATCTTCAAAAAAGGAAAAAAAGAGGACCCAAATAATTACCACCCAGTCAGCCTGACATCAATAACAGGAAAGATCTTAAAGCAGATCATTAAACAGACAGTCTGTAATTACTTAGAAAGCAATGCTGTAACCACTAAAAGTCAACATGGATTTCTCAAAAATAAGTCATGCCAGACTAATCTTACCTCTTTTTATGACAGAGTTACAAGCTTGATAGATGAAGGGAATGCTGTGGATGTAGCACATCTTGATTTCAGTAAGGCCTCTGATGAAGTTCCCCATGACATTCTTGCAAAGAAGCTAGTTAAATGCAGGCTAGATAGTGCTACTGTTAGGCGGATTTGTAATTGGTTGACTGACTGAACCCAAAGGGTGCTCATCAATGGCTGCTTTTCATCCTGAAGAGAAGTGACTAGTGGGGTGCCACAAGGTTCTGTCCTGTGCCCAGTGCTATTCATCATCTTCATCAATGACTTGGATGAAGGAATAGAGGGCATGCTCATCAAATTTGCAGATGACACCAAATTGGGAGGGGTTGCTAATACACCAGAGGACAGGATCAAAATTCAAAATGACCTTGACAGATTGGAGAGCTAGGCCAAAGCTAACAAAATGAAATTCAACAGAGAGAAATGTAAGATCCTACACTTAGGTAGAAACAATGGAATGCAGAAATATAGGATGGGAGCACATGGCTAGATAATAGTATGTGTGAAAAGGATTTAGGAGTCTTGGCAGACCACAAGCTGAACATGAGTCAGTAGTGTGATGTGGCAGAAAGAAAGCCAATGTGATTCTTGGTTGCATCAATATGAGTATAGTGCCTAGATCAAGTAAGGTAATGGTACCACTCTATTCTGCTTTGGTCAGACCTCATCTGGAATACTGGGCACATCAATTCAAGGAGGGTATCAACAAGCTGGAGCATGTGCAGAGGAGGGCGACCAAAATGGTGAAGGGTCTGGAAGCCATGCCCTATGAGGAGTGGCTTAGGGAGTTGGGTATGTTTAGTCTGCAGAAGAGAAAGTTAAGAGGGGACATGATAGCCATGTTTAAATATTTGAAGGGATGTCATGTCGAGGAAGGAGAAGGCTTTTTTCCCACTGCTCCAAAGACTAGGACAAGGAGCAATGGATTCAAGCTGCAGGAAAGGAGACTCCACCTGAACTTCAGGAAGAACTTCTTGACGATCAGAGCTGTCTGGCAGTGGAATATGCTGCCTTAGAGTGTAGTGGAGTCTCCTTCTTTAGAGGTTTTTAAACAGAAGCTGGATGGTCATTTGTTGGGAGTGCTTTGATGTGTGTTCCTGCATAACAGGGGGTTGGACTGGATGGCCCCTATGGTCTCTTCCAACTCTATGATTCTATGAAGACCTAGTGCCATTTGGGCAAATAAAAGCCTTTTAAACATATTATGAGAGAGCTATGAAAAGAAGGTATCATATACAAATGGTGATCCCCATTTAAATTGCTCATACTCTTCAGTGAACACACATTAGTACCATATTCAGTACAGTAAGCAAAGGAGACCTGTGAGTCCCTCAATATATCAGGACTTCTTATCCCCAAATTGGAATCAAGGCCTTTAAGTATATGATGAAATCATCTAAGACTTATTTGCTCAGAAAACTGTGAAAATTAATAAGGGATGCTGCCTTAAGCTCTCTTTTGAAAAGGTTTTTTTGGTGTATGATGCCATTTTAGTTTCTCATTCAGTTGTCACATTTTAAAAGACTACTCTCTGCCACAGTTCACTGTCCCTCTGTCAGATCAAAGGCTTGCTGGATTTTGCCACCTCACTCCCTTGACCATTTACTACATTTCAAAGGTAAGTTCTCTGCTGTGACTCTCTCTCTTTCTCATTTAGATCAAAAGTGAGAACCACTCAGGATGAGACCCACCTTGGATCCTGTTAAAGTTTGTGAGTGAGTTTGTCTGTTTGTCTCCGTCAGGCAGGTGAAGACCTCATACGATTGGCTGTGTGAGGCGAAGACCTCATACGATTGGCTGTCTGTGAATACTCTATGGAATCCTGGGGTTAGCAGTTCAGGGAGGGGCCTTTTGAATTCTCAGCAGAGAGCTCAGGCTGGTTGCTATGGAGATGGGACCGAGCAGCAAGAAGGAGCCCACTGTATCCCTCAGGGACCCAAACTCTGTATGTTAACAACTCTGAATACCAATTGGATTGGGGAATAATGTGGAAAAGTTACACATACTGGATGAGACAGTTTGGGATCTGTGTATTTCAACTACATCTAATTCCTAAGGTAAGGTAAGATAATTCCTAAGGCACTTCTAATAAGTATTAGTGATGAGAAAATAAAATCCCGGGCAATGCTGGGTAAATACACTAGTAAATATATCAAAATGTAATTACAACTAACATGCCTGATTCAGCTAATGCTAACTAAAGCACACCAGAAGCACTCACTGTCATTAGCTTGCAATTTTTTATTTTTTTATTTTAGAATATAGGCTCTCCCCATATTCTCTGAATGGAATCAGTCTAACTTGATCAGTTGGTGGGCAATGCATCTCCCAGTAATTCCTAGAGAATCACCACCTTTGATTATGTTTCATTTCTGGCTGTTTATTGTACAATAGTTGGCTTGTTATATTCAGTTCTATAATCTGTTCAAGGGCAAGGAGAAATATCACATAAGAGATTACAGCTAATTTAAAATCTGCTCCAACAACAACGATCTAAACACGGTAGCCAAGTGCTACAAAGTCCTGAACCTCTTAAAAAAAAGCTAAAACCAGACATATCTTCATTCAAGAAACCGACCTATGCAGAACTGTTACAACAGCCATTAGACATCCTACGTTTAATGAACAATCCTATTCAAGTGGGTGGCCCAATATAACATTTGTATTCTGCAAAACCTTCCAGTTTTCTCTATCAGCCATTCATAAAAAATGATAAGAGGCATTTTATCTTTGTTAAGGGACTTCTTAAAGGGAAAAGATCCCATTGAGTATGTATTATACCCCAAATTGTTATCAACTACATATTTTTTTCTTAACTACAGTATATAAAGACCTGAAAAACTTTGGAAAGTACTTCACAAGACCTTTGACTCAACCTGTGTTTAATGCTGATCAAAATAAATCTAACTTGTTCTGCAGCTCATCACTAAATCCTTCTAAAAACAAAACGAACAAAAAACTTGACAGTTGCCTGGAGATACTTTCATCCCTCTAGGAAAGATTTACTCATTTTACTCAGCTAGACAAAAACTGGACTTAGAATTGACCATTTTTCAGTTTCCAGTAAACTGGTTAATTAAATCAATTCAACTGAAATTGAACAGATTTTAATAGTGAACATGCGCTCATTTTAATTTGGATGCCAAGCACCAGTTGAACTATTCCATTATACCAGAAGTTAAATCCTGCATTGTTTTCTAAGCAGCCTGTGGTTGAAAATATTAATAAAACAACCCAGTGTTTCTATACCAGAAAATATTCACTCTAGCAATTCCAAAGCATTACTTTGGTGTTCATTTGTCTAAATCCTATTTTAATCCTGATAAGAATAGACTCAATAAATTAGCTGTATTTACCTAGGTACTGACTCACAATTAGCAACTGATTCAGTGGGTCTGCTCTAGTTGGGACAAACCAACAGGATTCCAGTCCCTGAAAGCAGAACTTAGGGGGTTCTTTATGGGGAAAAAAGAAACAAGCCCGAGATAAACTTGAAAAGGAAAGAAAAAAATATGGTTCTGAAACATAAACAAATAGACTTCGAACGAGAGAGCTGAACTTGAATCATTAATTCTGGATGAAATACATAACTCTGTGATCTACACAAAGCAATGTTATTATGAACATGCTAATAAAAACTCTAACAGTGTATGCCTTAAACCAAAAATCTGAGAGAAACAAAACTACTTCATTAAAAGCTGAACAAGGCAAAAAACTGACCTGATCCAATGAAATTAATAATGAACTTATTTCAACGTTATTTCTAAATTACCACCAGCAACAAATCTTTGATCCTTTTTATAAATCCCTAAAACTTCATGGTGAGAACCACCATGGTATAGTGGTTTGCGTATTGGACTAGGACACTGGGAGACCAAGTCTGAACCTCCGCTTGGCCATGGAAACCTACTGGGTGACCTTGGGAAAGTCACACATTCTCAGCCTCAGAGAAAGGCAAGAACACACCCCTTCTGAACAAATTCTGCCCTCTCCCCCAAAATCTCTGTGATATGTTCGCTTTAGGGTTGCCATAAGTCAGAAATGACTTGAAGGCACACAACTACAACAAATCTAAGCCACCAGGTATATCTAAACATCCCTGTTACCATACCAGAGGTACTAAGTACAATGACGTCCCTTAATTCTGGTAAATCTCCAGGTTTGGATAGTCTGACTGGGGAATTTTACAAGATTTTCAAAGAAACAATAGCTCCACATTTTGCATCTCTTTTCAGAAGAAAACAGTCAGCCAAAAAGCTGAGATGAATAAAAATTAATAAAAAAGCCTCAAATCAAGTAGTAATCCATTATCTGTATCTAACTATAGAAACTCTCTTTTTCTGATCAAGACCTCAAACTTCTGACTCCTATCTTAGCCAAATAGACTTAATAACTTTATCACAATTGTAAAAAAATAGAGAAAACAAAGCTTCATGTCTGGATGAAACATATCTGATAAAATAAGGAAAGCACTAACTCTAATAAACAATCTATGGCTTGAGCTTTACTATACGCATTGAAAACCTTACATTCAAATGCCCTTACTTAATTAAACTGCTGGACAAAATGCAATCTGAAGATACGTTTATCTCTATCTTTGCATGACTTCATACAAACTCAGAAACATTGGTACCTACAAATAAAGTGCTCTCCAAATCATTTAAACTATAATGTAGTACTAGAAATGGGTGGCCCTTGTCACCAGTTCTCTTTGTCATTAACTGATGAACCCTTAGCAGAACTAATCAGATCTGGTGACTCTCTGTGAGGTATACCATTAATGATCACCACCACTTTATCAGTATTTTTGGTGATGATATCTTTCCTTTTGTTTCCAAAACCTTAGTTGCCATGTCATTCCTTCTAAAGCTGTTGGATTACTTTAGTATACCCTGGGTTCAAGATCAACTATTAAAAAGTGGTATGCTTTTATTATCTTTGTATTGCAGGCCCTTCTCCACACATGTTGTCTCATCTGATATAATGGGACATCCCTAGTCTGTATATTTACAGGAAGTCTCTGTTGTAAATTGATCCTCGATCCTGCCCATTACCTTCGATCTTTGTTCACTTTATCTTTTGTCTTAATTCTTTCCTTTTTTTTTTAAAAAAAGGATTCAATCAGTTTGTAACATTTACTTGGAACATACTCTAGTTTTTTGACATTACTGATACACTATTCTATGGGATTTGTCAGTTGAATAAATTATTTGTTTGTTTTCATTCATCCCAAAGCCAATCAAGATCATTTATCACAGCAAATATTTACCAAACATTTCCAGCAAATAGTAACCTTCCTCTCAAAGTTGGAATCAATGGTACCCAAGTCATCCAAGCTATTTTGGCAACTGAATTGAATCTCCCTTTCCTCTGAAGTTAAAAACAACAACAACACGATAACAGATTTTAACAATTTGTTGCCTTTCCAAAAATCTGCCCTTTGAGGTAACACACCCAACTCTGCCTACAGTAGGACCCCAACATGATGTGGTTTTTAATATTTACATTATTTGCATACAATTCCTAGCCAGTCTCCCATCAAGGTTTCACTCAGAGCTGACTTACTTTCTGCTTATCTACACTTTCACAAAATAATATCTTCAGGCATCTTTGTTGTTATGTGCCATCAAATCAATTAGAACCTATGGTGGTTCTATTGTAGAGTTTTCTTGGCCAGATTTATTCACATGAGGTTTCCTATTGACTTTATCTACAGCTGAGAGTGTGACTAGCCTAAAAACACTGAATAGTTATCATGGCTGAGTGGGGATTTGAACACTGGCTTCCCAAGATCCTTGTCCAGACTCAAACCACTGCACCACACTGGTAATACTTCTACTAGTTATTACTATTAATAGGCATCCAAGGTAATAATAAAATTGATCTTCCCTTTCCTCAATATTTAGAACTCTGAGGTCTTCTAATTGTAAAAATCCATCAACCAGACAATCTCCTTCTTTGTCTCTTAGTGACCCCAGGACCAAAGAAGCTTCTGTTTCCTCTCCATCTTTTTCTCGTTTTCACCAATAGAAGCTTCTTGCCTCCTTGTTTTGAAGCCTCATGTTCTCAACTGTGGCTGTGATTTTCCTTCCTCCTTAACCGACAACTCTCAATCCTCACTTTTCTCTTGATATCCTTATATTATAGGACAATGGGCATCAGAATGACTTTGGAAAGCACATTCTGCTTAGACTCTAGTTCCGAAACTTTAAAAAAAGTCTCTTCACTTGGATAATAGAAAAGGAAGAAAAACAAAACAGTTGGATGATGCTACAAAAGGCGTATCAACTTTTATTTTCCAACTTACTATATTTTTATTTGGCATGAAACAAATGTTCAGTAGCTTAACAGCCACCTCCAATACTCTCTTCTGCTTTCTTCCCAGAGTTATTGAAAAGCAAAGCCGAAACTGAAGAATGCAGTTTCAGGTGTACTCTATGAATTAAAAGTTTACTATAAAATGAAAGTTCAAGTCTGAAAAAATGTTGTGATAATTATGATTGAAATATGATTGATATTATATTTGTTTCTAGTAAGTGTCCAAGGTGGCCTACGGCAAAGTTTTGTCAGCAGAGTTGTAAAAGGGAAAAATATTAATAAAACAGAATCATCCATTCTGCACAAGCAACATCAAAGATTTCACTGTGGATCTTGATGTCATTCACTGGACCAATCTTCCAGATTCGGTTTTATTACATGTCTTTACAGAATTGGCTAAGTACCACAAGACACCCTTTGATGTAGCATCAAAGGGAGAATTTTCCTAGACTCAAAGTCTGAAAGAATTTCCTTTACTCTTATGTGTGCTCCGTCTCTTTGAATCTGGCTTAACAGGAATAAAGTGGTGCTGTGCACCTGCTTCTTGTGCATCCTGGCTCAGGGTGTCAAGTCATCACCACTTTCACTACACTTCTTCTTTAACAAGGATTTATCCAACACAGCTAATCAGAATATAAACTTAACGACACTTGAAAAGGCATGTCTAAATGGCTGCTGAGATCACCCACACCATAATATATCCAAGGCAAGCCATATGTTTTTTTGTCAGTTTTTCTTTCCTCTTTGCATTTTCAAACAGAAATAAAAACACGTTTTAAGTGAAATGTACACAGAATGATCAGGGAAGGAATGTACACGGAATGACCAGGGAAGGCCACTCTGCTGGATGCTTGTGGTGTTCCTTTTTCCTGATTTCTGTTCTTGCAGAACTGTACCACAAAATGGACTGCAGAACAGAAATCACACAAGAACTGAATTGGTGCAAAGTAAGAAAAAACTTTCTTCACTTTTTGATGTAGTTGATGTAGTTCATGATAAGTTCTATAAGCACTACACAGAGTTTCAAGCTGGACCTATATAGCTGCAATCTGAGGCTCCAGTTACAGACTACCAGCATACTCAGAAGGTATCTTTCCATGGTGCTTCTTATGAAATAAATGTTATCTTTTCATATAGGGCTTCATTTACTTTTGTATTTAAACATAATAGAAGGTGTAACAATGAAAAGCCTGCAAGCTAGTATGGTCTAATGGCTTGAGTGTAGGACTAGGACTCTGGAAAAATAGAGTTTGAATCCTTGTTTGACCATGGAAACTGTCAGGCCCTGCTTCCAGAACATGGACTATGACTCAGAGTCTGAAACAGGGGGCTTGCCAGAGACTGAGACAGGGGGCATGCCAGAGGCTGAAACGGGGAGCATGCCAGGATCTGCTGTATAGGAAAAGGTTACACTGCCACAAACAGAACAGGGGGCAGTGCCAGCTCCAGAAGAGAGTCCTGCCTCTTCAGACATAGAAGAGCACTTACCTGTACCCAGCTTTGCACAGCGTAGGCAGTAAAGAGAGATCCAGTGTTGCTCTCTCAGAATTTATAGTCGGCAACAATTAATCAAGCTGCAGCTACACTAGGCTTCAGACCTATATAGCTGACATCCTTCCTCTCCATGAGCTGTCAGAGCTTATCTGACCTTCTACCCTGCTGGATACCTTGATGAATACTCAGACTGACCTTGGACACTCCCTTGCCTTGGAACCCTGTTGAACTTTATTTATGACTCTGAGCTTACTGCCCGGAAGTAAGAAACGAGCTGGGAGTTATTCAGTTCGTTTTGTTTATCAGCTGTGCAGGGACTGAGATAGGACAGAAACCCACTTTCCCATCAAAACTCTGAGTGTTGACTTTAAGGCACATAACGATAACAACAACAACAAACAAAAAGCCTAGTATCAGTTGTGGTTTTGGAGGGAGAGGTTGCTGTATGTCAGTATCATTTTTTTTAAATGGACTCTCCGTTCATAATAGTTGTGCAGGACCACATCCGGCACCTCTCTGAATTCTTTTAGCTGCATCTAAGATACTGGTTTATCTACCAGTCCAAATCTGAGAAAATAAGGGAAAAAAACAGTCCAGACTAATTCAGATCTTGTCTCCTGAATACATTCAGACACAATCTATATGAATCCTTAAAAAGTTACTCGTGATTTAATTGCCTTGGTAAAATTGGGCCGAACAGTATCTATTTCTGTATTGCACCCTAATGCATACAACAATTATTCTTTCTAAATTTCTTCGATGAACAATCTTAATCTAAAAGCACTTGGCAGTTTATATATTTGGTCATAAACAGATGAATAAATACAGAATAGCATCTATTTTCTCATAACAGACCTACTCGGGAATCTTGATTATGGGAATTCATTTGATCCAACCTATGTCACCCTAGTCATTCCAATTCTATAAAAGGTATTTTTATCTATATTTCAGATTGTTCAAGGATACCCTATATGATGTAATATTCTATAAAACATTTTTCCAAGCTGTTAGTGTAATCATTTTTTAAAACATAACTCAGTTTTAATTGCACACAGAAATCTGAAATAAGACCATACTTATTGAATGAGGAGGCCTTCTGAATAACTGTGTTGTGGCCCTGAAGTACCTACCGACATATTTAACTCCTTTACAGAACATGTTCTCCAAGGGATACAAACAAATGACCATTGATATACATTGGCCACATGGAAAGACTGGAAAAGATACCAAGGAATTTACCCTTACGCATCACTTATTATTATACATGCTGTCAGATAAAGAAAGAGAAACCAAAGCTCACACAAGGCTAATTGCTGCTGCCAGAATAGCCTAAAGTGCTGCCATACTTTCCAACAGTAACATTCTTGATAAAACAAGTCAGCAAGAATACAGACAACTCTACTACATTTCCTTCCCAACTCTTTCTCATGGTATACAAAGGTTTCAGTGATATTTGAAACTGTCTGCATGTAGAGCTCATATAAAGTAAATGCTGGATGCCTTCATTCAAACGTGACAATCTTTTACACATTTATCAAAATAAAGCCTTACTGAGTTCAAAGGGATCTACCCCGAGACTAATGTGCTCACAGGATTACAGTCCTTAAAGTAGCAGAGAGTCTGTATGGTGCTGCTTCACAGACTAGGCCTTTGTCAAAGTTGGATTTTAAAAGAGATAGCTCCTAGTCTGCAGTTTTTGGACAGATAACCAGAATGTTATGGAGTTTTTAAGACTGAGTCAGCATAAGCTGTTATGGGTTCTGCTTCTTAAAATGTTAAAGGTGGGCGGACCTGGCCAGAAATGGTTACTTTGTAAGTATGAACACATAAAAGCAAGAGATAAAGACCATAAGAATGAGTCCCAATTACAATATAGTACTCAGAATGGTTGTCCAAAACTTCTCTCATCCAAAATCAGAGTCCAAATGCCAACTCACAGAACCCTCTTCTAGGATAATGTCCAGTCCAAGCCAATTTGTTCAGTCAACTGAAATGAGTGTGACATCTCCACCACACATTCATACTTCATTTTATAGTGGATAGCATACATCCTTTTAAAGCTAAGTATCTCAACTTTTGATCTCCCAGCAGTTTTGTACTTCATCTTCCAGAAGCTCTGCCAGCATGGCCAATAATGGCAGATTCTGTGAGCTGAAGTCCAAAATACTGAGAACTACCATTTGAGAGGCCTAGATTCACAGTGGAGTGTTCATTCAATTCAAGTTACTTGTCATCAAGAAAAGCAATCATAACTGATCATAACTAGAAATTACAGCCATTTCAACAGTATGTTCATTGATTTCTCACTGTGGAAAACCGAGATCACTTACAATAAAATATTGTAGTTGTATGACATTAAATCAAAGGTGGAAAACAACACAATGGGTTAAAGTGATACTTTTGCCCTTATATTTCTTCTACAAACAAAGACTGTACTGCAGCACTCAACGACACTGTTATTTTCATGATATTTGTTGATTACTAAGTTTTAAAGTCTTCCCCCCATTTAGATACAAATTAAATGGATTTGTTTTGGGTGAATCGAGCAAGAATACTTATTGTACTCTAAGGCCCTTTCTGCAGCATACCGCAATAGCATGGTGTTCTGGTACCATCGTGGTATCACCAGTACTGAGTTTGAGCCTCCATGTTTCACAGGTTCTTCGGCATTCACAAGACACAACCGGCATTGCACCCAGTGTGTCTTTCAAAGCTTAGCATCCCGAGCCACTCCCCGGTCCCCCCTCTCCTCGCCCCATCCCCGTCCCACTGCTCCTGATTGGTCCATTTTTTAAAATTTTTTCCGGCAGCCATGCTAATGTTAGCACAGTAGATAGTGGTCCATACCAAAGGAAGTTCAGCAACAGAACTTCGGCTGTCTCTGAAATGGCAATGGGGACAGGTGGGGGGTGAGGGGGAGGAAACGCAATCCTTGTGATAGCTCCCTGTCATTTCCTTTTTAGAACTAGGCCACCTGACAGCAACAAGTGCTCGCTGCTAGGCGCTATTGTGCTATCATGCTAACAGTGATGTTGGCATTAAAAAAAACATATTGAAATTTGAAAGCGACAAGGAAAATGATGTCGCTGCAGTGGCAGGTGCCAAAGTTACCCCAGCGTGGCCTTCATCATCTGCTTCTCCTAGAGTGTTCATTGCTGAGACAAGAGAAGTGGCTGGCCAGCTGCTGGGCAGAGATTCCTCTGGGAGTCATTGAGGGAGGGACAGGCAAGAACCACCCACACTCCATCCACTACCGGTTCTGCGACCGAAGGACACCACATGGAGGAACTGCATGAGCCCAGCTATCATGATTGCCATGGGAAAGGACAGTTACTGACAGTTTTTCCCTGACAACGAAAAACTAGATTTGTCCTGCTTGGATGTGGGATAGCAGTTGACTAGCACAATGTCATGCAGTAAAGTGGCTCCCTGACCAGGAGCAAAGCGTGGCTGTAGTGGTTTGACGACATCATGAAGTAAGGGCCTACTTCAAATGTAAATAAAGTTTTGCATTTATAGTGGAAAATAGCAAAGATTGTTGCTCTGTCCAAAATCAGAATCTGTTTGCTTCTTCATGCTATGCTTTATTTGAACAGTCCTGTGACTACAGAATAAAACTGAACTGAATGGAGCTTACACAGGCAAAAGTCTATAGAATTGATACAACAGGTAACACATGGAGGTCTAATTAAACATTTGAAAACAGTAAGGGCAAAGTCTGTAACATGCTTTCATTATGTCTGTCATCACTTTCATAAGACTTACGTGAACTCAGCAATAGTAACTTACTTGCATATATCATCTTCTGGGTCCTCAAGCCCAAATCTTTCATCAAATGTGAGTTGTATCAACATATTTTCTTCCACTGCTACTAATCGCCACACCAGTACTGTGTTACGGGGATAAGTATATGGGAACTTTGGGCTGTGAATACTTCCATTGGCAGACACCGTAATAATCTTCTCATGTTGTGGCTCTTGCACTCCTACAACAAAAGAAACATAGACAAGAATAGAAACACCAGTTACTACTTCAGTCAAGTATTAAATGGACAATAGGATCCAAAGAGCTACAGTTCGTTTTCCTAGCAAAATTTTTCCTTTGACTGCCAGTCCACCATACAATATTGTTCCATCACATCTTAAATCTGGAATTTTCATTGTCAAAAGAAATAAAGGATTCTGCTTGAGAAGCATGCCCATATCTACCTTGGCTGAGTAGATGAAATCTGTCTGATTGACAGATCAAGGACAGTGTGAAGACTTATTTTTAGACACCTGCCCACTTCCACTGATAACTTAAGATCTGAAAATAGAATGGTTTACCACTGGCCCACCGTCTCTTTTGTTGCTGCTGTGGTTGTTGTGCATTCGAGCCATCTCCTACTTATGGCAATGCTAAGGTGAACTTACCACCAGGTTTTCTTGGCAAGGTAAGTAAAACAATTTTTTTTTTGTAAAAACAACAGCAATATACTATTACTGAAAACTTATTTTCCAAAGGCTAAAAGTAGCCATAATAAGGAATAAAAGCTAGCATATTCAGAAAGCTATGCTAGAGGTCAAGCCACACGCACATATATATATCCTACTGAAAGAGTTTAGCAGCACAAATAAATAAATACACTGATTATTTCAGATGTTCATATTATTAAGTAAAGAAATACTGTTTCCTGTGGTCATTGTGACCAACATAAAATTTTCAAATGAACAAGGCCTTTTTTTATTATTTAAGCTTTAATAAATATACATATCCTGGGAATGACAACCATTCAAAGGGACTTGCTTCTGAGCAAACATTGCACAGTTAGGATATCTGACTAAGGCCCCTCCACTGCATTTTTTAAAGATTACTGTTTTGTTTTGTCCTATTATTTCTCCTTTCGCAACCCAGTGGTGTGCATTATGAGTATATATGTGTCCTTTTCAAGTTTACAGACTTTACTTCAAATATAAAGAAGCTTCCTTCTATGTATCCCACAATAAGCATTTTGGGGGCCAGGAATGAGGCAGGAAGGGGCAGACAGATAAGACATCATTTACCATATAATCATACAGTCACCAAAAAAAGAATTAAAAAAATCATGAGGTTTGAAGGGACCACGAAGGCCATCTAATCTAGCCACTGGTAAATCAGGAATACTCAGCTAAACTATTTGTGAGACGGGCACTCAAATTCTGAGATAGCAATCCAATTTCTGTTTAAAGATCTCCAATGAAGGAGAGTCCGCCACTCTCCAAAACAGGCCATTGTACTGTCAAACACCTTTTACCATTAGGAAGCTCTTCATAATATTTAGGTAGAATCATCTTTCTTGCAACTTGAATTCAACAGTTCATCTCCTTGTCTTCAGAGTAGCAAAAAACCCCAAGCCTGCTCCACTTTTTAGATAAGATCCCTTTGCAGATGACCATTATGTCACTTCTCATCTTTTCTTCACCAAACTAAAAACACAGAGCCCACTAAGGGTTTGGTTTCCAGACATTTTACCATCTTGGTGGCCCTCTTCTGGACATCTTACAGTTTGTGAATATCCTTTTTGAACTGTAGTGTCCAGAATTAGATACAGTATTCCAGGTGATGTCTGACCAAAGCAGAATAGGGTGGTACTATTACTTCCATCAATCTGCATAGTATATTCCTGCCGATGTATCTCAAAATCACACTGGCTACTGTATCACACTATTTGACACGTTTAGCTAGGTCTCCTACGTCCTGTTGACATACACTACTAAAGACAACTGTTGCTCATCTTATATTTGTGCATTTAATGTCCTCACCTAAACACAGTGTCTTACATTTATCCCCATTCACATTCATCTTGTTACTTTTGGCTCAGTTCTCCAATCTCTCAAAGTCATTTTGAATTCTGATCCTGTCCTCTGGGATATTGGCACACGCACACACACCCAATTTGGGGTCATCTGCAAATTTGATAAGCCTGCTCTCTATTCTAGCATTTAAGTCACTTATAAAGTTGTTAGACAATAGTGGGCCCAGGACAAAACCTTGACACATCTCACTCACTTCTCTCCAGGATGAAGAGCAACCACTGGTGAGTACTTTCTGGTTTAGGTCTGTCAACCAATTAAAGATTCACCTAGCTGTATTGCTGTCTAGTTTGCCTGTAAGAATATCGTGGAGAACCCTGTCAAAAGCCTTGCTGAAATCAAAATATATTACAACTGCAGTGCTCCTTTGATCTAGCAAGCTAGTATCTCTCTCAAAATAGAGGTTAGATTACTTTGGCATAATTTGTGAGAAAAAAAACACATACTGACTTTTATTAATCATAGCACTCCTTTCTAAGTTCTCAAAGACTGACTTTGTAATTATCTGTTCTAGAACTTCTCCATATATGAAGCTGACTGGTCTATACTTCCTTGAGTTCTCTTTTTCCTCCGTTTTGAAAATGAAGACAATAGCCCACCTTCAGTCTATTCTCCAAGAATTCTCAAAGATGATCTACAAGAGGTTCTGAAATTGTTTTTACAAATTTCTTTAATAATCTTAGATGTAGTTCATTTGGTCCTGCTAAATATTCCTATACTACCTCTTTACTTATTCTGTTTCCCATGCTTTACATTATAGATCTCTTAAACTACAGATCTCTTATAAATCCTTGATATATAATCCTATTCCTCCTCTTTCTCTGTTTGGTCTATTTTCTTTCAAATATGTCACATTTCAAATACGTTCAAATATGCCACCCCTTATTAGTTCATCCCAATTTCAAGACCTATACAATAACACCTAATAAATCATATTTGTCTTCCTGTATTGAGTTCAAGAGCATTTTGTTTACCTCCCATGCTCTGTTGCACCTTCTCTTCTAGCACAGAAATCAGTTGTACCTGCTGCAGGTACAGCTGCACACATCCTTGGCCAAGAAAAAAAGAAATAGCACAGAATAGTTGTGTGCACTTCAGCAGTTCTCTCTCCAGCCTTGTTTGATCATCTTATACAGCGTGCCTTCCATATATACATGAGTTACGTTCTGAGAACTCTCATATATCAAAAAATGTGAAGTGTTGCATTCCACTATAGTCAATGGACATGACATATACCCACTTGCTGTGTCCACTGACTATAATTGGACATGAAGTTTCACGTGACCTTGCATTGATGTGTGTGGAGATCATGATAACAGAGGGGCCAGTATTACAAGCAGGATCATAGCACTCTAGGCTTCTCATCAAACTCTCGTATAAAACACCTATACAAAATGCTTCTTCTCCTTCTGTTAGGTGAGCTTCTGTTTGCCCTGCTCCAGAAACTGAAGCAGCTATAAAGAGCTACTGGCTGCTAGCTCCATCCTCACCCACTGCTCTTGCATACGTGTGTTTGACCACTATACACTGCATCAATGGGATTGTGATGGCATGTTTAACAGCACACTTGATACCATCTAGTTCACACAGGGATGACCTCAATTAGCAATGAATATACATAAATACAGATGCATATCTGAAAAGAGTTATTAGAAAGCAAACAGCAGTCAGCTGCTTATCATGTTGTGCAGGCCAATCAAGAGATAACAGATCAAATGATTCATCTGTATGTGGGATTCTGGATTCGATCCAGTAGATGTGTAAATCATTGCTTATTTTGTCTGATATACAAGAACACAATAGATTAGAAAAAAAATTATGCTCTTTCCAATAATTTTGTGCATTTGGGTGACTTTTTAAAGAAAATTTCACAAATACCAAATTTTTTAAACAAAAATATCTTTTGCACACAATATTTTTTAGGTAGGATTTTTTTTCATGTATTACTGCTAAGGAAATAGCTATTTTTCACTTTCAAAGATGAAAACTCCTGCATTGGTTGACTTTTCTTTTCTTTTTTTGCATGTTGTATCTTGACATATTGAAACATGCTATCTTGCCAAAGATAAGAAAATCTGAATATTCTTCAGCTCCCTATGCACACGTATAAAAAAGAAAATAAACCATGAAAACCTCTGTGGAAATACTGTAGAATAAATTCCTTCAGGACTGTAGCAAACGATGGTATCAAGTGTGCTGTTAAACATGTCATCATGAATTCCATTAGGAACAAGTCTGAAACAGAGGTAAACACAAATCCATCACATGTTTTCCAAAACCTTCATATAATCTGTTATTGCAATTGCTTCCAATGTTTAATGTGGAAATATTGGCTTAAATACCTTCTGAATAAATGTTTTACAAATTTGACAGCTAAAAAGCAAATGAGGTACCTAAATTAAGAATCTTCTCCTTGTACTCTATGTTTTTGTTTTATAGGCAATATTATTTTAGTTGTTTAACTTAAGGTCATCTGTTAAGTATGTGTGCATGTTGGCAAAACCAGTTCTTTACTACGGTTATGTGGAAAACACTTCTTAACTTAAAAGCAAAATGTGGCATTTTCAAATCCAAAAGTAACAAGCTATTTTATTTATACACAAATGATTCTCCAAGGTATTTTGCCAAACCATGCAAATTTTAATGTAATTAGGCATCTGATTTCAGCACTTCAAAATTTTTGCTGCAGGTTTGTTGATTGGTAAAACAAACACTCACAACTCAGGGTGCGAGGAGAGAACACTACTGAATGTTAGTACAACAATCCTACACTTTCCTGAGGACAAATGCAACTGAATAAATAAAATGGGACTAACTTCTGAGTAAAATACACATAGATCTGAATGGTGAGAAAGGAAGAAATGCCAATACTAGAAAATCAAAACATGTGAAACAACAATTACATTAAGTTGGATATTTGGTCAATCTAGCTCAGTTCTGTTGACACCAATTGGTGGTGGTTCTCCAGGGATAAAGGCAGGAGTTTTTCTAGCTTTACTTGGAAATGCCAGAGACTGAACCTGAGACCTCTCCCATTAAACTATGACCCTTTTCCATCATACAAAAAAAAATGTTATTAAGCCTAAAGCACAAAAGTCCATTAATAAGATTATTCCTTGACAAAAAGTCATTTTAGAGAAGCCAATCTATCTAATAGCGCTATCACTATTGTAAGCTACAACATACGCTATTGAAATCATTAGCATTCTTGTAAAGCAGTACACACTGACCCCAAAACCATGCAAACAAAAGTGAAACCATGTCAGTTACTAAAATCAGATAAGCACTATTATCACAAACTAAAGCTGAAAACTTTAACTAGACAAGTAAAGTCATGTCTGTCTTAAGGCAGGACTGTTCCCCGTAGGCACAATTTATTTCAGAAAGAACAGGTCTGACTCTTCAGAAGTATAAACACTCATTGTCATCCTATATAATATTATAATCCTCATTATAATCCTGTAAAGATTATAGTGACAACTCCCAAAAAGTATATCAAACTTGGTATGAAGCCAAGGCTGAATTGGTGAGAATAAAAGACAAAGAGATATTCAGGGTATGAGAGCAGCAATACTATGAAATACATTAATGCAGATACATTTTAAATATACCTTAGTTGATATTTGTTTTTACCCTGTTTGGGTGAAAGGCAACACATAAATGCAGAAAATAAAATAAAATCCAACATAGAATTTTTAATTGATGATGTAATTGTCTTTGAAAGGTACTTTAAAAGTGTCTCTTTCCTGTCTCAAAGTAAGAATGCTCTTTTCTCTCTCAAAGTGATGTGTCAGTGGTAAAGAACATGCTTGGTTGGCAAAAGGTCTCAGGTATGTTCTAGGCCACAGTCATCACAAGACAGGGCTGGGAGAGACCCCTGCTGAAAGCCTAGAGTGTACACTAGCGCTCTATATGGACCAGTGAATAAGAGAGAGGACCTTTCCATACTACACTGTTATAGTGCTATTATTCCACTTTCAACATCCCATGGAATCCTGGGGTTTGCAGTTTAGGGAAGCGCATTTAAGAATTCTCAGACAGAGAGCTCTTTGGCCTCAGTAAACTACAAACCCCAGAATTCCACAGGATGTTGCAAGTGGGATAATAGCACTATAACAGTATAGTGCAGAAAGGCCCAGAATTTCCTGGATTAAGATCTGAAGTAGTGTAAGTCCCTTACTGGACCATGCCTCAATAGTGCATTGTTCCATTTCAGTGATGGTATCAGGTTCTGAATGCTGTCTGCCACACACTTTCAACTTCACTGATGAGTAAAATTACTGTCACTGGTGTTCCCTCCACATTACAGCATCATTGACACGCCCTTTCCCCCCACCTTTTCCCTGCCCCACAGCTCATGATTGGTCTGGTGTTTTCTTTGTAAGCCATACTAGTGCAGCAACATTGTAACATCATGACATGCCCATACACTATTGTGTTTTTGCGCTATAACACTAAAAAATGTATTTTTAAAAAAATTAAAAAATTAAAAACTCAAAAAAACTCACAAAGAGGTGATAGACTCTGAACTTGCCATGCCATGAGAGTAGCTGAGGAAGAGACAACCTGGGTATGCCCATACTCTATCCACTCCTGGATCGGCAACAATGGGAAGTGCTATTAGGAAACCGCATTCACCCAGCTGACAGGATTGTGGCAAGAAAGGGGCCATTACAGGATTATTATTATTTTCCCTCATTGAAAAAGGGCTGGTTTGCAATGTATGGGAATGTGATAGCAGCTGTTTAGTGATGATATTGTGTGATAGTATGGCTTCTAGACTGGAAACAATGCGTTGCTTTGGCGAGATGACAACTTTGTGCAGTAAAGGCTAAGGCAGCTTCTGCTTCTATTACTGTCGGATTTTTTTCTTTTGCTTTTTTGCAAACTGGAATAATTTGTAGAACCTATAATAATGAATCACACAAATGTTCCCTGTATCATCTTATTTTTCATTCAACACATTTGTGTTGTCCCTGTGAGCTAATTTACACACTTACCATAGTAAAGTGATTCTACTTGGAGTACAATCAAGGGTCCTCTCACCTTATGCTATTACAGCACTAAAATTCCTCTTTATCTGCTATTGCCACATGCTGTGGAATCCTCAGGTTTGTAGTTTGCTGAGGTACTGGAGCTCTCTAACTGAGAACTCTAAACATGCTTCCCTAAGCTGCAAACCCTAGAATTACATAGGATGTTGCCATGACAGTTCAAGTAGAATCATAGGACTATAATCGTGTACTGTGAAAGGGTCCCACCTGTAATGGTTCCATGTTATCAATGATTTCTGTAACCATCTCACTATATCATGTCACATTTACTTTCTAAAAGATTCTACATAGCAAAAGAGTGCATGCAAACAGCACGTAATATGGGCAAAATCTTTATTTTTACATGTTTTGAGAAACCACCATGTCGCTGGATGATCACACAGATTTCTCCTTGAGTTGGTTATGAGGTCTTGGTACAAAGAGAATCTTAAAGCACATTTACTTATTTGTTACGCATTGTTTTAAATGTGCACAATCATACAGCAAGCTTCAGCTATTCAATAAATGACTTCAGGGATAAGAGGCAACAGAAGCCAAAACAGCTAGGAAATTTATCATTTTGTTTTTCAAGATGGTTAGCTTTGAATTGCTGAATAAATGGAATAAATGATACTGATATGAAGCTTTATTACAACCCACTTTCCAAATAGATAACTTTTTTGGAACAGCAACACAGGTGAATTTCCCAAATGTTAATGGGCCAGAATAATGTTTTGAAAAACAATATTACAAAGTTTTCTTAATATTTTTGAGCTACAGTTTCACCACAGTTTTCTTCTTTCTGTTGCAGTTACCAAAGGACTAAACTCTGAAATCCAAAAGTCTAGACAGATGTTACACCCATGATGCAAGACGCCACTCCCCATTAAAAATGTCATCCTCAAGTCTTCCCAACAGGCAGAAGGGGGTGGTGTGCATGAGGAGGGGTTTGATAAACTGATTAAATAGGCCCAGTTTTGCAGTGCACACCTTCTTCATTCATGAACCTGGATTCAGCAAAATTCTATTAGTTCATAACAGTTTCATGGCATCCAGACAAGAAAATGTGGCTTCTCTTCCTCAAAGTCATAGAAAATTATGGATTAAGAAACCAAGATGACTGTACTGATGCTAGGTGCAAAAAGGAAGAGGGAAAAGTAATGAGCAAGGAGGGCACATGCAAAGCAGAAGGTTACTTTCCAGTTTTATAAAGAAGTCTTTATTGGCTTGTGATCATTTCAACTAAGCTTTAGAGAAGATGGGAACCAGACATACAATGGAGGAAGGCCCAGATTTTAAAATACCATGCAGAGGTAATGTCCCTTTGTTTGTTCCAGTATATCAGCTTGGGGCAACAGAAGTTGAACGACGTCTAAGCTAGATGGGATCACAGTAAATATAAATTGTTAAAGCTTCTCTTAAACCTTGCATTAGGATCTTGAGCAGAGAAGGTCACTTACCAAACAGCAAGGGTGAACAAAGGACATCACTCAGGCTGGGCCCCCCATGATCTTGACGTACTACTCCCACTTTTTAAATTTAAAATTCCATTTGCTTCTTGGGAAATGCTGATGGAAATTCTGTGATTTCTGTTTCTTTCTGTTTTTCTGGGAAAAAATCTTATACCTAAAAGCAGGTCTGGGGGCCTGGTACACGACAAAATAGTTCAAGGGTGTCACAGGAGGACAAATGTAGCTTTCCAAGGTTCAGAGGGACATGCATAGTCCCTGGTCCTATAGAAAAGGTAATATCATCTGGTTTGGCTATACAACTATACGTTCTATGAATTCAGACCATGGGACATCAAACTAAAAGCTACATGAATAGTTTGCACTCCATTCTCAACTACACTTAAATGATAAAAGACATGTTTGATCCTACTCTGCTACAAGCATCTGCTGAAAAAGACATCACTGGGCTGGATCCAGATTTTGCTGGCTTTCCTCAAGTGGAATTTCCCACCCTCTACTCCCCAGGGAACTCTCTCTAGCTCTGCTAAAAATGCTGTATAAAGGAGGGTGGCCCTGTTGAATGGGGCCCACTGTGCTACTGACTGGAGAAAAAGGAGAGTCTATAATTCCTGGAAAAAAAATGAAAAGTTTGTTTTAGAAGCACTAGCATACTCAAGCTCTGGACAATGGCTATAAGGGAAATATTTTTTAAAGATATCCTAAAAACGGTTTTCACAGTCAACTGAGGTTCATTTTTGGCAATCCCTTGATTTAGATCATACTTATAACTAGAAAAATAAACAACTTGCCTTTTGATTCCAAGTAGTAAAATTAACCAAAATGAGTTTAAAATGTGTACCTTTTGAATGTGTTGCCAACTCTCACCTTATTTTCTGGCTTCCCCTCAAAGAAGAGCAGGGCAATTAAAACAAAGTTTTACAGCATGCATGCTGAGAATTCCTGCAATAAAATAAACCCTTAAGACGATTCCAAACCAAATTCTTTTGAAAAAGTTATCTTGGTCCCAAGCTCATCAACATTTTTCCTGTTAGATAGCATTTAATTTCTGTTACATTCAGAGCTCTCTCTGTCTCTCCCCTCTCTGCTGAGGAGCATTAAACACATCTGCAGGGAAAGGAACTTTGCTCTTCAATCAGAATTTAAAAAAAAAATACTGGACATTTCACTTAGAGGTTCTTGTCCAACAAAGTAATGTTTCCATGCTCTATCTTCCACCTGTGTCTAGATGAAATGAAAATGTCTCCCCCACCTGAAACAGCTACTTGCCCCAGGAATCAGGTTGTCATTTGTGCCAACCTCTTTCCCAGGACTACACCATGGAGAAAAGTGTTAACCCTGCCTCCCTGTGTATTGGGGTGGAATTTTTTCCCAAGTGTCAGGAAACTCTAATGAGGAGAATTTGGACTGATGAGAAGCTCTGCATTTTGGACTTATTCTGCACTCAATTCACATATGGGTTTTTGCGCAAGAAACAATATTTTCTGGGCAGGAAACAGCAGTTTTTGTGCAAATGCAATTTCTTGTCCAAAAAAACATTGTTTTGTATGAAAAAAAAAGGTTTGAATTCTACACAGAACAAGTCCCAAACTGTGAATAGTCTTTGAAAACAGTACAGTTTTGAACATTTTCTTGCAATGAGAAGAAAACTGCTTAAGTTACCCATTTGCTCCTTTGAGGAAAAAATTCCTCCTATATACTGTTATGAGACATAATTCTGATCATAATTCTGCTATTAAAAAAGCAACAGAACAACATAGGTAATACATTTCCACATTTCTTGTACCTTCTAATTTAGTCCTAAATGCCAGTACTTCTAGACTCTTAAAGCAAACACAGAGGGAACAAATACGATCTACTTTCCACTCATCCCAGGCAGTCTTAATTTTCAAAGCCCTGACCCACAAGTTGGAAAAACTACTCTTCCAAGAAGCCTCAATTTCAAAAGAGCATGAACATTTGCCCCCCATTTCCTTACTCTTCTCCACTATTCATGGCCCCGGTAGTTCAAGCTGAGTCATGGTGAGCAGAGATCAAAAACTGACTACCAATGTACAATATATTTCCTTTATAAGGTAAGTAAAGCCAACAAAGAAATTGGCATTATTTTAACTGCAGTTGTTCATTTTTTCCATATAAACTTTTCCCCAAATTCTTAGTGCTATCTCCAAACTGAGTGGCTAATTGTCTATACTTCTTGAGTCCACTAATATTTGAGGAGAATGGCATCCAGGAAAGACGGAGGACAACATAAAATTCTTAAGAAAAGAAAATGCACAGTTAAGTCCAGTGGCTTATTATATTTTTAAAATAGCATTAAATCAAAGATGACAATTAAAATCAGGGACTGCAGCAGTATAATAAAGTACAGATGTGTGTCTGTGGGGGGGGGGAGACGAAAGCAAGAGTGAATTTTATAAAAAGATAGGACTGTTGCCGTTAGCTTTTCTTCCCCAGACAATCCTAGCTAAGCATATAATTGGAGACAGTGAAGGTGTGGGAAAATGGGAAAGAAAAATTTTCCTTCCCAAATTTCACTTCTTAGTACTGGTACCAGCTCACTGTCCAGGGAACACTTCCAAATCTGAATATGAAACAGTAGTGTCATCACCTTAGGACTGTGGTGCAAATTAGGTAGCCCAAATTGCAGCAGTCCCAGTCAGCAAAACAATAAGCGAGTGATGTCAGGCGTTGTAGTTTTACAACATGGAGTCACAGAAACCTCACAGTTGAGAAAGGAAACAAATAGAGGCAGGTAGAGTTGCCTTTGAGAAGGCAATGGTGATCACTGCCAGAGCCTGGAAGTATTATCTTTGGACAACTCCCAACCTGTATGGCTAATTCCATACAGTGGGAGTTGTGGGTTTTTTTTTTAAAAAAGGCAACTTTGTTTAGTTCAGCAACTATCTGTCATATTCAGTGCCAAGAAGGAGACAAAGAGATAAAACATCTCAAGCTCCCTGTATCAGCCTGGACTTCTCAGCAAAACACTCATGGCTACTGACACAAGAAGACAAACTTGGTTCCTGAGCTGTGAAGTCCAGGGGCAGGGGGGAATGGAGAAAACCCTCAGATTTTCTTTTTACACCTAAAAAAAAAACGGAAAGGGCAACGCTTTTTTGTCTTTTTTTTTAAAAAAGGAAAAATGTTCTGAGTTTTGTTTTGTTTTTCCCCTCAGACCTTCCTATTTTGACACTGAACTGAAGGCTACAAAGCACTTTCTAGAGGATCTTCTCCTGCATGACCTGGTCTCAGTGAATGTAATTAGCAACACTGGGGAAAAGCACTAACATTCCTTTGCGCCTTGAAGGAAGAGATAGGCAATCTACAGGACACATGTAGTCTGATGCCTAACTGCACGACGAGTTACTGTAGAGAGGGTTGCACAACTACAGCAGGTCTGAGTTCCAATTTTTTTTCCTCAACACACTCCAGCAGTTTTGCCAAAACTGTTCCCGCTCCAAAAACTTGTTAAGTGGTGGGAAGTCCACTTTTTGTTTTCAAAAACTGTTAACTTTTTTTAACATTAAAACAAAGCACAGAGGCTGAGTCTGCAACTTATTTACCCTTTTTAAGGTAAGTAAAAAGGCTGTCAGTGCAGTTTCAAGGGACCAATGGCTACAAAAAACAGCCTTGGAGGCAACACTTTACCCACTCTTGCTTCAGACTGAGGGGTAAGGAAAATGCATCTCTTTCAAGGCCATTTTTTCTGGACCCCAGTGCCTCCCAGAATTTTTTTAAAAAAACAACCTCCCCCAAATGGCCCACAAGGGTATGAGAGGGCCATTTTTGGCCCAACCGGAAATGATCCAGAAGTTGACCTGGCCCTTCTGTCTCCCAACAGTCTTGGTTAAAATTCCTTCTTTGCACTGCTACTGAGTTTAAGAAAGATATTACTTACAGAAACGGGGAGGATATATTCAGCAGCAGCACGCTGATGAAAAGAAAGTACAGTAAAGTTAAGTCTCCCCTCTTCTTTACAACACAGCTGACCATCAGGAAAGAAATGCACAATAGGAAAAAGGTGGCATGGCTGCTCCAACTGAAGGACGTGGACATGCTACTCTGGCCAGCAGTTTCTTTCTGTATTACAAACTATGGTCACATACAAGGCTCTGCTATCAAAAAGAGAATTTCTCACCTGGATGAAAATATTTAAAATTTGTAGCATTTGCCAAAACCAGCTGTCAGTTTGGTAACACCTACCCAAAATTGGTCTTGTTATTTGTTACAGACGGAGTAAGAATTTCAGGATAAGATGCCTCAACTAGAACTAAATGAAAACTGCAAGCAGTGAAGATTTATTTTACAAGCCCATTACTTTGGAACTTCTTCAGAAACCTTAGAGAACAAGTTGGCCAAATTTCTGAAGAGGTCTTGATGGAAGGGAAAAGGACTCATAAGAATCAACTGCTATGTGGAAGAGAAGAAAACGTGTTTCCAGTTTGCTGGAAGTGGTTAATTTATAAACAAAAAGATGCTGAAGCTTAAATCTGGATGGGGGAGATATCCCACCACTCTGTAAATTCAGTTTCTTAAAATTCTAAGTGTGTGGTGAGGGGAGCAAGGAGTGCAATCACTTACCATTAAGGAGAAAAAAACATGTTCAGAGACACTCTACAGTTATCCAATTAGTATTTCTGTTTAAGAATTTTCAGACTAAGGCCATTTTCACACTACACTGTTATAGTGCTATTATTCTACTTCAATGTCTTGTGGAATTCTAGGATTTGTAGTTGACTGAGGCCAAAGAGCTCTCTGGCTGAGAATTTGAAATACTCCTCCCTAAACTGCAACCCCCAGTATTCCACAGGATATTGAAAATGGAATCACAGAAATGCAGAGTTGGAAGAGACCACAGAGGCCATCCTGGCCAGCCCCCTGCCATGCAGGAACACCCTCAAAGCACTCCCGACAGATGGCCATCCAGCCTCTGCTTAAAAACCTCCAAATATAATAGCACTATAACAGTGTAGTGCGGAAATGGCCTGATTTTAGGCTAGATAGTACTGTAGGGGAAGCATATGGGTGTGGAGGAAAATATAATACTGAATGATTCTGAGGTTCTTTTTAAAGTGCTGGCCAACATGTATTCTTAACAGAAGGGTGATTTAAAAAAAAAAAAGACTGAAATAAGTACATTTGTCATATAGTCCATGACTTGCTCATTGCTGCTGTTATTCAAATTTGTTTCCAAGCACTTTTAGAAGCCTTTAG
Organism: Cyclura pinguis; assembly: GCA_030412105.1. NCBI lineage: Eukaryota > Metazoa > Chordata > Lepidosauria > Squamata > Iguanidae > Cyclura > Cyclura pinguis. The sequence goes on along the minus strand of CM059603.1, from coordinate 162,865,345 downwards.
CACAAGCAGCCTACCCTTGGTACACTGGAGAGTGGCTCCACTATTGGCTTGGGCTACATTATTGGCTCTGCCCTTATGCCTGCTCTGCCATAAACAGAGTAGTCTTCCTATTTTCAGTGGTGAAATCTTGGAGGTTGTGCTATAATAGTCACATAAAATTCATAAACATGTACAAACAAAAAATAGTTCTCGAAGGGTATACAGATAACTGGAATCATTTTCACATAGTTAAATATCTTCTAATTATTACAACAAATGATTTTGTTGCTTTAACAACTTAATGGTTCATTCTGCAATGTGAACATTATGTTAGCATTTAGTTTTTGCAGTGTCATTTAACTAGATTCTTTCATCTTACTGACAGAAGGAGGAAATTCTCCATCTTTTTAACATTATAGCTAAGATTTCTTTACACTAACTGATTTAATCACAATTAGTTTTTTATGGCAGATCTGTCAAGTGGAATGATAGAAACAGGCCATATGAATTCAGAAAGCAATGACTTCATCATTATTCTCTAGAGAACTATAAAAGTCTAAAACAATTGTTTACAATTTTATCAGTTTATATTATAAATCAAGATGGAAAACAGCTATGAGTTGGCACATTCATATAAATATGAAAAGGGTAGAAAGATAGCAAAATGAGACATGAATTTAAAAGCAGGAACACTGCAGAATGATATGAAATTCCTACATGCACCTTAGAACTGCCAGCTGAACCAGCTGTTCATGCCACTTTCAATGTCACAGTGCTCAGTAATTACATGGCACTGACAAATTATAGACGTGAAGTGCAAATACACCTACAGCACCAATTCTTCCTAGCTCTCTTTTCCACAGTGTAGTGGTTTGTTAGGTCATGACTTTTGTATTTTAACTATTGTAAAGCTTCTCTGCCTGATCACCTATAGGAAATTTCTCACTCACGGTCAGTGATCAGCAGTGCCATTTATTAGCAAGTTAGCCTGGAATATAATAAAAGTATGCTCAAACTGAAGCAGACAGTTTGGCTTAACTCTCTCATATGTTTCATATTTTGAGATGGCAACATGTAGATGTTACCCTGATTTCTGGGGGTCCCGGGAGGGACACCTCAATGTGCTCAAAATAATGAGGAATGGGAATTAGCTAGAGCACTAGTTAGCAATGTGAGAGGCAGGGCAACGTAGCGAGATCTTAAACCCAATGTCTACAGGGTCAGGCCGAGTCAAGGAGCAAACAGAAGTAAATAATAATAGTTGTTTTATTGATGTACAGTCAAACACGTGTATGCAACACACTCACACGGAGAACTATTGAAATAAAGGTAGGAGTTGGATAGAGGGATTTTAAGAGGAGGTTTTGTATGGGGAATACTACACCTGTCCTGAAGCCCTGGTAGTCTGAAGACGAAGTTTGTGGAAGTAAGGATTCTCAGCACGAAGAGCTGAGGGCAAGGCTCGCTGGACGAAGCGACAACAAGGCGGGATGGAAGCCAAGAGCGATCCAACGAGACGCTCAAAGTCAGGGGTTCTTATAGGGGAAAATGTGGCTGCAGGCTAGTCCGTTCTTGGGGATAACAATGAGTTTCGGGTTGGAGACAAAGCCTCCGAAAGGTCAGTATTTTCCATGATTGAGTCAGAATAGAGTTGTCAATAGAGTAGCCAGTATGCAAACGCGGAGTGCTTGACAGTTGAGTATTAGGCTCGTCAAGCTGCCTGCTCGGGGCAGGGAGTCCTTTGTAAGTAGCGTGTATACATAACGTGGTACTTGCCTTGAGGTCTCCTAAAGCGGCAGTCTGGCTATTTCTGGCCTGCCTGGATTTGTTTGGAATGTTTCGGCTATTATTGGCCATGCCTATACACATGCTTGTCCAGGGGCCTCGCAAGCACGTGGAGAGGAATGGGTAAAGAAGGCCAAATTATTGATATCAAATGATATCTAATATACCACAAGCCCAGGCTAGAAACTGCAGTAACACAGATGTGACTTTAAATCACCTATCGACTTATGGTGACCTCATCAATTTCACAGGGTTTTCTTGGGCAAGGAATACTTATAGGTGGTTTTGCCAGTTCCTTTCTCTGAAATATAACCTAAGCACCTGGTAGTCACTCACTGGCAATCTCCCATCCAAGATCAGATGGGATCTGTTGCCTTCAGGGTGTTTATGCTGCTAGAAGTATACACAGCATTTCTGAAATGGAAGGAAGCAAGCTGGCTGTGCACCATTCTAGTCTGTGCTCATCAATCCTCACCTTCAAAACCAGAGTACAATCTTTTTCATCCTTATGGGGAAGCATGTGAGTGAGGAGGAAAAGACTGACTCACTTCTGGTAGCAACAACAGAAACGCCTAACAAACTTTTATATTTGCACAATTCACCATGGCACAGCATAAAAGAATTCCAAATATTTCAAAACATTTAAGAAAAGATCTGAGAAAAAAATAGTAAAACGCTAACATATCTGAACCAAACATTTTATATCTAGAATATCAAAGTCAAAGAATGGATGAAATTTGGTTAGAATAAAACGTTATAAAACTGTATAGCAGCTGTTTACAGTAGAGGGTTTTAAGAAGGGAACTGCAATATCCAACAATCAAGCAAAGTATTATCTGCATGTCAAAGAACAGCTGTCAGAAAGACATAGAAGGCAGCTTTGAGTTTAAAGCAATAAAGGCAAAGAACTATACTGTAAAAAGGCCAACATCACTCAAATACAAAACCTGCACCCTCCAAACCAGGAGTCAAACACTTTATAACAGCAGCAGCCAAAACTCATGAAAACTCATTCATGGAAAATTATTTGGAACAGTTGACATTTACACCACTCTGCAAGACTAGAAAAAGGAATTCTTTACTACTAAGGTCTTAATGTGGAATTTTAAAAATGTCTTTCTTTGTTCTGTGTAATCATCTTTTTTTATTATTATTATAAACTGCTTTGAGTCTTGTTCATGAGTAAAATGCAAGATAAAAAAATCAAATGAATGAATAAATGAAATTATTCAATATATTCCAAAAAGCTTCAGTCTTACTGCTCATTGTAGTAGATTTTCACTGATTATTCAAACACTGAGCAGCATGCCGATTATACTAAAGTTATGGACATAGGAGGCAGAGAAAGGATATTTGACTTTAAAAAGTGATTAAATTCATAGATCTGCAAACACAATAAGATAGCAGGTGAAGTGCATGCTTTACAAAAGGGTTTAGTACAGGTTCATCAGTCAGTAAGGCTTGAAAATGATTCATTAATCAGCCAGTTCACTTCATTAACCAGTTAAGTTATTTTTCTACCAATTTCCTCTAACTCACTAGTTTCAGCAATGAACATTGATATTAAGCATATACTTTAGTGAATTAGGTAATTCAAATTTGTCAGAATTTTCTAGGGTGGGTGTTTTCCCTTTTGTCAGAGTCCATAAAACTGGGAGACCTACTGCCTCAGGAGAAGGAGTGTTAGGACTGGAAGAAATATATCACAGGGTAGGTTAATCTGAAGCATAAGGGGTAGAATTTAAAAAAGAAAAAAGAAAGTATTTTCTTGAGCACAGGTCACAGCAGCAGAAGAAAAAAATGATCAAAGAATAGGAAAATAAAAATAAAAATAAATCTGTAGTGATTTACAGTTGCCCCTCCACATCTGTGGGTTTCACTGTCACACATTTGATTATCTGTAAGCTTATCCAACCCCTACCCCCCGCCAACCTCAAATGATTCTTTTCCAGGGGAATCTGCCCTCTCAGTGGATCCAATCAAGCCACACAGCCCTTTAAAAATCCACCTCTGGTCCTCCACCAACCGCTGCCTCACCAGCTAAGGACAGCTCATAGCCTGATTTCTCAGTACCACAAATCTCCTGATGCCCCCCACACACTCACACACCTTTTGCCAGAGTCCTGTGCCCCTCATCCTAGCAAATGTGGAGGGCCAAATGTATTTACAGACCAAGGCCCCCAAGTATCCACAGTGCCTTCAGAAATTCAGCAATTTAGCAATGAAAGCTCCCATGACACACATACACACACGTCATGGACCTATATGGAAGCAAAGTATTTAGAGTCTTTTACAGGAGGAATACGGTCACACTGTGACTCTCGTCAGGAACCTTTTCCCCACTGTTGATTATATTCTGTCCTGTTCATTTGTCTCTCAGATATGAGCTGTGCTGCAGATGATGCCTTGAAGGTGGAAGCGGGCAGCGGATGGCAAAAAGAAAGAGACTAGAGATCTGTGAAATGGTGGGAGGTGTGGATCTGCACCAAGCACCACACCTGAATTCCTGCCATTTCACAGATTCTCATTCATTCTCCAGCATCTCACATACAAAACAAGTAGCAAACAAATGAGATGCAAGGCTATTCCATAAAGGTACTGTATTCCAAAATCTGGGGAAAAAACCCTGAAATACAGAACACTTTTGGTTCCCAAGCATTTTGGGTCAGGGAGGCTCAACCTATACATCAGAAACTTACAGCAGTCAGAAGAGAACAGTTGACACTTCAAGGAAGGCCAGGAAAGGCCACCAGAGATTACAGGTGAAATTGTGTCAATGCTTCTAACAATTAATAAATATACACACACATCTGGATAACAATGATAGTGACCATGGTAATACTATCTGTAATGTGGTAACAACCTGCAATGTGGTTCTGCATCTCTCATCTTCCCTATTAGCTATGCTGGCCAGGGCTGATGAAAGCTGCAGTCCAATAACATCTGGAAAGCCAGAAGTTGTTCTTCCTGACTTAGACCCTTTCTGCAATGCACCTTTTCATGGAGCTGGTGTGCGGGGATCGCGCGAGCAGCCTCTAGCAAGAGGCTCTTGCGTCCCGATTCCTTCAGCTCCGCAGGTGCCGCCTGCTCACGTGAGAGCTCCACCTCTTCCTTTCACAGTGCAGCCTGGGAGTTTCCCAGGCTGCGCTGGGGCAGGAAATGCAAGTGCCATGGCCCCAGAGCAATGCACGATCGCACAGCATTTTCGGCTCACAGCCGAAAATGAGAAAGCGCACGGGTCAGTGCCTGCCAGCCCCTGAAGCGTGGTGTGATTGTGAGTGCGTTGTGTGGACCGCTCCTCACATTCATGCAACACTTGAGGGGCCCTTTCGCATGGCAAATGCCGTGTGAAAAGGGCCTTAGAGTATAAAACAATGATGCTGTTGAGCAAGACTATTCACACAACAAAAATATTTTGTGCCTTGTCTATCATGTCTACTTTTCTAGTTTACATTGAGCATTTATAAAATAAGTTTTAAATATGTGTAGAGTTCCCTGGCAGTTCTCAATGTCATTTCAAGAGTGTATTTGCTGAAGAATTAGAAGTTGTGAAACTGAATTCACCATTATTCTTAGAGGTCAGCACTTTTATTGTCTTAGAGGATGGTCCATAACAATAGTCACATCCTTTGTGCATAAAGATCAGGCAAAGCACTGCATACCAGATCTGTGTATTCCTGTTAACCAGCAAATTATGCTGATGAATCTTTTTTCATTGCTCCCTAAATGGCCGAAATCCATGTAACGTCTGAGGATGTTCAATTTTACATGATGCAATCAAATAAAAAACGCTGCCATTTGCCTCAGCCACTATGAACATTATCACTATCCTTCTAGCTCCATAGGTAATGTAGACAGACTTGTTCATGTGTTCTGTCTAAACCATGAGGCCTAAAAGTGAACATGGGGATGCCCATAGTTCATTCAGACATCTTGTAAAAATTATGTTATCCAAACAGGTTTTTTATTATTGATTCTCCCACTGTATAGGACTGAGAAAGCTGGTTCCTGTTACGATCTTATGAATATGTATTACTGACTCATTTATTTTAGTTACATTTTAATTGTGTTTATTTTAAAATTGTCCTGTGGACTGGTTTGAAGGCAGAGATGCACCATAAAATGCTAAAATTAAAAATGAAGTAATCAACATTGTCATCAGATGAACTGCTGCATTAAGACCAAATGATCCTTGCTTGAGAAATTAAAGAAAGAAAATGCAAAACCACCTCTCACTTTACAGAAATTCCTATGTATAATACCCAAACATTTGTTTTTAAAAAATGAAACGCTGCTTTGCCTGGCCTTACAGATATTTGCTAACTAAATAAAAAAATTAACAAAACAATAGATTCAGTCTACAAAGCTATTTCCCCATCAATACCTGAATGTTTAGGCTAGCCCAGTAAGTTTGATGACACAACTTACTGGAATCCCTCTCATCTGCCATTGTTTTCCTTTATTTCATTTACACTACAGCTGGTACTGTGGATGCATTCCAGATGTCATATAAAGCACAGCTGCAGAAAGCAGCCTCTATCTGTTCTAAATCTCAAGCATACTCCTCAGTAAGGGAATGTATTTATTCTACATATGGAAATCTGGACCAACCTGAAAATGGACCAAGTTAAAAACAACACACAGGTTGCACGTAGATGTGACAGAAAAGCACTGTACTAAAGTCATACAGATTTCATTTCAGGTTTTATATTCAGTTGTGAGCAACAAGAAAACCAAGCACTGGGCTGAAACCTCTTTCCTCGTTCTACAAAAGGCTCATAGCTCCTTCTCAAGGGCTAACTGCTGACACAACACTGGCTGCACCTTACTGAAATGAGTGCTGGCAAGGCTTAATTAGCATGACTAGTTAAATCAAATATGAAAGTTCACCAGCGATAAAGAAGTGGCTCTGAGTGCTGTTACTGGAACATCTCTTTGGGAAGCCTAAGAACAAAACACTTAAATAGCTGATAACAAAGTAAAGCTTATCCCTATTCAATTTTACGGTTTGGGATAAATAAAAAAATTACCAGTTTTAACTACATCAGATAAAACACATTTATTCTTAAGTGTTCAGTCTTAGGTAAGAAAAATTAATAGGGAATAGTGGTCCTGCATTTAACACGAGTTGTCTTACACAGATTCAATTATACACCAGCTCCCAGCACTGCTCCCAGTATTTACCTAGGTGCCGCCACCTCTTGCTGCAAGCCCTTCTAGCAGTATCTGGTGCTTCTCAGTGCTGCTGCCTCATGCTATAACCCATTCTTGTGGTATCTGCTACTCCCGAGTGCTGCTGTCTCATGCTGCTCACGCAGCGCTGCTCGTGATATATGGTGCTCCTGGGTGCTGCTGCCTCATGCTTTTAGTATTTGAGCACATCTTAGCAAAACTGCTGCAGACATTAATGATGGAAATCCTTCACAATAGTTGATGCAATAACATTCATCCAAGCTCCAATGGATGAATTAACACCAGAAACTGTAACTGCCTGTTGACAGAACTCATGGAGTGATGTGGTGGACAGTTTTCATGGCCCTCTCAGGCTCAATGGAGAAGTCAGAAGAATCACTGACACAGCAAGACAACATGGTGGGAAAAGATTTTCTGACATGCTGGATAAGGAAGTGGAGGACAATACTGATGGGCATGAGGAAGTGTCAACCAATAAGGAACTGGCAAAACCTGTTAAAAGCTCTTTAGAGGAAAAAGGAATGGAAGCAGAACCATCCATGTGGACATTAGAGAAGTTTTCCAAAGTGTTTCAACTTGCACAGATATTAAATGACAAAATTATGGAATACAGATTTTAAAGTCACCCATATAATCACTTTAGGATTACAGTCTCTACACCAACACTCTAATGACTTAAAGAGACAACAACTGTCCATTGCAATGTTCTTGCAAAAGGTTTCAGCAACTGAGAGTCCCAACCATCCACATCATCTGTTCCTGACATCAATACTCAACCACCCATAATGCCTGCTTCCAACATTGACACTTAACCATCTACGTCATCCAGGACCCCTTCTGACAACACTCCTTCTGATGAAGTTTCCTTTTCTGATACTTTAGAAGATCAATACTGACAGTTTTTGGTGGCCACGATGTCTTCTTCATTCATTTTGGGTAAGAAACAAAGACTTCCACATTATATGTGAAAATGACGTAACACACTGGGCCCGAAAATGGATCCCCTGAATTATACACAGGCCTGCTATACTTTATTTTTAGTAACTATGATCAATATTTCCTTTTATCTTCATTAGGACTGCAAGTTCATGATCATCCCAGGCTCTGAAGTTTCCACGCCAAAACCTGAAACAGAAGGATGGCCCTGGTGATGTCATAAAGCATTAAGCACCAACCACAACTCCTCACAGCTTGTTATTTCAAACACACATGGAACATCTGTTTGAAAATTAAGAGAAAAAAATAGCTAAAGCTGTTGTTTTCAGATCAAAGTGAAATGAAGGGACCATTCCTTCTCAATTACCTAGGGAGCTGAGATAAGGAATATTTAAACTACTGGACTTGCTTCTTTCTAGCCAGAAAACTGATGCAGAGCAGAGTTAAAAGTGAGTCCTGGCGCTATCCTGACTGGAAGGGAAGGAAGAAGCAAATACATAGACTCATGGAGAATCATTGCAAGTTGCAACAAGTCCATCAGCTGAGCTAGAGTGCAGCACACAACCCTTTCCTCTTGTCTGGAGCTGAGCCCACCAAAATTGGGGAATTTGCACCTTCATCCCTCTACTGGAGATGGTCCATGAAATCTGGGGATTGGGGAGTAGGTCCTGAGATCTGGCAGTCTTAATCTTCACCTTGAATCTAATTTCAAATTGCAGAGATCGCTGCATATTTCTGTTCTCTATATCATATTTTGTTCTAATGTTTCATATGAACAATTCTCACCGCTATAATCTTATACATGGCTAGTTCTCCAAGTTCTGCTTTCACTTAGCTTTTTGTTTCCTGATCATCATATATTACCCCCTCTCTCAGTTAGCAATGGTTAGAATCCTGTTCGACAGTTAAAAATATGCAACCCATTGTGAGTGCTACATATTCATGATCCCTACATAGTCTCTAAATTATGGGTTACATAGGAACTGTGAAAGTCCTCCAAACCCCACTAACCAGTTGGCAGCTGCTGGGTTCAATGGGAGTCTATTCCCTCTCAATTAAGAAGCAGCTGCCTGACATTCCCACCCATCCCATTTGACTGATCTCTAGCACAAGGGGGATTTGTAAAGGGGATCCCTTTTTCTGCCTGTCTTCCTGGAAAGCACTTGTGGGACGGGATGGGAATATCAGGCAACCACATTCCAACTGACAGGAGACCAGACCCCCATCAATCCCAGCAGCTGTTTAGTGGTAAGTGGGGCTTCAGAGGTCTGGCTGGAATCTACTGTGTAGTACTGTAGTACATAATGCTACCACAGTACATAATGATCATACAGGATTCTGTTGGATACTGTTATAAACTATGAAGGTGAATGGTCTTGGACTGTGTGTAAATACTGTCATATAAAGATATGTTTTAACATAGCAATGGAACCTCTCATTGCTATCGACCAGGCAATGAAAAACAACCCTCTAGACTGGAATCCCAAGAGGATGATATCCTGGATGCGACCTGGGTAAAAGTATACTGTGTGTCACATCTTCTCACTAGTCTTCCAGTGCCATAGGCTCTGATCAAATTCATTCTCTAGATGAAAATTTTACCTCTACATAACGAGTCCAACCACGATGGGAGAAATTTCAGGTAAGTCAGATCTCTGATGTTCACTTAACCTGCTCAGCATGAGAGCTATATCCTGGTAAACCCCCAAATTTCTTCAAAACATTATTCAGTTAGAACCTTGGCCTTTTATTTTTATTGCATTTTTCTGTATCTTTAGCATATTCCTTTGAATAAATGAGTGAAAAGATTTCACACCTAAAAAGCAGATTAAAATGCAGATATTCAAATAAAAATGTCCAAGGAACCACGTGTAAGCCAACATTGTACTGTGGTTTGAATGCTGGATCACGATCTGGGAGACGAGGGTTTGAATCCCCACTTGGACATGGAAACACACTCGGTGACCTTGGGCAAGTCACAATCTCTAACCCTCAAAGGCAATAGCAAGCCCCCTCTGTACCAATCTTCCCAAGCAAACTCAGTGACAGGCCTGCCTTATCAGTATCAGTTAGAAACAACTTGAAGGCACCCAACAACAAAAGCACTTCTTGCTCCCCAGCTTAAGGCACATTTGAAGATATGTACAGTCTCTGTCTTCTGCGCCTAAATCCTGGGGACTGCTATACACTTTACATCAGTAGATGCAATTAGTATTTCCTATTTCCTTTGAAAAGATACTGGGACACCACAATTAATCATGGCTCCACAGCACCAAAAACTACCAATCAGATGTGGAAAGGACAACACCAAATCCAAATCTCCAGCATTATTAAATTAAAAAAATCACTGGGAGCAGAACTTGGAAAGGTACTTTAAAGTAAGAAGTTACAGCTATAGTTTCAGCCTCCCAGGTACTATAATTATAATTGCAATTTTTAAATGCAGCTATTTCTTTTCCCACTTTTCAAAAGTAACTGAAACAGTTCCTTTTAGATATATATATATTTTATTTAGCAGCACTGAGGCACTGTATAAGCCAACACTTGCTTTGAATAAATTAAAACTTGAGAAATGAAAGAAAATTCAAAAGCATCACCTCTTTCTAAAATTGTCCTTTGTTACTTAAAATGGGTGGGTTGGTGGGTGGGTTGGTCGGTGAGGAGGATTGGGTATGTTTTAACGTTTTTAATGTATTTAATGTATTCATGTTGTTCGCCGCCTCGATCCATGTGGAGAGGCGGGTTAGAAATTTATTATTATTATTGTTGTTGTTGTTGTTGTTAAAATCATAATATAACTTATTTACACCTTAGCTCCGGGAGAAAAGAGTTAATCAGAAGCACTCCCAGGTTCTGACTTTTTTGCAAACCTTATGGGGCTGGAATAACTCTTTGTTGACATTACTGAAGATTAAACAGTGTTATAGCTATGCTCATCAGAACATTCTGGAAGCAGCAGTCCAACAAAGTAACTTTTCCAAGCTCTGTTCTGAGTAAGGCATACCACTAAAACAGAATTATGTCATTATAATAAAAGCAATGCCTCTCAATGTAATAAATTGGGATATCTCTATAGACTGACTACTAGTCTTCCAGTTAAAGGGTAATTATTGTTGGAAAGACGTTGGAAAGGATACCAGACAGATGCTAAATCAAAGAAGCAGTATTTTATTAATGTGTCCAACCTAGGGAGAAAGCCTGTGGTCCCACTGAAGCCATCCTCAGGGCCATAAAATAGATTAGTAATTACCATCTGGGGTCGAAAATGGAGGTTTCTTCTGATTTGCTTTCCAATCCCCTACCCTGCTCCCATGCATTCTTCCACAGAGCTCTTTCATCAAAGAAGTAGGAAAATGGGGAGAACTGAGTCTGCAGGATCAAGAACTCTCCCACCTCTCTACTATGCTCCCAGTATGGAAAATTTAGGTCGAGGTTGCCACTAATGGAAAGGAAATTGGGTTTTTAAAATCCCCCCACTGCCATTAAAGATGCAAGAACTGGTATATGTTACTCCTCTCTCCCTTCCACAGCCAGGATTAGGAAATCGTCAGGACACTCCAGTTTAGGTACAGGACTACCTTGCCCAGCTTTCAACACAGAAAGATTTTATAACTATTGATGCTATTTTTTTTCTTCCAGAAATCCACACACACACCTGCATTTTACTTAAGCTTGGAAGGAGGATAACCCAAACCAGAAGCTTCTGTTTGCTGCGCTGAGCTGAAGGCCTCTGAAGAAAGAAAAAGATGGACCTCTTTAAAGCAGAAAGTGAAAGCTGCAAGAATAACCTGTTGCTATTTCGAACACTCAATATTTTTTCTCACCAAGAAACTGTTCAGTACAATATAAGGTCTCCATATTGGCCTGTGGCCTATAACTGTCAGAGTACAGAAGTATTGATATCCATTTTGGGAACTTAAACTCAGTTTGACTTTTCCCCTGCCGAATGTAGTTCACAGAACAAGCAATTATTTTCAAGAGACTCAAATAAGCACCAGGAAAACCAACTGATTAACAATACCAAAGATCTGCAAGGGAAAAATAAAAAAGGAAGTTTTTGCTCCCCAATGTAAAATTGTACTATAATGAAAGCCTCTGAACACAGGTGAACTGATGGACACATTTGCTATAATAATTTGATACAGAATTGCCGTAAAATATCCAGTTTGTCAAACTGAGCTACATATAAGGAGCAGAAAATATATTCTTCATGAAAAGCTGCTTGAACCTTTCCCTACTTCCACCCTCTCTCGCATACACACAGTGTTAAAAATATTTAAGCTCTTAATCTTTCCTCCTCTTTAAATGTACCACAAACAATGCCTTTTTGAGATATAAAGCTACAATGTGGTTAAGACAATCATATCAAATGTGCATCTGTTAGTGTGCTACGGATATAATTCTTCTCACTCAAAATACAAATTCCATAGTAACAGTGATGTTAGTCTGTTACACAAAAAACAATAACAACAACGGCTTCCTCCAGATTTGTGTAAAGAAGCAACATACAGGCATCTCTCAGTTGACAAAACCTCTGACAGAGATGTTTCTTTTTACAAAGCCTTTTTTAAGGACACCTTCCTTCCCTTTTCTTCCTTGCCCTCTGTTCAGCTGAAGTTTTTTTTAGCAGCACAGACACTGGGGGGATGGTGACAGAGGGGTGAAGAAACATAGGCTTTGAGTGTCAAGTTGCAGCTGGGTGTCTGCAGGAAACAATGCAATTAAGCTCTGGCTGAGAAAGAGTGGGATTGTACTTTAGCTGGTCCTAATATAGCCATGTGTGCCTGCTAAGAACAGGCAAGGTATAAGCAGCAGCTGCCTCCAAAATGCCTTACTGAACACGCAGAAAGAAAATAAAATCATTCTCGGATGCATTTTGGAAAAAATTTTCCAGCAGTCTCTAGAAGGTTCAAAATGCTTTTCGTTTACTTATGTCATGTTTGCATGATCTGGTTGGTTCATTTCACATGTGCACATTATTTGTTTTGAATAAAAAGTCTCCCGAAACATGCTGAATTCTTTTTCTCTTTTCACAGTGTAGGAATCTAAGTCTATTCTTTTCATGGCATTTCTGATTCTGGTACCAAAGATTCTGTCACGCCTAGGAATGTATCTGCTCCATTAACTGAGGTATACCTGTCGTTATTACCTGCTGTCAACTTATACTGACTCTATGAATCAGGGACCTCCAAGTCACCCTGTCACCCACAGTTCTCCTCATGTCTTGCACATTTAGGGACAGGGCTTCCTTGATTGAGTCTCTCCATCTGTAATACCGTCTCCCTCTTTTCCTACTGCCCTCTACCTTCCCAAGCATTGTTTTTTTCTAACAAGTTATGTCTTCTCATGATATGTCAAAAGTACAACAATCTCAGGCCATTTCCACACTATACTGTTATAGCGCTATTTTCCACTTTCAACATCCTATCGAATCCTGGGTTTTGCCAGCCCCTCCCTAAACTGCAAACCCCAGGATTCCATAGGATGTTGAAAGCGAAATAATATCGCTATTAACAGTATAGTGTGGAAATGCCCCTAGTTTAGTAATCTTGGCTTCTTGAGAGAGTTCAGGCTTGATTTGCTCAAATACCCATTTATTTGTCTTTTTAGCAGTCCACAGTATCCATATAACTCTACTCCAACACCACATTTCAAATGAATTGATTTCTTTCTACCAGCTTTCCTTACTGTGCAGCTTTCACAATGATACATAGAAACTGGAAATACAATGTGCATGGAAAATCTTAACTACAGTTCTCAATGTATCTTTATACTTCAGGATCTTGTCTAGTTCCTTCACAGCTGCCCCTCCAAGTCCTCGTCTTCTTCTGATTTCTTGACAAAAATATCTGTATGCCCAAATTTTCAACAACTACTGCTGCTTTTTGTTGCCTCCTGCTCCTTTTTCATATTGTGGTGGGAACTCTTCATTTCTAGGGTATCACAGCCAGTGCAGTCCAGGAAGCTCCATGTGACTACTGTTCTGGCTACCTAACCAACATGGTGGGGAGGGAGAGGAAGGAGGTGGCAATCTGCCACTTACACTTTGCAAGAGCAGAGGAATGAGGACATCTCTCTAGTAAACTTCAGGGGAATGTCCCCACTACCAGCCATCGACTCTCATCCACTGCAGCAACAACCCTGGGGCATGTCCTCGGTCTGGGTTCCAAAAAGGATAGGAGTCTTCTGTGCCATTTCTTGGTCAAGTGTAAAGAAAGAAGGAAGCAGTAGTAAAAGTGTAAGGCCCTTTTCACACGGCATTCGCCATGCGAAAGGGTCCCTGGAGCGTCGTGAGACTGCGAGGAGTGGTCCACACGACACACTTGCAGTTGCGCAACTCCAGGGGCTGGCAGGCGCTGTGAGCCGAAAATGGTGCGTGATCGTACATTGCTCCGGGGCCTCGCGTGCACTTGCCGTTCATGTGGAGCTCCAGAGCTGTGGTGTTTGTGCTTCCTGCCCCAGCATAGCCTGGGAAAATCCCAGGCTGCACTGCAGAAGGAAGAGGAGGGGCTCTCCTGCAAGCAGGCAGCAGCTGCGGAGCTGAAGGAACTGGGATGCCAGAGTCTCTCAGAAGACGCTGCTCACGCAATCCCCGCACACCAGCTCCGCAAAAAGGTGAGTTGCGGAAAGGGCCTAAGTTGAGATAGCTTCTGCTGCTGCAGACCCTCCCCCTTATGGATTGCCTTGCTCTTTCTACAAGGCAAAACCTCCTGAAGAAGGAAGAAGACATCTAGTATGAAGCAGAGCTGTTTATTGACACAAACTCCATGGAACTCCATGATATATCTCAAAATTAAAAGACAGAGAGAGAGAGAACAGGGTGAGAATAAAATGTTATAGCTGTAGCCAGGAATTACCAGCAAATAGTCTTGGAGAATCAAAATATATGTAGGTACATATTTAAATGAGAACTACAGCTACAAATACAGTAACCTCCAGCTATATTTGTCCTATCTGGAGCAGCCCAAACTGTCTTGCAGCATCTTAATGGCATAAGCCTATTGTTTTTGCTCTCACTAAGTGATAAGCCAGCCAAGGCTATTTTATCTTGAATGATACACCACAACTTTAAATCTTGGAGTTGCATCTTTCTCCTCTTTCCAGTTCCATCTCAAACTAAGCCACTGGATCTCCAGCCTGCCAAACAAAAACACTTCTGCCACCATCCATCTTGTTAAGTCTACTCTCACAATGAGTGGGAAAAACAACATCTGATGACAGAATTATACCATCTGAGAAAGTGACAGACATGCTGCACACTGTCAGAGAGTGGTAAGAGAGAGCAGTCTGCAGCTGTTGTGATCAAAAAGGCAAAGTCACAAAAACTACTGTAAACACATTAATCAGATGCTGACAGCTGGAATATGAGCCCCATGTTAAAATGTTCCAATCACTGCACAGGCTGTGCAAATATTTCCTTAAAAGAGTGAGTTACCGTAAGTGCAACATTTACAGTGGAAAGTCAAAGCCTTTGACTATGATGCCATCTGTAAATATTCAAGACAACATGATTATATCAACTTTTCCACTGTGATCTTGCTATCACTTTAGTTTAGCACCTTGAGCTGATATTTGTTTACAATATTACACTTGCATTACTTCTAATGTTTTTCATTTACAATTGGGTTTTCTAAGGAAAGAAGCAATGATACCCCAGGGAAGTTTAACTACCACCATCAACTCTGTCACAAACACTGGTGTGGATTAAAATAAAACACTTCACATATAAGCTACTACTGATGGGTCATTGACTAATAACACACATATATCTACCCAGGCTCTATGGACAAAGAGAAATGAAAAGTGTGTTTGCATACGTATTATGTGATAACTAAGCATTCAGACCTACGCTGAATTAATGAACAATGTTCACCATGCTTCACTCCTTCAGGCATGTGTTTGCAACTATTCCACAATAAAAACAGGTTTACAATATTTTAAAAGACCACTATTTTTCCTGTACCACCCTACTCAGATTCATATGCTCAAGCTCTGTAATGGATCCAAAAGTAAATTTACTGCTACAAAGCTAAACAAAATGAACAACAGGAAATTGCAAAGTCTTAGGTTACTTTATAATGAATGAGTGACCACTCTAAAAGGTAGACAAAACAAAACTTCTAGACATATAATGTAACCATACTCTATTAAATATGAAAGAATGGAAATGTTCTTCCATGAGCCTCATTTAGATTTTATATTTTGAAATCCAATTACTGGTTAAATAGATGGGAGGACCTGTGTATCACAATACAATACCTGTATAGGAGTCATGGCTGTGAAATATTTATAGGAAAGGGAATAAAAACGATTAGAGACTGTAGACCATATAAGAGCTTAAATACTACTATACACTGTTTTTAAGCAAAGTATCTGTGACAGGTTGAAGTCACAGGCTTACCGATGGTAGGACTTGTTGCTTAATCAACTGCGGGGAGGGGGAAGGAATGAATCAATCTGATTAGTACTTTGGTACCACCTCTGAGTATTCCTTGCCTAAGAAAACCCTAGGAAATCCATAGCGCCACCAGAAGTCAACAGACAATTTGAAGGCAAATACATGCACATAGAGAAATAGATAAGATTTTAAATTCAATCTTTACACTCAAAAGATAGGCACCAGACATGTTCAAAAAATCAATCTGTAGTTTAAAATCACCAATACAAAAATACTGGAAATAATAGTAATAATTTTATACCATTGATGCAATGAACTAAAAACTCAATTTTCAAAAATAAAACCTACTTTTCAAATGACTGATGGAATATGAAGGCTTGAACATTTTTCCCAAAGTTCAGTACTGAGGGAAGTCATATGGTTGAAAAAAGGGAAACCATTTCATAAACTTGGGAATCACTACTGAAGAAATCAGGCCTTTAAATGAAAGCAAAGTTTATATTTGATAGCAGAAACAAGCACCTTAAACAAAGGCACTAGGACACCATCTTTCAATCACTGGTTCTCAAATCTGTCAGATGATCAGCAGTGTGTCACCAGATTGTCCTTTAGCATACTGAAGGTTTCTTCTTTCAGTCACAGACAAATTAAGAGGCAATACACTTGCTGAAACTGCAGCAATTTCAAAGAAAAGCTGCAAAGAGGAAACTTCTAGTTAAGGATATTGTACCTTTGAGAATATTTTATGTGTCTGTGTATGTGCACACACGCACACACACGTGTGCACACATGCCTTCAAATCGTCTCTCAACTTATGGAAATCCCATGAATTTCATAGGGTTATTTTAAGCAGAGGTGGTTTTGTCAGTTCCTTCCTCTGAAATTTCACTGCTGTAAGATGTGGTATGTGGAAAACAGTTTCTACTGTGATTGGCTATGTATGTGTAACAAATGCAGTCATGTTTTCTCATTTTTAGAGTTGGATGAATGTCAATTGAGAAACAAGGCAACTTGTGAAAAGAACTGTACTTCTTTGAAAATAGACTGATAGAATAATAGCCAGCACAAAAAGCTTCAGTAGGCTATGGATAAATTTGTTGAGGATCTATAGACACCAAAATCCTGACCATTACTCAGAAATACATCTTACTGAGGTCCATGGCAGTTCTCAGTATGTGTGACTCAACTGTAGTCTTCAGGGCCATCAACTGTTACTCTCAAGTATTTCTACCTAAAAACTCCACAACACTAGGCTCCTGTCTTTCCATACTAGCCTTCTTGTGACTAGCCTGGTCTGGCAACATTTAATCCCTTCTTATCAGAAGCAAGCAGGCTAGATTAAATGTTCCCTGCTCAATCATCTTAGGTGAGAAAGAATTATTCTCTTCACTCCAGCTGGCTGTGGGAGCATCATCTTTTAGTTAAGATAGTAATACCTTTCAACCACAGAAATATGTTCTTATTTGTTAAGACTGTGTTCGTCTCAACAGCATGCTCTGAGTAACAGTGGCTAATGATTAATTTAGTATGTGTTCTACTCCATGGCATCCCAGGGGCTTTACTTAGGTTTCAAGCTTTGATCGAGGCCTGCAATGCTCTACACTATCCACCCCAACTCCACGTAGCATTGCTCCATGAGGGGCACTGGAGTTTGAGGAATTCTTCAAACAATGAATCTTTTCCTTAGCCAGTTGCTTGTTGCAGCTGCCCAGCTTTTCTTTCAGCCCGTAGGGGAAAGCAAGACAAGAAAGTGGAGGCAACCTGGGCAGATAAGCCCTTTTATGTTGATTTCCTCTTGATGCTAGGCATTTTCACACTACATAATCAAAGGATTATGATACCACTGTAACTGCTATGGGTCTATCCTATGGAATCCCTGGATTTGCAGTACACGGAGGGGCATTTAGAACTGTCAGCTAGAGTGTTACTGCGGTAGGTAACCCGATCCCAGGGTCCACAATTTAATATTAAAAATATCTCCATGTGCTTGAGAGGTCCCCCAAGCGAGCATGTAGGCAGGCACGGTCAAACGGCCGAGAACAGGAAAAATCCACTCAGGCCAGTAAATCCATAGTCACGTAGCCCCAGGAGACCTCCAGACATGTAAAACTTAAAATACAAAAAGAGTCCTCAGCCCCGAGAAGCCAGCTTGAAGGGATTAACGCATTTAACAAACAGCCCGTCAAGCGAGGATGACTTGCATACAGCCGAGGCTTTGACAACCCCAGCAAAATCCAATCATGCAAAGCGCTGACATTTTGGAGCTTTGTTCTAGCTCTTCCATCTATTGTTCTACCCGGGAAGGATTAGCCCTCCAGGTACCTTTTCCCCCATAAATAGACTCGGTTTTTGAGTAGCTCTTTGGATCGCTCCCAGCTTTCCAGCAGACCTCACTCTGTCCGTTGAGCTATCCCCTCAGCCCTCCACGTGCTCAGTCTCATCTCTCTCCGCTGCTGTCTCGGACCTCCAGACTTCAGGACCAGGTGCAGTATTTCCCAGCTGCAACCCTCCAAAGTCCCCTATCCAAGTTCCTCTCTTTATTTCTTGCTAGGTCTTGAGTGAGTGCATGAGGAAGTGCGCACGTGTGCAAGTCTTTATTTTTAATAAAATCATTTATTAGACAATTTCACTTGGTTTTTGGCTCGGCCTGACCCCATAAAAATTGGGTGAAAGACTTTGCTAGGTTACCCTGCCTCTCGTATTGCTATTGCTTGTGCTCTGGCTAGTTTCCATTCCCCATCACATGGAGCACACTGAGGTGTCCCCCAAGGGACCGCAGAAATCAGGGTAACAAGAGAGCTCTGGTGCCCTTCCAACTTGCAGCACCCAGGATTCCATGAGATATAGCCATGATAGTTAAAGCTGAATCACAGTGCTGTTTTCCTGGAGTATGAAAGGGCTGCCAGTTTCATTGCCCCAATCACCTTCCTCTTTTTCACCTAGTCTGGCTTACTTCTAGTACTCCTACTGGACTGGTATAAAGCATTTGAAAAGAGATATATTGGGTGATGTTACTGATCTGTTCTCTAGTTTGGCCCCACAGTTCCAACCCTTGGGCTCTTGTCACTCACCTTGCCCCTTTTCCCCCCTTAATCCTTCACTGGATTGGGTTCTTGGGCCTCAAGGTGATCCCTGTCTGGACCAGTGGATGCGTTGTTCTGTGGGTTTGCTGTGGTAAGCATGATCAGACACTATCAGATTTAACAGGAACTGTCAAACACAATTGTAAAAAACAATCAACTGGTAGAAGTTTATTAAGACACATTTAGATAACATATTAACTATTTAATTGTTGGCAGCTCCCTAAAACTTGTTCAGTTCTTCCACCATTTGGCTGTCCTACCTCTATTACAACTTTTCTCTGTATCTACGCTCTTTCCCCTATTTCGTCAGGCCATCTTTTCCCTATCTGCCCTCTTCCAGAGATGAGCCTCAGTTGTGTAGCCTATCTTCCCCACAGGTCCCTATCCACACCATTCCTTGAGCTGTGATTGGCTGGAACCAAACAGGCTTACCCAGCTACTGCCTTCACATGCCCTTCTTCAAAAGTCATTGCTCTAATGAAGCCTGCTTATGTCTCACTTAAAAGTGAGATCTCACACCTTAACATAAACAAACATTAAATTTACTACCATACTTACTAACAATGTATGTTATATTACATATTACACTTGGAAAACGAACTTTAATTTTCCTACATTCCAGTTACTCTATAGGCCCTTTCCACACTTATCTCTGTCCTGGTGGCATCCAGAAACAATTGCAGCATTGCCTCTCTTGGGAGAGAACTGTGATGGAGCGCTCCCCACTGCACTAGCTGCCTGAGGGAACCAGGAAGCGTGACAGCCACACCTCTTCCTTCCCCAGTACAGCTGGGCACTGTCCCAGGCTGCACTGGAGCAGGAAGCACAGTCATTATGTTCCCAGGACCTCTGCAACAAAATTAAGTGCAGGTATATGGCAGGAGGGCAGCATGATTGCTGGTCACTAATGGGGAAAACCCATCAATGATTTTCCACCTAGAGACTAGAGAAAGACGAGTCCAAGACAATGTCATGCATAAGTGTCATCCCGGTGCCATCCTTCTTTTGTCCCCATGATGGGTTGGGTGCGTTGCTCAGAAAGGGCCATAGTTACATTTCACTTTACTTCGCACTTCATCTCATGTTTAAGTGATGTAAAAAGAAACATCACTTTAATAATTTATAATTTAATAATATCACTGTAATAATTTATACCATTTAACACAAGCATTTCCATTCTCTAAGCTACACTCTCTAAAATTTACCAAGCTACCATTCATTTATTATTCGCTTACCATGCCTGTTACGTTAAATATTAAAACTATTTAAGTTAGATATCAAAAACACTTCTCAATAGAACTTTTACTCTTTTAGAAGTCAAAAGTACTTTATAAATTAGCATACATATATCCCTTTTAATCTTGTATTCTCATTCTAAGATATACACATTTTACTATAAAGGTTTAGGAAATGGCTAGTTCCATCCACTGCCATTTTCCAAAATCTCCATAAATGAAGTTGCAACTCCTATGTATAGCCCACACAGAATTATACAGTTACAGCAAACAGAGCAATTGACTTAACAAAGTCCAGTACACATGGTGGGACTTCCAGGAAGTCTTCTCTATTATTATAGCATCTGTCCATATAAGCAGCTCTTGCCTGGTAGCTCCACTGGTGTTCACTCTTGTCATTCCCAGGGAGCAGGAGCTGTCCAGTCATTGGCAGTCTCTCTGCATATGGATGACCATGGTGTACACCTGATGACTGTGCAGATAGCATGTGGATGCCACTTTATCTGGCTGCATCCTGCAGGCATTCCTTTGGGCTTTTTTTGTCACTTCCTTCCTTCATCCCTGCTTTTCCTTTCCTCTTTGCAGTCACTATCTTGTATCGTCCCTTTGGAATTCACATTTGTAGCAAATTTCCAAACGTTGTGCATTTGTTATACATGTTGAAAGATCCTGACTAGAATTTGTCAAATTTATGAAACTGTGGTAGGACTGGAACTTAACAGCCCAGATTTTAAATTAAATATACAAACTATTAAGATCAGTGAAGAAGGGCCAAAATACATAAGAAGATGCATAGCAGAGACGTCCCCCTGTAATAGTTCAACTCACTATGTAAGTTGTCTACTCAATTACTCCTTAGTGAGGATTTGACTGCTAATCTGGGCTGTGTCATCTGTAAACTTTGGTACTGTACTGACAACATGAAATCAACCCAGTTTAACCTAAAAGAAGCCACTGAAGGCTTTATAATTTTGGATTACAGATCTAAGAGTGTATAAAAACATATGTAAGAATCACTTGTAAAACTGGTTTTGGCCAATCTCAAATGCATAGCTAACTTTGTTTTTAGTTGGTATGAGCCTCAATGAAGGCCAAGTTCAAACCTTTTATGTTCTTGGTTAAAATGACAATGATGGTGATGATGGATACAAACAATATATATTTAATTCTTTCAAGAATTATGTAAATAATTCAGTGCTCAAACATCCATAGACATGTTAAATTTCTAAGAGTAAAATATTAGTTAGCTGTAATAGTTAAAGACAAAGAAACACAGCTTTGCTACCATACTATTTTTCCACATCAACTTTCATCCTTTAAACAGGATCTCACACTTCCCAGTGTCAGACCACAGATTTTCAGTACATAATTCACTGCTAGCAAAGATTGTTCTACTACAGATGTTCTACTATACGCTGGTATCACGTGCAACTTTCAGGTGTATCTCGAAGCTATCTCTTCTGCAGATTAACTTCTTCGTTGCTTAACCCTTTTCTTAACCCATTCTTTTGTCAGTACTTTCCTATTTAAATATGAAACACTTTTCATACCAACCTTACTGTAGCAAGGTCATGTTAGTGATGTATTAATATGGCTGATCTTTCCACAGAACTCATTTCCAATTGACTGGATCCAATTATTAGTCAGAACTATCAATCACTGGAATTTATGTATGCCATTCCTCAGCTTCATCAGGTAGACTTACATTTAGTGTTTACATCTAGGACAGAAGACAGAAGAAGTATTATAAAGATCGGGTGATGTTGACATTTGTTAACGTCCTGGCAGCAGCAGCAGCAGCAGCAGCAGCAGCATTGCTTCTTCTTAAGCTATCCTAACACTATCTCAGGACTTCACCAGTTGGCAATTGCTGTTGTTAACTGCTGTCAAGTCAACTTCAATCCTGCAAATGAAAGACCTCCAAGTCACCTTGTCATCAACAGTCTTGCTCAGCTCTTGTAGACTCAAAGCCCTGGCTTCCTTGATTGAATCTATCCATGTGTAGTGCGATCTCCCTCTTTTCCTACTGCCTTCCATCTTACTAAGCATTACTGTATTTTCTAGTGAGTCACGTCTTCTCATGATACATCCAAAGTACAACAGTCTCAATTTAGTCATTTGGCTTCTAGAGAGAGTTCAAATTTGATTTGACTGAAAACTCATTCATCTGTCTTTTTTAACAAGCCACAGTATCCCTGGAACTTTTCTCCAGCACCACATTTCAAATAAGTTAATTATCTTCCCATCAGCTTTCTTTACTGTCCAGCTTTCACAACCATACATAGAAACCGGAAATACTATAGCATGGACAATCCTAACATTAGTATTCAAATATACATCTTTACACTTCAGGAACTTTTCTAGTTTCTTCATAGCTGCCCTTCCAAATTCTAGTCTTCTTCTGATTTCTTGACTGCATATCCATTCTGATTAATGACTGATCCAGAATTTAAATACTCTAAAGGCACCAGATCCTGCCTGATCTTGAAAGTTAAGCAGGGTAAGTCCTGGTTAATACTTGGATAAGAAACTGCCAACAAACACCAGGTGCTGCAGGCTGTATTTCAAAGAAAGGAACTGACAAAACCATCTTTGAATATTCCTTGCATAAGAAAATTTTATGAAATTCATGTAATCACCATAAGTTGACAGACAACTTGAAGGCACATACACACACACATGTAATCGAAAACATTTCAAGTTATGTTACTAATCTGTGGTCATTATTTTTGTTTTCTTAAGGTTCAACCATAAACCTGCCTTTGCATTTTCCTCCTTGATTTTCTTCAGTAATTATTCCAAGTCTTTGCAATTTTCTGCCAGTAATGTCATACCATCTGCACATCTGAGTATAGATTATATGCCAAGACAATCAAATGTTGTGGCACATCCATTTCTTTAAGAGTAATATACAGTTTTTCATTATCTACGCAATCAAAGGTTTTACTATAATCTATAAAGCACAGGCTGATTTTCTTCTGAAACCATTATCCAATGTATTTTTTCAATATGATCCGTACTGTCTCTGCCTTTCCTGAACCCAGTTTGGATATGTGGCATTTCTCACTCCATATATGGTAAAAGTCTTTGCTGCAGAATATTGAGCATCACTTTGCTTGAAAGGTTAATCAATGCAATGGTCCAGTGGTTATTGCAATCCCTGGGGCCCCATTTGTTGGAGACCGAACTGCATATTCAGCATTTCTAACCAGTGTTTTGTTTTCCATATTTGTTGACACATTTTAGTTAGAATTAGAGTAAATTCTGTCTCTGTAGATTAAAGCAACTCTACTGGTTTGACATCTGTTCCTGGTGATTTATTTCTATCAAGTGCTCTGAATGCAGTTTCTACTTCACTTTCTAAAATTCTAGGTTCATCTCCAAATGGTCCTTTCTTGAACGAATCATCTGTCCTTAACTGCTTGGAAAGTTTTTTGTCATCCACTGAGGTGTCTCTTTCCTTTTGACTGAAGATAGTGCCCTTTTGCATTCCTCAATGACAATGTCCTTGGCTTCAATTCAGAGTTCTTCTGGCTTCCAGTCAATTAGGCTTAATAGTGCAAATCTGTTTTTTTTTTTTTACATTATCTTTAAATTCTAGAGAGATGTTCTTCAGGTTGTATTTTTCCACAATGGTTGATTTAATGTTCTCCTTCAAATTTACTTTCATTTTTGATATTAGAAGTTCATGGTCCATGTCCACAATCTGCTCCTGATCTTGTTTTGCAGAGAGAATGGATCTTTTCCATTTTCTGCTTCCAAATATACAGTGTATTTGATTTCTATATTGGCCATCAGGTGATGTTTACATATACAGTCACTTCTTTGGTTGCGTTTGTGATGCATCATTTCTTGAGCCTAGACTAAATCTTCCTATGATTCTGTTATGTTTCCTGCTTTTGAATTTCAGTCATCTATGTTTAACAACAAGTCCTGTTTGGTGTGTGATCAACTTCCTCCTGAACTCCAGCACAGTATCTTCCAATTTCTTATTCTTCTGCCTCTGTAGTTGGAGCATACACTTGGATTAAAGTTGCATCAGTGGGTTTCCTCTCTTGTCTTATTGATATTATTTGTTAGAGTTTGCATTACATCCTTTGACTGCTTTTGCTACATCTCTACATCTCTCACTATTAATGCTGCCATACTACTTCTTAAACCTTCATTTCCTGAGCAAAACATTATAATTGTTTGACTTAAAATGTCCCATAAGAGTGCACTCTAGCTCACTTATCTTCACTTATTGCAATGCCGATAACTTCCTTTTCTTGTTTTACCATGTCTAGCTTCCCTTGATTCATGCTTTTCACATTCCATATTACCATAATATGGGTTGTGCAACTTCAGACTTCCTTGTCACCTCTGAGCACATCAACAGCTGAACAACCTTTTGGCTTGAGTCCACTTCTGTCATTAGCCACAGTGCTACTCACTGTTGTCCTCTGCTGTACCCCAGTAGCTTGCTGACTACCTTCCAACCTTGGAGTCTCATCTTCTGGCACTATCTCTCGTTTCATTCTCCATTATATCATCATAGGGTTTTTACGGTAAAAGACATTCAAAAGGGGTTTATGATGCCTTCTTTTCCACACTACTAATAACTGTTAGCTATGGTGGCACTACTGCCATCTCTGAGAGATCCTTTGCCAATCTCACCCCCCACCACTGCTGCTGCCCAGTAGCTATTTGGCACATTTTGCTAGGCTTCTCACAAAAAGCCTGTCTGACATGGGAGACCCTACCACAGCATTGCTACCATCTGTAAAGCTTCTTGCTTCACAGAAGCATGCAGTCCCCCCCACCATGCAAAGGTACTGCTGTTGATGGCCAATAGTCTTGACAGACTATTAGGTTTCTTCCCTGCACACCTTGTAGTGGTTGTTCCCACCTCCACATCCACGCTTGTGATAAATATACCAGGTTTTTGTCCATCTGTCTCATGTATGGTTCCTGTGGTGTGGGTAGGTGGGCATTCCTTCTCTCCCTTTATTGCCCCATGCAACCCACCATGAGTGGGAGTTATTAGAGTTCTCCAAAGTACAGAGAGAGCAATAATATTTTAATTTAGTATTTTTAAAGAAAACTTTTGTACAACATATTGCTTCAAATACCTTTTATGTTCATCTTTTTACTGTGAGTTGCCTTATGTCCCATTGTGAGAGAAAGGTGAAATATATTTCAAATAAATAAATAACGAATAAATAAAGTAATAAACTGAGATAGTGGAAACACACATGGGAAATTAATCCCTGCCTGTCTCAGTAACTCTTGGAATAGAAACAAAACCCTATCCTCTGTCCTGGGTTTGAAAAACTGTGACCAAATGCAGAAATTTATGGGGAATAAACCAGGACAGGAGGTACACCATTTGGATATTTTAAAAAGCCTTGTTCAGAACATGTATGAGGCCTGCCAAATCCTGAAGGATTTCACCAGTCCAAATGAGCCCTCATATAGATATAAATTTCACACTGTAAAGTACTATGAGATCAGTGGAATTAATAAAACAATTAGAACTAAAAAGATATACAGAGTATGATATGAAGAGAGATTGTCTAGTAAATACAATGAACAAATGAGTAAAAACCCAGCATTTGCTATAGAAACAAGTATTTTAAACCTTTCACATGGGCTTTCAAAGACTGAACAATGAATTAGGCTGAGAGTTCATCTTGTTTAAAGCAATACTGCAGCACTTAACACAGTGGTTCCACACATGAACAACAATTTCCAGCTTGGTTCAGGTTGGTGAACATTTGTTCCTAGTTGGAGGCCAATTTGTTCTATCTTGGGGATAGTGGTACAGCCAGCTAAAGATATGATACCAAGATTAAGGTACTTGTTACATGTAGATTAAACCATCTATTGTTGCATAATCTACAGCTATTGAAATGGAAAAAAAGTGAGGGAGGGTGAATAGAGCCCTGTGGGAACAGTCCATAATCAATTCCCACCATGTATAGTAAAACTTCAGAACATCAATCTACAAATATGAAGTAATGCTGTAGTTGAAAATAAGTTATTAACAGTGGTATGTGAAAAACCAGGTTTAATTATCTATTCTGACAAGATATACTGCAAAAGTGAAGTTGTTTGAATATAGACAAACACAACCACTGCATAAAACAAGGTGTGTGTGTCTCTCTCTATGCAAATATACATATATGTGATTGAACACCTATCTCATTCTAATGCAGCTTCAGCATTTTGTTAATTAAAACAGTATTTCCCAAACAATAAAAACATCTTGAAGCATAAAGAAAATAACTCCCAAATATAACCTAAATTCTAAACATTTAGCAATCATATTAAAATAGTGAAGTGTAATGACAAGCCAACATCTGAAAACAGCAGTTTGAAATACATGGTAATCTGTAGAAGAGACAAGGAAAGAATAATTATGTCTCAAATTCTTGTATCAAATGAGTCCAAAAAAATGTTTTGCAATAATTTTCACTAAAAACTGCAATTATATTCAACATACTGCCCCTGATTAATACTCAATATTTAAAGGAAAGTTTTACTCAAAGTGATTAATTTGTTGGAAACTAGACAAAGTTACTTCAAAAAACAAACTACTAGGGGTTATCTGTGAATAGAAATAACATCCATAATCATTCAGCTTTCACACGGCTGTATTCTTTTTTCTCTTTTAAGAGAAAAGCAGACAGTCAAACTTTATAGTTAGGATGTTGATTCTGTTTCCACTGACATGACTCACATTCTAGACCAGCAGCACTTGACCTGCACATTTTGCAGTATCACTATAACCCGGAACTACAATTTTAGAAAGAGATTTTCCTGCATAATTTGAACATCTAGACATATTCATAACAGGATACTATTCATTAAAGTAAGCCCTCACACGCCAGAGGAAAAAAAAAACCAATCATTTTCAAATTATAGACCACATTCACAAGCCACTTTGTAAACCATGCCATTATCTGTACCCAATGCACATTATCTTCTGATCAAGATAAAACGCATCAAATGGAATCTTTTCATTTTACTTCATGTTCCTTCTAGTGTATTATACTGGGAACAACTATAACAGAACAAACTGCTTTGAACTGCATATAACTGCAAATTTTACGATTATACTCAGTGTTATACAGTGTTATACAGAAATACTTTACGTTCAGATAATTAATAATTATTAAATTAAAGTTATGCAACTGTACTCACAAGCAGAACAGACAAACGAACAGACAAACATTGAGGGGAAATGTCATGGAAATGCAGTGATTCACTTTTACTCCACTTATATCTTCCTATTCCTCTAAGAAGCTAGTAGCCATATAACAAAATGAATAATTACTGCTTTACCCTTGCAGTACACGCCTTTGCTCAGCTAAAGCAGTTGCTCAGGTAGAGCACTTACTTAGACCAAACTCAAGGACAAAATCACTACGAGTTTCAGAATGCTGTGTCTTTTTCAGGAAATCCTGTTAACAAATCTTCCTAAAGTCTTAATCCAGTCAGAGGCCTTCATCAAAGTCTCCCCTGCTAAAAAAGTAACCAGATACTTTATGCTTTCCAGATAGATCTCTTCAAGATGGATCTAGTAAGACTTTGGAAGCCTTGCTCTATTTGGGGAGTCTGTTTCCCCTAAACAATTGTACCTTCCTCTGAATTCTCCCTCTGTGTGTTTGCATGAATGTGTGTGACAGTGTACAAGAGAGATTATAGAGGAAAACTGAGTTGCATTTTTAAACCAGATACTTATGCAACCTTTGTTGGGCAGGGGTGACCCAGTGGAGTACGTTAACAGTCAGGTTCCATTTTCTTCAGTGTAGTCTACTTTTTCCCTGTTCAAGCTCAGGAGGTGACAAAACAGAAATGGTACAGAGATGATATGGTTCAAAATACAGCTAGAAGAGGAAACAGGAAGAACCTGGGTGAGACACACATTAGGTAGCAAGCTATGATTGGGCTATATCAATAAGTGACTACATTAGATGCAGCCCTCCCAATCATACTGCCCTCCCATTTTGTCACTCTGACCTACAACAGGGATTAGACTAAATGCTTTTTCTGACTTACCAGAAACCCCACTATCATGCTGCTGTCTCTCTCCCCCATAGTTATCCTAAAGGCATCAGATCTTGTCTGATCTTAGAGTTCAGCACTAGAAGCTGGTTAGCACTGGGATGGGAGACTGCAAATGAATATTAAGTGCTCCAGCTACATTTCAGGGGTAGAAACTGGCAAAACCATCTCTTGAGTATTCCTTTCCTAGGAAAACCTTATGAAATTCATGGGGTTGCTGTAAGTCGAGAGGTCATTTGAAAGCACACCCACACAGGCCTGACAACCCAAAATTTGCTCAGTTTTAACCATTACGATTGCCTGGATCTGAAACCCACTTTTCAGAAACTTCATAACCCTCATTCTCGTAACGATCATACTCTTGCTGAGCTAGGTTTCCCACATTTAGCAGAGCTTCATGCATGGAACTGTGTTTTACTCATCCATCTATCTCTTTTATCTGCTTAGTATATCAGGCTCTTGGCTTGTATGAACTAATCAATTTTGTATCAGAATTTCTACAGTATTATCGGGCAATTCTCAATCCAGTTACTTCATGTACCTGGGTTTACTTGTGTCTCCTAGCACTATTCCAACCGGCAAGAATTGAGATAAAGTACTAGTACTAGGAAAAGGAGCACCATATAAGAGGATTATCATATAAGAACCAGTTATTTGAATGGGTATAGAGAAAACAGTCTAGTTAGATGTAGTACACCAACTGCACTCAGCAGTAAATGTTTATCTAGAGAATTTCTGATTTATTGTAGAGATTAAATAAGTCACTTAAGGAACACTCAGTCACTGCTGCTCCAGGGGAGGCCAGAAACTGAGCTCAATGTGGTGGGTCTCTGGTGGGTGGTAGATGTGTGTGTCAGGGAAGGGGGAAACAAAATAGTTGATATGTGACAGCCAGAGCATGCAGGTCAAGATCCTGGCATTGTGCACTACTGTATTGCTCTCTTCAAAAAAAAAAAAAAAGTCTTTAAAAGTAAGCACACTATGGAATCCTTTGCAAATTTATCCAGAAGTAAGCATTATCATATCTGACAACTCTTAATGTCTAAATGTGCATAGCAGTAAAAGCTAAAATTTCCTTTCACATGAGTTTCATTTGCATTATTATATATCAGTGCACTTTTCATAATAGCTGAAATGTTTGCAAAAATCTGAAGAAACAGAGCAAGTTTTATACAAAAGTAAATCAACAGAAGTTACACAGTTTTGCATTTCTGAAAGAACTTTTTGGTTTGGGTTTTGAAAGTCAGAAGGAAACAAACACAATATTAATAAGTATAATTGTCTAGCTTTTGCAGAATTTGGGAAGTTAATTAAATGAGATCTTCAGGGTATAAAAGGCAAAGTTAGCCACCAGAGCTCTTGTTCCATTCTAAAATTGAACCTCCCCTTACTGGGCCATGCTGTCCCTTTGAGTGCAAAGGAACTATGAGGCATATGACATGAAAAACACTAAAATATGATTTTAAAATAAATATGTAATTACTGCAAAATATATTATGAACTGTATTTTTATAGACTGGGTATAGTGACCAAGTACTGGCAAGTCATGACAGGCAACAAGCTCCAGCTTGTTGTTCTGGTTCCAGGAGATGACATACTGTGTCTCACAGAGTCCAGCTGGATGAGAACCTAATTTTATGCTAACTGCATAAATTTCCCAATTTGTTCAATATAGCCCTTGGCATGTTATTATGAGTATCACAATTTTTTATGAAAAAAAATAACTAGAGGAACTATATTGTTAAGGATTAGTAGTATAAAGGCTCTATTTAGCTATGTCTTCTTATTTTGATGATAATAACAACCATGTAGTATAATATTTTCATTTCACTGTCTGAAGCCTCTTTATTCTTGCAAGTTTTATTCATAACTTAATTAAACTCTGTGACATAGGTACCATAAAAAGAAGAGGGTTATGATCACCTCTTAGGCTAACATAAACTAATAAATCTTTGCTTCCACATATAGATTTGAGTGGGTAGCATGGCCCTTAGGGCACATTTCAAGATGTCAAGCTGGAGTTAATAGCAAAAATCCAAGTTCTAGCTCCATCTCCAGTATACCTATTGACTTCCTTGTTGAATGTTAAGCCAACACTTAAGCAAATCCCATTGGTGTAATTAGCCTATTTTAGTTCAAACTAGGACATTGATTTAGACCAGAAAATCTACTGGGATATAGATTGCTGTATTGCTGCAGGGACCTTTAAGTTTTTTTATAACTAAAAGATGAACTTTGCACATTGAAACAGCTATATAATATGCAAAGCTATTACCTTAAAATGATAGAATCATAGATGCTATACCCGAAGGGCTATCCCTTGACACATAGAAAAGCACAGCTAAAACACTCCTAAGAGATGGTTTTGGAAATTCTTTTCAAAGACTTCCTATGAAGGAGAGTCCACCATGCTCCTAGGCAGCTCATTCCACAGCAAACAGTTCATCTTTACCATCAGGAAGTCCTTCCTCATGTTTAGCTGGAATCTCTTTTCTTACAATTTGAATTGACTTGTTCATATCCTAGTGTCTGGAGCTCTCTGATCTGCTGAAGCCATTTTAAATCCTCATTTTGTTCTCTGGGGTATTACCTACCCCCTCCTAATTTAGTGTCATCTACAAATGTGATAAGCACACCCTCTATTCCAGTGGTTCTTGACCAGGGACACCTTTAAATATGATTTGTTGTAGGGGAACTCCGAAGACTTAACACAAGATTTAAGTATTCAAATATTTATTTATTTAAGGCTTCTGGAGTCTGGGATTCAAATCGCTACTCAGACACTGGGTGACCCTGAGCAAATCACATTCTCTCAAAGGCAAATCCACTCTGAACAAATCTTGCAAAAAAAAAAAAAAGGGGGAACCTGATAAGTTCACCTTAGCATTGGCATAAGTCACAAGCACCACCAACAGGAGAAGGTTCTTTCTAGCCATCATGTCTCTTCCCTTTGAAAACTGACTTACAATGATCCTAAGACGAACTTAAGATTTGTTGCCTTTGCCCTTCTCTGAGGCTGAGAGAATGTGACTTGCCTGAGGTCACCCAATGGGTTCCCATGGCTGAGTGAGGACTCAAAACCTAGTGTCTAGAGTCACAGTTTGGGTATGCACACATGCCTGCTGCTGTATCCTTTTCATCAGGAACACGGCACCATGTGGGTGCATGTGGGTGCTGAAGTTGCTCCCTCATTTGTAAATGAGGGAGAAGTTTTGGTACTCACACACGCCCCCACATGGCCACATCTCTGTTGCTGCTGCTAATAGTATTCTGCTGCAGGGCTTCACAGACTCCCCGTGAGGGCTCTGTGGACCCTAGGTTAAGAACCACTGTTCCATTCTATCACCTAAGTCATTTTTAAAAACCAGGACAGAAACTTGAGGAAACCCACTACTGTCTTCTCTCCAGCACCATGACTAACCACTAGTAAGCACTCATAAGATTAATCTGGCATGATTTTTTTTTTTGGTGGGGGGGAACCATGGTGGATTTTAGTAATCAAAGTATGCCTTTCTAAGTGCTCACAGACCATTTAACAATTTGTTCTAGAACTTTACCTGGTACTTACGTCAAACTGACTAGTTGGTAGTTGCTTTGGGTCTTCCTGTTGTCCACTTTTCAAAGAGAGGGGCAACTTTCACACCCTTTCAGTCTGCAAGAAATCTCTCCTGTTCTCCAAGAATTCTAAAATATGATCAAGAGAGGGGTAGAAACTGTGTCTGCAAATTCATTTAATATCCTCGGATGCAGTCTATCTGGCCCTAGAGATCTGAATTCATTTAATGTAGCTACATAGTGCAGTACTACCTCTTTACCTATTCTGGGCTGTATTCTCTTTATTACACAGTTATTCCTACTTGCATCAGTTTGAGCACTATCATCCTTTTTGGGGAAGACAGCGGCATAGTAGCTATTGGGCCAATCACTTTCTGTATGCTTTGTAGTAGCATTTACTCTTTTCTATCCATGATGGTTCTTTCATCTCCTTGTTCTTCTTCTTCTTGTTCCAAACAAAGCCAAAAAAGCTCTCTTTTTTTTTTATTTTGAAGCTCTCTAGCAAGCCAGTGCTCATTCTGAGCTTTAGCTTTTTAAAATCTTCCTACAACTATTATTTAATTGCATTTTCATCAGTGATTTCCTTATTTTAACTTTTATTGCACATGTCCCTTTTAAACCTCAACGCATCTGGAAATTCTTTATACATCCATCCTGTCACTTTTCTTTTTCACTGGAATTCACTTCAGTATCTCACTTCAAGAAATTCCCATGCATCATGAATTCTTTCTGACCACGGGATCTCACCCTGTATCTCTTTATTCTTACTGAAATTAGCTTTCTTAAAGTCCATAGTATATGTCTAACAACATTTCACTCCACCTTTTCTCAGTATAAAAAATCCCACTGAGTAATCACTCTCACTCAATGTTTCCACTCCTTCCATTGTGTTGACCAATTCTTCACTCTGGGTTAGGATTAAGTACAGGATACTGAATTCCCTTGTTGCCTCCTCTACCTTCTGAATAATCAAATTGTCAACAAGGCAAGCAAGGAATTTGTTGGACCTTACATTCTTGGCAGAGTTTGGCTTCCAAAAAATGTCAGGGTGTTTGAAGTCTACCATTACTACTATATCTCTCCTTCTAGAATGTTTAACCATCTCTTCTAGGAAGATTTCCTCCGTATCTTCAGTCTATCTCGTGAGGTCTCTCGCAGAGCTCCACAGTGATATCACTTTCATTTCCCTCTCCTTTAATTTCTACTCCAATGTTCTCAAAATGTTTCCTATGCTTTAAGTCACAGATCTTCTCAGAGACTGACTGCTACTTCTACCTTTCCTGTTTGGTCTATTTCACTCAAATAGATTTTACCCCTCTATTAATACATTCCATCCACAAAACTCATTCCACCAGGTTTCAGTGACATACGTTAAATTATATTTGTCCTCCTGTGTTAAGAGCTCAAGTTCATCTTGTTTATGTGCCATGCTCTGGGCATTAATGTGGCAACATCTAAGGCACCCCCTCATGCTGCCTCATTGATTTTTTTCTGTGCATTGGTGGGTTCTTGTACTATCGTCCCAATTCTCCCTGTATTACTGACACTATTGTTCCCACTACCAGGTATCCACCTTCTGTCCAGAATACTTTCCCCCTCTCCCAACATAGCTCAGTTTAAAGCCCTCCTCATCAGGTCTGCAAGACCTACTGCCAGAAGTCCTTCTTCATGAAACAAAGACCACAGTCCAAAAACCCAAATCTTTCCCAGTGCTATCATCTGCACAACCAGTTCTTCACTTTCAGTATTCCACTCTCTCTTCATGGGCCCTGCTCTCCAACAGGAAAGAGTAATGAAATAACAAACTGTGCCCAAAGTTCCTTCAGCTTCCTAATGAGAATCTCATACTTGCAAAATGCTGAAGACTATATATTCTGGAATATGACTGGTTCCCCTATGGGTCAGAAGAAAAGGCACTGGCTGGTGGTCCTGATGAGTCTTGTCAGCCTCTTATCATGGACTTTAGCTCCTGGAAGGCAACACATCTCTTTAGATATGTCAGGCCTACACATACTACCTTTGTTCCACTCAGCAGGGAATCACCTACCACTACACACATCTCTTCTTCCTCTGAGAACTGACAGGAGCCCTTCTATCCACAGGTTCCTTGCAAGCCTCCCCTGTGCTCTCTGAGGAATGAGACCATTGTTCTTGTTCCTGTGTCTCATAATCACTAATCAAGAGGAGAGGTTGGAATAAACTGTGTACATATAGCATGGTTACAAACCAAATATACAGCATGGTTCCTAATAATTCTGCTCTTGTGTGTCACATTCTTCTGTGTGTCTTCCATTTGGAGACTATCCTCTCTGCCTTTCCAGGCAATCTATTATATTCTGTCCAAATTCTGAGCACAGTTATATGAGACTTAAGCAACATCTCTTCCAGCACTACAATCAGTCTGCACTTGCTGTAGGTACAGTTCCTCACATCTTCAAGCAAGAACAGAAACACATCACAGATGTTGCAGGTGCCACAGCAGCTCCCTGTCTACACGTGATCTTGGTCACAGCACTCTGGGCCTCCCCCTCATACATTCCTCCATTAAAATCCCATGCAAAATACCCGCTGGCCTCTTCCTGTCCAGGGAGCTCTAGAGACTCAGGGAGCAACTATACAGAGCTAGTGGCTGCTTATTCAGTCTCTTCTATCAATTCCACACAAAATACCTGTTGCCCTAATCCTATTCACCAAGCTGCTGTTTGGCTTCTTAACACATGGCTGGGAATCATGCAGATCTTCAAATGCTGTTAGAGTGCAACTCTAATTAGTTCTTGACAACAGAGTCCAAGGTGAAGCATGTTGATGGCTGCAGTCAAATAACACCTAAGGCCCACATAACTGCCACCCATAAGACTCTTGCAAGCCCAAGACACTGCAAGGCCTAAATCCAAGCTCTTCTCGGGCCACAAAGCAATCTATCCTTACAACATAATTAGTCAACAGAGCCTAACAATACATAAGAGGAGGAGGAGGAAGAGGATCTTTATTTATATCCCACTTTTCACCAATCAAGGCAGTTAATTTAACCATGCTGACCTTCAGTGAAATCAATCAAAAAACTGAGAGAACTGCAAGTTTCCTGCTCCTACCAATGACTCCATTAAAAATAGGAGAAAAAAACATCCACTGTTACGACTGGTAATTCCTCCTTTTACTTTGAAATCTTATATTCTTACTTTGCCTCTCGTAGCCTGGTCAGTTTTATTTTCACACATATTTTCTAAGAGAGAGATAAGCTGAATCAAAATAAAAGCATGTCACTAAGTTAAACTCATCTGCAATTGGATAGAGGGAAATCCATCATCCTACAGTGCACAAATGGTTCTTCTAATCGATTTTTGGCTAGTCTAGTCACGCTTATTAAAAGAGGATTCCAGAAGTATGTAACAGGCTTTTATAGCAGGAAACACCCATGCATGCACGCACGCACGCACACACACACCCTAAATATTTTTGTTGCTATAATCCATGAATTGTTTTTGTTAACCAGAACTCAGAATGATGAAAAACCATGCTATTCGCTTATCTGTTTTTTAAAGGGTTAGTTAGTAGCTAGTACAGAGTCAGCAACTGTGAAACTTCTTAATGCATGACTAATGCACTGATTATTTAAATAGC
Organism: Cyclura pinguis; assembly: GCA_030412105.1. NCBI lineage: Eukaryota > Metazoa > Chordata > Lepidosauria > Squamata > Iguanidae > Cyclura > Cyclura pinguis. Next base: position 162,829,511 of record CM059603.1, on the reverse strand, counting down.
ATGAACTGTACTGTGTGAGCATGGATCATATTCCTGAAGCTTGGGAACTGTCCATACTTCTTGCAGAAATTCCTGCTTTTTCAGGGTTATGTATCAATTACAACATATTAATACAACATAATGCAAATGGTTTGAAAAGTCTTCAGACTCAGATTTTATGTCAGAGGAGAATGGAGATTATCAGAATAGTACTCTGCATTAAATCTGTTTGAAGCACAAAGCACCATACAATAATAATGTGAAAACAAAGCCAAGAATGCAAATAGAGAAAAGACACCAGTCACAACAATACAAGAATGATTATTACCAAGTCTTGGAAAAATTCTTTCAAACAAATACATTTTCACTGAACATCCAAAAAAAAAGGTAACAGGATGCTTTAGAGAAGAGTTCTCAATATAAGGTATTGTAACTATCAGTGAAACAACGGAAAAGTCCCTACTCCACCAGTCCAGCCCTGTCTCTAAAAAGGGAAAGACGTTCCTGCTGACCTCAGAGACTATTATAAGAAATTGTGAGCAATTTCTCAAGCAATTCAAATATACTGAAGTGACTTAGAGTGGAATTAAATACAAATGAAAATGTTATCCCTCACACTACAAAGACTAAACATTCAGTTTCCAGAGGCCTTTGCTTTCCCCAGCTCCATCAAATTATAACAGCTTCAAGGCCAAAGGCTCATTTCTCTCTCCAGCAACAAATTATCCTGGTTGTCTTATCTGAAAAATGTGGGTGGTTTCTTCTATCAGTTCTGTGAAACAGTCAAACAAAATGTGGCTTGAATAAACTGAATTAGTCAACGGTCTTGAGAATAAACTCACTTATGAATGAAATGCAGATACCATTAACTTTATATTGAGATTTACATTGTACAGATTTTTTGCCCCTCTAAAATCAATTTGGTAAATAGTACTGGATTTTCATTGGTATATTCTCATTTAAATAATAATAATAATAATAATAATAATAATAATAATGCTGTCAAGTTCATCAAAAAAAGAAAAATCTCCTTTTCTGAAATTCACTAAATAAACGCCAACCGCAAAATTTAACAGATAATCAATCCACTGACTACAACCAATGTTTATAACAATAAGGTGCATATAACGTCCACAGGTATTTTTACTGAAGATTACCTTTCCCAATCCCTTACTCTTGAGCCTGAATTTCAGAACTGTTCTTTATTTCAAAACTTAACTTCATTTTCTACAAACTGTTTCCTTCTGCTGTTTCACAAAAATTTTACTTTTCAAGTAGTTTCCAGTAGATTTGGGCTCATTCCATTTAGTATATAGACAAAACAACTATCAAGAAAAACAAACAAACAGTAATCACATATCCACATGGATCCTGTGAACATCTACAGCAGTGCAAAACAATTTAAAAAAATTATTGGCTACAGTTCCTTCCTCAACCAAAGTTGCTACAACCGAAGCTGCTACTGGAATTTGACTATATGGTGCTTTCATCCACTAATATAGTCTTTGATCGTCCTGCATATTATTTCTGTTTGGACATTATTAATGCAGCATATAAAGAGGAAACATCATTTGCAAAATCAAACAGACATTTCAGCTAGTAAAGGTTTCACATCTGAATTACAGTTTCACAGTGTCATAAATGCAAAACAGTTTGGTACAAAACTGAAAAAAATGCACATATTCAAGGGTGAAAATGTTAGCGGTTAGCAGACAAACACTGCATAAAAGAAAGTAAAATCATGACCTTGGTTGAAAGGCCTTTTTCATCCTTTTCCCCCAAGTACATTTCAGCCTTCCTCCAAACACACAGGCTTCATATTTTAAACTCCAACTCCTCTTCCAGCTCCTTCTGGTATACAGCTTTGGTTGCCTTAAGTTCCAAATTGGGAGAAAGGCAGAATATAAATTAAATATATGTTTTTTAAAAAAATTAAATCTTTTTTTTAACTCCTTCTTGTAGGAAACCATTATAGTAATCTACAGAGACACCTCTTACTCTTTGAAGGGCTCACACACTTTGGTGTTTTAAAAAAGGTAGAACATAAAGAAAATGTACATAAATAAAATTGGAGAATGAGAGTGGCAGCACTCTGAAGAGTAACTCCATGAGGTACAGCATAGTCTTCAGCTTCTGTCACTCCTCTCACAGTTTCATCATAACGGAAAAGCTTACAGTGCTTGTGGTTATAACAAATTTTCCCTGAGACTGTGGCTATAGGGGCCATTTGCTTTAGGAAATCAGACAAGGCACACCAGTGTGTTAACTTCAGAGCTAATAAAATGTGTATTATATTGTTCCTGGCTCAATTTCTCATTCAGATAGGCCATTTCTACACTAGACACCATTAGAGCATTGTTGCGTTACAATCCCGACATTGACATTGCATTTTCACACTGATGCTTAAAAAAAAAAATTAAAAAAAATAAATAAAAAGTTTTAACTCAAAAAAGAAATTTAAAATAAACACAGGGAGGTGAGAGATTTCAAAGTTACCACACTATGAGAGTCACGGAGGAGGGGACAAGCTGGGTACACCCACAGCCCACCCACTACTGGGTCCGTGGTAACAGGAAGAGCTATCAAGTGCTATTATGGTTCTGCACTAAGACAGCTGACAGGATCGAAGTGCTAATGGAGGCTCTTCAAAGATTTTTACTGGGAATAGAATATGGCGGTTTTGCAGCACTTGGATAGCAGCTGGATAGTGATGACATTGTGCACCGGTACAGCTCCTGAACCGAAAACAACTCACTGCTGTTGTACTATAGCAATGTTGTGCCGAAATGGCCATAGTCTGCTATGCTGTCTTGAGGTTTCTATTTATTTGCTAAAGATTATGGTTTGCCTTTCCCCAATCTGCAGCATGACCAGAGTGACTTTTCTCAACCGTTTTGGGTCAAGATGAGTATTAAAATTCAGATTTCCTGGTGAATACTTTGAGACATGATGTGATGAAGGATTTTTCTATCAGTGTGTCCTAGCAGCCCTTTGTCTGGTCAGAGGTGTTCCATTGGGAACCTTCCACTGGGAACCTTGAGGAACTGACAGATAGACTGCAACAAGGGCGAGCCAACCTTACTCAGGCTCACCATAAATGACCTACCCTTTGCTGCTGGGAACTTAGCTGTGACAGGATATGATGGGGCATCGCCTCATGTGCAACTTTGAGTTGAGATGGTCTTACATCCTTAAATTGTCCTTATGGGATGACTTCTAGGGCCATGCTGTTTCAAGTTAGCTAAGCTAACTGCTTTCCTTACTGAAGATTAGTTTAATTTAAACAAAGTTAAGCCTATTTTAAAATCCAATTTTGTTATCCTAAGGTCATTCCCTGGTGGGGTGAAGGGCTAATGAGGCTGTGGCCTTGTCATGGGGCAGTGTGACCTAAACAATCTTGGTGGACCAGATGGAGAGGCTTGGCGTGTCAAATTGAGCACAGAGGTTAGACATTTCCAATGCCTGATCTTGAAGATTTGTAATGATTAGAGTGTTATGCCGTGCCTGTGAATCATAATATAGGCCATTTCCACACCTTACCTGCTCCTGTTGTTCTCCCATCACAATCCTGGCAGCTCCTTTGCCAGGAAAGGAGTGTGACAGGAACGCTCCCCTCAGAACCCGACCAGCTCCCTGCAGAAGGGAGCGTATGCACCACACATCTGCCTTCCACAGTGCAGCCAGACTCTTTCCCATGCTGCTCTGGGGAAGGAAGCATCTCCATTGCGCTTCCTGCCCTTCCACATGGCCAGGAAGGACGAGAGTGTCATGCAATCATAGGTGCTTAATGGGCTTATTCCATTAAGCAAATATCCCACGATCACAACGGGGGGGGAGGGATGGCAGCAGGGCCATGATGACGTTCTGCAAAAGCATGACCCATGGACTGCTGCCATCTCATCCCCATAGAGGGACTGCAACGCCATGCAGAAATGGCCATCATCAAAGCTTAACAGAGAGAACAACATGGTCCCTAAACAGTAGTTTAGATTAATAAGAATCCTACACAATATCTGATTTCTTCTTCTTAACACAATGAAACACTGGCTCTGTTTGGATATAATGTTAACAAATGTTCTGGCACTTGATGAATGAGCCTGCAGTAAGTATCGACTCCTCCCTCTACTCTTCATCCCCCTGCTTTCTTGAAGAATGTCTGTGGAGGCAGGGAACTGGAAAACAGAAAGTTGTATAGAAGAATCTACTACAAAGTGTGAGTACATCTATCTGACTCTTTGATTCCATTCCCCACTCAATACGTTTCTAGCACCTGGATTAACAAACCGGATAATTTTAAGCTGTTAATTGCCATTTTACGTTTTAAATTATGTTTAAAATTTATGTTTTAAATTATCAATATGAAACAGGGCAGAAAAGGAAGTAAAATGACAGTTTTATGTTGTGAAGATGAAGCAATCATACTAAGTGGATGATCTTCCCAATCTTATTTGTATTCTGTATTAAGCTTGGTTGAAGTATACAAGATAGAAACTGCACCACAGTTGAGTAGCTTATGCATCTTCTGCAATGGCCAAATCCCCATGCAAACTGTGTGTGCATTCCAGAAGTCTGAAGAATATTGTAAAGGGCTTTTGAGTACCTTCCCATTTCTTAAGGGGATGAGGGATGGGCTGTTGGGGGAGGGGGGGGGAACAGACAGGGAATCACAAATACGCCTTTTTTCACCATTACTCATTTTTTTTCATGTACCCCTAGATGTTCTCCTGCATACTGCGCACTCCAGGCTGGGAACCACTGCTCTACAGTGTGACCTCTCTGAACACTATATAAGCTAACCATGACTTTATCTTTTATATTACACTTTGTAAAATGTCCTGTAATATGTTATTTTTGTTTCTTAGATTATACATACAGAGGGAAATCGTAAGTGCATTAAAATGTTTTCATATGTTATCTTTATACCTGCATGTTTGTATACTCTTCCTTTTTACACAAACTGCAGTTACAAACAATGCTCCTTCTTTTTAAACCATGTAAGATCACTCTTGCATACTTTATGTCTTTCTTCTCTTCTGGCAGGCTCCTAGATGTTATTTTAAGCATGGTACGTGTTAACTTGCATCTTACTTCATAGCCTCATAGTCATAGCTAGCATGTACACCTACCTCCTTTTCCTTATTTTAAAAAGGGCAGGGTCCAAATGTGTGACCCAACTGTGGCTTGATGTAAATCAGGCTCCCTGTATCTAAAATTTGTATTGCTAAAATATGTTATTGCAATGCAAACTGTAGAGATGTGGGCTCAGTCCAGACTGGGCCAAAAACAACGGCAAAGGGCTAAAAGCTCAATAACCTACAGGCTAAGTGTACTGGTAATAAGTAAAGGGGGAAAAAAAGGCATGATCTGAAAAATATCAAACTGGAAAATAAGAAAGAATTCAGATCATCACCAACACATGAACAAGAAAGAAACGAAATGGAGGACATCAGTTCACCATTGGTTCACAGCAGATGGTTACTCCATAAAGACTATCAGACAGTCAAAAATCTGCAAAGAAATCAGAGGGGGGGAATGGAATCCCTACAGTATTTTTATACAGTTGTGCAGGGACAGTTGTGGGGGTGATGGTGACAGTGCACCCCTGGCGGCAATTTTTTGGGGCTGCCGCAGCTCCTTGCTTGCCCTACCCCACATGCCACAGCCCTGTCGTCATGTGTTGTAGCCCCGCCTTGTCTGTCGTAGCCACACCCCCGTGCACCATAGCCATGCCCCGCACACCATAGCCATGTGCCACACACCGTAGCCACGCCCCCACATGCCATAGCCCCAGCCCTGCCCCTCCGCCCACCCTCCACCCAGCCCCTCCAAACTCTCCAAGCTCTGCCACTGTTTTTATATATACTCAGCTGAGTCTGTCTCCACTGCAAGAGGAATTTAAGAATTTCATAGGAATACTTAAATTCATTCTAACATGTCATATTATCTGCTTCACGTATTTAATTTCTTGACACAAACTCAGAAAATTATATTTTCAAAACTTCTTTTGACATTGCTTTGTTTCCAGTACACAGAATACACTAGGAAATGCCAAGGAGCTCCTCTTTAAAATGTGAAGCTGAAGGATAAACCACCTTCAGAATTCTCACCTTTAAGAACTTTATAAAAGTTTTCCAGTTTCTCATATTTCATATTCAGTTTTTCACATACTGTTTTTCAGTATTACTTTTTATAATGTATGAAATGGCTTGCATTTCCTGTTGTTAAAACCTTTTAGAGTATCAAATGTACACTTTGTGAACAAATTATAATTTCCTGAATGACAAGAGGCTGTTAAGAGTTGCCTCAGGCTACAGCACAAAAAGATTATATTTCTACCAAACAAACTTCTCTTCTATCATCAACGAAAATTAACTTTCTCCCTGAAATGTTCTTAGTACCCCATCATATAAAAATATATGCAACGGCTTCAATTTACTTATGTATACCTACTGTCCATAAGTTTGCTTTCAGTAAAATACTTAAAGCAGCCACAAATGAAAAGAAGACCGCCATAATACAACATATTCATTTCTGTATTAAAATATTAATATCTAATTTTTCCACTGGGTGACCATCAAGATGGTTAACACCATCCACTAATAACATCAAAGTTAAACAATTCAAATAATAATGACAGTAAAAAAATACAAATAAAACCAGATAAATAAGAATGTCAAGTTAATTACACCAAGACAAAAGCCTTTTTAAAAGCCAAATTGTTGCTGCTCAAATATGAATGGCAACAGTGAACAGGCAGACCATTCTAGGGACAAAATTGAACAGTTTAGGCACCACACATGAAAAGGTCACAGCAGATATCCTCCCTCTGTGCTTGGCAGAGAGGACCCATTATCACCAAGAACATATTGAGAGACAGGATCAAAGGGCTGAAACATAAAACAAGTTGAAGTTCAAAGTTTAAAGTTGAAGTTTAAAGCAAGTTTAAAGCAACCTGAAGCATAAAAGACTGGTTCTTAACCTGGGGTCTAAGGGGTCTGCAGATCTCTCATAGGGGATCTACAAACCCTACTGCTGGACAGTAACAGCACTGGCAGTGGATGTGCACACATGCCCAAACTGCTCCCTCATTTGCAAACAAGGGAGCAGTTTGGGCATACACACACACATGCTTGTTGCAGTGTCCCTTTTGTCAAGGACGTGGCAGCAAGAAGTGTGGGCACCACAGGACATGGAAGCAGGTTTATGTGCATTTCAGCACCCTCACACACACCCCTGCTACCTCATCCCTGATGAAAGGGACAAGGCAGCAGGTATGTGTGTGTGCCCAAACTACGGCCATTTCCGCACAATTACACTCTTCCATGTCTTCTTGCTGCAGTCCCGGGTCCAGAAGGGAGCACATCAGCAACACTCCCCTCTACACCCACTCGGTCCATATGGAAGAGAACACAATGGTGCCACATCTTCCTTCTGCAGCGCAGCTAGGCTTTTTCCATTGCTGCACTATGTAAGGAAGTGTCGCCAATGCACTTCCCCAGCTTCCGCATGGCCAGAAGTGACAGGAGCGCCGCACAATCGCAGACACAAAACGGTTTTTTCCATTTTGCAAAAACTGCACAAGCGTGACACTCCCCAACAAGATGGCAGCAGGATGGCGATGATGTCATGTGGAAGCGTGACCTGCCGACCGCTGCCATCCCGTGAAAGAAACAAGACAGCGACATCATGCAGAAAGGGCCTATGACTCGGAGACCAGAGTTTGAACTCCTGCTTGGCCATGGAAACCCACTGGATGACTTCAGGAAGATCACATTCTCTCAGCCTCAGAGAAAAGCAAAGGCAACAAATCTTGCCAAGAAAACTCCCATGATAGGTTCACCTTGGGATCGCTATACATCATTTTTCAAAGAGGAGAGATATGATGGCTAGAAAGAAGTTTCCCCATCAGTGGCATTTATTGCTGTGAGCCATTTGACTGAAGGCAACCCTAAGGTGAACCTATCACAGGAGATTTTTTTTTGGCAAGACTTCTTCAGAGAGGGCTTTGCCAATGTGTTCTTCTGAGGCTGAGAGAATGTGACTTGCCCAAGGCCACCCAGTGTCTGAACAGACATCTGAATACTAGTTTCCAGTTTCAAATCTAGTTTTAAACACAGTCCAAATTAAAGCATGCAAAAGGTCTACTAGAGTAGAAATCAGGACCAACAACACATGGAACTGACAGCAGAAATTGCTTCCAGTAACCTAATCTTGCTCAGGATTAAAAAGGTGAGTTCCCATGGCCCAACCCAAGGCTCAGTGATGAATATTTTGTTAGTAATCCCCTTCTGAAGGAAAGTCCTATGCATGAAGAGGCCTTTATTCCCATATTCCACCTCTCAAAGTCGCAACTAGACTTTTCCATGTTTTATTTTTAATTGCTGGTGATCTTTTGGGCTGGGAGAGAACACAGCATCCATTCTAGGATGAGACTTCTTCAGCCCTTTCCCTCAAGTCAGGCTTCCTATCTGGAGATCAGCAGAAGCTGGGCTTGAACTCCCACGTAAAGACCACCAAAGATTACCAATTACTATAGGCTACATTTCAAAAGAAGGAAATCATAAATAATAAGGTACCTCCAGGTATCTGTTGCCTAAGAAAACACTGTGAAATTCATGTAGTCACCATAAGTGAATAAGCGATATGACCGCCCCACACAAATACATAATCATCTTACTGCAGAATTAGGATTGCAGTGTCATTTCTCTGAGATCAGAACAGAAAGGCCATGAGTCTTAAAAATGTAAAGGCAGAAAAAAGTGAAGCTGCTTGCTGTTCCCATCTTTAGTTTAAGGACAAAACTTTAAAAGACAAAAAAGGGAAGGAGACTCTACATATTATGGCACCCATATCCTAAACTGACAATAGTGAAGAAAGGTTTCTTCTAGTTCTGTGATTCTATGACACATAATGAAACTACTTCCATCTATCCATCAGTTTATTCACATCCAACCTTTCCCCAAGGCAGGAACTCAAGGTGGTTTACAAAAGGGCAGAGAATACAATAAAATATATATAGTTAAAAACATTAAGATTAACACAATATTAAATAACAACAAAATTAAAACTAATTAAAAACTTACTTAAAAACAGATTAAAAACAGTACAGCACCATAAAACCCCTTTTTATTTTTGTTTTTTTTAAAAGCCACTTGTAAAATACATGTTCCAGTTTCTTGCAAAAGGGCCAAAAAGTTTAAACAGGAGCTACAGAAATGGGTCACTATAGTAGTTAACCAGAGAAGACAGCTACTGACACTTTTTTAAAAACTATACTTCAATAATGGTAATGCAATTGTTAATAAGGTATTATTGCAGCCACCAGTTCAGCTGGAGCCAAGGAGCCAACAAAGTTCCAATGTGGTCCTCTGAACCACACTCTCTCTTAACTGCTTAGTGGGAACAATCACCCAAGGCACTCTCTAACTTCATTTCTCAGCATATTTCTTGACTGCTTGCCTGACTCCCTATCTCACCGCCAGACTTTCAGCTCTGAAACAGCCATATATAGAGCCTGGCACACAGCGCTGTTTTTAACAGCCCTTATATAGATTCTGTAGCATGTAAAATTAAGAATCCTTCATCATATATTAGCAGTGCTTTTAATCCATGTACATTTTGTGCATCTGAAAACAGGACCAAAAATTATGAACAGAAGGATATTAAAAATGCATGTTCCACGGTCTAGGATAGCTGAATGTCCCAAAAAGTAACCAAGAAGAAATATAGTCAAGTTCTGTCTAGATGCTATTTTTGGAAACAGAAACAATGATTCAACTCCAATAAGCAGGAACGAGGAATGAAAAGCTTATTTTTAGAATAGATGCATTCATTATAATAGCAAAGTCTATTTGTACTTGAAGGGAAATAAAGAAGAATTCTAATCTTTTTTGCTAGTCTTTTTCACATTTTATAAAGCATCATGAAGCACTGCTCATTAAACTGAGCTCCACACTTGATGTCCTTTCTGTAACTTCCACAAATGTAGAAGAAAACACTCCACAACTGACCATAAATGGTCAGTATGCATGTTTCTTGAGAGTGAAAATTTGCAAATACATAAATGTATGCCATTATTTTCAGCTCATATGCTCTTCTTCAAAGTAAGTCAGAAAAAAAGCAAGTTAGAGCAGATGATTAATAATAGTAGTAATGATGAATAGTACAGTGGCCTCTCTACTTTCATGAGGGTTTGGGTCATGGAACCCTCACGAAAGTGGAAAAAGCTGAATAACCCCTCCCCCGCAAGATCCCATTCCCGTTCCCAACTGAGGCTCTCCCCTCCCATTCCTTTGCCTTTTGTGTGCTGGGGCCAGATGTGAGGGAGAGGGGAGAGCTCCAGAGGGTAGACGGAAGGCTCGTGAATGCCCTCCCCCCATTCCCTTGCCTTTTGCCTCATCATGAGTTCTCAACGCTGGGGCCAGAGGCAAGGCGATGGGTGGGGAGAGCAACAGAGGTCAGAAGGAAGCCTCACATGTGCCCTCTCATTCCCTTGCCTTTTGTCCGGGCACTTGCCTTCCTTTTCTGCACCTGGCAAAACACAAGGGAGTGGGAGGAGGAGAATGGGGGGGGGACACGTGTGCACCTCATGAATAATCAATTTCACAAAGGTCAACCCTGAGAATGTGGAGGGAAGACTGTAACACTAATTGTTGTTATTGTTCACACAGGTCAGTATTCTCCTGTATTTTCCTAACAAGTACGGTATAAAATATATGACTTATTTAAGACAGTGAAAGAAATAAAGAGCCAAACAAGTTTAGAACAACTAATAAGATCTGTGACGGCTGCTTAAACAAAAAATTAAGCTTAGTTGCAGCCAAATAGCTTTCAAGAATATTGGACTGAACACCTAGACTCTATGAGTGATAGCAGTGAGATGACCTTTCTTGAGGGTTTCCCCAATCAAGTGGGCAACTTGGGTTCACACATCATACTCAAAGGTCCCACAGTCCTTCACAGCAGGCCCTGGAAATCACTATGGTGTTCCCCAATCCTGTACTTATATGAATTCCCACATATACCTGACAAAACAGATGTGACCAAATTTGCCCAATCAAGCTTCCTTTAAAAGGTGCTTCACGGCACTTCCTCTCAAATAAATGTGGGGAAGACAAAGACACCCCAGGTCTCTGTGGAGATAGGCCAAAATTCCAATTCAGCCCAGAGGCAACCAACAACATCGAAGACATGGAGGTAGGATGAAATGTAAAAATGAAATTAGGATGAAGTATGAAGAAGTACAAGGAAAGAACTAGCAGACTTTTACAGCCCCAGACATGATACCACTTGAAGGTGCCAGAAATATACCACACATTCCTTCATCCCTCCCAGCAACTTTGTCCATGTTGCAAGGTAAACCTCGTGTACGGAAATATCCTTTTGTGGGAGTACAACTTTGCCCAAAAGGCAATTATTTGATCTTCTTCATTGTATATAACAAGGGAAAGATAAACCATGATCAAAGACAGGGATGAAAATTGTGCCACTCATCAGATCTTGCTGAACTGCATCTCCCAGCATTCCTCACTACTGGTTATCCTGACTAGGGGTGATGAGACTTGCAGTTCATCACATCTAGAGGGCTGCACTCTCCCCATTCCTCAGAGGCAGAAGCCATGTTTGATTTTTTTCTGTCAGTTTTTATATCAGAAGATGCTGCAACAGAACCAAACTGCTCTTTAAAGTTTCCTGAATTAAAAAAAAAAGTTTTGAAAATGATTAGCTTTCCAAAAGAAGAAAAAAGAAACTATGCTAATCCTAATTTTCAGCACTATACTACAGAAGGAGAATAATTCTGGAAATAAGAAAGTGGAGATGAACTTCTCTACTTTGGAAATTCCTGAAGAATTCTGATCGAAGGCAAGCCCCATCCCAAATTTCACCCCAGCTTATAATAGCTCATTATCACTTCCTCCATATACTGGTTTATTTCCTCAACCCTAACCAAATTCCCTACATTTTCACAAACTCATCAAACTGTAGGGAATGGAGAGAAAATAGAAGCTACGGTAAGAATAACATTATTTACTATACCACAGTTAGGATGCAGACATTTTCTAAACAGTTTGGGTGAATTCAGATGGGGTAAATGTAATAGTGTTAGCCTAAACATCCTAAAGGCACCAGATCCTGTCTGATTTTGGAAGCTAAGCAGGGTCAGCTCTGGTTACTACTTGAATGGAAGACCACCAACAAATGTCAGGTGCTGTAGGCTATATTTCAGAGGAAGGAATTTGCAAACCAGCTCTAAGTATTCCTTGCTTAAGAAAACGCTAAAGAAATTCATGGGGTTACCATAAGTCAACAGGCAACTTGAAAGCACATACCCATACACACACACACACACACACACACGCAGGTAACGGTAACTGTACCTGTTAGTATATTGCTGTTCCTGCATTTAGAGTCCCTATACAATGGTGCACTTGCACATCCAAAGTAATCTGTAACCATTCCCACTCAATTACCTCATTGCCAACACCTTATCCTTATAGCAATAAAGGCAACAGTTAATGGTATTGCAGTAATTTGAGAGGAGTGTGTATTTTACTACACTGTGAATATATGCTGCTTTTGACACATAGCACCCCATATTGGTGAGATTCTGGTCTCATTAACAAAGTGTTTCTGTGCAGTCAAAGTACCAGTTAAGTTTATCAGACAGGTATGCAAAGGAAGTTTTTATTCTAAATAAGAAGGATTACATCAAGCTGTTTAGAGCGTTCTCCATGTCAAAATGTCATTAAAGCTTCATAATATCATGATCATTTGGATGGAAGGTGCATGCAACATAAACAGTGCCACATCCACAGGGCCATCACATAGGATTATGCACACTCATAACCACTCCTGCTATGAGAGGATCAAAACAACTGAAAGAGTGTATGAAAGCTTACAGGTCATAAACCATGGGAAAAAAGAGAACTTTTCTGAGAAGTAATGGGAATAGCTAGCTCAATTTCACAGTACTGTTAGAATGACTACTAGAAACAGTTTTTGATAGTGAGGGCGGGATGTAAGGGGAGTGGGGACGGAGGGAAAGAGGGGGAGGGAGGGAGAGATGGGGGGATTAGCAGACTCTTAATACAGAACCAACAAGTGCCAGTCTGCTTCTACTTGATCTTTTGCACCACAATAAAAATATTCTGCACCTTCACAGTGTTGAATATCATGTTATATCAAGTGGTAACAATGCCAATTAAATCCATTTTAATTCCAGTTTATAACACAAACAAATGGGGGAGGGATCACTTTTTTGCAAGGCACTGTAGCTGGAACATTTGTAACTGTGTGAAGTATATGCCTTCTGTATGGATTCATCCTATAACCTAAATCCAGTGTAAGCATTGTGGTGGTATTAGGGTTTTTGGCCCTTCCCCTTATGTACTTCTCTGACTCTGAAAACATGCTTTGGGAAGCTTTCCAGCCCACTGGAACAGGTTTGAAAGGCTACAACAAAAAAGGGAAGATGACATACACATGCAGATCCTACAACAGAAAAACTTGCACCATCTTGCAGAACTTTAAGCCTTCCTCTCACCTGCCATATCAGGATCAAGCAAATTGCCTCTGGCTATACAAATAGCATTAATAGGTTCCAGCAACAAAGCGAACGCATTACATCCATGGTCGCATCCCCTGCCTGCAAGCATCTAAAAACAGTCGAACTGCCTTCAGACAGGAAATAGCCCCCCACCCAACCTGGTCCTAATATTCCTAGACAACCTTGCAGGACCTTGCTGACAGGCCAATGAAACATCACCAAAATCCAAAGCTAAAAGCTATACTTGTGAATAACTTTATTTTCTAAGACTTCACAAAACTGTCAGACTTTTTATCCCAAAATTGATTATTACCATACTAGAATATCAATGCTGGAAATTTCCCATTCGTGCGTACACACATACACCCTTACTTTTTTTATAAGACCTTTTAGAAAAACCATGATTTCATAATGTATTTGTACCTTTGTTTCCCTTTCTCAGAAACAAAACCCTTTATTCTTACCTCATTTCACTGAAGTCACTTAGCTATCAGTCAAGTTGTTTTTCCAATGTAAACAGTAACTTTCTCAATTGTCTTTAAATAAACTGAAAAATATGTTGTGAGTGACTTGTTGGGGATGATAGGAGTTTCAGCCCCACGGAAACGCAGTGGAAAAACCAGAGTTCAGCGAGCCAATAGCAGCAGCCTTGTTCCCCAGTAAGGATACTCACACACGGAGGAGTTTCTTCCAAAACAGGAGGCACTTTATCTTGCAGCAAACTTCCGTTATATACAAAACATAGGACAGACGGACAAAAGCTTGCGCCACGCACCAGGTTTGGTCAACAGACAAATACATACTGGCGTTGCTTTGTTATATACATATCTACAACCAATCAGGTAGAGGTTTGCACACCTCCCTTTACCATCTGCACATGACCCCAGTGTCTTATGCAACCTTCCAACTACCCACAGCTGGAGCATGATGCAACATCAGTGGGCTGATCATTTTCCCAGGGTTCCCTGCCTGGAATCCCTGACATGACTCCTGTTCATTTTCCTGACAAGCTTATACTGTAACAAGTCAAATCAGAAACTAAACTTGAATTCAAAATAGATTTATTTCTTACTATATTATTGTTACCCTTGAGTACTTTTAATACATGTTTTGGAGAATAAAACAAGGAGACATAGGGTGCTATAACGTATGGTCTCCAGTGTCTCGTCTCCAGTATCCCAGTTTTGATCACAAACCTGTTACATTTTACAGAACTCTTCACCTTCTTGTCTAAGATTTGTCCTTTAAAGCTTTCCAGAGAGGCCTCACTTTTTTCAGTTTATTTTTCCATCAACTAATATCCTTATTTACCCTTGGCGGGTCAGGGGGAGATGTTTTCAGAAATATTTAATGACTTTTTGTGCCAGTTTTCATAAGTTAAACACATTGCCTCACTTTAACTAAATCACCAAACAAATACTTACGGATCCTAATAGTATCATGATGATAATAATGCTAAGGTAAATGTCCAGAGGGTAGAATACATATGCCATAATGATAAGTAAAGGTATTACAGAGGAGCTATGACGACCAGAATTTCTAAAGTTACTTCTTTCACAAATCATGTCTCCACATATAAACATTCCAGGCCCTGAGATCATCTGGAGAGGCCCTTCTCTCAGTCTCACCATCATAGAAACATAGAACCTTTGAGTTAGAAGGGACCACAAGGGTCAGCTAGCCCAACTCCTACCATGAAGGAATAGACAACTAGAGAACTCTTGAAAGATGCCCATCCAACTTCTGTTTAAAGATCTCCAAAGAAAGACAGCCCACAGGAGTGCTTGGAGGCAATCCATGCCACTGTTGAACAGCTCTTACAGTAAAGTTCTTTCTAATGTTTAGGTGGAAACTCTTTTCTTGTAATTTAAATCCACTGTTTCATGGAGTCAGAATGCCATCTCAATGACTTTTTGTCATTCCACACCCTACCTCTTCATGAAGTTGTCCTGCGAGGATCACGGCAGCAGCTCTGCCAGGAGGGGAGTGTGATGGGAGCGCTCCCCTCTGCATTAGCTGGCTCCCTACAGAAGGGAGCGCAATGGCCAGCCAAGACTCTTCCTTCCACAGTGCAACCAGGTACTTTTCCACGCTGTGCTGGGGCAGGAGGCACAACCATCATGCTTCTGCAGCTTCCGCAAGACAGGTAAGTGCAAGATAGTGGTGCAAATCATGGGTCATTGACAGGGAAAACCCATCAATGATTTAATCTGTGATCATGCCACCTGAGGATGGGAGAAGGACAAGACCATGATGATGTCACGCAGAAGCATCGTCACAGTCTTGTCCTTCTCCTGTCCCCACTGCAGGATGGGAGGGTGCTGCGGAAAGGGCCTTAGACTCTGACTCTAATTCCTCTATTTTGACTCCTTCATAAATTATAAATGTGAATTAATTAGTAATAACAAATACTGTAGTGAAATGGTAGCACATGGCATTGCATTGCCATGTGAACCATCAGGCTATTTAGACTGATAGAATATCAAATACATTTATTTCATTAAGTATATGTATAAAATGACATATTTGTATATACATAATTGTTATAATACTATATGTTTTTATTTTGAAGCAAGTGTCAGAGACAGTACATTTCTACTGACTCCAATTCTGACTCTGGTTCCATCCAAAATTGCTTCTGACACAAACCCCACAACTCTTGACTCCAGAACCCTGGTTCTAGTCTCTGGAGCAGCAAAAAACAAACAAACAAACAAAAAACTTGCTCAATGTTATACTTTGCATCCCTTCAGATATTTAAAAACAGCTATCACCTTTCAAATTTCACTTTTCCAAGCTAAATACACTCAGTTCTCTAAGTCCCTCATAAGGCTTGGTTTCCAGACCTCTAAGCATCTTGGTCACCTAGCTTTTTGATAACCTTCTTGAACTGTGGTATCCAAAACTGGACTCAGTATTCCAGGTGAGGTCTGACCACAGTAGAGGGGCATCACCGCTTCCTTTGATCTGGTCACTATGTTCTGCCAAAGCAGATCAGCGCCTCACCCTGTTGTCTAGCTTGTGGTCTACCATCTTCACAGAATGTTGATGGGGATACAAGATATGGAACTTTTCTATGGCTGCTGCTAAGTGCTGTAACTCCATTTCTGGGCAGGCGACAATGTCCCTCTCCTTACAGCCTTTCCACTGGCAAGCAAATTCTTTTTTTTCCTTTTTTCTTCTTTCTTCAATTTCAGTGGGTTTTGGAGAACTGAATATTATAAGAGCTTTTAATCTAGTATTCCACTGTTATTAATTTTATTGTTTTTAAATGGCTTTTTATAATTTTTAACTGAACACTTTAAATTGTGTTTAAAGTTGTTTTTTAGTTGATAATCTAAATCTATCTCAATGTTGATTGTTTATATGTTTTTAAGTATTTTAATCTGTAAGCCACCAAAAGTCCTAGTTCTGGGGGAAAGGCAGGGTATAAATAAAGTTCTTTATCGTCATCATCAATTACACTTATAACTTGAAGGCATGAAGAATAAATAATTAATGTTACATCTGAATTTTAAAAAATTAACTCTTTATTTTCCTAGCTTCCAAAACTAACTAAAACAATTACTATTATTTGGGGAGTTGAGAAGAAGAAAGATAAAGAAACCTATCTGTTTACAAATGGCAAAATATTAAGTAAAGGCAAGGGGAGTGGGAACACTGTGAGAAAGCTTTTAATTCTTGATCACTCACTCACCATACCTACCTTATCAAAAATTCAACATTCCATTCACAATTTATTTTCTATCCTATGGATTTCTCCTTCAGTATCACACATAGGAAAAGATAACTCAGCATGAATAAAGTAAACTGTGAGCCTGTAATGTATTATTTTCAACTATGATCATTGCTGCAATATAGGAAGAAGGGTTATGTCAAATGTTTCTGCAGTTCTACTTTGGGTATAAATCCTGGCACTTCAAAGAATGTGATGAGTACCCCCATCACACACAGAAACTGATCCATGTATTATGTTCTATTCTCCAGCCAGATTTTTTTTTCTTAACACTGACTTTCAGACAGTATGTGCAGTACTTTTCTACCCCTCTCATGCCTAGTCTCACTGCTATGAGATGATCCACATAATAAACTAGCCTCAGTTCCCACGCTAAACTTCAGTATCACAAAAGCTGACTGTATTCACAAGTCACAAGTATGTCATGATCCAAGCACAGTTCTCTAGCATGGCCAAAAGATAAGAAGCTTCTCCTTACATTTTTATTAACTGCAGTGTATTGTTATATCTGAACCCTAATAACTGTGATTAATCAAGATCACTGGTTGATTAAAATAAACCAGCTTCAGCAACATCTATGGCTTCAAACTATGCAAGTACAAACAAACTATAGTTAAAATTAACTACAGCCTTTAATTCAGACTATATGGCAATCTGTAGTTAATGAAAATTGAAAATAAATGCTTTCTAACTTCTTGTAGCTGCACTTGAGGAGGAAATAATCTCCTGTGGTTTACTCCTGTCATAATAAAACATGATTTACTGTAGAGTATTACAGAGGAAGGAAGTAGCAAAACCACCTTTGAGGGTTCCTTGCCTAAGAAAACCTTATGAAATTCAAGGGGTCACCATAAGAGGCAATTTGAAGGTAGGCACACATGTGCGTGCTCACATACATACAAGCGCATGTGCACACACACACGCACGCGCACACACACGCACACACACACACACACATACACAGAGGCATAGCCTTATGACAAGCCTGCAGTGTAGTCTACTATTAGATTATTCTGAAAAGGGCCAAGGGTTGTTTAATTTTTTAATCCCAAGTCCCCCCGGTACTAAACTCCATTAGAAAACAGCAAAAATCAATCTACTCAGACTGTCCCATCAAGTATGGTCTGAGACCCACAGGAGCGCTCAGGTGTACACTGAAGTCCTGTACTCCATTACCTACACACAGCTGTGTTTTGTTCATAAACATTTGAGTATATAGCAGTTTTTTTACATGAAAGACTACCGTCTATTTCCAAGTTGACATCAGCTACTAAATCAAAGTTATATTTAAGTCTTGTTTTCTATGAACAGTTCTCACACCCAACTTTTGGAAGGAAATAAAAAAGCCAAAGGAACCAAAGAGTTCCATTTCCCAGCAATCATGAGTTACTGTAGCATTCCTTTTCTCTATAAACTGGCTTTTTTATTTCATTTTTGTTTGTTTGTTTGTTTTGATGCAGCTTTGAACAATCCTAACGGAATGAGACAATATAAAAATATTTTTTAAAATGCCAACTCTACTTCCATCGACGTGACTTGTTCCTGGAAGTAAACAGGTCTCTATTGGGTCATTTTGTGAGCAGGGTTTATTTTTTACTTTAATTTACACATTTATAATGTATCTGTCACAACAGCAAAGTTCAGCAAGACAAAAATCTTAATTAATGTTTCACTGGTGTAAAATGGGTTTGCCACTCTTCACCTATTTTTTAATGAAGATCCCATATAGCTGAAATACAGTTGAAATATAATCAACACGACTGTGAAACAGAGCTGGGAAACCCATGATCCCTAAGGTGTTGACAGACTGCCCTTTCCTTCATCACTTACAATCAGCTACACTAGCTAGGGCTTATGGGAGTTGCAGTCCACCAACATCTGCAGGGCAATACAGTTCCCACCCCTCCTGTAAAATAACCCACACTCTTGAGTATGGATTTCATATTCAACACTTAAACATCTAGTAAATGAACCAATTTGTTTACACAACCCTGCAACTTTTTACAGTTTTTCCATAAAGAACTTACTACATCCATCCCTTTTATTTTGTTTTAGAGTATTTGAATGAGGTCCATAACCACAAGCAAGTTGAACAAGCTTTTTTCTGATGGAAGTGGCCTCATATAAAATTCACCACCACTGGTGAAATATTTGGAACAATATTTGCAGATTTAAAATACTATAAAGACCTTCACCAAAAGAATTTCCTGTGCCTTGTGTCATTCAAGGATCTCATCATATCTACTGGAAAAGGATGTGCTACTTTCTGTTTAAATACTATAAATACTGTGGCTGGGATTCAAAGGCACATATGGGGAGGGAGGCTTTTTAGCATCTCCTTTTAATGGCAGCCCTCATTAAAGCCACCCAAAGGTCAGGGAACCCTCCAGAGCAGCATTCCATTATGCTCAATAGGCTGCCAGGAAGGGGGGAAAATGGTACCCCCCTCCCTCAGAAGCCAGGCACACGTCCCAGACTTCTCTGGAATCAGGCCATTGAGAATGCAATCCACACCAATTTAGGAAACAATACACTAATGTTATACATGTCTTTCTTCCATCTTCAATGAGATTACATCAGAGTAAGTGATCAGTGAATCACCACAGAGCTGTCCCTTTATGTAAGCCATGAAATTAACTGGCTTCATTCCTTGACAGAGGGATTTTTAGAAAGCAATCCCTATAAATGATCTTGTATTATGCTTTTTCTTTTTTGTGAGACATTCTAGTAAAACAATTTTAACAGATGTCTAAGCAATCACATCTAAAGGAAGTACCCATTTAAATGTACCACAGAAAATCAGGATCTTTTTTTCCCCCGCACTGTGGCAATATTATTTCTCATTAATCCTCTTTTTTTTACCTCCTTAATAACACTTTAACAACAACACTTTTTTACCTCCTTAACACTTTACTTCCTTTCTCTTTGATGTACCTGAGTACACCTACTTGAGGTACCCAGGGTATCCAAGATCAGTTGCACAGGAACATTTGGACAAGTGACTTACAAGTATATCCAGAGACTGTGCTTTGGTAAAATATCCTACACATAATATCCTCCTCATCTTCAACAGTGGGAGGGGGCACTGCTCCAGCATTTAAACGTGGAACAAAAAAGCTATGGGAATCCACTGGAGAGTGGAGATCAAGGAGTTCTTAAGTGGCTACTTCTCCCTCCTCTAGTGTGAAGTAAATCACTGTGCAATTTAAATAGCAGAGTACTTTATCTATCTATACTTACTGTGATACTTGTCTTCTATTATGCTGGAATAATAATATATAACTTCCATAGCCAATACAACTGAACGAAGTATTACCACCTTGCTCCAATGTTTCTTCTCCAGGAGCCTCAGAAATATTTCTGTTTGATAAGGCTCAGGTGTACATGTTGTTTTAAGTCAAGGCAACCAAACTCTTTTTTTTTTCCTACAATGTCAATAGCTTCTCGATTTAACTTTATATTTTCAAATTTTCCTGCCAGAAACTAAGATATATTTAGATGTCTTACTTTGCTGCTGTATTCCTAATATTTGGAGGCTTTATAATTGTCTTAACAGAACAGTATTCCGTATATTTTCTAACTTCATTAATATTTCAAACACAACACATCTACGAACTGTTATATACATGATTTATGTCATGTACATAAATTGATAAAGTCTAAGTTTAATAAGAAAATATTTCCTATAATTCCATTTTTACCATTTTTTAAAAAAAGATTTCCCCTCCTAACAATTCCCTCTCCAGCTTACCCTAACAAATTCAAAATTCTTTCAAATTTTACATCTCTAAAGAACCTTCAGCACATAGCCTTTGTCTAGCCCTGCACATTATCCTAAATTGGATTGGGAGGGAGAACTGAAGCACTGACACACACAAAAAACTATCATGGCCTCGACAGGCCCTCAAACACAGTTGCAACTCTAGAGGCAGTAGTCCAACATAACCCAACAGACTTTCTCTAAAAAGAATTACAATGCAGAGCTGAGTAGATTTTCAGTTCATAAACCAGCTTTCATCCTCTGGAAGAAAGCCCCAACAGAAATGTCATCCAAAGAAGAGGGGAGGGCACCATTCCTTTCGTGCTAAGCTATGAAGCATGCAGCACTATCATCTAATGATATGACAACTACGCCATCTCTGTTGCAAGTCACTCTTAGGTTTGCAGTGCAGAAGAAGTAGAGTTAAAGGAGTTTCTAACATGTGATCCACTAGCCATTTTCTCTTTAAACTCCTCACCAACACACATACATCTCTGCACAGTAGGCACGTGTGTAGAATAATGGCAAACCTACTAGATGGCAGAGGAAAGTTCCAGGGCAAACTAGTGGACAAAGACTTTTTGCCACTACCCTACCTATGGCAAATTGCTCCCTCCTAAACATATTTTGCAACAGAGGAATCATCAGGTTAATGTTACACATCGTTGTATTGCAGCAAGCAGTTTGGATTTGAGGCATCTGAATTTTATTTGAACAGAATACAGAATATTCTTCTGGATAAACAGAACAGCGGCCTAGTTCTGAAGTCAAAGAACCAACTGGAAAGATATTGCAGGCTCACCGCTTCCAAAGGAGTAAATTCTTGTATGTATCCATGTATGTATGTATATGCCTGTATATATGTGTACACACACACACACACACACACACAAGTTTCACTGATTTCAATGGGTCTACTTCAGTTGGGACTAAAATTGGATTTTGCCCATAACATTTTTGCAGCTGTGGATATATGATCCAAATGTGTAACGTAAACACTTAATCTACTGTTGCTCATCAGTCTAGTTAAATTTTCTATATAACTGACACTTCAATTGTGTAATAAATGTGACAATATCACAGCAGGCATAAGATCCACTACCGCTACACTATGCAATTGGTGATAACAATGAAACCGGTGATTAGAATACCACACAAATGTTTGGCTCTTCTTGCTACATAGACATCTATAATATTCATCATGACCATGACTTAAAGAATGACATAAAATGCAAGACTGTGTTTCTGTAACACAGTCATTAAAATCTCTATATTTGACACACATATTCCTCTGTTTTTGAAAAAGATTACCAACTATGACTCACTCCAGCCTTTAATAAAACAGCAATCTAAAGAAAAGAGGGGCCACAGCTCGGTTGCAGAGCTTATGTTTCACATGCAAAAGATTCCAGTTTCAATTCCTGATATCTGTAGGTAAGTCTCGGAAAGCTTACTCTTCCAAATCCTACTGGTACGGACAATATACAGCTATTTTATTATTTTATTTCACTTATTTATTTAAATTATTTAAATCCCTGTTTTCCTCCCGGTATAAGATCCGAAATAGTTTACTGTATAAACAGACCAATTATTTGATTTGGTTTAAGACCATTTCCTATGTCCTAGAACAACTTTTTGTAAGAAATGAAAACTCCAGAATAGCTTTGCATGGTGTTACTTTCTCCTTCTATAGCCATTTCCTCATGAGACTCTTATAGCGCAATGATTCCACTTTCAACATTCTATGGAATCCCGGGGTTTGCAATTTCGGGAGGGGTAGCCCGTCCCGAAACTGCAAACCCCAGGATTCCATAGGATGTTGAAAGTGGAATCATTGCGCTATAAGAGTCTTGTGAGGAAATGGCCCATGTACTATATTTCTGTACTTGTAGCATTGTTGTTGTAGTTATGTGCCTTGAAGTCACTTCCGACTTGAAGCAATCCTAAAGAGAACCTATCATGGGATTTTCTCAGGCTAAGTGTATGTGACATGCCCAAGGTCACCCAGTGGGTCTCCATGGCTGACCAGGGAATGGAACCCTTCTCTCTAGGGTTGTATTCCATTGCTCAAACTACTACACTACGTTGGGTCTCACATACAGTATACATGAAGGCATATACATATTTCCCTTTTTAAATGACCAATGCTTCAGCAATAGGATTTCCACATTAATTTTTTATCACCAAATTACAATCACACAGTTTATCACTACTTTGCCAATTATTTCATGTAGTTTCAGCCAATGAAAAGGTAGTCTTCCTGCAAAAGACTTACAAATGTTGCACGAACATATGATCCACTGGACAGAAAAAAAAACCTAGAATTAGGAAAAATAAATTTCAAATAATCAACTCTTCTTTTCCACATGACATATTTCCAAATAGTATGCTTATCTTTATGAACAAAGAAAGAAGACTGCCACCCACTGAGTCACTGCATTTGTTGGCAAGATGTAGATTTACAGTGCTTAAAATGTTCTCAATTGACATTGAACTTTCAACAGACTACATTCCTCACATTTTTACTGCATTACGTTTCCTGAAATTTGCATGGTTATGATACACAAAGAATGCATATATAACTGTTTGTCTTTTCGGCTTTGAAGTTTAATTCATACTGCCAACACTATGCTAGAATCAGTTACATCCTCCAACCAACTTCATGCTCCCCTTGCTGAAAATATAACAGTTACTGTTAAATAGAGATGTTCTCTATTTCACCCATCTCTCCAACTTGTTAACATCATTTTGAAGCATGCCCTCTATTCCTGTTAGGTCAGCTTCACGCTCTTGCTGCCATGTTCATAGGTTGCGGAGCTAGGATTGGAGTTTGGATGTGATATTGTTAACATTCTCTATGGTACTGGTTCGTACCATTTACATCAGTCTCAATTTACATCATGAGTCCAGGACCACCAACAGAAATGAAGACTCATCAGTAAATCAGAGCAACAAAGTTGCTTGCTGCTTTCACCACATATTCTTGTTTTTCAAAAAAATCAGACAACACTGGAAATGTATGTTGCTAAGCAACAGAAGCATGCCAGAATTATTTTTAAAAATGTGACCAAACACTATGGAAACGATGGCCAAGGCAAGACCCTAAAAAAAACAAAAAACCTACTTTCCTTAAAAACTCAACTTTCAAGATGATTCAAGGTTCTCTGGGAACTGTTGGTTTGGCCCAAAGAAACAGAATGTCCCATCAAACTACTTGTTCATATGCACCAATCCATTAAATGTTCATAACCATTAGCAGTGTGGTATTAAATAATTTCTAGAAGATTGTGAAATTTTCAGAGGAAATAACAAAAACTTCACTGAGATAAACTAAATACTTCTATCCTGCTTATAGAATTGGTTAGGTAAAATATTTTGCATTGCACAGTTATTCAGCACAAAAGAACATTATACTATTTCTTTTTGTTCACAGTATGAAAATAAAGCTAGGAAGCAAAATAGAAGTAGCAATGGAAACGGCAAAGAATGTACTACTTACATAAAGTACTTACATAGAGTAACTTAACTTACTCTAACTTACATAGAGTAATCTTTTTATGGTTGAAATGTCTATTGTGTTTTTGCCAGAAACATGGCAATTGTTGGGCGCCTTCAAAGCAATGCTAGCAATCCTAAGGTGAACTTATCATGGGATTTTCCAGGGGCTGAGAAAATGTGACATGCCCAAAGCCATCAAATGGATTTCCATGGCCAAACAGGGACTAGAACCCTGGTCAAACCACTAGGTTCTGCCAATGTATGTGGAAGGTGGGTGGGAATTCTTTCACAGGAACACTTCGGTTCAAACTCCTTTTCCTCTTTACTTTATCCGGAAACTTAAGCTTGGCTAAACTGGGCTAGTCAAATTATAGTTTCACACACTTGCTTAACAAAGTGGGATCTGTTGATCCAAACCTTCAGTCATCCTCTAATCCTTTCTTAAATTTTTTTATTAATTTTTTAAAAAAAGTATACATAAACACAAAAAACACAAACACAAATCAAAACAACACATATCAATAAAAAAAGAAAAAAGAAAAAGGACTAATTAACTGAACTAACGAACTACACGCATCTCTACAATTATTCAACACAGATCAAAACATATTTAAACTAAACAAACACAAATAACTAAACTAAACCAAACCAAAGAAAAAACTACAAATTATTAAAAATGGTTCCTGCTCTTGTTGCGGACAGCTCCCACCTAGATAAGTGTACTTAAAGTCATTGCTCAAAATTACTGTTAAATTTGTTGCTCATTATTACTCTTTTACTGTCTGAAATTCTACATTTCTTAAATTTCGATGTTATAATATACATCAACGTTATTAGTCAGCACAAAATATTTCTATTTAATTCTAAACACTGTTGATCAACCTTCAACAAATCCATTACCTCTTTTAAACATACTATATTAGAATAGCAACAACCTATAATTCTATTTAATTTTCAAAATGTCTTTCTCGTGATAACTATAACATTAAAAGTTGAAAGGAACAGTAGTACGCAAGTTCAAAACCCTAAAATCATAAATTCATCCTCATTTTCCCTTAAGTAATCTATTTAAAGTCTCCATTCCAAGATAAACCCCTCATCAGAATTTCACTTTAATTCAGCTGACGATTCATCCATCTCCATAACTGTCATCAATCTATTAAGCCATTCAGCCATTATTGGAGTCATCCCCTAATCCTAACAAAACCATACTAGGCAGCCCTACTGAACCGGCTATACAAACTTCAAAAACAATCTATATTATGGCTAAATCCTACTGTTGTTAGTCTTGAAAGTAGAAGAGCCACTGAATCAATGGAATTTATCTACTTTTTTTTACAACTCCCAGAATCCAACAGTCACTATGGTCAGCGGCTGTGCTGGCTAGGAGAGTCTATAAACCATGTCCCAGTGGCTGTGCTGGCTAGGAGAGTCTATAAACCACTTTTCTGTTAAGCACAAGCCTTCTTCCCAACTTTGACAGTAGAACATATTGCCTGCCTAGGTACCTACTTTCACCTCTTGGAAGCATCATGTTCTACTCAGATTCCCAACAAAATAAGGACAGATTCTCTTCTTTAAACCCTCTCTACCTTATCTAATTCCCAGTGTGATCTTCCCCTTCCTTCCTCTTTGTCCAAGGCTGAAACAAGTCATACTACACAATCAGACTGTTCGTCCCACAACTTCCCTCTTTTGAAAAAGGAAACCAGTCACCGTCACCACATTTACTGCTAATCGTTATAAAACATTGTTTTTGGAAAAGCTCTGATGTCATCTTCATTGCCTTGTAATGTACCATATAAGAAGGTTCCTCTACTTCCAGACTAAAATGTGCTTGGTTGCTTGTGTTTTCAATAAAGTGTGCTAGATTTGCTCAAGCTTTACATGATATACAGAAGCCTGCCTTGCAGCAGTATCATTTATTTTTATTCCTTTCTTTAATTTGTCCACCTCCTAACTTTTTGCCATGCCAAATTCCCCCAGTCATTCACACGTACAAAGTGTTTATTCCCTAAACAGAAAGTAGTCTCCACTTGAGTTTTAGAGGCACATATCCTCAACAATTATGGCAACACCATCTCCAGCTTGTTTTCTGATCCTCTTCATTCATTTATTCAAACCTACAGAGATCCCCTTAATGAAACAGGACATGATTCATTCCAAGTTCAGCACCTGACACACTGATTTTAATGAAAGGCAATTGAGAATGTAAACATATTTCATTTCCAAATATATTTCATCGAAATCGCTGAGACTTACATGTCCTTAACCTCAGCAAAAGTATATGTAGAATTGGCCCTCCAGATTGGCAGATTCTGTATCCACAGATTCAACCATTAAAATTCAAAAAGCAAACTTTGATTTTGCCATTTTATATAAGGAACACCATTTTACTACATCATTGGACATAATGGGACTTGAACATCCACAAATTTTGGCATCCACAGGGGCTCCTGAAACCAAACACTAGCAAATACTGAAGCTCACTGTATGCAGCAGGGAAACCTGACGACCTAGTGTCACGAGGAAAACATTAATATTCTTTCTTAAAACATCCTCGCTGCCCTCAACAGAGAAGCTTTTGTGCTGTTTTTGTCTGTTTTCTTGAGGACTTTTGAAGTGTTTAATATTGTTTGGCCTCATGCTCAGCTGTCTGTGTTTGGGTTAAAATGTTTTTGTTGTTAATTGCCATCAAGTCAACTTCAACTTATGAAGACCCTATAAATCTCCATATCACTTTGTTATCAACAGCCCTGCTCAAATCTTGCAAATTCAGGGCCACAGCTTCCTTGGTTCACTCTACCCATCCGCACAGCAGTCTTTCTCTTTTTCTACTGCCTCCCACCTTTGCTGCTGTTGTGTGCTTACAAGTCATTTCCAACTCATGGTGACTCTAAGGTGAACCTTTCACAGTGTTTTCCTGGCAAAATTTGTTCAGAGGAGGTTTGCCATGCCTTCCTCTGAGGCTTGTCCAGGGTCACCAATGGGGTTTCATGGCTAAGCAAGGATTTGGACCCTGGTTTCCCAGTGTCCATAGTGGTGCTTTTTTTTAAAAAAAATTGTTTTTTAATTTTTTTAAAAAATATATCCAAAGTACAAGAGTCTCAGTTTAGTCATCTTGACTTCCAGGGAGAGTTCAGACTTGATTTGCTTGAATATCTATTGATTTCATCTTTTTAGCAATCTGCAGTATCCACAGAACTCTACTTCAGCATCCTATTTCAAACGAATTGATTTTCTTTGTATCAACTTTCTTCACTGTCCAATTTTCACAACCACACGCAGAAATTGGAAATATGATAGCACAGACAATTCTGACTGTAGTATTCAACTATATATCTTTACACTTCACGATTCTGTCTAGTTCCTTCATAGCTGCCATCCCAAATCCTAGAGATACACAAGTTAAAACGTATAGACCCAAAATAAAAATATAGTTTTACGTCACCACATTTTGTGACTTATACTGCCATCTCAGTATTATGATTTCAACTACATACAAAGTCTGTCTAAATTCCAAAAGGTTCAGTGGGATTTAAGCAAGCTACCCATGTGCAGAACTGAAGTCTTATACCTGAATCTGTCGCAAACAGTTTCAATGAACAATGGAAACAGCAGAACAGTTTTAAACCACTAGTGAAGCAAACCATGTTTTCAAGATATTTGTAGAACGGACTTCTTCAGATATTTTAAAACTTGTATTCCAATGCTGTGAAAGTTCCTACCATGATTTAATATTTTAAGTAAAAACTGCAACGCTGTGCGGGAACTGATGAAGGGTCAAATTCCATATAAAAACTCCTTCTGAGGCCTTCCCTGTGCTTTCGGATGAGTACATCACAATTGTTACAGTCAAAAGATAAACTAATAAAGCCAGAGTACTTTTACAAACAAGTCTTTATCCCCAAAAAAGGCTTTACAATAAAACATCAACTGGCTAGACACAAGAGGACTGAAGAAGACAAATTTCAAATTGTTTTTCAGTAAAGATATACCAACTTCAGGAGCCAGAGTGGTATAGTGGTTGAAATGTTGGAATCTGGAGACCAGGGTCTGAATCCCCACTCAGCCATGGAAACCCAATGGGTGATCTCCTGGCTTCAGAGGGAGGCAAAGGCAACCCCCCCCCACCCCCATACAGATATTGTGAGAAAACCCTGGGGTAGGTTTGCCTTAGGGTCACCGTAAATTGGAAATTATTTAAAGGTATACAATGCTGGCTTCACAGCACCTATCAACCTGAATTCCTAGCATGCAGTGGCAAATGCATACTTTATATACTGCTAATTATATGAAAAAAAATCTAAACTTGGAAGTTGCTACAAAAAATATTCTTGGTTGCAATCCTATACATGCTTACCCAAGTGTAAATCCCATTTAATTTACTGTGACTTGTCTTCTAGCCAGGCTGCACTATTTATTACTTGATTTGCATACTGCATTTAAGGGAACAATTACCTTTCAAGATGGCACACATGATTTCATAAAATGCAAAGAAATACTCATAAAACATAACAAAATGCTCATCTGATTAAAACCATATTGCACCTACTTATGACTGAGCAACAGTCAATAACAATTATAAAAACAGCAATTAATGCAGAGATTGAAATCAATTTTTTTACATCATTTCTTGAATGTTTCCAAGAATGCTCCTTTCATATTTCCCAAGCGAAAAGTTTTTTAATAGTGGAACCGCTATTAAAAAGGTCCTGTTCCTGGTATCCATCAGCCCAGTATAGACAGGCCAGAAGTACCTTAGTAGCTGGTATCAAAGCCTGTGAGAGTCTGCTTGGTTCCACACAGGTACTATCTACTTATTTCACCTCTGTTTAGAAAGTCTGGAACTTAACTAGGAAATACAAATTCTTGGCAAGAGTGCCTGCAGCTATTTAAATTTGTTAAAAAAAAATAAGAGGGGCTAAGAAATTGGAAGATGAACTTGAGCAGCAGGTGAACTAAAAAAAATCCAAGAACCACTGCAAAAGTAGACAGTACTGGGCTAAATGGACAAATAATATAGTAGAAGAAAAACATACATCAAAATGTTGGCATGTCCATGAACACACTAGAAGCATGTCTTTCTCTCTCAGCTTCAGCCCCACATTTTTTCCACTATACAGGCAGTAACAGAACTTTTTTAGAGAGTTTCTCTAAAGATAAGATGATGATAGATGTGAAGATCTTTGACTATTTTAAAGCTTTATGTAGAAGTATCATTCTTTCCTAGCCAGAAAGTGAAATGGATGGAGAGGGACCACAATTTAGAAGTGGAGCACATGCTATTCATATAGAAGTACCCAATTTCAATTCTTGGCATTTCCAGTCAAAAAGACTGAGCAACAGATGAACTAAAAAAAAATAATCCAAGAATTCTCAGAACCACTGCAAAAGTAGACAGTACTGGGCTAAATGGACAAATAGTACAGTAGAAGTCAGATTCCTATGTTCTGTGCTTTGATAGGCAACAGAATGTTGCTGCTGAAGAGCAAGTCTCACTATTTTAGTCCAAATTATAAAGCAACTATCCATGGTGCTGAATGCTATCCAAAAAGTAGATTCAACACTCTGGATAGCTCCTTAAAAGTTCAGAGTAAACCTTAGGGTGAATTCAGTTGCCCACTGACATGGAAGTCCCTATCTATCACCAGTCACAAGTTACAGCACTATTCTATAAATATCTAGAATAAAGTTCCATGAATAGAATTACAATGCGAGGCCTGACTCTTGTGCATGCTTCTTTGGGAAGGAATGCCACGCAACTCAAACACTGTTGTTGTCGCGAGCCTCCAAGTCATTTCTGACTTATGGTGACCCTAAAACAATCACAGAGCTTTCTTGGCAAGATGTGTTCAAATGAGGTTTGCCATTGCCATACTCCCTAGAAATACGTTTACTGTTGGACAAGAAGGAAAGGTGCCAAGAAGCTTGACAGTATTATGGTTCTGACTTATGTATAACCTTGTTGTGTAAACAGGAACTTTCCATTTGTGATTTCAAGTAGTTTTAACTGGCTCCTATCTTATAGATACAACATGCTTAAGCTTCAGTAAAGTGCAAAATTACTCTAATTATGCAAGTTAAAACTAGTTCAACAGGCATTAATGAGATTCTGTAAATAACTGTGAAGTGTCAAGAAAATTATGTAGTGGTTTTGCTTTAACTTTTATGTTAGAAGCTGAGCTATACTAACAGAGGCAGAAACTATAAATAAAAAATAACCTTCAAAGCAGACATGCAAATCAACTTACAAACAGCATAATTACAGTAGTTAGTAGTGGAAGTTTTTCTTCTCTTGAGGAGTTTTTATCTACTTTAAGCGCAATAAAGACCATCCAATACCACTAGTAGTAGACCTCATTATCAATCATCATCTGAGCAAAATCAAAGCTCAGTGAACTTGGAGCACACCACCATGATTCTAAGGATAGGAAATATTCCAGTTCTTGCACATTTTGGCCACAGTACATCCTTAAACCCCAGTTCTACTTGCCATACGAGAAACATTTTTGCACACAGATGTTATTTAAATTAACTCTCTCCACAGAAATCGCAGTATGACTGCTGCTTCTACTGTCTTGGGCAACAACAGGTTACAAAGTATACCAATAAATAGGGCCTATTATTTTGTCCAAAAAAAGGAAGCAAGGTGAATTCTAAACTTTCCAATTCATAAGACTACCTTGACAACTGCACTCCACAAACCACATCAGCCACAGTGCAAACTCTCTCACAGAAATAGTTAAAGAACTCCAGAAATTAGTAAAACTGCAGCAGAAAGCACATTTTGAGTTTGTTGGCTACTGTGAACACCTTAGGAAACCCAAAAGGTCCCATCCCACAAAGGAATCAGAGGATGAAGAAGGTAAGAGATATTTCTATTCTCATGCGAAACAGAGATGCCTTCCTTGGCTAAAGCACAAAGGTTAGTGCGATCAGTTTCCTTTGGATGCAGAGTTGAGTCTTCTGAGCCTTTTGATCACTGTCCTCAGGCCCTCTGCCATCATTCTTGTTGGAGAATGATCCCTGGGCTGCTCTTTGATCAGCAGCTCCAGCACTCTGCAGGTGCCATATGTCATCACATTAAGAATCAGCAACAATATGAGTTTCTCTGGATAACCGTAATAGCACAAGGAAGGCATAGTTTACCAGCTCATGTAATAGAAAGGGATTTTTTTTCTTTTTTATTCAATAAACACAGGCCAGGAGAGGGGGTTACTGCTTTCAGCTGATGTGTTCAAAGTGACCTGTTACTGAACATCATGTTTGGGTTTTTTTCCTGACTGCAACTCCCACCACCACCACCTCTTGTTTATGCCTGTTTGGCTAGTTTGTCTCTAGATGAAATCATGTCCTTCTGGCTAAAACATTTTCCCCCTTACATTAGCATTCACCACTGGAAAGCAGGGTGTTTAACAGCCTAAACTTAGGCAGCCTCCATTCACAGTGTGGTTTCATGTGGCATCTAGCATTTCTGTTTGCTAAGTATTCCTTTAAATGACTTCGTAATAGAAGATCAAGGGAGCGGGAAGGCCTTAAAATCTGAATAATGTCTATCATATGGAGTTCGGAGGCTAAGCAAATTACATACCCCAAAGCTGCCCTCTGTATGAAAGGAGCCTTTCTCCCTGGTCCGCTCAACCTCAGCCCAGGGGAACTTGCATTTGAGAGTTTTCTAAACATTTCAGTACACTTCAAAGCTTGAAAATTATTACTATTTCCTAGGCAAATTAGCCGGTTTCCAGCCTTATGTAAAATAAGAGTTCATTCTCCATGGACCCACAACAGACAGAGGCAAACCTGGGAGGAACATAAGGGGGGGGGGGTTAAAACAGCCATATTTTAATCCCCTCCCCAAAAAGCCTTCAGGAGAGGGAGCAGAAAGAGGAGGAAAAAAAATTAACCTATTCTCTATCTTTTGGCTTCTTAATTGGTGCCCTTTTACCTATCCTTCTTCAGTTAACGAGGTCGACAAGTTTCCCGGAGTGACCAAACACACCGTGAAGTTAGAGCTGCCAACTCTCATTCATTTTGGCTTCAACCTCCCAAAGGCTCACTCCGGCCAAGGGAGATCGCCCCCCCCCCGCCCGCCACCGCCCAGGACGCGAGTTTCAAACGCGCAATCTTTGCAAACAGGAGCGAAGGCTCGCCGTTCCCAGCAGGAACGCACAATCGCCCTTAAAAAAAAAAAAAAGTTATCGCCCAGGATTTCCGCGACAGCCCAGCTCTGAGGCTCTGCAAAAGCAGAATGCCAAATCGTGCCTCGGCCCAACCAGCGACTCGTCATCTCCCCAAGCATGTGTTACTGGCCGCAACTGCGAACCTTTCTAAATCTGTTTCTCTGTCGCCTCTTTCTTCTTATGCTGCGGGGAGTGGGGGAGGAGTGAATAAGATACACGCGTCCTCGCCTTACACGCAACGGCATGCATGCACCCGCGCACAAACCGGGGCAAAGGGGCGTCCTTACCGTTTTGCTCCTTGCCGTTGGCAAACTGGAACTTGCTGCTCAGGTTGGATTCGCCTCGCACCGCCTGCCTTTGGCTGACCAGGGCAGATGTCAGCAAGAAGAACCCGAAGAGGTGCATTTGGGCAGGCCGGGTAGGGTTGGGGCTTTCTCACGGACACGCACAACCGAGACACGCCAAGCGCTGGCCGAGGGCGAGATCACGTCCTCCTCCTCCTCCTCCCCGAGGCGCTCTTTTCACCACCGCCACCACCTCCGGCAACCCACAAAGGCTGCCCCGTCGGAGAGGAGAAAGCGGCGGCAGCAGCACTGAGCCTGCTCGGGCAGCGGCGGCGGCGGCGGCAGAGCAGAGGAGAGTAGTTTCCACATAATCCCATCCAAAACTTTTTTTTTCTCTCGCTCTCCCTCCCTGCTGTCTCTTTTTTTTTTTCCTTCGCTCCTGCGTCTCCAGGGTTTTCCCTCTCTCTCACTCTCTCTCCCCTCTAAGGTTTAAAGCGTAATCCCGAGCCGCAAATCAGCTTCCCCGAGATGCAGCAACCCCGAGTTGGGGAGGGGGCCGGCAGGAGAAACGGGGGCGCTGGGACTCGCGCAGTGGCTCCGAGGAGCACCTGTCAACTCTGGGAGGAAGAAAGCCGCCGACCAACCGAGGGGAAGCGGTGGGGGCTGCGGAGGGGAAGAAGAGCCCCCTCGGGGAGGGAAAGCCCACGCCGAATCCGCCTTCTCCCGGGGCGCTCTCCCGC
The DNA here is from genome assembly GCA_030412105.1 of Cyclura pinguis. NCBI lineage: Eukaryota > Metazoa > Chordata > Lepidosauria > Squamata > Iguanidae > Cyclura > Cyclura pinguis. The sequence goes on along the minus strand of CM059603.1, from coordinate 162,795,785 downwards.
GCTCTGAGGAGCCCTCGCCGCCCAGCCAGCCCCTTTCACCCCCCGGCTAGAGAACGCCGGGGCTGGTCTTGTGCCGTGTGGCTTTCTCCTTCCCCTGCTCGCCTTCTTCTTCACGTGTTTCTGCCATTCCCCCTCATAGCTCCTGAGGAGGAGGAGGAGGAGGAGGAGGAGGAGGGTGGGAATGGGTGGGAAAGGAAAATAGAAGGGAGCAGCAAGCTAAGGCGGGGAGCGAGAGGGGAAGGGAGGGAGGGAGGGAGGGCGAGGGGGGAGGGAGGAAAACAGAGACGAAAACGCCAGGCTCCCGAGCAGGGGCGGCAGCGGGAGCACCTGGGTTGTTTTACGCCGCCGAAGTTTTGCTTGGCGGGAGAAGAAAAGAGGAGGGCGAGTCAACAAACAAGGGCGAGAACTCCCTCAAAACAAGCCCTTTCACCTCAACGCTTCGTCCCAGCTCCTCGTTCCTTCCCCCGCCGCCCCGCTACCCCGAAGTATTATTTCTGCTCCACCCCAAATTCTTGTGTGCCCTCCCTTCCTTCGCTCCAGCTCTCCTCCTCGTCCCAGCCTTCTATGGACTTAGCGCAACTCTGTTCCTGACTCTCTTTCAACTCTACTCATAATAATAATGCTATTCCGCTCTGAGGCGGCGGCCCGAACCTGCACCCCCACACACACCGCCTCCACGCCTGGCGGGAAAAAGGTGGTTTGGTAAGAAAGAAGGGCCCCCTCCCTTGCACGCCACGACAGGAGGGGCTACCGTCGCCTCGGCGAGCAGCAGCGGGAGGAGGAGGAGAAGCGGGCAGGAAGCCCCGGAATGGCCAGTCAGGCGCGCCCGGCTGCCCTGCGGGGTGACGTTCTCCCCTCAGGAGGAGGCGGCGGCGGCGGCACCAGAAGCAGCCGCCGCCGCCGCCGCCGCGGCAACTGAGAAAAGTCGTGCAAAGTTCAAGCGAGCTTCTGGACGCCCGCTCGCAGGCCCTCTTTCTCTCCTCCCGTGCCCATATCATAGCAGGTGCCAGGAAAAGAAAAAGGAGCCGCAAGGAAGGTTTCGGACAGCGTGCGACCTCGGACTGCAAGTCCGAGTGCGGAGCTGCACCCGAAAAGGGATGCCTCACTGGGCATGGGCAGAGCGCATTTCCACTCTCAGTGACCCCCAACACCTTCTTCCACTAGGAAACAAAAGTCTGAGGGTTTCCATCCCCTCGCCATTCGATGCCCCTTGAACTCCAGGGGACTGAACTTCTGCCCCGGCAGACTGTACTGTGACTTTTGCAATGGTTAGTTCAGAATAAAGGAGAAAACCGGTAGGTGGATAATGGTATCCCTCGACTATAGGTAGGAATGAGCTGCCAAATCATTGCAAACGAGAATGCGAAGGCATCTTGTAGCACCTTTGAGACTGAGGGCCTTTCCAGACTGCACTGTTATAGTTCTATTGTTCCACTTTCAACATCCTGTGGAATTCTGGGGTTTGTAGTTTACTGAGGCCAAAGAGCTCTCTGGCTGAGAATTCTAAAGGCCCCTCCCTAAACTTCAAAGCTCGGGATTCCATAGGATGTTGAAAGTGGGATAATAGCACTATAACACTGTCCTGTGGAAATGGTCTGAGAGAAAGATGTTGGTATGGTAGATAGACTTAAGTCTGCTTTTTCAAAAATGCTTGAGTAAGAGGCGGACTTGGTTCACACCTACTAGTCCTGCCTTGCTAAACTATGATCCAGTCCTCTGGAACATTAAGCCTGGGATATGCTTTTCTCCCTGCTTTCCTGTACCAACCAGGCTGCTGTTCATATCAGAGTTCCATCTATCACATCCAACCTGGGGAAGTTTCATCCAATTTGATACTGATCTGCTAACCAGAGTTTGGATGCTGAATCTGCCTGCATGGTGAAACATAGTCCTGCCCCAGCACTGACCATAATTTTCCCACGCACATTCAATACAAGCTACAACTAGCTGAGTTTCTGTTCTCAAGATTTACGATTATAGGTATTGGCCTGCCAATAACTGTAGTTCCTTGGCTGGAAGAAAGGGAGGAGGAGGATAAAAGGCTGCTGTGTAAAGCTGATAGGATTTGCTTATCTTCTCTAGGACCTAATTGAGTCAAATAGTCATCTAATAATGTGGAGAATGGAGGTAGAAAGGGTGGAAGCCAGGATGGGACTTGAAAACAAGTTCTCCTGAATGTGATACAAGCTGGATCAAAATGGACCAAGTATCAAACTGTATTAAGTGTTTGAGGCCTTGCTGCTGCTGAAACTGTGTTTTAGATGAGAGGCTTGTAGGAGACCAAGTAGCTCTCAAGAATGTCTTGGATACAGATGCTTCCAGCATCCATTTAAATGTACCTTAGCACTGCAGGATCCAGGTTGGGCTTATGTGTATTCCATCTGATGCAGCAATTTCAGGCCTTCAATTTGGACAGCTTTCAGAGACTCCAGATATCAAAAAAAGATAGATTACCAAATTGTCTTAAGCACAACTACTATGATGAAATAATGGGTGGCACTGTTGCTGTTCTCCTTGAGTCACAGCAGTGCCACAAATACTATTAGAAGGGAGCATCTTGACCTGGTTATCCCCTGCCTTAGCATCACCACTTGTACTTCCAGTTGTAATGATACATTATAGGCTATGCTAAGTAAAGAAGTTTTCTATGTATACAGATGCTTTCTTTTTCCCAGCACTGATTGATCTATTGAAAACATTTTATCTTTTCTTTTCTTTAAAAAGCTATTAAATTAAAAAGAAACGATATTGATCTTACTAAGTTTTGATCCCCTCAACCCTGCCTCTCTATCATACCACTAAGCATGGTATTAGTCTGCCAGAATGAGATCATATTCATGTTGATGTACAATTGTACAGATACATCACAATATCTTTGAGCAATGCCCATAGCCAGGGTTAAATCTTATACATACCCACTTGAGAGAAAACTCCACTGATATCTCTGAAGCTTATTTCTGAGCAGACATGCATAAAACAGCTCTATGAAATGCTAATAGCTAAAGCTACTTTGCAAAGTATTTATATATTTATATATGGGTGGTATTACATATTTATATGTGGAGAGTGGTCTCAAGAGATTCTGAAGTTCAAATACTCATCCTATAATAAATATCCCAAAGTTGAATGTGGTCCAAGGTGTTTGTAGACCAGCTATAGTGGTCTTTTTAGGAAAGGCAATAAAATTTAATCATATATTTCTGCAAAGTACTTTCCAAGAATTTATTTCATGCTAATACTAATGAATAACTTACATGGTCGAGTTGGTATTATGCAAGAACTAGTAGTTGTCAGCTTTAGAGTCCAAATTTTAAAAAAAATGCTTTTCTGAAGTCAAAAACATAAAAGTTCCAGTAACAGATCCTGTTTGATCTTGGAAGCTAAGCAGGGTCAGCCCTGATTAGTATTTGGGTGGGAGACCCACCAACAAATACCAGGTACTATAGCCTGTATTTCAGAGGAAGGATCTGCCAGAGCCACCTCTGAGCATTCCTTGACTAAGAAAACCCTGTGAAGTTCATGAAGTCACTATCATTCCACAGGCAGCTTGGAGGCATATACATACATGATGACAGTGGATGATCGTAAGTCAGTAGGCAAATATAAGTAATCAGACTATTTTGAGACGGTGTGGTTTCAATAAGTACATGTTGCATAAAAATCAATACCTTGAATCCAGGCAACTAGTTGTATTTAAAGCATGTACATCTTGAGTAAAACAATCCCACTAAGGGTTATATACCAATGTACCTCATTTGATAATTTGAACCAGCTGGATTACCGCCTACAAAGAATGTGTAGATTTGAAACCTCTTTCTTTTGTCTGCCTTAAAAAGCCCTTAGTATATATAATTTTAAATGAGATCACTTACAGTGTATGGTGCTCTGAGGTAAAGTCATTCTATTGTGTCTTTGAAAGAAAACATCCATCTAAGAATCTCTACGAGGCTGCTGGAAATAAGCAGTGCTCCAAGACCCTTTTTTATACACATAAGGCTGGAAGTCTGAAATTAAGCTGTTTTATCTAAAGTTGCTGTTTTAATATGTATTTCAAGATTAAATCCTTATGCAGGCATGTCTTACAGATTTTTTTTTTTAAAAAATCAGTTAAATTTAACCCTTTCTCTGACAAGAATGACTGTTTCTAATATGCAAGGAAAGTACCTATCATATAGAGTTAGATATGTAGTGTATTATGTTACGTATAATCCTCTTTAAATTTGTACCTTCACTGACCAAAGTTGCCTTCATTCCTAATAATTCAGACTGCATGTAATACTGCTTACTTCTGGTCTTTTGTTTCTCATAACTCCAGACAGTATCAAAACATCTCCAGATGTTTGTTGGAAACTCCACACAGTGAATGTGCATTGCTACCAGGACAAGCCTGAACTTGCCTGGTCTGTTATCCCTGCCATGCCAAGATCGTTTTGTGAACTCTGGACTAGCTGATAGTCTGATCTTATAAAGGCAGAGCCGAAACTGTGGAGACTTTGGAATTCAGTCTTGGGCCTGGAAAGAGAAAAACTGATTTCTGTTGAGTGCCTCTATACCCAAAAGTAGAAGAAAACCCAGGCTTTCTAATCTAGAAATGACTGTCTTATTGTTCAGAATTATTTTATTATCAAGCAAACTATAAACCAATTAAGCTATAGGCAATTAGGAGAAAAACTGCCTAATTTGTAAATGAAACCAAGTCTATTAAAATAGAAACAATATTTTTCTTTTGTTTCTCTGGCTGCAGTTGTATTTTTACAATATACAATTGCACAGTGTATGTTAATAAACAACATTTTTATTTCAGTAAAACAATGATCAGATGGGGGTTTTACTAAGTCATGTCGCATTCACTACAGGTTAAGGCCCTGATGGAAACCCTGTATAACCAGTGTATTTTGAAATGAGTTCAATTCAACTAAATGTGATTTATTTCTGAGCAGGCATGCATAGAATTGTACTGTATGTCCTTATGGCCACATTACCAAGAACAGGTATGTTTAGACTCAGCAGATGGCTAGAGAATGGCTTAATACTCTTAGCCAGAACACCTCTTTGTCCTGGTTTAACCATTTACTATTGCTCTCAGAATATGATGCCTACTGAATCTGAGTGTGTCCTGAATAAGTGTAATTTCCTTAGTAGAGCTGAAGTAACTAGACACTTATTTCATCTTATTTACCTAGTGAACAAGAGGACAAGGGTTTGGAGTCTGCAAAACATCCCTCTCCACAATGGTTCTATTGGAGATTTTGGTAACGTTAATTAATGTCTGTGATTAATACAGGACATGGAGATTATACTTCTTTAGGATTTGTTATATTAGGTGAACTTAAATGTCACGTTGCCCATCTAGCACAAGAGTGAACTTAGGTATTATTTTACCATGTTTCACCTGCATACTTCATCCACTTGCAACTGTATCAGTACTGGAAGGAGCCAGTGAAGGTAAGAATAATTTTAGTGATAACCCATAGAGTGCAGGGAATATTTTGTCACCATATGAGTTCCAAGCTGCTGCTGTTCCTGTGCTTTACTTCCAAAAGGGCAGGCAACAGTTCTCTAAAACATTAACGTTGGTAAGAATGGTACCTTGGCATTATGACATCACAGGGAATGGTCTGGTTTCTTGCAAGGCTTTCCAAATGGTGTGTCACGACACCTTGGTGTGTTGCCTGTAGTGTGTTGGTGTGTCACCTCCCCAGCCAAGAAAGACCCCACCACCACCTGAGCCTGGTCTGCTGCTGTCACTCTTGCTGGGGCCTTTCCCCAATAAGAATGACGGCGGCGGGCAAGAACTGAGTGGGAGGGGGCTGTCTTTCCACCTGCCATCGCTGTTGCTGGGGCCTTTCCTGGTAAGGGCGACAGCAGTGGGCCAGGATTGGGGTGGGGGACTGCCTTTCACCATCCTAGATATGTCTTTGAGTACGTCTGGTTTGCTGATAAAACTGAATTACTGTGTGGCAAAATGATGCATGTTGAGAAAGTGTGTCACCAACATGAAAAGTTTGTAAAGCACTGATCTGTGTGTCAGCCCACAGTTTTGTAATGCTGGTATAAGATTGTTGTAACTGCTGCTGTAGTGATAGGAAGTACATTGTCTAATCAGTAACTTGCTGTTGTAGAAGCTATCAGATGAGACTGGACCATGGTGGGGGGACTATCTGCTTCACCTGTATTATCAGCAACAAAGACTTAAAATGCTCCTGGCCAGAATTATTAATTGTTTCATTTAAATACTGCCTTTTTCATGAAGTAAGACCTAAGGCTCAGACACCGTTGGTTACAACATAAATTCAGACTCCCACTCTTTCTTGCTTTGTGTCAACTCCACCGTTTTGTGTCCTCCCAGTTTAGCAAGGAGCTGCATTGTCCTAAGGCAAGTTCAGGGAGGACAGAACCTCCTGTGTGCACTGGTGTTGGTGGGATAGTATCTCGTGCTTGGAAACAACTTGTGGTACAGTTGCCAAAATAATATACAGCCCTCCCTCTACATTTGCAGGTTTGAGCTTCACTAATTTGATTATTTGCTTGGCACGTGCATGTCCTCTCTGCCATGTGGCTGCATATTATGCTGTGTAATGGCTGCTGATTGGTCAGGTGCTCTCTTTGCTCCTACCCCTCCTTTCTCGAGATGGCCACCAGAAGTGTCTAGAACACCAGAACTTTGCTCTTCTCTAGCAGTAAGTACTAGTGAGGAATAGGAGGGCGATCTCGGGGGGAGTTATTCACACTTTTTCCACTTTTGTGATGCTTCTGTGCCCCAAACCCTTGCAAATATGGAGGGGCCTTTGTAATCCTATAGTATCATACATTATTTCAGTGTAACTTTGCAGTTGTAGCTGAAGTGAAAATTCTGTACAGGCAGAACTGAGATGGGTGCAATTCACCAAGAAAAGTGGACTTCCCACCTCAATTTGCATCACATCCCCAAGTTGTTTACTAGGTGCCCCCAAACTAACTAATGTAAAAATAGTTGCGCAAGCAGTTGGTTTGCGTAAGTGTGGTCCGTAGTTCAGCCAATCATTTTGTAAGCATACTCAAATCTCACTTTTGACAAACAGGGTGGAGAGCTATTTGACTGCTGTGACTATTGTGCAAGAGGTGAGCTCAAGGTCTTGGGACACATTGCACAATAACTTGTGGAGCTGTGGAATCCAGTATAACCAAGGTGCTGTATATTTACATTTTGCTAAAAGTATACTGTATCTTGGCCTATATCTCAATTCCATAGTAGATTAAAATGACATATATTCTCAGACTGGCCCCTCTCAACTCAGGAATATTTAGGGTACTCCAAATATGTGCTGAGGGCTGGATGAAGATAATAAGAATGCACAAATAAAATCTGTCTGTCATTGGCAGTTTGTTTTAATGGAAATATGGTGTAAAGTGTTGAGAGAGAGGTATTTCCACACAGTAATTCTTCAAAGCTTCAAAGTTATTTTATTATTAATCACTAGAAAGTCAGTGTTTCCATGAAAATGTATGTGAAAAATATTGCCAACATTTTTCTTTATTGATTATACACTGGAATCAAATCCTAATGTCATATTCTTACAAGAATAAAAGAAAGCAGGGAGAGAAAATGTTTTCAGCCTTGCCACCATCTGGATCACAGATTAACTTATAATATGTATTCATGCTGATACCGTGCATTTAAACAATTGTTTTAAACACCCATTTCATATTATAGATTTGTTGTTTTCCTTCAAAAATGGCACCAAGTCACACTCAGTGGAAAGAGGTAATTGCTATGCAACTCCTATAAATTATTGTATTCATATTTTAGAATAAATACATCTAAATAAGACATATAAAAGGATCCAAGTCATGGCTGTCCCAGGCTGGAACTGTGTAAGTATTTTTTAAATCAACAGGTGTAGTCCAGTACTAGAACTAGATTGTGGCAGAGTGGACTGTATCACTTGACTTTCATGCACAAATGCCCTTGTTGTTAGGATTAGCAAACTATGCATGCTTATACTCACTAATTGCCAGTTTGCATGTTACTCTATAGTTTAGGCACAGTATATATGGTATATATAGTGACTTCATGGTTGTTAGTCTTCCCCCTTGCCACTCTCTCTCTTCCTGTAACCATTTTTTTTTCTTTTTTCTCCTCCATTCAGTTAATTATTTGCATAATCAAAGTTGTTGTTTTCATTGTTGGTGTATACCTTCAAGTCATTTTCTAGTTATGATGGCCCTAGGGTAACCCCATCATAAGCTTCTTAGCAAAATTTATTTAGAAGGGAAGTTGCCATTGCCTTCCTCTGTGGCTGAGATAGTGTGACTTGCCCAAAATCACCCAATGAGCTTCCATAATTGAGCAGGGATTCAAATCCTGGTCTCTCGGAGACCTTGCCCAACACCCAAACCTCTACACCAAACTGGCTCATACAAATAATCACGGTATTTGTAAGTTAAACTACTTTGGTGTATTTTACTAAGAACCCTGAACTGTTTCTTTTCTCTGCTAGAGTCTGGTGAGGGGTGAGGTTGTTGTCCAGCTTGTACCTTGCCAACTGATTGCTCCTTTTTTGGAAGATCCAGTACTATATCTAACAGTTTACAAAACAATTATGAGATAGATGTCCCTTTTTCATGATAAGGTCTTGATGTGAGAAATTATTTTAGCATAATGTTGTTTTTAACATAATCGTGTTTTTAATGATTACCTGTGCACATGGATTGGTACAGTAATGAGTGTGCTATCTGATTAATCATACAGTTCTGTGAACATCAACTGAGAAATAAGTCCCACTAAGTTTAATTGAAATAACTCTTATGCATATGTGTAAATTCCAGTGTTATTTTGCCTGAATTACTCTTGGAATCCAGTCATGGGCACGTGCACTGACTCGTCTTAATTGTAACACATGCAGTAAATAACCAATATCTTTTATAGTACAAAAGGTGTTATAAATAAATCTTTCTTAAAAAATGTTAGGCATTCGCTGAATAGTATGCCAACCAGATTTTTGTCTGGATCATTTTCAGTTTTAAACTTAATGTTGATGTTCATTAAAGTAAGTAGTGTTTCATTTATAACACTGTCCTTGGGGAAGCAGTCTTACTTGTGTAGAGACTTTCAAAATTTTGCATGACGACATTCTAAGAAGACTGTTTGACAGACAGGGCTGGCAAAACTACCCTCTTCTGGTTCAACTAAGGATGGCCCATGGAATTTTGTGGGGGATTTTACCAGTCAGAGGTCATGAAATGTTGTAGAGTGGGGTAGAACTGAAGGAGGAGTAGCAGAAAAAAAGATCTTCAGATAGAAGGTAGACAGGGCTTTAAGTCAACTAACAGAAGGCTGAAACAGTTCTGTTAGCTAGTGGTCTGTTTCTGAGCATGACTGAAAGTGGTAGTTATGACCTATAGTGTCCTATACCGCTTAATTTTTTCCGCACTAGAGTGGAGGAGCGTTTCACTGTGTTTTATAAGCGGTGTTTTTTACTCCAATGTCCTCCAGTTTCTATCGAAGAAAAGCAGAGAAAATCATTTGCAGCTTCCGCATGTCAGTTCCCCCCAGAAATCTTATTCCTCTCCCTCGGTCCACTCTGCCACCTCTGATTGGTCAATTTAATGCCCACCTCTGTGGTGTGAATCGATGTAGCTCTTCCGCACGTAGGAAAAAATGCTGTGAACCATTTTGGCTGATTTGCTTCGGAGTTTTTCTGTTTTTACATTACACTAGTTTCACAATGATGTGAACTGCTTTAAGAGCTAAACACGTGCGGAAAGAACTACGACAGAAGGACATCACACCATTTTGACGTGCTGATGTATTTGAGACACAACGATGCCACAGCGATGTATCTCCCTTGTGCAGAAAGGGCCTAAAGCTGTCTGAAGGACTGTATCCTCCCTTAAAATCCTTCCTGGATTTTGAGATTTGGAAAGGAGGCCTTTTCTCAACTCCCACCACTGTTATAGGTACATCTGATGGCAATATAGAAGACCTTCTTGGTGGCTGCTCCCGACTTCTGGAACTTCTTCCCAAAAGAGTATAGGTTGGTTCCTTCCTTGTTGTCTTTTCATCTACAGCTGTTTTTATTCTGACAGGCTCTTGGGAAATGACTACTGGAGAAAGAAAGGGCTTTATTGGATGTGCTTTAAATGTTTTAAACTCCTTAGGTAATCTAATCACATTTTTAAAATAACTGTTTTGAATGGTTTTAAACATATATGTATTTTTACCTGTTAGAAATGTAAATCCTCCACCATTTTGTCCTTGCAGGTAAGGAAGAATAACTGCCATCCTTTTTTGCTTGCTGCAGAAGAAAGCAAATATTTGTCTACAGTGTTTTCCTTGTATTTAAACATCCCAAAGTGTCCCAGGAGAATCATTATACAAAGACATACGCTTCTTTGTGCAAAACCCCACTTTTTCTGCACCGAAATTGTGCTTCTTGGACAGGAAGCACTTTTTTTGCAAAAGCAAACAAATGTATTTCTTCATAGAATAGTTCTCCTGGAAGACTTTGGAATGTTCAGATATTGGGAGTAAAGTGTACAAATGTCTCACTGCTCTATTATTTTTTCTGTTGAGATATCCCAACTGTTAGAAAATCTTTTTGACTGGGAACCAAATAATTAGACAAATTTTCCTTATCTCGCTTACCTGTATCTGCTTCAATTTTTGTAAGTTGCCTCAAATGCAGGCTCTGCGGAAAAGACAAGATGATGATAACGTTAATGATAACAACCGCAGCAACCTGCTATTAGAAGGCAAGATGGTCTTAGTTAAGTAGGAGTTTGGCCAGCTGGGAAGATGGAAGTGAGCAAGTGATTGCTGTGTAAGTTTGTGGAAAGGTTAGCAAAGGAAAGGCTGCAAATACAACTAACTAAACAAGAAAGGACAGGGAGCCGCATGGTGTTCTGTCTTTAAAGAGAAATCTTGAAATAAAAAACATTAATGTTGAACAGTTACCTGAGCTGATTCTGTCAGGGGACTTGCTGGGTACCAGTCGTGTAACTATAGTCAAAGAGGGACGCAGCTGCCAGTATGTCTGTAATCACCTTATTTTCCTTCAGACAACCTGCTAGTAGGTTCAGGAGAAGGGTTAAGAGGGGACAGAGCCCCCAGGGTAAGGAATATGAGATATCTTGGGGGTCTGTCATCAAACATTTAAACAGCAAAATATATTTAACTGTTAAGTAGGGGAGCCAAATAGCAAAAGATAAATGCAAACGTAACAAGGGAACTTCCTAAATTAAATGCTGAATGGTTTCTTTCAAGAGTTATAGCAAACAAGATTTCAGGTTATGAACTTTGCAACTAGGTACCTAGGGCATCATTACATGCTGTATTAGTTTTTATATCCTAGAACCTGGCCCCTCCCTACACTGCAAACCCCAGGATTCCATAGGATGGTGCAAGTGGAATAAGAGCGCTATAACAGTCTAGTGCAGAAATGGCCTAGGAGAAGTAAGCCTTGTTTTAAGAATAATCACAGCAGTGCCCATCTCACTGAGGCACAGGAGCCTGCATGTGTCTGAGTGTGACCAGTATGTGTGAGTGTGTTGAAGAAATCCTTTCTTATTTTAAGGGCCCTGAGGTGTAATTTGAAAGTCTGAAATTCTCGTAACATAGAAGCACTCTTTTGCTTTCGTAACCATAAGCGTCACATCATTCTTTACCAGTGCCTTACTTCCCTTTTTTCACCCTTCAACACCACAAGAGAGAAAAGAGCATACAACAAACAAGGCACATTGTGTCTTTGAGATTATGAACATTGGTAACAGTTGGGTCATTAGCAGGAAATGACTTCTGGACACCATGGCTGGAATCTTTTTGATGCACAATGCTACCAGTTGCAGTTTTTCAAATGTCAGACAGTGATGGCAAGAGACAGCAGACCAAGCCTGCCAGGTCCAGACAGCCTATTTTTTTAGTGTCTTGTTTTTTTCACAGCTATTCCAATGATATGGCTTTTCTGCTATTGCTACCTACACTGGCACAGTTATGTTGTCATAGCTGGCCCAGAAGTCCAACTATGCCAGCCCTTAAATCCTGCTCATGAAGAAGAAAAGAATATATAGATGAATAAAAAGTATGTAGATGTTTCTTGATCTTTTTTTTTACCGTTAATTCATAAAGTATGCTTACTTTCTATCTGAAGGTAGAAAACATTAAAGACAAGTGAGTCAAACTGTTAAATGAGGCAGGGGTCATTACTTGTAAGTAGTTACAAGTAATGGTCTGCTTTTAATGAGTTTCTTTTTGGAATGACTAAACAAATTACAAATTACGTAATCACATTATGATTATGAATGCAGAATAGCTTCACCATTTTTGTGGTATAATGTAACTGTTACAGTTACAGAGGATTAAAAAATAATATTTTGTTACTATTTCTGTACAATGATGATGATGACGACGACAGCAACAACAATGAAGAAAGTCAGCATGGTCTAGTGGTTTGAGTGTTGGACTACAACTCTGGAGACTAAAGTTCAAATCACCACTCAGCCACAGAAACCAACTGGGTGACCATACTCTTTCAGTCTCAGAGAAGGGCAAAAGCAGTCCTTCCCCTGAACAAATCTTGTCAAGAAAACACCATTATAGGTTAGTCTTAGTCTTACAGTTGAAGGCACATAGCAACAACCTTTAACATAAGGAGCAAATGCCAGATTACTGGTGGGCAAGCTCTTGCAGAGTAACAACTCCAAGGTGATATAAATAGATGTATAGAGAGAGATATAGTATAAATATCCTTGTAGTCCTTGAAATAATCCTATAGGTTGTTAGCAGCTGTACACCTCCATGCTTGATATGGTTCAATTGTCAGAAAAAATATTAATTGGCAGATATGTTTAATTGGCACAAAATATAAATTATATATACTTATGGCTGGAAAGGCCATGTGAAAGAAAGAGACACTGGCTGGGAGTAGATCAGAGACGACCTCAACATGGCCAGACCATAAGAATTAGCCAAGAAAGCCTAGCTTAATAGCTCTGAGCTAATTCTATCAACTGCCCAACCTCAGAAAACAATAAGGCACCCAGGTGCAAAGGCAAGGACTTCTGTTATGTGCATTTCCTGACCTAGACCCTTTTTGCACCTTACCTTTTTGCGGTGCTGGGGTGTGGGGCTTGTGCGAGCAGCCTCTGGAGAGAGGCTCTCACGTCTGGGGTCCTTTGGCTCCGCACGAGCTTCCTGCTCGCGCGAGAGCCCCGCCTCTTCCTTTCGCAGTGCAGCCTGGGATCTTCCCAGTCTGCCCTGGACAAGAAGCATGACCGGCCCAGCTCCCGAGGCTCCGCATGCCAGGTAAGTGCATGTGGGGCCCCAGAGCGATGCACGACCGTGCAGCATTTTTGGCTTCAAGCCAAAAATGAAAAAAATGTGTGCGTGGTCCATGTCAGGTCCTTGAGCGTCACGCAAATGTGAGTGCATCGTGTGGACCGCTCCTCACATGTGCGCGATGCTCAAGGGGCCCTTTTGCATCAGAAATGCCGTGTGAAAAGGGCCTTAATAACCCCAACCAACCAAGGCATTGAAACAATCAGTCTATTCCAGACCCTGTTTACTCTGCCAGAAAGCAATTAACTCACATCTCTACAGGGGGGGAAACAGAGTATAAAAATCTCCAGTTTTGAGCAACAACTTTGCAGTTCACCAGTTGCTGAAGGTCTCTCTGTCAGTTTGTTTCCAGGCTGCGTACTATCCTTAGACACACAAGTCTAAGCCACATTGCTGCTTCTTCACTACTCTTCTGGACTGGTAATTATAACCCCAAACCCTCAGCCTCTGTATCCATAATGTTTCCTCCCTTTGTCCTTCAGTTAGCTCTGTGTGAATGTGTGTATTTTGTGTGCATGCGTGAGTGAATTCTCTTCAATAAAACACAAGTTTAGTTTACTTTTGAATCTTTGGCTAGTGTTTTTCCTGTGTGAGCCTGTAAACATTGGTAGGAAGGGGCTCACTAAGTTGCCCCCTCTCACAAGCCTCCTAAACTTTGAGCTAATTAATTCCTTACTTTTGCAAGGAGGTATTGACATTGTGGCGTAGCCTTTGTTAGGTTAACTTTCTTGCCCTAGGTGGTCTGAAGTTAAAATATAGGAGGCAGAAAGACCCTGGGAGTTGATTCAGACAAATTATAACCTCAAATTAAGAAGTTTGTGACAGTGGAGAGAATTGAACCAGGGGTTTCCTCTGATTTGAAACTGAGTTTCCTAACCAAAATGCCATGTTTCTCCCTGGTGTAGATCAACTGAAGGAATAAATATAAAAAATGAATTGAATAATGGTGTAAAAGAAAAAAAAATTAAAAAGAGGCCTCCAAGAACAAAAATGTACAAGATGTCGACAAAGTTAACCCTCATTCCAGAATCACATTTTGTTGCAGAATCCATAAAATGTAGAATAACACTATCAGCATTCTATGATACTGTCACCTGCAGAGTTGGAAACAGTTGGCCTTTCTGCACTACACTGTTATAGTGCTTTTTTATTATAGTGCCATTCAACATCCTGTGGAATTCTGGGGTTTGTAGTTTACTGAAGCCAAAGAGCTCTCTTGCTGAGAATTCTAACTGCCCCTCCCTAAACTGCAAACCCCAGGATTCCATAGGATGTTGAAAGTGGAATAATAGCACTATAACAGTGTAGTGCAAAAAGGCCCAGTGTCTCCAACTGTCAGACACTTCCCATGGCTGTTGGGATACTTTCCTCTCTCCTCAGCCAATGTAATAAGAAAGCACATCATTCCAATTTCTCTCATGTTATTTAAGACCAGCAAAACACTGAATTTGGCAGTATCTACAGTTGACCAAACCACCCTCCTCAGTTGACATACAAACCTTGAACTTGCACTTCCTCACAGAATTGTGTGTCTCCGTGACCACAATTCCTTGCTATGACTCTTGCTGTGCTTGCCATTACAATGCACAGTGTCGTCTATTCTAGTTATAGTACTCTCCTCCTCCCTGACTGTGTTTAAAAAAGAAATAGAGAGGCCCCAGACATGCACCATTAAAACCTTTGTAGTTAAAAAAAAATGACTGCTGTCTGCAGAAATCTGGGTGGGTGTTCCTTAGCTATTAAATTCACTAGTAGACCTTTCCTTTCAAATATCAGAGCAATAGCTGTAATTCTGTAATTTTAATGCGAGAAAAAAGCAGCACTTTTTCCATTTATACCCCAAAAAGAACCTCCTGTTTGCATATTCTGTGTGTTGTAGTTACTCCATTTTGTTTGAAGCATTGTATCTGGAAAATGTATATTTTTCATGAGTGACTCTGAAACTTCAAGGCCTCTTCCAGTGCCATTAGCAAATGGTTTCCAGCTAGTCATTTGGAACCTTTGTGGGAAAAGCATCTATAAAAGCACATAAGTCAATATCTGATATTTTAAATTGCCAGAATCTGCCTGCTAAGATACCAGGTTTGCTTATGAATATCAACCATTCTATTAGTAGTGGTAGGACTGACATCTCCCAAGTGCAGATAATTGCTGCTGCTAGATAAAGAGATCCCTGCCTACACTGAATGTTTGCAGAAATTTGCAGAAAAAAGACTAGAACAGTGTCTTTTGCAGATCTGGTGTTTAAAAAAGTGGATCTATTTTCAAATATTTGCAGTATAAACATAGAAAGGATCTGTGATTTATAAAAATGCAATGTTGTACATATCTCTGTCCTCAAATGATAATTCCATTGAGTACTGAAGAGAACCCGATGTGTTTCTGAAGTTGGAGAGGCCTTTCATTTCTAACAGGAGCTGCAAAGGTAAAAACCTCTCAACTGAAATTAAACATCATTGTGAAAGAATGCAGAAAACACTGGCTGTAGACATGTGGGATTAATAAGAATGTGAATAAGAAGATATATGTTTGGTGTGTTAGATCAGGTCCAGATGGCTCTAATTTTGGTGACTGGGTACACTAGCTTTCCCCAGCCCAGAGTCCTCCAGATATTTTATACTTCATTCCCCACCATCCCTGACCATTAGCTAGGCTTACTGGAGCTGATGGGAATTGAAGCCTAAAATAGCTAGAAAAAAATATCAAGTGTGGTTAATCTACCCTGCTTTAGCATTTCAGATATCTACAGAACAAATATTCTGAGTAATTTAATCTATGACTGATTATTCAATAGTCTGTGCAGTGTGTACTGCTAAACCTCTCAAGAGTATGATGAGGTGTCCCTGAAGGAAAGACTTGGTCCAGTCTCTTTCTGTCCTTCCCACATGTACATGAAGTGCTCTTCTTCATAGCATCAGTACATAGCTTTTGGTTCGATTCCCACAGTCCTTTACTACTATCTATGCTAGCATTTTAGGAGTTGAAGTCCATAGCATCAACAAATCCAGAGGTACCTTGTACTTGCCGTTGTCATTGTGTGTCTTCAAGTTGTTTCCAACTTACGGTGACCCTAAGGTTATCTATCATGGGGTATTCTGGAGCTAAAGTGTGTAATGCACTCAGGGTCACCCAGTGGGTTTCCATAGCTAAGAGGGGTATCAAACCCTGGTCTCCAGGGTCATAGTCAATGCTTAAACCACTACACAAAGCTGGCTCTCTGTACCTGCCTTGGGATGAAGTAAAAAAGAGATCCCAGGAGGAGTTTTAAATACCAGACGCCTTCATTGCTCAGACCATTTGATGTGGGGATATCATCACTGTAATAGTAGGGAAGGCAGATACCTTTAGAAAAATAGGCTTCTGCTGCAAGTTATTTTACATTTCCTGTGTGCTCAAATTTCAATACATTGAGGAAAAATTCAATTTTCCTTCTGATTAATGTATCTATTTTAGCTGTGAATGCTGAGTAAAATATAATATTATTAAGACTGTGACTCGATCTCTTGTGATTAGTAATACATTCCAATATTGTGCACCACTTTGTGAGCATTTTTTTTTTGAAGTTTTGTTTTAGATTCAGTCCCCATCTCATGCAGAGATATGGTATGGCTAACATTTTACAGGGTATTTTTCCTTTAATCATGTCAAGAAGCCCTGAGGTTGTGTGAAGATTACTCTGGTGTGAATTCAGATTTAAGCCTATGTGCCTAGTCTGAACAGAAGTAGGTAGCATTTAATAGTAGCTCTAACACTTAATAACCACCCAGGCAAATAAATAGCCACCATCTGTCTCTAAAATTCTTGCGGCTGCCTGACTATTGCAACTCATTTCTATGTGAAACCTGGATAACTGGCAGATCTGGAGGTAACAGCAGATGTGTCTAATATTTGTCTGGATTGTTCAGATTTCCAATATAAATCCAGTTTTTCAGGAGTTTATAAGCAACATCATAAAAAATTGCTTCAGGCTGGACTTGGCATGAATGAAAACAATTTTAAATGGCAATATGAGTAATGTTTAAAAATCAGCCACCGTGCATGCCCCATAACTTCTTTTCTCTACTATTACGAGCTAATAATGATGTTGTAAAGGTCCGAGAACACAGATGTGGTGCCCTCTCCTGGCCCTAGCCATGTGTATTTGGAGTTTTTTATACATTTCTGGAAGGAAAATACATTGCAATATATTCTTATTTTCTTGTTTGAAAAAAATGTTAAATGTCCTGCTTTGGTTTTTAAAAAAAGAAAAAATGTGGCATGAGAAGCCAGTGTGGGATATTTAATTTCTTTTGGTAGTTGTTGAAAGGAGTCTGAGGACATTTCCACACTACACTGTTATAGTGCTATTATACCACTTTCAACTTCCTATGGAATTCTGGGGTTTGTAGTTTACTGAGGCCAAAGAGCTTTCTGGATGAGAATTCTAAATGCACCTCCCTAATCTGCAAACCCCAGGATTCTATAGGATGTTGAAAGTGGAATAATAGCACTGCAACAGTATAGTGCAGAAATACCCTAAAACTAAACATTTGAAATGTTTAACAACTTCTAAATGTATGGTTTAATTTTCAAAACTGATGTGACATCATATATAGTTGCACATATTTTGAGAGATTGGTAAAATAATCAAAATAAAAATTAGCAAAATTTGTTGCAAAATTTGAAATATACTGTGTATGGGAAAAGAGGATGGGAGGGAGATCCCAGAAACATAGAAAAGTGTGCCCAAGGTTGTTTTAAACAGCAACAAAGTTACTCCAGAGGATGTTCTGTTTTCAGTCCTTGGTACATTACTCTTAAACTGCTTGAGTGTTTTTACTCCTGGTAATACCTTTAATGTACTCCTTTATATTACAGTGTGTCTGCATATTTTAGAAATCTCTTATACTGTAATTTTTGGCTTTTGCAACCTGTCTTAGATGTCTGTTGAAGTTTGGAATATAAATCAAATAAATAAATAAACTTTCCTGGTTTTTTCAGTGTTCTTCTTTTATCAAACTTATTAATGAAACAAAATAACAGTGGCTATTAGATTTTCATTCTGACTTTCAGATTTCCTATGCTTTTTTCAGTATCTTTGGTGCAGAGGTATATTTAGGAAGCTAGCAAATTCTTCAAAGATAATTGTACTCTTCTTATATCCTATGGACTTTGAACACTTGGAAATCATTGAAAGTCCCATGTAGGTTATACGTTTAAGTCCATCCCATGTCTTCAGAATGAACTGTTTTATTACAGCTGTTGTTGCCTAGTTCTAATATATAAAAGTCAAAGTTTGTCTGTCTATGTCAGGTGAAGACCTCATATGAGTGGCTGCCTGAGAAGATTCTGTGGAATCCTGGGGTGGGCAATTTAGGGAGAGGCCTTTAGAATTCTCAGCCAAAGAGCTCCTGGGCCTCAGTCAAATGTGCCTGCCTTGAATAGGCCAGTTGCTCTGGAGACAAGGCCTAGCAACAAGGAGGAGGATACTGTATTCCCTCAAGAACCCAATCTCTGTATGTTAATAACTCTGAATACAGATTGGATTGGGGAATATGGGGAAAAGTTACAGGTACTGGACAAGAATGTTTGGGGAGTTAGCGACACAGGATCTCAAATCTTTCTAACAAGTATTACCTATGAGAAAATAAAATCCCGGGCAATGCCAGGTATATATGCTAGTATGTTATATATTATGGAGGATAATGGGCTCCAGCTCATGAAGGACATGCCTCATCAATATAACAATACCCTCAGTTTTCTTTCTGAAAGGGCAAGGTGTGCAGAAACAAACACCAGTCTTGTTTTAGAACCTTGCAGCCAATATTCTGACTGCTAAATTTTGTCTTATTCTTTCTGTTCAACTTCTTTGATCAAAATCTCTGTCTTTTTCATGACAAGAACTACTTACTTGACCCTATACATGTCTTCCCTGTATGAATTTACTCTGAAGTTAACCTGACAGATTTCACTGAAAAGGACTAAGACTATGCCCTTAACCTATCTTACAAAACTCTTCATATAGAAGAAAAAGAACAAATGTTGTCCCCTTACCTTGATTTGGGCCTGAGCAGTTGCCACATTCTGGGCAGTTTAGCCATTTTGTGAATTGCTGCAAAGTTAATGGGCAAATGGAGGAAAGCAGTGAAACCTATAGGTCAAAGCAGTTACACTGGGAGGGATGATGTTTCCCTTCATATGATGTTGGACAACAATCTTTATTTTTGACTTTGATGGTTAAAGCCGTAGGGAGCTGCAGTCAAACAACATCTGGAGATCTGCTTGATTCCTACCCCTGAGTTACATGAAAGCAAGCCTTGTTGAAGGTGTTCCTCAAATAGGCATTGACTACAGGCACTCATGTAGCAGTTTGAGTAAATAGGACTCTAGAAGACTAGGGTTCAGATCTCCACTCAGCCCTGTAAACACACTGGGTAACCCTGGGTATGTCACACTCAGCCTTAGGCCCTTTTTGTACGCCAATCCAGTTGCAAGATGGCTTCAGGAGCTTTGCGAGATTGTGAGGACCATTTCACATGACATCCTCGCAATCGCGTGATGCTCTCAAGGCCAGTAGGCGGTGATCACGCATTATATCATTTTCAGCTCATTGCCGAAAATGAGGCACGATTGTGTGTTGGTTCCGGGCCCCCCACACACTTACCTTGTGTGCGGAGGCTCCGGACACGCAGCCATTGCACTTCCTCCCCCAGTGCAGCCTGGGAAAGTACCTAGCTGCACTGCAGAAGGAAGGAGCAGAGTGCTCATGCTTCCTTCCAGCCAGCATGGAGCTGGTGCAGAGGGGAAGCAGAGGCAACGCAAGTGCCTCTTGGAAGAGGCTTCTTGCGTGATCCCCTCATGACACCAGCAGCACCAGGTAAAGTGCAAAAAGGGCCTTAGAGGAAGGCCATGGCAAACTTCCTCTGAATTGATCTTGCCAAGAAAATTCCATGATGAGTTTACCTCAGGGTCACCATAAGCCAAAGTTAACTTGAAGGCACATAGCAACAATGCCAGTGGGTTTTGGTATAACTAAAATTCCTGGGGCATTTCCAAATAGAGGATTCTTTGCAGTAGTAATCACCAGGCACCGTGCAACTATTCCAACTTATTCTCCATAATGAATTTTCAGAGCTAAATAAAAAAGATGGAAGAAGTGGCAGAAAAACAACAGAGGATTAGGAATGGAAGACACTGTCATGTGAAGTCCTTGTAATATTTGGCGCAATTTTGAGACAGCAAATATGCAGGCTTGCTTTGACATTCTCACACACTATTTATCTCCCTCCTCCTAGTATTGCTTGATACAAGAAACTACACAGAAACAAGCACGTTTTGTTTAACATAAAACTAGACTATGGGCCTTTCCATATTACACTGTTATAGTGATATTATTCCACTTTTGACATCCTATGGAATCCTGGAGCTTGCAGTTTAGGGAGGGGCTTTTAGAATTCTCAGCCAGAATGCTCTTTGGCCTCAGTAAACATTAAAGGCCCTATATATCCATAGTTAAATGTCTCAGTTTTGTTAAGAGTCTGAGGTCCTCTGTTCACTGTCCACCCACATCACAACATAAATACAGAAAGAATCCGTTCTGATATTCAAACAAAACCAATTTATAAAGTTTTTTTAAAAAATTCTTTAAAAAGACTGTATACAAACCATTAAAACTACAAGAGTTTACACTCACGTGCACTCCTGTAATGGATGTTTTAACCATAACAATAATGCATCTTAAGCAGATTGGACCCAATAACCCACATTCACACAGAGCTATCTAAAAGTGAACTTAATAGAACCAGAGTATACTCAGTGACTGCATCTGAGAGTAGCAGATGTTATGGCAGAGTTTCTTCAATGACAAACAGTGAATGGATGACAGAAATAAATATCTATTACAGCATTGTGGCTTCAGAATAGGGAGTATTAACTTAAACTCACAAGCCTTGAATTTAAGAGGAGGAGATCATGGGGCTTGATGCTAAGCAACTAAAGGTTCAGGTGTTGCTAAGAAAAAAAAGGAAAACTGGAGAATTTTATCAAAACGAGGAGAGGTGATGACAAACAAACCGAAAAACGGTATGTGCAGAGAGCTGCCAGTGTGTAGGGGAAATACTCCCTGAAAAGTTGGCGTACAAGTGAGAAGCTTTGTCTTTTCTGAGTCTTGCTAGATTTCCTGAGAAGGAGGTTAGAATCATTTTACTGTACATCCAGTTGGAACCTATGTGACTTTACTCAGAAGATCTGGGTCTCTGCTAGGAAAGAATCATGACCCTCCTCTACATCCATCTGAAGTATATGCCATTTCCCCATGACATTCTTGCAAAGAAGCTAGTAAAATGTGGGCTGGACAGAGCTATTGTCAGGTGGATCTGTAACTGGTTCCCAAAGGATGCTCACCAATGGCTGCTTTTCATCCTGGAGAGAAGTGACTAGCGGGGTGCCACAGGGTTCTGTCCTGGGCCCAGTGCTGTTCAATATTTTCATCAATGACTTGGATGAAGGAATAGAGGGCATGCTCATCAAATTTGCAGATGACAGCAAATTGGGAGGGGTTGCTAATATGCCAGAGGACAGGATCAAAATTCAAAATGACCTGGATAGATTGGAGAGCTGGGCCAAGGCTAACAAAATGAAATTCAACAGAGAGAAGTGTAAGGTCCTACACTTAGGTAGAAAAAATGGAATGCAGAAATATAGGATGGGGGACATGTGGCTGGATGGCAGTACGTGTGAAAGGGATCTAGGAGTCCTAATAGACCACAAGCTGAACATGAGTCAGCAGTGTGATGCGGCAGCCAAGAAAGCCAATGCAATTCTCGGCTGCATCAACAGGAGTATGGTGTCTAGAACGAGGGAGGTACTGGTACCACTCTACTCTGCTTTGGTTAGACCTCATCTTGAATACTGTGTCCAGTTCTGGGCACCCCAATTCAAGAAAGACATGGTCAAGCTGGAGCAGGTCCAGAGGAGGGCGACCAAAATGGTGAGGGGCCTGGAAGCCATGCCCTATGAGGATAGACTTAAAGAACTGGGTATGTTTAGTCTGCAGAAGAGAAGGTTAAGAGGGGATATGATAGCTATGTTTAAATATTTGAAGGGATGCCATGTAGAGGAGGGAGAGGGCTTGTTTTCTGCCGCTCCAGAGACCAGGACAAGGAGCAATGGATTCAAGCTGCAGGAAAGGAGATTCCACCTGAACCTCAGGAAAAACTTCCTGACAGTCAGGGCTGTCTGGCAGTGGAATATGCTGCCTCGGAGTGTGGTGGAATCTCCTTCTTTGGAGGTTTTTAAGCAGAGGCTGGATGGCCATCTGTCAGGAGTGCTTTGAGGGTGTTCCTGCATGGCAGGGGGTTGGACTGGATGGCCCGTGTGGTCTCTTCCAACTCTACATTTCTATGATTCTATGATTCTAGGATTCTATACTGAATGTGAGTGTCATTGTTCTGGACACTGCTGATCAGTTCTTCTGATGGCCAGGGCCTCCTAGCAGTACAGAAGCAGAACTCAAATATGAAGTTATCAAGCACTCCTTTCCTATGATGAAATTAGCTTTGGAATCTGAAGTGTTTTATGTGGTTTTGGGGTGGGGAAACAACCTGATTCAAGTTCTCTGAGACAAACTAACTGGAAGTACATTTGGTTGTCCACACTTTACTCTGTATTTGGCCTAAGAAGAAGAGAGTAAAATCTTAACATGAGCAACTTCTTAAGAGAAACATTACAGTGTATTTGTATGTAATTTGTACTTGTATTTGATTGAAAGTTCCCCACATCCTAGGAATGTCTGATATCAAGTACTTACTATTAGGAATTAGATTTTTGACATGTTTCTAGGAGGCTGACTTGAGGGTCGAAAGAAGATTCCTTTCAACCTGTGGTTTAACACTTTGTCCTGAGCCAGACAAAATTCTCGTTCATTCACACAATTGCTCTTTCTTTTCACCTGCACTGGTTGTCCTAAGTACTGTCCCTCTCATGTCTCTAGGGTGTGGCTGTTGGGAAGAGTCCTGTGTGAGTCCTGGGCAGGGGCATGACACTGTGGCGCTCCAGTTGTGGAATGCCTTTCTCCCTGAGACCCTATCAGTGTCAATGCTGATGTCATTTTAGTTGTGCTTGTGGCTGCTGTGTGTCTTCAGGACATTTCCAACTTGTGGCAATCCTAAGGTGAACCTATCCCAGGATTTTCCTGGCAAGATTTGTTCAGAGAGGGTTTGCTTTTGCCTTCCTCTGAGACTAACAGAGTGCTACTTGCCCAACGTCACTAATGGATTTTCATGGCTGAGTAGGGATTTGAATCCCAGTCTTCAGGAGTCATAGTCCAGACCACTACACCATGCTTGCCCTCATTTTGGTGCCAAGTTAAAAACTAGAGCCTTTGGATCTAATTGGTTTCATCCCAAACTTCACACGTGCATGATTTTAAATGATCTTATACTGTTTTAACTGATTTAAAAGATCTTGTTTTAACCCATTGCATTGTTCAATTTTAATTTATTCTGTTTAAAAGTTTTAAAAAACATTTTAAATTGTTCTAAAGTGGTTAAATTGATTTTATTGTATGCCACCCTGAGATCCCGTGGTATAAGATGGAATATAAATATGTACGTAAATAAATAAATAAATGTGCAAACAGGTACTGGATGCCTGCCAACATGCAAAGAAATATGTATGCTCATGTAAATAGTTACACTGGCATAAACCACCAGGAAGATTCCAGCCACAATTACACCAATTCAACATTTCTGTGCAAGTGTTTTTGTGAAATCACAGAGCTTTCTCACCTGTACCATTTCTTTCTTCAATTCACTGAAGATGATAGTGATATCAAACTGCAAGGATCATGAACCCAGTATATTAGTTAGCAAAAAAATAAGATAAAACTGAAATGCTTTAAACATCCATTTTTAAAGAACATATGTAGGTAGCTATTATTGAATTACTACAAGTACTAGAACTGTGGAAAGACCTCATCGATTCTGCTTTGTGCTTTAAAAGTGAAAGGCCATTCTTGTTTCTATTAAGAATGGATGGGAATTTTTTCTGTCTCAGACTGTCTGGGTGAAGATCAAACAAGCTCTTACAAGGTCTTTAGTTTCTTATGTGTTGGAAGGTCATTGCTCAGCTAACATCTCCCTGAGAAAGAGGCTTGTGATGGAAGCTTGCAATCCATTCTTGGGATGAAATGAAGTTTGAAATGAAATGTTATGTTTGTATAAAGGCGGACAGATTAAATCTTTTAGGAATGCCAGCACTGCATGCTCTGGCAGTAGTAGTGGTCGTAAGAGTAACAACAACCACAACAACAACAGGAAGGAGAACAACAATTATGTCAATATTGTTATAAAATGTGCTGTTTTAATCTCCCTTCTTCATAGTGTGTCTAGTCAGAAAGGAAAGCATAGTTTGTATTTAATGTTATTTAATTGCCTTGAGTTCATAATACATTCTCATAACAGTGGTGTACAATTGAAAGGCATAAGAATGTCGATGAAAGAAGTGGCACCAGAGAGATCTTTGTTATTCTTGGCTGCAGACTCTCCTATCCTCAACAATAGCTTGTTTTCTTCCTCTGTTTCACTTCCATCATACTGTCAGTCACTCAGAGTAGGAATTTCATTATGCTTTAAATGTGTAGAAAAGCAGCCATCAGATGTCTGCAGCAGGTAGGCAGGAAATTTACCTGGAAACATACCATATGTTATGCAAACTCAACAGTGAATCAATGCTTCAGGACAAAAAGACAATTAAGCAGAAACCCTACATTTTCTTTCTGTTCCAATACTTTCTTTAATCCTATATCCATACCAATCACAGCAATAGAGAAAGAGGAGAACTATACCCATCACAAAATTGTAAGTATGCTGATAATAGACTGAATTTGTTAGAAAAGAGCCATTGAAATTTACATAACGCTAACTGTAGGTGCCACCATCAAACAAAGTTTGTCACTTGTGCTCCTTATTTAAGTATGGGTGGAATGCACAAGGAAGTAAATGCCATCTTGTTTGAGTCTCCCACAGCATATAGGTAAATAAAAAAGAAAACTAAGAAATGGCAGGATTTGAAGTCTGGGGGCATGTGAAAAGGGCAAGTGATTTGAGTGTTGGACTAGGAATCTGAGAGACCGGGGTTCAGATCCCTACTCAGCCATGGAAACTGACTGGGCAAGTCACAAACTCTCAGCCTCAGAGGAAAGCAATAAAAAATCTCCTCAATTTTGTCAGGAAAAAACATAAATATATTCTGCTGAAGGAGATGTACAAGAATCACCCAAATACTTTAGAGACCAGGCATATCTGAATTTCTTGGACAATGCTTGCTATATCAAAATCATAAATGTGTGAAAAAAGAAAGTCTACAAAAAGTTTTTAATGTGAAACTTGTTTTGGGTTTAATATGCTGGTGGTACTTCACACCATTTCTTCTTTCCACTAATGCCAGAGAAGCTGCTTTGTTCTAAACTGGTGTATTTTGTTAGCAAGGAACTGGATGAATACAAACAAACTGAAACTTAATCAACAAGACAGAGGTGCTCCTAGTTAGTTAAAAAGTAGATCAGCGAATAGGGATTCAGCTTGTGCTAAATGGGGTTCCACCCACCCTTTCCACCACGAAAAACCACAAGTTTGTGGTTTGGAGATATTCTAGGATTCTACCTCGAGCACTCATGTGACGAATCGGGGGGGGGGGGGTCATAGTAACAGAGGCTCCTTAACATTTAAAATTGACTGGCTGGAGCAAATAGAACCTCAGGTAGCCAAAGGGAGGATGAGGGGAAGGAATAATGGAAATTTAACTGAAACCAGTGGGTGGAGGTTCAGAACAGAGCTGGTGTGAGAACAGAGAGAGTGGGTGGAGAGAGGTGAGTGTTGGATTTGAGAGAGATGTGTTGTGCTAATTTATGAATCCTTACTTACAAAATACCTGTTACCTTGACAGTGTGTTTAATAAAGATTTGTTTACATTTTCATACATAAAAGTCTCAAGAGAGTGTTATTTCTCTGGACTAGATTATACACGCTACCATAGTACTAATAGTATCACCTTCATTTAAGAGATAAATCACTGCTTGTCCTTATGTCTGAAAAGGGGCAGATTTAAGGAAAGCAGGAGAGGGAGATAACCCTGGGAGGAGTAGCCAGTGGGGGACAAGAGTGAGAAAGGTGCTGCATTCTCAGAAAGGGAGAATAGAAACAGACCTGTTTGTCATAGCCCTGGCTCGGCCAGAAATCTCCCTGACTGATCAGACCTGAACATAAAGAGATGTCAGGCTCTTCACAATGTACATCCAGGTTTCTGTGGTGGCCAGGACTATATTGCACAGTTAAAGCTTTTTCATGAGCTGCACTTATTCCTAGAGAATCTAATCTGGACACAATGACTCAAAACAATATACTTAGAAATTATTAAAGGAAAAAATAAAACAAAAAAGTTGCAAAAATATTGTGAGCACTATATGTAAATGAAATGTCATTGAAATAAATGCTGTCACTGATAAAAAGGTATTATAAAAGGGAGATCTCATCTGTTGGTAATACAGCCTTGACCATGTTAAGCTTTTTTCCTTGACAATCTACAGTCAGGAATGATTTCTGTAGACTAGTATTCAGAAACAGACCTAGAAGAATCCAGTCTCACAAGCACTTTAAATTTCCTGTTTGATGTCTGATAAGATATTTTTTCCTTAGAATGACAACAGTGGGACGAAATGTCTTAACCTAATAGTTTTCATCCACAGGCTGCTGCTGCTGCCGGCAAATGCTTTATGGAGCAATATCTCTGTTTTTTGAGAAATTGAATGAATTCCTGCATTCTTTTATCTCACGGATTTTACTAAACAGGGAAATATTATGTTTGACAGAAAAGTAAAAAAAAAGGTGAAAGCACTTTTGCTTTGATAAATCTGTTATATCTGTGGGAAAAAACTAAAAAGAACTCACATGAAAAATGCTTAAACTACCTTTGATTTAGAAAAGTAGGTAATCTATGTGTCTGTAAAATTTCTTATCCAGGTTCTATTCTTATAGACTTTGGTGCTGTAAGTTTTATATTGAATACTTATCTATGGATCTTTGATTATACATTTTGATTAAAACTTTCTTCTTCATTCATTTTCTTCCACAATCTGTGTCATGTAATAGCTGGATCTTCCCAGTGCCACTACTCTGTCACTAAGATCACCACATCTTGTCTGGAGAAAGGTAAAAACATTGTCAGGCATACAAGATATATTAGTATACATCTATTTGATTTGTTAGCATGTTCACTATGGCATTCTGGATTGTGAAAGGAAGATGAAATATGACAAAGGTCTAAATCCACTGGTGAGTTTCAGCTGGAGCAGCCTCACTGAATCAATAAAACTTATATAAGTGTTGACTTCCTAAGCCCCCAAAGATGTAATGGATGTACTTTACTGTTGTTTTTGTGTGTCTTCAAGTTGTTTCCAACTTGGGGTAACCCTAAGGAGGACTTCCTACCAATAGCACTACCTTTCTTTGGTGTTGGGAATGTGTGCTCCTATGAGGCAAGAGGCTGGTAAACTCCTTTTTAATGTCTTTTATCATGAAAACCCCATGGTGGCACAATCAAAAGTGAAACAAGAGATGGTGCCGGAAGATGAGAATCCCAGGTTGGATGGCAGTTAGTGAGCTACTGGGTTAGAGCAGAGGGCAACTGTAAGCAGCACTGTGGCTTACTGGACTCAAGCTGAAAGAACATTCAGATGTTGACATGCTCAGAGGTGAAGAAGGAAAGTCTGCAGTTGCACAGCCCATATTATAGGGACATGGAATGTGAGAAGCATGAATCAGGGGAGGCTAAACATAGTAAAATATAAATGGAGCATATAAACATTGCAGTGCTTGAGGTAGGTGGGACAAGAATGGGACATTTTGAGTAAGAGGATGACACAGGGTTTTACTCAGGAAATAAAAAATCTAAGAAGAAATGAGGTGGCACCAATAATAAGGAGTTATATAGCAAAAACAGTCAAAGGATATAATGTAAAGTCTGACTGAATCATATCATTCAGGTTCCAGGGAAAACATACCAATATAACAGTGATCCAAGTTTATGCTTCAACTACAGAGGCAGAAGAAGAAGAAATTGAAAGATTCTGTTCTAGAATCCAGGAGGAAACTGATCACATACCAAAACAATACTTGTTAATCATAGGCTATGAGAATGCAAAGGTAGGAAACAGCAGAATAGGTTCAAGAAATGAAGCAAGAGAGGGACTGACTGAATTTTGCAAGGCCAACAGAACTACTATAATACTAATGCAAAGAAAGAGAAGATGACAACAAAAAGAAGAACAAGAGAAGGCTTCCACAAGATCTAAGAAAGAACGGGAAATTTAAACCAAGACCGGGGATGTTCTATGACCAGCTGTGACAACTGAAGCCCCTGTCAGAGCTGCTGATGACAAGCAGCAGCTGTTGGTCCCTGTTGCTCTGGCTGGAGATCAGTCCTGCAGCTCAAGAGCTCCCCCTGCTGCCATGGACCAAGCAGGCTCAGACGTTCCTCTGCCTGCTCCTTTAGGGCAACAGGGATCAGATTTTGAAGATGCTTTGGACCCTGTGTCAATCAGCCCAT
Organism: Cyclura pinguis; assembly: GCA_030412105.1. Classification (NCBI taxonomy): domain Eukaryota; kingdom Metazoa; phylum Chordata; class Lepidosauria; order Squamata; family Iguanidae; genus Cyclura; species Cyclura pinguis. The sequence goes on along the minus strand of CM059603.1, from coordinate 162,766,888 downwards.
AAACAGGGCAGAGACTCAAGAGAGCTGAGCAAAGGGAGGCTTCCTTGATTAAGTTCAAGATGCAGTGACTAGCCACACCTGTGCTTTGGGCTATATAACTGCCTGCCTGGAAGCTTTCCTTTGTTTGTGGCAAGCTTCTTACAAGTCCTCTCCTTGCTTGTCCCTTGCTTCTAGCACCCGGTTCCTGATACCTTGGATTGATGTCTTGGCTCCAGACCCCTGGCTTTTGGAACTCTGACTATGGTTTTTGCTTGTTGCTCTGGCTTAGGTAAATGGACTTCCTTTGAGTAGTTGCTTGCTTGACTCCTCCCGGCAGGACTCTGCTAGCTCTCCCACCCCCTTCTCTGGGCTGGCTCGCCACCCGAGTCTCTGACCTTGACACCAGCAGGGAAACACATTAATGACCAAATAGAAATAGACAACAACACACTGAGGAACTTTATAAAAGAGATGGAAGGATGCCAGATTTATTCAAGGAAGAACCATTTTACCTACAGTTTTAGAAAGTGAAATGGAAGCTGCACTCAGAGCACTTGGGAGAAATAAATCACTAGGGACAGATGAAATACCAATAGAACTGCTTTAAGCTACAAAGGCAGATTCTACTCTAGTGTTAACTAAAAATCTGTCAACAAATATGGAAAATGAAAGAATGGTCCACAGATTGGAAATGCTCAATGTATATTGCAGTCCCCAAGAAAGGAAACACCAGGGATTTCAGTAACTACAGGGTCATTGCATAAATTTCCTATTCAAGCAAAGTGATGCTGAAAATTCTACAACAAAGACTTTTACCATATATGGAGTGAGAAAGGGCAGATGTTCAAACTGAGTTCAGGAAAGGAAGAGGCACTAGGGATACTATTGCAAGCATGCATTAGGTAATGGAACACATCAAAGAATTTCAGAAGAAAATCAGCTTATGCTTTGTAGATTATAGCAAAGCTTTTGATTGCATAGATAATGAAAAGCTATAGATTGCTCTTAATGAAATGGCTGTGCAAAATTTGATTGTCCAAATACGTAACCTCTATGCAGGACAAGAGGCTACTGTTAGAACAGAATACAGAGAAACAGAATGGTTTCCAATTGGCAAGGAGGTCAAGCAAGGCTGTGTTTTATCACTCTATCTGTTTCACTTGTATGCTGAACATATCATACAGTAAAGCAGGATTAGACACAAAGGAAGGAGGCATGAAAATTGGAAGAAGGAACATCAGCAGTTTAAGATATGCAGATGACATCATACTACTAGCAGAAAATAGCAAAGACTTGGAATGATTCCTGAAGAAAGTCAAGACAGAAGGTTCAAAGGCAGGTTTACAGGGGAACTTTAAAAAAACAAAAGTCATTTACATGATTATTTGAAACAATGAAGAAGTTGAAATAGTTCAAGGTTTTCCATATCTTGGCTCATTCATTAATCAGAATGGAGACAGCGGTCAAGAAATCAGAAGGGTAGGACTTGAAAGGGCGGCTATGAATGAATTGTCGTAAGATCCTGAAGTGTAGGGATATATCATTGAATACTAAAGTTAGGATTTCATTGTATTTCCATTTTCTATGTATGTTGTGAAAGTTGGACGGTGAAGAAAACTGATAGGAAGAAAAGTAACTCAGTTGAAATGTGATGCTGGAGAAGAATTCTGTGGATACCATGGACAATAAATGGTCCTAGAGCAAGTCAAGCATGAACTCTCCCTAGAAGCCGACATGACAAAACTGAGACTGTTGTGCTTTGAACATATCACGAAGAGACATAAATCACTAGGAAAAAAATGTTTGGTAAGGTAGAAGGCAGTAGGAAAGAGGAAGACCACATTACAGATGGATAGACTCATTCCACAACCATGAGTCTGCAAGAGCTGGGCAGGGCTTTTGGTGAGAGGGTGACTTGGAAGCCATAAGTCAGTCGACTTGACAGCAGTAAACAACAAGGTAAACCTATCACAGGGTTTTATTGACAAGATCTGTTCAGAAGGGTTTACCTTTGCCTCCCTCCGAGGCTGAAAAAGTATGATATGCCTAAGGCTTTCCATGGCCAAACAGTGATTTGAACTTTGGTCACCAGAGTAATAGTCCAATGCTCAAACCTCTATGCCATGCTGTACTTTACTAGGGACTAATAAGTGCTCCCTCCACCTTCATGGGTTTGACCTTCACAAATTTGATTATTTGTCAGGCCTGTGTTTTCCTCTCTCCCCCCCATTCTCCTTCTCCCATGTCCTTGCATTCCTCATTTCAGGCTTGCAAAGCTTGTGTTTTAAAATGGATTTTCTTCTCCTTTTGGGTGAGCAAAGCCCCACCCACAATGCTGGAGGTATGTCCTCTCTGCCAGATGGTTGCACATTCTGCTGTATAATGGCTGCTGATTGGTCAAGTGCTCTCTTTGCTCCTACCCCCCTCCCTTCTAGAAGGAATCTCCTTTTTCAGGATGGTCACTGGAAGTACCTACAACACCAGAACTCAATGCTCTGCTCTTCTCCATCTGAGGGGAATGTACTGGTAATTCCTTTACCTTGTTTATTTTTCTTCCCCTTGGGAGTGCCGGGTCCAGAGGCAAGGCAAGGCAAAGGGGGCTGGGAGCTCTGGAAGGCAATGGAAGGGGTATGACAGAGGAAGTTATTTGCAGTTTTTCTACTTTCCTGAGGGCTCTGCACCCCAAGCTCTCATGAATGTGGAGGGGTCACTGTAATTCAATTTAGATTACAAGTCTTAGCTATAATTCAAGTATGTTGCTGTTTCTTAAGCATTGTGAGCGGGGCCAGCTCTAATGTTAGACAGAGTAAGATGGCCACCTCATAATGCTGGAAGACAGAAGCATCATGCTGGGGAACAGAGTTATGTGCCACATGGAGGAAAGCCTTATTCTTCTTCAAATAGCTTGTGGCTTTCAGGCAGTGTGGAGCACTTTATCCCCTTTTAATTTCCAAAGAAAATTTAACTATCAGCCTAGATAGTACTTTTTTTTGCTACACGGAATTCAAGAGCATACCATCTTTTACTTCACTTCAGGCAGTAAATATCTGGACTGTCACTGAATGCTCAAGGAGACAACTCACTTAAAATATAAACTCTGCAGCATGTTAAAGAGCCAAACTCAGTGCAGAAACCCAGCAGCAGAAAAGACTGTTCTCAAAATTCAGTGAAAAAATCAGGAAATAGACTCTAGGACTAGGACTCTAGGAGACCAGGTTTCAAATCCCTGCTGAGCCATGAGAACCCACTGAGTGCACTTGGGCAGGTCACACTCTCTTAGCCTTAGAAGGCAATGGCAAAGCCCCTCTGAAAAACTCTTGCTGAGAAAACCCTGTGATCAGTTTGCCTTAGGGTTGACATGAGTTGGGACTGACTTGAAGGCACGCAACAACAATGACAACAGTGCCAGTGGCCATTTCACGGTTTTCTCATTTGCCATCTAAAACAACACAATATTCAGCAAGAAATGAGTCAAATCTCCACAAAACTGCAACTTCAGCCCTGGTTTTATCTAATTCTTTCACAGATTTTCATTGTTTTCAACATAGTGACAATAAACTTATTGTTTTATCTTCTTTTTAGGATCTGCTTTACTCAATATTATCCAGTTTACTCCTTCACTTTAGTTCCCTTCTGCAAAATTAAATTGAAGCATGAACTTACACTATGATACAGGAACACACACACACACACACACACACGCAAAAGAGGGCATTTTTTTCCTTCTGTGTGCAAAATTCTTCTCAAAATATTCCCATGCAGCTTAGCAACTGGCAGAGACATTCATTCCCAAACTAACATTACAGGCCAAGATAATGACTGGCAAACAATCAAAATGAACTGGTATTGTTGCCATGCCTTTCACATTAACAAAGGAAAGCAGTACATGTTTACTTCACGGATTCTGTCTTCCCTGCTCACTTGCATTGCAGTGAAATTTGCTCTTTGGATCTGCCTTTAATAGATTCACTGGCATCAAAGTACTCCAGTAGTAAACTGTACTATAAAGACATAATAAGAATTTTACAACAGGATAGGAGATTATACACAGAGATACACGCACATATATACACATGTATGCTAGTTCCTACCTTAGGGTTGCCATAAGTCAAAACGACTTGAAGGCACACAACAGCAATAAATGAATGTATTCATATCCTAACTACCCATTCATAATTGAGGACGCATACAACTGCTCCCATGTTGTACATATGCAATACTTGTATACATGTATATTTATACTTGCTTTCTCACAAGGTGAAGAATGTATTTGCTCTTCCCCATAATTCTCCACAGGTCACTTATTTCTACCTATTGTAATGCCACTCTGGCCATTTCTACACAATGTTGCTGTCCTAGATGGGGATGCATTGCTGCCAGTCCGTGAGTCGTGCTTTCACATGACATTGTTGCAGTCCCGCTGCCAATATGTCCCCACCCGTTGCGAATGCAGGATATTCCATTACTGGAAAAAAATCTGGTAACGGTCCCTGATCGCACAATGCTCCCGTTGTTGTGACTGTGCGGAAATAGCAGAAGCGTGATCTACATGTTTCCTTCCCCAGTGCAGCATGGGAAGTGGCTGGCTGCACTGTGGAAGGAAGGTATGTGTCGCTCACGCTACCCTTCCGCAGGCAGCTGGCCAGGGGCAGAGGGCAATGGGACAACAACAGAGTGCAGTAAAGTGCAGAAATGGCCCTTGTCTCTAACCTACACTGTTGCTGTTGCATAAAGCAAGAATTTCTGAAAACCCAATTTCTCTCCCACACACTCATTAAAAGGAATGGAGGAGGTCACTAATAAACACACACACGATGCAGGAAACTTTTATCTAGAAATAAACTACAAGTTACATCTAGTCTGCTGCCCATCAACAATACCCCAGAATTGAAATCTTAGATTCATGATTGGTATTAAGAAACAGAGTCCTCCAACTGATGCTGCTGTAAAGCACAAATACCCGACAAGAACAATTTTCTTATTCTCAGAAATATTTTGGAAAAAAACAAAAGTTTAACATTTGGATAGCACAATTTCTTCTGCTTCTGGGATGGGGAGATTACACTGCTGAAGTTCAGATTCTTGTTTCATTCCTCTTTTTCTTCTAATAATGCCATGATTTCTTTCTATTTTTCATGGTGTGCTTTCTGAAGACAAAAGAAAAGAAATTGTAAAGAAAGGTGCTTCATGTTCACAACACACTGAACACATCAGTGATTCTCAAACTGTGCAGCTGGACCCTAAGAGGGGCACAACAGTTGCTCAAGGGTGTGTGTGTCAAACTGGAAGAACAGCAAATGTGAAAAAGAAGGGCAAGCCTCTGTGTGTGTCTGTGTGTGTGCACGCGCTCGTGCATGCGTATGCACACACACATAGCATTGAGGACTGACTGGTCTCTGCAAAAGAGCAATGCAAAGCATCTTCCTCCATTATACCTTCCTCCAAACTTAGATATAGCAAAAATTGGTATCTTTTTTTCAGTAGGGGCCATATAGCCCCCAAGTAGGTCCTAGCACATTTGAAGGGGGTCATAGACTGAAAACTGTGAGAAAGAGAGCTCCAGGGCTTTATGGGGGCCTTGGTAACTGAACCAATGAAATACCCAAGCAGCAACCACTTAAGGAGTCAATAGTTTCGCTGGAGTTCCTGAAGTAAATCCAGGAACAGAACTGATATCGCAGTAAGAGGTGACCTCCGATTGTCACTGTCTAATTTGGAGCCCAATATCATGAAATTTGCAGAAAAGCACCAAGGTCAAGGATTGCATTAGGCTTGATAGCTGTTTAATTTCATACAGTCTTTTTAAAAGTTTGTCCGATATGTTGAGATGTTCAAATTTTCTTGGTGTTCAGTAATAAATTATTTTCTGTCTTTCTGTTCTGTTTGTATTGCTGTTTGACAGGGAGTCCTGGAATCTGAAAAGAGCTCCTAAATGGCCCATGGCCAACAAACAGTTGAGAATGGTTGCTCTAGTGAACAATGGATGAGCACTTTTTAAAATGAATGACTAGAGAATGACTTTGTGTGATTTCTTTCATAATGCTTTATCTAAACACCCTCCTTTGTCCACTTCATTACTCCTGTGTTTTTATCATAAAATTAGGCTGACTACCTGGTATATCCATTCTGTTTTAGCTGCTTCCAGCTATCCCCCCATCCCTGCATGAGCATGGACATAGATTACAAAAGGAGAGCCTGATCATCCCACATAACAACAGGAAAGGAAAGGAACAAAAGAGTTAGATTACTCTGGGGACCAGATAAAATCAGGCTGAAGGCTAAATGCAACCCATGGGGCAGCTGCTCCATTCTTTATCTGAAGATGGAGTGGACAATTGCCAAGTGATTACCTGCACTCCCCAATCATTTTTATGCCCTCACAGTCTACACAGAATTGGCAAAATTTAAGGAAGCCTCCATATGTGACCTGGAACTTTTTTATTCCCCAGTTAGTTAACATTTTTAAGCTAAAAAAAAAAAAGTTTCAATAGCACTTGCTCATATACAGTGGTTACATTGTCCTTACTTTATATTTAAACTTCATAGCTCTTCAGTTGGCACAATCCTATTGCAGCTGAGTCAGAAGACATCCAAGCCCTGTCAGGCTCTTTCTGGTCAGGGCAGAAGATAAGTGTGGGGAGGTGCCCCAACCATATTTCACCTTTTCACTTGTGAGCTACTGAGGCCCTCTTTGCACCTTACCTGGTGCCACTGGCGTTGGACAGGGATTGCACAAAAGCCTCCTCTGGGAGGGAATTGCATCCCCTGCGCTTCCCTCTGCACCAGCTCCATGCTGGACAGAAGGAACCATGATAGCTCCTCCCCTTCCTTCTGCAGCGCAACTGGGTACTTTCCCAGGCTGCGCTGGGGGAGGAAGTGTGATGGTCGCACTTCCTGACATTCCGCACTCAAGGTAAGTGTGGGAGGGACGTGCAATTGTACATCATTTTCAGCAAACAGCTGAAAATGATATACTGCGTGATTGCCACGATTGCTATGGGAGCGATGCACGATCGCGAGGATGTCGTGCGGAGCCATTCTCACGATCCCGCATTGCTCCTGTGGCCATTTTGCATGGGAAATGGCGTGCAAAAAGGGCCTTAATGGGAGATTTAAGAAAAAAATTAGGAGAACTTTCTATTGTTACTTTCAGTGTGTATATTCTCCCATTCTACAAGAGGGATTCAAGGCTGTTTACACAAGGGCCAAAACTTATAGCCAAGTTGAATAACTGATGTGCAGAGAGGTTGCCAGCTGTTTGGCCGTAGGAATTTCTGGCAGTCCATTTCAAGGACTTGTTACAAAGTGAGAGATCAAAGTTGGTTATCTACTACAGTGGTGAGAAATGTGTGCTCCTCCACATGTTGTTGGACTACCAGCAGCATATCCCTTAGTCAGAAAAATGCTGGAAGTGACAGTCCAATAAAATCTGGAGTCACAAAATTCCCACAGCTGATCTATCAGGATCTCATCTAAGCAGCTCTCTGGTAAAATAGGTTGTGGACCAAAATAGGAAAGGAAAGGAAAGCTGCCAGTCCCCATAAATTCACAGACAACACAACCATAGGGCTAATGAAAGGTTTCAGATATTTATCACCTGTTACTATTTGTGTGAACTAGTTTCAAGAGAAAGTAGCTACCATTAAAGTATTTCTCAGTTTAGCATTTCTCCCCAATGCATATCTATTCAAATGGCTCAGTTTTATTATCCCTAATAAAATAGTTGTAGGTTGCAATCTGCAGGCAGAGGGAGAAATCTACACTCTGACCAGGAGACCTGCTGCCAGACGTATCCTTGTTATGGAGGCAGAAACTTTCCTAACAATCACCCAGAATTTGGAAAAACTGCTTTCTGTGACTGTACCTCACAGAGAACCCTAACCATGTGGATGTTGTAGTCCCTCTTTTACATGGTCCCTCTGCCCCCATCAAGAAACTCAGCAGCCCCTTCCCTTTATGAAGAACAAGGCTAGTGCATGGTGAAGTCAAGTTGAAGGATTGAGACCTAGTACTTTTGAGGTAAAAGGAACAACAAGGTTTTTCTCAGGTAAAAGAAATCTAAGGATGTAGTTCATACCAGGAACAGGCCACATCTATTTCAGGTACATATCTGGATGTAATTCTTGGCACTCACATTGTTCCGACTCACATAATGATTGCCCTTTATTTTCAAGACATTTCTCTTTCCCTGGGATGAATGTCATTTCAAACTCAGATTTTCAGATTTCACTGGCCTTGACAGAAACCCTTCTCATACAACAAGCAGAAGTGCTTCCTCTCTTTTTTACACAGTCATTCTCCTCTTTATTGAAGGGGAAAAAATAAAATGAAAATATGCATAAAAACAACAGTATTGGAGACTAATGAACACACAATCATCCCTCCACATTCACTAAGGTTAGGGGCACAGGACCCCTGTGAAAGTGGGAAAAAAAAGTGAATAAATCTAGGCTTTCCCAAACCATGTTTAACACACAAAAAAGTATGATCACCATATTCAACTCACCATGGATTCCTTTGAGGCATCAGGGTTCCTTCACAAGGCAGAATGGGTGGCTGGTGGGGCTTACTGCCACCTCCACAGATGCCCCACACTATTTTTAATAGAGACTTACAAGCCTCATTTGCAGTTTCTCAGTCTCACAAGGTCTTCAGTCCCTATTAAAAATGGTATAGGGAGGCAGCAGAGGTGACAGCAAATAATCCATGACTAATCAAATCCACAAAAGTGAAACCCACAAATCTGGAGGGCTGCCTATATGATATATTATTTGTACTAACATAAATGGTCCTATATACAAATAATATTAGTTTTTCACTGACCAACATTTCTCACAGAGTCAATTTGTGCTTCCTGGGTTTTTTTCCCATTGAAACATAACCAATTTTTTTTTTAATCTAATGTGGCTTTCATTGTGCTCAGCACAAGGGTACCACACACCATTTATACCTTGAAATAATTAACTACAAACCATATATCCCAAAGTGTTACACCTGTTATAAAAGCATTATTTCTATATATATATATATATATATATATATATATATATATATATATATATATAAAGTGAAAAAATATAATAGAGTATTTGCTTCTTTTAGATAACAGATTCTGCTGGCAGAAAAGGAAACATACTGTCATTCAATCTCCTACACCCATCCCACAGAACCAGTTCAATAATATGTCATGATCAATGGTTTAAACTATTAAAGAGATTCAGAAGGGTTAACAGGGCAGCGGTTTTCTGTCAGTCACCTGAATCAAGTCATTATTCAGAGCAAACAAGGCTGTTTTGGCACCAGAGTCTGGCCTGAAATCAGACTAAATCAGGCTGAAATGGGTCCAGATAATCAGGAAATCCAAAGCTCCCTAGCCATCAAAACACTCAAGTACTTTGCTCTGAGAGGATATTAGTGATGGAATGGCAGTTCTCACACACCTTTGGGTCCCTGGGTGGTCCTCTTCAGGACAGGGTGCACTACAACTTTTTTTCAAAGAGACAGGCACCTCTCCCTGACATATGAGGCATTTGTGATGTTGTAACACACCCAGCCCTGATTGCTGTCTGTTTTTATTTGTTGTAAAGGGGTGGCCAAATTTGAACTTTAAGCCTTGATGTGAAATGTGTACGAACAGATTACTGGGGAAATTAACCCTCTTAACCCTCTTTCTAGAGAAAATTGGACATGTAGAAGAAATCCCTGTTGGATTTGATTTGGTATTACTCACATTAAAGTGGAATGTAACTACCCACAAAGTGTGTCAACAAAACGCACTGACTATCCTGAGATTTTTTGGAGGTGTCACTCTAGTGACCTTGGCCTGCTGATGTCTAACAGGTAGTTGATGGTTATGTGGACTGTGTCTAAATCAAGAAGCAGTTAAGAACAAAGTTCAGTCAAACAACATCAGTCGCCTAATAAGAGAGTAGACATACATTGTGGTCAGTAAGTGGAAACTTTCAGCTTCCACTTCATCAGCCTTGCTTTCGCCCACATATGCAGTCCTGTAATTTGTTCATGAGTCAGTGAAAGCTGTATGGTTACTGCTGAAAGTAAAAATGTGCCCAAATAATGCATTTCATCTGGCAGTAGGCATCTCTGGATGTCTAATGCTTACTTTCTGAAGCAGAAAACAGACTTTCTCTAGAAATGGAAGGAGGGAATGAGATGAAATGAAATGATATTCATCTACATGGTGCAGTATTTTACATATAGTTTGTGACAACAGAGAAAATTGGGTTTGGCTTCCAAACATTTTGAACTGATGAGATTCATGCTCTTTCCTTGAGTATCCCTTTTTGAGTGAGGTGCATTACTTTTACTCTTTAGCTCATGGGTTCAGAGGTGATCAGGGTTCCACGTGCTTTCTCTTAAGGATGAGCAGACTTCCTGATAATAAAGCCCAGAATCCTAATCAGGGAATCTCCTGTGCAAATGTGGATCACACCAACTAGGTTTGGAATATGCTATGACATACTCCAGAAGAAAAGCTGATGATAACTATCCAAAGCACTAGGTAATTACATATTGCCACTCCAATTGTTTGAACTGTGAGATGTTCCAAGGGCACAATGCTTGGCTGGGTTGGTCACCTTTAGAAGGAAGCCTTTAAGGCTCATGATATTTAGTAACATTTGATAAGGGCAGAGAAAAAACTAGACATTTCACAGATGGTAAAAGTCACTGCCCCACGTCACATCTCCAAAAAGAGGCAGAGAGCACCCAAAAGTGCTATTATTTTGCAGAGCTCCAAAATTCAATTCTTTCTATTAAGTTTCTGTCTGAAATTACAATTTATCATGTTTGTTTTCATATCAAGTGATACAAATGGTGTTATCCATAGCTAGGAGTTTGTGGAAGAAAAGCATGCCTCACCCTTTCAGGTATTTCCTGGCCATTCAGTAGACTTAAGTAAGAATGACAAACCTGAAAGTCCTGGACATTAGCACTTATTTGTAAAGGTCAAGATTCTAGCCAGGTATTGTACTAAGTTAGGGGTTGGGCTTGCGTGGCCCTTCAGAGGTTGTTGAACTACAATTGCTGGCATTTCTTACCACTGGCCATGCTGGTTATGACCAGTGGTTAGGGAGTTGGAGTCCAACAACAATTCCTATCATGCCTTAAGGCAACCCACAATAATAGCCCTATGGAATATGGTGGGAAATCCACAAAATATTTTAGGTAGAAGCTGGGCAGGGGACACTCAGTGGGTTTTAGAGTATATAAAGGACAGTTTATACAAAGAGGTTTTAGTTGTTTTCAATCTTGCTGCAACAGAATCTCTATTCTTACAAAACCCTGCCAGATCCCAACTTCTCCTAGTCTGTTTCTGAAATAGGAAGTCACCTTGAACTGATTTTCTGTAAAATGAAGTGATTGTGTCCCAATCAGTTTTCTGTGAACAGTGAGCCCTTTTCAACATATTTTTGGAATGATTGTAAAGATAACACTGATGAGTTGAAAATGGGTTGCTGTGATCTCTAGGGGAAATAAACTGGCAAGGTCAGTGCAGAGCCCCCTTACATGCTAAAAAGAAGCAGCATAAAAATAACCAGTTGAATGCAATGTGATCAAATAATCTGATGATCCAAGTCTCCTTGGGAGCAGGGAAAAAGTAATGTATAAGAGACCTGAGCGTTGTATTTTAGAGCTTCTTCATAAATTTTAGGACTAAAATCCTGTTGGTGTTTATTCAAAATTAAGTCTCAATGGGTTGAGTGAGGTTTAGTGCAGGTATCTGTACAGAAGATTGCAGCCTGTGTCACTGAAAATGTTGTATTTGTTATCTTTTTAAAATTATTATTATTCCTAATCTTAGCTGGCAAGCACAGTTGGTCCATTAAGCACAATAAGGCAGCTGCTACTCATTTTTCCTGCAGAATTTCTGCAGCTGCCTCATCCGCCTCCCTTCATTTTCGATCACTGTGTGCCACTACTTCACTTCTTTCTTCTTCCCCCTCCCTTGTCTCAACTTGTCCTACTGCTTTATAACATAGCCTAGTGCCCTGCCTCCACCCCTCGTTGCCTCATCTCATGCTGTTGTCTACCTACCCTCTATAAAGCAGTGGTAATTGCACAAAACCACTGAGACTGCTTTCAATGGAAGACAAGCCAGCAGGCAAGCAGGCAGTGTCGGTATTGCCACCCTCATCACAAGGGACAGAAAAAGAGGAGGCAAGATGAGTTGTCTGTGGGGAAGTAGGCAGGTGACAGTGAGAATTAGGATGGCCTGGGCTCTTCCACAGCCTGAGGCAAGAGGAACAGAGATGCTCCTACCACAGATTTGTCACCTTTTGACCATCTCTGACCATGTCTGAGATCATCCTGACCTGGCAACATTCTTACAGGCAGTGTTCTTTCAAGCATGCTTTTCAGCCATAAATATGTCCAATTATGAAAATAGCACATCCCACAGAGTTGATGTGTTTGGTGTGGTAGCAGCACTTCCTCATACACTAGGGAGGTATAGGTTGGAGTAAGAATACAGTTATTGTGGGGTCACGATTAACTCAAGCGCTCCCACTGTCTAAGGGGAGTGAAAAAGACTATCTTCCCACTATTACTGCTGTTTCTGCCCCCACTGCGTTGTGCCTCCTACCCACAGTTGCCTTCTCTTCCCCCCTGACTTCTTGCCACCTCTTTGCTTTCCTTTTGTTGAAAGCAGCACTGGACAGCTGGTGCAGCGACTGCCACTTTAAAGAAGGTAGATAGAAGAGATGAGGCAAGTGGGGAAGATAAGGAAGGAAGAGAAGATGGGAGGCAAGGCAAGAGGTAGAAAAGTGGAAGGTGCAACACTGCTAGTGAAGACAGAGGAAGAAAGGATGTGTGACAGTGAGAGCAGAGGTCTTCCAGAAACCAGGTTACAGGTCAACTTGGCACTCTGCTACCTGAAATAGCTGCCTCAGGCTTTGCTCTGCCTAAGGGAAGAATTGGCTCTGTGTGGGAAGGGCAGGGCAGCGCAATGGGGAAGAAAATAGAATACGGTATGGTTGCTCTTTTCTATTTATCTCAAACATAGGGGTATAGCTGCAGGAGAGTGAACTGAAGGTGTTGCCTCCAAATAAGATTTCTACCCCCTCAGTGTTTTTTTTCCCCTCCATCCCCCAAATTCTAGCATTGCAGTAACTTAAAACTTCAGCCGAGCATTTAGCAATAGAGTTTACACACTCAAAGAAGAAGGCCAGGCAAAGCTGCAAATAATAAGAGATCTAGGTGTGAAGATTTTTCAGTGTTTAATGCTTTGCAATACTGGAAATTTCAGAGGACTGAAGAAGTCAATTGTAGAAGGACAGAATTCTTATTTGGGGGGCAAGGCTCTCATTGTGCCCCTCTTGTAGTTTAAATCCACACCACCTCAGCATGGCAGATGGCGGTAAGATGAGACCATTCCCAGGAAGTGGACTGTGATCCAGCCCCCCCTCTCCCTAGTGTGCAATTTATTTTATGATTTCCTATAGCTTCACAAAACAGGAAAGGATATCAGACCACCTTCCCTTCTCATATCTATGATTTCTTCCCTATCTGTGTTAAACCTCAATTTCGCCTGAGTAAAAAATCTAAAATCCTATGTGCATTTCCTGGTGGGGAGAGGGGAAACACCAGGGTGGGGGATCATATGATGTTCGCAATGCGTTCTTACACTAAAAACAAAACTTATTGTCAGCCCAAGGAGGGGAGGTATTCCTGGAAGCCGGAAGGCGTTCTGTTAGGACGTGCCACTGGCCACCAGCGTTCACGTAAGGCAGCAAGTGGATGTTAGCGTACGAGGGGGCTTCAGGTCAACCGAAGGACGCTTCTCGCATTGCCTGACAACTATTACGTTCCGGCTTTTTGGAGAACTCGCTGCTCTGTTCGGTGGCGTTACTCCAGCCCCAGTGGGCCAGGATGAAGAAGACGGCGGGGGTCCGGAGCCGGGGGGCGCCAATGAACACTCGCACTCAGCCCCTTCCCTCCCTACGGCTGTCGCATTCCCGGTGCGCTTCAAGGCGAGGGGGCGCCAGGGCGACCGAAAGTGAGGGCAGACGCAAGCGAGGGCAAAGGCTTCTCCGGAGCTTCACGTCCCCCACTGCCCATGTCTACGGGCTCGCGCATGCTCCTCGGCAGCCGCTCTGGCAGCTGTGCACATGCTCAGTAGCAAAATGGACGCTTTCCTGATGCGGGGTTCATTTTGACAGCACAGCGGCCGCTGCCGAGCGAGCCTCTGCCGGTCTCCCCCTTTCCCCTCCCCTCCCCTCCAGCCGCCTCGGGAACCCCGGCTTTGGCCATGGCCCGCTGCAGGCTCCTCGGCCATCTCCGGCTATAAGCACCGCGCGCGGGGGTGGGGGAGTTGGCAGCGGGGCGTCTGTGGCACCCGACGCGGCGGTCGTTCTCCTTTTTCTGGCTTGTGGTAAGTCCCGCACCTTGGCAGGCAGGGCCGGGTGGCAGAGCGCGGGGCCGTCGGAGGTGGCGGGAGGGGAGGACGGGGAGGGCGAGAGGTATCCACGGGCGCCCGCTTGGAGAGAGGGAGGGGAGACTCCTGGCAGGCAGGCAGGCAGGCAGGCAGGCAGGCGAGTGACTGGTTGCAGGCTGGACACCGTGAGGGAAGTCTCGCTGGGGGCTGAGGTTTAGGAAGAAGGGCGCCCGTGTCAAAGGGGACGCTGACGAGTCCGGCTACGGTGGCGACGGGCGTTCTTCCTTCCCCGCCGCCGTTGCAGGGAAGCGCCTTCTTTCAGTACCTCGGCCAGCACTATGCAGCTTTTGGCGGGATGGTGCCCTTTCTCGCTGCCGCGGCGGCTCTTGACCAGGGCCGTTTCCTCCCCGCACTGTTATAGTGGTATCATTCCACCTTCAACATCCTGTGGAATCCTGAGGTTTGTAGTTTACTGAGGCCAAAGAGCTCTCTGGCTGGGGATTCTAACCCCCCCCCCGTAAACTGCAAACCCCAGGATCCCATGGGATGTTGAAAGTGGAATAATAGCACTATAACAGCGTAGTGCAGAAATGGCCCCAGCGAGGGCTCTGGATGCTGAGACTGTCTGTGTGTGTGTGTTTGTGTAGGGAGGTGGGATTCCTGCTTCAGGAATGGAGGCATGTGGCATTTTAGGTAGTAAGAGAGAAAATTCCCTTTTCTTGCTTTGGGACAGGAAAGATGGTGGTTGTTACTGTTTTACAAACAGGGGGGAAAGGAGTTTTAATAGAAACCCTCTGTTAAAAATGGAGGAGGCCTGTTTGGCTGAGAACAATGATTTGGGAAGAATCTCTCTCTCACAGGCTTATGAATATTCTCCGTTTGTTTTTTTCTCTGCTGACACTTTGGAGGGGCAGGTCAGAAACGGAAAGACTTTGGCAAGAATGGGGCTGTGGTATCCAGAGGACTTTCCACTTAGAGGAGGGTAGGAGGAAAGTAGACAGTAGTCCTAAGGTACTGGAGAGATTAGTGTGTGGAGGGGAGGAAAGAGATACCTGTTGCCAAGGTTACATAGGCTGTTCTTGAAAAACAACAACAACAACAGACAACTGGTTTTCAAACATAGGTTTGCAAGATTCATTTTCTTTCAATGAAAAAAAAAGTCTGTGGCTACCTTTGTTTTCATTTTGCAGCTTTGAGATTTTTATTGTCTTTTCAAAATAACCACTGTTGGTTTGATACACTTGGAAAGGTCACAAAAGTCCTTGTTAGTGCATGTAGGAGTGGGTGGCAAGCGAAACCTTCTTGCTATGTTGCTGGAGGGACAAGGGAAATATCACCACCAACACCACTGCTGCAGCAGGAGAGGAAAACACCCTTGTGATCACAGCATGGCTGAGAGAAAAAGAGAGAACGGAGAGCCCCATGTCTACTCATTTGGCTGGGAGCCCCGGCTGCTGTTGCTCTGGGCATAAGAAGATGCTTCTTCTGTTGCTCTTGGAAGGAAGACAAGAATGTCTTCTGTTGCTGCAACTGAAGGGATATAAATATCTTTCTCCTTTTAAGAAAAATGTAGCCAGCCTCTGCCTTTGGAATAAGAGGGAGAAGGAAGGATGGAGAAATAGAGATATGCAGCTGGTGCTGTAAGATTCAATCACTTCACTGTAGAGAGTGAAGGAAAAATAACTGCATATGGTGCTGAGATCACAAAATGCAGAAGGTTTTTTCCCCCTTTCCCAGTCAGTGCAGCTAGAAGCAGGCAAGCAGTGTTTAGTACTGAACACGAACACTTAGCCCAGCTGGAAATCCATTGATATGAAACAACTGCCAAGCAAGTGTCATACAAATACTGTGTAATATAAGTAAAATATTTCCAATTTCCCTTTGTAACCAGCATAATAGATACAAGGCTAATAAAACTGGGATAGGTAATAATGTCTAAGAATGTCTAATAAAAACTAATAATTATAATTAGTTTGGTGTAATGTTTTAATTGTGTACACCTTATTAAGACATTTCAGTAACAATAATAAAGTTAATAGTTTAACTTAAGGTCTTGAATTCATATTCAGTTTTTTCCTAAGTATAAGTGATTAAAAAGCAAATAAACAGCAGTTCTCCCAAGTTATATCTTATTAAGAATATCGTGTAATAAAGTATTATCAGCCAAAGACAGATACAGAGGTGAGAATGATAGCATATGTGAGTTTTGTCTTTGGAAAGTTTATGCAGATAGAGTTCTATGCATGTAGCCTCTTTTGGAAGGTTTGTGCTTGTTTTGAAAACCTTTTAGCACTGGCTCTTTAACGCACAACAGTGGATGGAACCACAACATTAATTCATTATCAGAAGATGATACTAATAGTAATACTCACACTAATAACAATAAATTTTATTTGTTACTCGCCTCTCCCTCAGGCTTGAGGCAGGGTGCATCAGATACATTGAGATGCATTAGATTGGATCAAGGCACAATTATTTGTAGGATAGATCCACTAAAATCAATGGGACTTAATCATAACAGAATTCTTAACAGTAGTTTGAAGTGCTGGGTTTCAAAATATTTTTAACAACGTTTGAGTGCTATTCTGTTATTTGGGAGATGATATAAGAGTAAAATACAGAAGAGTATGGCTCATACCAGCCATCTTTAAAATTTGGGAAAGTTGGATAGGTTATATTCAGTAGGTGAGCAGCGACACAATACATTTCAGTACGTAATATTTACAGTATTTAAAATAGATCCTGGAAAGGTTATGACTTGCACTGCAATCTACATCAGCCAAGATGGCCATACTGGCTGGGACATTCTGGGAATTATAATCTAAAAAGTAATTTTTCCAAACTATGTTTATTTCTGATGTGAATTCTGAGTTTTCCCCACTCATAAGACCTTTTTCTTCTTCTCTCTTTTACCTATCACAGGTCAACTTTTCTTCTGGAATTCAACTCCCCACAATGAAGTTTTTACTGGCAATTCTTGTGTTTGTTTTTTTCTCCTTATATGTTGAAGAAGTCTATTCCAAAGAGAAATCATCAAAGAAAGGAAAAGGGAAGAAGAAACAATATCTCTGCCCTTCGTAGGTTCCTTCTTTTTTTAAATACCTGTTGATCAAAGTGTTGTTTGTACTGTATTTTACAACTGCATCCACAAAAAAACAGCATGCAAAATAAGTAGATCTTATAGTATTCCAACAAATTGTGACAGTATTCTAATAAGCGGTAGCATTCACTTTGTTGTATTCTAATAAGCGGTAGTATTCACTTTGTTGAAGATTAAGTACAGTCTGTTTCAGTATAATTTGTTATACTGGGATATAAATGTTCAGTATGGATTAAGCCGTGAGTTATGCTAATGAACTACAAGATAGAAACATGTCCATCTGCCTCATATTCAGAACATTGGTCCATGTAAGTAGCTAGAATCATCTACATTATCTGGGAACAATTCTCAAGGATTTTCTGATCTTAATTGGACGAGCCAGGGATTGAATCTCTCTTGTTGTCCTAATGTAAAACATGTGCTCTGTTGTATCAGAACTATGGTCAAAATAGGACATCATGCTGGGATGATAAAATGATAATCAGATGTCAATATATGAACAGAGTCATCCCTTCTTAATGTTTTATTTGTCTTGCTCTTTTAATTTGTCTCAAAACTGGCATGTCCTGGTAGGGCCAATAGACATCAGTTACAGGTAGCTTGTCCCATACGGGAAAAAGATATGCATCAGTGAAAGAATTCCTGAACCAAAAATAAATTGCCTTTATTGCAATACTTTAAAGTTGAGAATGAATTACCAACATTGTAAAATTGTGGATATTTTAATGTGTGTATGCATATGTTTACACACACACACATACACATATATATAGTTGTCTGGAGTTTTTTTGCATGATTTCAGCTTTTGTTGTTATATTTATGCATGCTTATTTCTTCCTGTCACACTCTCTAAGCCTCAGAGGAAGACAAAGGCAACCTCTCTGAACAAATTTTGCCAAGAAAGCTCTGTGATAGGTTCACCTTAGGGGTGTCATAAGTTGGAAACAACTTGAAAGCACACAGCAACAACAATATCTTTTTGTATAGGAAACGCATAGGTTTTATTTCTGAATAATCTCTGCACGAATTGGAATACTTTTGGCCATGCAAACACAATTCTGAACAGTAGGAGTTGTTAAAATTAGTGCTCTGAAATAGGGGCATGTCAGTTTGAATTGTTGTTGTTTGGTTGTTGAACTGGATCCAGATTTTGCCATGTACAACTGGACTTCAGAAGTAAACTTCACTGTTTTCTCCTTTCAACAGCAGCATTCTCCCCATGCAGTATAAAGGGTTGAAGAGCTGCTGAAGGGGTTGGGTTGTGGTGCATGGAAAAGGGGACATTTTCCTTTACCAATGACCTGAACTTTGTGTGATCACCTTGCAAGCAGGTCATCTGAAACTGGTAATGAGAATCATACTAACCATCTGAATATAGACAAAATATGAAAACAAACAAACAAACCAGAAGAGAAATAAGATTTGTTTCGGTGCTTGAATACAAACAATAGACTTCCAAAGTGCTTGATATCAGAAGCCGACATTTGAAATATGCTTTCTATATCAACCATACCTGCATAAATTTCACACTGTTTTTGAATGTCCTTGGCTTTTTAAATTATTTCAGATGGAACACATAGAGCTGAGGAAATATTTTGCATGAGAGCATTTAGAAATATTTAACATTTTCCTCTACTTTATTTAAAATAGCATTTTTTCTAATTAAAAATATCATCTTAATTGTTTGGCTGCCTGAAATGTAATGGTAAATAGTTTGCTGCCATATTGTATTTCTGTGCAATATGAAATTATTGAACAAATTATGTTTTAATAGAACAAACATGTTATTTAGCAAATCATAAGAGATTATATATAGTTAAGATTTAAATTGTATTGTCTATGATTGAAGACAGTATCATATAATGGACAGTTCTGCAGTGCAATATGTCTTTGATTAAATATTCTTGATCTGGTAGGCTTCCCAATATCTTGTAGGTAACATTCAATATTTTGCAATTGTTCTCTTAGGGCAGGTTGTGAACCATATATCAGTTTACAGTGTTGAGTTGACTAGTAGCAGTATGAAGGTGACATATGGGAGTGCAGAGATGATAATCTGCATGAGAAATAGTCAATTATTATGTTATAGCAAATGTTTACTAGAAATGCTTTTCCATTGTCCAAACAGAAGAATTTTGTCATGATTACTCATGCTTCTGTTTAGAACTGGTTATGTAATTATTGACTGGTTTGAGAGGCTTTTCTTCTGTTTAGGTCTTAGCCAACTTGTTTCAAAATTGTGCTGTATAATAGTAATAACCATAAAAGATTCATCAATTCAACACTGAATAGTTAACTTTTCTTTGGATTTTGGTTTTTAAATAATGTTTTTAATAGCATCTCTTTAAGTATTAGCTTTCTGCCTTCTCTTACCTCCCCATATGCAAGGTGTATTGGTGCTGTTTACTCATTCACTATATATTGTTGTTTCATGATATAAGTTTTAGGATTAGCTCATGGTACTTCCCACTGAGGTGGGTCAAAATGACAATAGATACTGAGGACATAAATTTTCCTCAATGTCATGTGATGGTTGGGGTTTCATGTTCTGCTTGTGATTTCCACAGGCAACTGGTTGGTCACTGTATTGAAATGTAATTGCTAGTCCCAGCTAGAGTAGACTCATAAACTCAATGGGATTTGCATATCGTTAACTAAGCATTCAACAATTGATTCAGTTGGGCTACTCTCCCTGAGACTGGTAATTGGTTTTTGCCTGTATGAGCAGAATACCAGGCTAGGTAGGCAGCTGTTGGTCTGATACAGCATAACTCTTCTTAGGTTCTTATCTATGTACTGCTGGAATGGCAGCATGAATTATGACATTGTGTTGGCTCAGCAGTTGGCAAATCTACTCCACCCCAAACATTTATTTGCTGGCACAGTGATCCATACAATACTTGCTGTGTAATATTATGACAAGTTTTGTTGTACATGATTTCACACTTTCCCCCTTTCTTATTTCTGTATACTTCTGGTTGTCCCATTCTTGGGCTGAGTCTGGGTGAAACAGACTCAGCCCAAGAAACAGACTTGAATAGTAATTCTGAACATACGCGGTTCAGAGTTGCATGTATAACAGTACCATCATTTAATAATGGAAACAAAATGTACTGTTTTATGATATCTTGGACAACACTTCAGTCTTTAACACTCAAAAAACAGGGTCATTTCATGAGAGAGCTTTTGCATGTACTGAGACAGGAAGCACGATTGATCTGTACTACTTGTTTTCAAGGTTCTCCTCTAATATTTGAAAAGGGACTTTGCACATCTGTATTATGCAGTATGGAGAAATGACTGTTCTGCTTTGGAGACAGCACATACATATCCTTGTAATAGAACATGGCCTCCCTTTTCAAATGTTGCAGGGCAAAAAAAATGGAAAGAGGAAGACTAGCTGATGATTTCTATTTTGGAGCTTGTTACAGTGTGTGAAAAGGGAAAGAAAAACCAAAAGAGTAAAACCAGTCACACAGAGTATAATAATGAAAAGTTCTGAGACACCTTAAAGAGTTTCAGATATATTGTGTATACATTGCATCTTCTTGACTAAATGGTCTGAAGGTAAATGCAAATATGTAGCAACTGTATGCCATGCTGAGCCTGACCCTTGTACCTGGAGAGATGCTTTTTGATAAGCACTTTCCCATAAGCTTTCCTAGTGTTTATTCTTCTCATAATTTCTCTGATTTGTGTGAAGCACAATCTGTTCTTGACATTGGTGTTACCACACACAACACCCCCACTTGGAGGAGTGTGCTATTTTTCATAAATTATATATATGGCCGAAAGCATGTTTGGCGAAGCACTGACTGTAAGTACATAGCCAGGTCAGGATGACCTCAGTACCCAGTGCTTATGGGCACAGGATGATCCTTTCAAAAGCATGTAGGGTACAAACACTCTCAGAAACAATAGAAGGTGAAACTGCCCAGGTAAAGCAGCCAAGCACCCCTGCTGTGAGCATATCCTGCAGAGACCTTCTCTATTTACCTTACCCAACCAAGGCATTAAGAGGTTGTCAGGACTCCTGTCTATGGCCCTTACTGCACGGCATTTTCCATGCGAAAGGGCGCCTGGAGCGTTGCGCGATTGTGAGGAGCGATCTGCACGATGCACTCACAATCGTGCGATGCTCCAGGGCCCAGCAGGCGCTGCTCACGCACTTTTTCATTTTCAGCTAAAAGCCGAAAATAGTGCATGATCGCGCATTGCTCCTGGGCCCCGTGTGCACTTACCTGGCCTGCGAAGCCTCTGGAGCCACACCGGTTGTGCTTCCTGCCCCAGCGCAGCCTGGGAAGGTCTCTGGCTGCACTGCAGAAGGAATAGGTGAGGCTCTCGCGCGAGCAGGCAGCTCTTGTGGAGCCGAAGGACCCCGGATGTGAGAGCCTCTTGCCGGAGGCTGCTCACGCGATCCCCGCACCCCAGCACCGGAAGAAGGTAAGGTGCGGAAAGGGCCTATGTTTGGTCATCTAGTGTTAAGACAATCAACCCATTCCAGACTCCTTTGTCAGTTTGTGGGAAAGCAATTACTGCTTTTCCATGTACCCTCTTTCAGGGTAGGAAATGGGGTATAAAAAATCCCTAGCTCCAACTCCGTGCAATTCATAGTACATTGGACATCATGCTGCATGTGATTCCCCCAGAGTCCTGTTCTGCTGTTTTACCCATAGACTCTTCATTTGAGCTATTCCACTTCAATCTTCTGCTTCAGGACTGGTAAATATCACCCTTTCCACCCAAAATCTCTCTCTAGCCAACCTTTCTCACTTCTCTCTTCAATAGCCTTGTATGGTTCATGAGATTGTTTGATTTCTTGGGTGTCTATTAATTTCCAATAAAATACTCTGTTTAATTTTTAACTGGAGTTATCTCTGCAGTTAGTACTGGTATACACAGATGAAAAGATCCTGCCATTTACCCTCCTCTCATAGGCTTCCTTTGAGCTATAATTCTCCAACTTTCTAAGGAGATCCTAGCATTGTGGGTGGACCCCAAAGCCCCCCAACTTTTAGAGTAACATTGGCCTTTGCTTCATCGGGAATTCATGACTGATGGGATATTTTAAAAAAAATCAAACAAACATATAATTAACAAGGGCTAGGTTGTGGCCTTATAAATAAAAAATGGGACTTGCCACAAAACAACAACAACAACAGCAACAACAACAACAATAATAATAATAATTAAAAATTATTTCTATCCCGCCGCTCCACATGGATCGAGGCAGCGAACAACCATGCCCTATTTTTTATGTTGATATTCCCTGCTGCTCTCACTCAGGGTGGTCTTTGCCAAACACACTTGGTGTTCTAAGTTCTATTGTGCTCATTCCTTATTGGACTGTTTTGGCATCGTCCCATTAAAGTCTGCTCAGTGTTTTTGTGCTATGACAAGGCGTATGGATCCCCTGAGCTGGTACGTCACCCCTTCTGTTTTGATACTCCTGGTCTGATTGTGTAGGAATCAACACTGGGAAAATAAGTTTACCTTAATAAGTGTGTATGGTCTGGAATCTTGTTAGTGACAGATGAGCATGTAAGTGGTGCTTATGCACATGTATGCCTTGTTTTTGGATGAAGGGCAAGATGCTGTTCTGTATCCTTTGTGCCATGTTCAAAACTGCCCCATCTGCAGTTGTCAGATCCTGGAAGGGCCTGCTGATACTGGTGCTTAATGATGAGGTGGGGAGGGAGGGGGAGACAAGTCAAACAATGTATCTCCAAAAGAAAGGGATAGGAATGGATATCCTTTCTGTGAGTGCATTCCCATTTCTTTTCCCTCTGAGGCAGTTTGTCAATATCTGAATAGCTTTCCACCCTCCTCACTGGTAAGCAGTAGTGGCAGCCCTTCCTGGGGCTTGACAGCTGTAGGAGGAGGTTTCGGAAGGGGCACAAGGGTTAGCAGTTAGTCTCTTGTGCCCCATCCCCCAAAAGGACACGTTACACTCTGCCTGCCTGACCACCGCGTGGTTGTTTTGCATGTGTTTTCTAGGTTGTGCAATGATTTCTACCGTACATAGACTGAATACGTCATAGGCAAAGCAGGACTACTGTGAGTTAAGCTGATCACTTTTGAATATTATATAAACAGTCAACAGAGATTTATTTATTTGATTTATATCCCGGTCCTTCTCCAAGTTGACAGTTCTATACCCGTTTGCCCACAAAACAACCCTGTGAACATTAGCTGAGGTTTGAACTTGAGTTCCCAGTCCTAATCCAACATTCTAGCCACTGCAAGACATTAGCTTTCTATACAGGTCAGAAATTTGTTCTTAGGGCAAGTGGTTAACAATACTAGCTTATAATAGATAGATAGGTAGATACAGAAGTCGAGGCGGTAGTGGCAGGGAAGCTTGTATGAAGTGAAAAAGAAATACTATTAACAAAACAAAACAAAAAAGTTGAAACATTTCTAGATGCATAGTTATTTATAAACAAATATACTGAGGGAGAGAGAGAGACAGAGAGACAGGCAGACTACTAGAGTATCATTTTATTCTGAAATCCAAGCCGTAGAAGTGCAGATGAAGTCTTCATTGCCAAGCCTTAGAGTATTACTGGATTAATCAGTATATTTGGGTGATTAATGTTTTGGTCACAGATTAAAAACATCAGCTGAACTGATTAAGCAGAAATTTCCTAGCGTTTCCTGATACCCTTACTGAAACTCTAATTCTTCTTTTATCTGCTTTTTCTCCTCGCGGTCCAGTGGTAGGCAATTCCCATGGTTTTAGGAAAACATTGATACCCCCTGCATCCTCTAGGCCCTTCCTGCTGTTACATCTTCTGCAGTGACAGCAGCCCCCAAAGTGGTTTTTCATCTACTATATAAAAGTCAAAGTTTGCCTGTGAGTTTGTGAGTTTATCTCTGTCAGGCAGGTGAAGACCTCATGCAATTGGCTGAGCGAGGTCAGAAGACCTCATATGATTGGCTGGCTGTGAAGATTCTATGGAATCCTGGGGTTGGCAGTTCAGGGAGGGGCCTTTAGAATAGTCAGCTAGAGAGCTCCTGGCCCTCAAGCCAGTTGCTATGGAGATAAAGCCCAGCAGCAAGAAGAAGGGCAGTGTATTCCCTCAGAAACCAAACCTCTGTTATGTTAGCAACTCTGAATACAGATTGCGTTGAGGAATATGGGGAACAGTTATAGGTACTGAAATAGGCCGGTTGCTATGGGGATGAGGCCTAGCAACAAGGAGAAAAGTGTATTCCCTCAGGACCCCAAACTGTATATGTGAATAACTCTGAATACAGATTGCATTGGGAAATATGGGGAAAAGTTACAGATACTGGCGAAGACAGTTTGCTGAGTTCTTAAAAGGAAAATAAAATCCTGGGCAACGCCGGGTAAATGCGCTAGTTTAAAATAAATGTGTGTTTCTTCTGTGCCTTGTTTATGAGTAAAAAAGGTCCAAGCCATTCTAGCAACGAACAGAACAGGAAGATAGGCCAATAATGGAGGCCAGGAGAAGAAAGAGGAATGGTAGAAAAATAACTTTCCTTTTTACTGGTGTTCTCTTCAGTTATGTCTCTGAACATCAGTGGAATCTGAATTGGAGTGGGGGAAAACTGTGTCATCATAGTGTCAAACTTAATCTTCCTTTCCTCTTGGTCTTTGTGTGTGGGCTGGAGGGGAGGGGAGCTTAGTCTACCCTATTAAAATCACACTTTTTGAGCAGAAATAAGTGATTCTCTTGGATTTATGCCAGAGAACGCTATTGCAGTGAAAATAATCTCTTAATATGGTATGGCAGCTTCCCTAAGGATATGAAGAGTCTTCTGCATTGGAGGAACACGTCAGAAAAAGCTCCTCATGGTATCATAAACTATAGAATGTCCCCCTTCCTCCTCAGCCAGTGGTCTGGCTGATAGCAAGGATGGGTAGATATTTTCTCTGGCATTTTTTAAAGATCACAAAATTTCATAGGTTCATTAATGCACACGTACACTTTATCGAAGTCACTTAGTAGCATGAGATTTGTAGCATTCAAAAATCTGAATCATTATTGCTGATGTATATTTGATGATGTTTTCAAGAAGTAGGTTTTTAAATCACAGCATTCTGACTGAATGTTGATATGACTTTCTCTTTTAGAATCCAACGTACCATTTAAAAATTTGAAATTTTTTAGCTACCATTCCTTGCCTTAAAAAACTCTGTCAAATTCATGGGGTCGTCATAAGTTGGTGGGTGACTTGAAAGCAAATACACATTACACAGCATTGCACTAAGGTATGCCTTGAGTCTGATTTCAGTAGAATAAGTGATAAAAAATTGGACAGATGTTGGTTCTTATGTTTGCCTGCATGCAGCTGCACTTTGCTGTGCAATCACTGCTTGACATCCTGGTCTATGAATGTGTTTGCAACAATGTGATGCCTATCTACTAACCTTCCGGTTTCTCTAGTTTTCTGTTTGACTCTTGGTGAATAAACAAGGCAGAAACAGAGCTATTGTCACTGACCATCTATAGCAGTATTTCTGTTGGAGATGGACAAGCTCTTTATCTGTTCTGGGATAATCAAGTCTTCAGGCCATATGATATCTGCAGCCTCCTAATGGATGGTCATTGTAGGTCCTGTGTTGTTATGCACTGGCTGTAAAACAAAGTAGCAGCTATCAGAATCACCAAGGAACTGCAAGGAGCATTTTATCATGCTGTATCAGTTAAGCATAGAGACAGATATCAGATATCCTCTGGAATCCTGGGACAGATATCAGATATCTTATGGAATCCTGGGGATTCCATATCCTATTCCAAATTCCAGTTCCTGGGGATTGCATAGGATGTTGAAAGTGGAATAATAGCACTATAACAGTCTAGTGCAGAAATGGCCTAAGGGGCTTGCTTCCTTTCTTTGACATCTGTTTTCTGTGCCAGCAGAGGCTACTCTTAGAAAGCATCAGGTATGTCCTGTTAAACAAAAATGCTCCATTCCCTTCAGAAGTACAATTGAGCAGACAATGACTGTCACTGGCTCAGATTGGTGTTGAGTGTCCATGGCAAGCCTGGTAACCTAACTGAAAGGTAACTGTGTAGCAGAGCCCAAAAGTGTGGCTCAAAATGGGAGGAGTAAGGGTGAAAACATGAAGGTTTAAACTTTAGGGTGAAAAGAGTGGAGAAGGTAAAAAGGGCAGGAGAAAAAGCCCAAAATTAGACAGCTTGAAAATAAGCAAACTGCAGTAAATGGAGACTAAATTCTCAGAAGGAATAGTAAGGTTGTTTGGTTAAGCATTTATGCCTTCAGAAGATAGGATGTTTGGATAAGAATTTGTGTGTATATATGCCTTCAAATTGCCTGTTAACATATGGTGACCATATTCATAGGATTTTCTTAGGCTAGGAATACTCAGAGGTGGTTTTGACAGTTTCTTTTTCTGAAATATAGCCTACAACACGTCATGTTCCTTGCCGATCTCCCATCCAAGTACCAGCCAGGGCTGACCTTGCTTAGCTTTCAAAGTCAGATGGGATCTCGTGCTTTTAGGATATTTAGGCCTTCAGACAAGAATGTATTGTTGAATTTATCATTCATATATCATTGAATACTAAAGTTAGGATTGTCCATGTCATCGCATTTCCAGTTTCTTTGTGAAAGCTGGGTAATGAAGAAAGCTGGTAGGAAGAAAATCAACTCATTTGAAGTGTACTGTTGGAGAAGAGTTCTATGGATACCCTGGACTCCAAAAAGGCAAATGAATGGGTCCTAGAGCAATCAAATCTGAACTCTCCCTAGAAGCCAACCTGACTAAACTGAGGATGTTGTACATTTGCCATATCATTAGAAGACATGGATCACTAGAAAAGACAATAATGCTTGGTGAGGTAGAGGCAGTAGTAAAAGAGGGAGATTGTATTTCAAATGGATAGAATCAATCAAGAAATCCCCAGCTCTGAATCTGCAAGACCTGAGCTGGTCTGTGGGTGATAGTGACTTAGAGGTCTCTCATGTATAGGGTTGCTATAAGTTGAAGTCGACTTGATGGCAGCTAACAACAGCATAAGAATTTACAGCTACCAAAAGGATTTGAACTCTAGCATTTTGTTTCTTTCCAGTAGATAAGCACTAGTGATACTTATTCACCATGTCTAAGAAACTAATAATGCTACCATTATAGCAGGGCTCTTCTGATGTTCTCTGCCTGCATCTGAGTGCCGTACTCTCACCAAAACGTACTAGGATGGCAGTGAATTGTTTGGATGCCCAAAGAATCAGTGGTGAATATTGGTTTCTATGTTAGGTATACAGTAAATCTGCTCTGGGTTTTATTACAGATTTTAAAGATACTTTTGAATGTGCAGAACCTGTTTGGAAAACTGTGTTCAGCACTTTGGACAGCTCCTGTAAAGTCCAGAATAAAATCCTAAACAGATTCACCACATCTCTAACAGAGAAGCCACTCGCTGTTGCTACGAGGAATACTGGTAAATTCAAGGCTATCAGGTTTTCCCTACTAGAGGCACTACAATATGTGATGATAATCATATTTGTGCTCTTCTGTACCCAGAACATATTGCATGAGATGCATTCCTCCTGCCACAAGAATGTTCCTTCCTTTGTAGGACAATTTTGGCTCCCATAGATTGGGGACAGATCATACCGCTTATGTAAAAGGAATTGCTTTCTCAGTGAACTGTTAAAATAATCAATGATTGCGTTGTCAACATTTGCTTAATAATTTTATTCTTAGTGACAGGTACATACGGCATTCATGATGAGAACTACATCCATTATTATTTCTGAACAGGTTGATTTTGATGACACAAAAGAGAGGTGTCAGGTACACTTCTACAATTCCCATTCTGAAGGCGAAAAACACAATTGCTCTGCTTGGCCTAAGTGAAGCCAATGCAAAACTGGCTTGAGAAAGAATGATATATGTAAGTTTTGTATTTACATATCATCTTCTTGATTCTGACAATTGGAAAAATGATATATGAGAATTTTTTTCTCTTTAGGTTTCTACACATGTCACATTCAGGTATTTTGAGGAAAAAATGTTATTCCTTTGTTTAAATAAATAACAAATACATGCAAATCTATTTTGATTTTAAAAGCGCAGATCAAATATAGTAGACAAGGTGTTTAATGTCTAATTCAAATATAACCCATTTTGTTTATTTTTAACAGGCAGCAATCAGCTGAAGACCTTGCACGGGTGCCAGTTAATTCCACCAGCAACATCTTGAATAGACTTCTGGTTAGTTATGATCCCAGGATAAGGCCAAATTTCAAAGGTTAGTTCATAGTAATAAATTTATTTTATTTTACAGTCACTTAAACATCTATATGATCATATCAACAAGCAATTACATTTTATTTTCTTGCAGACCAGTTTGGAGAACCAACATAGTGTAATAGTTTGAGTGCTGAACTAGGACTTTTGGAGACCAAGTTTGAATCCCCCCCTGAGCCATGGAAGCCCACTGGGTGGCCCGGGAAAGTCACATTCTCTCGGCCTCAAAGAGAGGCAATATCACATAGCTTCTGAATAAAGCTGTTCAAGAAAAGCCTAGGATAGGGTTACTATAAGTTGGAAGGACATAATAAGAACTGGCACGACATCATCATCAAGAACAACAGATAAGATTATAATCCACATGTTAGCAAGCAAGTAAGTGAGTGTTTTAACTGCAGTTTGGTTATTCATTTTTAGCTGAAATTGGAGAGTTACATTTTCAGCATTAAATGGTCAAATAATCACAGAACCAGCCATCTAGCTTTTTAGAAGCTTATACTCAGTAGAGACATATTTAGTCTGTATCCGTCAATTCACCGGTATGTTGATTATACTCAACTTCATTTCTCATTTCCATCTAATTTCAAGGAAGCTATTTTGGTACTAAATCGGTATCTTCTGTCAGTAATGGATTGAATGAAGGTGAACAAATTGAAACTTAATCCAGTTAGGTCAGAGGTGCTCCTGGTCAGTTGAAAGGCAGATAAGGGAACAGGGATTCAACCTCTGCTGGATGGGGATGTTCTTTTCCTGAAATCTCAGGGGTGTAGTTTGGGTGTACTTCTGGATTCAGCTCTCAGCCTGGATGCCCAGGTTTCTGTAGTAACCAGGAGTATATTTGCACTGTTAAAACTGGTGTGCCAGCTATGCCTTTTCATGGAAATGTCAGTTCTGGCTATGGTGATGTTTGTGTTGATTACATCCCATGTGGGTTGCTCTAACACACTGTACATGGGTCTGCCTTTGGGAAACTGTTTGGAAACTTCAGCATATCTAAAATGTTGTGGCTGAACTGCTGACTAGGGCTGGTCATAGCAAACAGATAAGTCTGTTGTTGAAACAGCTTCACTGGCTAATGGTTCATTTCCCACTACAATACACAGTGTTGGTTATGACCTGTGGCTTAGATCCAGATTATCTGAAAGACTGTATCGCCTTGTATGACTCTGGCTGAGTCTTAAGATCTTGAGGCAGGGGTTTGCTTATGATCTCACCATTTTCATTGGCTCAGGTGGCTTTCTCACAGTTCCAGCATTGTCACAGGCTTGCCTGATAAGGGCATATGACATGGCCTCTACATGCTGCCGAGCTGTCAGATTGTCTCTCTTGGGAGGTTATCTGCTTTCCCTTTACCAGTAGATAAAGATGTTGTTATTTAAATAGGCATGTTGGCAATTAACTGGTTTTGCAGAAGGCTGTGTGGTGGTTCACTTTTATCTTTATAGTCATGTCTTTGAATTGATATTATACTATTTTAAATTGTAGGTATTTTAGGTATTTTTGTATCATTGCCTTTTAGTTGTATTTTGATTTAACCTTGTTATAAACCACTTTGTGTCTCATGTTGTAATAATGATATTAAACGAACAAACGAATGAATGAGGTATCATTTTCCCCTTCCTGATCACTAGAAGTAGTGTCTTTCTCTTAGGTTTGTGCAGGGATGTCCTTTATCCATAATGTTGCTTTGTTTGAACATAGTTCGTTTAAAAATAAATCACAATACACAAGCATACATTGTCACACAAACACTTGAAATCATCAGAGATTAAGTTCACCTAGCCTTGAACGAGTGTGAAGCTCCAGGTACAGTTTTTGGTTTTGGATTGAGAGAGGAAATAGTTGACTGAGACAGAAACATTTTGGGTGGATTCTGTATGTTTATCTGCGTCACAGAGTGTTTGAAAGGGAAAAGGTGCATACAAATCCATGTGCATATTATAAAACATGAATGGCTAAAATGTGGAAAGTGGAAAAAAACATGCAGAAAATGAGTAAATTAGAAAAATACATAGAAGTTAGCACAGATTTATTTGTGAAGCACCCTCTCCCAGCCTTGCTGTCCCATATAAAACATTCACAGGAGGAAATACAGATGGGATTTGGAGAAATGCAACAAAATCAAGATGGAGAGATTTTCACATTCCTAGACACACCCTGAAATTGACTTAGTTGGCATCATTACCTCTGGACAGTTTTTTTTATTGCAGCCCCAAAGTTAAGTAAGCAAAGTCAAACTGTGAGTTGTATGTTGCAGAGTTATTCAGCCCCTTGTGACATACCTCAATAAGCTCTGGTGCAGCCCACTGCATCTAGAAGTCACA
Source organism: Cyclura pinguis (assembly GCA_030412105.1). Classification (NCBI taxonomy): domain Eukaryota; kingdom Metazoa; phylum Chordata; class Lepidosauria; order Squamata; family Iguanidae; genus Cyclura; species Cyclura pinguis. The sequence goes on along the minus strand of CM059603.1, from coordinate 162,735,845 downwards.
GAAGTCATTGCATGGAGTTCAGCTGTGTGCAGTCCCAGTGCCATATGATGTCAGATTAAATGCATCTGTTTCTGGAAGGCCTTAGCATTTGTAGGAAAGTATATCTGAACAATTTGCATCAAGAAGACTAAGGAGCTATTAAAACAAGTGCCTGAGAAGCATCAAACAGGTTAAAAAAAACCTTAAACTATGAACATCCCCCAGAGTAATGTTAAATCTATTATTACAAGATGGACAGTACATGGTTCAACAGTGAATTTGCTTAGAGAAGGCTGTTCACCTTTGTTAAAGAAGCAACCAAGAGGCCAATGGTGCTAGAAGGATCCACAGCTGAGATAGGAAAAACCATCCATGGGAGAGTCTGGAACCTCTCCAAAGCTAGGCTTTGTCGGAAAGTGGCAAGAAGAGTGGGTTTGCTTCAGCAATGACTTTATCGGAGCCCATTTTGAATTTTCAAGAAAGCATGAGAGGGACACAGTAAACATGTAGAAAAAAGTTTTGTGGTCTGATGAGAACAAAGTAGAATTTTTTGGCCTTGTCTCAAAATGCTATGTGTGGCACAAATCCAACAGTGCTCATGTTCCTGAGAACACCATCCCCATGGTAAAACATAGTGGTGACAGCATTATGTTGTTGGGCTGCTTTTCCTCAGCATGGACTAGGGAATTGGCCTGGATTAAGGACAGTACAGATGGAGCCAAATGCATGGCAATTTTAGAAGAAAATCTGTTTCATTCTTCAAGAGAGCTGGGACTGAGGTAGAGATTCAACTTCCAGCAGCACAGTGACTCTAAATATACAGACAAATTAACATTGGAGTGGTTTGAAAACAAGGAACTCAGTGTGTTAGAATGCCCCAGTCAAAGCTCAGACCCTAATCTGGTTGAGAATCTGTGACAAGACTTGAAAGATGCTATTTGGCAGTGGTCCACATCCAGCCTGACAGCTGGAACAATTTTCCCCAGGAGAATCGGCAGAATTCAGGATCAAGATGTGCAAAGCTGATAAAGACTTATCCAAGATGACTACTACTACTACTACTTCCTCTTCTTCTTCTTCCTTCTCCTGCTTTTTATTTATATCCCACGTTTTCCCCTAAAATTGGGACTCAGGGTGTCTTACAATTTATAACAAGTACAATACAGTATAAACAGCATAAACATACAAAAAGTGAGCATTAAAATGGTATTACAACATCAAAGTATTACAACATTAAAATAATTTTTAAAAATTAACTCAAAAAAGATAAAAACCATTTAAAAGCAGTTCAGTGAACAACAATATGGCACCTTCTTAAAAGCTCATTCTTAAAAAACTTTCTGGTTTAAAAATTGTCAGAATGAAAGGGTCTTTGTCTGGTACTGGAAAGAGAGCAAGGAAGGGGCCATTCTGGTCTCCTTGAGAAGACAGTTCCAGACCCTAGGGGAAGCCAAAGATAAGTACTGATTCAGGAGGTGAATACTTATGCAACTAACACATACCAGTTTACTTTTGTTTACTTAACTTTTATATCACAATAAAAATGCTTAGCACCTTTGCAACACTGAGTATCTTGTGTATATTTAGTGACAACAATTCTATTTAAATTAGTTTCAGTTCTAGATTGTAAATGTGGAATGTAGAAAAGTCAAGGGATATGTGCGAATACTTTTGCACAGACCATAGGTCATTGTGGGGAGTTTTGTGGTATGAAGTCTTAAACAAATAATATGAACAGGAAATATAAATACCGTGCGTGAACAGAAAGTAGAACAACTGGTCAACATATAGAGCACACAATTCTGCTACTGTGAGAAAATGGAAGAGAACTGAGGCTGGACTTCTGTCCTTATGATCCAACACAGAGAGCTATATCTTTCTGCAGAAAAAGGCAGGAATTTAGAGACCTACTTTTTCATGATAAACTTCTGTACTTCTGTGATAAAGTTTAATTGCTTCAATTATATAACTATGATCCAGTCACACTGGTCTTTCTTGTACTGTTGGCCACAGCTCATCCTAGAGGAACACTGACACTCTAATAAGTAGCCAAGTGATTGGCTCCTGCTTAGCAGGTTGAATGACATAAAGCATGTTTTGGCAACTTTCTAGAAGAAGGAAACAGCACTAGATCCATGCCAACTACTGAGGCCACACTGTGTCACTGTCATCCTGCCAAATTTACTTCCACACCAACAGAATTTGGTGGTGCAATAGTCATTTGGGAATAAGAGGGGCTTGAAGGGGCAAAAATGAAGGGAGGAGCCACATTAGATTCACAGTTCCTGTGTTGCCCACACTGATACAAACCTTAGATTAGCTTAGCCCTATAGATATAGGTTGGTTGAGTTACCACATCCACATGGGAACCACTTATAGAAAACAGGGTCATATGAAGAAGCTGACACAGAGGGAAACAGGACAAGGAATCTGACTTGTTTTAGAGAAGGGGTGGAAAACCTCAAAACCCTGGCGCTGAATAAGACCTTGCTGAGGTCTCCGTTTTGTTCCAATGAGGTTCCCTAAAGGGCTGTGACTGCCTCTCCATGATACCATCATTTAATGGTTTGTAAAAGACTAAGACCCTTTCTACAGGATAGCAGCATCCCGGCATGGGGACACGAGAGGAGCAGGACCATGATGATGCTTCTGCATGACATCATCATGGTCCCACCCTTCTCACATTGCCAGCTTGTGCGATTGCAAGGTATATAATTGACGGAGAAACTTCATCAATGACCCCTGATTGCGCAAGCCTTCTGTTGCAGCCAGCCATGTAGAAGGGCCACAAGATGATCACACACTTCCTTTCCCACTGCAGCATGGGAAGAAGGCCAGCTGCAGTGGGGAACGAGGGGGCATGTCCTTCATGCTCCCTTCCTCAGTCACGTGTTGAGGGAAGCATTTGGGGACACACTCCCATCCTGCCAGGATGACTCCTGGATGACAACAGAGCAAGGCAAGGTGCGGAAAGGGCCTAAAATTATTCACATAAGGCTTAGTTAATGACAGGAAGAGCTTTAAGCTAAAATATGCTGGTATTTTTGATCATACCTTTTGCTTTTGTCCCCAGCTATGATAAAAATGCATTCCTGGAGAACTTACCTGAGATTCAATTTGGTCTTCAGGCTGAAAGAGATTTCCTACTCTTAAGAGTTTTCTACATGTAACTTTTAATCACTGTCTGTCCTCCGAGTAATCTCATATTAGAACCGAAACAGACATGGTGTGAGAGATCTGTTTTTTTAAAGAAACTCAAAGAGAAAGTGGTGTTGTAGGAGAACTCCAGTTTTGAAAAGGGCTGTGATGTTGGGCAGAGAGGTGTTTTCCCTTTTCCCTGTGTCATTTCCCCAAAATAATGGCTGATCTCCTGAAGCTACTATTAGATCCTTTGATTAAAAAAAAGACATGCATCTGTATTGTTACTGTAGGTTCTCTATACTTTCCCCAGCAGGGCTAATAGTAGCTTGGGTTATTGGGAGAGACTTAGACTGGGGACATGCCATCACCACTACTTCAGTCAAAATTTATGTTCTCTGCACCTGCTTTGAGTCAACAAATCATGGAAAAGACTTACATTTTCTTTCCCTTAATGTTCAAATTAGCTTTCATTCAGTCGGAATTAATATGCCATGCATGTTAAGGAGGAAAAACAAATAGAGAGGTTCCTTCTCCCTGACTACCATTGCATTTTAAAATGAGCTCATTTTACCAGTGACTATTGCCCTTATTTGGTTGTAACACAGAAAGTCACTCCAAAAATTTATTCCTAGCTCTTCAGTCTTCTCTTCTTAACCACCACAGATCTAGAAACAGGACTGTGTTAATTCATTATTTGTTTTAATGAAAATTTTAGAACATGGGAGAGAAAATGAGAATAGGTTTAATTGATAACTCAGACTAATATTCTCTTATGTATATATTTTAGGGATCCCAGTTGATGTAGCAGTCAATATTTTCATTAACAGTTTTGGATCAATACAAGAGACCACTATGGTAAGACTGATTTTTCATGAATATTTAATGTATTTACTAGTAATAAAAGTACCTGGTTTTGTATGGGTTGGAATAACCCTTAGCTTCACACACCAAAATCTTCAGATGAAGTTACACAGCTGTCAGGTGGACACACTGGAATGGAGCCACAACCACTGAGACCACTAGGCCTAGTGTTGTAGAACATGCATAGAGCATATTGAGGTGTGGGTCTGCCAATTGCAGAGGAGCTGTCTAACAGCAGGGAGGAGTATCAGCCCTATGATTCTGTCTCTTGGTCTACTTCCCCTGGTTTGAAACTATGTTAACAAAACAAAGCTGATAAATGTAGTGTTTCTCTTAGGCTTAAACTCAATTGATAGCTCCAACTACAACAGACCCATTGAATCAACAGAACCAAAGCACATCCAGACTTGTATGAAGTTCTGTTGATTCAGTGTCTTCTCTCTGGTTGAGACAACGTTAGATTTAGGTCCTAGTAACCAAAGATGACCTTGCAAGTTTCAAACCATGGGTATTAAAGTAAGATGTTTAAATAATAACCTCAAAGTACAAGCCCTTATGGTCTCCTGAGTATGCAAGTGAAGTTTCAGATGTCTAGGTTTCCTGTATTCAAATAGATTGATGACACTTCTTGTCATCTTCCTGTCACACCAGAGTATGTACTTTTTCAGTTGTTTCAGAAGGAGGCAACCAATACCTCTTTGCACAGTGACTCCCAGCCTATGCAATTAGAGATTGACTGTGTTGGCCAATCAGTGGCTGGTGTGATGGGGTAGGAGCTCTCAGGCACCATCCAGTTGCAGTTGCACACCTGGAGAAAAGCAACAAGCTATCACCTTCACAGACCTCCAGTGTATTTCCTGGGGGTCCAAGAGAATGACAGCTGTCCTTTTCTACCAACTGTGCAATCACAGCTGGATGGTGTCTTGGAGCTCCTGGCCACTGGTTGGCCATTGGGCTACTTTCCAGTGCTGTCAAGCTGTGGTTGTACAGCAACACACTCAGAGGTTCAGTGGAATGCCAGCAGAAAAATGTTGGCTTTGATTTATGCTCTGCCAGCAATCAAACAGTGTCTGGGCCTCTGTGTCTTGCCTTTCCACCAAACAATAGAATGTTCGGTGTGACTAACATTCAGACAATATTGACTACCTGATTAAAATATTTATAAGCCTTCTTTTAGAATAAATTAGGACAGTTAGAAGCAATTAAAGCTGCATTGAATCTGGAAATGAGAAACAGGGGAGCCACCTAGTGCAGGATCAGCTTAGGGAGGAAGCACTCCTTAGCTTCCTCCTCAGCGGTCCCCTGGGTTAACTACCTAAGCCCTGAGGGCAACCCAATAGCTGGGTTACTCCCCATCTGGCCATCTATTGAAAGGCAGAACTGAGGAACCTCACCCCTAAGTCAGAGGACATAAGTGAGGGCAAAGCCCCCAGGCCAGCCCCAAGAATAGTTTCTTTCCCATCTCCCCATGTCCCAGAACCAAAAAGAGGTAGTTCAAGAGCCCTCTCCTACTCCAAAAGGGTGCCAAGATGTTCACCATAACTCTTATTTTCTCTCTCAACTACCTGACACAGGAAAGGTACAAGCATTTGCTTCATCTCTTCTCCCCTCCCCAAGGCTGGCCAATAAGATCCTCATTCCCTGTTACAAATCCTCCAGGGGCAATATATTGCTTCCCTTTGATAAATGGATGTTGTTTGATCTGTAGAGCTCAGGCCACTAAAAAACTAGTGGGATGTGGAAGAAAGTGACCCAACCCCCCTGTTCAAGTCATTTTGAATCTTCCTATTTACCCTTCTACAGGCTACATCAATGCATCAGGGACCATCCTCACTCTGCCAGACTTGGTGAGGCATCACCACATCAATATTACTTCCAACCATCTATTCTGTGTGATCCGGAGGTCATGCAGAGCCCAAAAGATAAGGGCTTTCCCCTTCAATAAACCCAGGTCATTCCCCCTCACCCTCGCACTGGTGAATGACTAAAATGTGAAGAGGATACCTCTTTCTTTCTACAAAAAAAACCCAAAAAAACAGAGGCAAAAAACCCCATATCAATATAGGCTTTCTTTTCTGACCACTCTGTTGAGGCCTGGCCACTTAACCCGAGTTGAGCACCAAAATGATAATTCCAGGCTGGTGTGCTGCCTAATAAACCATCCTATTGCCACAGATCAGTACTCACAACCTCTCCAAACAAAGTTTAGAATCTGGAAAAGACAACACAGAACCATGTAATTAAAAACTCAAATATATTCTGTGTATGCAAAGGTCAAATATATTCTTTGTGTGCAAATGATCCCAATGGCCAATATGCTAGATTGGTCCTAGACCAAGACCTATCCAAAAGCTGTAGAAGCTCCCTCAATCTGAAATGAGTGGGTCCCAGATTTAACTTACTGAAGAACCAATCACTGAAAGGCCTTAGAAATAATAGTCCAAAATTGATATGTGGTGAGGGCTGAAAAATTGGGATGATAAAATAAAGGACTCAACCTAGATGCCCTGGCCCATACCTAATTCTGTAAAGCACAAAAGGGTATAAAGCCAGATCAAGGCAAATTCCCAAGGTTACCTTTGCCCCACTCCCCTCTGATCCATCTTAGAGGTACAGACCCACAATATTGTTCTATCTCAGTCCTGACAGCACAGCTGATAAAACAAACAAAACAAACTGAATAGCTCCCAGCTTGTTACTTACTTCCAGGCAGTAAGTACAGAGTCATAAATAAAGTCCAACAGGGTTCCAAGGCAAGGGAGTGTCCATGGTCAGTCAGAGTATTCAGCAAGGTATCCAGCAGGGTAGAAGGTCAGATAAGCTCTGACAAGTCCTGGACGGGAAGGACATCAGCTATATATGTCTGAAGCCTAGTGCAGCTGTGGCTTGATTAATTGTTGCTGGTTATAAATTCTGAGAGAGCAATGCCAGCTCTCTCTTTGCTGTCTGCACTCTGCAAAGGTGGGTACAAGTAAGTACTCTTCTGTGTCTGAAGAGGCAGGACTCTCTTCTGGAGCTGGCACTGCCCCCTCTTCTGTTTGTGGTATTGTAACCTCTTCCTGTACAGCAGGTCCTGGCATGCCCCCTGTTTCAGCCTCTGACATGCCCACTGTTTCACACTCTGAGTCCATGTTGTGGAAGCTGGGCATGACAAATATTGCTTGTTGCCCAGAAATAATTAAATTTGTTAGCTCCAATGCTGTGATTGATACATTTCCTCTAGACAATACAACGAGCTCACTAATCCACAAGGGACCCAAAAAGGCAGCCAAAGATGCTGTGTGGACCAAGATTCCCTCAGATTCTGAGGTGCAAATGGCTGACCAAGTGCTCTACATGCCCTTAATGACATCAGATGATAATGGTTCATACCTATCAGACACTCTGTCCTGATCTGTCTTGATACTCCTGAGTCCTGGAAGCAAAGGCCAACACTGCCAACCCAGCTCAAATGGATCATGGAGCTAAATCCCTATCCTTCAGATGGACACAGAATTGCAAAATGTATGAAACAGAGATTGGCCATAGAACTCAAAGCCCCTCTCCAGACCTAATCCATTCAAAATCCCAATCAGCCTTTTTATAACATCTCCTAGAACTAGGAGATAAGGAGAGGCTAACAGCCTTGTCAGCATTACCCCTCTAAGCCTCCACAGGTGTGCTGGCATTGGATCCAGAAGGGCCTCTGCATCTGGATCCAGTTGTCCGAAGCTGTCCATATGTTAATGGGAGAGAGTAGTGTCAATCCTGTTGTCCGCCCTAGCCGTATGGAGCACTGTGAAAAGAATATTACAGTGAAGACACTGCCGTGTTAAAGCTTTGACTAAACACATGACTTGTGGGAATCTGAAGAACAAGGAATTGATAACCTGTACTGTGGCCAATGTTACATCAGAAATGGACAGAGGAGTTACCCAATTCCTCAGTCCAAATCTTAACAGCCAACAAAATTGGAAGAAATTCCAGAAATGTTAAATCTGCCAAACCTGCTTCAACACACTTCTCGGGCCCCACATGGGCACACCAGCGTCCTTGAAAATACACTCCCAAATCAGTCGAACCTCCTGTTTCCAAAGATTGGTAAGGCATCCCAAATCCTTAGTTCATCCCTGCAAAGAGAAATCTCATTACAGTGAGCAGACTACCAGATGTTCAAGTTCTCCCCAACCCCTTGAGCAATCTTAATTTATGTATTCTACCTATAGAATCACAGATATACCATAAAAAGTGCTATCAGGTGTCACAACTTAGCATGTGGCCAATGAAATTCCTTAAGCATACCCTTCCTATGCCCCACAAACTGAGAAACCCTCTCCCTCAGATCGCTAAGCTTCTCCTTGAAAGCCTACAGTATTGTTCCATGATATCAGTCTCAATACCCAGAAAAACCAAACACTGAATCCCTCTATTTATTCATGACCTAAGGGCACACACAATTCTGATGTCAAGAGATTTTTACTGTATGAACAAAAAATCACCCAAATAATAAATAACCCCATTTTACCTAAAACTAAGGTTAAGAGTCCATTCAAGAAAAATACTGAACTTTGCAAATGCTGCACATTGACATTGAAGAGCCTGTAGGAAGGACCTAATCATTTTTTTAAAAAAAATACTGTAATCAAAGAAAAGTTAGTAACTCAGAATTCTGAGGATGAACTGGCAAAAGGTGAAATGCAGACTTAATGCCACACTTCACCAATTCCGCACCCACTTCATTCCTAAGTACCTCCTGCCCTGCTGCATCACAGGATGTATAAGGTACAGTGCAAAGCTCCGCTGGAATGACATAATTAATAAACTTACCCTTGGGATAAGACAAATGATGAATAATCCTATGTTCACCAGCGCCTTCTTAGGCACAACGTCCAGAAATGAAACCCTTAAACTGGGTACAGGAGGGGTTGTAAACTACAACTTTTCCTTCTGTTAATTTTTTTTCCAGATCTTGTCCTTGATGACCCCTCCCAATCTAACCAATGAACATAAATTCTTAGATCAAAAAGAGTGTTTGATTCCTTGAAATGGAATCTGCAAGCCCTCGCACATCAAACTTCCTTTATAATTTTCTCCTTGTTCTTTTTAAAAACTCTGTATCACCAGCTATGTTGCTACGGGCAACTTCTTTCCATTCTGTAAAACTGTAGTTCCCTCTGAATATGTTATTAATGCTCCATTTACTCTTTCTTCTGTAACTCCCTAGAAACATTAGATCTCTATATGCTGTCCATTACATCCCACTGTACTTGCCAAATGTACAGTTGTTAATTATTTTTATTGCAGTTATTTACATTTCCATCCAAATCCATACTTCCAGTAGCTTAATTACACTTTTACAGTCTGAAGTCAGAGACACCATCTCCACCAGGCCTCTGGAGCCTTCCTTTTCAGTAGGAAAACAATGAGCCAGATGAAGTTCCAGATTCAGCTATGAGAAAAAAGTAATACTTTTACACACACAGAGACAGACACACACTGTGTTTGGGAGTTACAGAATTTTGTCTCAGATGGAACTTGTTGCCTGTTTCAATCTAATTGTATCCCTTTCTATAAGTTCTTTTTGTTTTTCTCCTGCCACGTCTTTCCCTTCTCTGTTAGCATAACTGCTGTCTGTTAGCCTACTTCATTGACACACTGCTCAGCCTTTTTTTCCCATTAGGCTAGTCACAGTCCCCTGGCCCCCATGTGCATGTTTTGTATAGGAATTGCCTGCTCATATGTCAAGTAATCATTCGTTTATATAGTTTTATATATTTTGCAAAACCATTGCAACTTGAGTGAATATGATGTCAGCATTTTATTAATTAGTCTATATCACTTAACAAAGAAAACTCAGTAACAGCTTTACCTTGCTTTAGGGATTCTTTCATATTCTGTAATGTCTCTGTGTTGAAGTCATTAGTGAAATGTAAGTCAAATAGGAGTGGCCTAGACATGCTTCTGTACTTAGGCCTTGCATGCCATTGCTTTCCTGACGGTCTAACTTGCATTAATAATATATTTCAAACAGGATTATCGAGTAAACATCTTCCTAAGACAAAAATGGAATGATCCTCGACTTAAACTTCCCACTGACTGGAAAGGATCTGAATCATTAACAGTGGATCCCACCATGTTCAAATGTCTATGGAAACCTGACCTATTCTTTGCAAATGAAAAGAATGCCAACTTCCATGATGTGACTCAAGAAAATATTCTTTTATTTATATTTCGTGATGGAGATGTTCTAGTCAGCATGAGGTACTTTTTATTTTCAACTGTAACCTATTCAGTACCAGTTTAAAGTAGATAAAAGTCACTGCCTGATTAATTAATTCAGTGTTTAAGTAGGGTTTAAAACAAAACAAAACTAAGTAATGGTCAAACCGTAGCGCCTAACATGAAGCTAAAGATTTCTTTTTTACTCCAAAATAAACATAAACAGCATCAGTCCAAATTGGGACCCGTGCGTGTAGGTAGAAGAGATTGAAAACTTCTATTTTTTAAAAAAACAAATTAAACTCCTTATTATGGAGTTTAAAAAAAGAAAACTCAGTTCATCCAAGAGGGTTTTGCTTTCTTTTGTTTTCAAATTCTGTACATGACTTCCTCGTTGCAATTTTTAATGAGAAATGGACAAGAAGCTTTAAATTTTCCCCATGTTCATGCATTTATCCTAGTCTGGATTGGGCCTGCATACTCTTAGTTTATTCTAAAGTGATCTTTAGCTGCATTCTGTGCCCTGTGGCCAATTATATCATTCTGCTAGTGGCTGCACATTTTCAGAGTTTGTACAAGAATTGCAGTTGTACAAAGCTGGTTGTTCAGTATCTTATACAATTGCTTTGCATAGTCACTTGAACAGAGATGTAGGCCAGTGCAACTGTATTATAGTAGGGTTTCACTCCGCTAGCATTAAGTTGAATTTAGTCCTGTATGTTTATTAATGTAGCAGGTACTTTGACCCTCAGATTTTCACTACAAATTGGAAGAGACACCACATGGCATCCAGCTAAGGACTGGGGTTGGGGAGAGTTATATGACTAACGTGTTAATTCAGTCTCATCTGATTTTCACTACCCAAACCAATACATGCACTCAAATAGTTACACATCAGTATTTGCACTGTTCCATATTTTGCAGTTGTTCTTCTTGTTGTTGAGTTCCTTCAAATCATTTACCACTTATGGTGACCCCAAAGGGCTCTATCACATGGTTTTCTTGGCAAGATTTGTTCAGAGAGGATTTAACAGTGCCTTTCTCTGAGATAGTATGACTTGCCCAAGATTACCCACTGGGTTTCCAGGGCCAAATGAGGATTTGAACTCTGTTCTCTCAGAATCCTAGTCCAACACTCAAACCAAAATGCCACCGTGGCAATACAGTTCTCCAATCCGAAAAGTACATACACAACAACCAAACATTTGTGAAAATAATACACAAAAATGCATAATACCAGGAACAATTTTCTTGCCAAATATTTATATTAGATAATATTGTAGTAAAATTCGTGTATTAGGAGAAAAATTCATAGAAGTGCGTAGTAATGATAGTAAAACAGAAACATTCTGACTCAAATGAGATGTGGAACTATTGCCATCTACCTCTGCAATAGAACCTTTTGCAGGAGTCTTCTTTATTTGTCTGAAGGTACAATAAAAAGCACTTAAACATCTCTATGCACACAATACAGTTTTTATTCTTTAACATCCTAAAAGACAGCCTGGCTGATTTAGAGAAAGTAGGTCTTTTCACAAAAATTAAAAATACTCTGTGACATTTTAGTGAAGAAAATTGACAGGCGATTAGGAAAAACCCTTGCATTAATGATTTAAAAAAAAACTTGTAAAAATTTAATAGTAAACTCAGCCCAGGTTTGCCCGCCTACAAAGCAACAGATTATAATTTAAACATACATCAGGAACACTTAGGCAATATTATGCTCTTGGGAAAAAAATCCAAGATAACATAAAAATAGAGGGATGGGATTACCAGATTTGAAATCAAATTGATGATGGATAAATACCTCTGTTTCATTATTTGATTACTCATGGTTACTCATTTATTTAGAAAATATGGTTTTTTGAAGTTTGTACTGATCTCATAAATTACTGCTTAGCTCAGTGTTCAAATGGGAGTATTGAATCACTTGCACATATGAGGAATTAGAATTACCCTCAAATAATTAAGAGACAAAGTGGGAAACTGAGTTTCAGAAAGATGTATTTTTAGACAGCTGGAAATACATTTGGAAACATGTACTGTATCTTTCTTACATTGCGCCAAAATTTAAGAAAACATTTTTATAGATAACAGTGTAAATTAAATTTGTTTCCACCAATGTTAAATAAAATATTCATAAGAGTTATGTATAATGGCTGAAAAAATGTGGCAGTAGATACAGATATTTGTCATATATTTTGGTCATGCTTATTGACAAGAAAAATTGGAAGAAATTGAAAATATGGCATATTACGTTTTGTCATTGGTTCTCTAATATTATTTTGCTATGGAAGAGAGATAGGGAAGCCAGAAAAGGCAGAATTAACTGTACACCTAATAACAGCTCTGCAAATGTGCATTTCTAATAATTGGACAAAAAGTATTACTCTCCATGTACACATTATGCTTAAATGGTAAAGCTGATGCATTTCATTACAGCCCAAGAAGGTAAACAAAGCCACCATTTAAACTGGTCCTATTTATAGATGGGAAATTTGACTTCTGACTGGCTAGCAGGTAGAAGCTCCTTGCTGCAGCTCTGCAATGAGGAGAGCTTTCATAGCAAAAATACCGCTCAGAGGGAGCTCTTGCGGGAGAAACTCTCCCATGATTAAAAGGGCGTGCAGAAGGTCACCCATAAGGACCAGAATTCCCATTGCTTGTATTTACTTTTCTGTAAACACATTATGAGTGGGAAGGACCAAAGAAGTGGCATCTTTTGCCCTTGCTGTGAAATGCAGCTATTTGAATTTGAGGATCTGACAGCCCCATACTGGCAACCTGCTTTTTAAAAGAAAACTCTTAAGCCTTTGGAGTTATGAAAGTGCAGAATTGTTTTGATTAAAATGTAACAATGGAGCCTCTCCAGCCACCTTCTTCCTAAAATCAAAAACTAAATAACTGTGTTTACCCAACAAGACTGAGACAAATAAAGTAGAAAAATTTGGGGCTGACGTCTTTAAATGAGAATAATTGTGAATCTAAGTGCTTACATCTTGTAAATAGATTGAATTTCATTTTATTTAGAAAACTGAACTGGATTTTAATAAGGAGAAACCATAATGCGAGAAAGTATAGATGCTATCTATTTGATGTTGATAAGATTGTCTTGCTGGTGGCTTTCGGCTAGATGAAAGAGAAGTGAGTTGTTAACTCTGAAATGCTGGATTGAATGAAAAATGGAACTTTCCCAGAACTCTCTCAGGACTTTTTACAATGGACAATGGAGGAGCTTTGTGTGGAACTCCTAAACTTGAAGAGGAATATGATAGAGGTCCTGAGGAATGAGATCAGCGAGATCAAGGAATTGTGGGGAGATGTCAGACAAGAGGAAGATACAGAAGATAGCAATATAGAAGTGAAGAACATTGAAACTCATATGGAGAGACAAATTCAAGTTAAGCCAATGGAGGGATTAGCTACTGATCTATGGCCAAGGAGCTCTGGCTTGTGAAAGGGGATTACAGCTCAAAACGGGGAGAAGGGGGAGGCTAATCTGAAACTGATGTACAATCAAACTACTTTGATGGTTGAATAAAACCAAATTGATTTAATCTGTATGACTGAAGAGGGTGAGAGAAAGATGTTTTAAAAAGGGTGCTGTTTCAGGACAATTATCCTAAAATAACAAGTGTAAAGAAACTCAAAATAGTAGTAAAGGGCAAGAAAGGGAATCTGAGAAGCTGGGGGTGGGGGGCGTGATGTCCATTGATAGGATGATAGCAAAGGAAAAGGAGAGTAAAATGCAAAATGAAATAGACTTGGCTGAAACCAGGTTGTAAAATGATTACAGCTATAAGGCAGTGAAAACTGGATTTGGTTAAAAAATGCTGTAAAGGATTTTATTATATAAAATGGTACAGAAATATTTAGATTTAGTGATGTCATATAACGTGTAAGAGATCTATAGTTTTTAACTAGTGAAAATATTATGTACTCAAGTCAACAAATAACAATATTAATGTCATTTATTATATGTCATTTACCATGTAAATATGATATGTAATGAAATAGAATAGAATGTAATATTGAAATGAAATAGATTTGGCTAAAACCAGGTTATGAAATGTTTACAGATATAAGAGAATTAAAACTGGATTTTTTTAATAAATACTGTAAAGGATTTTATAATATAAAATAGTATAGAAATATTTAGATTTATTGATGCCATATAACACGTAAAAGATCTACAGTTTTAACTAGTGAAAATATTATCTAATCAAGTCAGCAAGTAACATTTAGTATTAATGTCATTTATCATCTAATTATATGTTAAATGAAATTAGATGATAAATGGCATTAATACTAATTGTTACTTGCTGACTTGATTAGATAATATTATAATATAATAATAACATAGTATGTAATTGAATGTAATAGAAAGTATTATTGAGATACCAAACTAAATATGTTAACTGCTGGTAAGAGAAGATCATTTTTCTTTTTTTTGGAAAGCATGGACTAGGAGAAGGGAAGAAAAATGTTGGATATTATCTTTGAGAGGCTTGAATCAGTTTGATTGCTATAATTCATTCACAACAAAAATGAAAGTTGATCCTTTTCTCTTTCTTTGTTTTCTCTTTCTTTTTCTCTACTTCTTAATTTCTAATTCAGACATCTGTTTCTTTATGTTTTTCTTTTTCTCTTATGTATCTGTAGAATTTTAGTGTTTTTAGAAATTATTAATAAAGATATCTATTTATACATAATTACAGCAATAAGGGTAATGATAAAATCAGTGCACATATGATTTTGAATATAATATAAACTGTTGGAAATATTCATTAAAGTTTGCTGTCAAATTCTCAATGTGCATTATTAAAACCTATTAAAACCAATAATAATGCCCAAATTTCAGCAGAATGGTCTAATGAAATATAGATTTCTATGTCTTACAATGCTGGAATCAAACTCTACTTGACATTTATGAGTCAGACCTTTATATTGGCATGGATTGTAATACATTAATTGTTTTGCATGCATTTGGTTTGTATTTCCAGATTATCCATTACTCTGTCATGCCCATTGGATTTAACCTTGTTTCCTATGGATACACAACGTTGCAAGATGCAGTTGGAGAGCTGTACGTAAATCAGAATGTGCATAAAAATAGTTACTATTTGTTGTGCCTAGAAATAGATTGAGAGAATGTAGTACATCCTACTGTGGAATTCTAGTATTTCTTCATAAAATCATTTACACTGATCTCTGTCTTTTAGAATTTTCCCTGTTAATACTCCTTTTTCTAGAATTGCCATGTCAAACTATGCATGGTATTAAATTTGTAATGTGCAAGTCCCCTCTGTTGTTAACTCACAAGTAAGCATGCAGGGTCCCAATTGAGAATGAGACCACTACAGTTAAGGAGGAAAGGTCCAATCTCACCCTCCCAACAACTATTCTGCTTCCAAAATATGTCATCAGAACCCAAGTGGAGGTTTTTAAAAAAGAGAACGTGAAGACTCCATTGGGCCAATGGAGGCTTCCCCCCAACTTTTTAAATCCTCACACAGGAGGTGGGATGAGTTTTGGAGAGGAAGAAATTGTGGGGTGGGTGAACAGTGTAAACAATTTCTCCCTGTGTGAAGGAGCTGTAATTCATTTCAAACATGACTTACCAACTCATAATACAAAATAGGGACAGTTGTGCACCAAGTATTTAACATAAAAAGTATTTTGAACCTAAGAGTACAATCTTCTGTATACTTAGTTCAGTGTACTGGGTTGGCTTTGCTCTCAAGGAGCTCTCTGTAGCAACACTTCACAGGGAAGCGTTAAGAAATGGGGAGATTTATATGGGAAAAGGTGATACTTGAGATGTTACTTTGATCTTTCAGGTGGCTATTTAGGTCAAAGATATAACTTTGAATTGTGCTTTGAAACAAATTACAGATATGTGAAGACATTATGACACCAGTGAGATTTGATAGAGATATTAAGCATCCAAGAAGTGAGCCACTGTGTTCAAAGATAAATAGTACAAGGGGAAACTCAATGTTTGGTTGCTGCATTTGTTATTTATTTCTCTTGCTCCTCCCACTCTCACACTTAGTTGGTTACACTACTGATGATTTACGATTTATCTGGCAATCTGGTGATCCTGTTCAGCTAGAGAAAATTGCTTTGCCTCAATTTGACATCAAGAAAGAAGATATTGAATATGGAAACTGCACAAAATACTACCAAGGGACTGGTATGTAATTTCATTCATCTTTTCATTTTTTTGGCTACGTGGTCAAACTGCATGATCATTAGTCACATTCTACCTTTTTAGTCTTGGTAAAGATACTGGCTCAGGCTGATTTCTGATTTTTTAAATCATCGTCTGTAGGGTATGACAGAGTGGTGGAAAAGATGAACATGCTAAAAAGAGACAACACTTGGATTCTATGGGTCTTTCCACACTACACAGTTATAGTGCTGTTATTCCACTTTCAACATCCTATGGAATTCTGGGGTTTGTAGTTTATTGAGCCCAGAGAGCGTTCTGGCTGATTCTAAATGCCCCTCCCTAAACTGCAAACCCCAGGATTCCATTGGCTGTTGAAAGTGGAATAATAGCACTATAACAGTGTAGTGTGGAAAGGCCCTATGTCTTTGAAGCCATATCTCATATCTATAGCATGACTAAAAGATGCTTGGGGCTAAATCCAATTGTTGGCCCCAACTAGAGTAGCCCCAGTGAATCAATGAGACTCATATAAATGTTGAGTTAACAAGTCCTCTTAATTCAATGGGCGTACTCTAGTTAGGATTAACACTTGGCTTTACACCATGGTATTTTTAGTAGGCAATCCCTGTAATGTTTGTTTATGTCTCAGATTGTTTTACAACTAGGCTGTATTATATTTTCACTGGAACTGGGCTTATCTTTACTACTAGTGTGTATAACATTTGACTGAGAATTTACCCTACCTTCCTATAAAAGAAGGACTTAGACCAGTTCAAAAGTAGGTTTCTTTTAAAGAAAAATTGGCAACACTTGTTAAAATTAAACATGGAGACAATTTAAGAAAGACAGGTAATCACAGAATATTGCAGCTACTTAATAGAGTTAAATGCCTGTCGAAGTAAAGGGAAATGAAAAACCAGAAAGCACCAAGTGAAGCCAAGGTACAAGAAACAGGGCATTTTGGGCAGTGAGACCTCCCTAGAACTCAGCCAAGACTCAAGGCTAGCCTTTAGTTCAAGTTCAAAAGGTATTTGATATGCTTGTGCCTCTGGGATTGTACTAATAAAGGTACTGTAGGCTAATATTAGTATGGTTGTGATGGTATCTTTTTTTTTTTAATTAAGTGGACATTTTATTGCCACTGGTAATGCATTTTTTTAAAAAAAATAATTATGCATTTTGTGTAGTTCTAATTGGCCTGTAAATCCACTGTTTGACCCAACTAAAGTAGACTCCCTGAATGAATAGGACATGTTAAGTCATTACTTGTGTAAGACCTGTTTATCTCATGGCTTTGTGCATTGAATTTAGCCCTTCATATTTTGTTATTCTTAAATGCAAGCAATTGTGTATGTCATGGATAAAAACATGGGATTTATAAATTAAAAAAAAAAGAACTTGATATACGTGCCCATATTGCATGCTCTATATCGGAGAAAAAGTTACAGATAAACTTGGGTTGGGTACATTTATTTGAACACACTTTCTTTCACTATCCATTCTGTGCCTAATAGTATGGTTGGCTTAAAATTACATCCCAGGAAAATACCACGTTTGAATAATCATGGTACAGTTCACCACATTGTTTGCTTTACGGTCATGGATTTGTCACAGACTTGTTCCTCTGATCCATATCAGCTGATAGTTCTGTCTGGATGATAAGCCTAAATAGGACCACAGACTAACGATTTAGATTGCTTTAGGTTTCAGTGCATATTGGGCTTATTCAATGATAACAGGCAGAGTTTATTAAGTGAACAAATGAATAGATTCATTCTCCACTGAAGTTCCTGCAATAAAACTTTCTTCATAAAATCTAACTTGTGATACCTGTTTATATCCAGACTGTTGCTAGACAGCTGTAGATATCTCTGGCTTTCACCATTATTACAGCATTAGACTAATGAGCTATGGAGTCTGACATCACAGTCAGCATGGAGGGATTATGACGAGATACGGGAGAGGGAGCGAAGTAATAAGACTCTTGTCATAACAATCTGGAAGATACAGTTGATGATTCATGCTCATTTGAGTATGTCATCAGTCTACTCATTAGTTAATTGCAAAGATTCGTAATCAGTCAATGGTTTCTGCACAACTGATAGAATCTAGAATATCATAGAAATATCTTGAATATCATAGGAACAAATAATAAAATGATTATTTATTTATTTGGATATAAATTTATAATAATTGCTTAAAATGATAAATGGCATTAAGTTATTTTACCTAACGATTTTAGGCTCTTTTCTCTTCTTTGCTTTCAGGGATCAAATGTATTATTTACTTATTTTAATTACTCCAATTGCTTTGGTAATTCAACTGAAGTTGTCTCTCTGTAACACAGTGCTGAATTTTGACAGTGAAACCTTCCATTTTGGTGGGACTATGAATGGCATGGCAACTATGAAAAACTGGAATGCAGTGCATAAATTGGCAGTTGAAAATATAAGTGTTCACCTTTTCCCCACTTCTGATCTTAAATTTAACAGAATTAATACCAAGATAGCACCTAACACGACTGAAAGTATGTTTCTGTTTGAGAGTAAACTTGGACACAGACCATAGTAACAGCAGACGATTTGAAGATGATATTTTGTGTTCTCTTTTATCTGTTAGTTTTGTATTTGATGAGTGAGAGAGAGGGAGGGATGTACTTATAATGAAACAGCCAGCTGGCCTCCCTTAATGTAAAATTTACATTCTTTATGTTGGTGACGAGGAATGCTATGCTTTCTATTTGCAAGATAATCTAAGGACTTTAGTCAGAGCAGAAGTGAAGAATTTCTGACCTAACACAAACAGCTGAACACATAAAAGTCATATATAGTATGGAAAATGCAATAAGAATTTGACAATCTGTGGAATCCATTTATAAATGGCATAAAAAGTATTCCAGTGGTTAAAGATCATAAAAAGAGGAGGATCAAATAACAAGAATGTGGTTGTCTTTAGTAGATTAATTATACAATTCCCCACTTCTTATTAGGTTGCATTTTACATCAGTCTTTATAGTACTTCTTTCTTTTAAAATCATTAGCTACCTACTTTATATATGTTTTATTCTAAACTTTTGTGACATACACACTATGTTGTGCATGGAGGTTGCTTAGGGAAGAATCATATGCTCACTTAAATCTTGTATCTTAAGCAATTGCACTTTTATGTGAGCCATGGTCATGCAGGTGCAATGTGGAAAACAAAGTAGTTTTTAGTTTCATATGATCAGTTTTATTTTTCTGTTTTAAAATAAAAAACCTATTTTAAATCTATAGAAATTAAAATAGAAAATCCTGAAATCTATTTTCTATTTTAAAATTGGAGATTTATGCATTCTCACTCTTTCTCTCAAACACACAATTTAGAGAACATTCCACAGATTTCAGTTGCGCAGAAGTTACAACAGAGCCAGTTTGTTATGTTGGCACATAACAACATAAAATTGTTATGTTTGTACATCAGCACAAAGAAAAGTTGATTTTTGGACTACAACTCTCAGAATCTGTGGCCTGTGCTGAAATAACTTTTTCACGTTGCAAGTACCATCATTATGTTTTATATACATACTATTCAAGATCTCAAGAGATCTCCTCTTAATTGCTATTATAATATAAGATTTCTCATACTAGTACCCAATGGCTTTTCACTGCTGCTTTCAATAATTGTTTAGGTGCCCTCCGGGCTACTACAAAACTGCAAATCTCTGGGTAACGGTAATAGTGTTAGTAGAGTCTCCTGTTTTTCCCTTTTAAAAACTGAATTTGAACTTCAGTTAGGGCAGGCTCCAAGTCCAACTTAGTCCCTTTTGATATCAACTTAAGAAACCTCTTAAATCAGGCAGGTTTCTTAGGGTCATTATGAGTACAGTTCAGTTAAACGTGTTCAGAAATAAACCCCACTCTCTTCAGTTGGACATATTTCTGGGAAAATTTGTATAAGATTTAGGCTAAAACTTTTATATCTAAGATGGAGGGATTTGTTGAAGCTTAAGTACTTAAACATGTTTATTTCTCCAAAGGTTATTACACATGCGTAGAAGTGATCTTCACTTTAAGAAGACAAGTTGGCTTTTACATGATGGGAGTCTATGCTCCCACACTCCTAATTGTCGTGCTTTCATGGTTGTCATTTTGGATCAATCCTGATGCAAGTGCTGCAAGAGTGCCACTGGGTAACCTATATTTTCATGTGCTGTCAGAACCACTGAATGCCACTTGTCCTTTTGGAGTTGCTTCAGTAGCAAGAGATTTCATTGGTTACTGAAGGCAACTACACTCTCATGGCATGCTCTTCATTCTCATCATAATCTTCTCTTTTTCAGTCCCATACATGTCTCCACTTTTTAAAAGACAAGATCTGTAGCCTATAAGCAGGTTGTTCCTGTATCTGCTTACTAAATCATCACTGACCTGTGTGAGTGCAACTGTGAGTAGAAATTTGGAAGGGATATCAATTCTGGGTGGGTGGAATTTCAGAGCTTTGATACTTAAAAGCATTAGCCACAGAAAGAAGATGTGACACCTCCAGAATTTGATGGTATGGAGTGGTGGAGTAATGAAATGCTTGATATGCAGTCCAGTTTCTATGTTTGGGCCAACCCATGGGGCTCAAGCAGAGTACTTCAGGAACAGCCCAAAGAATGCCCTTCCCATTTTCATTTTTCACTCATTCTGTAAGTGATTGTGTTAAGGAGAGGTCTGGTATCAGCTTTGAGCAGGGCTAGTAAGCTATTCTGGCAACCACCCTGCCCCCTGCCCAGCAGCAACCTGGCTTCTGAGGCATCTTTTGCCCCCCTTAGCAGACCCTACTAGGCACTTCCAGTCTCCCTCTTCCAAAAACCTTACCTGATAGTAGTAGGTTAAATGTTGTCTCCCTACAAACTCAGTGATGTGCAGGAGAACAGCACTGTTACTGGACCTCCAGGTGCTGCAGTCTAGAACAAATGAAAATTGTAGCCATTCAGAAAGCACAGAACTTTTTAAAAAGGCCCTTGCTCTGAACCTGACTGAGTCAGCTGACCAAAAATATCATATAGTGGCACCAGGTCTTATTATAGAATTTGGTAGAGCAGCTAGTGTCAAACAGTTAAATTACTATTCTTAATCATGAAGCCTCTGAAAATTCATTTCTGTGTCTGCTCAATCACCTACTTTCTACTCACTTACTTACATATTACTGAAATATTTCTAACCTCCCCTGTAATGAAAAATCAGTGCAGTTGCTTTAAAAACATTTAAAACCATGCAAATAATATAAAAATATTTAAGAGAATTTAACTCAAACAAAATGAAAACCTGTAATCTGAAAGATCAGAAAACAACCCATACTCTGACCAGACATCACTAGGCTTGGGAGAATGATCAGGATTTAACCTGGTCATGAAATTAGGAGTGTGTGAGAACCAGTAGGATGTTCCATGGCATTTTATAGCTGGAGCACTGTGGACAAGAAACGTCTAAGGAGAAGGAAAAACACAGTCTGGCTCCACTTGAAAAGAAATTTGACAGATCCTTAGTCCATGAGGTCTTAAGCCACCACTCCAGATGAAGCATAGGGCAGCAATTCATTTGATTCTGTTAGAACAGGGCTGGCCCAAAACACTTCATTCTCTGAAGTGAGTACAAATTTGTACCTCCTCCCATTCCATTTACAAAAGCCATCTGGACTGGCAGCTGTATCTCTCTGCAACACTGCTATTGGAAGGGCATCATCTGCCACACCTGAAAGCAGCAGATGAATTTAGGAGGCACAGCTTTTAAAGGTTAGACCAAGAGACACTCAGTTATCTCTTCCATCACATTGCTATTACTTCTCAGTATCTGCTGTCTGAGATGACTGATCCACTTTGCCTGATGAGAAGACCAGCCCTGTCTTCAGAGGAGCATTAGGACAGGATCTGTTACGTGGTTGCATCTAAAAGAACCGTGTCTACGTGTATGTGCCTTCAAATTGCCTGTCAACTTATGATGACCCCATGAATTTCATACGGTTTTCTCAGGCAAGGAATACTAAGTTTTGCCAGTTCCTTCCTCTGAAATATGGCCTATGATACCTGGTATTCATTGGTGGTCTCCCATCCAAGTACTAACTAGAGCTAGCCGGGCTTAGCTTCCAAGGTCAGGCAAGATCTGCTGCCTTTAGCATATTTAGTCAGTCATATTTCCCCCATCCACCCTGTCCTAAATTCCAGTATGGTCACTACAGGCTTTTTCTGATGCCATTATGCTGTTAGTTTCAGAGCAAAAGAGCTTCCTTATGAAACTTGTTTCCTACCCCATTCAGTCTGATTATGCATTTCCTTGGAAAAATTGTAAGATCTGCTTTGTTTCTATCACTCTGAGACTGAACTTTTTGCCCTGCATTCAAGACAAATAGAATCTAGCAATAGGTTAAGTGACCTTCATTGCCCATTGAACAAAGCGTTGAAGGCCAAGCAGCACTCTTTTCAGCCAGAGGATTTTAGATTTTCAAAGTTAGCTTTCAAGTGTGAATAGCTACAAAGTTCAACATATATAAAGGCAATGGTAGTGAAATATAGACAAAAGTTAAATATTGGAATAGCCTAATATTCTTATTTAAAAATAGAACTTTTTTAAAAGAAGATATCAGAATATTCTAGTTTACACTGATAGACACTTCAGGCTCTTTTGTCATGGATAACATTAGCAGAACATGTACAAACTCGTTTGATTCCTATGCTCACTATCACAGAATCAGAAGCAGAGAGAGTAACCTATCTAGCACTCCATTGCCCCAGGCTCTTTCTGTGAGATATAAAACTCCCCTGGACTGAAGGTTAAAAAATAATGGTAAAAACTGACAGTAATCAGTAAAAGGGTAATAACAAAGAATTATCAGCAACAATACAACCATTTGTAGCTATAATTACTATGTGCATGCTCAGAATAATTATATATTGGTGTATGTAACCAGTTCCATATTTCACCCTGTACATCCATATTCATCACCTGTAAAATATATATGGCACACCATCACATCCTGTTCTCTGTGGCGAAAAACTGCTGGTTAAAGTTTGACTGCAGAAATGCTTTAGGGATCACAAAAAGGCCAGCAATGCAGGATGGTTCCCATTACTTGATTTTTTCCCCTCCCTTTTCTTGTAGGCATCTTTTCTGTGCTCAGCTTGGCGTCAGAATGTACTACCCTTGCTGCTGAACTCCCTAAAGTGTCTTATGTGAAGGCCTTAGATGTATGGCTGATTGCGTGCCTTCTCTTTGGGTTTGCTTCGCTGGTTGAATATGCTGTGGTTCAAGTCATGCTGAACAATCCAAAGCGAATTGAAGCTGAAAAGGCAAAGATTGCTAAGGCAGAGCAAGCAGAAGGGAAAGGTGGAAATGCAGCTAAAAAGAATACAGTGAATGGCACAGGCACCCCAGTGCACATCAGTACTTTACAGGTATGCACTTTTCTTGTGGTGGTGTTGTCATTGTTATGATGCTGGGTCATTCTGTTTTCAATCATTTCATGTATGAAGTAGAGGGGTAGTGTTAAGGAAATGCTGGACTGAGAGTTTTACATAGAACATCCTTATCCAAGCCCTCTAGATGTATCACACTTCAGTTACCAGTGGCCATGCTGTCTGGAGATGATGGAAATAGAAGTCTGAAATCTTTGGAGGTTGAGGAAGGCTGACATAGAGTACACATAGGCTTGGTACTTATAGATGGTCCAAATAGATTTCAATTTTATTGTAATACCACAGTGAATTATTTCCAAACAAGCAGCTGCAAGTGAAGGCTTTTTGCTGAAACCCACTGAAAGCAGGTGCACATGCCAGAGTGAAAAGGAAAATGTGCTACCACATTTAACCTGTGTCCATTCAGAATAGCCCTGTTCTCCCAAAGTCAATACAACAGTATACCAACAATATAATGTAGTTGTATTAAGGCAAGGGTGGACAACTTAAATGGGTGCAAGAGCAGTTCTGTGCCCCAGATCATGTAAAGAAGATATTCAGAGTATTCCTTATTTGGGGCAAGAATGCTGCTCTCAGAATGCTTCAGAAGTGCAATTCTCTCAAACAAAGTGGCTGCTTCTGAATTGCTTTCAGTGCAAAAGCATGGTGTTGTTGTGTTGCCATACAGCTATAATTCAGTGGCATGCTGCAGACTTCAGTGGTAGCTACATCTACAGATAGCTGAAGTGTAGTAGCTGGACAGATGATCTTGTGGTGCCTTGGAATGTAAACATTCCATGTTTTGGTTTCATTTTCACTTAGTATTCGGACCTGCAATGAGATGGCTGAACCGACTGTATGTTATCCACATAGGGTCCTGTACTGGGAGAAAGATAGAATATAAATAAAATAAAGTAAAATCTGTCGCTCAAATAGTCTAATGCCCCATTTGGGTTGGTCTGGCTATAAATACATCTAACTCAAGCCTGGTCAGCAGCCAGATTCTGATCTTATCTGTGGTGCTTCTTAGGTATTTCCAAGTTTCTACACTTCAGGGCTTTCATGCCATCTGGCTGACTTCCCAGTGCTGTTGTACCCTTATGCCTTCTAGATCCTACCAAGAAACAAACTACTGTCTTGCACCCTCTAGTGACTCTTTGTGGCATCATCTGTGCCTGGCACTAATATTTGTGATCCTAAAGAGCATGGACACAGGTTAAGTTTGTAAATGGAACAAAGCACTTTATGTTCAATTTGAATTAAGAATTAAATGCACCTTATAACTGTGACAAGCACTGAAAATAACTCCGTTGTTAAAAATGTAGGTAAATCTTGCTGTCTGTTCCAGTTCATCTCTCCAGCCCCTCAACCAAGTACGTTATTTCATCCCTACTGGTGTAATTTTTCTTTTCTAATCTGTATGTCTAGCACACATGAAAACAATCATGACGCTAATGCTGTTTCAGTGAGGAATGCTTTTTGCATTTCTCCTAAATACATAAGGGCATTCAGAATTTTAACTCTTTTTGAAGGTACATGAAAAAGGAATGTAGAATTACTTTACAGGGTTCCCCCACTTACCTGACATGTTAGGGACAGAAGCACTGTCAGAAACCCATATACTGTACTGCAGGGAGGACGAAGGCTCACTTGGAGGCTCACTCGGGATGGAGGCTCACTTGGGACCGACCACACACATGCTGCTTGCAAAGTCTCTTAGCCATTTTAGCGCCCTTCTCCCGCCCCCAGCTTGCTTTGCAAGCCGTGTGTGTGTGCAGGTGGTTCAAAGCACACGCTCATTGGAAGGAAGAACTGATGAGAGAGTGGAACTCCCATCAAATTAATAGAACTCGTCCTTAATTTGGAAGCGTCAGAAGACTGAGTCATCAGATAATGGTGCGTCAAAAGGTGGGAGCTTCCTGCCTACACATTTATATCTGTTCTGCAAATGCTTGTTGCAAGACATTTGAAAAACAAATCTTACCTTAACATGCAAGTGGGGAGTGAAGCCAAATAATAGCTCTCTCCCTGCAGCTTTGCACATATTGTGTCTGACCTGCTCAGATGCCCATCTGCTCATTGTCAACCTGTATAAAGAGGAGGCCTTTGCAAATAGAGACATAGGGGTTGTCATACAAGCTGGAACCACAGAAGCAGATGATGCCAGTTGTGGATCTGCATAATAAAGAAATAAATATTCTCACCCACTTTTAAGTGTGATTGGCCAAAAATCCCTTGTTGTAGTGATTCATTGATTGTCCTGTCAAAATTTACTAGGGTTGCAATTCTCAGGTTCCCTAATGTTGTTAATACAAAAAAAATACTGAAAAGACTGTCTACATTCCTTTTAAAGAACTGTTTCATTTAGTAAATATCCTAAAGAAGACTCAAAAACTAGTTACCATAAATATGCAGAAATCATGAGGAAGTGGAGACTTGAATAGCCTAAGTTTTAGACATTGGGCTTGCTGGTTGGTCCAGTTGGTTACAGAAAGTGAATTCTTCTAAAAAATGCAAAAAATAAATAAATAAATAAAAAAAATACCCAAGCAACGACAGGCAGCAGGGATGTCTATAGCTTTTAGGGTAGAACATGCTCTTCCTTTGATCACACAACTTCAGCATAAATTATGGATTCTTTCTGGGATACCCAGGGCCTATGTCCATGCTGTATCCTGTTCTAGCACATAAGCTAAGCTAGCAAGAACACATGCATGCACAGCTGCCCTATATGTGGAGGCCTCCTTTTGTAAAATGCTTGTGCACAACTCCTCAGGGGAGTTACATGATATGTCCATCAGTTGGGATGATATTACTCAGCATAGTCCCACATGTGCGTTAAGGTAAAATCATTTTTGAGTGCTGAAATATAAGATATCTATATTTGGATTATTCATGAAAACCAAACAATCCAGCTGTTGGAGGATCAGGCAGAAATGTCCCTCTGCCATATGGCATGAAGATTCTGCACATATTGCGGTGTAAATGTAGGGACCACTACAATGTTCCATGTACTTTAAAAAAAAAACCCTTTTACAACAAATAATGATATTGTTATTCTTTGGGGACAATTAAATCAACCTGCTGCTCACACATTATTTGTTCTGTAATATTTATTTCTTCTCAAGAGATGGGCAATCATTTTGTGAAACAAATACCATGATGCCTGGATAGACTCAAAGCTATATTTCCCAGCCTAAACTTAACTGTACCGTTATAGTGAGGCTTTGTTATCAGTACCATGCTTAGCTTCCCTTTTCACCATCAGCTCTGCAATTAAATAAAGCCACTCAGTGACAAGGCAGTATGTCCTTTCAGTCTATTTAAAGAAACTTTTTGGGACCCACCTTATTCTGGTTTAGATCAAAGGTCAGTCTTGCACTGCAGAAGTGGTCAACAGTCAGGGATTAGGGGAAGATGTTCCCCATGCTCCCAGCAGACCTTGGAGAGCAGCATCCCCTTTCCATGAACTCCTTGAAAAAGGTACACCCTGAGGGCATGGAGGACATCTTCACCACATTTTCTACCTACTTTTGTGGCATTTTAGGCCCAGGAAAAGCCTTATGTACAACAGGAAGGAACCCAGAAGTAATTTCTGCTTCACTTCTTTTTTTGAAGAAGTATGCCTGAAACAACCCAGTGAAGCTTCAAAACATGACAAAATTGCCCTCCACACCTTCTTGAGCAGGAATGGACAATTGTGGGAATGAGGGAAGGGTTTTTTTCTTCTTCTTGATGTTGTCTCCTACCCTTAGGTAGGAGATGGGACTCCCTTGTCTATGGAGATTATCTAGCTGCCACCACCTATTGATTTTATGTGTTCAAATCTTTTTATTCAATCAATACCGTAACAGTATAGATTAATTATAAAGAGCAACAAAAAAAAATACCACCAAAAAAAAAGGAACAAAACCTAAAAAAAATCCAAAAAAACCCAAACCCCATATAGATATATATAGTCTTACAAGGCCGTTATTTCTAAAACTTTCTTATATTGTTTCTAATTTCTCATTTTATCACTTCTTTTCTCATATCCTATCCTAATTATTTACATAGTTGTTCAGTTAGACAACTATTTCCTCCAGAAACCCATTCTCTTATTCTCTTTTCCTGTTCGTATTGGTGATTCCATAGATGGTGTCACCTTGTGTACTGGGGATCCCGAGAGGGACACCAAAATGTGCTCAACTAAAGGTGGGGAAAATTAGCTCAGAGCACTGCTTAGCGTTACGAGAGGCAGGGTAACGTAGCTAGATCTTGACCCCTATGTCTACAGGGTCGGGTCGAGTCAAGGAGTACACAAAAGTTGAAACAATAAATGATGTTTTATTAAACACAAGCAAAACAGTGTATGCGGCACATTCACACAAGATAACTAAAGAAAATAAAGGTTGGAGTGGTATAGAGGGATTTTTAGAGGGATTGCTGGTTTGGGTGATACTTCACCTGTCCTGAAGTCCAGAAAAATGGAGAGCGAGGCTGGGGTGCGATGTAGCTCAGCACGTGGAGCTGAGGGGAGGCTCGCAAAGCAAAGTGGCAGCAAGGCGGGATGAAACTCGGGAGCGATCCGAGGAAGGTCTATGCCGTACTTGGGGGAAAACAATAGATTTGGAGTTGGAGACAAAGCCTCTGAAAGGTCAGAATCTGAATGATTGAGTTATCGCAGAGGTTCTCAGTAGAGTAGCCAGTATGCAAACGCAGAGTACTTGGGTATTGTATAGTTAACCTATCAAGCTGCCATCGCAGGGCAGAGGGTCTTTTGTACGTTGCGTGCATACCTAGTTAGAGTACTTGCCTGGAGGTCTCCTAAAGCAGCGAGTCAGCTATTTTCTGGCCTGCCTGTATTGTCCAGGAATATTACGGCGATTAACGGCCGAGCCTGTATGCGTGCTTGTCCGGTGGCCTCGCAAGCACGTGGAGGGGAATAGAGAAGTGAAGCCGAATTGTGATATCAAAAGGATATCTTTTAATATCCCCAAAGCTTGGACTAGCCAGGGTAGTAACAATGGTATTTACCAACGATAAATTGTCTAGTACAATTATTCCGATAGAACTCTACCTACCTGTGTTTTTCTTAAATCTAGTATATTATAATTTACTTCCAACTCAACTCAATTTACTTCCCAACTCAAGGTTGATTTTAAATCCCCATCCCCTTTTAAATCCCCATTTTAAACCCCCATTATGCAGTAACTCAGTAAGAAGCTACTGTGGAAGGAATCTCTAGACTCTCTGTGGGCAAGGGGAATTCTATCTGCACACGCAACTGGCAAAGCACGTGGAGAGGGAGCATGAACAGAAGAAATCTTTAGAAGGAAAGGTTTTTATTCTAAGCAGACAAACACAATGACAAAAGATATCCAGTTCATGTAGTCACCTTCCTTCAGGTGTTACTTAGCAGTTACAAAGTTACAGACAAGCCTAGGTCATTTCAGCTGGAATTTTAAAATAACATAATCCCTAATGCAACTAGCTGAAACGTTCCTATTCTACTCACATTATTATCTGGATTCTACTCACATTATTATCTGGATATTGGGATGGTGTGTGGGGGGAGGAACCTGGGAGTCTGGACCAGACTTGACCAGCCTGCTACTGGTCCTTTTTGTCTTGTTGGTGTTCCTTTGTCTCTCTCGCCTTGTGGTCTCTTAAGGCCTTTTTTATAACTTCTTGTCTGAAGAATCAGGAAGCTTCTCACCTTGTTCCCCATCTGATTTTTCTGATTGGGCAATTGCTTCTTGTGATCTCTGATGTCCTTCTGTGATGCTGACCCTCCATAAATGTAACTTAAACCCAACACCTCATTAACCCTTTGTTTACCTGGAGAGAGAACTATCTCCCTTCAGCTATGTTGCTTGCATAATGGGAAGAGTCCATTAGCACAGTGGGAGACTAAGTTGGAAGTGACTTGAAGCACACAATAGGAGTGCGTTGTCTCCCCAGGAGACCTTGGAGGGCCAAAGCCCCATCACACACTGCAAAAGAATAATTTCTTTCCCTCAAAATCCTTCTAGGGGATACAGGGCACTTTTGCCATGTTTTAAGGCCCTTGGACAATTTTTGTTTGAGCAGTGGCTTTTTTAACAACAGGAAGTGAGCAGAAGTCACATTTTGTTCACTTTGTGATTAAAAAAAAGCCTCTCCTGGGTTTAGATTGGAACAGGTTTTCAAAAAATGGGGCAAAATGTGTCATCCCCATAAAAAGCATTTTGGCACAAAACCTTGACCCCTGAGTGTCTTGGGAATTACAAAAATGGTCCTGAGGGAAGCATATAACAAATGGGCACACTTTGCCCACCCCACCCTTGAGAGTGTTGGGGGCATTATTGAGGCAGAAAACGGGGGGAGGTTGAAAAAATAATTTTTTGGCTCCTAGGGGCCCTGCAGACCACAAATATGGCCCAAAAGCCACACTTTGCCCAACCTTGTTGTGCATCATCCTGTTTTCCACTCTGATGCAGAGTCTGGGAGTTGTAATAAAAAAAGTAACCATCATAAGCTGTGGCCAGATGCTTTTCAAGAAGCCAAATGGAGGTTGACAATTCTCTATCAGTTGATGCTGATTGATATACTGCCTCTCATCCTGGGGGCAGAACTTAACTATTATGTTATTGATAGTCCACGTTAAAGCCATCCAGGCTGCTGTCTATTATCACCTTTTCTGACTGTGAGTTCTATATCTACTATATAAAAGTCAATGTTTGTCTGTGAGTTTGCCTATCTGCGTCAGGCAGGCAAAGACTTCATATGATTGGCTGAGTAAGGCAAGAAGACCTCATATGATTGGCTGGCTGTGAAGATTCTATGGAATCCTGGGGTTTGCAGTTTAGAGGGGGGCCTTTAGAATTCTCAGCCAGAGAATAGACCAGTTACTATGGAGATGAGGCCTAGCAGCAAGAAGGAGGAGGGCATTTTATTCCCTCAGGACCCCAGCCTCTGTATGTTAACAACTCTGAATACAGACTGAATTGGGGAATATGGGGAAAAGTTACAGGTACTGGAACAGGCCAGTTGCTGTGGAAACAAGGCCTAGCACCAAGGAGGAGGACACTGTATTCCCTCAGGAACCCAACCTCTCTACGTAAGAACTCTGAATACAGATTGCATTGGGAAATGGGGAAAAGTTACAGGTACTCGAGAAGACAGTTCATTGAGTTCTTAAGAGGAAAATAAGATCCCGGACAATGCCAGATAAATACACTAGTATTCTATAAATCAGTTGCATTTGCCTGATAAATATTGCAGAGGAATGTAATCATCTCTGTGATAGTACGTCCAAGATGCTTATTACTTAAATTATGTATTATTGTTCCTTCCTATTATTATTTATTCTTCTTAACCCTGGGGAAGCGGTTCTAGACTCACAAGAAGGAATAAGTAAGATGTAATACCTCAGAAAGGACATTCCTCCCATTTTTCTGCAACATTTCTATAGCATGTTTTGTTAATAAATTATTTCATGCTATATATGAAAAAAAACAAGCAGGAGTAATGTTGCATAATGAATTAAAAGGAAGGAAGATACTGTTAACCAACAGATGATTATGGATAGAGTATACTACCATCTTTAGCAAAGCATGCAGGGTTTGAAAATTCACATTTTTGTCTAGGAGAGTTATGTACACTGTTCCATCTATGCCATCTGATGAGATGTTGATGACTAAACTGAATGTTTGCTGAAATAATAATGATTGTGGCACATGATGAATTGCTGTCTGAAAATGACCACTTCTCTATATACAACGTGTCTGAGAAGAGAAATATTCATCTTTTCAGTCCTCTCCTGAGAAATGGCTCCTGCTTCCAATATTCATCAGAAAGGGTTTATTTACATTTCTGGTCATCGATGCCCATGCATATGATTGTTTCTTTACAACTTGTGGTGTAGTCTGTCTTCATAGATATCTGCTGCAAATGTCTGCACTGCTTATCTTTGACTTCTGCCCTACAGTTGTTCATATTGTTAAGCATAATTGGCAGCTGAGCAGAGTGCTTGGGACTTTATTAGCATATCCTTTTAATTACTTTTACACTTACAGAACTCTGAGTGTTCAATAATGATGAGTTAGGACAAACAAGCTTGCTGTGTTCAGCATGAAGACCATGATGAATGAAATCTCTGTTGGGGTGGATTTATTTATTTATTTATTTGAGGCACTTATATACTGCCTTGCATCATGTTTATCCTGTGGTGATTTACAACACAAATTTGAAATAAAATAAACATTTAAACCCAATAAATCAATAACACGCTTAAATCTTGATTAAAATATTGACTGAACATGTGACAAAAATGGGCATAGATTTTTTTGTACTCAAATAACAGAGCAAAACAAAAGTTGGAGTAACTGTAGTATTCTGCTGATTTAGGTCCAACTAAAGTTAATCATGAGTCTGTGGGTACAGCTCGATCCACCAAACCGTATGTTAGGTTTTATTATTACCTAAAAATGACCAGTTCATTATTTTGAAACATGTTAGTAACTTATGACTTTTAAAATATCCTTTTTTAAAAAAAAAAATAGGTTGGAGAGACTCGATGTAAAAAAGTTTGCACATCGAAATCTGACTTGAGATCCAACGATTTTAGCATTGTCGGAAGTTTGCCAAGAGATTTTGAACTGTCAAATTATGACTGTTATGGAAAGCCCATTGAAGTCAACAATGGGCTTGGGAAATCTCAGGCAAAGAACAATAAGAAGCCTCCTCCGCCAAAGCCTGTCATCCCATCAGCTGCAAAGCGGATCGATCTTTACGCAAGGGCACTTTTTCCATTTTGCTTCCTGTTCTTCAATGTCATATACTGGTCTGTATATTTATGATAAATCTTTTTTAAGAAAAAGAAAAAGTATGTGCAATATATGCCATATCATTCCATCCTGAAGGCCAATCTGCAGCAATTATTTGCATTTGCAAAGCAATATATTGCATATTAGATGCCATATGCGATTGTAATTGGGGGTGGGGGGAATGGCATCATGATTCTGAATGAAAGCATGACACTGCAATGTCTGTGCTTGAAACAACTGTTGTATATAAGTGTACAGCGTACATCCTGCTTTAGGAATATACGAAGGATAACGCATACTACATCACTGAAGCTGGACAACACTTCCTATGAACATAACCAAGAGTCAAAGTGTTTCTGATAATGAAACTGATGTGCACGCCAAGTATCAGTAAGATCAATATTCTAGTGTATGTAGTATTTAAAAGTTCTCCTTATGACTTTCAATGCCAAAACCCGTCTTGTTCTTGTATAAAGTTAAATGGCACTGTGGAAGAACAAGCTGATGTTGTAATTCAAATTATGTAGAGTTTGTAAGTGGGCAAAGTATATATTAAGCTGATCTTGTTTATGTGAAAAATAAAGATCAGAGAATTAGTAGTTTTGCAAAACCAGAGCATTTATTAAAAATTGAATTGTTGTGGCAAAAGATATGAACAAATGTGCTTGTCACAGACATTGGACTGAAACTGGCTCAGCCTACAACCTCTGAAAAAGTGTGAAATTGGAGATTTCTAGGCTATCTGCAAGATCATTTAGAGAGCAATCTTATACTCATCTTAAGACACGGCTGTATTCAAACTACTACCATACTGCCAGAAAGGCCACCATACACTTATGTGTGCTCAGTTTGGGAACATAGGGAATAAATATGAAATCAGAGAATACAAACGAGGGTGTTAAAAAGACAGGTGCACTCACAGGATCCCTGGAAACACTACCATAAGCAGCCAGCCAGTCATAAATGGAACCAGTGATGACACCCGTGCCTAGAGATATCCAATATATTCTGAATTGTGGGGACATGTCCCCATCACACTGCTTGTATCACGACATATAGAACATGGGTGCCCCAGAGACTATCAGCTGTAGAAGCACAGCCAGCAGTAATCCCATTGCTTCTAATCCCCAGATATTTCTCCAGGTAGGGAGTGAACTCATTTCATGGTCCTTAGAACTACTGCTTCGGAAGCACAAAGGGAGGGAAGTACAAAAGACACAGTAAGGTAAATGCAGTGCACTCTGGGCAGGATACTTTCAGGCAGCATGGAAAAACCTCCTCAAATGTGGTCAGAGCTTGGAAATAAGTTGTTAAAATGTTATTTGTTATGCCGAATTTGTTAAAACCATCAACAATGATTTTAAAAACCATTATTTTAATGAATAAATCCCATCAACACAACATTTTTGAACAATGGTTAACATTTTGTGTTAATTTCTTTGGTTACTTTTGGGGGAAGTAATTCTGGTGCTTAGACATCTGGGTGTATTTAACAGGTCCAGTCCAGCCGTGGAAAGGGGAAATCCCTCCTTCACAGTCTCTCATCAAAGAATGCTATCCCTGTGCAAAGGAGTGGAACAGAGCTCTGTAGACTTGAACCCATAATGCCATGGTATCCCATAAAATCATCCTAAATATCCTAAAAGTATCAGATCCTGTCTGATCTTGGAAGCTAAGCAGGATCAGCTTAGGTTAATACTTGGATGGGAGACCACCAATGAATACCAGGTGCTGTAGGCTGCATTTCAAAGGACGGAACTGGCAAAATTCCTCTGATTATTCCTTGCCTTAGAAATTCCTATGAAATTCATGGGGTTGCCATAAATCAATAGGTGACTTGAAGGCACATAAATGTCCAAATCCACTAGGAAAGGTGGTTAGGGCCCCACAAACTAAGGTCCATCTAAGCCAATCCATGAAGAACCACTGCTTGTACCAATAAGCTGACATGGGCCAGCAAACTCTTTTTGGTGCATTTGGTCACTTTGCCAACTCAACTAACCAATCTACCCTAATAGTTTCAGCCTAAATATGTCTTCTTTATCTATCTCTCTTGCTATCTTTTTCTCTCCTCTCTTTCCATCGCCACCTCCACTTAAACTACTACATACACACAGGCCTCATTACCCATCCCACTTTTTATAGTGCTGGATACTTTACTGAGGAGGGTTCCCCGCATAGTCTATAACTGTAGTCTCATTCAGAAGCCAACTGAAGCCAGGTTGTACTAGAATGGAGGGAAAAGGAGCCTATTCGTGCCATTCCTGACAACCTGGAAACAAATCAAGAGAGTTCATCATCATTGGAGGTGCATCCTGGTCTTTAATAGGGAAAGGTATGGGTATGGAATTTCTGGCTAGTCTTCTTAGCAAGACTTGGACAGTAATTTTACGGACTGCTAACTAGCAGGCGTAGTGACCTTTATGGAGCTGTTAGGAACATCTCTACTTGTTACATAACTTCATCAAAGAGTTTAAAAGACTTTCGGAGCCTGCCTGTCACAGGAAGAATAATGACTTGCATGGCCCTGGTCTACTCGGAGGCTAGTGAAAGCAGATTCTAATATTACCAACAAGAAAGAGGGCCACTTGTTTGAAAGAATAATGTGGTTTAATGTTTACAAAGCTGGAAAAAAGATGCAGTTCATCTACTATATAAAAGTCAATATTTGTCTGCATCAGGCAGGCGAAGACCTCATATGATTGGCTGAGTGAGGCAAGAAGACCTCATATGATTGGCCGGCTTCTGTGGAATCCTCTGGTTGGCAGTTTAGGGAGGGGTCTTTAGAATTCTCAGCTGAGAGCCTTAGGCCGGTTGCTATGGAGATGAGGCCTACCATCAATAAGGATGCCAGAAAACATTTCGGAGGCGTATGTGAGAAACATTAAAGTGACATCCACAACATAGCCCATTTCAACACTACACTGTCATAGTGCTATTATTCCACTTTCAACATCCTATGGAGTCCTGAGATTTGTAGTTTAAGGAGGGGCATTTAAGAATTCTCAGCCAAAGAGCTCTTTGGCCTCAGTAAACTACAAACTCCAGAATTCTACAGGATGTTGAAAGTGGAATAATAGCACTATAACAGTGTAGTGCAGAAATGGCCATAGTTACAAGGTCTTCTCGCCTCACACAGTAGATTATATGGGTTCCATATGTGATGAATCTTAAAGGTGAAATTCAAAACAAAAAATGCTTCCAGAAAAATGTAAAGCCATTGCACAAATTCAACAGAAAGAAAGAAAAGAGCCAGTACATCAACGTCACCAGACAAGACAGACTGGATTGGAGACTATGGGGAAATGTTATAGGTCCTGGAATAGCCCAGTTGCTATGGAGATGATGCCTAGCAGCAAGGAGGGGGACAGTGTATTCCCGCAGGAACCTAACCTCTGTATGTTAACAACTATGAATACAGATTGGTTTGGGGAATATGGGGAACAGTTACAGATATTGGAATAGGCCGGTTGCTATGGAGGTGAAGCTTAGCACCGAGGAGGAGGAGGACAGTGTATTCCCTCAGGAACCCAAACTGTATATGTAAATAACTCTGAATACAGATTGCATTGGGAAATATGGAGCAAAGTTACAGATATTGCAGAAGACAGTTTGGTGAGTTCTTAAGAGGAAAATAAAATCCTGGGCATTGCCAGGTAAATACACTAGTAAACAATAAAAGCAAAAGAAAGCCTACACACATCTCTCGCTTGGTGGTGGACTTGTTCCCACAGTTCCACAGACTTGATCCTTGGACAGGTGATGAATCTGTTCCAAGAGAAAGGGGGGGAGGGCTAAGGTTTCTGTTCCCAAATTGTTGGAGCTTTTACAAAATGCAAGCCAGGAGAATGATAACTCCTTGAGAGCAGAGCTACAGCTTCATTTCTCAGGTCTGACCCTAAACATGCTTATCTCAGAATGGTATGGTTTATGCCACATTTTTTGTTTCGTTTAAATAAAAAGCATTATGGTTGTTTGTTTGTTTGTTTCAAAAAAAACACCATACTCTGTGTAAATTCACTGTCTCCACATTAATCTGCGTTTTGACCCTAATACATGACTCCATGAGGGAGGGGACATCTGGGAGCATCCTGCTTCCTGCTGCTGGCATAGGATGAGCCTTCTTCCTGGGCTGCAGAGACAAGAATGTGAGGCGGACTTTCTTCTTACGAAAAAAGGGATATACGTTGCTATGCAGAAAGAGTCAGGAGCAACAAGCAACTGCTTGAGTACATAGTCCCTGAACATGGATGCAAAGAAGGTGTTTGTGGAAGAGTGAGATACAAGACGGGGTAACGTCCTCTGAATGCTCAGTCTGTGCTTCAGCTTTCCAACCCACTTGCCCCACTCCAAGGAGAAAAGGGGAAAGTGCACTGACCTAAGTATTTCTATTTTTCCCACTTTGTGCATTGCAGTGGGACCTTTCAGGGATCCGTGACAGCTTGTTTTGCGCATGCATCTGAACGAAGATCCTACAAGGCAAAAAAGCTCTTGAGTGTTTGGCCGCCAGCAGCACTCGTCAGAGTGGAGCGCCTTGCCTTTACGGTTCATCTACATGCGAGAATGAGTCCTTCCTCTGGGTGGGAAACATTGCCCCCTGCTGTTGTTTGAAGGAAATGTAGTGGAGCAATGTGGTTCAGAAAAGCATAGCATTCATTTACTGTAAAGCAAAAGAGTTTTCAGTGGTGGTTGGTGGGGAGAAAAGTGGGATTGTCACAGCAATTCTACTTTGCAGCAAGCATTCTCTCTTCTGTTCCTACATATGTGAGTAAACTTGCCTTTCTTATACCATCACCACCATCAATATCTTTATTTATACCCCACTTACCCCCACAACTGGACTCTAAGCGGTTACTCTCCTGAGTTTAATGATAGATGTGAAGTCTCAAGGCAAAGTAATTCTTATGCTGAAAATGGTCAGGAATGTGGTTAAACGTCAAGGTGAGTTGGAAAACAAGGCAATTTTGTGCATAGCCCAAGAACCAAACGGCATCTTTGGGCAAAGTGCCCTTTCTCTGCATTATCCTAAAAGCAAATCCCCACCCCACATCTGTGTCCAGAGATCAAAGAGATACAGCCAGGTTATGATATCGTTGTGTGAGGTCTAGAATAGTGTGAAGGATAATCATACACGTGGGCTACACACACACACACACACACATATATATATACATATATAATTTTTCCTACATTGAAACCTGTGGGAAGCAGATTGTTTGTGCCAGTGTGTGTGTGCCTGATGTACAATTGCGTGCTCTTCCCCTCTGTCACCCATCCGAGTCTCCCTGAATAGCATATCTGGGGCATTTCTCATTCATTCATTCATTCATTCATTCATTCATTCATTCATTCATTCATTCATCCATCCATCCATCCATCCATCTATGGCAGTGACATATCTCACTTTCGCTTTCTTCCAGTATAGTGGAACTCCAGAAAAATCTCAGAATCCCTCAACCTTTGTATCTGCAGCATAGGATTGTGTCCTTATAACATCCAGGGTTGGCTCTACCAGTAGACAGAGAGAAGTGGTAATTCAGGTACTGGATCTGAAGGGCTGCAGTGGCAGCTTCTCAGCTCATTCCTCCTGCAATCCATAGCTATTTTTCTCTGCAACACCCCATGAACAAGACTGATCCTTCCGATGTTTTAGAGAGCTCTCTCATTGCTAGTTTTGAAGTAATATTGAACTGCCAATCTAACCAGCTTCTATACATAGCATGGACATCAGGCACCATTTTGTCCCTCAAAAATTTTTGGACCAGTTCTGGTTGGTTTCAATCCAATAAGCACACTGCTGGAGACTAGGTCTCTGCCAATATAGATAGCTGTTGTTGGGGAGAGGGGGAAGCAGAGGCTTATCCTTCATCTTTAGCCTCTCCTCACCTGTACAACCATAGCTGGTAGCTCCTGTTTGTAGACCTATCCCCTGGCCAGTGCCTCATTCCAGGGATGTCCCCAGCTGCATTTCAATTGTTCTTGCTCACCCACGGAATATGGAACCGTTCTTCCCACAGCATATGACTTCTTCTTTCCTGGATACATGAGGGCAGCAATAATGTACCTCTGCATCAGAGCAGTGGTCAAAGAAAATAACTGTCACCAGGAACCTCTGGCTACTCTTGTGCACCCAGGGCAAGAAGCATTGTGTGCACATCCTTAAAAATAGATGCAACAGTGTATCTGAAGGTTACAACGGAATATGTTACCATGAAGTCCTGACAATTATTCCTCTATAACAGAGAGCTATCTGTAATCTCAGTTTATGCTGTGAAATTTTAATGTCTCTATATATGGTGATCAAAAGCAAGGATGGGTAACATTCATTAAAAGCAACGTGGAGCATAGACAAAGTCTCAGGATGAGGAAAAAGATAATTTTGTTCTTGCAATTAACCCAACGCATTTTTGCCTAATAATATTTAATAGCCTTCTTCAGAGGCTGTTAAATGAAAGAAAAGTTACAATACATAAACAACAAAAATTATAACAGGAGACATTATAATTTGCAATATCAATTTTGTGTACATATCTATTTCATGCAAAACATTTCAATTTTTAAAAAAACCGCTTATTAAGGATAATAGGCTGAAACTTTGCCTCTTTACTACATCCCCTCTATATGGTGATAACTTTATAATCTGAAACACAAGATCCTCATCATTCCCCAGATCCACAGAAATATATTTCTGAGGGAACATCACAACAGTTAAAATAACTAAAGTAACCAGCCTGTATTGTCATTCTTTCCTCAATTCTCCGCATCAAAGTGTGCTACACAGAGTAAAGAAAACCATACTCAAAAGAAAACTTTGGACTGTGCAGACTTCTTGAGGCCTGTAATTTCAGCCAACCAACCCAATGAATTACATAGCTGAGATGAAATACTTCTATCCCAAACTACCGCTGTTGAGAGCAAAGACAGCAGAGGAATCAACATTCTGTGTACAGTGTGTTAATTACTCTACAGATATTTGAGATTTGTAGAATGGAATCAAAGCTCGTTACTAAACACTGAGTGGACACACAGTTCTAGTCATTCTGGCATTAATGCATATAGCCTTGCTCAACAGAAGACTGCATGTATGCTATTTATTTAAAAAGCAGAAACATGTAATTCCTAGCAGTGAAGGATGTGTATCAGAATCAGTTGAAGCTTAACTCCTAAGATGGACTAGTTCTAGTGCTTCCTAAAATAGGCTTTCTTTTGAAGCAATCATGACCAAAGCTGGAAGCTGTATGAAGTTTTATTAGTGATGTGGACTTTGGAAAGGCAGACAATGTAAACATATATTGACCCCAAATAGTGTCATTTTAAGTTTCCTTTCTGTGCAAATGCAGGAGAGGACGAACACTAGGCTGAGTGACTGACAGATCAACCTTCTAATCATAGACAATGTTTTAGCAGAGGCTCTCCAGTTACTTTGCATCAAGTAAAGGATTGCTCAGTCAGATAACTTATGGTTGATTCCATCTTCATTGCTTTGAACAGGTATGACTCTACAGAAAGATAGAAAATCATCTGGTGCTTTTGACTGGCTTTAACCTTTTAAAATATTTTCTTCTTAGTTCTTGATTACCTTCAGCCTATTTTTTTTTCCTCCCACCCTTCCTCCAACAATATTTCTCCTATTTTTTTTTTCCTGCAGTGCCCAACCTTTCCAGTAATTCCTTGTTGTATTTTAGGTTTCTTGTTTTTGTCTCCCTTTATGTATCAGATAGCTAACACTTTCCACCCGCTATATTGTATCCAAGTGCATAATCAAAAACTTTAATTCAGTTACAATTCCTTGTCATTCTATTCTTGCGTTTTATGTACATGTTCATATTACCAAAATTATTATTACACAGTATTGTTGTTGTGTGCCTTCAAGTCGTTTCCAACTTATGGTGCCCTAAGGCAAACCTCTCACAGGGTTTTCTGGGAGCTGAGAATGTGTGGTGCACCCAATGTCACTCAGTGAGTTTCTATGGCCAAACAGGGAATTATTGAACCCTGGTCTTCAAGGTCATAGTCTAGCCCACAAACCACTATACCACATTGACTCTTTATCATGGCATAGTTGCTACCTCCCATTCTTTCAATGATCTAAAATTCAAATTTTATTTAAATTCTCTTTTCAATCCTTCACATATTTTATATAAGTTTAATTTATAGTTGCTTCTTGTATATGCACAGACAGGCACAACCCTAGCCCTCTACCAGCTCCCCAGTGGAAGTAGAGGGGGATGATATTTTATTAGAAACTGACATTCTCTAGGGCGTGTTGGTGCAATTCCCTTCAGATGTTGGGACCAGCCAAAGCAGAGTGTACAGCCTTTTTTCTTCCCCACCACAGGACAACTAGGAGGAGCCAATAGCCAAGACTCATCCTCTGAAATCTGAGGAATCTGACACAGAAGGGTTTGATTGGGAGGAGTTTCTGGCTCCAGATGAGGGCTCTCCCCAAGTATTAGCAGCTGGTGGCTGAAGCAGTTGTGGGGCTTTCTCCTCAGCAGGATGTGATAGTTCCTGAGGAGACAACCTTATCCTTTAAAATCTGGCACAGAGAGAAAGAGAAGGTTTGTCAGAATCAGCATTATTTAACTAGGAGATGCCGAGTCATCAAACACCTGACCCCTTATAAATCTCCCAGCAGCTGCTGGGCATCCTTGTTTCTCAGTCATTCTATCTCTGGCAATATTCTCAGTGTTCATGTGTTTCCTGGAATTCTTGGCTACATTTATGATTCTTTGTCTCATATCTTTTTGGCTTTGGTTATATGGACTACTAGCTCTATGTAATGATTTCTGGACCAGCTAAGACCTTGCCGCTGCACCACTCTTCATCTTCTGGGATTATCTGTGCATGCTATTGTCTGAAAGATATCCCTGTGCTGTATTGCTGCTTCTCATAAAATAATCTGTCTTTTTGGACATTTGGTGCCGATAGAACACCTGTGGGGACATGAACATGAGCCAGCAGTATTGAAACTGTCAAAACAAGGAAATATGTTCATATTGAGGTCTGCTCCCATAATTGTGAAATAAATCAAATTAATTAGATGCTGGAAAATGGCTTATGTTGTAGTAGCTTAGCTGGTCAGCAGTGGCAGAAGGACATGATGAAGATAGTGGACAAGACTAGACTTGTGAGTATTGGCTGCATTTCTCATAAACCTCACTTCATCATGAAGGATGCTCTGGTTTGCTGTGAAAGAAAACTGCA
This sequence comes from Cyclura pinguis, assembly GCA_030412105.1. NCBI lineage: Eukaryota > Metazoa > Chordata > Lepidosauria > Squamata > Iguanidae > Cyclura > Cyclura pinguis. The sequence continues at coordinate 162,694,078 of CM059603.1, read as the reverse complement.
CTGTAGTGCACTGCCACCTGCAAGCAAAGACATATCTGTGACAAAACACAGCAGGCATCTTCCATCTTACCACAAGGGCACTCTGCTGTTATGGAAGAAAGAGGCGGAGTAGGGGTTCTCTCTGCTCAGTATGATCCAGCTTGTGGAGACAAGATGGAACTTCACATGTCTGATGTCAAGGTGTCTGGCAGAGTATTCAAAGAGCAACAACTTAGAAAACCAGGTTAGTAGCCATATGAAAGGATCACTGTCAAGCTAGCTATGCAATGTCATCTTGGAACTGTTGGTGGTTCTGAAGCTCCTTCTGGATAGGCTCCTTTTAAAAGCGATTAGCATGGAAAAACCCTGAACCAATCTGCTAGATTCAGTAGGCATTATGTCCTCCTCAGGGGCCAGTATGCCTGAAACTGTATCCAGTCTTGAGAAACAAGGTTTTATAGCTGTATCTAGTGATAGTCAGTGAGAGGCATGAACCTTCAAATTTTAGAATCTTGACTTGGGTTCAAAGCAGTAACAAACTAGGTAGCTAAGCTGATCAAAGATGAGCTTGACCACTTTTTGAACCATCAAATTAATACCCAAACTGAATCTTGTGGTTGGTGCACATAAAGAGAGAACATGGACGAACAGAATTATTTCAATCCACCCATTTTCCTAGTTCAAAAGAATGAAAACTTATCTTCAACTGTACTGAAGACTCATTCTCTTTGAAATACAGTTATGAGGCTACTGCTGCTGCTGATGCAGCATTTTCATAAGTATAACTTTCATTTTCCTGCCTACCTGAATACAATGGACTAATATACTACAATTAAAAATAAGTGTTGCTGCTGTTTTTATTCACATATGTGACATTCCAAATCTATTTATTTGTAGCTTAGGCCCATTTCAAACTTATTGACAGCAACATGAAGGCCATACATAAAATTGGTGCAGCCAGTTTTTAACGAGAAAGCCCCTGATGCATTTCAAACCATTGTCATCTTCTCCCCAGGATGGGATGAAGTGACTTGCATGATGAGCTGCTTGAAATAAATGGCATGGCACCCTCTTGTAACTGCATCACATGTCATTGTCCTTCCCTCTTTCATATAGAAATCAGGCATTAGCCTTTTTCACTAGATTTAAATTTAAACTATGAAGATGATTACCAAGAACAGGAGGAACAAGTGGCTCCAGTCTGTCAAGGGTGATCTATTGGTAGGACAATGTGTGGTTCCCTTAGAGGAATTTAAAAGTTGTGTACATAGCCTCACGCCATTTCTGCACTAGACTGCTGCAGTGCTATTATTTCACTTTCAGCATCCTATGGAATCCTGGGGTTTGCAAACTCCAGGATTCCATAGAATGTTGAAAACAGAATAATAGCACTATAACAGTCTAATGCATAGTCTAGTACAAAGATGAGTCATTAACTAATATCCCAATTCATGATCCAGGGTGTGGATGAGAAAGTGCTATTTCTCCAGATGAATGGATGCACTGGATGGCTCTCTTTCAGTGCAAATGCTTTTCTACTCTTTCAACCATTCACAACATTTTCTTATGTGTGACCATATCTGGATCAAGGTCATGAAATGTAAAGCAGACACTGTAGTGTTACACTGCCTTATGTATTTTACACTATATATTCATAGCCATAGTCATACACAAATACATTCATGTTTATTTTCTCCCTTTTTTCTTTAGCACCCTGCAGATTCTAGAAGGAAAATAATTAGCTTGTCTGGGAAGTTCATCTTCCTTTTTAGCAATTTACAAAATGGCCTTTCTGTAAGTAACATCTACACTTTATCTTTACGATCTTTCAGCACTGATTTTATTTTTAAAAATTAAATTTCTATTCTTCTTTCCTCTCGTGCCTTCTTGATGGCCGTTGTCTTCATCACAAAGCATTAATCAAATAATGTCATAATTACTATTTTCTACCAAACTCACACAAGAAAACTACTATCTTGTGATCTGTATGGCAAAACAATGGGCCTGAAGTAGCTGTGCCATTGACACAGGTTGGGAAGTAGATTACATGACAACTGCACTTATTTTTTTTTCAAGGCTGTGAACTTCACAACTCTTTTATATCCTAGTCCAGAATTTGTAAGGTGCCACTATGCAGATATGTAAGCAATAGGCATTAGTTTGCACATCCATTTCAATGGTAAATACAGTAGAATGCATGCAATGAAATTTTCAAAGCCAGAGGTATGATTCTTCAGATTGCTTTTTATTGTAACTGTGAGACTGGTAACCTGTTGCCCTCCAACTATTTTGGGCTACAGCTTCCATACTCCCTGGCCACTGGCCTTGCTGGCTGGGCCTTAGAAAGGTTCCGTTTAAAACATCTTGAAGACACCAGATCCTCTCTCCTGACCCCTCTTCTACTCTAGGCCAGAAAGAATGGTGTGAGTCATTTTTAAATTTCCTGATTGGCATAGTTAACACTTATTCTCAATTTTAGCTTGCTCATCTACTTAATGCATTTTTTTTTTGAGGTACAGATGTCTTCAGAATAGAAATAAGCTAGTTCTTGTCTTCAACAACAGTATGATAGAAGTAATTGCATTATCTGTTTTGGATCTTTTAGTCTTTCAGAGATTTTTGTCCACAGGCTTTTGGCATGCTACAATTATTTAAAAAACAACAACAGAAAACCAACAAGCAAAAGCAGCCAAAATCTCCAAACAGAAGTCAACTCTATCACCAGATGAAAAATGTCATAAAGAGCAACAACAATAATGATCCATGACCAAGGGCTTGAAATATTTACAAAACTTGTATCTTTTTTTCTTTATAAGAGTTTTAAAAGCCAGTTAAAAGACTTGGGCCCTTTCTACAGCACCCTCTCACCCTGCCATGGGGATGGGAGGACAGGACTGCAATGACACTTCTGCATGATGTCATTGTGGTCCCATCCTTCTCCTGTCCCTGGGTGGCACAATCACGGGTTAAATCATTGATGGGTTTTCCACAATTGCACCACCATCCTGCACTTACCTGGCCTGTGGAAGGGCAGGAAGCATGATAGTAGTGCTTCTGCCCCAGTGCAGCCTGGGAAAGTACCCAGCTGTGCTGCAGAAGAAAGTGGCATGTTCATTGCATTCCCTTCAGATCCCATGCAGAGGGGAGTGCTGCTGTTGCACTCCCTTCCCAGCAAAGGTGTTGCCAGGATCTCCACCGGATGCCGCCACTGGAAGGTAAGCTGCGGAAAGGGCCTTGCAGTATAGAGGTAATATATAATCCTTGAGAGAGGGTGTTCATAACCCCAGTGTTGTTATCAAGAATATCCTGTCCATGTCACCATCAGCAATGCCACTACAGACCACAGGATTCTACAGGATAGGGCCACGGCAGTGGAACCAAACTGCTATGACATTGAAGTGTGGAACCCGCCCAAATCTCACTCAGATTAAAGCAGCATTCAGAATCTGGTTTTATTTATATAGGTGCCACAGATTGCTCCATGTGCTGTCTGTCTTCTTCTTGCTGACCTGACTGTTTCTCTTTCCTTTCTCTTTCCTCTGTCCGCTTGCCAGCCCCTCTGCCCATCCTTGGTCTACTTCCAGCTCTCCTCTGTATGGCTTCCTTAGCTCAAATGCTGAGTGCAGAGCCACTTGAAGCCTTTTTGTTGCCTCAGGAAAAGGCCAAATCAGCACTTCTCCCCACCCCCAGTTTCTTTGGGCAACTACATATAAACAAGAGGTGAGATTATAAAAATGCATTTGTATATGTAACATTTTAAAGTCCTTTCATTGCCACAGTCACTCACATCCTTACACAGCACACATATGCACTATATTATATATTTGTCCCTTCTGTTGCCATTCCTGAATGTTAGGATACTAAGAAATAGGCTTCTGATTTAGAGGAGGAGATATATATCTCATCCCATAAATCAGAAGCTTATTTCCTACTAGTCTAATATTTAGGAAAGGTAACAGAAGGGACAAAAGAGGTGCAGATCTTTTCAGCTATGTCAGGGCAAGGCAGAGAGTCCCAGTTCAGTCTATGCAGTATCCAATTTGCAACATTTCCCCAGCTTTCTATTTTAAACCAACCTGCTAACATGCTGCCTTTTGACATCAGGCTCCTCTACAGCTCTAGTTTTGACACTAACCATTGCTTTGTACCCTTCAGTGTGCCATTTCCATTTTACAGCCACGTGCATTCTTTTGTCTATTAGTCTGGATGCAGACAATCTAGAAACCAACACACCTCTGAAGGAGCAGCTCCATTACACTTGCAATGTCATGGTTCTGCCCATGACAAGAGCCCCAGGAAGGACTTTATTATAAACAAATGATGGTGTTCTAAATCAGTGCCTTCAAACACTGCAGTTTACAGTCAGACAGGCACAATGTTCTGCACCATTATGATGCTCTAATCCTAATAAGCCATCTAATCCTATATTATTCTATGGAATACCATAATGAAATCTTATGAGATTATTAACTGGAACATGAAATGCTCATTCCAGTCAGATGCTACATGGGGCATCATATTTTTCCCCCTCTTACTCCTATATTACTGCTTTTTTCATTGAATCATGCAATATGGTACCATAATCTCTCTGACACTAAATCTGCAGAGAAGACTAAACTATTTCACTCTTGTTTGCTTTAAAGAAAAACTAGAAAAATTCAGACCTTTCAGCTATGATATATTTTAATCATACATACATATATTTCATAATGCCATTGCCAAGGAAAATTTTTCATAATGCAAAACAGAGGAGCAGTTTCTGACCAACCATGGAATATCAAGATCAGACACAGCTAACTGGGCTGAACAAGGGCCACTTTATTTAACCTAGATCCTATTTAATTGTGTTGAATCTGGAAAGGAGCAAGAAAAGGAAGCAGCCTAGTAGGGGATCAACTGAGGCAGGCATCAGCCCTTGACTTCCTTCTCAGCCTTCCACTGGGCAAAACACCTGAGCCCTGAGGACAATCCAGTCACTGGATTCTTCCCATATGGCCATCTCCTGGAAGTCAGACTTGAGAAACTCCCTCCATTTTGCCTTAAATTTAGGGCAAAGCCTCCAGCCCAGCCCAAAGGGTAGTTGTCTTCTGCACTCCTAGGTTCCAGAACTTAAGGAGAGAGAGACAGAGTCCTCCCCTCCACTAAAAGGATGCCAGGATGTTCACTGGGGCTCTGCCCCCATGCTCACCATACAGGTGTGATTGCACCAATGTAAAGACACCTGGCCTCTCTCCATTGCAGGCCAGCAAAACCAGTCCCTCCCCCGCACCATCTTATATCACACAGATTTGAGGCTGCATTGCTGACCAACCATGGAATAACAAAACCAGACACAAAAAACTGGGTTGAATAAGGGTCATGTTATTTAACCTAGAACCTATTTATTGTGTTGAACTTGGACATGAACAAGAAGGGGGAGCAACTTAGTGCAGGATCAGCTGAGGTAGGTGTCAATCTTTTCACTCCCTCCTTAGCCTTGCCCTGGGCAAAACAGCTAAGCCCCAAGGACAATCCAATACCTGGGTTGTTCCACATCTGGGCATCTTCTGGAAGGCAGACCTGAGGAACCCCTCTCAGGTTGCAGGACTTAAAATGAGGGCAAACTCCCAGGCCCACTGGAAGGGTTGTCCTACCCCATCCCCTGAATCTTGGGACCTAACAGGCAGTTCCAGAGCCTTCTCCTTCATCAAAAGGATGCCAAGGTGTTCACCATAACTGCTATTTTTCTTTCTTACTACCTACCATGGACAACCAACAAGCATGTGCTTAGTGTCTTTCCTCCTCTCAGCTGGCCAAAAGGAGCCTCACCCCCTGTTGCAAGTCCCCCACTGATAAATGCATGCCATCTACTCTGCAGAGCTCAGATTTCTCAGTTGTAGGCCCAGCGTGCCACCCAGTAGATCATACTATGGCTGCAAATCAGGACCTGTTTCCTCTCCAGATATAACCTAGAATCTGGAAAAGACAAGAATGTTAGAAACATGAACAAAATCAATCAAACGTGAGATCAGACATACCTCTTAGATATAGAGACACTCCAGTGCCCAGTCTAAAATGAATTAGACTCCTGAAAGCCCAACCAATATAGGGCCTTGGAAGTGACAGTGCAGAACTGGTATTTAATAAGGCTTGAAAAATCAGTGTGATGTAATAAAGGACCTGGCTTAGGTTCCCTAATTTCCATGTAACTCTGTAGATCATGAACAGGGTTTAAGGCCTGATCATGATAAGTACCCAACATCACCATAACCCCACCCCCTCTGATCAAATTGTCAATACAAACTTCTGCCCAGAAAGATTAATATCCTTTAACTCCTATGCTCTGCCCAATGTATCTGCCTTAGAAAACACAACTATCTCACTAACAAGCAAGACACCAAAAGGAGGCAGTCAAAGATGCTGCATGGAGCAAATGGTCTCATAATCTGAGATGCAAATGGCCAACTAAGTTCTCCACAACTTTGTTGGTCGGAGTATGAGGAGATAATGATTCCCACCTATCCAATACTTGGCCCTGCTCCCAAGACCTGTCGTCTCATGCTTTGTGAATTCTAAATCTCTTGTGTTGTCCTGTTGTGTTGTGTGGCCCTGAAAGCAAAGGTTAGTTCTCAGATATCTGACCATTTGATTGTGTAATGAGGTGAGAAAACCCTTTATGGGTTTCTTTCACTTGCTGATATCTAAATTACTGTAGAGGATTGTAGTATAATCTGGGTCACAGCCTACAGATCCTGTTAGAATCCATGTGGCTTTAGAATTGGTTGGCCTGAGCAAAATGCATTCTGATAGATTTCAAACCAGTCAGAATGAAACAGGGTCCCAAAAACTAGAAAGTTGCATTAACTGTATAATTTGTTCTTGTAAACAATAATAGTATTAAACTTAGTGTGGAATCAATGACCTCTTTTTATCTATACACAGAATCCAACAAATATTTCAAGAACAATACATAATTATTACACTATTAGGCTATCTGTGTATGTCTGTGTGTGCCTGTAGAAAATAAGGACAACACAAGCAAGTCCAGAGGAGGGCGACCAAAATGGTGAGGGGCCTGGAAGCCATGCCCTATGAGGATAGACTTAGAGAGCAGGGTATGTTTAGTCTGCAGAAGAGAAGGTTAAGAGGGGACATGATAGCTATGTTTAAATATTTGAAGGGATGCCATGTAGAGGAGGGAAAGGGCTTGTTTTCTGCCGCTCCAGAGACCGGGACAAGGAGCAATGGATTCAAGCTGCAGGAAAGGAGATTCCACCTGAACCTCAGGAAGAACTTCCTGATGGTCAGAGCTGTCCGGCAGTGGAATATGCTGCCTCGGCGTGTAGTGGAGTCTCCTTCTTTGGGGGTTTTCAAGCAGAGGCTGGATGGCCATCTGTCGGGAGTGCTTTGAGGGTGTTCCTGAATGGCAGGGGGTTGGACTGGATGGCCCGTGTGGTCTCTTCCAACTCTACATTTTATGATTCTATGATTGCTAGGTCTTGTGGACACCAGTTAGTCAATAGGGGAAAGAAAAACTTTGCACTAATGATTGTACAAAGTAAAATCTTAGATAAAATATAAGTTAACAAGAATTCCCTGTGGACACCCATAAGTCGATTGTAGGATGCGGGGAATCATTTCACACTAGCAAAATAAGACAAATCCAATGGTTTGGTAAAATAGAGGTTAACAAGAATTCTCAGTAGCTACTGGTGAGTCAACCAGGAGGTATGTAAAAACCTTGCCTTCACAGTAGCTACCAATGGATCTTCTGATAAAGAGAGAAGATCACGAACTCTTACAAGATCTGCAGAAAACTAGAGAGTTTCCACAGTTGAGAATGCCAACAGTTTTCTCCTCCCACAGTGGGTCCGGAACTCATGAAGAAGAACAGTTGTAGTGACTCCTTACTGCAAGTCTTCTGCCAAGAAAGCTGTAAGCGCGCTGTTCCACATAGAAAAATCATATGAGAATTTCATTTTGGAAATATGTTTTATCTATAAATTAAAAACAGAGATGAATGCATATCTAACCACCAGTGATTTTCCACAATATCTTGAGCATCTTAAAATCAATTCAGAAGAAAACTGTCAGCTACTTGAAAATATATGACCCACTACTAAACTGACAAGTTGTTTCGTACTACTGAAAAACGAAGAGATTCTACAATCACTTCCTTTAAATTGCTCCATAAGCATCATAAGGAACTCAGAAGAGGCTTGAAGTCACCTTCTCCACATATTTAAGGAATAGAGAATGTAGTTTTGCCTGTTCATTATTACACCAGATATCAGCAAAGAAAAAGGAAAAACAAAAGCACCTAGATACTGAATAAATACACTGTCAAAATGGGACCCTCAAGGGGATCCCTCCCCACAGTGCCTTGCACTGCACAAGTCTGGGGCTGCAAAATGTGATCACTTCTACACACACATACACACACACACACCCCCTACAATAAAAATAGCCAGAAGACAATTAATTTATGCAAGGAGGCCTCCCACTGTGAACCCTATGAGATTTGATAACTGGGCTACATTATTCTAGCTCAGAAGAGAGATAATATGATACTCTTTCAATAGTTAGTATTAAATTATAAATATTAAAACAATTTAATGGAAGAATTAAGCTTCCCCTAGCCACGTGCTTGTTTTGTTTAAACCCCCCCCCCCACAGATGCTTCCTCTCTACTTTTATTTATCAACAAAGCAGATAGTAGCTGTTAGTGTTATGTTTACTATCATCAAACAGTTACAATCATAGCATGAAAGATGTAGGAAAGGACTGTGATTTACAGAGGAGGGAGGTATACATACATACATACATACACACACGTAGGACTGGCCCTGTTGTTAGACAAAGTGAACCATCTCTCAGCCATTTCTCTTGAGAGCTTTGGCCATGCGCCTCTGAAGACAAAGTTGTATGTGCCTCACAGCTATTCCATATTGCTTAAAGTAGCCCGATGCTCTTAGGGTGAGGGAGGAACTGTCTCATTACCAGGAACAATAAAGAAAGATTGAAGTAAGATTCACTGCTCTGTCCAATTTTCTACAGTATATGGACTGGAAGATAGTTGGGTAGAATCTTCTGCCTGAAGCAGCTTGTCTTGGCCCAGCCCCAAATAACCATTATGGTTTTGATTTTCAACTTATTTTTAAAAATAGGATACTAAAAGTCATCCCTAATCTTGAGACCCAGTTCTGCTGCTGCTTTAGAAATGAGACACATTCACCAATTACTGTCCTAATGTTAGCTGTGCTCTAGATTCCCTGAGCAATTATAATTTTTGTGAGTTAGTGCTAGGGCAGTCATTTCCCCCTTTTTTAATGAGCTCTACTTAGTGGATGGAGAAATTGTCCCTCTCACATCCAAGAAGCTGGACTATGAGTATATTATCCATATATTAGACAAAACATTCCAAACACTCATTTTCACCTGAATATTATGAATATACTGTGCAACACAATCTTAGGGCACAGATGTTAGTGAAACCATTGCTGTTATGTTTATTTATATTCCACTTTTTCCCCAGTTCAAGACTCAAGGCAGCACATAACAGGTAAAACACACATAGCTAAAAATTCACAGCATACAGAAGTTAGCAATGTACTTAAATTGCCAAAAACAATAGTAAAACTTGTCAAAAACATAGCCCATTAAAAGGAGAACAGCAAATTGAAAATCCAACTGTCCTTATTTTCCTTCTGCAAAAACTTTTTTTAAAAATTGGTGGTCTGCTACCACTGTTACACTGAACTACAGGAACTAGAAAGTGTTTCTTCTGGAACTAATTTTGGCCCAAAAGATGGATATTAATTCAATAAATAATTCAATGAAAATCAACCAGAAATCTTTTTGTGCTAAAGGGAAAGATGAATCCATTTGTCATTCTTTGTCAGGAGTGGAAAATATGCAGCCATCTAGATAATGGTGACCTGCAACTTCTAGCATTTCTCACCATTGGCCACGCTGGCTAGAGCTGGTGTGAGCTATAATTCCACAATATCTGCAGGGCCACACAATTCCCACCCTTGTTTTAGCCCATAGGGCTACGAAGAGATCCATTAAATTAAACCTGTGGTCACAAAAACTACCAATTCTATATACTAGATAAATGGCCTAAGCCTCATAGGGCTGAAAACTAAAGTCACTGAAAACATCTCACATTGAATTAAATACTTAATCCAAAAAAAGGTAGATTGATTTTCCAAGAAGAAAACTTTCACCATGCTTTCATATCATTACATCCTATGTCATACAGCATCCACAGGTATATGTAATGCCCCAGAAGAAGGGACTGAGGGTTTTTTGTTTTTGTTTTTGTTTTTGAGGGGAGAAATTTGCAGGTTGTTGAGAGAAAAAAAGTTTATAATAATCAGGCTTTCTATAAAACACAGCTTTGCATGCTAAGCCAGATTCACTTCCCCTTCCATTTTCAGGGCTTCACCTAACAAAACAGAGGGCCTTTCTGGACTATACTGTCATAGTGCTGTTATTCCAGTTTCAACATCCTATGGAATATTGGGGTTTGCAGCTTAGGGAGGGGCATTTGGAATGATGTTGAAAGTGGAATAATAGCACTATAACACTGTAGCGTGGAAAGGCACAGAAATAAACATATTTCTACTGGTGCTTTGCACGAGCAGAATTTGGCCCCACTCCTGCTCAGCAGAGCAAGTTGTGGGGATGGGATGCCTTCGTTTGCTCTCAGGAAAGAGAATGGAGGGAAAGGCTCTGTGAGACACAGAGAAGAAGAGGCAGATGAGGAGGCCTTATCAGCCTGCTCCAACCCTGACTCTCCTGCTTTTTTGTTGCCTGGGCCACCCATCCACCCATCCTCCAGCCAGTGCAAGCTGTTGCATCACCTTTTGGAGACTAGGAAATGTCTGCCCTCTTTCCTGGATTTTTTTAAACCAACCTTGCACTTTGGATTTGGACAATTCCTTTTGTGCGTAACTTGTCAAATAGGCAGTAATTGGCAGATTGAGGAGAGGTGGACTGAAGGTTTGGTGACCACCCTTGACCATTTATTTGGTGAAGAAGATGTCTCCAGACTTTCTTCTGTGGGCTTCAAGGCCTAAGAAGTGGGAAAGGAATTACCCTTGTAACTGGCCTAGGACATTTTTTCCTTTATTTCATGGGATGTATAGTGGGGAGAGGTTTTCTGAGGAGGTCTCCCTTGTTGATAGCCAGGTGGGTGCTGAGCTAAAATGCTGGCTGGCACTCAGAGTTTGGATGCTTTGCCTAGGTGCCTAAGGAGGAGATCAAGTTGAGACCTCCTGCCTCAGTTGGAACCCATTTTAGACTCCTGCCCCCTGCAGGCTAGTAAAGTTGAAGTTGACAGTTATATAAAGTGGTCCTTTGCAAACTGAATCTTGGTTCTCTGGTCTATTATTTTCTAGTGGGTGGGCAGTAAGAGTCTAAGTAACACTAAGTACACACTAAGTAACTGACTCATCTATTTGGTGGGTTCTTCCACTGCTTTTCAAAAAATTGTTCCCCATTCTTTCTTTTCTCTTTTGTATCATATCTATCACATTGTAAGCCACTGGACAGGGACTGTTTTAGCTTTTAAACTTTGCAAAGCACTTAGAAAATGTGAGGAATAAGAATAATGAGGTGCAAATTTAAGTAGTAAATACCTACAGCTAATACAAAAAATTACTTTGAAGACTATATGTTTGAAAGCCAGAAAACGTAGAGAAATGCTTGAAAGGTATCTTTAGAAAGATGAAAGTTCATAGGCTATTTCCACACTATGCTGTTATAATACTATTACTCCATTTTCAACATCCTATGGAATCTTGAGCTTTGCAGGTTAGGGAGAGGCATTTTGAATTCTCAGCCAGAGAGCTCTTTGGCCTCAGTAAACTACAAACCCCAGAATTCCAGGGGATCTTGAAAGTGGAATAATAGCACTATAACAGTGTAGGGCGGAAATGGCCATAGTCTGAATGGGAGATTTTGGGTAACAGAACTCTTTTCTCAGACTGGAATATGGACGTAAATTGAAACTACGAGAAGAGGGTATGCTACATGGTCTTAAGTCACACTAGAAATTATCCCCAAAGGCTGTGCAAGATTTGTGTCTTATGTTTAAAATGGAATTTCTATGCAGGGTGTGGTTTTGTTTTTGTTTTGTGAAGACAGACCTTCAAAGCTGTTTATGTAAAATATAAATAATCAAATTCATAATAAAATAAAAGAGCAATATAATATTGACTTACAGTATTCTCTTATTATTATATTAAGATATGCTGAGCTCAAGAACCAAATTATAGAAATAATTCTAAGAGGTCACTGTTCCTAATTCGGGAATTGTATATACACTTATATCTGTTAGAATAACAGTTCATAAAGACTAGAAGATTGTCAGATGACATTTGTATGACCAGAGACATTACACAAGAAAATTGTGTTGTCTTCCTTGTGATATCCGCATGTATTCCTATATGAAACAGGTTCTTGGACAACTCAGGTCCAAGCCATTAAAACAATACCAAAGGCAATATAGTACTGTCATTAAATTCCTTTGGCCCAAGGGAGAGAAATTGGTGATTTCAGTGATAAAAGCAGGACTTGGAACAGTTAGTTTCTTGGACTGTAACTGCAAACTCTTCCAACTTCTGCCAAAAAATGTTTTTTGGGAAAACCTTCCACTAATATGGAATTATGATTTGTGGATTTAAACCTTAAACTTTAAGGAATAACAGTCTGAAAGCATTTTTGAGGTGTATATTGGCAGTGTACCCAGGAACCTCAGCTCCAGGGACAAGTTTATCAGTAGAAGCATCTCTTTCTCAAAAGAAATAAACAAAAAAGTAAACGAATAAAAACCTTGCCCTCTTTTATTTTATTAGGTGTGCCTTAGGATCGCCTTCCCTGATCTTCAAAAGAGACAACAAATGAGAACAGATGATGGAGCCAAATTTAGCAAGAGCTGCTAGTTTCTAAAAATTGCTTTCTAACATATTTCCTGAAAAAATGGAGAGAATAAGTGGATATATCAGCTGAATAACAAAGCAGACTTACTGTCTATCAGATTTTCCTCCTTTTCGTCAGGACTTGTTTCAAAACATACTGGAGAGAGTCCAAATTCTTTCTTTATTTCATTGAAAACTGCATTTACAGCACTGCACTTTCCAACATGCCTATAGCCTTCTTGGACAGAGAATATGAACAGGTTTCAAAAAAACCATGGTTCTGTATTTTCAGTCTAAGTAAGTCAGAGGGTAACTTATACCGTTTATTGTGTTGCCTTCAGAACTAGAACTCTATGGAAAAGTTCCTGGGCTAGATGGGGGCATATTTCAAAGTGTATACAGTGATTTAGTGGTCACTGTCAAACTGTGATCCTTTTGTTACCTTTCAAACACCTTTGTTAGATATATCAGCAGAACATATTTGGGCAGTCACCCTGAAGGCTATCAAAGTCAATTGTGCAGGCGGCATACTGATTTGCTTGCGACTTTTTGTTACCTTGTTTGTAACAGCTATTAGTCATATACAATAAATATGAGACTGAATTACCATGATCTTATGCTGAGAATCCCACTAATTTTAATAATGACTTAGTCCTAGATAAGTATGCTCTGAGAACTACACTTTGAAAAGAGAAAACATAGGTCGCAATATAAGTCAGGACTCACTAGGGTTAGACGCAAAATATGACTTGATTGCATGGTCCAATCACAGAAAAGCAGGATTCCCATATTTCATTACCAAAAAATCACACGAGTCACACTTAGAGAAGGTGGAGGTGGTAGCGGTGATGGGAAGTAAGACAACACAAAGAAAGACGTTAATCTCTCTTTAGAAAAAGTGAAAAATGCAGTATTTCCTCTTCCATCCTTACAAGAGAGGAAACTTCATTGCAATTATAGTGAAGTGTAAGTACTGTGCATACAATTTGAGGCTTCTCAAACACAGATAGTCAGAGATGTTTGTCTTGTAAATGCTGGAGGAGGGGGGATGCTGAAGCATTGATAAAATGAATCTCAGACCCATTTTTTTTCTCTTTGAAATTTAATTTCACTTATGCCCTGGGAGGTATGTGCATGTAGATCAACACCATTTCGGAGCTGTTTCCTTAAAGCTTTCTGGTGGCAGCACTGAGAAAAGGAGAGGGCTGCCTCTAATGATCACAAAACTTGGGTTATTTTTCAAGAGTAGGAGTGTGCACCCACCAATGGCACTGCCTTTCCATAGTGGGGGATAAGCAACTGTTGCTCTGTATATATTTTTAGACCACAGTTCTCACAGTGCTTCAGCAGTGACCATATTGGCTAAGGACTTGTGGGGGGGGGGGGGATGGAGAACCACACCCACCAGTTATAGTACCAGTGGCTGAAGGAGAACTGAGCTCTCTATGGCAGTGTAAAGTAACCTATAGACAACCAAAATGTCTGTTTCTTTCTTCTTACGTTTAACCTGACAGCTTCATCACTGCAGGTTCTGCAAAGGCATAGATTTAACTATCTACAAGAATCATGTAGCAGAAACAGAAGCGTAGTTATTTGGTCCACAAGAGTTGTATATTTTCTTCATTTCAGTGAAGAAGTAATACCTGTTGTTCTTTTGTCAGCAACCTGCTTTCATTAGAACAAAGGTCAAGAACATAGGAGCGATACTCTTTTCTTTAAGCTTCTCTGCTCATAGTTGCTCGCACCTTCTACACAGCACATCTTTCACACTATCACACCCCATATGCAGATTGTTGCACCGTTTTTGTTTTTGCCAGCTTCCTTGTCTGGTAGACAACTGTCTTTCAGTCCTCATTTCTTTAATGAGAAAACACAGTAGCAGAGAAGGACAACTCTCCAGAGACATATAGGAGAATTTTTTTAAAAAAATAAATTTATGAAACATCTGGACTTGCCTTGGAACACTATGGAACATCTTGCTGCTTTTAAAAAACTCATTATTTAAAATATTATTCAGGTGATGATTTGGAATATAATCTAGCACCTAGTTGCCAGTGCATTCTCCTTCTTGTTGGAGCTTCATTGTAGTTTCTCACAAGGAAACAGCAGCTTAATAATTACTCCTTCCTATGACTTTTTCAGTGTGTTTGGTTATGAATACTAACGGAAAATTATGACTTGTTTGGAAGCACCAGCCTTCTGTTTGTTACTCAAGTCACTATTACCAAATGTGAAGATACTAGATATTAAATGCTGCTTATCTATACTAAAAGGTGATATTAAAATGTTGTAAGCTCTAAATTCACTTATTAGTTTCAACTAGAGTAGACTTATTAAATTGATGGATCTAATATAAGGGTTGATTTACCCATAATTCATTGGTTCTTTTTAGTTGGGACTAAACCATTAGATTTAAGGCCTAATTTTTTCATGTGGCATACAATACAGATTTAGAGCTATCAAATCATAAAGTAGGAGGACCCTTAAAATTTAATGAAATTCTGCTTTAGACAGCTAGCACCCCTCTCCCCAATCTCCTGGAAGTTTGGTGCTTACTATTAAATCATCTTGCACCCCATAGCAACCTTGGGGAAAATTATAGACTGCACCTGTGGATCTGTAATGGTGCCTTGTATTCTTTAAATGCCCGAGATGAATGCATGTTAACCAGTGGAAATACGGAACTCAACGCACAGGAACCTGTAGTGAACAGCTCTGTTATTTTCTTCAGCATTCCTAGGAAGGGCATGAAACTCCAGCTATTTGCTCTTTAGGACCTGGATTTGGCTGGTTCTCCTGGGGTTTTGTTTCATCCTTTTTTTCCCCTGGTGATGGCAGTTGTGGGCCGCCTGTTTTCCTCCTCGGAGCAAGAACTTGGCCTAAATGGTTGAGTTTCGAATGTGAGGAAAACAATCCTGTTTGCCAGCGCTGAGCCCTCTCTCTCTCCCCCTCTCTTCCCTTTCTGCTCAAAACAGCTTCCTCCAGCCCGCCAACGCGCAGGATTTCTTTTAAAAGCGATTAGCATGTAAAAAGCCAGCCAGCCTCCTTCTTCCTCCTCCGACCAAGATGCTGCTCTGATTTGGGGCGGGGGAGGAAAGGAAAAGAGCTCTAGCGAAGCAAGGCAATTTCGGAGTTGCGTTTGGCCCAGCCCACACCCTGTTTTCCTCCACCAGAAGCCTATACTTATTGTAATAGATGGGGAGGGGGATGTAGAAGCCACGACTACTCTGTAAAAGAGCGCGAGGGAGAAGGGGAAAGGAGGCAGGGAGGTCGCTTTGCTGCAGCATTAGGGGGCGGGCTGCTGCTTTGGGATCGACACCGCCCCGGCCCCCCCCCTCCCCGCGCCGTCCGCTTGAGCGGCGCTGTCCGCGGTGCTGAAAAAAGGACGAGCCCCCTTGACGCGGCGCACGGCGCGCCGCAGAGAGCCCGCGTCTCTTCTTCCTCCGCCGCCGCCGCCGCCTCTTCCACGGGCGCGCTGCCGGCTTCGCGCGGCTCCAGGCCTCGGGGAAGGCGGGCGAAGGCAGGAGCGGGGGAGCGGGGGCGCGCTCGCGGCGGGCACCCGCACGCCTGCTTCTGCTTCTGCTTCTCCTCCTTCGCCTTCTCCTCCTTCCTTTCGTCTGTCTCTTTCTCTCTCTCTCCTTTTTTCTTCCCTCCCCCCCCCCGCCTGGCTTTAGCGGTGGGGCGCGCGTGTGTGCGAGTGTGCGTGTGTGTGTGAATGAGTGTGCGAGGACTGGAGAGCGAGGGAGAGACGGAGAGAGAGGGGTGGATGTGTGTGGCTGCCTGCGAAGGAGCTGGATGTACCCGAGCGACGCCGCGGACCGGCAGAGCAGCGCGGAGCGGGGAGGACCCACAACAACAGCCCTGCGAGCCCAGGCGCCGCTTTCTTCTTCCCCGGGCTGGCCTCGTCGGGACGACTGCAGCAGCGGGCCGAAGCTCCCTCCCTGCCTCCCTCTCTCCATCCATCCCTCCCCCGTCTCCCTTTGCTCCTGCCGCTGCCGCTGAGGGCTCCTTTCCAGCTCGGGTCCTTCAGCCGCTTGCCCAAGATGCGGAGGATCTAATTTGCTGAAAGAGGGGAAAAAAAAAAAAAACGGGCGAGGAAGAAGAAGAAGACCCGGGGGGAGGAGGAGGAGGAGGAAGAGGCGGCGGCGGCGGCGGCGGCGGCGAGCGAATCTTTCGTGGCTTTGTGGATGCTCTACTTTTCATGGCAATGCAAAAGATCCAGCGAATCTCTCTCTTCTTGGCTCCTTTGGTTTGGGGACTCATCGGGGGGGTCTACGCCAACGGCGTGCAAATAGGTGAGCGCTCTCTTTGGAGAGGATCTTTTCTGCCCCCCCCCCCCCGCCTCTCGATCTCTTTCTGAGAGAGCCAAAGGGAGAACCGGTCAGAATTCATGTGGTGTTCTGACCGCTTCTGCTTTTGGATGAGGTCTGGCTCTCGCAGTCATTCCCTTCTCACAGGCGGATTCATGCCACGTTGCCTTGAATCAAGCCTCTGGGGCTGGAACGAAAGGCGGCGAAGCTACCTTCCCTGGAGATCAACTCCTCGCCCCCCTCCCCAATTTCCTCCCAGTGACTGCTCTGCCGCCCGTCTCCTCTCTTCCCTTCCCTCCTTTCCATCCAGCAGCCCCGTGGCTCAGACTCAAGCCCTTCGGCATCAACCGTGCACGGATAACTGTCCGACTGTTTGCCAAGGAATCGGGCTGGGTGGGAGGTTGGCACCCTTCATGTATGGCAAACAGTGTGCTGTGTGGAATCTAGCCATTCCTCCTCCCCCCCCACGGCTCCCCTTTCCGTTTCAAAATCTAGTCAAGTTTTTCTGGGCTAAATCTTTTGAGATTCTACCGGGGGGGGGGGGGCTCAGCCTTAAGAGCAATGAGCCTGAAGGCAAGTGAATGAATGAAGGGTTTCTTTTCCTTCGTGGTTCTGGCACTGCTGCCACCTTGCCTGCAGCACTGATGTCCTCTCTCTCTCTCTCTCTCTCTCTCCCCCCCCTTCTGTTTCTCTGTGATTGTCGCCCTACAGGGGGGCTCTTCCCCAGGGGAGCCGACCAGGAATACAGTGCTTTTCGGGTAGGGTTGGTTCAGTTCTCCACTTCAGATTTCCGACTAACATCCCACATCGACAATCTGGAGGTGGCCAACAGCTTTGCTGTCACCAATGCTTGTGAGTAACGGACATTTGATTCCTTCCTGGCTCTGCACTTCAAAACCCTCTCACTCCCGGGTCAGAAAGGATGGGGCAGCAGGTGCCTTTGCGCATTACACGAGCGGAAAGAGGGTGGGCTTGTGGGAAGGTATGTGTATGAGGGTGAGTGGGTGGGTGTCAGGGGTAGTCATGACTTCGGCATTGAAGTCCTCCGGAGCTGCTGAGAAAGGAGGGTGAGGTGGGTGGGGCGAGGGGATGGAATAGCGGAACTTGCACCCATCCAGCTGCGTTTGCATGTCAGTTGCCTGCTCCGTCCTGGTCTACCCATCCAGTCATTTCATACCAGGCTATACCATTTCTCATGGATATGGACTAGGTTTCTAATGCTATTGCTCTCACTCTTTCAGTGTATTACATAAAGCTGTCTGCGTAGTGGTTGATTGTGGTGCGGAATGAGTCCCACCCTGCTCCGTATCTGAGGCCCATATGAGGCTGGTCAGCAAGGGGGAAAGTCTGCTCTTCTCTTAGCTACCTCCTGGTCTAAATTCTATTCCATTCCTTCCTGCTGAGTTATTTGCTTAATGAAGTTGTCATTACCTTCATAATTTCCCTGGGTAAATTGCCTTAAGCTGCTGGGAGATCTGTTGGGGCAAGATCTCTGTCCTTTGCCGTAAGGGCTAGTTCGTGATGTTCCCCCTTCCCCTTGCAGACTGGGACAGAGGAACCCTACCATCCTCACATCTTTCCAAGTTGCCACACAGGAGTACTTTGGGAATCTGGATATTCACCTTTCTGTGAAGGAAAGAGTGGATGGGGTCTGGATACCACTGAATCCAGTTGTGAAATAGTCCACTTTGTCATTGGACACAAATGGGTTTTTTTTCTCCCCCAATATACAATAGTACACACTTACAGGAAAAACTGAAATGGCCAAACGGGGAGGGGTGGAGAGATAGCCTCTGAGAGCTCCTTGTGGATCATGTGTTCCTGGCCAGCTGGTTGCACATGGCACTGGACCATGCACATATGGCCAGCTTGTTCCCTGCCTTGAGATGGCTGTCGTAGTCATTCAAGAATCCACATTCCGACATATGCCTCCTGCTCAAACAGTGATCTATCCTCAAGGCAATCTCAACCCTCAAGGCCTCTCTTGGTTTAGTAAAGGGCTCATCATGGCAAGAAGATGCTCAGGGAAGCAGCAAAATAGCTGTAAGTGGATTTTTGGGTCTGAACAGCAATAGCTGCAAGAGATGCTGATGATCAGCCATTTTCCTTTTTCAATTCTCCGTATTAGAATTGCACTGCCCCCATCTCTTTCCCCTCTAAATCACTGCACTGTAAGGAGCTTTTTTTTTCTCCTGGATTTGAACAGGACAAAAACCTAGATAAAAAGCATAGAATGAGACATACATTTGGAACAAAAATGTCTTTTTCTTGTATAAACCCTCTGCCAGAGGGAGCATTGCTTCATTGGCATCGGAGTCTTGAATGACATAGATTCAGATGAATTTTTAGTATACAGAGTATGCACATGTGACCCGCTTTCCTTCTCTCGCTTGGCGTAGTCTTGATATTCCTCTTCTGTAAGGTTCAGAGGGTTTTCCAGAAGACTTCAGTAATAGGCAAAATGCAGCAACTGCAAGGGTCAAGTAACAAAAATAATACGATGATAAAAATCAAATCTGAAATTGCTGTTTTTCATCAGCTTCTTCCACTGAAATGTACATGTCCTTAGGGGATAGGCTTGACAGTTGTGGCTGGCACTACCAACATTAGAATCACAATTAACATTTCATTTTTTAAAAAGACCATGCAAGTAATGAGAAAATACCTTAGTAATATTCCTGAGTACAGGTTAAAAGTCTAAGAAGACACCACCCCCCACTTATTATACTGATAGTAAAACAAGTCATTAAAAGGAGATTTATTAAAACTAAGGTGTGAATCATTGCATTGCTGAAAAGCAGTGTAATTGCAAAGTAATAGTTTTGCAGTTCTCAGTGCTGTGGATTAATATCTTTTGGTGTGCCCTGGGACTGAATTAATAATTGGTGGAGAGTCCATGTCACGTGGGGGAAAGAGCTGACTGCTTAAATATTAAAAGAAAACTAGGAGAGGAGGTGGGATGATAGCTTGAAGAAAAATCATTGCCAGCTAAGATTATTAGAACTGCAGTTTGTCACTCTGACTTTAAAGGAATGCATGCCATTTTGTCATTTTCTGAGGGGACTGATGCCAAGATTTTTAAATCCAGGAACTTGAAGAAGGGGGAGAATGAGAACTAAGATGTGCTCTCATTGATCCAAAAGCGCATCCACTCATTCAGGGGATTAGAGCTTTGTTAGCCAAATGCAGCTCTCTCCTATGAAATGAATAGCATACAGAGAATATCTGTGCAGTAGCCACAAGTCCTGTGGTGTTTTAGAGCCAAGCCATTTTATCGTGTGCAACAACCTTTTATAGGCAACAGAGTTTTTCATCATATACATTAATGTTTACCTGATTAAAGAGATTCCTGTCTCTGTGCTTTGTTAAATATCTGTTTATATATGTCTGTAAAAATAAAGAGACTTAAGGAAAACAGGTGTACATATGACACAGGGGACTCTTGGAAGCTGATATTCTGCTTGGTTTGGCATGTAAGGTTATTTTAAATGTTTAGTTGAATGGAAAGAAGAGAGGAATCACAGTGAGTCTATTATTTCTATTGTTAATTGCATGGTCTAAGATTTGTTATCAGTCAGGTTCAGCTGTCAGACTTGTTCTCAGTTCAAATGCATAGCCATTGGAAATATGAATATGACCTAAATGAGAAAGCATTTGAGCATACACAGAGTATTTTTTCCTCATTTCTTTTATCAGGGCATAAGGAGAGATTTCTAGGAAGGAATGAGCCTTGCTATACCTTTCCTGGAATGAAGAATCTGTTGAGTGGTAAAGAATCAGTAAGACACTCACATAATAATACTTAGGTATATGTTTTGAAAAATCAGGAAATGGAAAACTGCAAACCAGTAATTTTTTAAAAAAACACAATTTGCAGAATAAAACAAGGGGAAATAAATATGATGTGATACTTTGGCTCACAAGGTCATTACTGCCAATATAAAGAACTGAAAGAAACTAAATTATTTATTTATTTAGTATCTCACTTACTATGTACTACTTATTTGATAGTTTTATATCACAAGAATTGCATAGAGAAGCCACTAGTTTTTTCAAAGGGGTCTGTTGGCCTAACAGAGTGATTAGTTATTGTTTGTACCACACCATTGGTGTACCCAAAGTGCTTTTGTACAGAAGGATACTTTTCTGAAGAATGCATTAGTCTGAACTCTAACAGTTAGGAGAACAGAGGGAAGGGAAGGATGGGATGGAAGATGAGGGAAGGTAGAGGTGATACTAAATGGATATGAGCAAGAACCATGGAAAATACATAGGTTGCATTATATTTGGGATTGGATGCTGAGTTTTGCCAAAAGACTAACAGAAAAAGCATTGGCTTATACCATAAGGCTTTATAGGAACCATATAACGATGTGAGAAACTAAATACCATGTCAGTATTCTGAGATACCAGGTATTGGGAAAGTAAGCCTTTGAGTGACTAGGTGTGGTACCACTGGAGTTAATCATGTAAATTCTTTCTGTTTGGGATATCGCAATGGAGAGCTTTAAAAGTTAGCGTTTGTGTTGGATAGGGAGTGGAATCCAGTATATGAATCTGAGGAAGAGTGTGATATAGATATAAAAGCCTTCCGCCTTCAAGATAATCCTTCTTTACTTCAGTGGAGGGATCATCTCCACACAAAGGGCTTGCAGTACAGTATGCTATATCCTTCAGTGGTTCAAAAGAAACAAACTTAAAAAAAAATCCTCCCTGGCCATATATATTGCAACTGCTGATTAAGTAAGTAATGCAGTCAGTTATCAATGATAGAGCTTTCACAAATGTATTTCATTCTAGTATTTGTGGTTTTGATTGTCACTTTTTCCTAGAATACTTTCAAAAACATACCTATGCATTCACACAAGCATGCCTCTTGAGCTGCAGTCTAGAGACTACTTACTCCAGTCTGGATCTTCTCTGGCAAAGCTGATTTGCTTCTTGGCCTGTCAGTGATATTTGGTATTTATTTATTTATCCCATCCTTCTCCTAATAAAGGACCCAAGGCAGCTCACAATATAATTAATTGGTATTTAATCTGGATGCTTCATATATGATATATATCACAATATAGTATAATCTGGTTAGTGCTGTGTAATATTGGACTTGGGCCAAGGAGACTTGGATTGACATTTATTATATTTTGATAATAATACCTCAGTCAATATCCAATCAAATATTGTGCTTTTCTTCTAGTGGTGATAGCTAGTAGAAGATTTTGTAAAATCTTTCTCCCGAGTCCTGTTGTTTCTTAGATGCTGTTTTTGCTAAGTTTTTTTTAAAATACTGGGAATGTGCTTGCCATGTGGAATGAGTGATGAACCTCTTTGGGTTTTTATATATGAGTGTGAATTAATGAATATGAATGAGTAATCAGTTGATGGCCTTCAACCTTTGGAAAGGCCATTTGGCTCATTTAGGGAGCTGCTGTCGGCCGAAATGCAAGCATACTCTCCCAAGAAGCTGGTGACATCCTTGGCTTTATGAATGCATATGTCTCAGTACCTTAACTATGACTTCTGCACCCAACAGTTGCATCCCAGAACTGGAAGGAACACTCAAGTAATGTAGATTATCAGATACTTTAGGACTGGTATATGGTGGTCCTGAAATAAAAGCAGAGATGATAATACAACTCTAATCATGCATTGCAGCAGAAGATCAATATACTTACTAAATGACTTCTGATTGTTTCTCATTATACTATCACTAAAAAAAAAAAGAGAGAGAGAGAGAGAGAGAGATGGGAGCCAACCTCAATCAATTGTGAAACCTTAGCCCTTTATCTCAAAGCTGGTTCGTGAACGTACATCACTTGCTTACTCCGTTACACAACTGACAGTTGTAACTGACAAAGTTACTACTGTCACATATGACATTTGTGTTGGTATGGTCATCAGGCAATACACATGCAAAATTAACTATCCAGGATTTCTTTTTTTTTTTCTTTGCCTTTTTCAAAGCTGCTAGTACAACCACAGCTGAGAAGGTTATACTAGCAATACTCCTTCAAAGCCAAGCTTGAATAAGTTCTGCCCTAAGCACGCTTTTTGGGAAACATGTCCCAATGAGTTCAATATAGTTTACTTTTAAGTAAAAAATATTGAGTAAACTGTAAAACTTATAACTGATTTGAAGGCCAGCTTTTTTTAATTATGTGATGGCTGAAAGACTACTTTGATAATTTCTTCTCTAATGCGGGTTGGGAGCCAGTGTGGTGTAGTGGTTTGAATGTTGGACTGTGAATCTGGAGACCCACGTTCGAATCCTTGCTCAGCCATGGAAACCCATTGGGTGACCTTGGGCAAGTCACATTCTCTCAGTCTCAGAGGAAGGCAAAGGCAAACCCCTTCTGAATAAATCTTGCCAAGAAAACCTTGTGATAGGTTTGCTTAGGGTCTCCATAAGTTGGAAATAACTTGAAGGCACACAACAACAACAACAACAACAACAACAACAACAGGTTTCCCCCCCACCAGCTTTGATAGAAATAATGAAAACCTGCAGGAAATATATTTCAGTCTTCATCAAAACTGATTCCAGGAAATTTATCACAAGCAAAGATTACAATGCACCCATAAAAAAGATATTTATTTTTATTTATTAAAAGTATGCTTCACCTTCCTGTCAAAAAAAGTTATTCAAGATGGTAAACAACCATAGAATTGAAATAAAAGTACTACGAAAATGTACAAACACATTTATACAGACACAAATGTACAAACACACCGTGAAAAATACTTCAATGAGAAGAATCAACAGCCACATTAAACAGTAACCCACTTTAAATGCCAAATGCTTGTTTTGCCTACCAGTAACAAAACCAACAGGAAAAGCCAATAATGTAATATAAAGATAATATAAAATCAATAATAAGAATAAAATTAAAAAGGAAGATATAAACTCCCAAAGAACTGAAA
This sequence comes from Cyclura pinguis, assembly GCA_030412105.1. Taxonomy (NCBI): domain Eukaryota; kingdom Metazoa; phylum Chordata; class Lepidosauria; order Squamata; family Iguanidae; genus Cyclura; species Cyclura pinguis. The sequence goes on along the minus strand of CM059603.1, from coordinate 162,669,963 downwards.
CTGTATCAAATGTAATTGTACATGTTACAGTTGAAACCAAAATCAACAAGGAATAGGCAAAGGTTGCATGATGATGATGGGTTGTGAAGAGAGATCTGACACCACGTTGATCAGCCTTTCACAACCTCACCCCCTCCTGATGTGTCAGACTGCAATCTCCATTATCCCCAGTCAGCAGGACTATAATTATGCTGACTGGGGATGATGGGATCTGTAGCTCAACTCCTCTGAAAGTGGGGAAAGGACAATACAGATGTATTAAGACACAAGATTTACTAATCAGGAAGGCTTTGCAGTGCAATCCTAGGTACATCTGCTCTGAAGCCAGCCCCACTGATTTCATTTGGACCATGTAAATCTAAGTAGAATTACCAAGATGACTTGCTTAGCCCTAATCTTTGCTAGTGTTGGGTAATTATCACACAGTGGTATTAAGTTGTTTTACCGTATCTGATATCTGAAAGTCTGAATTTGTATCTTTTGCCCGGTGAAATAATGAAAAGGATTAAAGCTTGCATTGTCTCTGCTTGGGTTTTTCAAAGAAAAAACATGTCAAATCAATCCACAGTAGTCATCTCAGCAGTTTCCCTCTCATTAGCTTATAAATGCTATTACTAAAACTGAGGGTGAAACCTGAAGAAAGAAAGAAAAAAGAAAGGAGGGAGTGAGAGAGGGAGGGAGGGAGGGAGGAAAGAAAAGCCAGATCTAATATGAAAGTGAGCATGTGCTTTAAAAATATTCATGTATTAAACATTTAAAAGGATGTGTTATTAGTGATATTTAAATGAGAAGAATAATAGAATTGGCACAGAATTCTTTTTTTAAAAAATGCTATATTCACAGGGAAAATCATGCAGCTTATGTACTGAAGTTCTGTAGACACATACGCAAGAGTAAAGCCATTTCCGCACTAGACCGTTACAGCGCTATGATTCCACGTTCAACATCCTATGGAATCCTGGGGTTTGCAGTTTCGGGAGGGGCCGACTGGCCCCTCCCGAAACTGCAAACCCCAGGATTCCATAGGATGTTGAACGTGGAATCATAGCGCTGTAACGGTCTAGTGCGGAAATGGCCTAAGTCTCACTTTGTTCAGGGGGAGATATATCGGAGCACGCATGCACAGACTTGCAGAAAAAAGGCACCACCAGATGGCAGAGTAGTCTTAAGTTTAAGAAGGCAGTTCTGATCTATTCCCCCTTTGCCTTTCTCTATGAGCAAATGGGGCTTAGTTGTCAACATACAAAAAACATAGGCAATGTGCTGTGGCAGTATGTGTGTGTGTAAAAACATGGCATGTGATTTCAAGATGGGTTTAATGAATTGGCCTAAAGCTGCCTTAAAATGTAGGAAGAGGAAAATAACCAGTTCAGAATGAAACACAAGGCTTATCTTCTGTCTGTGTTCTTTCTCCTCTGTATCCAATTTGCAGCAGGCAGCTTGTGAACGTTCAGTACCCTTTCGTGAAAGGATAAAAACAAAATCTTGAAATAGGCAGGCATATTTTGTAGGAAGAAGAAAACACTGATGAAAAGCACACTCTCATTTCTAGCATTTAACAGTTCTGAGTGACTAATATGCAATGGTATTTAGATATCTGTTACGTTACCTGAAAATTTTTTGTGTTCCCGTTTTACGTCTGGTGCAGGAATCAGAGTTGCTAATAAGTACCTACTTTTTTTTTTAATTTGAGGGGAAATTTCATGTTCAAAAATATAATGGAGCATACTTTATCAGTGTAATGAGCGATGATGGAGTTGTCTACACAGAGATTTAAAACACGGTGCAAGATTTTTAACTTCTCTTCTGTTCCCAAGTTTCATTCTGCCTGTTTTTCCTTTTGTCCTTTTATTTAGTGATTTTTGATTATTTTATTATGTGTGTGCATACACATTTCTGCTTTGGAAATTTTAAATAGCACGGGAACTGAGCAATATTGAGGCTAAAATAAATAACTAAAATAAAATTGAAAGATAGAGCATAGAATGCTATAAAAACAGAACTCAGAACTCAGAACCTGAATGGAAACCTGAGAGATACAGATCTCAGTGAGTCCAATAGTGTCTCAGTTCATGGGAATGTTTGATTATTATGTCGTGGTAAATGAGAATAAATGTATTAAAATAAAAATAAAATAATTAAAATAAAATAAATAATTAAAAATTATATATCTATATCTATATAGAATATAGATTCTTAAAGAAAAACAATTTCCTCACTTTGGAAAAAATGAATATTCCTGCACATTTCTCATGTGGTATTCACGCATCCTGAAGTGTTGCAGGAAATAGTTATATAAAGACATAAACTTGGGATTTTTTTTTTCATGAAAATTGTGGGGTTTTGTGCAACATATTGCTTCCAGAGAGCCACATGTGCTGATGGGGAACAAGAATGCTGTTTTCTGTACAGACAAAAAAAAGGCAATCTTGCACAACAGAAATCTTGCACATTAAAAAAAAATTGCATAAAAACAATCTTGCTCAACAAAACCATGCAGGGTGGTTGTTGTTTTTCTTGTGGAAGTTGCTTTTTTTGTGCAAGAATTTTTGTGCTCTCTCTCTCTCTCTATATATATATATATACACACACATATATATTTGGTTATGCAAAGTTGCTTGGTTTTGTGTAGAAAACAGCAGTCTTGCACAAAATGTACCTGTGACTATCTAGAAACAATGGTTTTGTATAATGCCCCACAATTCTCACACAAAAAAGTATGTATTTCTGTGCAAATCAGTTCCCCAAAATATTTTGGGATTTGTGAAAATCAGGTGAAAACTGTAAAGTTCACATAACTATATTACTCTTCTCAGTTGGGTTTCTTCAGTGTTGACACACCCATTTTTTTGCCAGGAAATGAATACTGGCAATTATTCTTCACATCCCTATTCAGTTGTCAGTTTATCACTTGCCCCACTCCTTCCCCCAACTGTTTGATAAATACCATCATACAAACATTTTTTCATCTATCTATTCCTCCTCCTCCTCCTCTCTTTATGAAACATTTTCTAAATATTAATCTGCTTTAGGGACTGTGGAAAAAGGAGAACTTGTACAACATTTCTAAATTTACCTTCACATAAAGTAAGGCCTAATTACAAAAGCACATGAGGGAGACTCTGCAAGTTCTTCCTTCCACTGGTTGCTCACATTATTAGATGTTTCTCTATGATGCACATAAAATGTACAGAGAAATAAAAATGTATATAGAAAGCCAGAGGAAAACCATACAAAGCATCATTTTTGTCCGTGTTTAGGCCACGTGTGACGGATTTGTAAAGCTGATAGTTGATGGGGGGTGGGTATGCTAGATCAAGACCAAAGGAAAGAGCAAACTTACTATTTATAGTGGGAACAAAGGGCCAATCAGCAGCAATAAGACGATCTTTCTTCTCATTGTTAATGACTGGTGTGAGGCCTTCATTGGGATAGAGATCACAGTGGTGAGGAGTAACAGTTTGTTCTCCCGTCCCTCCATGCTGTAGTCCTAATCCAATGTAACCCCTCTCCCACAAGTGTCATTTACTTGTACAAATTAGCCACACATGTGTTAATGGACAAAATTAATGCAATGTGTACTTTAGCTTTTATATGTCAGGTAGACATTTTCTGACAAAATCTTCACAATGTGTTTTTATTGTCTGTTCGTAGGAATCATGTTATGGTGGTTCATAACACATCCATCTGCAGGTGCACAGGATACATATCAGAGGCAGTTTTACCTTCTTTCCTACTGTTTGTGATAAATAAGTAACTTGGAAAGACCTAATAGTGCAATCAGGTATGAATCTACCTAGAAGTAAGCTCTGAGTTCAGTGAGATTTCTTCTTAAAAGATTTTTTTTAATTGAATAATAAAAATGACAAAAGACAACAAAGTAAAAATACCACAATAGCATTACATGAAACAAAATAATACAAAAGAAAACAGACTAAAGTAAACTACAACAATATACTATCAAAAAACAAGACAAAACTACAAATACCCAACTAAACTACAAAACAACTACAAAACTACATATAACTAAAATTCATTCCCACCCCTGCTACAAACAGTTGTTAATTCAACAGTAACAACTAATCTTTAGATCGTAGACTAGACTTGAAGTAAATTCTAGTTGCCTATTATTTATCTTCATAACAAATATAATCTTACAATATGAGTTAATAATAACTCTGAAGTACATTCTGGGATTTACTCTTGGATAGAGATAATAAAGCATTGCATTGTAACTGCACAAGCTATAGACAAGAGACAGGGAACATGTAGTCCTCTTGATGCTGGCCTGCAGCTCCAGTGATCCCCCATCACTGGATATATTGGCTGTGGATCAAGGGAGTTGCAGTCCAACAACATCTGGAGGTCAACACAATACCATAACAGTGTAACTTAGGGTTTTGCAAGACAACACTTTGAAATCTAGGGCCATTTCCACACTAGACAGTTATTCTACTTTCAACATCCTATGGAATCCTGGGGTTTGCAGTTTAGGGAGGGGCCCAGGATTCCATAGGATGTTGAAAGTGGAATAATAGCACTATAACTGTCTAGTGTGGAAATGGCCTAGAACTTTCAGCTTTGATAACTATGCAAAAATGCCGCAAGCGTTTCATAAATGGAAAGTTGGGAAGCTTTCAAGAATACATGGAGGACTCTTCAGGCATGACATAATTGAAACTGGATTGCTTGATGAAATTTTATAATTAACAGTGCAGTCATGTGCATCCTAATCTGAAAAATAAGTTCCACTGTTTTAATGAGACTCATTGTTATTGTTGCTACTACTGTGGCCCTTTTTGCACGGCATTTCTGATGTGAAAGGGTCCCTTGAGCGTTGCGCACATGTGAGGAGTGGACCACATGACGCACTCACATTTGCGCAACACTCAAGGGCCTGAGGTGGACTGCGCACACATTTTTTCATTTTCGGCTTGAAGCCAAAAATGCTGCACAGTTGCGTATCGCTCCAGGGCCCCACGTGCACTTTCCTTGCATGCTGAGCCTTGGGAGCCGGGCCGGTCATGCTTCCTGTCCAGTGCAGGCTGGGAAGGTACCAGGCTGAACTGCGAAAGGAAGAGGCGGGGCTCTCATGGGAGCAGGAAGCTCGTGTGGAGCTGAAGGAGCAAGGAAGTGAGAGCCTCTCTCCAGGGGCTGCTCGCACGAGCCCCGCACCCCAGCACTGCAAAAAAGGTATATGTGATTTCAAGTTGACTTGTGCCGACCTTTAAGGTGAACCTGTCAATTTTTTTTTGCAAGATTTGTTGGGGTGTGTATATGTTTGCTTTTGTCTACCTCTGAGGCTGAGAGAAGATGACTTGCCCAAAGTCACCCAGTGGGTTTCCATGGTCGAATGGAGGTTCGAACCCTGGTCTTACTTCCACGTAAGTGTGTTTAGGGTTGTATCATATCATGGCAATAGTTAGTTGATTGACCCATTAGATTAGCTGATCTAAACCAATGTTTGCATAGACTAAAATATACTCCTAGTTAATTAAGTTTAATGTGAGTAGATTTTAATGGTTTATAAATTACTTTAAAGATTAATATCTTTTTGCTGGTGGCAAAAACCATCTCTGAGAGGATTTTATAAATTATATCTTTTAAGAAAATGCCTACTGTTTAACATATGTTCATCATATAAAAACAAAGAAAATATGTTTATCCCCCCCCCAGTACATATTTTGGGAACCTTTTTTTTTTTTTTTTTTTGCATTTCAGGGTTACGCAGACTCAGATGATTAACTGAAACATGATTAATCAGCTGCACTTTCTTTAGCTGAGTGACAGCTTTAACTCTCATTAGTCATTTCTGGAGCATAATTTATTATGCCGTACAAATAGCAAAGTGGGTTGGAGTGTAGGGCAAATGATATTATATTCCCTTGATGCATCTTAAAATGTCAAATATCATAAGAGATTTATCTGGAAAATTTTTAGAGGAGATGAAATATGGGGGAAAAAATGGGAAACCCACCTCTTCCTTCTAGAAAAGCTTCCTACATGGTACTATCAAAGTATTATAAAAGTAAGATACTCATACAGTAACCTCAGCACTGAAGCAGTATATGAGAGATCCTGAAGGTCAAACTGTGTATGGGTTGAACATTTAAATCATGTCTTTAGCATTCTGTGGGGATCTCTGCACCATGACATCCTGACAAGGGAATGCTGACTCATTCATCTCAGGGTCCTTCATAATGGGAGCAATCTAGCAAGCACTGTTTCAGAAAAATCCTATTCATATGTATGGTAAGGGCTATAAAGCATAGATGTTATCGTGAAATGTTCCCAAGAGAGTTGATAGTGTGTTATGCCCTTTATCTTCTACACTAGAAAAAAAATATGTGAGTCAACAGATGACCTGCAGCACAAACCTAATTCAGAGATGCATTGGCTATAGAGATTAGAATTAGGTTCTTGTCTCTTCTACCAGCAAAACTGTGATACTATACGTATGACATCTAAGTATAACTATGCATTTTATATTTAGCAGAACTGCCCTTTTGTTAGTAGAACTTCCCTTCTGCTGGTAGAACCCTCTTCTGTCCACTGGTATCAGAGATCTGCTGACAGAGCACTTTGTTGGCAGAAGTGCTCTGCTGAAAGATTTACAAGTAGAAGTGCCAAATGGTGTGGGAGTGGAAAAGGAGAGGCAGGAAAAGAGCCAAGTTATACCAGACCCCATTGTCCAAAGATACAGCCACAATGTTGGCAGAAGCAGGACAATGCAAGTATAGCCCTACGTAATTTCCAACACCCCTACATGGGAGGGAGTTATATTCAGCATGGATCCAGCATACTTAACATCAACTTAGCTGACCCTTGACTATCTCAGCCACTTAAGATAGTACTCTAAGGTCCCTTCCATGCGATGCACCCATCCTGCCATGGGGATGGGAGAAGGACAGGTCCGGGATGACAGTTATGCCCAACATCATCCTGGACCTATCCTTCTTCCATCCCCAGGTGATGCGAACATGCTGCAAATCGTTGACAGGCTTTCCCCATCGATGAACAGTGATTCTGCCACCATCCTACCACACATCTGCACTTACCTTGCTTGTGGAGGTGCTGGAAACACAATGGCTGCACTTCCTGCCCCAGTGCAGCCTGGGACAGTATCCAGATGTGCTGTGGCAGGAAGAGGCATGGCTATTGTGCTTCCTGGATCCTGCAGGCAGCCAGCGAGGAGAGAAGTGCTTCATTGCATTCCCCTCCCAGGAGAGCCAATGCTGCCATCATCACCGGACACTGCTGGGACAGAGGTAAGCTGCAGAATGGCCTAACGCTGTGATCCTATTTGTTGGGGTAAGCTCCACTAGACTCAATAGCATGAACATCCAAGTAAGCATGCAAGAGGTAAAGCATGAATAGCATTTTTTCACCTTTATTAGCATTTGTAGACCATAATATAAATACACCATATTTAGAGGACATACTTCTTCAGAATTAAGGAAAGGAAATATAATTTGAATCAAGAATCTATATGCAATAAATAAATAAAGGGAATTATTTTCAGATATTAAGTAATGCACAAAGCAATGCTGACAGTTTCCCAGTTTTCTTACTAATGATGGGAGCTCAGTAACAACTGAGGAAATTTATGGGCTTTTTTTTTTCAGAAAAAAAAAACAATAAATTGTGGAGTGACTTAGGTGGCGAACTTGACTGATCACAGTGGGATTTATATCCAAGTATGTAAATATGCAGAAAATTGCACTGAATGACTGAAACCACTTCGTGTATCTGAATGAATGTATAAGGTCCAGAAGAAAAGAAATTGTTGCAATTTTGAAAAAAAAGTTGCAGGGGGAATTGTTGGATTTAATAGTTTTATAAAAATTTCTAGAAAAAATATATTACCAGCTTCTTTGAAGAAAGAAACTGTGCAAGTAGTAAATATGTTGGTGGCAATAAATACTTGACATTTTTTAAACATTGTTTTCAACAATGTCTATATTATACCATGCAGGGGAATTATTGACTAGTTATAAATAGACTGCTTTGTCATTTTAGAAGAATTATTTCTTTTAAACTCATCTCTCAGCTTTCCAGAGCTGATGGCTATGTACATAAAACACATTACAGCACAATTCTTTTAAGCAATGTGTAAGCTTGTTTCTTTTTTTCATACCTGAAGAGCTGCAATCAGTCATAGAGTCATAGAATCATTTTGCTTATTTGGTTTGATTAATTCTGCATCTATTAACTTAGAAAAAGACTCTTTTAAGGTTTCTAAAGCTCCAGTGGACACGAAAATCTTTGGACCAAATATTATGCATGTTTTTAGCTCCAATGTGTTTGAGCTTTTAAATAAATAAAGAGACAGTGTAGGATCATAACATGAGGCAGAGCCTTTTCAGTCCATACCCTTTCCATCATCATGACTGAACATCAACCTCTTCTCCTCATCTTTTTGCAGTGAGAGCTGCTGTTGTGCCATTGGAGCTTTCTTCCTATTGCAAAGAGCAAGTATAGGGGATCTCTGATGTGGGCAACCCACCATGGCATAATACCAATCTGACAGAGACCACTATTTAAATAAAACTAGCAACAATAGATTACAGATATAAATAACCCCATGTGTGTTTTGAGCAATATTCAACCATCAGGCATTATGCACAGATCATAAAATGTGTTCTCAAATCAGCTCGTGCATGCGTGCGTGCGTGCGCGCACACACACACACACACACACACACCCTGAAACTACTTAGAAAGCTGAATTCTGAGCGCAACATATCTTCCATGCTCTGGAATAAATCCCACATTAGTCCTATTTAGTATTGGACCTGTTGAAATTAATGATACTTATTAGTCTCAGGAGCCAATGGTGGCTCAGTGGGTTAACTGGCTGGATGGCCACACAGTCGTCCTGGTATGCGTGTTCGAAGCCCCGCTGGGCCTGCTGCAAAAGGCCCCAAAATTTCAGGACTTATTAGTCTCAACTAAAATAAATGTCATTGATATCAGTGGGTCTGCCATATGTAGGACTATCCTTGAATTCGTCCATTTGGCCTAAATCTAACTGATGGTTCAAGCTAGACTAGAATCAGTGGATCATCGTGCTTAGTTACACAGATGTGGTAGTGAATAATATGAGAAAATGTTCTAGTGATCTAGACACACATAATCACAGTTCAAACCTTGTTTGGAATAGACAATTATCAATTTCACTTCCTGTGGGTTATATTACTGGAGAAACAGGATTGTGATGCACTTTTGAAAGCCACTAACAATTAAGACTAGAAAACATAAGCACACCCATAAAATCAATGTTATGATGACAGCATCCACAGGCTCTTTATTATTGTTTCCTATGCTCAGGACCACATTTGGCATAAGTATAAATTTTCATGTGCAAACACAATTTGTTTTAGGTGCTCAAACATATATCACTTTATAGTATACCTTATTAACATTTTATATAGATACAGGTTTGACTCAAACATTTAGAATTGCAAAATTCCTGGAATTCTTAGAAATAGATCTTGGACATTGTTCAGAGCCTGGTAATTGGCACAGAATCCTCAGCATTTCCTGCTTCTTTAGAGATTCAACAATGAATATTTTCCCGAAGAAGATATTGCCCATATTTTCAAAAACGTTCACTAAATTTTTGCCAGGTCCTATGAAGAACAGCTTAGGGAGCTGGATATGTTTAGCTCGGAGAAGAGAAGACTGAGTGATAGTATGATAATTATGTTTGAATATTTGAAAGGATGATATGTAGAAGATAAAGCAAGTTTGTTTTCTGCTACTCCAGAGACTTGGACATAGATGCAAATTATAAGGAGGAAAAAACCCCCTAAACGGTAGGAAGAACTTCCTGACAGCAAGAACTGCTCAACAGTGGAATAGGTTGCCTCAGGGATGGTGGACTATTCTTTTTTAGAGGTCTTTAAACAGGTTGGATGGCTATTTTTCAGGAGTGCTTTATTTGTGTTTTCCAGCATGACAGGGGTTGAGCTAAATGACTATTGCAATCCCTTCCAACTTTATGGCCCTTTCTGCAGCACACTTCCACCCCACCATGGGGATAAGAGAAGGATGAGACTGTGATGTTGCTTTTGCATGACACCATTGTGGTCCCATCCTTCTCCCATCTCCAGGCAGCATGATTGCGGGTTAAATCATTGACGAGTTTTCCCTGTCAATGACCCATGATCGCATCAACATCCTGCACTTACCTGTCCTGCAGAAGAGCAGGAAACATGATGGCAGTGCTTCCTGCTCCACTGCAGCCTGGGAGAGTACCCAGCTGTACTGCAGAAGGAAGCAGCATGTCCATCACGCTCCCTTCCGCAGGGAGCCAGTCCCGTGCGGAGGGGAGTGCTGCTACTGCATTCTTTTCCTGGCAGAGCTGTTGCTGGGATCCCCACCGGACGCCACTGCAAGAAGGTAAGCTGCAGAAAGGGCCTATGATACTGTGAAGATCTGTGATCTAGCACTTGCCAGTATATTTTGTTCCATAAAAATAGGGGTTTAAATGGTCTGGTCACATCAGTGGTGCACTTTTAGACTCTGGAACCAGTGATCTTAGGCTGATCGCTTGGGACTTCAGTGGCTTACTTTAAGGAACTCACACTTATACAGTAAGGGAAGAAAGTCTGCCTATCCTCATAGTGGAACATGCTGCTTCAGAGTATGATAGAGTCACCTTCTTTGGAGGTTTTTAAACAGAGGTTGGATGGTCTTTCGCTGAGGGTGCTTTGACTGTTTGTTCCTGCATGGCAGGGGGTCAGACTTGGTGGCCATTGTGGTCTACTTCAACTCTATGATTCTATGACTAGTTGATAGATTCCTCTCTGAATGTATCCAATCTCTTTTAAAAGCTACCCAGCTTGGTGGTCATCGTTATGATAATGATTTCCATAGTTTAACTGTGTACTGTGTAAAGAAGTACATCCTTTTATCTGTGACTCCTGGATGGATTCAATAAGGGGAAGTGCCCTCAGGGATAGCTCTGTTATTGGGTGGCAGATGAGGCAAAGCAGGGAGCTTTGGTGAGATGTAGAACAACAGACCTATAGATGACATAAAGCCTACCCTGGGTTCCAAGCTATTCTGCTATCTTGAAGTGCAGTGGAGATAGCTGTAATGATGCTCATATCAAAGTAAAATTCAACTGCTGGTCTACTCACTTCACTTTGGGGAATGTGGGGCACAATGTTGCCCTCCATTTCAGTCAGCCATTTGCTCGGGGTACTTTGAGTATGCGTTCCTGCATGGCGGGGGGTTGGACTCGATGGCCATTGTGATCTCTTCCAACTCTACGATTCTGAGTTTCTCACTTAGTTTAGCATGTTGTAATGCAACTCAGCTGCACTGGAAAGGGGATCCTGCTGATTCTGCTAAGGGAAGCCTTGGACATCCTGGCGTGATAGCATAAGGTTATACTCTGGAATGGTTCATGTTTAAAATTCTCAGTGAGTGCGTGGTTCCTGCATCTTTAAATTCCATGGAAGTGCTGATATTAAGTGGGGACCAGTTTTATTACATGACATTTCATTTTAGTACCTGATCCAGTTTCAATTACATAATGCTGCATTTGGTTTAATAGGACATTGCATTTCCCCTTTGACTGTAAGTTAAGAATGCTTTGTCAGCAATGCTAGCCCAACTTTCTATTTATAAATGTTTCATGGTCTGCCCAGGTGCCCTCTGGATGTGAAGAAAGAAGAAAGATTCATCTGGGTTGAAATGACTTACTGCAGTTCTGAGAAACCCAAAAGCATTTCATTAAGATGGTCTTAATCTCCCACCCATATCAATAAGCTGTTATTTCCATCTGAAACTTTGAAGCCTGTGTCCAGATGTCTCAGTAAATTTCAAAGGAATTTATTTTTTAAAAATCCTAAACTAGCTTAAAAAAAACAAAAGAAAGAAAGAAAATAGTGATCTTATTAAAACTGCATGAGCCCTATGGCACAATTAGGAAATCATGATCAACTGTTTATGCCATTATAATTTAATTTGCTCGCACAGAATTAATCCTAGTGATTATGTTAGTGTATGCGTCTCATTGTTTCCATCAGACAAATGGCATAAAATTGCCTGTTGAAAATAAGTGCAGTTGGAATGTGGTAGTGTGTGTGTGCAGTGGTGGTGGTGGTGGTGGTGGTTGAATACATAAGCATCTGAAAAACATGAGACCACAATAAATTATTGGTATTTTAGACATTTAAGTTGGAAATGTATTTATTAACATTTTTTTGTGATGATTTGATGTGACTGCAGTTTATTTAAACAAGCCTGTGCAAAAAAATTTTTGATGTGAAAAATGGATCCTTACATACCTTTCATTTTAGTATTTCAAAGGCTTTCCTTGTATTTGCTTATAGATTCAAATCTCTTATCCTCTTCCCCCACATCAGGGATTGTTTGCCAAATAAAATATGTGCATCATCATTAGACATGCTTGAAAAAGATCATCCCTGATTATATTGTATGCTAATATTCTTGTGCCAATCAGTAGCTCCAAATTATCTTACCACTGCTTAAAAAGCATTAGCATTTATTTATACAGAATGCTACTAAGCAGTCCGTAAGAGAGTAAGGGTTTCTTTTGGAACAATGATTTGTATAGGAATATGGCTTCTCTACATGGAAGTGAGAACAAGAACATGATGCTTTGGGAAGTTAAAAACTGGATGGATTGTCTTCTGTCAGGCGATTCATTAATGGTTCTTATGTTTATAGTTGGAGGACTAGACTCTAATGGCTCATGCGTGATATAATATGGATATGAATAATATCTCTCAAAGAGTACTTCAGATTGCTGTGGCCATTTTGAAGCACTTTCTGAAGTATGCAGTATTTGTATTCTTTTCAGCAGTTTTATGCTTTCAGAACTATTAGGCCCATGGTTATAGCTTTACTAAGAACAGTGTATTTGGTGTTTCTATTTAGCTTGAACCCAAGTTATACAGCTTCTGCTGGAATTTTTTTGTTTGTTTGTTTTTGCCTTGTTCAGGATTTGTCCATATTCACTAAGTATTTGATAGATTTGCCTTCATCTCTTTTCATTCTTCTGTTAACAGTTAAGAAGAATACATTTCAACTTATAAAATGCATATTCTTGCATTGACTGCCTGAAACAGAACTGTTTGGATCAGAAAACCATTACTTGTTTGTGTTTGAAATAAATTTCTAAGCTGAATTAAAAGATTTTTCAACAAATCCAACCCTGTATGATATGAGACACACATCTTACTCAGATTGTAGGATGAGGGAAGAAAGGGGTCAGTGAAATCCAGATATTCCAGACCCTGACTCTTTTTAGTCAGATCTTCAGTCTCCTTGAATAGCAAAGGTCATCACAAAAGGTAAAGAAGTTGGTGTTCATTCTAGCTTCCCTCTGTGTAATTCAAGCACTGTGTTCTCTGTGTGTTAGCCCAGGGCTCTTCAGAAATAATGGACAAGAAGAGACATGGCTTAAAAAAAGAGAAAGAGGTGGCAATGGCCAATGAACAGTATATTGTCTTGACTAGGGATATATTTAATAATTTTGGTCTTAAGGAAAAGAATGAAAATGTCAAAAGTTCTGTCTCTGTTGAGTTCTTGTGCTGGGTTGTTGTTTTTCTGTTTTTGTTTTGCATTTGGGACTTTTCTGATACAATGTCTTGGAAATACTTTTTTTTAAAAAAAAGATTTTACATGGAAGCATTATTTTACAAAAACCTCAGGTTTTTGTAGTAAAAAAAAAACACCTTCAAAAATTTTTCTCAAAAAATCCTTGCAGGATAAGACATCTCATGTAGGTTGACTTTTTTCTCCTCAGCAGAGTGTGTTGCCATCCTTTTTCTGAAGATGAGAAGTTTGTGAATAGTCTTCACATTCCTACTCTTCATGCCCATAGAGGCTTTCAGCTCAGCTACCGTCTCAGTCATTTTCCCAAAAGACCTCCTACCCTGTTAGTCCAGAAGGCATGAAAATGATTACTTTCCAATCACCTGTCAGGGTCTTCTGGAATCATGGCTAGGCTCAAGGAATAGCAATCTGTCACTGGAGATTGCTTTTCGTTGGCCTGATAAAGCTGCGTTACATCAATGCAAATTATTTCTTTTGGATTGTTTTCGATGACCAGCATACATGAGAAGGGACTTATGCACACACATTGCTATTCTGTGCTGAAAGCTGTTTCCTAAGCAGATTGTAATTTGAGATGAAGTCTAGCTTTTTCTTCTAATAATCAGAGAAATATTTTATTTTATTTATTAAAATATGTATATCCCACCTGTATCATGGGATCTGAGAGCAGCATGTAAATAAATCAATATAATTCATTTAAAACAATTCCAGATTGAAAATAACAGCATCATTTAAACTGACTAAATACATATTAAACCCTTTCATTAGTTAACTTAAAAAGTTAAAGCCATGTATGTTTATATTTTTGAAAACAGATTATGCCAAAAGGCTGTAATAAAAAGCCATGTTTTAATTGGGCACTAACATCAGTACAGCTATCCACAACTGTTTTGTGCTTGAAAAGGGACAGTGTTGGCCATTTTGGCTGCAGGTGTCATAATTCACTCAAGAAACAGAATCACACAATTCAGACCTAGAGGAGTCTCTGTCTCCAGAAGACAGAGCCTTATAAATTCTGAACCATAAAAGCTAGACATAGGCAATGCAGACGTTCAGGACAAAGAGCCCCTATTGCAAGCAGAGCAAAAGGAAGTGCAGGAAAGGCTTCCTTCATTTGCAGAATGATGAGCCGGGGGGGGGAGGAGGAGTCATCAGTGTTTCATCCAGTGATTTAAATACAGATTGTGAGCAATTAGTCACCTGGCTGTCAAGGTCAAGCAACTATAAATCCCCCAGCCAGGGGAGTTCTTGTTGCAGGCAGCTGTTCAACAAATTGGTGAATGTTCTCATGTGCTTTTGGAGTTCTTCAGTTTCTGACCCTTTGGACCAGCTGTGTTATACATCTTATCTTTCTCCTTCTTCAGTTAGAGGCCATTTCCACACTATACTGTTATAGTGCTGTTATTCAACTTTCAACATCCTGTGGAATTATGGGGTTTGTAGTTTAGGGAGGCCAAAGAGCTCTCTGGCTGAGAATTCTAATTGCTGCTCCCTAAACTGTAAATCCCAGGACTCCATAGGATGTTGAAAGTGGAATAATAGCACTACAACAATGTAGTGCAGAAATGGCCTTAGTCTTTGTGATTGCTTGAGTCTTTTGACTTTAGAATATTTGAGACCTCACCATTATGCGTTTATTCATCCTTGGATAACCTTCTAGACAGCACATGTATGACTTGGACCAACTTGACTCTCCTGTGACTGCTTTGCCCCATTTGAGTCTGATTTCTATCTCATTTACTGCATAGGACATATTTTTAAAAAACCCTTGCCTTTCCAAGCTTTGCAGCTATCTTAGGTTGATCTCTATAAATGTCAGCCAACAAGGACACTCTGAAGGCTAAATGAATTGGGCAATCCTTTAGTTGGGGTTGAGAAAGTAGAATTGATTTTATGCAACTGAAAGAAAGGTCAAATAAAATCCTGAACCTTTTAAATACCATTTACTTTTGGGAATATTGTAGCTTCTCTTTCCTGCCCTTCATTCAGAGACTGCATCCACCCTAATCTGTTAAAGATTAAGCAGAAAGATCCTTAGAAACTGATAGGTGAGACCATAAAATGTGGACAAGTGCTGCTGATTTGATACTAGCAAATAGGGACTGGCTTTGGACCTCCAGGACCCCAAATTGGCTTTCAGAATCAAGAATAAGAACACTGAAAGATAGAGGCCTGAAGCACCAGGCATGCTGGTTCAGTACTTCTGACATGTGCAAATCTCATGTGCCCATGCTAATATGGTACTGAAAGTAATTTGATATTGCATTACAATGGAGTTTTGATTTTGGCCAACATAGCAGAAAAGGGAAATTAAGGATTATAAAAATATGGTCAGGGCATCAAGAAAACCTTTTTGATTTTATGGCAAAAAAAAAAAAAAAAAAAAAATCCTAAATGAAGCACAGTAAAATTTTCAGGGGAACTGTGTGCTCCTCTCCTACCCACCCACCCCTGCATCCCCCAGAGCATTTTCAGATTCTCTTAGTAATAGTTAGTAGCTATGAATTAAAATTTCATGAGGAATCCAACATGCTCAATGTCAATCTACATATATTGTGAAGAGAGATGACAGTGGTGATAGGAAGGTTTGGTTGATAACACAGTTCCTATTGTTCTTGATAGATTATTTTGTGATATTCACAAAGAACTGGGTTAGTTAGTAGTCTGGTAAGGTGATGGATAAAAATTCTAAATATACCCCCTCCCCACCAAAACTGCCAATTCCAGGATTCCATCGGATGGAACCGTGGCAGTTAAAGTAGAATCATAGCACTATAAAGGGGTCTGAATGCGCCTCCTGTTCTATCCCACCTCAACCCTAGAGGCTTATGAGTCATGAAATAAAAGTTTCTATTTTAATTCTGAAATGGCATTTTCTACTTTTCCAAGATAATCCAGCGGCCCACACTGGACTTTTCTGCCTTGCCTCCCATATCCACCTTTCCCCCCCTCCTTTACCCTATTATGAATTATCCTACAAACCTTGAGGATTTTTTGCAATTTTATTTGTTCCTAATAAAAGTTTTGATTTATTTTAATGAGCTAGCACAGCTGAAAAGCTTAAAACTTTCCATTTTCCCCCCTGGAATTCTTTATTGGAAATATCTTACAAATTGGCATTCAGTACACCTGGGTGGCTTAACTGCTTTTGCCACACTTCAGAATGACAGAAGTTTTTGATGAATGCTCCTTTGTACCAGCTGCAAATCTGGATGTGTTGGGGGAAGAGGAACCGTGAAGCAGAGGGAATAGCACTACCATTTCCTGACTTTTATAGACCTTTCTTCTGGAAGAGGTAGTGGTACTGATGGCAATATTAGCATATTAACTTTTGGACCAGTGATGGAGCTTGGAGTGTGTGGTGTGTGTGTGTGAGGGGATGGGGCTACAGTGTGAGGGTGTGGCCACTGTGTGCGGGGGTGTGGCTGCAGTGCATGGGGATGTGGCCAGGGTACGTGGGGCGTGGTCAGAGCACATGGGGGCACGGTTACGGGCTGGGACACCTCAAAAACATTGCCACCTGGGGCAAATCGCTCCCCCCCGCCCCCACGTCCCTATATGACTGGACTGGACCTGCAAGACATTGGGCAGCTTTTTTTCATCATCACTTTGCAAAGACAACAGGGCAAGTTCACACAGAGTGAATGAGATGCTCTCTGAGGCCATTTCCACACTACACTGTTGTAGTGCTATTATTCCACTTTCAACATCCTATGGAATGCTGGGGTTTGCAGTTTAGGGAGGGCCTCTGCAATTCTCAGCCAGAGAGCTCTTGGGCCTCAGTAATCTACAAACCCTAGAATTCCACAGGATGTTGAAAGCAGAATAATAGCACTGTTACAGCGTAGTGTGGAAATGGCCTGAGCCTGAAAGTATACAGAAAGTCTATTGATGTTCTTGGATGTCAATTCTTGATCCAAATGACATACGCAAACATCCATTCTTGCCACCATGAGAAGATTTTCCTATGTGTGATTAAAGCAACAGTATAAGTGAGTTACAGCTTAGTCATATTTTTGGCTGTTTGGCACCTCATGATTCAGTGGGTCCTTTTTGTTCTCCTACCGTACTGATGATAGTCTGCCTCATTATCAGCATCCTGCCTTCTCCATTCTACAAGCCAATATATACACACAGGAACCATCATATGGAAACAGTAGCACCTGCTTGTTATTCCCATTACAACCCTTCACTCTTTGGCCATTTCCGCACTAGACTGTTATAATGCTGTTATTCCACTTTCAACATCCTATGGAATCCTGGGGTTTGCAGTTTAGAGAGGGGCCGTTTAGGGAGTGGAATAACAGCACTATGACAGTCTAGTGCAGAAACAGCCTTTTATTCATTTTCTCAGTCCCACCCTTTCACTCTTTCTTTCCACCTTTTCTTTTTTTTTCTTCCTCAGGGCAGAGATCATATGTTGTGATTATGTTTATCTCCATTTGCTGCTGAAATTAGAGGCCAGTTTTTCCTTTTCTGTGCTTTCCTTTTCAGTGAGGGGAGAGGACAGAAGGAATACTTTCTGAATGCTGAATGGAATAAGTTCCACTGGAATCAGTGGGGTTACTGCTGAGTAGATGCCTGTTGGCTTATCCTTCCAGAGGTATCCAAAAATGAGAAAGAGGAAAGAAGAGACTTTATTTTCTGGTTGAAAGCCTGACTTCTTTTTGAAGTTCCTCTCCCTGCCCAGGATAACTGGGATTTCCTTCCTTAGCCCCTACAAAAATTAATACTGAAATTGCAAACCTATATGCAATTACCTATGAATAAATCAATGGGGCTTCTCTCTATTGGATCATGCCTCTAGAAGCATTCAAAGGTAGGACCTTTCCCAAAGCAGAAATTCTTTGCTGAGCTTACCTTCGCCTCCCAGCTAGTTGAATTTTCCTTCCCTAACCAACAACATTTAAGATGGAAATTGCAATCCTGTATGCACTTACCTGAGAGTAATTCCCAAAGAGGTCAGTGTGGCTTACTTCTGGATTGAATTGCATGAAGTTTCAAAAACCTAAGAGTTATTGAAAAGTAAGCATGTAAGAGTGATATGAACGAAAGAGTTCTTATTCTAAACAAGAAGCATTTTATCAGGTGATTAAGGCACTGTACACCTTGGATATTATTATGTTGAGGTGAAGGGGCAGGCTATGTAGAAAACAACACATCCACAAGTTCATCACACAGGATTATTCACACCCTAGCCATTCCCATTTTGAGAGAACCAAAGCATTTCCCTTACTATGTGTATTGGTACAGGCAATACATCATGGGAACAAAGAGAACATTTCCTATAACTAATATTAATTATTATAATGGTTTAAAATGAAAGTATAGCACAAATTAGAAACAAGTGGAGTATACATCTGCATGTGGATTCCATCTTTCTCTCTATACTGAACCCATTTTCAAGAGTTGTATTCATCTACTTCTCTACTTAATATATTCCCTAGGAAACATGTTGCCCATTTTTTAAAAATGGAAGGACTGATAGGTGTCCATTATCTTCTTTTAGTTCTTTTTAATCTTCTTAATGTTTCTGATGCCTAATTTGACTTAATAACCAGATGTGGCATGTGTGTATGTGTGTGTATGTGTGTGAACAATTATTAGATAGGTAAGTAAATTATATGGTGGAAAATTGTATGAAATTAATGCATTCTGAATGCATTTTTATAGACAAAGGGACTATAGAGGATTCACTGTAATACACAGCAATATGCATAATCAAACTGTGAAGCTTTATGTAAGTGTATCCCTATGGCCATTTGCTGATTATGCATTACCCTTTACCAGTCTCTTGCTATTACTTTCTTGGGAGTATAATTGTAATTCCCTTTTGCCCTTGACCGAGTGACCAAGCCATGGCCCTTCTATTGCTTCTGTGCCTTTTGAAACTTCAAAGCTGATTTTTCTTTCTGCAGAGCAGCCCACAGCTGTGCTAATTCTGCTGAAGTATGTGACACAAGGTGAAAATTAACAAAAAATGGTACAGAGAACAGAACAGTTCCTATACAATGCACATGAAGTCAAATTAGTAATTCAGGTATGAGTGATAGAAACTGGCTGTTCATATGACAAAGAATATTGGGTATCATCCAAATGTTATGTATATTTAAACTCCACATGATTAGAATGAGAGAAATTCCTCAATGGTTTAAATCTTTCCATTAAACAATTTGACTTAAAGCAGTTCACACTGGCTGGGACACACTCATTAAATGTACTATTGACCACTAGTAAGGGACAGATTTCTTCTGAAAAGATGTCTTAGATTGGTAAGGAAATTATTGTCTCACTTGCTCATCTGAATTCTTACACACCCCACGTAGGAAGAACTGGAGATACCTCTGATTAATAATGTTAAGGATTATGGGGAAGTTTTGTTAAAGACATGAAAAAGCTAAGGAAAAGTTGAAAGACCTGGCTATATTTAAGCTTGAGAATGGCTTCAAATATCTGAGGGGCTATCATGCAACATACAGAACAGAGTTGTTCTCAGTTGCTGCAGAGATCCGAAAGAGAACTAAAGATGGAAATAGCAAGTAAATAGATTTCAGCTAAAGTTTAGGAGGAGAGAGATCCTAATGGGGAAAGCTGTTCAGCAGACTTCCTTGCAGTATTTAAGCAGTAGTTATATATTTTGCCATAAAGATCTACTACTGATCATAGTAAAATGCTATAATTCTAAGAATTTGTTACGAAGCGCATAACTGGAATTTTACCTCTTGAAAACTGGTAGAGAAAAGTCGATAGTTACTACTGTTATGTGGGATTCAGTTGCAAAGGGATTGTACAGTCCAATGAGCTTAAACTGATTCATTAATCTAGATACATTGATTGAACCAACACTATTTCATTTTTTTTTCTTTTGCTTTAACCACTGTTTTCATAATACTAACATCTTTGTAAGAACACAATGTGCTTTCTTGAAAACTACTATGACTCATCTTAGGAAGAAGTTTCCTCTTAATTTGGTTCTAATTACATAAAGCTCAATAGAAATTACATGTCAACCTTCCACTTCAAAAAAGTCCTTAAAGGGCTCTGTGTCAAAGTGAAATTCCAAACTTTTGAAATATAAAATATTCCTTGTGAAGACTAACTGTATAAGCTTCCTCATGTATAAAAATGTAAGCTCAGGCCTGCACGGTCACAACAGCTACAACATCAAGTGACAGTCCAGAAACAACGTTACAAAGCTGATTTGTATGCACAGTTGTCCCTCCGTGTTCGCTAAGGTTAGGAGCACAGGACCCCTATGAAAGTGGAAAAACTGTGAATAACTCTGGGCCCTCCCAAACCACATTTAACACGCAAAAAAAGTATGATCGTCATATTTAACCCACCATGGATTCCTTTGAGGCATCAGGGTTCCTTCACATGGCAGAAGTGGGTAGCTGGCGGGGCTTACTGCCACCTCCACTGCTGCTCCGCACCATTTTTAATAGGGACTTACAAGCTCGTTCACAGTTTCTCAGTCTCACAAGGTTTGCAGTCCCTATTAAAAATGGCATAGGGAGGCACAGCAGAGGTGACAGCAAATAATCCATGAATAATCAAATCCACAAAAGTGAACCCTGCAAACGTAGAGGGCTGACTGTAATTCTTTCCTTTCCTCAATAATGGAAATTTATTTACTTAATAATACTGTTAGAATATAGCAAAGATAATTCCGCTCATTTTGTAGTTTACCTTTTAGTTACACTTTGACAGATATAGATGCTGATGTGATAATAAGATAGATGAGAGGAGGGTGTGTTTTGTACCACAGATTACTGGCTATTAGCATTCCAATTTTTAAAGGTTAACTTAGTTCGAACTAAGGTCATTTCCACACTACACTGTTATAACACTATTATTCCACTTTCAGCATCCTGTGGAATTCTAGGCTTTGCAGTTTAGGGAGAGGCATTTAGACTTCTCAGCCAGAGAGTTCTTTGGCCTCGGTAAACTACAAACCCCAGAATTCCACAGGGCATCGAAAGTGGAATAATAGCACTATAACAGTGTAGTGCACTACCCTTGAGAAAAGGTGAACAGATACTAACTACTCTGCCTTTTGAATGGCATGGGAGTTTAGTATAATGGTCTATTGGCTACTATAATTCTTGGTGTCCTCTTTTTGAAGTATTTGAATGTACATTGAGTCTCTCCAGTCTATGAGCTATTGTTGTTGTTTTAATTGACATATTTTTGTTAAAATTTGAGTAGATTTCTGTTTTCTATAGCTTGAAACAGCTTTATTGTTATGCTTTCTGTTCCTGGTGATTTATTTGTTCCACATGCTTTGAAAGCGGCTTCCACTTCACTTTCTAAATTGTAAGTTCTTCATTAGAAAGTTCTGGTTTAAAAGAATGTGTAATTTGCTCATCTCTTTTGTAGAGTTTTTCAGTGTATTGCTTCCATTTTATTTTATTTTATTTTATTTTATTTTATTTTATTTATTTGTTCTTGGTCATTCAACGTTCCTACTGTTGGTTTACATTTCTTTTTGATTTCTAGTATCTTCTCCTGTCTGTCGTCGTCGTCGTCGTCGTCGTCATCTTCTGTTTCTTTTTCTTTTTTCTTTTTATAATAATTTTATTGAAATTCCACAATATAAAATAAACATATATAATTGTACATATCATTGAATTATTTTTTGCTTATCTTCCATCCCTCACTAGATTTCATTTTTCTGTATAATCATCATGTTAAAATTATTTGTACCACACTATAAATGCTAATATTTCATGCTAGATCCTGTAATACATCAGACACAGTATATTTTAATATAATGTCCGTCTTTTCAACCAGTTGCATATTCTTAATATACAATCTATATTCTTCTACATTAAGCATTGTCATCTGATAGTCCCCAGCAATTATCTGACACTATTTGCCACTCTTTCATTATCTCTTCATCTGATTTCCCCTTTAATCTCTGAGAGACTATATCTGCATTTCTGTTTTCAATAAAAGTTGCCCACCATTGACCAATTGTAGGAATTTGCTGCACTTTCCAAAATCTTGCAAACTCAAATCTAGCTGTCGTAATAATATACAGTATTAATGTATTTAACGCCAATATTTCTTTTGAACAGTAGCATCAATCATATGTATCATATTCAACAAATACATTTCTGGTGTTTTCTCAAATTGTCCCTTCAATATTGTACAAATCTTATTATGTATTTCTCCCCAATATTTCTTTGCTTTGAGACATGACCACCACATATGAAACATTGTACTGACCTCCTTTTGACATTTCCAACACTGCCCTGTTCCTGTTTTATAAAACCTCATAAGTTTTTCTGGTGTCATGTACCATCTATGAAACATCTTGTAATAATTTTCTTTTAAATTTCGGGCAACTGTACATTTTTGTGTTCTTTTCCAGCTCTGTTTCCAAGACTCTAACTGAATTGAATGTCCTACATTTTGAGCCCATGTAATCATTGTAGCCTTAATTGTTTCCTCTTCTCTCTCTTGCTGTAACAATTCTTGATATATACGGGATAGTAAATGTGGGGGATTTTCAAATAGCCGTTTTATCAATCCTTCCTTCTCTTTTTGTTCAATTCCGTAGGTTTTTACATCCATCTGAAATCTTTCAGTTAGTTGTCTGTAGGGAAACCAATTTAAGATTATTCCTTCTTCTTCCAATTTTTTCTTGTTTTAATCTTAATTTTATTTCCAGCTGATTTTTCTATTATGTCCTCATATCTAAGCCATTTTTCTGTTTCCTTCCATCTTCCAAAAAAGGCTTCTTGAGGGGACACCCATGCTGTGAGCTGCCTTATGTTTTTAACCTTATGTTCATTCCATATTTTCAATAATGGTTTTCTTAAGAAGTGATGCGAGAATTCTTTATCAATCTCTGCTTTATTGTAAAACATATAAGCATGCCACCCCATTCTTAAGTCCACTCCTTCAAGTTCTAGCACTCTCATTCTTTGTAAATTTACCCATTCTTTTATCCAAGTCATTGCCGCTGCCTTGTAATATATTTCTGTTTCTTTTTCTGATTATCAGGCTAGTTCTCTTTATCCTGATGTATAAGATGCCAAACAGTCACATTCAGGATTCTTACTCTATTTCTGTCAGCTTTTACTCTTGCTTCTTGTCTGTTCTGAACTGTTTGAAATCCTCTTATAAGGCTTTTCTTTATCTGTGGCTATAGATCGAAGCTTTTTGCTTTCTTCCCTGACAGTGTCTCTGATTTTGATCCATAATTCTTCTTGTACTTTACAGTGAATTAGTCTTAGTAGTGCAAATCTTTCTTTAAAATATCCAGGGATAATCATTAGACTGTATTTTGCCATGATGGTTAATTTACTCTGATTTTTGATATTAGCAGTTCTGATTTGTGCCATAATTCACTCCTAGTTTTCTTTTTGCAGAGGGAATGGAGCTTCTCCTTTTTCTGCTCCCAATTATGTAATCTATTTAATTGCTACATTGGTCATCCAGTGATGTCCCTATATGTGGTAATTGCTTGTGTGAAGAATATCTTTGCAAAAACAAATAAAAATAAATGAACAATGGGCTTCACAGAATTCAATAAGTCACCCTCTTTGTCCATGCCTTGATCTTAGGCCAAGTTCTCTGACAGTGTTTGGTTCTGCTCTATTTCCTTTTTGTAAATTCTAGTCACCTAAAATCTCAACATGTCCAGTTTTGGTATGTGGTCTATTTCATCCTCAGCACCTGGGATATTGCTATTATTCTACTTTCAACCTGATGTTTTTTCTTCTTCTATAGTTTGTGCATAAACTTTGATTTTGATTACATTGTTAAGTTTTCCATGCAGCCTTATTGATATTATTTGGTCAGACTTTGCCTTGTATCCCCTGATAGCTTTTGCTGATTTTAATACTCTAAGCTATTATAGCATTGAACATTAAAATTTACCCTTTTTTCATTCTCAGTTTGTTGTTTGAACTGTAACAACCCAATAAAGGAACCTGCATTTCAGGACATTTAATTTAACCCTTCTCCTCCCCACCCTATTTAACTCTTTCTCATAAAAACATATGAAATAAAGAACAGTAAATATTACTTCAGAAGACCTCCAGCAAAATAGTTGTACAAGGAAATCTGTCAAATGCATGCATTATGAAGTACTGCAGAATTCAATAGAATTCACTCCCTAGAATGTGCAGAGGCCTGAAGCTTTAATTAAAGATTAGACCTTGTACCAAAGACTAATCCATATATTGCCAGAGTTGTCTGGGAGCAGCGGGCTGCTCTCTATGCCTCTCCATTAGTTCACATATGAAAGTTGACTAATGTGCAAATCCAGCCCAAGACATTTTTCTGACTGAGATGAAGGAGGAATTGGTGTCTTCCTCTATTCCGTGAACAAAATTTAACTAGATTAGATTGATAACTGAATCTTACATCAACACCGATGATAGGACATCATATCTGAGCACTGCAGTCTGGTTGAGGGGGGTACTGGGTAGGCATCTGGAATGCAGCTGGGGCCTCCAACACTTCCCTAACTCCCAGCATTTGCTGTCCAAGAAATCCCCCTCTACCTAATAACAGGCCAGCCCTGATTATGTGGCTGTTTCTCCCTCCACCAACATTATCTGAGTCGCTTAAACTGCACAGTTAGTGACAAGTATGAGAATTAAAGTGGGCCTTATCCATTAAAACTCCTGTCTACATAGGCACAGCTTCAGGACTTGCAAAAAACCCAAGTCATCATTTGCTACCTTATGTCCTTCTCCAGACTTTCCAGCTGGAGGAGCTGGTAGAGAGCAAGTTGATTTCTCTGGGGAAAATGAATTACTCCTTTTGGAATAACTGGTGTAGTGCCAGCCTGCTGATTTCCAAGTGAAATCAGCTCACTCTGTACAGGTTTCTGCTGCCTCCTGTAATCCAAGCTAGAGAGTGTACAGAGAAGCTGGGGCTATCTATCACCAAGGGCAGTATATAAGGTGGGCAATGACATGTCTCCCACTTCCCCGTCCTAGTCCAAACACATGACCCATTCTTCTTCCTCTACTATTTCTTCTGTCCCAGATGAGTCCTACTTCAGAACAAAGCACTGGGGGTAGGATGGTCTTAGCATCCCTACAGCCCTTGTCTGCAATGACTTTCTCTGGGGGCCTCTCAGAGTAAGAGATTTGGGCCTGGTGGGCTTTGGAGCATAAAACAACATGTATTTCCCTTTTATAGCAGGAAAGTGGCTGTGCAGCTTTCCAGGAATCCACCAATGCCCTATTTTGGAGAAGCCAGCTCTCTTTTTTTTAGCCACAGCATTCAATGCAGCTGAACAAAATGCTACAAACTTCTTGAGCAGAAGTGTTGATTGCTCCAGTTGCAAAAGATTCATTGATATAGCTAAAAACACAGGCAAGTGGCAGTGGTAGCCAGAGACACCATGTACACGAGGAAGAGAAGGTACAGATGCCAACACTGAAACTGTTGTTTCTCTTCCTGCTGCTTCCTAATAAGTCCAGAATCAATTACACACCTTAACCTAAGGCTTTAGCCAAAACACCATCATTCTGGGAATTCAAGGGGCTCAGTTGTCAGAATCTCAAACTAGGTCTGAGAAACCTTTTTGTCCTGTCTTAAACCCCAGAAAAGTGCTGCTAAGCAGTGCAGATAACATGCACTAGATGGGCTGGCATTTTGGCTGTCGAGTGTTGGTCCACCACTAGAAGAAGCATTAACCTTATCCCATGCCCAGCCATAGACATCAAGGGTTTCAGTGGTAGAGATGATGGTCTGAAAACCACTTAAGCAATTTAGGAGTCATTTCTAATTAGATGACATATGAACCATCTACTAGTGTTCTTCAAATTATGAGGCATCCATATCCATGCATGGATGAATCAGCCAAAGACAAACAGCTTGGTTTGCACTATTCATTCTCACAAGAACCTTGACAACCAAGTTTGTCCATGGAGGGAGTTTGGATAGGATAGGTTTACCTGACAGTCTGCTTCTTAAGTCTTGATCTTGCATCCTTCAGCCGTTCAGCTGGCCTTGTGGTGGCAACTGCTTAAGCTGAAACTTTATCTAGTCATCTGCTTGAGGATAACTTGCCCCAGCTATACAAATGTGGCCATGTTTTAACCATGGCTCACTGATTCAGAGTATGTGTATATGTGCAGATGCAAAAAGTCAATCTAATGTATAGATCTTTTCCTCACACAAATGGCTCATCATAGCTGGCATTTTGTTGGTGACTTGTGCTGGCATAACTTCATTTTGTAGTTAATGGGGAAGTATACCATATCCATACCATACCTTTTTATCCCGTATCTTTTTGTACAACAACCTCCATGTGTACCACAACTCTAGTTTGAAGGTAGTTGGGTAGACCCTCAAGTCCAGTTAATGGCTAGTGGGAGGGAGGCTCACAGGCCTGATAAGACTTCAGTTTTGCAGCCAGGGAAAAAAAAAGAAGCTGTCCCCTGGCTGTGGTTCTAGCAACTACACAGGAGACCTGGGGATGTGATGGCCATTCCTTTGTATCACTTGCATAACTGTAATGGGATGGTGCTCAGAAGTCTCCCATTCCCACTGCCTGGTTATGAAAGTGGGCCCTGGTGCTTTCGATTGGTGTTGTGCAACTAGCAGCCGACCAAGCCCATCAGAGGTGCCCTACGTAGATTTCTGTTCTTCTTGCCTGGTAGAGAGTCTTCTGTTGGCCCATTAGATCACAGTGACTGTTCATATGAAATTATCTCAGTTCATTGAAAGGCTGAGGAGCCTTGCTGTAATAGTGAACATGAGATTGACTGAGTTTAGCCCCATTCAAATACAAAGGAGTTCATGCATCTTTTGAAATATGAGTGTTGCACCTGCATTTGGATCTCTTGCATCTTTCCACCTGGGAAATGAAGAACATCTCTCTGCACATTACATGGAAATGTGCAGCAGAAGCAAAAAACATATGTTATCTGTACTTTTCATTGCATCTCAGCATATATAAAGTACTTCTAAAGTACTTCTAAAAAATTGTCTGTTCTTGTTCATGCAGAAACAAATATTTGGCTGCTAAGGCAATGCAATTATTAACTGCATCTCCCACTAGTTAGAGTTTGTGCTCTTCAAAGTGTTTGCTGTGTGCAGGGTTACATTTACTTTGCCTGTGTTTTCCTGAAGAATCAGCTTGAAGGCAACAGTGATCAAAATGCCTAGCACCTAAGATAAAATCTCAGGTTCTCCTAATCCGTAGTGTGTGAGAAAGGATTTGGTTTTGGTTACAAAATAGGCTGTATAACTGGTGAAAACATGAATCTTCCCAGCCTTTCTAAAAATGGTTTACATACCTTTACTTACAACCTTACCTACAATTTTCTAAAAAAACCCTCAATATCCTTTATTTTTCAAATATTATTTCAGTTGCATTGTCTTTTCTGAGAGGTTGCTATCTGAAATGTAATCTGAAATGCAAAAAAAAAAAAAAAAAAAAAAAAAAGCATTCTGTGAGGGTGAGCCAACATTGGTCAAGCTGCATTTTTATTCAGAGGATGAATAATATTTTTCATGATGTACTTTGCCTAGGGTAGTTATATATTCTTGCTTAAAATTTGACTTTCATGCTTGTCGTTTAAATTTGTCCAGGAATGCTGATAGTACTTAAATTTACATAAACAAGGTCATAGATCTCCTAATCTAGTATTATAATGGTAGCAAACTGAGAAGATGTGCTACATTAAACCTTTCCATTTCACAGAGCTGCTTGATGTAAGCTCATATTCACCAAAGGAACCTACCATTCCATTGGTGATATGGCACCAATGGATATATATATATATCTCCTAAGTTCTTACTGATGTGGTTAATTGTGTATTCATTCCAGCATTCACATAAAATAATCAAAGCATCTTCACTGCTTGGTTTATTTTTATAGAGCAACACTGTTATATTGTAGAAATAAATGGAATTCAGAGGCCACTAATATAATTCTTTTGATTTTGATGATGGTGAGAGTGATGGTGGTGATAATGATGATGCACTATTATTGATAGTAGTCATATTTGAGAAAGCTGAGAGGAAGTGAATCACTTCATTTTAAATTATTATTATTATTATTTATTCATTTATATCCTTCCATTCTCCCAACAATGGGACTCAAGGTGGCTAAAACATGCAATACAAATGAAAACATTCAATACAGTGTAAATATAAAATTCAAAAATTAAACAATTTATAAAGTTAAAAGGTTGCATGTTAAAAATATTAAATACATTAAAATACATTAAAAACACTGTACCAATCTTAAAACAGAACAGAACAGCTTTAGAAGCCCCAAACCTGGTCAATTTATAAAAGCCTGGTAGCACAAGAATGTTTTCACCTACCATTAGAAGCAAAGCAAGGACAGGGCCATCCTGGCCTCTCTAGGGAGAGAGTTCCAAAGTTTGGGAGCAGCCACTGAGAAGGCCTTCTCCCTTGTTCCCACCAAATGCACCTGAGAGCGTAGTGGGACAGAGAGAAGGGCCTCTCCAGATGATCTTAGAGTTCTACTGGAACCATAAAGGGAGGTACAGTCCTTCAAATAACCTGGGCCCAAGCCATATAGGACTTTATAGGTCAAAACCAGCACTCTGAATTGGGCCCAGAAATGGGGCAGCAGCAAATGAAATAGGGTGATGGAGGAGAATTCTATGTATACTATGGACCACCAGAAAGACAAATGAATGGGCCTGAGAACAAACCAAGCCTGAACTCTCACTATAAACCAAAAGCACTAATCTGAGGGTTTTGTAACTTGGATATATCATGACATAACATGATTTGTTAGAAAAGATGATAATGCTCAATAAAGTTGAAGGCAGCAGGAGAAAAGAAGAAGACCACATTACAGATGGATTATCTTAGTACAGGATGCCACAGCCCTGAGCTTGCAAGACTTAGGAGGGTTATTAATAACAGGATGTTTTTGAGATCTCTCATTCAAACAGTCACCATGGGGAGGATGGGGAGGCAGAGGGGTGGACAGGAGGTAATAGTATCAGCAGCAGTAGTAGTAATATCTGAGTGTGTTCAGAGGACCTGATATACAGTGGTCACTGCTTATACAAACCAAGAATTTTGTCTTTTCATTTTCCTTACTAGCCATGATCTTCATAGAGGGTTTGTTCTTAATTTAAGAATCCTGTTTTTTTCAGGACTGACAAGTGAGGACTTCTAATCCAGACAACATGCTCAAGAAACTGTTTCTGGTTTATTTAACTGTCACTACAAGACTGGGATT
Organism: Cyclura pinguis; assembly: GCA_030412105.1. Taxonomy (NCBI): domain Eukaryota; kingdom Metazoa; phylum Chordata; class Lepidosauria; order Squamata; family Iguanidae; genus Cyclura; species Cyclura pinguis. Next base: position 162,640,164 of record CM059603.1, on the reverse strand, counting down.
TGTGTGACCTTCCAGCTGTTGTAGAACTGCAGTTCCTGACATTCTTCATCCTTGGTTCTGTTGCTGAGGACTGCTGGGAGTTGTAGTCCAAGATTAGCTGGAGAGCCACACAATTCTGTGTTAGTGCTAATAAGATGAGATAAGAAGAACCTTGTGCAAAGTCATGCAGTTGGTTCATAATAAAGCAAAATTGTCCAGATGATCATGATTTTCTTTTTATTATTCAGTGTGAAAACAGCCATTTTTCTCAGTAATTCTTGTAACAACTCTGTATCACAAGCTAATTCACAGGTGGGGCTGCTTTAACACATTCACGTTCATCACTTGATCATGGCAACATTTAGGATTTATCGCCTCCATGAATGCATTCTTACAGATCTAACACTGCAGAGAAAACAATCCCATCATTTCACATGAGTTCAGACGAAAGCTTTGTAAGAGAGTCAGATCCCACTGTTTCCTCAACACTCCAATTTCTGGCACATATACTTCATGTATATGTGTATTCTACTGTTGAAAAAAGCTTCATTACTGAGTTTAACTGATGAATCTCTTCTGAGTGAGACAGAACCCTTAAAGCCAAATGAGTGTTGTTCAGTTCCTAATATGTGACCAAACCCCAGTACAGATCTCTGCAGTTTGATATGGAATAAAACTTCAAGAGACTGTTGTCATTTGAAATATAGTTGTCCACAAATGCCTGAAAGGGTGAATTTCCTGGCACACCGTGTTGAAAAATCTGTTTGCAAATAAAATTACAGCATTTACTTGCAATTGCCAACAGTTTGTGTACAGAAGACTGTATGCAAATATTGTAATGGATGCTTATCTACTTTAAATTAAGATAAACTCATAAAACATGAGAACAAATATTTTGGAAAGAGACAGAGAGAGCAAGAGAAACTCATTTTGTAAAAGCAAAGTACTGGCACTGCACTGCACACAGAAGCTACTTTTATGACAGCCATGTCAGTTTTACTTAGTTCCATGTCCCTTGGAACTTGCAACTGACTTGACTTGATGATGTTTCATTTATTTTGCAAGTTGATAAGCACATACATTTTAACAAGCAGTGTAAACCTACATTTCATCAACTGTAGATTCCTTTGGCAAAGCAGTATTGTAGAAACCAAGAGAGATGCTTTTAAAATAATCCTGGGAAGTTGTGTGTGTGCCAGATATAACTGTTTCCAGAAAAGAGGTGCAACAACAACATACCTTCCAACATTTCACAGATGAAAACTGGGACATGTATGACCAGGCAACCCCAAAGTGTGGTGAAAAGGACGAAAGTTATTAATGAGGAAGAGTGCATAAGCTAGGAGAGGCTACAGCAGTTTGATTTTGCCTGAGCCTACTGTAAGGGGCCAGATTCCACCCTCTCCCCTCCCCTCCCCTCTCCAGCTGAATTGAATGCAAACTATTTTTGTGTTTTGAAGTCAGTTTGCAGCAATTGAAGTAATCTTAGACAAAGAGGGAAATAGGACGAGAGAGCAACTGGAACATTTTAAAAGTAGCTGAAAAAATAGGATGACAGAGTGTTGAGCAATATTTTCACTGCCAAATCAAGATAGTTGGAGAGCATGCAACACAGTCGCATGAGGACAGAGAGGTGGGGGTGTGATTAACCCTGAGCTGCAATGTTTTTGGGGTGTTCCAGCCTGTAGCAACACTCCTGTGCACCCTGGCGATGCCCCCGTGTGCCCTGGTCATACCCCATGCACCAAACCACGCCCCCATGCACCACAGCCACACCCCCTGTACTGTAGCCCCACCCCCTCCCATCCTCCCTCTACACACTCCAAGCTCCGCCACTGAATCAACAATCCTATATATTAGCAGAAGGCAATTCTATAAAACAGTGATGATAAATGAGTGATAAAACAATGTCTGCCTCTAACTGAAAAATAAAATGTATATGATATATAAGATGTAAATAAGAAATACACATAACGCAGAGCACCCTCTAAATGGCCTGAAAGGCAAGCCCTGTGTCAATCATTGCTGGAGAACCAGAGCTCCAGCAGCACCTGATCTCTCTCCAATGTCCTGCACTCATGAGCAAAGGGTGGAAGCAATTGTTCATAAGCAAGTTCCTTTTGCAATAATTAAGGCATGATTATATCTGGAATCCTGTATCAGCTTATACTTAACCAAGTACTTAACTACTTAATTTTTGCCAGCCTGGCTTCTCCAGACTTGACGGAAATAAAATTCAATGTGCTTTGATTGTCAGGAGAATGGACCACCTTTTTCCCGTGCAGCTGATGCCCAGTACAGTAGTCTGGGGGTAAGTTGCAATCATGACAATAGTATCAAAATGGTGACTAAGTAGTGATCATGAGGACAAAACAGTTATCCAACCCAACTTTTTTTTATTCATGATGACAACTAAGTCACTATTTTGACATTATTGCTACAGTAATAACTCATCCTCCAACCTACTTTACTGGGCATTAGCAGCATGGGGAGAAGGAGGTCTATTCTGCTGACGTTCAGAGCATGGTTGAATAACCATATGAATATGTTTCCATCAAGTTTGAAGGGCTCAGGCCAGGAAAAGTTAATTAGTTAAGTATTTAGTAAGTATAAGCTGAAATTCTAGCCTATGATAACTTCAGGGATAACATTACTCGTTTTGAGTAAACGTTTTATTCACTGAATGGTGGGGAAGTTGTTGCATGGACTAAATGTGGAGCTTGCATCATGCCTTATGCTCTGTTGTGGATGTTCAAAAATTATGTGGTCTAGTGGAAAGTGTGTTCTGTACTACAGGCCAATGCCTTTTAGTATACACATTCTTAGAAAAGTAAACTAATGTAAATATTGTGGTTACTTTTAAGGAGTAGGACAGTTCTTCAAAAATCCAAACTATACTGAGAAGTTAACAGTTTCCAGGGCTATAGTGTTATAATTTAACTATTTAGAAGTAACTTACTATGCTCTAGCAATCATACTATATAGGGGACTTCAAGGCAACTAAAAATAGCTACCTTAGGAATGTGTCTTGTGTCTTGTACTGTATTTGCCGGTGTATAAGATGCACCCTGTTTGTACACTGGCAGATACTATTTGGCAATGTATAAGACACATCAGCGTATAAGAGACACTCCATTTTCAAACAGTATTTTTGGGGCAAAAAGTGAGTCTTATATGCCAGCAAATACAGTATTTAGCCTAGCTACCTTAAATCAACATTCTTTGTATTTACCTCATTGATACAGAAGCCTGATACAATCATCCTGTCCTACAGCACTTGGCACACAGCAGTCTTAGACTCTTATGGTGATGTTTCCCTCTAATATGTAGCCTTGATCAGAAGTACCCAACATCAAAAGCCATTCAGTATTTAAGAGGTTGTTCTTCCTTTTTGAACAGATGTGTGAATTTTTTATGAGCCTTGGGGTCAGTTTTCTCCCATAACTTGCTGTGGGCTATACCCATGCCCAGTGAAGCTGTGCTCTGGTTCTAAACCACTTGTCTGGCTCTAAACCACTTGTGTTTTTACTGTCATGGTGGTTTCCCTGTCAATGGAATAGTGAATGTGCTCTGGGTTTTAGTTTGGATTTCAAAGAAACTATTTGAGGTTTTGAAAAATAAAAACAAAAGAAGTTCAGCACTTTGGAGAGCCCCTTTGAAGTTTGAACTAAAACCTGAAGCAATCATGCCATCCCAGTGGAAGCCAATACCTGTCATAAGATTCATGCCTTGCTTTAGAACTTTCTTGGAGGCTTCTAGAAGCTTGATTTATTGTGTGTGTGTGTGTGTGTGTGTGTGTGTGTACACATTCCAGCAGTGAGGAGCTAGAGATGATTGCAACTGTAAAAATAGGCCAGAGGACATATGTGATCTATGGGCTATTTGTTGCCCATCTCTCCCTGAGAACCCACTAAAATAGGGATGAAGAACTTTTGTTTAGCCCACGGTACTTTTTGTGGCCCTCAGGGCCTCCCTAGCATCAAAAAAACAAATAACAAACACTCGGCTGTTTTAGGCCCAGAAAATGCCTTCTTTAAAAATGAGAAGTAAACCACAAGTGACTTCTGGTCACCTCCTGTTTTGAAAAAAGTCCTCTCCTGTGCCTGAAATGTCTGGGAATTACCTTAATGGGAATTACTTCTGAGCGAACAGATATCGGACTGAACTGTTACCATCCTATTAATACACTCTGGCCCACATTCACCTTTACTTTAAAAAGCTTGCTTCATTTTTAGATGACCTTGTCTCTTAATTGGGGCAGCCATTAAAACAAAATTCTGTCTTCATCATGTTGGCTTAATTAGGGCAATTTTGCCAATTTAAATTGCTAGTAAATTTTATTGTGTTGCATTTGATTAGTTGATAAATGAATAATGTCTGTTATTTTTGCCACAGATTATGTCATTTTGTCTATTGTTCATGAATATGGATCATAGTAATCATGCTCATTGTGAATGTAAGAAACTAGACAGACTTCATCGAATACTGGAAATTTACTATAGATCCCCGGGACCACAATTCATAGAACTCACCATTTGCTTTAATAGTATTGTTTGGGAGGAGGGAAGCTTTAGAATAAACAGTGAGCAGTATTGTTGCATCACTTTGCCACAGAGGCATAGAACCTGCTGGTGGTGCCAAGCAGAGTATACCCATTGATTCAGTGGGATCAACGTGATTTTCTTGCATGTTGACTTAGAATTCAACTATTTATGCAGTGGCTGTGTTCTAGCTGGAACCAGCCCATAACAAACGAGCAAGAGAAGTCAATGCTTCAGATAGTTGTGAGTAGGCTACCTGATTTCACTAGAATTGAAAATGACTAAACTCAAGCTGTTGTACTTAGAATGTGATCCAGAGGGTGAGAGTAATTAACGAGGAAGATACATAACCCATGTGAGATTGCAGTGCTTGATTTTGTCTGAGCTGTCTGGGAAGGGTAATATATTGCCCCTTCCTCTCTTCTCCCTCCTTTTGAGTTAAATTGAGTACAAACTCCTTTTGAACTTTGAACTCAGTTTGCAGGGAACTGAGGACAAAAGGGAGAAGGAGAGTGAAACTGGAACATTTTAAAAGCAGCTGAAAACATGGGACAATTGAGGAGTATTGGGACTTTTCCTGCCAACTTGGGATATTTGGAGGGTATGGAAGCTTTCTCAATTGGGAAACTGTTTCAAGAATGGTACAATCACCCTTCTTTATGCTCGGTAGGATGTAGAGATTTTCCTGGCCTCCAAAGGCATAGGAGTTAGGAAGAATAGCCTATAGCTCAGCATAATAATTTATATCTAAATTTCCAGCTTCAATTCTTGACATATTCAGAAGAAGAGTCTCTGCTGAGATCCTGGATTCTGCCCTAGTTAGCACAGACAATGTTAGGATATTTGGAGCAATAGTATGACATGATGTAAGGCAACGTTTTGTACTTGAAAGGGCAAAGTGTGGCTGTGGACCTGAAGGCCATTTTGAGGCTCCTAAAGTGGGGCCCAGCACCCTAATTTGGGGGCAAAGAGGGAAAAAAAAGGATTTTTAAAACTAGAAATGCCTTCCCAGTGTTCCAGTGTTTGAGGGCAGTTTTGCCATGTTCGTCCCCCCCTCCCACATCTCTTTTAGTCCATGGAGATGAGTTGAGGGGGAATCAAATTAGAGGTTGACTTCCAAATCATTTTCTGCTTGGAAAAAGGCCTTTGTTGTCTAAAACAGGTTGGGGAGTAAAAAACATCTTGCTATTCTCTCTGCATCCCCAGGATGCAAGGGAATATTTTTAATACATTTAGTATTTTTTTAAGGTAAAACAAATTTCAGGATGATGTCGTGTGCTGTGTATGGCCATTTTAGATCCCTGGAAGTTGTCTACTCCTGGTTTATATGCTAGTATGCTGGAAAGGGTCCAGAACATGTCACATGGATACCATTCTAGCCCCCATGGAATAAAAGAACTATTAAGACTAGATTCTGTTTCAGGAGAAAGTTTCTACCCCATTTGAAATACCCTTCACTAGATGAACTCCCTTATATATGGTGATAGATGGCAAATATCCAGCATTACATTTACTTCCCTTCCTAGTTATTTGCAAGGCCTTCAAGAAAGAGCAAATTTTCATTTAAAAATGCCTGTATGGTTTATCCTTGTTGGATGCCTAATGGAATAGATATAAATAACTATAATAAGGCTCATTAGAATCTTATTGTGTGGTTGGAAAGGTTCAGCAGTTTAGAAGATAAAATATCTGTCACCTTTGCAAAATATGATGTAGTACAGAACTCCTAATGCCTACGGTGTTCTGTACTGCATCATATGTTCATACAATTGTTTTTGAGACTACAGAGCAAAACAGAGATTAGATTCTTTTAAAAAGTCTGTTCTTATTTGTACTAAATCTTCTCTTTGACAATGCAGAATGAAGTAGGTGCTTGTAAAAATTAAAATACAACACTGTGGATCACCTTTCGTGATAAGTGTGCCATAACTTGGGTGGACAGAAGGCAAACTGAGAAAGGCCATAGCTCAGGGCTTTGCAGATGCTTTCCACTTAAAAAGTCCTAGGTTCAATCCCTTGAATCTGCAAGTTTGACTGGGAAATTGTACTGTCTGAAATCATGGGGACTGACTGCCAGCTATTGCAAACATGGGTAGGGGCCAGCCAACGGCACAATTGGCACCAATTTTGTCCACCGTAATAGGCCATCCCCCATGGCAAGTTCAAATACTTAAATTTTCTGTTATATTCCCTCTCAAAATGAAACAGGAAGTGATGTTGCATCACTTCCTGTTGCTAGTTTCAGGAAACTGGAGAAAAACAGAGGCATTTGCAGATAGTATGGGGTGCTTGTGTGCGTGTGTGTGCGCGTGCACGCGTGTCTTTTGGGTTTTGACAGATTTGAGGGGATTGCTGCTTGGTTTTGTGTCCCATCAAAGTGTGGTCCAGGGGTGGCATGTGCTCCACGGGTTGCAATTTGCCTAACCCCTCCTCCCCCGTAGATAATGAGAGCCAGTGCAGTATAGTGGTTTGACATTGGACTATGACCCTGAAGACCAAAGTTCGATTTCCTGCTTGGCCATGGAAACCCACTGGGTGACCTTGGGCAGCCCCAGAAAACTCCCTGATAGGTTTGCCTTGGGTTCGTCATAAGTCAGAAATGAGTTGAAGGTGCACAACAACTGTTGGTAATACTGAGCTAGATAGACTAATTGCCTAGCTAGGTTTATGGGCCCATTGGGATTTCTGGTAGATTCTAGGATGATTTCTAGCAGCTCTAAATGGTTTCTAAGTTTTCAATCATTTCAAAACAGCAATAATGAAAAGGCGTTTGCTTCCCGCAACTAGGCCTTAGGAACAGTCCCTCTTTCACAGAAAACTTCATTCTTGGTTTTCCCACAAGCTATCTTTGCTAACAGAGAGCAATAGAGCCCTATAATATACATCAGGAGTTCACCTAGTTTTCAGCTTTTCAGTTTGTTACCCAGCAAAATAGGATGTCAAGATTGTTCTTACTGTTTGATTTATTTTTTTATGCTGCAGACCTTTGAAAGCATCATATACTAGCTCTTAATCTATGTTATTCCAAGCAGAGAACTTTGTGAAATAGAATTTTCTTCTTGTGTTTTTTTTGAGAACACTCTCCCTGCTTTCATACGCTGTTTTTTACTGTGCTTTTAATGTCCCTTTGTAACATTTCTGACTTGCGCTTTTGCAAAAGAAGAATGATTATCAAAATTACTAATTAGGAATTCAGTTGCTGTGTCTCATTTCCTGGCTACTTTCTTTTCATCTCTGTTTTGAGTGTAACGTGCAGTCTTTTATCTTTGGTCCTTCCTAATAAAGACTCAATTATCAGCTGTTATTTCAGAGCATGGAAATCTTCCCCCCTTTTGGTAAATGACTTACTGTTGCATTGGGTTAGCATGTGTTATATGTTCTTTTCTAGGAAAATCTTGATGTTTAGAAATTAACAGCTGAACACCGATATTAGTATCTGTTGAGTTCATTATTTTCAATATTTCTAGGCTTACAGCTTTCACAATGAATAGCATGAAATCCATAGTTTTTAGAATAATTAAAAAAAAAGTTAAAATTTCCTCCTCCAAATATGCAAAAACAAATCAGAGCAGGCAGTTTATCATAAAATGGAGCCAAGACCAAATAATGAAAAGGCAGGAACACATATGAACATGCTTGCTAGGAACTGAAAAGGGAGTAAAAGCAGACCAAGTGATCATTATTGAGAAAAAAGTTCTACAAGTGATGTACCATAACTGAAAAGACCCCATACTTAACATTAATATTCTGGCTATAATGCAAAAGTGTTTCAAAGCAGGTTAGTATATATACCTAAATAAATATGTGTGAGAACAGTTCAATTCCATACATGAGTCCTTGAAAGGGAGCCTTGATGAGTTAGTTGGGGCTTACCCATAGATGAGTGAGGATAGGATTGCAGTCTTAAAGTTGCAGCTTTCTGAACCTTTCTGGAAGGAAAAAAAATATGTGAAAGGGTTTGTATGGAAGAAATAAATAAAATTTCATCCTGGAAAAAAGGTTGAGCATCAAATGAATAGATAGATCAGATAATTGTATTCCTCAGTATTTGAATATGGATTGAACCTGAGGTGATTCTTCCTAGTGTGATATGAATTGTTTTCCCATAATGTATCATCTGTATGATTATCATGCCCTCCAACATTTCACGTGTGAAAACTGGGATACATGTGGCCAAACAACATCAGAATGTAGTCAGGATAGAAAACATTATTGATAAGAAGAACACAGGAGCTAGGAGAAGCTGCAGTATGCTTTTGCAGGGAAAAAGCAAGATTTTGCCCTGCTTCTCCCCCTGCTTCAGCTTGCAGCAACTGAAGTAATCTAAAAATGAAAGGAGAGAGTGGAAGGAGGAGGAAGAAACTGGGGCATTTCAAAAGTGGCTGAAAAAGTAGGATAAAGAAGTATTAAGTGTAACTGTCCTTGTCAATTGGGGACAGTTAGAGGAGATGGATTATGTTACAGCTGACCCTTCATAACAACAGATTCCCTATTCACTGATTCAACCAACCTTGGCTTGAGAATATCGAAAAAAGAAATCCAAAAAGAAAACTTTGATTTTGCCATTATATATAAGGGACACTACTTGACTATACCATTGTACATAATGGGACTAGAGCAGCCACTTGAGAATTTTGTTATCTGTGGGGAATACAGGAATCAAATCTTAGCTGATCCCAAGGGCCCACTATATAATATTATGCAGATTAAGCTGCAGTTCATCCTCTGCCCCACGGCACTGAGACAAATGCCTGCAGAGAGGAGCTACTTACGCATAGAGCTGCATACACATAGCCCTCCATGCAATTCTGAATGCAAGCTAACAGGGATGGGACTTGGATGTGTACTAATGTGTGTACAGCTGTATGTGAATGAGCTTCTCCTTTGCAGATATTGGCAGTGAACATACAGACATAGACAGTGGATGGGGTGACTTGTGGCTTCCATTGTCAAGTGCTTCGGTTTTATTCCTCTATATTGTGTTTATTCCTTTATTCTACAGGAGGTATTTTTAATTAAATATTTGCAATCTTCCATAGTTGTTCATATCTCAAAACATACATTTAGTACAAATATAGCTTATATATGAAAATGCATTGAGCATACATACATTTGAATTAGTACATATGTTGCTGATTGTTTCCACAGGCATATTTCCTTACAACATTAACACTTTATAAATCTTGATTGCCTACTCTTATATGGTCTTAATCTTTATAATCTTAATACCTAGTATACCTTATATATCTAGAAGTTTAATATCTTTAATCTTACTATACTTGTACCCTTTCCTATACTTTTCAGTTTTCTAAATTTGTTCTCTGGTCAGTATTCATGCTTTCCAAGCAGGTATTGAGACCTCTCCCCATTTCTGCTAATAACTTAAATAACTTAAATATTCCCAGTGTTCTCTAAAGATATCCATAGTCTGGCCTTTTAAGAACATGGTCAATTTATCTATCTGCATAACATTGTACTTTTCCATCAGCCGACCATCAATTCTGGGTACCTCTCCCTATATCTCCGATATAGAATAAGCACCTTGAATAGCTACTTGAAAGTCTATAATGAAATTCAGAGTGGAATCACAGGCTGACATGCCAGTAACAGGGGGTAGGGGCAATATGGCAAAGACGTAGTGAAACTTAAATAACATACACCGTAATATAATGTATTCTGAAAGGAACCTAGCATCTGTTGACAAGAACTTCTGAAATACAAGTGACCCATTGGGGTTTAATTTCTGACAACTTTAGAAACTTTACTAGGAATAAGCTAATGACATATCAAACTGGAAATTCGCATATAGAAATCTAGTAGGTTGGTACTTAGTCCTGTTCAGGGCAAATGCATTAAATGGGTCATATGCTACTCATGAGTAACATATTCTGCTGATTTCTGTGGGTCTCCTGGAAAGCACAATTAAGTCTAGCACCAAAAGGATCCTATGACAAAGAAGAGTTTCTCTCATTTCTACAAGATTCGTGTAATACTGAATGTTCAGTGTATGATTATCCTATTTAAGAGAGAGATAGCTGGACTACTGTATATATCTCTTTATTAAGCAAACATGTGAAATGTTGTCTGCCCCTGATAATTTCCCATCAGTTCAGTATTAGACACCTTTCCAGACTGGGTGTGAACGCTTACTGATGAACATCTTCCTGAATGAAGGAATTTGCCACTGCTTTCCCCATATAAGAAGTGATACAAATTAGAAAGATCTTGAGACCTTTTACCACATCAGAAAATAAACTCTAGATTCTTGTTTGAAATTGAAAGTTTTGTTTCATGTGTGGACCCAAGGTAATTCTCAGATTATCTATGTACTAAAGTTAGTTCTTCCCAATTACCCTTTTTTAAATTAATTGTTTTCATGCAAGACTATGTCATACTATAAGAAGGAATCAGTGAAACATCACTGTCTCTCTCTTACCTTTCAGGCAGTGATTCTCTAGCAGTGATGCTTTGTGTATTTGTTTTGAGATTAAATAAGTAGAGGTAGGTCTCACTAGTTTTCTCTGGGAAGAATTTGTCTGTTGCAGAATGTAAATGTGTGTGCCATTGTTTCAAAACTCAAGGAAAACTGATAGGAAAAATGTGCTCCGGGGTATTTTCCTGTTCATTAGTTGCAGTAATAAATAAATTGTTACAGAGGCAGTATGTTTCTTCATACCAGTTGCCCAGAGATCACAAATAGGATGGTGCTGTTGTGTTTGTTAGTTTCTAGCTGGCTACTGACGGAAAAGTATGATGGACTAGGTAGATTTTGGTTTAGTCCACTAGGATTCTTCTTTTCTGTTGATGAAGAATAAAAGGTCTTGGTTGTGGTGTGTGAATCTACTTTGCCTGAATATTTTATTACATCTAACTGACACGTAGAGCTGACTGTTAGCTGTAGTGATCTGTCTTGCAGAAATTGTTTAGACCTAAAGATGCACAAATCAAGAATTACATGGAGAAACTAATAAATAATGACTATTTTCTTCCCTGGAGCAGTTGCCAGTCACTGGTCTTTCATGCAGTAGTATGGATTTGTCTGGTTTGTGGCAAGTAGCAGAGGAGAAAGAATGGGAAAGAAAAGCTGAAATTTGTTGCTAAGCAACATGCTCCAATTCTTTCTCCTATTTCTTCTGGGCTGTATCTGGAAGCAGTTAGAGAGAAAACAAGGCAGTTGCTTGACAGCAACATTTCATTCTGGGCCAAGCTGACACTACTGTTAGGCAGAGTGAGATGTATGTCTTAGGCAGCGGATTAGGGATGTCATGAAAGAACTGCAAATTGTTGTGAATTATTCATTGACATTTCTATATTCTTTTTAACTGTTTCGTATTTATTATTTATATGGTATAGCTACTGTATACTTACAGCTGCTTTCAGGCTCTCATGTTACCTCTCCCATAGAAAAGACTGGTAGATGTTATGCTTCCCCTCCCACTTTTTTTTTTTTTTTTTTTTGCCATCTTTACGTTTATTGCTATTATTCACAGTCGCAGCAGTTCTTCTTCTCAATCCAGGCAGCTTCTGAGACCTTAAGGTCTCCCTTTTACCCAAGTGGACAATACAGAGGAACAATTACGGGATGAACATTGTGGTTTTCTGTCCCCTTCCTGGGGCCAAACTAATTTTTGGTGGAACATTTCAGATCTGTAAACTTTTCCTCAGTGACAATTTTGAGAAATACGTCAGCACATAGTGCAGAGTTCATGTATGAAGAAAAACTTGTAGTATTTAGGATCTTTCTCTTTAAGAGATAGCATTACGTAGCTGTGGCAACTTCTCCTCCATTGTGAGTGAATAGTTTTCTTAGATATCTAGCTAGAACTTGTTGTGGGAATTTGATCTGCTTTGGACAGTGAGTTTAAACATTGTGTTTCTGACAATTCTTTGTTTTGTTCATTGTTGTGGCTCTAGCTACTGAATAATTGTGGCTTTCTCCTAGGTCTTTCTACATTTTGAAAAAAAAAAGTAGAAAATAAACTTTTGGTTTAGTTGTATCCCCCAAAAGAAGGAAATTTGGTCCATAGATCACATCTCCCATGCCACAAACTCAAAACATGGACTTTTGGTAGAGTTTTCTTGTATCTTAATTTCCTCCCCAAATAACCACAAGAGCTCTAGTGTGATCTAGGACTTTGGACCACTTAATCCCCAGAAAATTCTAAGCATGGGCATATTCATTATGCCTTCCTTCTCCCAAAGACAATTCATTTTGCCTTACTACAGAGGGTCAGATTGTGCAGAGAATAATGCTGTAAATCTACTGTTACGGTTACTGGTATTGCAAAAACCTCTGTTCAGTTTCTTCCCTACTTCTAATGAAATACTGTACATGGAATGGAGTGGCCAGTGGGATTAAGTGATTCTGTTTAGTTGGGCAGAGGTTGAGCTGAAGACTGAATTTCCTTGTTTTGGGAGGTAAACCTCCAACCATAATCTTTTGCTTTAAAGCAAAGAGGGGATATAGATATAGATATTCTTCTGTTTGGAGAATATCTATAAAATATGCTGAATTTCTTTTGGCTTTTATATCAGTGTTGTAACTATGTCAGTGAAGATAATAGCAATGGCAGTGGGAAAAGGAATTAAAAATGGCAGCAATTATGATGGGAGAAGGCTATTGGTAGTGTCCTCCCCATTCCTTGAATGCCTAGCTCTTTGAGGTAAAGGAGGGGAGTCCATGGAACCAAGGCAGTATAGAAGGACTGGCATGTAGTGCGGTACAAACCAGCTCTCCTGTATACTGCCTTTGATCCATAGACTCCTCGAAGCTAGGCGTTTGAAAAACAAAGTGACACAGAGTGAGCAGCCTTCTCCCCCACAATAGTTGCTGCCATCCCACCCTCTGTGAATGGACAAGTAAAATGAAAACATTGGCATAGTGGTCTTCTACAGTAATGTAGTGGTCCAGTAGGTTCCTAGCCATGTTATATGTGCATGTATGCATGTGTATGTGTGTGCATACACACAGACACATACAAACACATGTGTAAAATGAATCCAGGCTATCTGCAACATGAAACAATGAAAGAATAAGAATAGCAGAACAATGAAAAAAGAAGTTACAGGCTTACAGTCTTGACAACAACTCTCCAGGACCGTGACGATGCACTTCAGAGAGAGAGAGAGAGGTTCTATGTTCTACTGCCCACAGTGGTAGTAAAAACAGCAAGTTATAAGAAAAGGAAGAAAAGGGGTAGATAATATTCTGATAATATCAAGGGGTAGATAATATAGATGAAGTTGAAATAGATTAATATTGGCAGGGAGCTAAAATACTTGGGAGAATATTCTACTTTCATGTTCACTGTTTTCTTAGCATTGCTTGTCAGACAGGCACATCGGCCTGAGCAGCTTTCCTCAATCTCATGCTCATGTTCATATGTTAGATTGCATCTCTCACCAGTCCTTCCTAACGTGATCAATAGTGAAGGAGTTACAGTCCCAAATACCTGGAGGGCATCAGGACAGGGAAGATTGGATTTTAGTGAGATGTTAGCTAGGAAAATGTCTGAGCTGCTTTTCCAGGGATGCCTCACAGCTTAACATTGTTGGAACATGGGAACACATTAAAACAGCATTCCTTCATAGATTTTTGAGGTGTCACATACATATGAATTGGTAAAGAATATTTGTGAATCTGTTTCATTTCTGATGGCAATGAGTGCCTGGACATGTCCATTAAAAAAACTTGTCAACCTCTGTGAGATGTTTCATCTTTCTGCAAGAGTGAAAAGACCAGCACTTTTCTTTACCTCTCAATTATTTTGTGTGGATTTGGGGCAACTCTTCTCTTTCCATAAAAATACATTTTATACAAAATATAATGTCATTTGTGCAGGAATGTTGATTTTTAAGCAAAACAGTGCTTGGGACACAAATGAAATTTTCATTCAAATGTCTCAAAATGAGAAAAGTTCATCAAAAACATGCACAACCTTTGAAATCATGCCCAGCAGGACCATGCTGATGCTGTGAAAGATGCTGGTCCACTGGCATTAGGAAAGTAAGAATCAACGGCTAATCTAGTCAGCTTCTGTAAGTGGAACAGAAGGAAGGCAGGTGGCTCCTATCCTGAATCCTTCCTTTTTTCTAGCTTACATTCTGTTTGGCATCAAAGGTATCTTCAGTGAGTGGCTTCACCTCTGTCATCTTCAAGTGTAATAAGCCAATTCCTAGCAATTGAATTGAAATCAGTGAGACTTACTTCTTAGTGATACAAAGCCACCTTGGATGTTGTACAAGGGGAAAGGTGGGCTATAAATGAAATGAAATAAAATAAATTATTAGGCATGGTTATAAATGTAGTTACTTAGACGTAAATCCAGAAGTTAAAGTTTGAACACCTTTAGCTGGAAGCATATCCCACTGCTCTATGTAAATTCCAGTTCAGTCAGCATCCAGAATTCAGGCAGGCATTCAACACTTAGTTGCCAATTTAAACCAAGGAGGTGCAGCTGGTGGCTGTAGTAGTTCATGCAATTCTCAGCCTAATTGCAAAAGCTCTTTGTGAGGAACAATTCAGACTTCTGGCAACAGTGAACTATGCCCTCCATGGCAGCCTGCAAGGAAGGAGGGAGAAAAAAGAAATGGGAGAAAGAGAGAGCAAATAAATGGCCCTGCCCACTTCTGGTGCCATTTCATGCTACATAGTTATAGTGCTACCTTTGTACTTTACATGTAGAGATCTCTTGTGGAGAATTCTAAATATCCCACAAAATTACAAGTCACTGGAATTCATAATCATAGTGCTATAGCTGTGTAGTGTGAAAGGGCCCCTGGTCTCTGGGTCTGCCCATACTTATCTCCAATATATGATCCCATAGTGAATTTTGGTTGACGAAATGTGGATTATCTTGTTCTCTGATGCCAAAGTTTTTCATCTGACTTGTGAGGCAGCAAGATATTATCTGTTGCCCCTTTGCATTTTCAGATGGGACAAATTGTGTAGCCACAGTGCTAGAGCTGCTGCCTGGTTGTGTGGACTTTTAAAAACCAGACATATTGGAGAGCACCTTTTCGGTCAGTCAGCTGGACTTTCTGTGCTTTCTGTGTGTGCTTTACTTCTTAAAACTGAAAAACATGAGTTTTGTGCAGAGACATTTTGTGTGAATTTTAGACACATCAAAACTGGCAGGGAGGGGAAACACTCCTTCTCTCATTCTCATGCTGGAGGCAAGATATCATGTAGGGGTTAATGAACTCTCAGCGGGCAACCCCCGTGTGTCAAAACGGCCTGTCTCAATGCGAGTGAGTAATCTATTGAGATTTCTTCATATCCCTACTCCCAAGAGGATAAAAAGATTCCTTGCATCTGATGTAAAGCATAAGTATTCTTCTCATTGTCCCCTCACTCACTCCTTTCATAAATAAAATCAAGGATTTCAATGCCTTGAAAACAAGCCACAGAGCCATTGAGCAAGATGACCCAGAAAGATGGGATGGTTCATCTAGGTTTTACCGATCAGCATTGTTAGAGGCTTTTATTGTCTGAGATGGCAATAAAAATGGAATAATCAGCACATTATTTACACTCAAGAGATTACTCTTTCTGCTTCATGACCTGAGGGGCCAGAGAGAAGGACCTGCTTCTGCTGAATCCTATCATGTTGATATTAAAAGTTTAATGATATGGAGCACTAAAGCACAATGTGAAGTGTTTTGAAGTCTTCTCCTTTTGCTTTTATGTCCTTTGTATTGGCGTGAGTTAGTACTTTTCTTAATAATTGCATAGAAATAATAGGAAAAATTATGTAAGGGTTTTATAGCTAGTCTACAACAGATGAAGCATAGCAAGGGTGAAAATGGCTTTGAAGAAATAAGAGCATAAAAGCAGTTTATGTCAATAAGATATGACAGAGTCAGGAAGGGTTAAAAATGAGTAGGAGCAAAATATTTACAATGACTCAGCCATACTTCTGCAGCTGACATTTGTGGGGAGGGGGAAGAGACTATTGAGAAAAGCTATTTTGTGGATTCACAGTCATTACTCTCTCTGCTTTTCCCTTCTGGCTCTTACCGTCTCTATTTCATTCCTCAGGAATCATTTGAGGAATGAAACAAGACCTATTCAATTTTTACTGAATCATGTTAATTGTGTGTGTTGGGGGGAGGAGTGCAAACCAGTCCTGCACATTCCATATAGCATTTGTAACCTTGTGCTCATAGAAGATGGCAGGTTGATAGTCTTCACTCCTTGCAAGCTGTCTGTGCAGTTTGGAACCCTGAATGTCAGGATTTTGCTTTCCACTCTTTCTAGTCTCCATGGAGAACAGAAGCTCATGGGGCCAACACTTTCTCTCTCCTCACATGTTGACTAAATAAAATTTAGCAACAAATGAATAAGATATGTTACTATGTGGTAAATTGGATTTGACTATTTACTTTGTGTCATTGAGAGTGAAAGAAACCCATTTGTAGTAAAAGAAGGTGTGCAACTGACTTTTGTAAGATGTATGGGCATGTTGAGGGAGACTAAGCTTTAAGTTAGATTATGTGGTACATCACATGAAATTTAGTGTTTTTTTTCCCTCCCACTCAGTGGCATCTTTTTTGTTGGAAACGCATAATCAACCAGGGAAATACTGCACATGTATGATACTTCTACAGTTGATTTAAAATGGTGTATGTGAACATGCACACATGGACACATGCACCTATGTATTTACATCAGAAGTGTGCTGTAATAAATGAAAAGCTAAGTTTGAGCAAAATATATCAAATACTTTGCCTTGTATTCATGTGTACAACTCCCCCCCCATAATCAAAGTTAAAAGAGATTCAGTACAGTAATGAATATTAATTTCAGTTCTTCTCTACCCTTGATCAAGCTGCAAGCTTTACACTTTAGCCTCATTTGTGCTTAGACAACATTACCTGACACCATCTGGTTCTCTTTTTCTATGATTTTGTATTGGACCTTCAGATCTCTTCATTTAAGGGGCCTGCTTCCAAAGCAAAACTGTCCTTGCTCATGACATGCAGATATAAAAGAGCAACCACATGGCTAAGGCATTTTTCAAGGTGGAACGAATGAGAACACTGAACTTTATCAGAGAATACAGAGCAAGAATCTGTCTGAATCTCTCTACTCTTGATTGTGAAATTGCTAGAAAGTCTCAGCCTTTCTCTACCATAATAAATTTTTCTCTATCAGTATTGTCTTTTTAAAAATATTGCAGATGCTGCAGTTGCACTGTCTGAAATACTTTTCCTTTGTCTTTTTCTTCCAGTTTGCTCCCAGTTTTCAAGAGGAGTCTTTGCTATTTTTGGATTTTATGACAAGAAGTCTGTAAATACTATAACATCATTTTGTGGAACCCTTCATGTCTCCTTCATAACACCCAGTTTCCCGACAGATGGAACACACCCATTTGTCATCCAGATGAGGCCTGACCTCAAGGGAGCACTTCTGAGCTTGATTGAATATTATGATTGGAACAAGTTTGCATATCTTTATGACAGTGACAGAGGTAAGATGTTATTTATGACTTACTGAAATTGATTTTCTACTACAAACCTAATTGAAATGATGAAACGGCATCACAAGTGTCAACCATAACAGAGGACATCATTTTTGGCCTTGGACACTTGAGGAGAGGGCACAGAAACAATGAGTAGCTCCTATAACAGACAAAACAATGAGATTTGATCTGGATTGAAAACACTGTTTAAGGGTCCTTTCTGAAAAGGTTCTGTGTGTACATGACTACAAACCAGTGCAAAAGATTCTTGTGAAGGAAAATATTATGCTGAAAGAAGTCCTCTAAACTGGTAGTTCTTAATCATTTTCTTACCTCCTGTAAATATAACTTGTTGCTGGAGACTCCCAAGACTCCCAAGACTTGGCTCAAGATTTAAATATTTAAATTTAGATTTAGCTATTCAAATATTTATTTAAATAATCAAATATCTATTTAAAGTTACTCATCAGGAGTCTTCAAATGAAGGAGCAGTTTGGGCATGCGCACATGCCTGCTGCCATGTCCCTCAGCACCCACACCCCTTACTGCCACGTGGAAAAGATGATAAAACAGGGCATCCTGTGCAGAAGCAGTGGCGTCTTTCCAAAATGAAAAATTAGCCTATTACTCAGATTGCTCCCTCATGTCTGTGGGGAGCCCAGAGAAGGAGGGGAGGGAAGAGGATAGAGAAAAAGAAAGCAGAGGCAGAAGGAAGGCAGAAAGCTAGCACTCCTCAGGTGGTTCCTGTCCATAGGTGATGTATCTGAGTGTCTCCACTTGAACTCCTTCACTTGGCCTGACACCCAATGCAGAGTTCCCTCTTCCTCCCTTTTTGAGAAGTGACGCATGCAGGTGAACTTCCTCCCCTCTTTTCCTCTCCTTTCTGACAAGAGCCAATAATTGCCAGGGAGGTGTTGCTGTTGCCTCTATTGGTATCCAGCAGCAGAGCTTCACAGATCCCTTATGAGGTCTCCACAGACCCCTACAGGACCCCAGGTTAAAAACCACTGTTTTAAAGGATTTTGGAGTGGGGAGAAGATAGATGCGCACTCCAAAACTGGAGATACTATTCCTACCAAAGTTTGCTGAACCGTTAATGGCAGGATGAAAATATCTGCACAGATCATCTTTTCGTTGTCTGCAACTTTTAGTGAAAAAAACCCTAACCATTGTAAGCAACAAAATGTAGGTGAGTTAGTTGTGCTGTGTAGTACATCTAAATTCTTTTCTGGGTTGAGAGCATCATCAGGGGCGTCAATGCCTTTGGATCCGGAAACTCCAGGCTGTTGCCCTCCCTACGCACTTGCAAATACTCCTTTTTGTCCCTTTTGCCCCAACTTGAGGGGAGGGGCTACTGATGAGACCCCTGTAATGGATGGAAGAAAGCAGGAGAGAGATGTGGTGGTGGATCACCCCCTCCAAGGTTGGGTCATCACTGATTGTTGTCAAAGACTTTGGAAGGGGAAATCCTAAAATATTTCACTTTTCACTTATTTTATTTATGGTCATAGACCAAATAAAATATGTTTAAAAATAATTATAAAAATAATAATACATAATTATAGTTGCAACTAAAATTTATACAGCATACAATATGATCCTCTAATCCCTGGAGTGGATTCCTGTGACTATATTGCATAGAATGGCATAAGATCTTCATGTAACAGCAGTGGTTTTCACAGAACTGATGCCTTCAGGAAAACTAGTGTAATTGCCAAAGAAATGTCCCTATGTACATCTTTTTGGGGTTCAAGAAATAAGCACCATTGGTAACCATTTTTCTTTGCCTTTGTGATTTTCAGCATGGCTGTGTTGTTCAGCGTGGCTGTGACCCTGCTTTTTCTTTCTCTTCCTCTACCTTTCTGCCCTTATCAGTGGCTGATTTAGAGATGGAAGGACTATTTGAAAATATCTGAAAAAAATCATTGAATTGTGTGTGCGTGTAAGAGAGAGAGAGAGAGAGAAAACGAGAGAGAGAGAGGAAACCTTAATGAAAATAAGCCTGCACAGACAAGAATCTTCACATTTCAGGACTTATTCTGTGTGAAATTTGTACATAGTTGTACTGTGCAGAAAATAAAGAAACCACATTTAGTTTTGTTCACAAAATACTATTTCTGTATGAATTTTGTTCAGAAAAAGTCATCAAGTAATCATTTTCTGTACAGGACATATTGCTGCTGTTATTGTGAAACACTTAGGCCCTTTTCGCATGGCATTTTGCAAGCGAAAGGGCCCCTTGAGGGTCGCATAAATGTGAGGAGTGGTCTGCATGACGCACTCACATTTAAGCGACGCTCAAGAGCCAGACACACAGTGCATACGCATTTTTTTTATTTTCGGCTTTTAGCCAAAAATGGTGCGCGCTCGTGCACCGGTCAGGGGCCTGGGGCATACTCACCTGCCGTGCGAAGCCTCCTGAGCCACGCCGGTCATGCTTCCTGCCCCAGCGCAGCCTCCAACTCCCAGGCTGCACTGTGGAAGGAAGGGGCAGGGCACGGGCAGGGCGCTTGTGCAAGCAGGAAGGACCCGCGTAGCTGAAGCAGGAGGCTTGCGAGAGCATTCCTCCCAGGCCTTCTCATGTGAAAGCAGCGTGAAAAGGTAAGGTGCAAAAACGGCCATTGTTGGGAAATTATCCTGTACAAAGTTCACATATGGTTGTTTTGCATAGGAAAAAGCATTTTTTCTTTTGCACAGGAAATAGCATTTGCTATGTAGAAAACAATGTTTATGTGCAGAAATGTTGTTGTTGGTACAGCACAACGATAGCAATGTTCTACCACTTTAGCTTGCCATGGCTGCATCCTATGGGAATCTGTATTTATAGGTTGGTGAGGCACTAGAGATCTCTGGTAGAGAATTATTATTTATTACTATTTTTTAAAATGTACGCTGCCTTATCTCCAACCCTGGGAGTCAAGGCATCTTACAGACATAAAACAAGTCCATAAAAATTCCCCATCAGTAATATGTACAAAAGTGAAAATATAATGAAACTGTAAAACTACAAACTATAAAACAAATGAAACTACAAAGCGAATTAGAAGCAGTTTGGCCCCAACAAGCCCCCCACATATCTTGGTGGAGAAAAATTATTTTTTAAAAAAAAACAAGAAAACCCAGCTCACCTCCTATTGCTATTTTGGCTGATTTTGTTTGCTGCTTTAGGTGGTTGTTTGGGTGAAAAATCACACAGAATAAAAAATATATCAAACTTCATTTTATGGGCTCTGGGGGTCTTTGGCACATTGGTGAAGCCTGCCAGGGGTCTCTTTTCCTTTCCACAGTTGTCCACATCTGTTCTAAGGGTTTCCAAGGGCGTTTGCCCTTTGGAAAACCATAACTGAGGAAGATTGTTTAGCGAAGTTTTGCAATGAAAGGGAAAGGATCAAACCTACTTTGCTGCTACCCTCCTGCTAATTCCCTCCATCCATAGCTGGTGTTCTTCATGGTTTCTTTTAAAAGGGCCTACATGCATTTGCTTATGATTGCTTTTTCAGCATTTAACCATTTTCTCATTAAGAAGCACAAACAGCTGCCTTGTGAAAGGAAGAAAATTTATATCAGTGTTTATTTTTTGAGTTCACCTTTGGGAACTACAATTCTCAGAATACTTCATTGCCTCATTAAGGAGTTTTGCCAAGACATAAGATTCTTTTTAAAAGGCCCTTGATACACATTTCTACCTGGTGCCACAATAAAAAGGCTGGTAGTACTGCCAAGAACATACATCTCTTGTTTCCAGCCATCTAGAGGAAAATCAATCTTATCAACTGAGGCCTGAGACAAATCAGAAATCCAGTATTTACCTTTTAAACCCACTGGAAGTGAAGAAATACTAAGGATTAAAAAAAAAAACTGTTGAAACATTTTTGTTAGTAGTAATTCTTGTAAAAACCTCCATGTTTTCCTAAGGTGAACAGTGTTGTACAATAAACTGAAGCAGGTTTCAAAGGAGACAAAGCAGAAAGTTCTGTAGAACAGAGTGAAAGAAACAAAGATTAAGAAACAAGAATGTGCAGTCATAAAAGATTGGGTGATAGCTTTACAAGGATAGTCTTCGAGTTGATCTGTAGGATTTTAAGTGAGGTCAGCAAACAGATGAATGAAAATAATGATCCTAACTAACTTGAAAGCGGACATAGTGGGTGGAAGGCATGGGGAAAAAAGCAAATCTTTATTAAGTATTTCTTCATTGTCTTTTGCCTGGGGATCCATTTGGTTCAGATTTTAATATGAGCAGATCTGATTTGTACCTCCTAAACTAATAGACAATCTGGAACACAATTATCTCTCAATTCATGCTTCTCCACATGTTGCAATGCAGTTTTCTGATTTTTTAAAAGAGAGAAATTCGTACAAAAATGTACATACAAATATGTATACAAGAAATGCATACATACATTTCTCCCATCATTTATTTTATTTTATTTTACTTTACTTTATTTTATTTTATTTATGTTCTGCCTTTTTTCCAATATTGGACCCAGGGGAGCTCATAGCATAGTTTAAAAGAAAATACAACTAAAAACCCAATCACAGTAGGAAAAAGAGGGTTAAAAAAATAAATGAACTGTTTCACTAAAAGACGAGACTAATTAAAATACAATTTAAATTCATTTAAAGTATAACAGTGAGAATAAGACTACAGCATACCTCCTTTCAAATATAGCACAGTTTCTAGCCCAAAACTATCTAAATAAAGGAGGTGCTTGCCTGATGTTAAAAGCTGAACAGAGAGAGGGCCAATGTCACCTCCTATTTGCTATTTTGTATGCATTCTCTCTCTCTCCCCCCCACTCTAGATATAGGTAGATGATATAGATATAGATATAGATTAGATATAGATATAGACAGATATATTTGTGTATAGGAAGAATGCATACAAACATGTATGTATTACCTAGGATCCCATAGTCTCCAACTGTCCTACATACAGTCTAGATTAATCTTGTGCCAACCCATTTTCAGTTGCTTTTAAAATGTGCCCCCTTTTCCCATTTCCCCCCTTTGTCCTCAGTTTACTTCAATTGCTGAAAGTGAGTTCAAATGCAAAAGTGATTTGCACTCAGCTAAGTCAGCAGTGGGGAAGGAGGGGAGGGGGTGAATCTTGCTTTTCCCTATAGGCTCAGGCAAAAGCAAACCTCAGAAGCCTCTCCTAGCTTGTCTATTTTTTTTACACATTAATAACTTTTGCCATCTTGACCACACTCTCATTTTGCTTGGCTTCATTTGTCCCATGTTTCATCTGTGAAATGTTGGAAGGTATGGGATCCAACAATGTGCTTCAGCTAATGGATTTATTTCCATCAGAGGAACTGAGAAGGAATGATCCCATCCACTCGCAAAACCTGCTTTAGAGGACCAGGAAAAAACTGAGTCAGTTTTTAGGTACAAGTGGGAGTTGTGACGTACAGAGGAGAGGAAGAAAGTTCTGTTCTTCTGGGATTGGAGTACCAGTACACTTTTGGACATGAGCGCATAGGGAGAGTTACATGCAAATTTCATATGAATGTTTCTGAGGAATGTGTGCACGTGATACTCACCCTACAGGGGATCTCTATTCCAATGAACACTCACTTGACTATAGGAGACAGGGAAATCCAGAAAACAGTCCTTATTTGAGAGCTATGATTATGATGTTTATTGATTTGTATTGTGCTTTCTTCCTAGCCCTGGGAACTAGAGTAGCTTAGAAAGCTAAAACAGGTACAGATTAAAGTCCACATCATTAAAACTTGTAAAAGTTAAAATATAATTAAGGTATATGTATAAATAAAATAAATTTAAAAGCATATCCATTTAAAGGTAGACACAACAAATGCAGACAGTACACCACATTATTAACAGCCTGTCCTGAAGGAACAATCAGATCTCAAAAGCATGCTGACACATGAAAGTCTATGCCTGTCTCTGGAAGACACCATGGGAGGTGTTCTCTAGGTTTAGGTTCACCAGAGGTTTCACCAGCAGTTTCCTGTATTAATGTGGTTTCTCTCCAACCCATAAATATGGTCTGAATTATTTAAAATATTTCTTGACCTTTTTTTAAAAAATCTGTTGCTGTTATTTTACAGTGAAATAAACTTATAGCATGACCACATTTCACAAGTTTTACTCAGATTCTGTAACCAGTAAGAACTGGTTCATAAATTATGAAAATCAATATGTGTACAGATTTGTATTCTTCATACATATCTTTCATCTGCATGCTTAATTCTATTCAGTATCATAGTTTTTTATGCCGTATCCAGTTATGAAAACAAAATGTTCTTTTTGCCAAAAGCACTTTAATGACAAATGAATAGATCTGAGTAAGTGATGAAAAGGATCTGGAAGCTCTGTGTGGGATGTACAAGAAATCCACTTCATGTTCTTTATTATGCATTTGTTATAGAATTGATTTCAGCTCAATTAAGTTGACTGTATAGGAAAGTACTTATAAGTATGCACACACATCATCTTAGTTCACAATTTGCAAAATATTCCTTACCTAGAGGAGTGTTTCTAAACAAAATGAGAGGCCTGCCCTTAACTCTGTTAAAATGCCGTCAATGAATGTTTACAAAGATATTGAAAATCATGAAAACCAGAAAGCTGTGGCTTTGTACTTTTTTTTTTAAATATTTCTCAACTACAAGCAAAAATTGACATTAGATGGTCCATAGCCCACTACCAGACAAGTTTGCGTGCCTGAAGTATGTATACTTCAACTCACTGCATATTGGAGAAGGGACAGGTTGTGATTGACAGGAGAGCAAAAGCCCCGTTGTGGACAAAGTGACAGGTTTGGCCCTTTGAGCTCTAAGATTCTGAGATCTAGTGTTGTTTGGAAGTCCTAACCATTGGGAGATCCTAAGTTGAGCAAATCAAAAATCTCACAAGAATTGTATGTCATGAGATTTACTACTGAATAGGTCTGGATAAGGCCTCTGCACACGTTTAACCCAAACAGTGGTGAGCTGAATGGTCTGTACTGTGCTTCCTGTAATTTTCATCTTCTCTTGTCTAACAGTTGGGGACACCAGCCAGAGTCTTTGATGAATAAAGTACCATTTTAGAGATCTTAGTCTACAGTCAATTCAATGATCTATTTTTTTTTTCAAAAATAAAACATCACTCTGACATTTCACATAATTGCTTCATTTGAGTCATTCCCTTCAAGAGATTAACTGTGCTCCCTAGGCAGTCTCACTATGGGAACCTGAACTGCAGGAGTGTTCTCCCTTATTCCATATGAGTATGTAAGATTAACAGAGTAGGGAGACATACTATGATATTTATTCCCTGCTTTATTCACTCCACCGCTTTGGATTGTATAAAGTCAACATGTGTAGTTACAAGAATGCTACATAAGATATTAAGGAAGAATCATATGC
Organism: Cyclura pinguis; assembly: GCA_030412105.1. NCBI lineage: Eukaryota > Metazoa > Chordata > Lepidosauria > Squamata > Iguanidae > Cyclura > Cyclura pinguis. The sequence continues at coordinate 162,614,802 of CM059603.1, read as the reverse complement.
TGAAGAACTAATTGCTTGTTTGATTACAGTGGCCCTTTGACATTTACTTTAGTGTTTAACAGGCAGACTAATTTGTCAGCTCCTTTCAAAGGTTTGATTATAATTATATTACTATCTAAAATCGTAGCTGCACTGCAGGGGATACATTTTTACAATATGTTGGTCTTCGGCCTCTTTTTTTCCTTTTTATTTACATGCACTCTAGGTAAACAGATGGAATAGTGTAGACGTCAGGATGCATGGGCATCCTAAGTGGGCATTCCCTATAGTGGTGCATGGAAGGTCCAGCTGGCACCACATTGGTGCATGTTCTTGCCATGTCAGAACAGTGAGACTCAGTAAGAAACACACAAAAGAAAGTTAAAAACTTTTAAGTGAGAGAATGCAATGGAGTTGAGAATTATCACTGACTCTAGGTACAATGTGAAAACTGTGATGGCAATAGCATCTCATTATTTAATCAGTATGCGTTTTTTCAGTCCTATTGAATAAACTATTCTGACCATTCCTACTATTCTTAATGAATGGTTATATGGACTTTCAGTCCAAATTTATACTGACTGCAGTGTTAATAAGTGGCAGTGCAGTAGCTTAAAGTATGCAGAGGATTCAACTCAGTTAAATGATAAGATGAGTCAGCTTATTGATACACCTGGTATTCCAGAAGAATAAATTACCTGTCCTATTTACCTGCTATATTCAGTGATCACTTGTAGTACTCTGAACAGCAGATAATAACCTGGAGCCAATGTGATTGAAAGAGAAAAGGTAGAAATTATCTTATTAAAGGAATTTAGGCTTCTGCTGTATCAGTGTTGGTCCATCTAGCGCCATATTGTCTGCAGCAGAACTTCAAAGTAATTAGCAAGAAACAATGTGTCACTTTTAATTAATTCATTTCTTGCAGTAATTAAGGCATAACTAAATTATAGTGTGATTATACCTTAACAAGGAACGACATTACAATGTCTGCGCTGTCATTGTAACAGTTTAACTACTTTTTATTTACTTTTACAATTTTATAGCTACAGGACATATATGGTCTTACTCTTTTAGTGTGCTTTGTACTGCAGGGCAGTGGCCCTCAGCACTTTTTAAAAAATAATGTACAGTAACCATGTAAGTTAACAGGAAAATAAAGAGACAGGAATAGATGTATGCTATTGTCTTCTCTGTATCAAGATGTGAGAAAGGAAAGGAAATGGGAAAAATGGGGACAAGGCCTTAAATGTGTTGCCTCTCAAACACAGGGGAAAGAGATGTTTCAGTGGCATGTATTTATTTGATTGAGCAAGTTTAATTGTATTATTTTTCTCCAGATAGCTCCTTTTTAAAGTGAGAGTACCATGAAGTAGCAAAGGATCCTTGTCCCAAAATGTTAAAATCTCTTTCTAAAGATAAATGTGAAATTTAAACCAAAATGGATGTAGGCGTTTGATTGCATCTTTGCTGCACAGAAATTTCAGAACAGTCAAGACAGTCGTGGTTATGGCTGCATTGGTTCATGTTTTGTAGGTGCTAGCGTCTGATGAAGTAGAATGTATCTGTAAAACCTTATGCCAAAAGAACATTTGTTAGTTTTGGAAAGTTTTCTGGAGAGTGGTTGTTTGTTTTTGGTGAAGTGGTCTAATACAACTAATACCACTCTATGAGTAATCTTATATGTGTGAGTCTCTATGTACATTTGGGTTGTATTCTTTGACTTGTGCTGTAAATTGAGACTCATGTAAATGAGGAGAGGGTGTTTCATAAGGGATCACAGAAGATCAGGAGATATGTTCTAACAGAGCTGAGGTAAGCACAAAGTTAGTGTTTTATTTAACTTGCCACCAGTTTTAAAGAGGTTTAAAGCATAAAATATCAGAACTTTTTTCCCAGGATACTAGAGAAATGTGTAAATGCTCTCTAGAAGGACCAGAACAGATAGTAACTGCTGATCCTAAGGAGGTTTGGCTGGGGTAAGCTGGTTTGCCATCAGATGACAGTTCCTTCTCAGAGAAGCACACAGACAGCATGCCAAGAACTGTGTTCTTCTGCTGTGCCTTCTCCAGCAGGCTTCCTTGCACATCAAGATCAAGAAAGGCAGCACATCTGATGGATCTTCTGTAGCCAGCACAGAAGGCATGACAGGAAAGGAAGCATATTTCCTGTATAGTAACTAGCTGCACTGAAAAAAAAGAAGCCCCCCCAAAAAAGTCTGTGTTCAAAATCCCTACTGATTTCTCTCTTCCCACTCAGTCTTCTAGTGATAAACAGGGATTAAGAAGCCATAAGGTTCTTCAGCATTTTTACTGCAGCATGCTTAACACAATCACCCTTTTGGCGTTGTCTTAGCATTGTTGCTATCCTCATGAAGAAACCCTTCCATCCAGTCACAGCAAAATTCCAAGATGCCCGTTTCTTCCTCCCCCTCACACATGCACTTCTAAGTAGGCAAAAGAAACTCCTTCCTTCTGACAACACTAAGGCTTTCTGCAGCCTCAGCTTATAAAAGAAACCCAGCCCGGTCCACTTTTCTTATGCCAGAACTCCCACTCACCTTACCCTCCTCCCTTTCTCACCCCTCTTAATTGCACAGATGTGCTGAGAGACTTTTGCATTGTTGCTGAGACTTCCATTTATTTGTTTACTTCTGGAGAAGTGACATAAATGGTGGTCATGTAAGCAGTGACCTGCCTGTATCCTCGTATATTTAGGTTTGAGTTGGTATTGGCTCTTTTTTACGTTTCCAGGTTTGTCAACACTACAGGCTGTTCTGGATACTGCAGCAGAAAAGAAATGGCAAGTGACTGCTATAAATGTGGGGAATATTAACAATGATAGAAAAGATGAGACGTACCGCTCATTGTTTCAAGATTTGGAGTTGAAAAAGGAAAGGCAAGTAATTCTGGACTGTGAGCGGGATAAAGTCAACGACATTGTAGAACAGGTTTGCTACCCTCTATTTTTCAGTGTCTACCAATGTGAGCCTATGTGAAATGTAGCTCTTATTTATTACCAGGATTGATTTGTGTTTGGATCAGAGCTTGGAACATTACTTTTTTACAAGCAATTTGCTCTCATTACTTCTTGTAATGGGGAAGAACCAATTTATTTTGTTACTTGTTTCTGTTTAATCAAAATTAACTTGTTATGGTTCTTCATAGTAACATTCTGATTTTAACATTTTTAAAAGCGTTTTTTTGAAAAAATGGTTTTTACAGAACCCTCCAAATGACCTTTCTGAATAAGATTTTAAGAGTAATTGAGTAAATAATACTGGTTTTACATACACACATATGGAAGTACATTACTTTTTAAAATTACAATAGCATTTCTCATTAACCACCCCCAAAGTTACAATTTTGTAGGTTTTTTTCATGGTTCTTCCAAGCTCTGGTTTGTTCCAGTACTGGCAAATTACAATATTAATAGCTACTGCTGCTACTACTACCACCATTGATACTATTTTGCACACTTTGGAAATAATGGCAATACTGATTTACCAAACAGAAATCCTGCTGATCAAATAAAAGCCAAATGCTTATTAACGTGTATAAAATTGTTGCATCAACTGTCATTTAAGTGGTAAAATGTGCTTCATATGAGTGGATGGTATTTCTGCTTGCATACAGGAGAGGGAGGTTGCTAATACCCATTGATTTTCATACCCAGATTCAGTACCTTGCACTGCCTTGTATGACATGCTGTAAAGTTCTGTGAAACTCAGCAATGGATATGGAATACAAGGAGCTGTGATGCGAAGAGGCAATAGAAGGGTCCATTGTTTTTTTTTAAAAAAGCAGATGTTCACAAAATATCCACATGTTTGCATGCACAGCAGGACACAAATGAGACTCCTTTTCAGCTAGGGCAAAAACTGAATGTGTAGACTGAATGGCTCATGCAGAGTGCCTTGCTTCCATCCTTACTTCTCAAAGCTGAAGACCATTACTTTGGGTACTTCAGCTGATGAGGATCTATAAAGAAGTCTAATGTGTACTCCCCCCCCCACCCCCGCTTAAAGATTACATATATTATAGATCTCACTTGGGAGACAGGCAGGATATAGATAATAAATAAATAAATAAATAAATAAGAAAATTACACCAGTCATTACTTTCAAAAACAGACTAATAACAAATTACTAACAAACTGCAAACAAAAGAAATAGCTAACAGAATAGTAATTAACTAACCAGCTAAATACTAACTCACAATTCAGACACAAGCACAAATACAATGGAAAAAAATACAAAAAAACCCACAAAACTTTACATACTATTACATAAACTACAGATCTGTCCAAAAGTGACTTCCAACTATCTTTTCTGCAGTGATACACATGTATCCTACAGTCTCAACTGTTTATAAACTCGATATTAGATATTAGATGTCTAACGTGTCTTGATAATCAGAGATTGCAGGACTCAACTCCATAATGAAGCACAGTGGCCTTTGCATATATTTGATCAACAGTTTATTAAAAGACACCCAATTGGATCCTCACTGCCTACTTATGCTATAATATTTGGAGTATAGCCCATTTAGTTTCACCAACATTAAAGGACTAAATCTGCAAGAAACCATACACTTCAGCTGCTTGCAGAACAGGTTGCATTTCTTCTATAATGATTAACACCTTCTTTTCCTAGGAGATGCCAGCATGGGCAATTTCTCTTATAAGCATGCAAAGAAATGCGAAAATGTTTTTCGATGACAGGGCATAGGAGATTTCAGAGACAGATACAAAATGGCTCGACTATGGATTGGCACTGTGGTTTATTTAACCATAGTATATAGCATGTTCCTGAGAAATAGGAACAGAAGTCAGGCCCTCTTCCAGAATTCTATAAGAGGCTCAGACAGACAAATCTGCATTCCCTACTCCATCCTAGTTTTCTATTTTTAGTTTCCAGTTGATGGTAATCCTCCAGTAGTTCCTAGACATCTGACCACTAGTGATATTTAAAAAAAAATTGAAAAATGTTGGCCCATCAAGACACATTTTTGCATCTTAGGACTTTAAAAAAGTTTGCAGTGAAAACAAGGTTTTCTCAAAAATTTACTGTTTTCTGTGCAACCCCATTTTCTGCTCAGAAATGTTTTGTATGCAAAAATAGAGGATTTTCACAAATAATGTTTTTGCAAAAAAAAAATATATGTTGAAACATAAGCAAAAACTATTCTGATTTACCCCAGGGAATTAAATAAATAAAGATTTCTGTCTCTCAAGAGCACTGAATGTAGTCATTTCTTTCTGGGTTGGCTTTTTAAAGGTTTCAGGTTTTCTATTCATGTTCTATTTTTCTACATACTTCAGAACTCACCCAAGTATGCCATCTCTCCCCCTCCCACTCTTGTGCCTCATTTTGGCTCCAGTCCTGTTGGCACTTGATTTGAGAGTGATGACTCAAGGCTGTGGCTTGGAGTTATGCAATTAAACTCAGTTGTTGGACCATGACCTGAGTTTCACATGTATTGTTATCATCTATGGGACAAGATTTTGTGCTAATCTGAAGACTCATATTGTTAGCAGCTTCTGGGCAAGGTGTAAAAAAAGATGCAGTACATTTTGGAAGGAAAATAGGGTTAGACATTTCTTTAGTAAATAAATGTTTTCTCAAAGACTTGACTGCATGCCTCAAGAAAGATAAGTATACTTTTGCTCTTCGTTGCCTATGATCAATATACAAGTTCCACTCCCTATATATAAGTTCCATCCAAAAGTCGCATGTGAAGTGTTTGGAAACTTCAAAATGTCACTACCAGAATATTTCCTGTGGTGTGCCTGACAGAAAATGTAACCCGGATTCTATTCCAATTTCCTTGATTGCCTATTTGTTTCTGTGTCCATTTGAAAGATATGATTTTTTCCCATATAAATCCTAAATCAATGGTGGGCAACTGACACAATTTAGAGGATAGCATTGGACTGCTTGGAGGGTCTGTACTACCCCACCGCATCCACTACTTGTGATACGTTTTTAAACTTTTTTTTTTTTAAGAACCCTCAAAAGTTCCCCTGTATGCTCTAGGAGTTTTTCCCCTTCCCTTCATGGGCTGTTCTATGCCCAGATGATACCTTTTTTTAAAAAAGCAGAAAGTAATCAGGAAGTGACTTCTGGTTTACTGTTTCTGTTAAATAGCATGGGGCCATAACAAAATCCCACCTGCCACCACTGCCTAGAGGATGCAAAAGCCATTGTGAGTTTAATTTTTTTCAGTTGATTGTGGACGAGGGAAAAATTCATCAGCACCTCATTAGGGCCTTTGGGGAGGGACACATGGACTGCTTTTCCTCCATTCCTACTAAAATAACTGCTTTATCCTACAGTGACTTTCTTGTTTAATCAGGAGAAAATCAGAAGTTTGGTTGCATATGTTTCCCACTATTCACCTACTGGGTCGTTTAGACATGTGCTTCTCAGTACTGAGACATTTACCATGGAATGTCAGAACTCATAAAGCTCACCTGGCTCCATTATTGCCTTATTTGCACAACATAGTTACGATATGCTTATTTCAGAGGGCCACAAGAGATTGTATAATTTAATTTGCTGATAGTTACATAGCTTGTGTGCTGTTACTTGCTGCTGCTGTTGTTTTTGTTGCATATTATTTTACAGTAGTAGTAGTGGCAGAAATATCTATCTCTCTGTGAATCTGTCCACCTATCTGTCTCAACTATGAAATATACGGGTGTGTGCACATGCCTTCAAGTCACTTGTTGACTTCATGACAACTCCATGAATCTCATAGGGTTTTTTTAGCCAAGGAATACTCAGAGGTGGTTTTGCCCATTCCTTCCTCTGAAATATAGCCTCCTGCACCTAGTGTTCATTGGCAGTCTTCCATCCAAGTACGAATCAGAGCTGGACCTGCTTCACTTCCAAGATCAGATGGGATCTGGTGCCTATAGCATATCTAGGCAAAACTACCTGAGTACTCCTTGCCTAAGAAAACTGTATGAAATTCATGGGGTAGTTATACACACAGAGACACACATGGATATGATTATATAAGTACCCACCTTGGATTTTTTTTAGGGGAGGAGGGGGAAGTAAAGAAAGGTAGGTGTCATCCCAGGAGTAGGATGACACAGAAATAGACAGATAATAAACATTTCAATAAATGAGTGATATTTGGAAAAGCTACCCAAATACATTGATCACAATCCACTACATGAATTTCCTTGGTGAACTCTAATAGAGTGAATAGGTGATGTATTTGGATTATATCAACTGTGAAATCATCTTCAGAATTGGCACTGAAGACCTGTTTTTCTTGACATCTAAAATTTACATCCATATTTTTAATCTTCAAAGAAATCCACTTCCTATTGTATTAACTTGTACTTTCAGAAGTTTTATAGTAGAACCACTTCTTGATCACTAAGGTCAGGACTCAGTGGTATACTTTTGCAGGATTCCATGGCTTCTGGCAAAATCAGTGATAGCTCTCCCTCCTATTTTCTCCTGTGTACCCAAAAAACCTCCTCAATTTTCAGTGCCACACTGGGCTGCACATGGGAGAGAGAGGAAGAGAAAGTCTGGATTCTGCCAGTGGAAGCAGTGGAAATCAGTGGAAATAGATTGTTGTATCCTAGGCTCATCACTTTATTAAATACCTTTCATAGTACCTTTTTATCCAAAGAAAATGAGCTATATGGTTTCCTTACAGGTTATTACAATCGGTAAACATGTAAAAGGATACCACTACATCATTGCAAATTTGGTAAGTCAATTTGATACTAATACATATATTTATGGTTGGCATCCTGTTGGGAAATTACTCCATTGTAAAATGACTTACAACCATGTAAAGCTGAATTGTTCCATTGTCCAGTGCTCATATTCTCAAAAGGAGAGCAGAGAGAGAACTACACCATTGGGACCATTGTGCAAATGGAGTCAGCAACATGGCTGGTGTGCAGTGGTCCCAGTGTATCATTTCTCCTGAAGTGGAGCAAGTCCCAATATGAAACATGTCCTGTTGCACAGTCTAAACCTCTGTTGTACAACAGAACATCTTCTGCAGTGCCCCATTGTGCATTTGTTGCAGTTCACTACCATGGTGACATATTGTGTCAGCAAGGCAGCTCTATCATTGTAAGGTTATGCATGGTAGCCTCTGATGCAACCAACATTTTCACAGTTCAAAGAACTTTATGTGGGATGACTGTTATAATTCATTAAAAGATGGTAATCTTTTGTCTACAACCAAAAAAAAAAAAAAAAAAGGAAAGGAAAAATGAGGCCACTCCCCATTCTGCATGAACGGCAAATAGGGATTTTTTTACACCCTTTCATTTCACTTTTCATTTCTCCATCTGCCTCCCTTTTCTAATTTTTAACATTCATACATATTTTCCACCCATCTGCTCCATGTGGACTTTTCACATTCTACCGTTTCTCTCACCTTTCCTTGCACGTTATTTTTTTGCCCTCTCCACCACCACTTCACATAATGCATGCATTTTTCTTAGTCTTGTGATCCTAAAGAAACTGATATGGAAGAAAATTGCACACTTAGCCACATTATTTAGGTCAAGAAGAGGGAGTATGTGGCCTTCCATATGTTGTGGGAGTGCATCACTCATCATCCTTCACAATTGGCCATGCTTGCTATGATATATAGGAATTGAGTCAACCACATACAAAGGACTACACATTTCCCACCTCTAATATGCAGGATCCTGGGGTTTCAAAATAGCTCATCATGTTGACACCTCTACCTGCAAAGAAAATTTCTTGTTGATGCAGGTATTCTCTATCCAGAGGCAATGACCTTATTTGAAATTGAATAGAACCCGTTTCCATGTAGATTCATTCACAGCATAATCTATAAGGTAACAAAATGAAAGGACAATGAATTGAAATGAGTTTGTGCCACCATGTTCCTAGTTTGAAGTAAAATGTTTTAAGTCAAGTATTTAATAATACTGGTTAATGCACACATGTTTCACTAACAGTTGAACAAAACTCTGCTGAGATAGTTTTAAAATGTAGTAGGTGCTGTAGAAAATATGCTTTTCATGCAAAGATTCCGGGTTTAGTCCCCAACATCTCTGGTAGACCTAGAAAATATTCTTATGGACTGTCAGTCTGACTCACTAAAACATTGTGGCCATTTGGCTGTTTTTTTTTTTTACGATTTTGCATTAGGCTTCAGGTATTTGGTGAACTGCAGCAGATAGTCAAAAATGTAACCCTATTGCTTACAATGGCCAGGCTGCAAAGTGTGTGTGTGTGTGTGTGTGTGTGCGCGCGTATACATACACATACATACACATACACACATATATACACACAGGGCCCCACCCCAGGTCTGCAGGTCTCTCTGATCAGTCCCTTTCACAGTACATAATTATAGCATGATGGTTCCACTTTAAGTGCTATTGCTGCATCCTGTGGAATCCTGGGGTTTGTAGTTTAGTGAGACACTATGGGTCTCTGGCTGAAAATTCTAAATGTTATGTACCTTAAAGTCAACTCTGACTTATGACAACTCTTTCGTAGGGTTTCCTGGCAAGATTTATTTAGAGGAAGTTTGCCTTTGCCTTCTTCTTAGGCAGAGTGTGACTTGCCCAAGGTCTATAGCTTTGGGTTTCTGTGACTTTTTGCAAAGATTCAGACCCTGGTATCCCAGAGCAATGTCCTTGTCCAGCATTCAAACCACTGCACCATGCTGGATCTTGAGAGAATTATAAATACCCCATAAACTAGAAATCCCAGGATTCCATAGGGTGGAACCATGACAGTTAAGGGAGAATCAAAACATAGTTCTGTAGTGTGAATGGGCTCCCAGTGTGAGGGAAAACCATATTTTTATATATATTTCAAGTACATATGTCAAATGTGCATGTTAACTCAGCTTGTTCCTTCTGTTCTCCTCACTGAAATGTGGCTGAAATGTTAGATAACTGAGCAACTGACCAATGTTTCCCATTCCCAGGGATTTAATGATGGCGATTTATCAAAAATACAGTTTGGTGGGGCCAATGTTTCAGGATTTCAGATAGTGGACTACGATGACCCCTTGGTGTCAAAATTTATACAGCGCTGGTCAACTCTGGAAGAAAAAGAGTATCCAGGAGCACACACTAGTACAATAAAGGTACTCTACTTTGCTTCTGTATTTGGAACAATATATACTGTGGAAATGGTTGTTAGTTCTTGTTTTCGAAATCTCAGTAATGCATTTTTGATGGATAGCCATGCTAATCTATTCTAGTTGCAGGGGTGGGAGGGAGCCCTACAGCAAAATGTTATTGTGGCATGCACTTTCACAGACTAGCACCCACTTCATCAGATGCAGAAGGTGTCAACCTCAGTTGATATATATAAAGATAAGCAGTAGTTCTGTCACATTTCTAGGCAGATTACAAAATTACAAAAATAAAAATACTTATTTTTACAATAGTTACAGATGAAAATACTGTTTTGCCAATATCATAAAATGGGTCATCATTTCTTTGTAACTGGAAAATCCACCCTCACTTCTGCTAAGTGGTTGAATAGGCCAGAATTTTATTAATCCAATGAACAAACTTCACAATTCAATTTGCACAACTAAAATATAATGCAAATCGATTTATAGAATTCAATTTACTAATAAATTCTACGTTAGCAATTAATGCTAGAAAAGAAGGAACAGTAAGACTATGAGTAATTAGCCTGTTTTATGGGGCAAAAGAAGCTAGGCCATAATGTGCCATATATGTGACTAATAACAGAGAAAGTGGCAATAAAACTCAGCACACTGTCAAGGAGTTAGTGATGAAAGGGGAAAGCAAAAAGAGAATGACCTGTAATATTAGCTTCAATGATAAAGTCTTGGTTAGGCTGCTTCTGGCCGGATGCTGTTTTGAACTATGTCATATTACACATGTTCACAAGATTGATATATATATATAGTATTAAAGATAATTATCCACATCACCACAGTCAGTGAGACTGTATTCTCTTTGGACTCAATGGGGTTTGGACTTGATGGCCCCTTCTCTCCCAGTTGTGTGATTCTATGGCTACATTCAAAACCTGAATTCTTCAAAACCAGGGTCTCCTTTGTAATAACGACAGACAGTATAGTGTAGTGGTTTGAGCACTGGGCTATGACTCTGGAGACCAGGGCTTGACTCTCTACTCAGCCATGGAAACCCTCTGAATGACCTTGGGCAAGTCACATCTCTCAGCATCAGAAAAAGGCACAGGCTACTCCCCTCTGAACAAATCTTGCCAACTTCCAGTTGTAATATCGGTGTGGATGGCAGCCTGAGTTGGACAGTCCCAGGCTGTTGCTGAACCCGAGGAGAGGAAACATCATAAGACCCCAAAAAGGAGGTCAAGAAAAATCCCCCTGGTAAAGGGGATCTGGAGCAGCTCACGGAGCCAATGATTGACCCAGCGATGATGAGGTGGGAGAAGAAGAGTCGTTAGCAGACGGGATCAAGTTGGCGGAGCAGACACCATCGAGCTCAGTCCAGGGAAACCTGCCTAGCACCGGAAACAACTTTGTTTTTAATCTACAAATAAGACTGTGAGTGCCCAAGTCAAACCAACATCTGAACCTAAGAATCAATTCCCCCCCTAATATTATTAATAACAAATGCAAGAATCGATATTATAGATAATGAAAGAGGGGAAGAAGTGTAAGGACAAATTTACGCCAAGACGCATGTGGGCGAAATGAAAGGACAGACAGAAAGGGAAAGTGTGAGAACAGCAAGAGAAGGAAAACAAATAGAACTGTCATTTTGGACATGTGAATATATTTGGACATTGAAGGTTTTAGGAGACTAAGGACTGACAACTTTTCAACCTTTAAAGATCTATCGGAGGTGACTTTTTGGACTTACGAGAGTGCAATAGAAAGCAACATGTAGAAAGAGGAGGCAATCGTAATGGCAGAGGATTAGTGGAAGCAGTAGACTAAAAAGAAAGTGCGAGAGGAAGAAAGGATTACTACTGCCAGGCAAAGCTGATCTAGAAGTGTAAGGGAGAAAGATTATAAATAAAATAAAAAAAGGGAAAAGAGACTTGGACTTAATATAGACTTAATATATAGAACTTAATATAGTTAAGGGACTGTAGAGAAGAGAAAGGGAGATCTGAGACCGGACGACAAAGACAGTTTGGAACGCTACTGCTGCTGCTGTTTGGAATATTGGAAAGACATTGTTTAGAACCCACCAAAAGGGAAGGAAAAATAAAGGATGTTGCTCAGATTTAGAGATAAAAGATATTGAAGATATTACAGAACTGACATTAATGACTTTAGCAGGGTGGTAAAAACATCAATTGGAAAAAGAGGAGAAGACACAGAGCAGATCGATTTTGAAGAAGCAAGGAAAGAAAAAGGGAAAAAGAAAAAGAGAGAGAAAGAGAGAGAGACAAGCACCTAGCAAGGGGGAAAAATAGAAGAAATAACTGAAAGAAGTACATTTGAAAGTATAAGAGATGGTGGTAGAATATCTTAGAAAGGAATAAAAGGGGGAGGTAGATTATTGAGAGGGGAGGGAGTAGATGGGTGAGGTAGTAACCCCTAATATAAATCTAGTCAGTGGGTACCTGAATAAGAGTGTGCATGTTGGTGTGTGTGACAGAGTGGGGTATTTAGTTTAAAAAGTAGCAAACAGAGTAAATCACCTTATGGGATTGTTCATTGTTATTCATAGTTGAAAACAGGAATATAAAGTATATATTCATTTTTATTCTTATCTCATTTTCAAAGATTTTACATATATTAGTATAAACATATATATAAATATATACACAAACTAATTAATGTATAGATAAATAATTAAGGTTGTGTTGTTGTTGTTTTTGTTTATACAGACATAAATGTAATCTAGAGTAATTTATATTGATAAGAATTCATTTAAATGGATTTGAGTTTTACTATAGTTTACAATAATTTGAAAAACTGGGGAATTAATCAGAAAGGGAATTGAATGTACTGTATTGAATATATTGAATATATTCTATTGAGTATTGAAGATATTGAAAATATATTGTATTGAGTATTGAGGATATTGAGAAGAATATATAAAATATTGAGAATACTTGAAGATATTGAGTATGATACGGTATTGATATATTGAAGATAATGAGTTTGATGGGATATTGATTATATTACATTGATTATATTGATTATATTGATCATATTAATCAGATGATGAATTGAATATATTTAAGGAATTAAATGATTTAATTGGAAGTATAATATATAAGGAAATAGATAACTAGTAAAGGAAAAGGTGAATTAGCTTAAGAAAGAGTATATTTATAGTTACATATAGACATATATTTTGGGAAATAGTCATTGTAGACACATAAAATTTCTTAACATTTATTAATTAATTTATACTTTATAGACCTTATATATTTATTAAACCAAGATACTGAGGAATATTAGGAAATTGAGGAAATAGCAGAACTGTAGAACAAAACAGATAAATATTGGAATAATGGTAGTTAAATGCAGATTGAAGATTGTAGAGTGAAGAATAAGTATAGTCCTATAGATCCATAAGATAGAAATCTGTAAGGATATTGAGATATCAGTGATGAGTTTGAGATAGGAAAGCATTATAAATATAAGAGAGGTAAGAAAGGAAAACAAGGAAGAAAGGACAGGGAATGAGAGAGTGAAGAAGACCAAGAAGAGAAAAAGGAAATAAGATAAGGGAAGGAGAAAAGAAAGAAGTTAGAGGCAGAGAGAGTAATAAGAGCAAGAATTCAAAGTAGACGAAAACAAGGAATATAAAATAGGAAGATATGGCATCGGGACAAAAGAAGACAGTCCAGTTGCAACTACAAACCCAAATCCAAACACAAGGGAGAAGACCATCATTTGAAGGTAAAACAATAGATCCCAATATCAGATTTTTTGTGGAGGAAATTCAAAAACTGAGAAGTGAAATAAAAGAAGAATTAAAAGAGACGCGAGTAGAAATGAAACAAGATTTCAAAAGAGAAATGGAAAAGATGAATACAAATTTGAGAAAACTAACTCAAGATATAGTCATTATAGAGAAAAAAGTAGAGGCACTTAAAAAGAACACTCAAGAAACAGAAGAAGAAACAATGAATTATAAGGAAAGATCAACAAAAAGATAGAGAAACATTAATGAAATTAGAATTAAGAAGTAGAAATAAATGTTTGAAAATTAGAGGATTGCCAGAACAAAAAGGAGAAAATTTATATGAGAAAGTAACTGAAATGCTAGCAACATTCCTAGGACAAAGAATTGGAAAATTTGAATTGGAAATAGATAAACTGTTTTGTGTCGATTCACCAATTGCAAGAAAGAAAAACTTACCATGCGACATAGTTGTTTAGTTTACAAGAGAAAAGACGAAAGATTTGATACAAGAACAAAGTTACCAAAATAAATTGGTAATAAATGACTTTGAGATTCGAATATTTAAAGATATTCCACCACCAATTCTAAGGCAAAGATGAGAATACTCCATCTTAACAAGACAACTACAAAAGTTAAGTATAAGATATAGAGGGGAATTTCCAGAAGGGATTTTTTTTTCTACTTTAAAGAGAAACCGTATAAGATATCTTCGATAGAACAAGCTAAAGAATTTTGTAGGAAACATTTTCAAGAAGATAGTTCAAAAAGAGAAGAAGGAAAAAGGAAAGTCAGGGTTTTAAAGAATAGTAAATACAACACAGGAACTTTTACTCAAGAAGGGGAAGATCAAAAACAAGACCAAGAATAAGAAAGGGAAGAAATCATAAATCTTTTAGACCAAGAAGAGGAATTACAAAGAAGAACAGAGGAATTACTAACAGACATTACTGATTAAGAACAAGAACAATCAAAAAGGAAAAAAACAAAAAACAAAAATAAATTAAAAGAATTTCTTGGAACATACGGGGGATAAATTCCCAGTTTAAAAGGAGGCAAGTATTCCACCATTTAGAAAGAACTAATGCAGAAATAATTTGCCCCCAAGAAACCCGTATAAGTGCAAAAGATGAGAAATATCTGAAGAACAAAAAATTTGGAGAATGTTTCACTGCCCTTTATGAGAAAAAGAAAAGAGGGGTAGCAATATATGTGAAAAAAAAGATCCCAGCAAAACAGAGTTTCAAAGACCAAGAAGGAAGTATAAACGGCATAGAAATTATGATTTATAATTCAAAAATATTATTTATTGGGATCTAAGCTCCAAATGAGAATAAAGAAAAATTTTATAAAGAATTGAACGAAAGAATTCAAGAATATGAATAAGATAACTTGATTTTGGCGGGTGATTGGAATGGGGTATTAGATACAAAGAAAGATAGACAAATAGCAAAACCGACCAAAAAGAAATTACAAGGGAAATTACCAAAAACCTTCTTTGAAATGATGGAGGAGCAAACCTTAACAGATTCTTGGAGATCTCTGCACTTGATGGATAAAGACTATACTTTCTTTTCAGATGTTCGCCAATGACATGATATTAGTATCAAAGAACTTACAGAAAGAGGTGAAGAAAGCTGAAATCCTTCCAAAATTGATGTCCGACCATAATCTAGTAACTATAACCCTCAGAGAACAAAAAAAAAACCCCAATTTAATTGGAGATTAAATGATAATCTTTTAAAAGATGAAGAAATCATACAAAAAGCAAAAGAAACTTTGAAAAACTTCTTCCAAGAGAATATAAAAGAAGACATGAAGATGTATATAGTATGGGACACAGGCAAAGCTGTTATGAGTGGTTTCTTCCTTCAACAACAATATTTTCAAAAAAAGAAGAAAAGACTCAGAAGCTAATGAGGGAGTTGCAAGAGAAACAATAAGAATTGAAGGGAGACTTGGATAAGAAGAAGATAAATTATGAGATTAAAATAATTCAAAAGGAATTGTCCCAATTGACAACAGAAGGGATAGAAAAAAAAACTGAAGTATTTGAGACTTAATCATTTTGAACAGGCTAATAAAGCTTGGAAATGGCTGGTGTACAAATTGAAGAAAAGGAAGGAAAAAAACCTAATCATAGAGATAAAAGAAGGGAAAAAAATTCATACTGACCAAGAAAAGATAAAACAAGTCTTTGTTAAATATTATTCTAATTAATTTCAAGAAACAAAGCGAACTTCTTCACAAAAACAAAAGATGGAAACATTTTTAAAGAAACAGAATATAAATAAAATTAAGGAAAAACATCGCATGCAGTTAAATTCCCCAATAATACTCAACGAAGTAATTGACGCTATAAAAGATTTGAAGGAAGGAAAATCCCCAGGCTCAAATGGCTTTACAGCAACTTATTATAAAAAGTTTCAAGATGAATTGGCACTTCCTTATTTCCAGACGTTAAAGACAATTGCAACACAAGGGAAACCAGGAACCTGGGGGGACTCAATTATAACTTTAATACCTAAAGAAGGAAAAGATCTTAAAGATGTAAAAAACTATGGACCAATTTCTTTACTAAATATCGATTATAAGATTTTTACAACAATACTAATGAAAAGATTGAAAAAAAATCTACAAGAATATACCCATGAAGACCAAGCAGGGTTTTTACCTGGGAGAAATATGAAACAAAATGTTAAACTGTATAGAATACTATGAAAAGAATCCAGGGAAAAATTTGCAATGGTATTTTTAGATGGCAAAAAAGCGTTTGACAATATATCCTGGAAATTTATGGGAAAAAATTATAGAAGAATTTGGCTACAGAGAAAAATTTAAAAAGTGGATAGAGACCATTTATCAAGATGAAAAAGCGAAATTGGCAATTAATGGGGAACGAACAAAACAATTTGAAATATCAAGAGGGGTTAGACAAGGTTGTCCACTTTCCCCTTTACTCTTCATCATGTCATTGAAGATACTGAATAATAAAATTCGAGAAGATGACCAAATAAGAGGGGTTAAAATAAAGAAGAACGAACAAAAAATTAAAGCATTTGCATATGATATGGTATTACTTTTAGAAGAACCAAAGAATTCACTTTAAAAGATCATAGAAATTCTTGAAGAATATGGTCAAGTAGCAGGTCTGAAAGTGAATAAAGATAAATCGACAGTACTGACAATGAATCGGTCAAAAGAAGAGGAAGAAGAACTTAAATCAATATCAGGTTTTAGCATGGAAAAAAAGGTAAAGTACTTAGGAATTTATATAATGAAGAAAAATTAAGAATTATACGATAACAATTACCAGAAAATATGGAACCAAATAAAAACAGATTTACAGAAATTGAATAAATTTAATCTCTCGTTATTGGGACAGATTAACACAATAAAGATGACAGTACTTCCCAAACTTATGTTTCTATTTCAAAATATTCTAATAATAAACAATGATAACCCTGTCATACCCTGGAATAAAGAATTAAAAAAATTTATCTGGGCAGGAAGAAAACCGAGAATAAAACTGAAATCCTTACAAGACAGTAAGGAACGAGGTGGTTTTGGATTACCCCATCTGAAGGTCTACTATCAAGTTTGCTGTTTGGATTGGATTAGAGAATGGATAGACTTCAAAAATAATAAACTATTGGACTTAGAAGGTTGTAATATAAGATTTGGTTGGCATGGCTATCTCTGCTATTGAAAAACAGAAGTAAACAGAGATTTTAAAGATCATTATCTTAGAAGATCTCTCATAAGTGTATGGCAAACTATTAATAAGAAATTCTATAACAAGTTACCAACTTGGGTATCACCACACAAAGCTTTTAAAATAACTGAAACAAAAACAGAAGAATTGCTAAGATATAAAGATTTGATTAAATGGGAAGGAAAGAAACCAGTGATGAGAACCAGAGAAGAATTAAGTGTTCAAAATTACAAACTAAACTGGTTCCCATACAGACAACTAAAAGAAAAATTATCTATTGATAATAAATTTGTGGGATTTGAAGAAAAAGAGAGTAAGTTAGACGGAATTCTGCTGGGAGACCAAATTAAAAGAATTTCTAAATTATACAAAGAGTTATTATTGAGAGAATTAGAACCAGAACAGATCAAAGAACCTATGATAAAGTGGGCACAAAATATTAGATATAATGTAGAATTGGCTAAATGGGAGAAAATATGGACTAAAGACATAAAATTTACATTGTGCTTGAATCTGAGAGAAAATTTTTACAAAATGATGTATGATTGGTACATGATACCACAAAAATTGAAGAAGATAACTCATAAAGGAAATGGACAATGCTGGAAATGCGAAAAAGTGATTGGAACATATTACCATATGTGATGGACATGCCAAATAGCAAGGAAATATTGTAAGGAGATACATGATTCAGTTACAAGGATTCTGAATATAAAATATGAAATGTCTCCAGAAATATACTTGTTGAATATAATTGGACAAGAAAGTTTGAGAACAAAAAAGAAAGTCATGCTATACTTGGTCACAGCAGCAAGGTTATGTTATGCACAACAGAGAAATCTACTTCCCTCACACTGCCTATGCCCATAAGGTCAAAGGTACACAGAAGTAGAAATACCAAAGCTCTGCCTCACAGTACCGTTCTACAGATATTTGGCATTGTGGACTCAATAACATGCTAAGTTTGGAGTTTCCATTCAATACATTTCCAAAAGGAAATATAAAGAGCAATTTCCTGTGGTAAGCATAAGAAGCAATGTAACATGAGTGACGTAAATGAAGTATTTATACAGAAATACTAAATGAAAGAAGCCATTTCCAACTTAGTTTACACCCCAAGATCACTAAAGAGAGAAAAAGCCTTCCTTTGGACTTCTTCAAAGTCCATTTTCCTGACAGTGTATTTTTCAAGGTTGTACCTGAACATGTTTTCTTCTTTTTCAAAAACACCTATGATTTATTAAAGCACTGGAGTCATAAAGAATCAAACATCTAACTCTATCCTAGGGCTATTGTAGTTTATTGCTACTGCTGCAGTTAAAGAAAAAGAAAGGCAAGGGCCAATTCAATTACAATCTGCCATCATTAAGCGGTGACCACGTTCCTAGCTTGCACCATGTTTGCCAGTGACTTTGCAGGTAGATTGATACAGACTTACTCAGAAAAAAAATGATGGTGTTGTGTGTTGTTCCCTTGCCCTGCAAGAAAAATCATATTTTCTGCATTTTGTGCAAACTATCTCTGCAGAAAGCTAGTCCCTTTTCTGTGAAGATCAACAAATAAATACAGTGCTGATTAATCACAAAGCTACAAACAACCTATTCATTGTTCCTACTTTTACTAGTCCATGTGACAATGGAATAGTTTATCAGATTTTTCAGTTTCACATATTTTAGAGAAAAAGTACAAACAAACAAAAACCTCTTATGAAAATGCAGAAAATCTCTGTGGACTTCAGAAACATTCTTGTTGTCTCACAAGTAGGGGAAATCATAAATGCTGGCAGGGGTGTAGTTGTGGAAGGATCAAAATGGCGACTTGCCCCCAAATATGAATTCTTCTCTAGTGAAATTTTCCTTCAGTGCCTGCATTTCAAGCATTACAGCAACTTAAAATTTCAGTAGAGCATTTAGAAATGACAGTGTATGCATCAAAAGAAAAAGGGCAGGTAAAAATACCAAGGAATGCAAAGATGGTGGAGTTCTGGGTGTGAATAACATCGCTGCGTAAAGGCCTCTCTTCACTCAAACTGTAAAAACTGGTGAACTATAGTGATTTGCTTTTTCACCATGCTGTCTGCCCAATTACATTCCTCAATGTAGCAACATGTCCTTAGCTCATGGGCTGCAGCTGTTTTTAAGTGTCCATATTTCTTGCAGCAGTCATAGGCCATTTCCGCACTAGCCTGTTATAGCGTGATGATTCCACTTTCAACATCCTCTGGAATCCTGGGGTTTGCAGTTTCGGGAGGGGCCACCTGGCCCCTCCCGAAACTGCAAACCCCAGGATTCCAGAGGATGTTGAAAGTGGAATCATCGTGCTATAACAGACTAGTGTGGAAATGGCCATAGAGTCATAGCCATGAAAGAGTGGCTGCAGTATCAGGTGCAAAGTTTCTAGCAGTGAATATAAAAGAGGAAGGAGGCCAAGGGAGTTCCTACACTTTAGCTAGGAGGACTATAAAGAGAGTGTCGAAAATTTCATTCCCCCAGAAGAGCTTATGAACCATTAAAATAACTATCTATGGCTCTTTTCTCATTATCAATACATTTCTATTGTGGTGAAGGGTTTTTTTTTTAAATGCAGCCTCATGGTAATTATGGGGAAACCAGATGTTCAAAGCAGTTTGCATTAATGTAGAAGCAATTTTGTTATACATCCATAGTTGTTTCTTTTTTCTGGTTTATTTTGATCTTTAGCTTAACTGAAAGCAATGTTTTTTTAAAGTGGTATATAAGGTTTTTTAGAGTGTGTTTCCCTTTCTCAATGGAGAGAATATATTATAACTTAAAAGAAATAACAAAATAAATGTCATTTATATCGAATTGATTGTAAAATGATGTGTGTGGGACTCCTTCATAGTTCTCTCTCAGGTCATAGATTTCTCTCTGAATAGCCCAAGAAGTGCAAATATGAATGCAGAATAGATGGAGGGACTGAACTGGGAGAGGTTTCCTCTTCTTTCTGCTTACTTCAGGCATATTCCATCCAATGTATTTCTGGAGATGAACTGAGATGAAAAAATAGGTAAATCAGTTACATTGAATGTTTTGCAGAGCAGTGAAAGGTAAAACTAGAAAGCATCAATTGGGATATTTTTTACTGTTTGTTCAGATACTCTCCAGCTGTGTTTCACATTCCAAATATTTTGAACTCTGGTTCCCAGAAGCCCCAGCAGAATGGCCAGTGGAAATGGATTATAGGAGTTGTAGTTCCAGTGTTCCAACCCCTGTTCAAGATAGTCCAAAGTGATGAGAGAGCCTGGAGAACTTTCAACCCCTTCCTAAGGCAACCAACTAACAACTTAGTTGCAGTGTTGGTGGCCTGGACAGTCTCATTTGTAGCCCTACTCATTTCTAGGTAAATAGAAGTAGGAAGGATTTTTTTGTTTGTTTGTTTATCTTTTGTTTATCTTTGGGAACAAGTTTGGGAAAATGGAAGGGAGAATCTGCTAAGTCAGAAAAGGAAAGCAGAGGGGGTAAAATGATTTGGGAAGAAAGCTTCCTTATATCATGGTATCTTCATGCTCCTGCCCCTCCCCATGTCTTTATTTACATACACTGCAACATTTAACAGATGAAAACCAAGACACATGTGGCCAAGCAACATCAGAGTGTGATAAAAATGGCAAAAGTGATTAATGAGGAAGAACGAGCAAGCCAGGAGAGGCTGCAGCATTTTGCCTTTTGCCTGAGCCTATTGGGAAGGGTAAGATTCTGCCCCCTTCTCTTCTCTTCCCCACTAAGTAAATTGTGTGCAAACTATTTTTGCACTTTGAACTCAGTGTGTAGCAACTGAAGTAAGTGGAAGGGAAAGGGGGAAGAGGAGAGACAAACTGGGACATTTAAAACTGGGACATTTATCTCTGCTCCCAGCAGCCTTCAAGCTCATTTCCAGAGGAGAGAGCAGAAGGTGAGCTGCGTCTGAAAAGACATCTTGACCAGGTGTCTTTTCCAGGCTTCTGGGGCTGTGTTTGATTGTTTGTTTGTTCGTTTGTCTGTTTTCTCTGGCCGTGTGCTCTCCCTGAGCACATGGTCTAACTGACTAGCTAGGGGGAGGAGCTAGCAGCTGTTAGTCCTAGCTGACTCACTGATGAGCTAGGGGGAGGAGCTAGCAGTTCTTTATCTCTGCTCCCAGCAGCGCGTGCCTTTGGCGCGCACGCTTTCACTATTACTACCCAATCTTAGCAAGACTTAATTGCTTCTTGCTTGAACCCATCTGGATTCAATCTGCCTGTCCACAACATCTAGGTAGGGTTGGAACTTGAGGGAGTATCTATAACCACTATACAATTGCACCCTCTCTCTTGGTAGGTTGACAATAAGAACTTGGCAAACAGGAGATTGACACAGATTTTACTAGGGAATTTGAAGGCAGAGCTCAGTTTTACTTTTTTTCAATTTAACTATCTAATCAGGTATGGAGAGGGAGGGAGCTGCTGCAGTCACCTGCCACAGCTGTGGCATGTTTCTTTTCCTGCCACAAGACGTTCTTGGGTACACCTGCAGCAAATGCAAGCTGGTCGCTCTCTTGGAGGAGAAGGTTCAACAGCTGGAGGCACGCATTTCAAATCTTCGCATTATTAGGCAGGGAGAGGAGTTCTTGGATAGGGCTGAGAGGACTTTTTTGAAGATAGAATGAATGGAGGAGCTAGTGGACAAAGAAGCTGGTTTACAGAACAGGGAGACGGACGCTTGGAGGAATATGACACGCAGGAGTAGAAAGCCAAGGTGCCATACGGAAACTCTCAAGCTACAGAATCATTTCCAAGTTCTTGACTTTATTAATGACAAAGTAGAACAGCAGGAAGAGTTCATGGAACATCATCTGGAGGAAATCCAACATCAACAACAGGAACTCCAACACCAGCAGAACAGCATCCTACAGCATCAGCACCAACATTCTCAGTATGAACAGAAAGTTCAGGCAGCCAGGAGGGAATCTGCTCATTGAGAAACCTTGGACAAGCCTCAGAGGAGACGAGTTCTAGTGGTTGGGGACTCTTTACTGAGAGGAACAGAACCGATCATTTGCAACCGGGATAGAATCAATCGTGAGGTCAAACGATCTCCCTGGGGCCAAAATCAATGACATAACGGAAAGGCTAACGAGACTGGTCAGGCCCACTGAGTGTAGACCCCTCCTTTTGGTTCATGTTGGAACCAATGACACGGTGAGGTGCAGCTTTCACCACATCATGAAGGATTACGAGCTTATGAGTAGGAAGCTGAAGGACCTTCGTGCGCAGATTGTCATTTCATCTCTTCTCCCAGTGGAAGGACATGGCCCACAAAGGGAAAGAAGAATAGTGGAGATCCAACAACTGGCTCCAAAGATGGTGCCGCCAGGGGCGATTCAGATTTTTGGATAATGGCCTCCATTTCCACGAAGATGGTCTTCTGGCAAGGGATGGCCTGAACCTTACAACCGGTTGGCTGGAACGTTTTTGCTAACAGTCTTGCAAAATGGATCAGGAGGTCTTTAAACTGAGTTTGACTGGGGAGGGGGACAGTATTATTCTGGACAAGGATTCAGTGAGTAATGTGAAAAATAGCCTAAATAATATAGATAGGGCAGGCCACGTAGAACTAGAGACCAACAGGGAGAGGGAAAGTAACTTTAGTATAGGAATTCCACAAAGGGCACATTGTCTCAAGTGTCTCTACACTAATGCACAGAGCATGGGGAATAAGCAAGATGAACTCCAACTCTTAGTACAGCAAAATAAATTTGGTTTAATAGGCATCACTGAAACCTAGTGGGATGAATCTCATGATTGGAATGTAGAAATAAGGGAGTATAACCTATTTCTCAGAAATAGACCAAACAAGAAAGGAGGAGTAGCAGCCTTATATGTCAAGGATGTTTTCACTTGTGAAGAGATCCAGGACTTAACTCTGGGAAGCTGAGAGCATTTGGGTAAGAATTAAGGGAGTGAGAAACAAGAGGGATGTGATTGTGGGGGTTTGCTACAGGCCTTTGGGTCAGTCTGAGGACTTGGATGAGGCCTTCCTGGAGCAGATGACCACACATTCAAAAAGGAGAGATGCCGTGTTAATGGGAGATTTCAATTTTCCTGATATTTGTTGGCAGTCAAATTCTGCAAAGACCACAAGGTCCAACAGGTTCCTCACTTGCCTTGCAGACAATTTCATGGTCCAGAAGGTGAAAGAGGCGACAAGGGGATCAGCTACTTTAGATCTGATCCTGACCAACAGGGATGACCTAGTTGATGAGGTGGAGGGATCCTTAGAAGGGAGTGACCATGCTCTTTTAGAGTTTGTCATTCAGTGGGAAGGAGAAGCCAAATGTAGCCAGACACGCATCCTAAACTTTAAGAAAGATGATTTCTCTAAACTTAGGGAGTTACTTGCTGAAAGGAGTTCATGACAGATGGGAGTTTCTTAAAAGTGAGATACTGAAGGCACAATTGAAAACTGTGCCAGTAAAGAAGAAAAATGGCAGGCGTCTAAAGAAACAGGAATGGTTGACTGAAGAACTCTCAGCTGAGCTAAGTGTTAAAAGAAACATGTACAGGAAATGGAAAAATGGTGAAACCACCAATGGGGAGTTCAAGCAAATAGCCAGGAGATGTAGGGAGAAGGTCCGAAAAGCTAAAGCATAGAATGAACTCAGGCTTAACAGAGACATCAAAAACAATAAAAAGGGCTTTTTTAGATATGTCTACAGCAAAAGGAAAAACAAGGAAATGATAGGATCGCTGCGTGGAGAAGGTGACCAATTAATAACGGGGGCAAGTGAGAAGGCAGAACTACTCAATACCTTCTTTGCCTCAGTTTTCTCCCAAAAGAATAGAAGTACCCAACCTGGAGCGTGGGGAGCAGGTGAGGAAGCAAGGGAAATGCAGCACAGAATAAGTAGAGAAGTAGTACGGGAATATCTGGCTAAACTAGATGAATTCAAGTCCTGAGGGCCAGATGAATTACATCCAAGGATATTAAAAGAACTGGCAGAAGTAATTTCTGAACCACTTGCAATAATCTTTCAGAACTCTTGGAGAACAGGAGAAGTCCCAGCAGACTGGAGGAGGGCAAATGTCATCCCCATCTTCAAGAAGGGGAAAAAAGAGGACCATAATAATTATCGCCCGGTCAGCCTGACATCAATTCCAGAAAAGATACCAGAGCAGATTATTAAACAGTCAGTTTGTAATTACTTCGAAAGCAATGTCGTGATCACTAAAAACCAGCATGGATTCCTCAGAAATAAGTCATACCAGACTAATCTTATCTCTTTTTATGATAGGATTATAAGCTTGATAGATGAAGGGAATGCTGTAGACGTAGCATATCTTGACCTCAGTAAGGCTTTTGACAAAGTTTCCACATGACATTGTTGCAAAGAAGCTAGTAAAATGTGGGCTGGACAGGGCTACTGTTAGTTGGATTTGTAATTGGTAGACCGACCGCACCCAAAGAGTGATCACCAATGGCTGCTTTTCATCCTGGAGAGAGGTGACTAGTGGAGTGCCACAGGGTTCTGTCCTGGGCCCAGTGCTATTCAACGTCTTCATCAATGACTTGGATGAAGGAGTGGAGGGCATGCTGATCAAATTTGCAGATGATACCAAATTGGGAGGGGTTGCTAATACACCAGAGGACAGGATCAAATTTCAAAATGACCTTAACAGATTGGAGAGCTGGGCCAAAGCTAACAAAATGAATTTCAACAGAGAGAAATGTAAGGTCCTGCACTTAGGCAGAAAAAATGGAATGTACAAATATAGGATGGGTGATACGTGGCTGGATCGCAGTATGTGTGAAAGGGATCTAAGAGTCTTGGTAGAACACAAGCTGAACATGAGTCAGCAGTGTGATGCAGCAGCCAAGAAAGCCAATGCGATTCTTGGTTCCATCAATAGGAGTATGGTGTCTAGATCGAGGGAGGTAATGGTACCACTCTATTCTGCATTGGCTAGGCCTCATTTGGAATACTGTGTCCAGTTCTGGGCATCTCAATTCAAGAAGGATGTCGACAAGCTGGAACGTATCCAGAGGAGGGCGACCAAAATGGTGAAGGGTCTGGAAGCCATGCCCTATGAAGAACAGCTTAGGGAGCTGGGTATGTTTAGTCTGCAGAAGAGAAGGTTAAGAGGGGACATGATAGTCATGTTTAAATATTTGAAGGGATGTCATGTTGAGGAGGGAGAGGGCTTGTTCTCTGCTGCTCCAGAGACTAGGACAAGGAGCAATGGATTCAAGCTGCAGGAAAGGAGATTCCACCTGAACCTCAGGAAGAACTTCCTGATGGTCAGAGCTGTCCAGCAGTGGAATATGCTGCCTCGGAGTGTGATAGAGTCTCCTTCTTTGGAAGTTTTTCAGGAGAGGTTGGATGGCCATCTGTTGGGAATGCTTTGATGGGTGTTTCTGCATAGCAGGGGGTTGGACTCAATGGCCCTGGGGTCTTTTCCAACTCTATGATTCTATGAAAACAGCCAAAAAAGGGAGGTGACAGATGATTAATTGGAACTGGCCATGACAAATTGACACAATGGGAAGGTACAGTTCTCCCTCCACATTCGCAGGTTTCACGCTTGCGGTTTTGATTATTTGTGGTACCTTGTCTCCCCCCCCGTTCTCCCCCTCCCATTCCCTGGCAGGGAGGGTGTGCAGGAGAGTGAAGGGGACGAAGGATGGTTTCCTCCCCTGGGCAATCTCTGCCAGGCTCTGTGAGCGCGATTGCTCCAGCAGGTGGGGGTGGGAGGGTGAAGGGGAGGACAAATCTTTTCCTTCTTGTGGCCATCTCCCACCCTCCGCTGTCGACACAACTGCCCCAGTGGCAGCTGGGGGGGGGATGGAGAGCAGCTTACTTGCCATCTTCCCACCTGGAGCGATCGCCCCAGCTGCGGGGGGGGGATGGTGACTCTCCATATGCCCACCCGTAGGTCCTGGAGCAATCACCCGAGCAGCGGCAGGGGGAAGGGAGATGGAGAGTGGGGAAGAAAAGATCTTTGCCTGCCCGCTTGCTATCTGGCCTGCCTGCAGCTCCTGGAGCAATCGGCCCAGTGGTGGCAGGAAGGGGAATGGCGAGCTTTTCCTCCCTGTTCGCCATCTGCCCACCTGAGGGATCAACCCAGTGGCAGTGGGTGGGTGAGATGGCGAGCGGGAAGGAAAATATCTTTTTCTCCCTGCTCACTATCTGCCCACCCAGAGCGAATGCCCCAGTGGTGGCGGGGAGGGGGGTAGCAAGGCGCACTCACCATCTGCCTGCATGAGCTGTTGCCCCAGCGGTGGTGGGGAGGGAGATAGCGAGCAGGGAGGAAAAGTTATTTTCATTCTGCCTGCCTGCAGCTCCAGCACAATCACCCCAGCAGTGGGGGGTGGGGGAGAGTGAAAAAGAGGAAAAAAATTTTTGTCCTCTTCCCATCTCCTGCCCACTGACGGTGATGGCCGGCATAGGCACATGGGCAGCAGCCTGCAGCAGAGTGCAGGGAAGGAGGAGTGCTGGGGGAGGGAGCTATTCGTGGTTATTTCACTTTTGTGAGGGTTCTCTGCATCTATCCCTGCAAATGTGAATGGCATACTGTATTCATTTTTTTTGTTTGTTTATTTATGGCAGCAACCAAAGCGTAGTTGCTGCTGTCACCATGTAACAAAGTGGCTTTTGTTACATGGTGACAGCAGCAACTAGGCTTTGGTTGCTGCCATTCATTCTTTCCACATTGCCATGGGAAGAATGCCAGAAGAGACTCCTCACTTACACCTGGCATGATTTCCAGTGGCAGCTCAGCATCTTCAGTTTTTGAGAATTTCCTGGTTGGAATATCTCAGTTCAAGAGACTGAACAATGCCATCCAGTCTGCAGTCTTGCTAAGTCTTTGGTTCCATAGTGATACATGTTGATACATGCAATACATGTTGGAAAGTGATACAAATCTCTTGGATAAAATGAGATAAAATATATGGCCTGCTTCTGTGTGTGACACTATCATTTCAGACACAGCTAGTTGCACAACATCAAACTGCTTTGGCTTCTGTCCTTGCACTATCTCTACACATGTGTATCCACTAGTGCAAAAGATATTGCACTTGTACAATGACATGCTTGGAAACAGGCCTTTGAATTCTTGAGGTGTTGGCAAGTGAGGAGAAAGAGCAGCCTTAAGAGAAGTCCAGAGACTTGATACCTTGTTCTTGTTCATTAATCAGTGTATACACTACATATTATGCGGGGGTGAAAATATTATACTAATATACTAAACTTTTTTCTAAAGGTCACAGCCATAAGGCATTTTTTTAAAAAAACCTCTGCTGATTTGTAATTAATATTAGCTAGGCATATGCTTCATAAACCATTTATATTTGCCTCAAGACTGCGGCTATTTTAAACCGCATATAAATGATTACAGTAGCAGCAGGAAAAAATTGCCTGCCTCAGTGGTGTTCTCTAGCATAATGTAGTTACTGACTAGTCTCTGGGCGAGCAATGCTAAATTGTTCCAACAGCAGATTAAATTTGGAGAATTTTGATCTATATTCCCAACATGATCAATGAATATGTGATCAAGAGAGAAAGGCAGATAGTGGGAGTAAATGCTTTTGAGCACTTTGGTCCAGCTGCATTACTATGTCAGGTTTAATTGCTTCTCTGCAAAGGAACTGCTTGAAGTAAGGAGCATCTCCTCATATGCGGCAATTGCTAAGACACAAATGACGGAAGGAGGCTTTTGGGGAAGCATTTCCTTCTCTTCGGGAGACCACAGAAAGGGTGGTTTCTGGAGTCTGAAGGGGAAGTGGCTCACTTAAACAGGGCTTTGTTTACCCTGCC
The DNA here is from genome assembly GCA_030412105.1 of Cyclura pinguis. Taxonomy (NCBI): domain Eukaryota; kingdom Metazoa; phylum Chordata; class Lepidosauria; order Squamata; family Iguanidae; genus Cyclura; species Cyclura pinguis. The sequence goes on along the minus strand of CM059603.1, from coordinate 162,586,454 downwards.
TGAAAACGAGGATGAAAAATATTTCTGACTCTTTAAGTGATGAGACTGACCTATTAGTTCTCTTTTTTTGTGCTTATGTACCTGCTTCATCTTCTTAGCAATCCCCTGGGTCACATTAATATTGTTTGTACCAACACTCCAAGGTCAGAATTTAAGGTGTGTGCTACCATCCTCTAGTCACTTATGATTAAACTGGACAAGAAACCAGCTATTTATAGGAACAAATTCTTACTTTTCTTTGTAGAGTAGGAGAAGGCTAGTCATTCTCTTACTAAAAAAAAATCACCATCTCTTTATGTTCCTGGAGGATCAAGACCGTTTCTATGTGTTCACTCTAGTGCTTCATTTCTGTGACACTTCTGTTGCTGAACTGTCACTTTATTGATCCATCTTTCAGCCAGATGTACACAAGGAGAACTCTTTACCTCATTTATGTCAAAATCTCAAGCAAACTCAGAAACAGTACTCCCTAACCTGGGACCCCAGATGTTGCTGGATGTCAACTCCTAGAAACTCAAGCCAATATGACCAATGGTAACAAATTCTAGGAGCTGTAGACCAAGAGCATCTGGAGTCCAAGGTGCAGAACCACTGCATGGGAAGTCACTTTAACCATTTATGTATTTACTAGCATATTTACCTGGCGTTGCCCAGGATTTTATTTTCTCATAGGTCATACCTGTTAGAAATACCTTAGGAATTACCTTACCTTACCTTAGGAGTTAGATGCAGTTGAAATACACAGATTTGAGATCCTGTGTCTGTTAATTCTCCAAACTGTGTTTTCTAATACCTGTAACTTTCCCCCATTTTCCCCAATCCAATCTGTATTCAGAGTTAACATACAGAGGTTGGTTTCCTGAGGAAATACACTGTCCTCCTCTTTCTTGCTGCTAGGCCTCATCTGCATAGCAACTGGCCTGAGGCCCAACAGCTCTCTGGCTAAAAGCTGCTCCGTTAACCTGCCAATCCCAGGATTCCATAGAATTTTCACAGGCAGCCAGTCCTATGAGGTCTTCTCACCTGACACAGCCAATCATATGAGGTCTTCATCTGCCTGCCACAGATGAACTCACAAACTTTGACTTTTATATATTAGATGTATTAATGCTTCCTCCTTCCACCCCACTGCCAAATGCAACTCAAGGCAGCTTGAAACAGAATTGAATGAAACTAACAAAAACATAAAATAATTACAAAGCTTAAAAGACTGAAAATGAAATTTAAAAAAGTCCAATAAGAGAAAACACAGAACCCACCCACTTAAAAATCTCTTCCAGGCTCTGAACAAAAACAAGCTATATGTTATGTAAATAGGACTTCCAAAAATCATGCAAGGCCACATGTTTAGAAGCAAAGAGAGCTAATCATTAGAAAAGAAAACCCATTCAATTAATTCAAGATTTTCCCAGTATCTCACTCAATCATCCTTTGCTTCATCACTTTCAACTTCTGGCTTGAGAGGAAGCTACATTATATTTTAGTGGAAAATGGCCTTCTTTGCACCCAGGAAAGACTGAGTGGAATTGCAGAGGCTGTTCCATATCAATAGGCATCTCCTCTCTAATGAACAACACTATTTCTGAAACCTCTGAAAGTTAGCTGACATCTAGCAGTGTAGCAACTGGGGTGATGGTAGATGAAGGTATTGCTCCCCAAATAAGAATTCTGCCCCTCAAAATGAAATTATCCGTACCTCAGAGCTCTTAGATTTGCTGTCTTCATATTTCATTGGTATCTTTGCCTGTCTGTTTCCTTTGGATGTCTAAGCTGCATTTTTAAATTTTTTAATGAAGCTTGATGGAACCACAGTGCAAGTCATTTGGGAACCAAATGAAAATGTTATTGTGGGAGAAGGCAATGCCTTCCTCCACTCCACTCCTACCCTCAGTAGCTACACCTCTGCAACAACAATTCCTAATAACAACAATTCCCAAACCACCTACCTGTGCATTAAATTCCTAGGGAGGGTCTTCTCCCAGGATCTTTGATTCCTGATGACATAACAAGGAAGAGTGTTCCCTGTGGAGTTGCCCTGATTGTAGAACACCCTTTGCCAGTTATGGAACATGCTTCATTAAAACTTTAGAAGTACATAATTTACTCTGAGATGGCTGACAGTATGGAAGTCCAGATACATCCATACTTAAATTGGATGATCCCTGAAGCTCTTGTACTTTCTAAGGAAAAGAAAACACAGAATTCAGTATACGCTTGGAGGTATTAATTCATATGTTGTGTCTTAACATCCAGCCTTGAGGATGAGGTCTAGCACTGTAATAACACTCTGCCATTATGTGATGATTACTTTAAATTGCTGGCCCTGGCAGGTTTTTTAATCACATGGTAAACCATTTGTGTGCATTAAATGAATTGCTTTTGACAAATTCATTAAAGGTATCCTTTTTGCAGTTAGTGCAGAAAAGTTCTTTCTGTGGTTTTAAGTTCTTTCTGGAAGAGATTGTATGTTTCTCTTGGCTAGTACCCTGCTTTGCACATTAACTCCTCTATTGTTAATTGGTCTAGTTTGGTGATCTCATAGTAACAAAGCAGCTGGCAATGTTTTGGACATCTTAATTATATCATAGCAGTAACAATGAATATAAGGTGAATGTTATCAAATGCAGCTTTATTATCAATTAGATCCTAAATTCTTTGAATAAATTTTAAATGTCAGATTCAGTGGGAGTATTTAATTTATCTGTATTGGGGAAAAAGTGGGATATAAATTAATTAATATGTAAAATAAATTTAAGTAGCTTCAGTTACCAGCAGGCTGGGATCTAAGCAGAGTGGGGAAGGTGGTTGTCTTACCTTTCAGTAATGGTAAAAGGTAGTAGTTTCCTAGCCATAGGCCACTGGTGGCTTCAGCCTTTGGCCATTTCCACACTGCACTGTTATAGTGCTGTTATTCCATTTTCAACATCCTATGGAATTCTGGGGTTTGCAGTTTAGAGAGGGGCGTTTAAAATTCTCAACCAGAGAGATCTTTGGCGTCAGTAAACTACAAACCCCAGAACTCCACAGGATGTTGAAAGTGGAATAATAGCACTATGACAGTGTACTGCGGAATGGCCCTTGTTGAACAGTGCGCTTGCCTGATGCTCTCTGTAAATGCACTAGTATTTGTGTAAAACTGATGTTGAAGAAGGAGTTCATGCAAAACACTAGTAGAAAGTCTCCCGTAGAACTCCAGTAGAACTCAGAGTCAAAGTTCTTTTATATTTTTGCCTTATGGACTATAGTCTGGAAAAGCTCATTTCATAATGAAGCCATTGGTCTTTAAGATTCCACAGAATTCTTTTGCTGTTTTTGTTCTTTCAAAAGAAGTTCTTTCTTCTTATTTTCCATCTGTCTGCTAAAATTAAGTAGCCAAATCATGTAAGTTCAAATATATAAATGATACCACTTTAGTTCTATGAAAGGAACAGGGAAGCTAGAATGGTCTGTTGATGAAAAATAAATTGGTTGATATCATCAAGAAGTGTTAATCAAGAAGTGTTAATATTCACTACAAGTCATTTCTACTAAAAGAGATTAATATGTATTGTGGGAAAATATCTCTAAGAATATGGATATAATGATAACTTCCCCTATAGTGGAAATAATTAGTCACAAATTTGTCCTGAAGAACTAGCCTCCTTAACCTGGGTTTGTTTTTATATATGCTCCTGTTCAGTATACGTCAGCTCTAACCTATGATGCAGTCAAAGTGATGGATGCAGCCTTCCGGAATCTTCGCAAACAACGGGTTGAGATTTCTAGAAGAGGAAATGCTGGAGACTGCCTTGCAAACCCAGCAGTGCCCTGGTCTCATGGTGTGGAAATAGAAAGGGCATTGAAGCAGGTAGATGTTCTAGAACCAATATTGTGTGTATAAAAGGATATGTGAATGTCTTGAACTTGATTTTTTTAAAAAGTATGAAAACCCAATAATTCATTGTAACTAACATACCTAGGATGAAAACTAAGTAAGATGTAAACTAGCAACAACTGTTCAGGTAAAATTTCTTTGGCTGTGAATGTATTTTCATTAATTAGTTTGACTCTACTCCTCTTTCCGTTCCTTACATCTCATAGGTTCAGGTGGAAGGGTTAACAGGAAACATAAAGTTTGATCAGAATGGAAAGAGAATTAACTATACAATAAATGTCATGGAGCTCAAAAGTACTGGTCCCCGGAAGGTAATTTTTGACTTTTCTTTAGTTCTCTCCTGTTAAGTCATTTACACAAACGGGTGTCTTAAAACTATATATAAGAGTGTAAGTAAAGGCTTAGGAAAGTCTATAGATTATTTTGGACTTAAATTCTCATCAGTCCTCACCACCTTAGCTGATTAGTGATGATGGGAGTGGTAGTCAATGTCTGCAGGACTGCAGCTTCCTCAGCATTTAAAGACATATATATATGTGTATGTGTGTGTATTCCTATGAAGCTGGGAAAATTTAACAATGGCCATAATTTAAGGTCAATATAATCTGACACCATAAATAATATTATTTTAAACAATGTATTTCATGTTATTAGAAATAAGAGGACAATGAAGCATGACAGGTTTTAAAAGCCAACTGACTCTGTGGAATTTTCCAGTTCTATTTTCCATAGCATATATGACAATTATACTTCTTGTTTAAGTGTACAATTATCATCAGTTTTTGAGTATATGCAGCAGAATGTATTTTGAAATATGAATTTGATTTGTCAAAAATTATTCTTTAAACAGAAATATTAATTAGTTTGAATACTACCTACAAACTTTTTCAGATTGGATATTGGAGTGAAGTGGATAAATTAGTTGTGATTCCTACCGATGGTCTCGCTGGCAATGACTCTTCTGGATTAGAAAATAAGACTATTATTGTCACTACTATTATGGTAATTAAGCACATTTTTTGTGAAATGGATACTCTGAATTGTAATCTTATAATTGGTTCTTGGTTTCAGCTGAAGTAAACCACTGACTACCTTTTTCATTGTAAATGTGTGAACAGTTGGGAAATGTTCCTTTTGGAAATAAAGTAAAATCTCTGGTGTAATTTGCCTTTCGTTTCAGCATCATTGTACAGATTTTGAAGTGTATCCTTGTTTTTATTTTTCAGTATTCATGGAAGATTATGCTTTTTAAATGTTTACAGACAGAAACATTAAGAGAACCATGTTCAAGGAAGTGCTCTTTCTATTGTGGCAGGGCTATGATTTCATTTTTGTGCTTAAGTTGTTCCTCTGTTCATTTAAGCAGTGGAAGTTGCCAAGTCAGGACTATATACACAATTCTCTGCCTCTCTCCTTTTCTCCTCCCTCTCTCTCTCCAGTTTTAAATTCTCCACTAAATGGAAGAGTTTAAAACCTCTTTTCTTTACAGCAGCAGCAGCATAGTAGTATAGAGTAATAGGAATGTCATGATGTTTATCCACTAAGTTAATAATTGTTCAGAATTGTTCATTTAGTGCATAACTTGTCTGGATTATATATCAAAGAGACCAACAACTTAACAGCTGTTGTGATGGTGGTAAGCTCCACATTTACTGTCATTTTTATAAGATCATTTTTGGGATTGGTGGGACCTGAGAAAGGAACTTCCTGTGAAATAAGCAGGAATGTGCTGAATGTACGTGTATTCTTTAGAAAGCTGGAATAAAAGCTCTTCCTTTACTTATCATTATGCAGCTTCCATTAATTTTAATAAGAAATATGAAAGCCACTTTGAGTGCCTCTATCTGTAAGGCTTGCTATGATTCTGAGGAAATGTTATGATTGTTAAATAAATAATCCTGAATATGTATCAAAGAGATGCAAGATTTTTCTTGCCTTATTTTATGTTCTTCCAAACTTCTGCACAATGAATAGATAACTCCTGTAGTATCCTGATCAATTAAAGTCATGTTTCTCTGTACAGGAATCTCCATATGTCATGGCAAAGAAAAATATTGACATGCTTGAAGGAAATGATCGCTATGAGGGCTACTGTGTGGACTTAGCTGCAGAAATTGCCAAACACTGTGGGTTCAAATACAAACTCACAATTGTTGCTGATGGCAAGTATGGGGCCAGGGATGCGGAAACAAAAATCTGGAATGGAATGGTTGGCGAACTTGTTTATGGGGTAAGAGCTATTTTTAACCATTGCAGGTAGCTATGAGTAATGGAGACAATGTGGGGATGACAGCTGCAGTTCACCCAGAATGAAGCCAGAGTTAAATGGGTTTTTGAAAAGAGGCCAGCAAGTCTACAGTTCATCACTCTTTCCTCCAGTTGGAAACCTTCTGTGCATTCAAATGCCATACAAATTGAGGGACACATTGTTGTATGCTGGCAATATTGTGCAGATCACACTTCTAAAGAGGTACTCTTTGCATGATAAAGGGAAGCCATGTGGCTGAATATGTGTCAGTAAGAAGAATATCACAGGCAGTTTGCTCAGTACTTTATTCCTCAGTAGGACATTCATGTTGGAATTATTATTATCCATCATCCTGCTGTTTCATTCTGCATTTGTGGTGCACAAAGGCAATGGAGCTATTCTCTTGTTAAATATTGAATAAGTTATTATTATGTTTTGCTTCCATTACAGAAAGCCGATATTGCAATTGCTCCATTAACTATAACACTGGTGAGAGAAGAAGTGATTGACTTCTCAAAGCCCTTTATGAGCCTCGGGATATCTATAATGATCAAGAAGCCTCAGAAGTCCAAGCCAGGAGTGTTTTCCTTTCTTGATCCCTTAGCATATGAGATCTGGATGTGCATTGTTTTTGCCTACATTGGGGTCAGTGTTGTTTTATTCCTGGTCAGCAGATTTAGCCCATACGAATGGCACACTGAGGAGTTTGAAGATGGAAGAGAAACGCAAAGTAACGAATCAACTAATGAATTTGGGATATTTAATAGTCTCTGGTTTTCCTTGGGTGCCTTTATGCAGCAAGGATGCGATATTTCGCCAAGGTTGGTTACACACTCATTTCAGCTTTGTGCATTTTTGGTCTCCCCCAAGGATGTTCATGGTGCATATATATTCACTGTCAACTAATACCAGCTGTTGAAATGCTATTTCAAAATCATCCACGATCTTCTCCATGAAAACCAACAACTCATCATGCAACCAGTAGATTGTTCAATTGGTTTCCTCCTAGCATTGGTCTTTTTCCTTGGTGAACTTATATACACCATGCAGAGGCCATAAAATGCATAAGGTTCCTCTCATTCCATGCCTTCTTGGAGGGGTACCGTGTTTTTGCTGCATATTCCCATTCACAGCCAATGATGCACTGATTTCACAGGTGCTGTGATGGGAAAAGGGGTAGCACACTGTTAATGAGCTATGAAATAGGACTTTCCCACTTTACATGACATCTCACCTATTGCTTAAATTGCCTTCTGTACCTTTGGCAAAGTTACTGGATTCTAAATAGAAAGGTCTTCTGATAACTCAATAGGTATGTGAACCAGTTGCAACAAACCTGGCAAGAGTGTGCAGGAAAAGAATTTTGGAGACAGTTGTTTGGCATACAAGAAAACTCTTGTTTATTTAAGAATATAGACTTGGATCTTGGTGGTTTTGGTGGGCTTGAGTATTCCACAACTCTAAGCCTAATTTATTATGACCATGTAATGTTTTGTGTTTCTTTTTGAAGGATTATCACTTGTTTATTTTCCTCATACTGTGTGCTGTGTCCCAGACTCAATAGCTTCATTGGGTCATGTTGACAAATCATGTCAAATATGTGAATTTTATCACAGCTGAAAGTTAGTTAGGTCCAGCTTCGGAAGGTGGCAAGGTTTCAAAGGATAAATAACAAAGCTGGGAATTGTTCAGGTCCCAAGCTGAGCAGAGGATCCATTGTCCTATCACTTGGACCCATTTTATTGTTTGAAATATATAGAAACATAACTAGTGAGCCAAAACTAGTCACCTCACCTTCCCCTCAAAAAAAAAAAAAAAGGTTCTGAGGTATGAGGAGAGAATCTTGTCATTGAAGAATTATAATTTATCTCTATTAAGTCATGCTGAAGAGTTGTCCATTCCAAGTCTCTTGGAAAAAAAGAAAGCAGGCAACTCGAAGTTGGCCCTCAGTAATTTGCAGCTGGAGAACAGTTTCAACATTAGCACAAGTCACCCAGTTACAATCTTTCCCACTCTGATGAGATGTTTTCCTAATTAAATTCTTATTTACCTTCCTATTACATTCTAAATTTAATTCTATATATAAATTTGACTATGCAAATGTTATATAGATTTCTGTTTTTCTTGATGTGTTTCCTCTTACTTTCATATGCATAAGTGGCTGATCTTTGGGTTCAATCCCTCCTGTATTTCCTTTTAGTAATCACAGATTGGGTGTTTCAGTCCCTTCTGTGTTCATTAAAAGACTCTTGTTTGCTCATTGATCTTCCTGAAACAGCTAATAGCATACCTATATCTGATTTGGCTGGATTAACATTGTTTACCAGTCAGTTTGCTGACATCAAACTCTCAGTCAGTATGGCTGTGCTACATTTTAATGGTAGAAAAATTAAGTTTGCTCCCTTTTAAAATCAGCACCTGAGAAAGAAGTGAGTTATTCAGGACTGCAGAGGACATTGTAAATAACTCAGCATTTAATACAGGTTTATCTTACTTTGAGAACTCAAACAGAAATTAAAGCAAGAAAGATATTAACATATTCTCTAAATCATAACTGTAATTCTAACTATAAAGCAGAGTTTAATTTTCAATAGGGATGCAAATTTTATTCTTAAAGGAAGCACTGCGTAATTTTAACGATTTTCTTCCCATTGTGAGAAGGTCTAAAAACTGTGCAGTTTTTGAAGAACATTCACAGTTCAGGACTTATTCTGTACAAAATGTGTGCATGGGTATTTGCACAAAAAAATAATTTTCTCATAGAAAATAATATCGCTGTATAAAAATATTGTTTTCTGTGCAGAGAATGCTGTTTTCTGCAAATAAAATACTGTAGTTGGGGTCTTCTCTTTCAAGAAAATACTGTTTACACGGAAAACTGCATTCTACACAGAAAATGCTATTTGTGTGCAAAAATAGAATTTTCTGCACACAAAATGCTGATAAAAACACCACATGTGAATTTTGTGCAGAATCTTGAATTATGAAGATTCCCATAAATCTTAGACTCTCCTCATCTGCATTTCCTGACACTCAAGTGGCACATTTTTTATCATTTTTCAAATATTTTTGAATATTGCTTCCATTAAAATAAGAAGACACTGAAACATTTTGGGAGATCAAGAAATGAATAATTGGTTGCAAAATAGATGCAAGAGAGTAGAAGACTAGCATTATGATGATGAGCACATAAAAATCCAAAGCAAACAAACAAAACCTAAACAAATCAAAAGTTCAATACTTGCCAACTGCTCAATATTTTACATTTATATCATACTTTATCATGCTGTCACCCTCAAAAAAACCTTCTAAGGTCAGCCAGTATTTATTACTAAAAAAAAGTAGAAAGATTGATACAGATAGAATCTGAGAGAGACTGAGAGAGAGAGAGAGGCTTGCTTAAGATCCCTGCATGAGTTCATGGCAGAGATGAAATCTAAAGAAAGGGCTTACTGATCTGTAGCAATAGCAATAGCAGTAGCATGTGTATTTCTATACCATTTATCAGCTAAGTGCTCTCTAAGTGGTTTACAATGTGTTAGCTAATGATCCCCAACAAGCTGAGTACTCATTTTACTGAGCTGTGGAAGGATGGAAGGCTGAGTCAACCTGGAGCCCGGCAGGATAGAACTCAAAACCTTCTGGCTGCAGTACCAGCATTTAACCACTGCACCACCAGGGTTGTAGTCCAAACAGTTGCTTAGCAACCATTATGCTAGCTGCTGGTATCCCAGCTCACTACGGACCTGAACAAGGCAGAATATTGCTTTTGTGGGAGAGGTGTGATAGCATTCATTTCTGATTGTGAAAACAAGCACACCATGATGCATCAGTTTTATAATCTTAAACAGTCCTTCAGGGCATGAGTTGAAAAATTAAAAAATTAGACAGAAGTCAGTATCTCCTCTGAGTGGTAAAAGGCAATACAGATGTCTAAGAGAAAGAACTTGATCAACATTTATGGCTGATAACCTATATTTGTGTACTTGGGAACCATTAAGCCATTACAATGCTCTCCTAAAAGTTATTCCTCATGAAGGTGCTGCAAATTGAAGCAGTAACATTTGCAATTTGAAACAAGAGAGAGTCCACAGGCCTAATCCAATCTGTGAAGATTCCCCACCCAGCCATAGAGATGTCTGTACAAGCTCCTCCCCTTTCAACTAATTCTACCACCTACAGCTGAGATGGAAAAATGTAAAGCATAGGCTGAATTCAGCACTATAGTCATAAAATGCCTTGAATGCCTGGAGTAGCATCAGATACTCCTCATGCCAAACTTACTTGAAATCTCAAAATCACCTGAAAAACTGAGCAGCGCAAATCAGAAAAAAACCAGTACCAGACTGCAATTCAACTGATTTTCGGCCAAAATGTGACAGCATGATCCACTATAAGCCAATCACAGCTGCCCCTCTCTACCTTGAATGGCATGCCCATAATTTCCAGTCACTGAACTTTTCCTCTCCTCTGCTTTCAACAATCAAAATAAGAATAAACCTAGTCATAATTTCAGCCATTTTTGGGACTCTACCAGTGCCCATAGGTGTGAGTGGACACTGCTTCATCTTTCATTTTCTTTCATCATGTGGGGAAGGAGAAGGAGAAGCAAAACCACTTTGGGTGGAAAAACTCCATCTAGTGATTTGGTCAAGGACTCAGTGATGCCAAGGGCATGGAATATAAATGCCCATCATCCAGGCCACAGTAGTTTGCAAGAAGAGGAATCCAGCTCTCAAGGGACTGTAGTTCCTCACATTTGATTTAAGAGTTTCTTAGACTGAAATTGACTGTTCATTTCTGTACTGAATTCAGTGGGTCTTCTGAGTGGGCCTGCATAAATATGGACAGAGGGACTCTGCATGCTTTGAGGCAAATATAAATGGAAATAACTTTGCATAGAGCAGCACCTGTAAGAACAGCTTTAGTTGACAGTCACATACCTTATCAAATTGTTTTTATGCTTTATAAATAGTGGATCCAGGGGATTCCCACTTAAGATGAAAAATTGCTAGTAAATTAAAAAAGCTTTGAAAAAGTCTGAAACTATAGGCCATGTTATTAGTACCTGTTTTGAAACTCTAAAATAGGCTACAATGATCAATTTCTTTGCTAAACCCCACCCTTAAGCAGGATGAGATAAATAAATATTCCTTATAGACAGAATCAGCAGTTGCCAATCTGAACAGCTTTAAAAGGGGACTGGATAAATCCATGGAGAATGAGGCTATCAGTGGCTATGCGTCGTGCTCAATTTATATTCTCTTCAGTACCAGCAACGATATGTACTTATATATGTGTTGGTGGGAAGCATGTGAATATGGTTTCACTCATGTCCAACTTGTGGGCTTCCCATAGACAAATGTTTAGCCACTGTGTAGGTAGAATGCTGGACTAGATAGGTTTTTGGCCCACTGAACTAGACCCACTGTGTCAATGGAACTTACATAAGTTTGACATATCAAGTATCTGTTAATTCAGTGGGTCTGCTCTAGTTGAGACAAGCAACAGAACACAGGCCTAGGTTCTTAAGTGTACCTTTTGTAAGATTTTTGATTTTGAGTTATCCATGTAAATTTAATTGTGTGTAATTCATATGAATATGCAATCACAGCATGAAACGATTGTGGTAAAGGGTGTGTCACTCAAATGTGGTGAGCCTGCTATTCAAAACCAGGCATCCCAGTTTTAAAATCTCCTGTTGTGGTATATGTTTGCTAGGTTAACATTTGACATTCACTGTTAATTGCTGGGATTTTCTAAGGAATTTCTAAGCACATTGTTTAAAGAGCACATAGTAATTTATACCAAGAACATTACTTCCTGATTTACTCAGTCAAAATACAGCTTCTGCCCACTGAATCCAAATGTGAAATGTTCTTTGTCCATATTAGTCACGAGCTGTTGGAAAAGGAAGAACTCCCATAGCTATTTAATTGAACTTCCCTGTTTATCTTATATATGTGTTGGAGTTGTCACAAGTCGGTTCACCTGAGTTATCATGAAAACCATACTTTTTAATGTGGCAATAATATAACGTAAACAGTTTTCTTTTCCAGGGTGCTCTGTTCACTGAAAGACTGATGGGCTACTGTCTTAACTCAAGATGAGAATCCTGACTTTCATGACACCAATTGACCTGAGTAAAAATATCCTAGCAAATTCTTTTAAAAAAAATGTATATTCCATTTCACTAGCACTCATTGCAACAGAAAAAAAAATCCAGCACAGTATTAAAGGGAAATACTTCCCTTAGTTACACAATGCAGCACATATGTAAACCTGGTAATGGTATTTTTTTCAGGACATTCATTTCATTTAAAAACCTATTTCATGCTTGTTATTAGATCCCTGTCTGGGCGCATTGTTGGAGGTGTATGGTGGTTCTTTACCCTGATCATAATCTCATCTTACACGGCTAACCTAGCTGCCTTCCTGACGGTAGAAAGGATGGTATCTCCCATTGAAAGTGCTGAAGATTTGTCTAAGCAAACAGAAATTGCTTATGGAACATTAGATTCTGGCTCAACAAAAGAATTTTTTAGGGTAAGAGTCTTTAGTTAACTTAATTTCTGCCTGGCATCCTATTGGTGATACCTGTTGGTGTAAGTCCAACTTACATCTGCACATGTCTTTTTATGGTTGAAGAGGGAAATATTCGCTATTTCTGTCATGTAATGGTTTGCTAACCACTGGAAATAACATTCTTCAGTTGGAGTTCTCTCTAACATGGCAATTTAGTGGCTGCAGAAGAATGGAGAGCACTTGAAAAACATTCCAGTAGCTGGATGCACAATCATGATGGACCCTGAAGGATGCCTTAAATATGCATCCAGCTAACAGACCATAGCCATAAACTTCTCAATCACCCACACCCTTCTATAGCCACGTCACGGGGACTCAAAGAATGGTGAATCCCTCATGCAGGGAGAGGGGAGACACAGCAGAGGTCTGCCTAGTGGAACTTTATTTTCCATTTCTGTGATGCAGAATCTCAGCTGTGTTTTGTTTTGAAAAAATTAACTAACAGCTATATTTCTTACAGCTACTTTTCTTTTCTCCTCTGTGGTTTGTGAAATGAATTAAAATATAAGGCCCATTCTTGGCACTGCAGTTTAAATGATTCATTACATGTTTAAAATCAGCACCAGCTTGTAATTCTGCTGCCAAATGTTGCCCCTGTAGAATGAAAATAAAAAGCCAGACATCTAAACTGGATTTATAGTAGGCTGTGGGTACTCTGTAGCTTGCCCCAAACCTCCCAAGTTATCTTGCTGTCTGCAGGTATAGTGGACAGCATTGGTTCTTTGCCCATGCTGAAGATTCAGTTATTATCTGGGACAGCTTCCAAATCATAATAGAGGAGACACACTATTTTATTCTTTGATTTAGCTAGCAAAATACCTTGGTTTGGCCCTAATTTGTGGTGTAAGTCTTCTAATCTTGTGGAGATAAAATCAAAAGAAAGAGAAATTCAGAAATGAAATGGCAATGGCATAAATAGAAGTTACACAAACACACCCACATTACCAACAAAAACACATCCCCAATATTTATTTTGCAGCATTTCAAATACATTAGAGATGTAAAGCATATTCAAATATTTTCTCATTCTCAATGAGAAAGAATATCATGCCACATTAAGATAGCCCATTTCCCCCCTGAAAATCAATGAAAATCAACAGCCATGAGGTTTTTAAAATTGTATTTATTGCATTTGTTTTGAAAATTTCACAAAAAATATTTTCGCAGAAAGTTTGGGGGATTTAAAAGTTTTTACACAAAACATTGGATTTTGTGCAAAATACAGTGTTTGCATAGAAAAGTCTCAAATTAAAAAAAACACTAAAAATGTGAAAAAAACCCTCTTATAAATTCCTTTTGATTTGTTTTCATTACATATGAGAATGACATCAGTGATGATTTACATTCCTAAGGGACTAACATATCCCAAGGGATATGCAGACCCAAACTCCTTATGACTTTATCGGTGAATATGCTTTACTAATTTCATTTTTTTAAAACCTCTACAGAGCTTTTTTTAATTCTACAATCTCAGCCATTTCAATGCATAGTTTTCTTTGACCACGACAAATTCTATTAGGTAACTTTTGAGTCATTATCAAATTCATGCTACAAGTCTACTTCACTGTTAGTAGTACTGCTGTATTTCATTGCAGATCAAATTTTAGTACAGCTTTGAGTTATTTCTGTAAATGACATGCTAATTATAGAACCTCATTTTGAGAATAATAGATCTCAGTAAGACAAAATGGAAAAGTTATCTGATGGCCCACTAGATATGTAGATTGCTAATTAATTTGATAAATTCTTCATAATTGAAATCCTTAATTGAGTGTCTGTAGGAAGAAGCTTTCTTTAATGAAGGCAGCTTAATGAACATGAATGGAACACACTGTTAAAACTGATTGATTTGTGTCTTGGCAATCTCGTGTACTATGCAACTTTAATGCACATGGAGATGCCCTTGATTACTGTCCAGAATATTTGTGTGACCTGCAGATGGTAGAGTAAAGAAGACGCTACTTATGGCATATTACTAGTTAAACGTACCATAGTCTGCTCTGTTGTCATAAACTGGTGGTCCCTGGACTAGTGTCAGTCTATGATCTATTGGCTGTTAGTCCCTGGCAAGCTTCAGGGAAAGACAGAAACAATTGTACCCAATGAGCAGAGGTATAGTGCTGGCCCTTGGCATGTTGGGGGGGGGAGTGCTGTGTTCCCCAATATCAGCTTTGAGAAGTATTAAGTTGGGCGACTTTTATTGATAAACTGCTTCCTCCTGTGACTTGTGAATTCCAGTACAAATGGGCATAAGGATAAAAGTCTTTGTGATTTCATTCTCCCATGCCTCAGTGGAGAATTGCACAAGTTTCGTTCACACTAGGCAAGATTACAAGAGGCTTTTTTTGGTGCATGCCTATTTTTACAATTTTTCACATTTTAAGACTTTTTTTTAAAAAAAAAGGAAAAAATGTGAAAGTTTGTATTTGCACAGATGGATGAGGTTTTTTGGTGCAAAATGCAACATTTTGTGTGAAAAATTATTTTCTGAAAAACACATTTTTGTGTGTGTGTGCAGAACCACTATTTCCTATTGCTGATGCAAATGAAAAAATACTAATCTTTTTGCTCTCATGAGGGGGTGAAAATTTTCACAATGATTGTGATTGACACTCTTTCTTAAAAGGTGATATGTCAAGATACCTTTTCTCAATGAAGACAAGAACATTTGCCAATATGATTTTTCGTCCCTAGATAGGGATCTGCTTTTTGACACTTCAATGTGTCAGGCAATTCAGATTTTTAGCTGGGCTGTCCTTTTGTATAGAAAAATATAATATAAGGAACAGTTCTGTCTAATGGCCTCCATGTTATTAAATATTGCCTCAGCATTGTGAAGTTTTATAATGACCAAGAATTATCAAAATCTAAATGTTCTTTAAAGCATTTTATAGAACATTTGTGATCCACCTTGCATTTTAGTACCAGGTATGAGTTGGTAGACAAGTGGGAAAGTTCATGATTATCATTTATGACTATTTTATTCATTTATAGCCTGCCTCTCTCCCAAAAGTGAGACACAAAGTGTCTAATATAGTTAAAAGCAATACAGCTTAAAAGTTACTCAAAACTTCAAAAGAGGTATAAAGTTATTCCAAAAGCAATTAATTTCTAATGTTGAAATATCACAGCACATAATTAAAAGCCCATTATCTTTGGTGGCACAAGAAAGTTACTAACAGACGGAGACAAGGAAGGAGCCATCCTGACTTCCCCTGGGAGAGAGTTCCAAAGACTCAGAAGAGCCACCAAGAAGGCTTTCTCTTTTGTTCCCGCCAAATGAACCTGAGAAGAAAAGGGGACAGAGAGAAGGGCTTCACCAGAAGATCTTAGAGATATAATGGGCTCATAAAGGGAGGTACATTCCCTCAAACAGCATGGACCCAAGCTGTATAGGGTTTTTATAGATAATCATCAGCATGAGTTTAGCATGTATACAGCTTTAAGGTTCCCTTCCACCAAAATTACTCCTACAAAAGAATACAGAGGATCAGTAAGAGGGTGAGTTGATCCCAGCAACAGAAATAGAAGAGAATTTTAACTGACCTGTGTTGCCTGTCCCATGGGCACACAGTGTCCATTGCTGCCACCACAGGATATGGGAAATGTTCAAACATAAGAAACCATTTTTTATTGATTTGGGATATTCATTCAATACTGTTGACTGCGTGGAAGCAGATCTCCAAAGTTTAATACAGATACTTTTCTATCCTATCTTGCAAATGGCCCCTTGACTTTCTCTATGCAAAGCTTGTTGTCTACCACTGAGTCACAACTCAACACAGCAACAGGAACAATGTACTAATGTATGCATAAAGTCATGGAAATGGAATGGGTGACCTTAGGCAAGTCACACCCATTCAGAGAGAGACAAAGGCAACCCCTCAACAAATCTTGCCATAGGTAAGAAAGGTTCACCTTAGGATCACCATAAGTTGGAAACAACTTGAAGGCACACAACAACAACAACAACAATATATAAGGTTAACTATTTGTGAAATGTATAACTTGTTTTGTAGCAGTCTTTAAGAAATGTAATAATTAAATATTATTAAATTGATTAGCCACATTAAGACATCTTCTTTTATACAAATATTTTGGGATTTGTATGGGAAAAAAACCAGCTGAGTGTAATATGTTTTTGATATCTAAATCTATAATTATGATAGACTGTCCTGGTCGTAGTTCCATATATTTTTAGGTCACAGTGTCTCTTCTTCATGAAGCTAGATATTAGCTTAATGCTCCATAATTGGCACTTCAGCTTCTGTTAATAGTTTTCGTTGATTTCCTACGTGGATAAT